>OZ025291.1:59079784-60534284 GCA_964019185.1 Maratus speculifer | reverse complement strand
TTTCATACAGAATCAATTAAAATTTTTCCGATAAAAAATAACCATTTTTCTTTCCCGTTGCCAAGAAAATGTAATGTGGATTAATAATAATAATAAAATAATTAATTCTATTAGTAATTATGGAACAAAACAATTTGTATAATTTTAAAATAGAAAAGAAAAATAATGAAATAGTTTACTGATAAATAGACGACTATTACTGGATAACCACGTGAGGCATAAAATCTCAATTTTGTTGTAATCGTCCCAACGTGATCCGTAGATGATATCTGCATCTAAATATTATTGGCAATATTATTGTTTATGTAATTTTTTTACATTATTTGGCAATACTTGATCTCCCATCGACCAAAAAACTGTCGCCTAAGTATAAGGTTAAATGTCAATAATGGATGATCGTAAATGCCACATTCTTTTGACATTAAATATGTTTTGCATAATTGTTACCTCGTCAACTAATTTTAATTCGATGTTTTATCTCTATTTCTATTAATATTGTAGTAATTTATTAATTCTTTAGTTATTTAAAATAAAAATTATATCCATTTGTATAAATTGGCGAAATTGATCGACGGAATAATCAAATGGTACCAATTGTTTGTTTACACTCTATCTGGATATTTAGGTTGATAGAATTAGCGTACTTATCGAGTCTCCGCAGAGTCATATGCCAAGCAGTCATTAAATCTGTGTTTTAGCCTTACTATTATATCTTTTTCATCTGCAGTTATTTTACCACCACTAAAAAAGAAATATTTTGAATGTGAAGAAAAAATCATTATCATGAAAAAAATTTGCAATTAATTTATCATTCATTCTAATAAAAAAAAACGGTACTACTAGGTTATCCCGTCGACCAGAAAATTATCGCCAAACTATCAGATTAGATGCTAATAATGGATGATCGTGAATGTCGCATTCAATGACATTAAATACAATTCACGTGTTTAAAATGTCATTAAATGATTTTTATTTCGACTTTTTATTGATATTTTTCTTAATATTTTACTAATTATTTGTTTTTTTAGTGCATATTTTAGTGGATTTTTTCATGCTTAATTGAATAGTACTAAGCAAATTGTTTTAAATCCAGTACTTTGTGAGATACTTCACATTTTCCTAATTTGGCGATGTCTTCGGCGCAAAAACCTGAAATTTTGAATCCTTATCTATATATATATCAAAAATCTCTCTTTGGGAAGTTCATCGGATGGTCTAAAATAATATGTTTCACCATATCTCAGAAGCAAATTCAGGTGGAATTCAAGATAAAAACCTACTAAAAAATTCTTAATTACTTTAGTACTTTTATAATTTGTCAGTTATTTAGTCATTTTAGAGGTATTTTGTTGCCAAAATGAACTTTGAACTGACCAATGTAAGATTACATAAATCAGACAAAAATTGTGGGTATTTGATTCGATATTAAGATTGTTTATTAACCATTGAAAAATGGTTGTTGTTTTCGGTGGAGGATTGACAAAATGACGTAGTCACTTTTGAATTTAAATTAAATTCTTTACTTTTAGAAGAATTTATATTTGAATAGGAAATTAAAATGTTTAAAATCATTGTAATAAAGGAGAAAACTAACAAATTTAAAAATAGGTAGACGGGAATTAACAGATACGGAAAAAGCTGAAGCCAAAGAAATGAATTACCGTGAATGTCGCATTCAATGACATCAAACAAAATACGCGTACTTAAACAATCATGAAGTGATTTTTATTTCGACTTTTTATTAATGTTTTACTAATTTATTTGTTCTTTTGTTATTTAAAATAAAAATTTAGTCAACATGTATAAGTTGCTTATTAGTTTGGCGATTCGTATCACTTGGCGAAATTGGTCGATGGGATAACTAACTAGTACTATATTTGGTTTGGCGCAAAAACGTCTTTCAATGCAGAAAACGAGCAAATCAAAAGATTATCGAGCCGCTGAAAACCAATTACGTGTTGAAAGGCGATCACAAAAAAGGAAGCAATTTAATGCCGAACCGATTAATTGTAAAAAATCATGTCTCGAGGGCGACCAATCCACTAGCCATGGCGTTTTACAATCGGTCGGTTCTAACCAGGAAAATTTATGTGCCAATAGTGATTCTAACTTTCACACCAACAATGTTACATAGTTTGAAATCTTTCTTTCGTCGCCAACTTTTATGCTTGGCGACAATGGAGCGATGTAGCTTAAACAAACCGTACCTTCAAATTGCAGCACATGTATAAAGACATTTATACCAGTGGCACGGATAATACACAATAAAACAACTGGTATTTAGTTTAAAATGATAGATGAATGTTTCGAGTGAAACATTTTTCAAATGGTTGGTGTAATTTCTTAAATTATATATATTTTTAAATATATTTCGTTTGATTCAAGATTATTTTAGAGAAACTGACCAGCGTAGCGGGCGGAGGCTGCTAGTCTATATTATAAAGGCCAAACGTATCTGTGCGTAACGCATACGTCATTTTGTGCATGGCAACACATTTGCATGCAATTCGGTTTAGCAATTTTAGGTACAACAACATTTATATTTCAAAATATTGCACATTTTCAATTTTATATCGTCGTATTGAGAAAAAAATGTGCTTTTAAATGCATTTTGTTTGAAAGTTATACCTCAATTTATTTATGAATTATTAATTTTTTTATAGTTTTTAGTACGAATTTCGTAATTGTGGCAACAGAAATACGCCATTTTCTCTTAAAATTGATAAATGGAATGCTTTTAGCAAATGCAAGTAACTTTTTTTTTCTTTTAAATATAAAAAAGCAAGTGATTTTAAAATGATCAAATTAAAATACTATGAGAAGTGAGTATTTAATTTTTGAGATGATGAAAATAATGACGGGTATAGATTTTACATGTGAATTCTGTGATCATGTCCATTTAGGAATAATTTTTTTTTCATTCGCTTTATACCAAACATAAGATCCTCAATTGATAATTTCATCATAATAACTGACATTGGTTGTACTCTACTGATTACATATGCGATTAAATGTTAATTTTAATAATTTGGACAACTGAGTTTTATAGAAAAAGTTTTTTTTCTTTATGTTTGTTCAGCTTAAAATAATATTTATTTGAGAATTAGACTGACCAATCTAAGATGAATGTTTTACTGTAGCTAAATTTGTGGGTTTATTAAAAAACAATGAAACAGTTCCTTCCTAAACATTTTCTTTCGTCGAAATTTGACGGGTTCCACCTCGTATTTCTTAAGTACAAACATACGCTTCTACAAAATCGTAGATTGATAAAATTATATTTTCAAACTAATCTTTAATAATTATGGATTTAAAAGCCATTTATTTCTCTCTCTATATATTTTTTAATCATGTATGACATAAATAATGCAATATTTAGTATCAGTGCACGGTGGGTGATTTATCAAGCTGGTCAAAAATAATTTTGGCGTCGATATAGCGGCATCGCCATGAAATTGAAAAATGTTAATATCATCACTATGGAATGTTCGGTATTGTAAAATGTAGCGTGTAGTAGTCATAATTTCATTACAGGGACATTCAAAAGAATTTCTTTACATTACGGCCTATGGGGGTGTTCGTATACGGTGATTTTTAATGATATTTCATAATTTTAAACACATTGAAATCTATATACATATATATGAAGTACACTGCAAGGTGATTGCTATAGAATACGATATGGATAGCATTTATCGATCATTTACTGGGACAACAAAAAGAATTACGTTACATTACAGTCTATGGAGAAAAATCGTTTGTAGTGTATTTTGTTCATATTATACTAAAGTCGAACCCCATTGTAGCGAACCCGGTACATAAAGAACTCACGGATAAAACGAAAAAAATTTTGGTCCCGCCGTTTTTCTGAAGTATTTAATGCTAATTTATCTTTTAATAGCGAACCTCCGAAAACTTAAGAATCGGCTATAACGAACAAAACATTTTGTTTTCAGTCAATTACTATTTCATTATTACTATTATTATTATTTCTGAAGTTATGAAAACAGGACTTCGACTCGAATTACATAAGAAAAAGTATTTTGATGAGTGAAAATAAAATTAAAAGGAATCATTTGAAAATAAAAGATTGTGATGTGATGCTGATGTAGAGGAACATATAAATGACGAAATCCTCAGCATCCCACAGTGCTATAGTAGATATTCGTGTAATTAATCTAGACACACGGCAGTATGTCAGCCAAGTTCACAAAGTAAAAGGCGACACACTGGCCATGGGTTATATTACCCGAACCATTTCGGGCCACTTTTGACCCCTCAATAACTTAAATTCTATTTGATCTACACACTTGCAATTTTTCATGTCGTGTTCTAAAATGTCGTGTTCGGAAATTAGAATCTTCTAATTTCCGAATCCTATACATTTTTTAAAAAATATTTTACCGTTCACGAGAAATTGACGTCTGAAAACCGCTGTTTTTACCACTGACTCACTGACTCACTCATCAAAATGTTTGACTACTTCCAGGTGACTTAGGAAGTTGAAATTTGGTGTGGAAGTAGGTTATTGAATCTATAAACAGGGAAAAATCAGAAATCACCATTAATTAAACATTAATGGTTGGTTAGAGGGTAAATTATTGGATTACAATGGAAGTTTATGCGAATTTCACAAAATACCAGACATAGTGCCAAGTTGACGTCACTTTTGGCGAGTATCAGGGCTAATCTCTGAAACTACCGAACCGATTTCAAAAGTAATGGTACAAAAATGATGGTATTCGCCCCGGTTCAAAATATACTATATCTTACGTCTATGCCACTAACCAAAATAGGGTTCAGAAGCGAAAAACATTCTAAAAATGTAATTTTTGTTTTACTGAAGGGCCTAGAAGCACAAAATTTGGCATGTTAATTATTTATAAGATATAAATGATCACTAATGAGATTTGCTAAAAAATACCAAATTTAAAAGGGATGGAAATCCGCGAAGAGCGTTCGAAAAAAGTTCTAAATAGCAATTTTAAAACAATCTCAGCAAACAACAAACCGATCGTAAAAGTAATGAAATCAAAATGATGATGACAGTCTTTGCTCCAACATAGGATATACCTTACGTCGATGCCACTAACCCAAAGGGGGTAAAAGAGCAAAAAACATTCTAAAAATGCGATGTATTTTTGTTAAGGGACTTTAAGGGCCGAAACTGGAGGAGGGAGGGGGCACGTGCCCCGAGCGCCACCAGAACAGAAGGTGAAGGGCGCCAAAATCCATGTTTGCCCCGGTCGCGAAAAAGGCTAGTTTCGGCGCTGAGGGACTGGAAAGATAAAGTTTGGCATTTTAGAGTTTATGGGAATTTCGCGAAATATCAGAAATAGTGCCAAGTTGGCGTCACTTTTGGCGAGTATCGAGGTTAATCTCTGAAACTACCGAATCGATTTCAAAATTAATGGTACCAAAATGATGGTTTTCGCCCCGGTTCAAACATAGACTATATTTTATGCGTATACCATTAACCAAAAGAGGGCGAAGAAGCAAATAACATTCTAAAAATGCAACTTTTGTGTTACTGAAGGACCTAGAAAAATAAAATTTGGCATGTTAATTATTTATAAGATATAAATGATCTCTAAGGGCATTTTCTAAAAAATATGGAATTCAAAAGGGGTGAAAATGAGCGAAAAGCGTTCTAAATATGTTCTAAATTGGGATTTTTAAGCAATTTCATCAAAAACAAACCGTACTTAAAAATAATGATATCAAAATGATGGTGATAGTCCTTGCTGCAATATAGGCTACATCTTATGTCGATTCCACTAATCCAAAGGGGGTAAAAGAGCAAAAAGCGTTCTAAAAATGCGAGGTCTGTATGTTAAGGGCCTAAAACATAAAATTTGGCATGTTCTTTAATTATAAGATATAAATGATTACTAAGAACATTTGTTAACAAATATAAAATTTAAAACGGATAAAAATGCGCGAAAACCGCTCTAAATACTTTCTAAATAGCAATATTTAAGCAATCTTGGGTAGTTAGCGAACCGATTTAAAGAAAAAAAAAAGATGCCAAACTGATGGCGACAGTCCTTGCTCTAACAAAAGTATTGGATAAATTACCAGATTACAATGGGAGTCTATGGGAATTTGTCGAAATACCAGAAATAGCGCCATGTTAGCATCCATTTTTTCGCGTAATTTTTGTCATCAATTTAGCGATATTTCGTCAAGTTGGCTACAAACTTTTTTGTTCGACGAGATAATCAAGTAGTACCCAATCACGTAAAAGAAACATTCTTATTAGTAGAATTTAAAGGAACATAAGCAGTCCTAATGTTAAAATTTTTTAATTTGACTGAAAAAAGAGTGAATAAATGCATTAAAAAGCTGCAAGATTAATTAATATTAAATAACACTAATTCAATAAGAGTTTAATTTAATAAGTTGAATTAACAAGGAAGGTCTCCATACTGGGCATACTCAGAATTTTATGAAAAAAATACGAATTAAAGTGCTTATGTAAGTAATAAAGAATCCGTCAAAATTAACTGCGGAATCACATTAGAAATTATGTAAAAAAATAAAATAGTTTCGAATATTTGGCGTGAAAAGACGAAAGAGTCACTCGATTTGGCGGGCAGCTCTTTTCCTCGCCGAAAGCAAACGATTATTATGCAACTCCAAACTGCTGGATATTTAGAATGCGTGTAAATCGTTTTTAATGAATTTAAACATAAACAATGAGAGACATTAATATATTACATACATATATATACATATTATATTGCATATATATATTATTTGTTGAAGTAGCTATTTAATTAATGACTGGAAAAAACGTTTTCATTGATAAAAAAAAATCTTATTGAGAAAAATTATCTTCATAAATTTAAGCGTATTAAAAAATAAAAGCCACATGTTTCCATAGCAACAAAATGTAATCGACAATTCTCAAATGGACTTTGAGCAGAAAACAAATTTAATTAATTAAAATCATGAATTTCGTTTTAAATCTCAAATTTTGATGATTAAATTTGAATACATATAAATATCGATATAACAAAATTATACTTAAAAAAAATTAAAACTTATAAAACTAAAGTTATTTAAATTAAATTTATCAAAACAAGTTCAACATGAAACTTTTTTTTTCTTGAAGTATATTTGACAAAAAGTATTTTTTGAAATTACATTCCTTCGCCAACCGGTGATAAATCGCCAAATAACGAAATTTTCATTATTTTTTACGGATACTGAATGGAGGTTCCGCCGATTTTTTTTTATAAACGTATATATCCACACGAGAAGAACATTCTGTAATTTTTTTCAGGTTTTTCGGGGTATGCACGTATGGAGACCTTCCTTGTAAGTATAGAATGTTGTTAAAAGGAAATTAATATAGTATAAGGTTAATTTAAAAGAATTTTTCAAATGTCGCGCCATGGTAAAGACTGCAATAGGTATTATTTCTTAGGAAAACTATCTAATAGTTGGATGATTGGGGATTTTCTACAAATTACCATTTTTAATTTTCATTTTTTTTTCAATTTTAATTTATTATTGATAGTTTAGTACTTCTTTGTAAACTAGGGATGCAACGGATATTGATTTTGCCGGATACCGGATATCCGGTATCCGATTTGCCTGCTGGATTCGGATATCCGGACGGATATCCGATCGGATATCCGGTACTAAATATGTTTTTAGTTATGGTGAATGTTTGTTTATTTCTCTACGCAATGCCATCTCAAATAATAAATTGCAAACGTGTTTCACACACCATTACAACTTTTAAACGTATTGGAATATAATTTACAGAAACTATATATCTTTGACTATCAGGGCTTGAAATTCAGGTTTTCCCAGGCAGATAGAGTTTTCCTCATAACATTTGTAAATGCAGGGAAGTTAAACTATATGAGAAGGAAGAAATTTAAAAAAAAACTATTATTTTTTACATGCCATTTAAATATTTAATTTATACCAGCATAACAAAATTCCATTGAAATAATTTAAATCAACAACTCAAGATAATTATCCAAAATGTGTATTTTAATTAAAACAAATAAAAAGAATCAAGCCTTATATATATCATATCTATTTCAATTTTCACTCAGTGTTATGGACAATTAATAATTGAGTTGCTAAATGAATATTTTAATTTAGATTTTATTCGATTTTGTGTGGTTTAGAATCTTTTGTAAGTTACACTTTTTTATTTTTATTTATTTATTTTTTAATTTTGTAAAATCTGATGGGCATTCATTTTTAATTTACTTGCAAGAATAATGCATTTAGATGATTGTATTGTCAATATCCTGCGGTGATTGTATACCACTTAGTGGAATTATCGTCAATACTGTAATTTCTGACATTTTAGCTAATTGAATTATGTTCTTCTATGCAATGGAATTTTAAACCCATATGAAATTCTGAAAAGGACATAATCAGTAGGTTTCCTCTATTCCATGAGAAATGGTTTATTAAAAAAGGTCATGTCCTAATTTCTGTGAACTATGCACATAAACTATTTATTGTTTCTAAATGTGTTTCCTTAAATTTGCCATTTTTTTCAATCATTTGGAAAGCAGTTGATGTGAGAACGGTTGAGAATGGACCTTGTGGTGTCTGCATTTTATTTTGCTTATTATTGGTCCAGGAAATCCATGACGTATGTAGTATGTGACTCTTATTACATGAGTCATGTTTTGATCATCATAAAAATACAATGTTTTTACTTATTTTCATTAACTCAATGGGAAACATTTAAACATCTTGTTTTGGACAATGGATGTCCTCATTTTATTCATTTATTTATTGTTATTTTTTTTACAAAATTCTTTAAATTTAGAAGAATTTTTATTTGAATAGGAAATCAAAATGTCATTTTTAATAAAGAAGAAAATAAAAGCTACAAAATGGGCAGATGCAAATTATCAGATATGGAAAAAAAAAAAAAATCCAAACAGAAACATCATATAAAAGATCATCTTTTAAACGAAAAAAGAAGTATGATTATAAAGCCCATTGATTACAAAATGTGCGATGTGCCACCTTTGTTAAATCACCATTTTCTTTTCTTTTATGGTGATTTAACAAAGTTTTTTATATTTATTGATATAGCGAAATTCATCAGTCATTTACAGTAAAATATTGTGAAATTTTTTAGCCTGTCACAAGCAAATATCATGAAAATCATCAGCAGGTAACAGAGAAAAAACACAAATTTTTCGGCTGGACATAGGAAAATAATTAATAATTTCAGCAGAATGTCACTAAAACAAAAAGGGAAATTTTTCAATCAGTCGCAGAATAAAATAGCTAAATTTGTCATTCAGTTGAGAGAAAAAAATTGTGAAATTTGCCAATCGGTCTCTAGAAAAAAGTTGCAAACGTTTGTGAGGCGAGCAAGCGAGAAAATTGTGAGGAAAATTACAAAGTTTTTCAATCAAATGCAAAAAACCAATCATGAATTTTGTATAATTGCCGTAAGAGAAAACTGTGAGATTTGCCAATTGATAGCGGAAAATATCACAAAAATAGTCAGTCAGTCCTGAGATTTGATCGCCAACAAAAGAAAAAAAAAATTCAAAAAGGGATTTTTTTTTCTTGTTTTGGAAACGGGAATGTCTTGGCCATAAGATATTTTAAGGCATGAATCCAGCCATCCCATGCTAAAGTTCAAGCCCTGTATGTGTATATTAATAACTAGTATTAAAAAATGCTCTGACGAGCACCAAAAAAGGTTAATATGTTTTTAAGTATGAAAAAGGGTTTGACAAGTGCTTCTGTTAATTACTGAGCATGAGGAAGGACAAGGGATTCCTTCTTGGCTACAACTCACTTCAATGCCAACTTTGAAAAAATCATATTTGCGCTTTTTCCGTGAAAACAAATTAGTCGCAGTTACTATAAAAATGTATAGTGTAAAGACATAACCAGTAAAGATACAGCTTAATTAGACATAAATGTAAGGGAAGACGACATAGTGCCAAAAACCTAGTTCCTGTAGGTATCACATTCATGCACTGCACCAAGCATGCCCTAAGTGTATAATTGCACAGAAAATTGATTTGTAGTATAGTGCAGAGTGAACTGTGCAGTTAACATCAGGGATGTAGTGCAGGTTATACGCCGTATTACCTTCTGGACTTTTTAATAGAACACCATATACCCTCTGTTTCTCAAGAAAGCTTATAGTATACACATTCTAGGGTATCCCTCTGCTTAGAGCATATATCCTATGTTATTTTTACGACTACACTCCTGGTTAACATCTAAAGCTCGATGGGAAGTTCTACTAAAGAACCGCAAATTTCTTTTATATGGAAAAAGCGCAAATATGATTTTTTCAAAGTTGGCATTGAAGTGAGTTGTAGCCAAGAAGGAATCCCTTGTCCTTCCTCATGCTCAGTAATTAACAGAAGCACTTGTCAAACCCTTTTTCATACTTAAAAACATATTAACCTTTTTTGGTGCTCGTCAGAGCATTTTTTAATACTAGTCATTTAATTTTTTTGATAATAACTGAAGATTTTCTAATATCTTAAAAAGAAAAATAATTGCTGCTGTCAAAATTTATAAAATGATAACAACAGCATAAAATTTTGATATATCAGAATAATTATAAAAATCATTGCATTGCTATATAAAATGCATGATATGAAAAATAAACCACGGATTTGAACGAAAAAAGTACAGAACTTTATTAAAAGAATTAAAAGACATACAAATTAAATACATTCAACTTAATTTCTCAAATGAAACATTCACAACTAGAAAAATTCTAGAAATTGAATAACAATTAATATAAGAATATTCCCGAAGGAATAATAATTTAAAACAAAAGCATTTCTAAACAAAACGAATTTACATCCGACGGGATTTGAACTCTCTATCCGCTACTGAGCAGCCAAATGCCTTACCTCGAGAGTCCTAGTTTAACACCAGAGATGTTGCAAATTTTGCTATAGTACCTATATAAATACCAGCATAAGTCTTGTGACTGTCATCAACAGCTCCTATCTGATTGTTTTATTTTTTATATGCCCGACGGCTATTTTCCTACTTTTATTTTAGCTACTCGAAACAATCGCCAAATAGGTTTCCTTCGCCATAATTTCATTTTAAATATAAAGCTGTTACTAGCTTTATTTAAAATACAAGACTTTCATTAAAAAACACATAAATTAAAAATACATATATCAGATACCTTTAACTTGCACGTTTTTCTTTCATTTTATTAAAAATACTATAAGTAAATATATAACTACTTAATTTATCCCGTCGACCAAAGAACGATAGACAAACTGTAAGATTATATGCCAATAATGGATGAACATAAATGTTACACTTCCTTGACATTAAACCCGCTACACTTGTTTTGTTTAGTGATCAAATGATTTTAAATTTATTTGTTCTTTTGTTATTTAATATAAATTTTATGCCAATAAGCTCTATGCCAATAAGCTGCCAATGACTCTCGAGGTAAGGCATTTGGCTGCTCAGCAGCGGATAGAGAGTTCAAATCCCGTCGGATGTAAGTTCGTTTTGTTTAGAAATGCTTTTGTGTTAAATTATTATTCCTTCGGGAATATTCTTATATTAATTGTTATTCAATTTCTAGAATTTTTCTAGTTGTGAATGTTTCATTTGAGAAATTAAGTTGAATGTATTTAATTGGTATGTCTTTTAATATCTTTTAATAAAGTTCTGTACTTTTTTCGTTCAAATCCGTGGTTTATTTTGCTCTTGATATTAATTAAGAAAAATATAATATATAATTTATTAAAGTTACTTTATGGTTGTATCCGCCGACATTATTTGGTTAAATAAAAAGCATTTAGTAACTCCTTACAAATTTCCGCTAACATTGATATTTTTGGTACCTTCGTATTAATGCCATCGCAGTAAAAGTTGTGCTAATGCGCCAATAAAGAGTTATCTTGTTGTTCGTGCCTTTTTAGTGTTTTTTTTTTGCTCATTTTGACGTTATTTTTAGTACTTTAGTACTTTTTTAGCCTATTTTTGATGCCATTTTTTGTGCGCGTGCGAACAAGATTGCTCTTTATTGGCACATTAGCGCAACTTCTGCTGCGGTGGCGTTAATACGTAATACCATATTTTTTATGCTTTTTAATAAATTCTAATATTACATTTAAAATACTTCAATGTTATTCACATACGCGATATCTTACAAATATTTCTTTATGGTTTGATTTGATAAATTCTGCATTAAAATATGAAAACTTTTATTAGTATTCTTTTGTTCGAAATCACCTGAATAAATCAAATTTTATATTTGGTACGTCTCAATGTCATAACTAAACGTCATCATTAAAGTAATCCTTTTCGTTAATGACTTTTATTTTTTTAACCTAAATTCATCAATTTTCTAAACTTAAATTTTTTTAATGGCAACATTTTTACTTTTGAGTAATTTGGCGAATAGTTTGGCGATT
Source organism: Maratus speculifer (assembly GCA_964019185.1). NCBI lineage: Eukaryota > Metazoa > Arthropoda > Arachnida > Araneae > Salticidae > Maratus > Maratus speculifer. The sequence goes on along the minus strand of OZ025291.1, from coordinate 60,521,865 downwards.
TCTATAAATGAGTGAAATTGGTCGACCTGATAATCAAGTAGCACCGTACGTAATGTAAATAAAATAGGTATGCATTTTTGGCACAGATGTCATACGCGCACCATGTTGGCGAATTTTTTTTTCTGACGCCAATGTCATATGCGCATCGGAGTATTTAACTGAATCCAGAGTGTCGTTATTTTGCTTGATATGTCAACCCGGATGTTGTTCTTTACTTTTTAATAAATATATTTTTCTTTTTTTTTAAATATATAAATTGTTTTGTTCTATTAAACAAATCGTCAAAATAGATAGTGAATATAATACATGAAAATAACAAAAAAAAAAAAAAAAAAAAAAAAAAAAAAAAAAAAAAAGGTATTTTTTCACGTGATTTATCTAATTTATTTATTTATGTTACATACATAGCAATTTTTATGTTCATTTAAACTTACGTGCAACAATTACAAGAAGAAACAAATATAAGAAAAAGACTATCTTCAGCTGAAAATTTCAGACAAAAATTCGATTTTCTCAGCGACCGACAAACATACAAAGATGAAAAAAAAACTGTTCTAAGTTTTACCATGAGGATTAAAATAAACCAAAAACGAAGTTAATCCATCCACGGAAACGTTAGCTAGACTTAGTTGAACTTTTTGCTTTCATTTTTTCATTAAAAATTAAATAAAAAACTATTCGAAGCTGCAGTAATTTTTTGAATGCTACCTCTCGTCTCGTCGAGTTCTATCTTTTAAAAAAAATTACACTGCCGTATCTCAACTGGTTCTCCAGAAATTTTAGAAAGTTGTTTGCACTTTCTATTTCTTAAACATATTATACCAAACGCTACCGCGTTTGCTATGATATTGAATAAAAAATGTACTTCAAACATTTAAATATTCTGCTTATTTGTCAATGAAACGCTGATAATGGCTAATAATTACAATGAAATGCTGATAATTGCTAATAATTTGTACAATGAAATGCAGATAATTTATAGAACAAATTTTACACATTTATCAATATGTTTATTTTATAATTGTAAAGTAATTTCACAAAGAAATACATAGCTTCCGTTTATAATGTAAGCATAAAAAAGCTTATGAATATACCAATGGTTGAAGAGTTGTTTCCAAACATAGGTTTATTTAATGATTTTTTTCATGTTTTAATTATTTAATACGGTTTTACCTTAAGCTACATTTAATTTTATTTTAAGTTAAATCACTTTCAAATTTATTAACAAAACTTTTAATTTTAAATATTTATAATGAAATCATGAAAATAATTAGTTGGATGCACAAATCCCAAAACTCTTCTATTCCATATATCTGAATGTTTCAAAAAATATTTATAAATACAGTCGAGTCTCTATAAACGAAATCCATCATTCAGTCAAAAAATTCGTTGAATAGAAAATGGCAAAAAATTTTGTACTTTATAAGAAAGCGTTATGCTTATCCCAAAGGAGTTTTTATGCAGATGCAGTAAAAGATAACACCAGCATAGATGACGTTTAGTAACAATTCTTCATTCAAATGATCTCTCACAACAAAAACTGTTCCAAGTCGCCACAAACAACAAACATAAACTCTAAACTCTAAAATTAATGAGAGTTAGTTTAGGTAGATGAAAACTTGCTGAAAAAAAACAACCTTTTCTGCAACCCCCTCACCCCTTCCTTATTGCTGACTTATTATCCAAACCAAGAAATAAACACCATTTTCAAGACGACAATGGAATAGTTTTATCTTTTAGGATGCTTTGTGATTATTGCAAATCGTTCCAATAGCAAGCAAATTTTTCACTCTTTTCCAAGAACGCAAGCTCACCTTGGCTAAAACAAAATCAAGTATAACCATGCAAAAATGTTTTTTTTTTTGGGGGGGGGGGAGGGGTTGAATGCCGTTTTTTGGACATAAGGAATAAGGTAGAGGATGCTATGTAGCTATGACTTACATAAACGAGAAATCAATGAAAAAAATTTACTCTACAAATAATTTGAAGCGTTTTCAGAACATATAAAAAAACATTTTTGAAAAAATTCTTTAAATGGAGATATATATTTCCCTATATGTAGATTATTTTTAATGTAATCATGAAAAAAAATTGACCGTTCCTACAAAAAATTCGTTAAATAGAGAAATTCGCTGGATAGAGTTTCGTTGTAGAGAGAGTCAACTGTATTAATACTACTTCAATATTGTTAGTTCAGTACTATACCAACTTTTATTTTCATCTAGAATTTTTGCTGCAGTCAGTTAATTAGATTAAGAATGAGTTAATCTCGATCATGATATTTATTAAAATCAATATTCTTTTCTGCTCTGCTATACATCAGTTGTTTGCGAATAGCCAGTTTTAGAAAGATACGAAGTTCGCATCGCTGCACGAACCACCAATTCTCTGTAAGGATTATGAAAAATCAAAATAATTTTACAAAAATCATTATTACAGTACCATCTTTAGGCAAACTATTTTCAAATTGAAGGAAGACCAGACAGTCATTCCCAGAAATGTATCCAAAGAAATTTGGTTCAATTCTATGCATAACTTCATACAGTATTTGATGGTAGAACAATGAAAATGGCACAAAAATTGCGATTACAGCACCGCCTTACAGCGAAATGTTTCCATATTGAAGAAGAACCTGCTGATTACAGTCACAAATATGCACAAAATATTTGGATCATTCTATGCATAACTTCATACACTTTTTTATAGTATGATGGCGACACTGGGACAGACAGATGTTTTGAATAAACATATTTTTGGGGATATTTGATCCCTAAAACACGCAAATTCATTAAAAAAAAAAAATTGATTACAATAATTTCTTTTTTGAAAGATAGAAAAAATTAAAAATAGGTTTGTTTAGATGTGTAACTCAAAAACCAATTAACCCATTGTTTAAATTAAAAGAAAGAAAGAAAATTGGTAAAATCACCATTTAATAAACAACTTCAAATTTTATGAAGATAGAAAACCAACGTTTAGAAATGCATGTAAGGTAGCAAACAGCTGTTTCGAATCTATTACCATTCGGGTTATTCTCTGCAATAGTGCAAAAAGTGTTTCCCAGCCATATAAATGCTCTAAATTTCATTTTATTTTTATTTATTTATACTTTTATTAGAAGGTCTAAAGTTTGTTTATTAGGGGCAGGGCGTAAAATTTAAAAATAAACAAATTTAATATTTAAAAATGTAAGATATATCTTGCTTATCTTCCCTCACCTCTCCCCTACCCATACTTCCATACTTTACTGCCTGATTTTTTCCATTCAGAAATAAAAATAATTAAAAACACCCTAAGCAAAATAAAGTTCTTAATTGGTATCTTACAAAAAATAGTAAAAATATTATTTTTTATTATAATTATGTAGTCTACTCAATCAATTATATGTCTCCCCATGTTAGACCATCATTCCCTCACACCTTGCTATTATCGCAAATAACCTATCATTAAAGATGAGCAATATTCTAGCATTCTTCACTGAGAGGAAGCTAATTTGAGTACTCGTCAGTCCAGCAACATAAATTGATGGTATAAATTTTTGTTAATTTTCTAGAAACTTTTTTCAATCAGAAAATCGGGGAGTATTTTTATTAGCAGTCATTCCCTCACACAGAATGCTAAATTTTTAGCAATTTTCTAAATTTTTAATTTTATCATACATTATATATTATGTGTTCTTCTTTAAGGAATCAGTTCGGTTTTTTCCATAATTTTGCATTTTTCATGACAATTAGTAAAAACATCTTAATTTCATCATTCCCTCACATTTATTGTTATGAGTTAATGATAAAGTGAATGGGAAATATGTACTTTTGTTTAAAATTTTATAACGATTTCTGCTGCTATTAAAATCTTCAACAATTGACCAATTACTAGCAATTTATCCAATTTTTATGAAAATTTACCTATGTAACATTCAAGTCAGACTGCTTGGTCAAATTTCCAGTATTGTAGAGAATAACCCATTCGCTCCCGTAATAGGTATATAAGACTGTGCTTCCCTGTTGCTTTGCTCAGCTTAGCTTTTTCTAGCACGCTGAGTCTTATAATGATGAAGAATCTCGATAGTAGATTTGAAACGGCTGTTTTCTATTCTTTTCATGCATTATTTGTGCATTTCTTAATGTTGGTTTTTTATCTTTATACATTTTTGCACAAAAGCTTTATTTGCTATTTTGACTTCAAATTTTGTTTTACAATCTGAAAGTAGATACAATTTTCTAAAAGATGTAAAGGTAAATTTTTAAATTTGTTACAGAGTTTAAATATAAATAGTTGGAAAGCTGGCAATTCTTTAAACTTTTGAGAATTACCTTTTATTCATCGATAGGGAACTTATAATAATATGTCATCTTTTGCATTATAAACAAAAGTTTTTCGCATTGTTTGGGATCAAACGATTACTGTTATTAATATATATTTGGTTTGTTGCATTCTGTCGGATATCCGATAGAGAAGTCGGATATCCGGCGATTGTGATTAGGATATCCGATGATATTTCGGATATTGAAAAATCAGCCGGATATGCCGGATATCCGTTGCATCCCTATTGTAAACCATCAAAACAAGTTTATATATATATATATATACAGGGTGATTCCGAATTTTTTTTACAATAAAAGAGGGGTGATAGTACACATCAAGACAAACAATATTAAATAGGAGACCAAGGGTCCAAAACGTTTTCCTAAGGAAATAGCAGCCATTAAAGTTTAGGGACGAAAATTTCAATCAAACATAAAAAACAGAAAAATCGGTCGATTGATTTACGGTTTTCACTAAAATTATTCTTTATGTCGGCATTTTCTTGAAATTAAATTATAAAGATAAATTTCAAAAAATGCCGATAGAGGGCGCTTTAGACTTTGGAGTAACGAACAACTATTTTTTGCCGGTATTTTTTGCATCTCATTAAATTTTTTCATAAGCTTAGACTCAAACTTAAATTTTGAGCTCAAAATCTGTAGTTGGGAGTGGTTAAGTAACACAAACTGAGCTGTGTTCAGAGGGCACAAATTTCAAATGATTATAAAAAACGGACAAATTGGTCGATTGATTTGCGGTTTTTACTAAAACTATTCTTTATTTAGGTATTTTCGTGAAAATAAATTATAAAGATAAATTTCAAAAAATGCTGATAGAGGGCGCTTTAGACTTTGGAGTAAAGAAACACTCTTTTTTGGCGTTATTTTTTGCATCTTATTAAATGCTTTCGTAAGCTTAGTCTTGAACTTAAATTTTGAGCTCAAAATCTGAATAGCTGGGAGTGGTTAAGTAGACAAACTTAGCTGCGTTCAGAGGGTTCAAATTTTAAATAATTGTAAAAAAGCGGAAAAATTGGTCGATTCGTTCGCGGTTTTTGCTAAAACTAATTTTTAAATCAGCAGTTTTCTTGGTCAATCAGTTTTTTCTTGTAAATAATTTTTAAAGATAAATTTCACAAAATGCCGATAGAGGGCGCCTTAAACTTTGGAGTAGCATACAACTATTTTTAACTGTTATTTTTTTAATCTCATTAAATGCTTTCAAATGCATAGACTTAAATTTTGGGCTGAAATTCTGAATCGTTGGGACTGTTTAAGTAGCGAAAAATTGAATTGTGATCGAGGAGGAAAGAGGGTTAAATTTTAACTCCTGAACACACTTCAGTTTGCGCTTCTTAACTCCTCATAACGATTCGGGATTTGAGCTCAAAATTTAAGTTTAAATCTAAGCTTCAGATAACATTTAAAATGCTTTTGCAAGCATTTAATTAGAACCAAAAAATAATGGTTAAAATGAATTGTTGGTTACTCTGAAGTTTAAGGCGCCCTCTGACGGAATTTCTTGAGATTTATCTTTAAAAATTATTTTCAAGAAGATCTTGACTTAAAGAATAGTTTTATTTTAAACCGCAAACGAATCGACCAATTTTTCCATTTTCTATAATTACTTTAAATTTGAACCTTCCCTCCCCCTTGAACACAGTTCAGTTTGTGCTTCTTAACCACTCCCTGCTATTCAGATTTTCAGCTCAAAATTTAAGTTGAAGTCTAACTTTCCTAAAGCATTTAAAGAGATGCAAACAATAACGGCAAAAAATAGTTGTTCATTACTCCAAAGTCTAAAGCGCCCTCTATCGGCATTTTTTGAAATTTATCTTTATAATTTATTTTCACGAAAATACCTAAATAAAGAATAGTTTTAGCGAAAACCGCAAATTAATCGACCAATTTTTCCGGGTTTTTTTAATCATTTGAAATTTGAACCCTCTGAACACAGCTCAGTTTGTGTTACTTAACCACTCCCAACTACAGATTTTGAGCTCAAAATTTAAATTTGAGTGTAAACTTACGAAAACATTTAATGAGATGCAAAACATACCGGCAATAAATAGTTGTTCGTTACTCCAAAGTCTAAAGCGCCCTCTATCGGCATTTTTTAAAATTTATCTGTAAAATTTAATTTCAAGAAAATGCCGACATAAAGAATAATTTTAGTGAAAACGGCAAATCAATCGACCGATTTTTCCGTATTTTATGTTTATTTGAAATTTTGGTCCCTAAAATTTAATGGCGGCTATCTCCTTAGGAAAACGTTTTGGACCCTTGGTCTCCTATTTAATATTGTTTCTCTTGATGTGTACTATCACCCCTCTTTTATTGTAAAAAAAATTTGGAATCACCCTGTATATATATATATATATATATATATATATATATAAGATTTATCAAAATTGTATTATTCGCCCGAAAGCTACAAGTTTACGTTCATTAAAGGTCAACTTTTTTGCAGGAAATTAGTTAATATAAAATCACAATTCGTTGAAAATCCCTTATCATTCAGTTGCTTTTCAAAGGCAAACAAAATTCAGCTCAATATATCACCGCTATCCTTATGGATTTTCAAGATATTCGACTGGTCTTTTTGTATTAATTGCTCTATAGAGTTAATTTCCAAATCAAAAAAAAAAAAAAAAAAAAAAAAAAAAAAAAAAAAAAAAAAAATATATATATATATATATATATATCTATATATATATATATATATATATATATAACGCATGTTTTTTATTAAATATTTAATACATTTTTATTCAGATATTTATATTTATGTAGAGAAAATTCTGAAATTTCTCACGTAATACAGCAGGGAATTTTGATTATACTTCGATATGTTTAATTTCAGTATGAAAATTTTCAATAAAATATATGAATCAAATATGAATCATTTAAGTATGGAAAAAATGGAGCATTTGAAGAATGCATTTTTTAAAACTACATTTAAGAAACATTCAAATAAAATTCGATTTTTAATTCCGAACCCAGTTATTGAAAGAGAAATAAAGTACTTCTCTAGAAACTTTATTAATGACTTTATACTTTAAAATTAAAAGTACTCGAAAGAAAATAAAAACATAAAACAGAACTGGAAAAATCAATTAATTATCCTTCTTACAGAATTAATTTGAAGATGTAGAAGCCTTCTACAGAAATGTACCAGGAGAAATTTTAAAGTGAGATTGCTAAGGGTTTGATTAATTACGGCCATATAATGGTTCTTTTGTAAAGTTATTGAGTTTGTCAAGCTGTTTTATTGACGGAAGTATAATTTAGAAATTGCACATTTCTGCAGTAAACAATGTTCATATAAATTTGACCTTGAAATCACTGTGTTTGTGTGAAAGAAGTCAACTATTTTATTTAAAATCATGTAAAAAAAATGCAAACATTCAATTTAAAAGTAAATTTAAGAGCCCTATTTTAAGCCCTATAAACTTGGCTTTTACATTTGGGATTAAGTGAAATTTGAAGTCACTATGGTTGTAAATATGTAACAAAAGAAAGCCTTATTTTAATACATACTTTCTAATTGCTAAAAAAGATATAAGGAAGATTTAAAAACAGAAAAAATATTTTATTTAACTGCTGACATGTTTCAACTCATCACCGAGTCATTTCAAAACAATTAAAAATGATATTCCAAAGTTGCATGATCTATAGTGCATTAAACTGAAAAGCCATCATTCAGTTTTTCATATGACGCACGTTACTTTTTTGTTTTACTTGGATTTTTAATTCTATTTTTTTAAACTATTGAGCAACTCGTGCCACAGTTTTGGTAAGTTGAATGATTTTGTATCGTTACACAAAGAATTTTTATTCGTTAGAATCTCTATTGTTTGTCTCATAATGGATGGATAATACTGTTTGGAGGGAAAAATTATATTACTTTCGTTAAAGTTTATAAGGATAATTTCTTCTAGATATAATTTTTCGAGGACTTTTTTTATTATTATATTTAATATCAGCTATATTCCCATTTTTTCTGTATTTAAATTTCCTATTTGTCATGCTAATGTAGTAATTCTTCGATCCGTCTACTTTTAGAAAGAGTATTTCATAAACTTCTGAATAATACTCGGAATTAATTGGATCAATCTTAGTGCAAATGATATTCTTCAATTTCGGATTTGGAAATTTTGTTAAGCTTAAAAGTGCACATAAAAACCATTACCCTTAACCAGGCCTGTCCAACCTTTCAGTAACCAGGGGCGCATCTTGGCTCTTGGCACTCAATGAAGGGCGCCAATATTTACGTGGCTAAAAACATGTGGCAATAGTGTCGCATAGTTTTAGTATACACGGACGTCTTCACATAATGCAAATGAACCGTACAGTTGTAAACAAAAGACCCCTACAGTTATGGAGTTACGCGTATTACATTTCAAATTGTACATTTTTTTATGAGAAGACTATTTCAAAAATGTTTGTACGGTAAGGAGACAGAAACTTTAATCGCGTCTATAATAACAATAATAATAAATAAACAAATATGAAAATCAGAGATATAGGTTTCTTTTAGGATGTGAAAAAACGGTTTGCTTTATTTGAAGGCGTGGATTAGTTTTATGAAAAGTACAGAAGCAGACAAACATGATAGTGACCAAACCATGTGGGTCGTTTCAGTGGGATAATCTGGAAGTACTTTGATAGATAGAAATAATTCTGCGCTGTTTATTATTTTTCTAAGCAAAATTATAGAAAAAATAAAGAAATAAAGGAAAAAACCTTCTGAAATTTCAAAAGTCAAGAAAGAAAAATCAAGCCTTTATCTCCTTCAAATTAAACAGCTCTCAACTTCAGAAAACAGCTTCAGATTTTAAAAGTATCGTTGATAAAATATTAATGAATTTAAAGAAAGCATTCTTTATAATGAAGTTTTACTTCTAAAATGTTTAAAAAACACGATATCTTCAAAAGGGCTCCAACAATATCTGCAAAGGGCGCCATGGCGCCCTCGGGCGCCGCGTTGGACAGCCCTGCCCTTAACCATTAATGTTTCGATCAGTGCATCATGGAAAAATATTTTAAAAAAATGATTAATTTAATGGAATTAAAGTTAATTGGAGACAAAATATGGAAAATAGGCTTACCTTGCTTTGAAAATTTCCAACTATAACATTCACAATTTCCAGCTAAAAGTTACCAAAGTGAGTTGATGAGTTCCAGCAATCAGGCAGACGCTACTCATCGACGTCCTTCATCCAACTGAGGCTTGTGGAACTTTGCCGGGTGGAAATAAATGCCCTATCCTGGTCTACTCCGGTACCTCATTCCGTTCCGGTCTTCCCTCTTGGATAAATATAAAGTCAGTGTAAGAGATTTACGACTTATGAATGGTTTTGGGTCACATATATAATTAAAGATATAATTGTCGGACAACGAAATAAGTAGCGCTGACCAGACATAGAGTGAGCCTTGTTCCAGCGCATTTAATAACCTTAGAGGAGAACTTAAAGCCGCAACCTTTCTTGCAAGATAGTCTCGAAAATGTTCTATCGGATTCAAGTCTGGAGAGTGAGCTGGCCATTCCATTCTCACCAAACTGTGATCCCCAAGATAATCCTCAAAAACCACAGCTCGGTATGGTCTCGCATTATCATCCTTTAGAATGAAACCATTGCCAATAGCAGCGGAATATGGGCGTACACAAAAATCAACAATCTCATCCTGATATCTCGCGCCAGTCAGAGTTTCTCCATGGAACACATGCAGATCAGTGTGGCCTCCGAGTGAGATCCCTGCCCAAAGCACGATTCCACCGTTTCTGTACCTGTATGTTTCGACAGTGTTTGATTGATGGTATCGAGTGCATTGTTCTCTCCAAATCAGAAAACGTCATAAATCGCTCTCCAGTGTGAATCTGGACTCATCTGTGAAGAGTACAAAAGCCCATTGTTGTCTGGTCCAGGAAACATGCTTTCTTGCTCAATATAAGCGGGTCCTTCTCCGTCGTCTGTTGATTGGGACACACACAACTGGTCGCGTTGCATAGAGACCTGCATTGTGAAGACGTCTTTGCACCGTAGTTGCGGAGATTCTTCTCTCTGATGCTGCAAAGTGGTCTGCAATAAGTTGCGGCACAGTAGTGCGTCTTCTCCTTCGGGATGAAAGAGCTAGAAACCGGTCTTCTGCAGGTGTTTTAACACGCGGGCGCCCTGGAACCTGTCTTCTGGACACAGAATCTTTGAATTCATACTGATCCCAGAGTCGTTGGACTACACTGTGAGACACATTGAGCCGTCTAGCAGTATCGGCCTCTGACAACCCCATTTCCATCCATTCTACCGCCCGCCACCTTAATGAATCTGGCAAACGACTTCTTCTAGACATTTCTAGACTCTACTGGTTGTTGTGAACAAAACTGACAACAATAGTTCAAATACAACAAAACCACACCAAATTACGAAAGCTTGTAATTGCTCATTTTTCTACCATTCACAAATACCCATTCTTTTCTATAAAATAACAAGTTGGAAATTGCACGTGAACGTAGCAAATGAGGTGCGTTCGTACGATAACGAAGTTTTAAAAATATTCAGATCTTGCTGATATAGTACATTATATGTTTTAATTATATGTTTTAAATTTCAAAAGATTAAAATGCAGTTAAAATTTTTTCCCCATTGACCGTAATGTAACGGAATCCTTTTGATTGTCCCTGTAAGTGATCTATCCATCCGATTTTCATAAAATTTGAAATGACTCGACAAAATTATGTTATAATTATGTATTTTAAATTTCAAACGATTCGGTTGGATAGTTTTTGCGTTGTTATATGCGGGCAGACAGACGGACGGACTGAGCGACAACAATAGGTGCTACGTATTTACATAATTACGAACGCACCTAAAAATGGTAACTGCAATTTTTGCGTAAGTTTTTTTAAAACTTATTATTGTCATTCATGTAAATTATGAAGTTTAGTCTGACTACCATTTTTTTTCTGGTGAGATTTGAAAAACATGTTCTACCTTAACTTTTGGAGCCAGTGTATTTCATATACTTTGTATAAATCACACATGTATAAGACTGATGAGATATCATGATTCAATTGCTGTATTTAAATGTTTAAAATTACATTTGATTGCATAGAGACACCGATTTTCGAATGTGATGCGTTATCGAGGTTTTACATGATTTCTATACAAAATTAATGGCATTAAGCCTTTCTTTTCCAAATCCTTCTGAGATTTACCAATTTGTATGATTGAATAAAAAAGCAGTTTCATGAAGGTAGCGAGTTATCAAAGCTTTAGAGTATACTATCTGAGTACTCGCGCTTTGCTACGGTAAATTCTCCCTATTTTATAACAACCTTTTTTTGTCGATACCTGTTTTTTGTTCTCTTTCTCTGACTGCAGTTCTAATTTTACACTTTTTTATTTAAGTCAATCTAGTTTTTCTATGTAAAGAAGAAATTTTGAAATCGTTAACTGATTTTTAACTCACTTCCTGGTGTTTTAGAATTATGAATATTAGGTTTTCAGGTGTGTTTACAAGTCTATAATGACAGTGCAACATTTTAATACTCGAAAAACATAATTATAAGTCTATACATTAATTTTTAGCATTCTACTTTTAGCCCGCCTACAGTTATAAATGACCTACTATTAACTTTAACCCAGAAAAATGCGTACAAGTTAAAACAATAGATTTAATCATGCGTCAATAAAGACTCGCAAAAATATGGTAAATGATTAAAATTGTAATAAAGAAATATATTAAAGGCAAAAATGACGAAAATAAAAAATGTAGAATGTATTATACACTGCTCAAAACAATTAAAAGATATTGCAGTTTTAGGTGGATTTTGTATCTGGGGAAACTTTTTAGCTGATTGATACATGGTCGACAGACATAGTAGGTTATATGAGAATAAATTACACATGTTTGGCAGAGAAAAATGCATTTTATTGCGCATTTGTGTACAAAAGGAAAAAAAACACAATTTGTGCATATGAGAAAAAAAAGAATAAGAAAAGGTGTTTTCTTCAAAGAAAATCATTTTCAGTAGGGGGTATGGTTTCCACGGGCGGCCAGCAACGTTGAACACCTTTGAGGCATGGACTCAATGAGACTATTAATGACGAGTTGGGGTATTCTGCCCCACTCTTCCAGAAAAGCTCTTTCCAGTTCTTGGAGAGTTTGTGGGGGTTGTTGGCGGCCAGAAACTCGTCTTCATAGAGAGTCCCAAACGTGCTCGATTGGATTCATGTCTAGAGAACACGCTGGCCATTCCATTCGAACGATTCTTTCCTCGAAAAGGAAATCCTCCACCAGGTTTGCACGATGTGGCCTGCAGTTATCATCCATTAAAATGAAGTTATCTCCGATTGCTGCAGCGTAAAGGACTACAATAGGTCTGAGGATCTCATCTCTATATCGGCGACCAGTCAGAGCTCCATCTCGAATGATGTAGAGGTCAGTGCGCTTGTCATTGGAGATGCCACCATACACAACACTCCTCCACCGCCAAATCTGACACTTTCGTGCACGAACGCAGGATTATTCCTACTGCCACGGTCCCTCCAGATGAAAATACGCCTATTATCTGGATGCACAAAAAAACGGGACTCGTCAAAAAACAGAATATTGCTCCATTCATTTCTCCTCCAGTTGACATGCTCGGTTGCCCACTCTCTGCGGTCGCGACGATGCCTTGATGTTAATCTAACACATACCATCAGTCGGCGAGCATACAGACATACAGCATGGAGCCGGTTTCGGACATTCTGAGTTGAAATCGTGGTGCCTGTAGCCGAGTGAAGGTGTTGTTGGAGAAGAGTAGCGTTCATGTTTCGGTGTCTCCGAGCTGTTAACGCTAAATACCGATCTTCATTGGGCGTTGTTGCCCGTCTACGACCTTGCCCTGGTCTTCGGCCTGCACATCCACTCTCCAAAAACGGTTCCAGATCCTGGAAATGACACTTTGTGACACTCCAATGGCTTACGCTACTTCGACTTGAGTTTGGCCCCCTTATAACATACCAACAATTCTCCAAGCTTCTGAATCTGTCAAATGACTTCGTTGAGACATCGTACTCATCGAAACAAAGCAATCACTGAATGCCGTTCATCCTTGTCTTCATTCTCTTTTATCCAGTTGAAAGTCAAATTTCATTCGCTGCCGCTGAAGCGACGTTTTTGACGTCGAACTCAAAATTTGCATACACCACAGTTTGAAAACCAGAAAAATTTGCATTTGTGATTCTCTTCTTCTATTTTCGGCAAAAAAATTTTCGTTTATATCTTTATTTTATATAAAACTTCAAATATCCTTTAATTGTTTTGAGCAGTGTATTAAAGAATATGCTTTTATCTATTACTTAAATTAGACTCTGTCATTCACATTGTCCTTAGTAAACTCTTTGGCCTTTTTTTTTTTTGACCGCCGTGCCGTACGACAAAGTATATATTAGAAGAAAACCTTTCGTGAATAAGAAAACCAATTTAAAAAAATGTTCCTATATGAACTAATGAAATTGAGCTCACAGGTTATTCACACTAAGTATATTTTACATACTTAGATTTTATTGTGAACCTATACATTAATATTTCTTGCACAAAAACATGGACTATTAGAGTGACGAATTATGAAGATTTTATTATAAATTCATACCAGTAGTGGGAAAAGGAGAGTTCGATTGAGGAGGTGGTGGGTGGTGGGTGGTGTGTGGTGGAGGTGGAACCACCACCACCTCACAGAGAGAGGGAGCACCACCACCACCACCTGAAAGAGAAGCTTATCTGATGGAGAGTGTATCATACTATAGTAGGATGATGGGGGAGGGCTTAAAATTGAGGGGGCTTAAATTTTTTTTTTTAGGGTTTGAAACTTATGAGATTATACTGTAGTAGAGAGGTGGATGTTTGGAGTCTGTTAGAGTATGATAGGATTTTTTGAGAGAGAGAGAGAGAGGGGAGGGCTTATTTTTTAGGAGGGGCTTAAAATTGAGGGGGGCTTAAATTTTTTTGGGAATTCAAATTAGAGTAGAGATTGAAATCAACTTAGAGTAGGAAAGATATTTGAAAATGGGTGAAGGATGTTTTGACTCTGTTAGAGTATGATGTGATTTTAGGAAAGGGGGGAGGGCTTAATTTTTAGGGGGGGCTTATTTTTCTGAAAGGCTTAAATGTATTTTTTTTTTCTTTAAGATTGGAATCAACTTAGAGTAGGAAGGAAATTTGAACATATCGTAAAATATGTTATAGTATGATGAGATTTTAGGAAAGGGGGGAGGGCTTAATTTTTAGGGGGCTTATTTTTCTGAAAGGCTTAAATGTATTTTTTTTGCGGAGTTTAAATTAAAGTAGAGATTGAAATCAACTTAGAGTAGGAAGGAAATTTGAACATATCGTAAAATATGTTATAGTAAGATGAGATTTTAGGAAAGGGGGGGTGGACTTAATTTTTAGAGGGGGCTTATTTTTAGGAGGAGCTTAAATGTATTTTTTTTCTTAAAGATTGGAATCAACTTAGAGTAGGAAGGAAATTTGAACATATCGTAAAATATGTTACAGTAAGATGAGATTTTAGGAAAGGGGAGGGCTTAATTTTTAGAGGGGCTTAATTTTTTTTATTTAGGATCTGAAGCTTATAATATCATACTATAGCAAAGGGGTAACCTCCTCATTTTCCAAACTTCACCCCCCCCCCCCCGGAAGATTTTTATTTGGGTGCTGCCCTCTGTTGGATCGAATTTGCGTTGAAAATTAATAATTTTAAAAAATTGAGTCTGATCAATTAAGCATTGCTCATCACGCCTGTGAGATAATTGAGTATTGCGATAAGGAGGAAGGTGAGTCTGCTTAATTAAACATTAATCACAATTGCCCATTGCTTATCCCGCCTGTGGTCGCATAATGTCTTATATTACAATCGAATCATCTCTAACTTAAAATAGTATGTTATCAACACGTATTCACTGCCTTGCACAAACATCCGGTAACCAAACAATTTTAACAGGAACTAGCTGATATAAGAAAAATAACAACTAAGATTACATTTCACATATTTACAAATAACAAGAAAGAGAACTTTGTTTGATGTTTCAACTAAGCTTTTTAAAACGACAATTTAATTTCATTAAACCATTACATATGTTTTTTTTTGGAGGTTCTCTGTTTTATACAATTTACATTAACGTTAGAGCAACAATGAAAATATTTTTAACTTTACTTTACCTAAACCTTGATTTTTACACCATTCAAAATATATAAACTACTTCATTATTAATTATTTTTCGATGTACAGTTCTAATAAACGGTTAATTGCCATGCATTTATTTTAGTAAGTTTGCTGTATTCACATAAAAAATGTTTTTACAAGTTATCATCTATTAGCCGATAACGACAAACTTAAGCAATGTATTACTTTAGTATAGTATTGTTTTATCACTGTGCTGAAAATAAGTGATTCTTTTTCCGTTAATTTTCACATGAATTTTCTAATCAATTAGTAAAAAATTACAACAGCATGATAAACACCAGATAACATCGAGCCTTTCTTATCAAATACCATCATATTATAAGATCACTTTGTAAACCAATCCTATTATTTTTTTAAAAACAGTAGCGCCTCCTAGAATTTAATAGATTTTTATGAATCTGTAGAAATTTATCACACTGTTTATTGTTTTTTTGTTATATGAAGATATTAAGCGCGGTTCTTTAAGTGAGTGCTGTACAAGAAATTTCTTACTTCATGAATATGGAATCGGATTTACCCAGTCAAGAGGTGCAAGTTTCGAATAGTGAAAGATCACCCTCTTCATCAACCCAACCATCCTTTTCTTGTAATCAATGTCAAGAATGCTTCTCTAGAAAGATTGCGTTAACCAGACATCAAAGATCCCACTTGGATAAAAAGCCCTTTAAATGTGAAACTTTCATTCAAAGTACTGATTTAAAACGACATAGTGTTACTCATTCCAAGACACCCATTTTATATAAATGTGATCAATGTGCAATGGAATTTTATAGAAAGTATTCGTTAAGAATTCACAAGAGATTTCATAAGACATATAAATGCAATGAATGTTCACTAGAACTCTCTAAAAAATATTTGTTAAAAATTCACAAGAGATCTCATAAGAAGTTTCATGTTTGTGAAAAATGTTCTAACTCGTTTCTATCAAAGTCTGCTTTAACTAAACATAAAAAAAGTCATCATCAAAAGGAATATAAATGTAAACACTGTGGTGTTATATTTTACTCTGATATCGATTTTTTATTTCACAAAAAAGTTCATTACAGGAATTTCGAATGCAAACACTGTAACAAAACATTTAATGTTGACACCAAGTTTATTCAACATTTGATTAAAATGCATAAGTGAAAAAATGCAAACTTTATCAAATCATGTGAACTGGTTAATTTTCTGTACAGTTTTTAATTTTTTTGTATTTTTATCATTATCGAGAATGATGAATAAATAATGTGTAAATGAAAAAAGCTTTAGTCTTGTATTTTTGTTATAACAATTCATAAATTTTAATAATTATTTCATGATATTGTAAAAAATTTTCTTAAATTTTAACATTTAGAAAAAAGGTTCCTATCAATTAAAATACTGAATTTGTTTTTATATTGAATTAATTTTCAAATACTTTTAATTTATTAGAATTATTTACCAAGTTTAATTTATCATTTATATTAGCAATTGTTATTCACATAATCATGATGGATATTACCTAGTGTTGCCACAAAAATTTTCAAAAAGAACGAAACTGTTAACATTGTGTATCATTAACCACTCAGATTAAAACTTTTACCTAGTGTTGCCACAAAATTTTTCAAAAAGAGCGAAACTGATAACATTATTTATCATATACTTACTTAAATTTAAACCTTGTGTTGCCACAAAGTTCTTCAAAAAATAGTAAAACCATTGACTTAATATATAAACTACCATTTATGTACAAAGACTGTTTTTTTAGATTATTAAAAAATGATTGACTAAAACTTATGGCATTACTAATTTTTTTAATGTTTAACTGTAACCGACGCTGATTTTTTTAACATATATTAGGATATGTGTTGTTTTTAAGCATTCAGTTTGCAAGTGATTTCCGTTTGAATTTCATCAGCGGCTATCCTTATTTTTTGAAAATGGATTCTGTAGTAAATTTGTTAAAAAGACCTCTCGACGAAGTAGTTTCTTCTCCAAAGTATCAACGTTTAGAAGACTGTAATGAACCTACTTATGTGAATGAATTAAACTTACCGAGATTAGAAGTTCCCAATGCATTGAACACTAACAATGAGACGATATCATGTGATTATCCACTGAATGTGAAATCTGAGATTAATACGAATTTTTTTAACTTAATTTCCCAAGACGAATATTTTCAAGAACCCACTACTAGATGCGAAGAGACTGTGTTCCAAGCAATCAACCTTTCCCAAGCAAGTGATGAAAGCCAATCCACCACTTCACGAACTAAAAGGGGCAAATCTTGTAATCGTGTTATATTTCGAGAAGAACTCAGTGATTGTATCTTCTTAATTTTAAAACTGTATAACAGACAATTTTATATACATATTCAAGAGTTTAAACGCAGTGGGCTTACTAATGAAGAAATTGTAACGAAAAATGCAATTTTTATGGATGTTAACAGTTGGTACGAATTTTGCAATAAAATTTTTCCATTTAATTTGAAGTATAAAAGTTCCTCGTTTGTTGCTAATAATATGATATTAGTGTTAAATTTTAATAATTCTATCATGCGAATTAAACATTTAAAGAATTATTCTCACATTGACTTGAACGAGTATCAGTTAGAAAAGTTAAAAATAAAAGCCTTTGATCTGAATAAAGAACTTCTTCAGCATATATATGTAAAGCATTTACCAAACTTAATAAGACAGAAATGTATCGTTAGTCACACATCTTTAGAAAATGAACGCATGTGCCAACATAAACTTTTAACGTGTATTGAAAATAGTATATCGAGTATACTAAAGCGCATTTTTGAATGCAATGGATGTATTTTTAACCACGAATCTGTAATCTTTCATCCCTGTTTGATATTAAATAATCGACAAAAATTTGAACAAATGGGAGAAATGTTATTAACTCTAATAGATTTCGACTTTGTTATTTCCTCGTTTTTAAACGAAGTAGATTGTATTAGTGAAAACTTCTTATCTAATATTAATGTAGAAACCATTCAAAACGAATTGTTTAAAATAATGAAATAAAATGTTTTACTATTCTCTTTAATATGTGTGTTTAATTATTTTCAAAATGTATGTTTATTTCGTTTAGCTTTTTCAAAACATTTATAAATTGTTTCAATTTGTATGTGTATAAAAAAAGAAACACTTCATTATTAATAAAAAATATATTAACTATCTTAAATAAATAAATTAATAATAATCTTAATATTTTAATTCATTCTTTTCAAAAATTAGAAAGTTAAAAAATTAATAAAAATTAATAAGTTAAAAAAACTTTATACAAAAATTAATATTAATAGAAATTTTTTTCAAATGTTTAAAATATATTTTGAAAATTTTAAAATGTATTACAACTTATCAAAATTGAGTTTACTGATTTATATGAGTATGTATATTATTTTCACTCTATTATATTACTGTAACATTACAACAGATTCATAGTTAATGACATATAAACATTAGGATGTATATAAAAGCAATAGATTAATATACTCTCTTGTTTTATTAAAAATAAAATAACTTCATAAAAATGTTAAAAAAATAAAAAGTTTATGAAAAGTTTAAAAAATAATTCATAAGATTAAAAAAAAGTATTTCATAAATTAATAAAATATATTTCATAAGTTAAAAAAAAAAAAAAAAATCACAAATTAAAAAATATATTTCATAAGTTTACAAAAAAAAAAAAAAAAAAAAAAAAAAAAAAATATAACATAAAAAGTTTTATCGAAAAAAAAAAAAAAGTAACAAAAAGTTTTATCGAAAAAAAAAGTTTTCACAAAAAATAATATCAATAGAATTTTTTTTCAAATGTTTAAAATATATATATTTTGCAAAAGTTAAAATGAGTTTTCTGATTTATGTATATTATTTTCACTCTATTATCTTACTGTAACATTGCAATTCATTCAGAGTTAAACATATAAACATTAGGATGTGTATAAAACCAATGCATTAATATACTATCTTGTTATTAAAAGATAAAATAATTTCATAAAAATATTTTCAAAATTAAAAAAATGCTTCATAAGTTTACAAAAAATAAAAACTTTACGAAAAAGTTTAAAAAATAATTCATAAGATTAAAAAAAGTATTTCATAAATTAATAAAATATATTTCATAAGTTAAAAAAAAATCATAAGTTAAAAGTTATTTCAACAGTTCTTTAATAATTAAAAAAAAAAAAAACTTTATAGAAAAAATAATATCAATAGAAATTTAATGTTTAAAATTTATTTCACAAAAGTTAAAATGTATTACATCTTATCAAAAATGAGTTTACTGATTTATATATGCATGTACATTATTTTCACTGTATTATCTTACTGCAACACACATTTATAGTTAACATACATTTATAGTTAACATACATTTATAGTTTAACACATATAAACATTAGGATGTGTATAAAAGCAACGCATTAATATGCTATCTTGTTTTATTAAAAGATAAAATAACTTCATAAAAATCTTTTCAAAATTAAAAAAAGTTTCATAAGTTTACAAAAAATAAAACTTTGTGAAAAAGTTTAAAAAATATTTCATAAGATTTAAAAAAAATGTATCTATGTATATTTCACAAGTTTAAAAAAAAATAAATGTTTAAAAAATGATTTACAAGTTAAAAAAAAAAAAAAAAAAAAAAAAAAAAATTACAACTTATCAAAAAATGAGTTTACCGATTTACTGATTTATGTGTGTATGTTATTTACATCATATTATCTTACTACCAACATTTCAGAACGTTCTTAGTTAAACACTTATAAACATCAGCAAATGTATAAAAGCAGTTGATACTTTCCTGTTTTTATTAAAAGTCATACTAACTTTATAAAAATGTTTTCAAATAATATTAAAAAAAGCTGTTAAGTTATTAGATTCTCCTCTTTAATTGCATCTCATTGATAAGTTTTAATCATCCATCCAACCATGCAACTGTTTTCACAATCAACTATTATGTGAGTTAGGATTTCATTGATAAGTTTTAATCAACCAACCAACCAACATTTTACCTAACTAACTATTTATTTTCCCTAGCAATCAGCTATTTATTTACCCTACTAACCAAAAAGCTTTTATTGACACATGAACAAAATTTTAAGATGCAAGACTCGTCCTTTTTAATCGAAAAAACAATGACTTATATTATATATTTTTTTTCCTTACTTAAATGAAACCTTCGCATGTGCACGGTAAAACTTGGAAAAATTCATTTAATACACAAATTTAAAGTTAACAGACAAGATCTTCACACTTCTTTTAGTATTGTACTAACATTTTACCATATATCTTTAGAACTCAACAAGGTTTTAAATAATTATTTTAATAAAAATTGTCATTTGTGAGTAACATTATTGAACTAACTTGGAAAAATTAACTTGGCAAAACAGGTTTTCGCTGTTCCAACTTAGTTTCCAACTGTTTCCAACTTCAACCATATTCATAAGTTTGTATGTTAATCACCCTGTTTGGTTATGTCCCAGCATGGCTTTATAAAATATATCTTAAAAAACCTTTAATATTAATGTTTAAAAATATGCAGTAAGTCTTTTATAGATAATTATTTTCACTTCTTTTATTTAAAAATATTTTTAAATAAAATTAATACAGTTGCCAATTTATCTGTGTGTTATGAAATGTGCATGCAAAACTTTTAATTATAATTTTCACATTTTTAGTATTTCAAATTATTGTTTTCAAGGTGTACTAAAATTTGGAAAAATATTTAATTTTCATGCATAATTAAAATAAAATAGTTTAATAATAAAGACACATTTAACATTCTTTACTCACCGTCGCAAAACCACGTCCAACGCAGTCAAATGTTTGGGAAGAAATGAAAAATTCAAAGTCCTTATCAGAAAACGTTATCAGATAACTATATCAGAAGACCTGTGACGTCAAAGAACATGTATCATCAACTGATCACGTGATGTATACCACGTGACTAATGCTTTGTTTTCTAGATTGATTCTTATAAACATTCATTCATTAAATAATTTAATCATTCTATTAATTATTAATTAATTAATTCACTAGTTTAAAACAAATGCTGATTGTAACTAATATCTGTGATATCATGTTTTGTTAAACTTTTAACAAAGAATTAATTAATTAATAATTAATAGAATGATTAAATTATTTAATGAATGAATGTTTATAAGAATCAATCTAGAAAACAAAGCATTAGTCACGTGGTATACATCACGTGATCAGTTGATGATACATGTTCTTTGACGTCACAGGTCTTCTGATATAGTTATCTGATAACGTTTTCTGATAAGGACTTTGAATTTTTCATTTCTTCCCAAACATTTGACTGCGTTGGACGTGGTTTTGCGACGGTGAGTAAAGAATGTTAAATGTGTCTTTATTATTAAACTATTTTATTTTAATTATGCATGAAAATTAAATATTTTTCCAAATTTTAGTACACCTTGAAAACAATAATTTGAAATACTAAAAATGTGAAAATTATAATTAAAAGTTTTGCATGCACATTTCATAACACACAGATAAATTGGCAACTGTATTAATTTTATTTAAAAATATTTTTAAATAAAAGAAGTGAAAATAATTATCTATAAAAGACTTACTGCATATTTTTAAACATTAATATTAAAGGTTTTTTAAGATATATTTTATAAAGCCATGCTGGGACATAACCAAACAGGGTGATTAACATACAAACTTATGAATATGGTTGAAGTTGGAAACAGTTGGAAACTAAGTTGGAACAGCGAAAACCTGTTTTGCCAAGTTAATTTTTCCAAGTTAGTTCAATAATGTTACTCACAAATGACAATTTTTATTAAAATAATTATTTAAAACCTTGTTGAGTTCTAAAGATATATGGTAAAATGTTAGTACAATACTAAAAGAAGTGTGAAGATCTTGTCTGTTAACTTTAAATTTGTGTATTAAATGAATTTTTCCAAGTTTTACCGTGCACATGCGAAGGTTTCATTTAAGTAAGGAAAAAAAATATATAATATAAGTCATTGTTTTTTCGATTAAAAAGGACGAGTCTTGCATCTTAAAATTTTGTTCATGTGTCAATAAAAGCTTTTTGGTTAGTAGGGTAAATAAATAGCTGATTGCTAGGGAAAATAAATAGTTGGTTAGGTAAAATGTTGGTTGGTGGGTTGATTAAAACTTATCAATGAAATCCTAACTCACATAATAGTTGATTGTGAAAACAGTTGCATGGTTGGATGGATGATTAAAACTTATCAATGAGATGCAATTAAAGAGGAGAATCTAATAACTTAACAGCTTTTTTTAATATTATTTGAAAACATTTTTATAAAGTTAGTATGACTTTTAATAAAAACAGGAAAGTATCAACTGCTTTTATACATTTGCTGATGTTTATAAGTGTTTAACTAAGAACGTTCTGAAATGTTGGTAGTAAGATAATATGATGTAAATAACATACACACATAAATCAGTAAATCGGTAAACTCATTTTTTGATAAGTTGTAATTTTTTTTTTTTTTTTTTTTTTTTTTTTTTTTTTTAACTTGTAAATCATTTTTTAAACATTTATTTTTTTTTAAACTTGTGAAATATACATAGATACATTTTTTTTAAATCTTATGAAATATTTTTTAAACTTTTTCACAAAGTTTTATTTTTTGTAAACTTATGAAACTTTTTTTAATTTTGAAAAGATTTTTTATGAAGTTATTTTATCTTTTAATAAAACAAGATAGCATATTAATGCGTTGCTTTTATACACATCCTAATGTTTATATGTGTTAAACTATAAATGTATGTTAACTATAAATGTATGTTAACTATAAATGTGTGTTGCAGTAAGATAATACAGTGAAAATAATGTACATGCATATATAAATCAGTAAACTCATTTTTGATAAGATGTAATACATTTTAACTTTTGTGAAATAAATTTTAAACATTAAATTTCTATTGATATTATTTTTTCTATAAAGTTTTTTTTTTTTTTAATTATTAAAGAACTGTTGAAATAACTTTTAACTTATGATTTTTTTTTTAACTTATGAAATATATTTTATTAATTTATGAAATACTTTTTTTAATCTTATGAATTATTTTTTAAACTTTTTCGTAAAGTTTTTATTTTTTGTAAACTTATGAAGCATTTTTTTAATTTTGAAAATATTTTTATGAAATTATTTTATCTTTTAATAACAAGATAGTATATTAATGCATTGGTTTTATACACATCCTAATGTTTATATGTTTAACTCTGAATGAATTGCAATGTTACAGTAAGATAATAGAGTGAAAATAATATACATAAATCAGAAAACTCATTTTAACTTTTGCAAAATATATATATTTTAAACATTTGAAAAAAAATTCTATTGATATTATTTTTTGTGAAAACTTTTTTTTTCGATAAAACTTTTTGTTACTTTTTTTTTTTTTTCGATAAAACTTTTTATGTTATATTTTTTTTTTTTTTTTTTGTAAACTTATGAAATATATTTTTTAATTTGTGATTTTTTTTTTTTTTTAACTTATGAAATATATTTTATTAATTTATGAAATACTTTTTTTTAATCTTATGAATTATTTTTTAAACTTTTCATAAACTTTTTATTTTTTTAACATTTTTATGAAGTTATTTTATTTTTAATAAAACAAGAGAGTATATTAATCTATTGCTTTTATATACATCCTAATGTTTATATGTCATTAACTATGAATCTGTTGTAATGTTACAGTAATATAATAGAGTGAAAATAATATACATACTCATATAAATCAGTAAACTCAATTTTGATAAGTTGTAATACATTTTAAAATTTTCAAAATATATTTTGAACATTTGAAAAAAATTTCTATTAATATTAATTTTTGTATAAAGTTTTTTTAACTTATTAATTTTTATTAATTTTTTAACTTTCTAATTTTTGAAAAGAATGAATTAAAATATTAAGATTATTATTAATTTATTTATTTAAGATAGTTAATATATTTTTTATTAATAATGAAGTGTTTCTTTTTTTATACACATACAAATTGAAACAATTTATAAATGTTTTGAAAAAGCTAAACGAAATAAACATACATTTTGAAAATAATTAAACACACATATTAAAGAGAATAGTAAAACATTTTATTTCATTATTTTAAACAATTCGTTTTGAATGGTTTCTACATTAATATTAGATAAGAAGTTTTCACTAATACAATCTACTTCGTTTAAAAACGAGGAAATAACAAAGTCTCAATCTATTAGAGTTAATAACATTTCTCCCATTTGTTCAAATTTTTGTCGATTATTTAATATCAAACAGGGATGAAAGATTACAGATTCGTGGTTAAAAATACATCCATTGCATTCAAAAATGCGCTTTAGTATACTCGATATACTATTTTCAATACACGTTAAAAGTTTATGTTGGCACATGCGTTCATTTTCTAAAGATGTGTGACTAACGATACATTTCTGTCTTATTAAGTTTGGTAAATGCTTTACATATATATGCTGAAGAAGTTCTTTATTCAGATCAAAGGCTTTTATTTTTAACTTTTCTAACTGATACTCGTTCAAGTCAATGTGAGAATAATTCTTTAAATGTTTGATTCGCATGATAGAATTATTAAAATTTAACACTAATATCATATTATTAGCAACAAACGAGGAACTTTTATACTTCAAATTAAATGGAAAAATTTTATTGCAAAATTCGTACCAACTGTTAACATCCATAAAAATTGCATTTTTCGTTACAATTTCTTCATTAGTAAGCCCACTGCGTTTAAACTCTTGAATATGTATATAAAATTGTCTGTTATACAGTTTTAAAATTAAGAAGATACAATCACTGAGTTCTTCTCGAAATATAACACGATTACAAGATTTGCCCCTTTTAGTTCGTGAAGTGGTGGATTGGCTTTCATCACTTGCTTGGGAAAGGTTGATTGCTTGGAACACAGTCTCTTCGCATCTAGTAGTGGGTTCTTGAAAATATTCGTCTTGGGAAATTAAGTTAAAAAAATTCGTATTAATCTCAGATTTCACATTCAGTGGATAATCACATGATATCGTCTCATTGTTAGTGTTCAATGCATTGGGAACTTCTAATCTCGGTAAGTTTAATTCATTCACATAAGTAGGTTCATTACAGTCTTCTAAACGTTGATACTTTGGAGAAGAAACTACTTCGTCGAGAGGTCTTTTTAACAAATTTACTACAGAATCCATTTTCAAAAAATAAGGATAGCCGCTGATGAAATTCAAACGGAAATCACTTGCAAACTGAATGCTTAAAAACAACACATATCCTAATATATGTTAAAAAAATCAGCGTCGGTTACAGTTAAACATTAAAAAAATTAGTAATGCCATAAGTTTTAGTCAACCATTTTTTAATAATCTAAAAAAACAGTCTTTGTACATAAATGGTAGTTTATATATTAAGTCAATGGTTTTACTATTTTTTGAAGAACTTTGTGGCAACACAAGGTTTAAATTTAAGTAAGTATATGATAAATAATGTTATCAGTTTCGCTCTTTTTGAAAAATTTTGTGGCAACACTAGGTAAAAGTTTTAATCTGAGTGGTTAATGATACACAATGTTAACAGTTTCGTTCTTTTTGAAAATTTTTGTGGCAACACTAGGTAATATCCATCATGATTATGTGAATAACAATTGCTAATATAAATGATAAATTAAACTTGGTAAATAATTCTAATAAATTAAAAGTATTTGAAAATTAATTCAATATAAAAACAAATTCAGTATTTTAATTGATAGGAACCTTTTTTCTAAATGTTAAAATTTAAGAAAATTTTTTACAATATCATGAAATAATTATTAAAATTTATGAATTGTTATAACAAAAATACAAGACTAAAGCTTTTTTCATTTACACATTATTTATTCATCATTCTCGATAATGATAAAAATACAAAAAAATTAAAAACTGTACAGAAAATTAACCAGTTCACATGATTTGATAAAGTTTGCATTTTTTCACTTATGCATTTTAATCAAATGTTGAATAAACTTGGTGTCAACATTAAATGTTTTGTTACAGTGTTTGCATTCGAAATTCCTGTAATGAACTTTTTTGTGAAATAAAAAATCGATATCAGAGTAAAATATAACACCACAGTGTTTACATTTATATTCCTTTTGATGATGACTTTTTTTATGTTTAGTTAAAGCAGACTTTGATAGAAACGAGTTAGAACATTTTTCACAAACATGAAACTTCTTATGAGATCTCTTGTGAATTTTTAACAAATATTTTTTAGAGAGTTCTAGTGAACATTCATTGCATTTATATGTCTTATGAAATCTCTTGTGAATTCTTAACGAATACTTTCTATAAAATTCCATTGCACATTGATCACATTTATATAAAATGGGTGTCTTGGAATGAGTAACACTATGTCGTTTTAAATCAGTACTTTGAATGAAAGTTTCACATTTAAAGGGCTTTTTATCCAAGTGGGATCTTTGATGTCTGGTTAACGCAATCTTTCTAGAGAAGCATTCTTGACATTGATTACAAGAAAAGGATGGTTGGGTTGATGAAGAGGGTGATCTTTCACTATTCGAAACTTGCACCTCTTGACTGGGTAAATCCGATTCCATATTCATGAAGTAAGAAATTTCTTGTACAGCACTCACTTAAAGAACCGCGCTTAATATCTTCATATAACAAAAAAACAATAAACAGTGTGATAAATTTCTACAGATTCATAAAAATCTATTAAATTCTAGGAGGCGCTACTGTTTTTAAAAAAATAATAGGATTGGTTTACAAAGTGATCTTATAATATGATGGTATTTGATAAGAAAGGCTCGATGTTATCTGGTGTTTATCATGCTGTTGTAATTTTTTACTAATTGATTAGAAAATTCATGTGAAAATTAACGGAAAAAGAATCACTTATTTTCAGCACAGTGATAAAACAATACTATACTAAAGTAATACATTGCTTAAGTTTGTCGTTATCGGCTAATAGATGATAACTTGTAAAAACATTTTTTATGTGAATACAGCAAACTTACTAAAATAAATGCATGGCAATTAACCGTTTATTAGAACTGTACATCGAAAAATAATTAATAATGAAGTAGTTTATATATTTTGAATGGTGTAAAAATCAAGGTTTAGGTAAAGTAAAGTTAAAAATATTTTCATTGTTGCTCTAACGTTAATGTAAATTGTATAAAACAGAGAACCTCCAAAAAAAAAACATATGTAATGGTTTAATGAAATTAAATTGTCGTTTTAAAAAGCTTAGTTGAAACATCAAACAAAGTTCTCTTTCTTGTTATTTGTAAATATGTGAAATGTAATCTTAGTTGTTATTTTTCTTATATCAGCTAGTTCCTGTTAAAATTGTTTGGTTACCGGATGTTTGTGCAAGGCAGTGAATACGTGTTGATAACATACTATTTTAAGTTAGAGATGATTCGATTGTAATATAAGACATTATGCGACCACAGGCGGGATAAGCAATGGGCAATTGTGATTAATGTTTAATTAAGCAGACTCACCTTCCTCCTTATCGCAATACTCAATTATCTCACAGGCGTGATGAGCAATGCTTAATTGATCAGACTCAATTTTTTAAAATTATTAATTTTCAACGCAAATTCGATCCAACAGAGGGCAGCACCCAAATAAAAATCTTCCGGGGGGGGGGTGAAGTTTGGAAAATGAGGAGGTTACCCCTTTGCTATAGTATGATATTATAAGCTTCAGATCCTAAATAAAAAAAATTAAGCCCCTTAAAAATTAAGCCCCTCTAAAAATTAAGCCCTCCCCTTTCCTAAAATCTCATCTTACTGTAACATATTTTACGATATGTTCAAATTTCCTTCCTACTCTAAGTTGATTCCAATCTTTAAGAAAAAAAATACATTTAAGCTCCTCCTAAAAATAAGCCCCCTCTAAAAATTAAGTCCACCCCCCCTTTCCTAAAATCTCATCTTACTATAACATATTTTACGATATGTTCAAATTTCCTTCCTACTCTAAGTTGATTTCAATCTCTACTTTAATTTAAACTCCGCAAAAAAAATACATTTAAGCCTTTCAGAAAAATAAGCCCCCTAAAAATTAAGCCCTCCCCCCTTTCCTAAAATCTCATCATACTATAACATATTTTACGATATGTTCAAATTTCCTTCCTACTCTAAGTTGATTCCAATCTTAAAGAAAAAAAAATACATTTAAGCCTTTCAGAAAAATAAGCCCCCCCTAAAAATTAAGCCCTCCCCCCTTTCCTAAAATCACATCATACTCTAACAGAGTCAAAACATCCTTCACCCATTTTCAAATATCTTTCCTACTCTAAGTTGATTTCAATCTCTACTCTAATTTGAATTCCCAAAAAAATTTAAGCCCCCCTCAATTTTAAGCCCCTCCTAAAAAATAAGCCCTCCCCTCTCTCTCTCTCTCTCAAAAAATCCTATCATACTCTAACAGACTCCAAACATCCACCTCTCTACTACAGTATAATCTCATAAGTTTTAAACCCTAAAAAAAAAAATTTAAGCCCCCTCAATTTTAAGCCCTCCCCCATCATCCTACTATAGTATGATACACTCTCCATCAGATAAGCTTCTCTTTCAGGTGGTGGTGGTGGTGCTCCCTCTCTCTGTGAGGTGGTGGGGGTTCCACCTCCACCACACACCACCCACCACCCACCACCTCCTCAATCGAACTCTCCTTTTCCCACTACTCATACCGAACACATTTAATGCATATCTGGACCGATTTTCCAAAAAAATAAAATTTAGACTTTTAAAAGTGACGAGTTGTCTGAGTTTTAGTACAGGTCATGAAACTAAATGGCATTCATTGAAAATAGTAACAGTTTAAAAGAATGGTTAATTAATTATCTTTAATGCATAACCGCAAAGAATTAATTAAATTCGATGGCATAAAATTTTGATTAATGAATGTGACGAGAAAGCGAGGGTTTAAGGCTTAACTATGAATAAATAATTAGATTTGAATGAACAAAACGTATAATTGTAAGAGCATCCAGTTACCGAGATTTTATTGCAAATTTTAAGTACATATTGAATGAAAAATCTATTTTATGTGAGTGGCGATGTATCGAGGTTTTAGTGTACAACATTTTTAATGATATTGAAATAACATACATATAATGTAAAAGATAATGATTTACGGAGATTTAGTATGTATCCATAAATAACTAATTATAATCGATTGCATTAACCCTTAATCGTCCCGACTCCGTCGTCTCTTATACTAATTTTATGCTTATTTTCCAAAAAAATTACTTACAATTACGCAATATAATTTTAATCAAATAAGATATATTTTATTTTCTTTTACTAGGATACTCTACTCCCTACTAGATACGCTCGTCAAGCCCCACCCCGCCTCTAAAAATGAGTTAATTTGATCGGATTTAAAAAAAGTTATAGAAAATTGAATTATATATATATATATATATATATATATATATATATATATATATATATATATATATATAAAGTGGCGATTGCCCTATAAATGGGTATTCATTCTTTTCCGTTTTACGGAGGGGATTTAAGACCGAATGAGCTCTTGATAATGGCTGTTTTCACGCTTGATTAAATAAGATTATTTAGCCATTTCAAAATCGGCTAATATAAAATGAACTTGTCAGCAGAATCATATTTTAATACGAAACATTCATTTATTTTTAATTTGAAAGTTTTTTCTATTTATCACGTGTCAATAAATTTTTAATATGAAGGAACTTTTATTCTTTGCGCTCTTTTAATAGTTGGCATCAAGTTAAAATAATTTTTTTTTTAAAATATGCAAAAATTTTCTCTCGAAATGCTGAATACAGTCAGTATCGGTTATATGGTCACCTCAGCGGTCCAGAAAAATTAGACCATATAAGCGGGGTGACCATATATACAGAACAATACTACAATTATTACACTATTTAATTACAGGCTTCGTAGGCATCAGGGAATTCGAGAGATTTTAAGTATTTTAGTACCAGAAATTTCATAGAGTACGGCTCGCTATATCCGGAGAGAGAATTTTGTTTCATTAAATAAACCAAATATTACTTTACGAAAATTCTGGTAAGAGGTGCTTGAAAGTTTTTGAAGCTTAAAAACGCTGAATTATGGCAGGATTATATTCATCTATCAGGATATAGTGCTTATAATAAACAAATAATTAAACTTTTAAGAACATTTTAAAAATTAATTAGTGAGTAAACAGTACAGTAACAAATATGCAGTGTTTGAGAAATTTATTAGCTTACCTTACCAATCGAACACTGTAAAAATTTTTACCCTTTGCTGCATCGTCACTCCACCGCTTTTATAGAAAACGATTATTTCAGCCAATTATGGAGCATTCTCATGGGTCAAAAGAGAGATATTCTATAAAAGCGGGGGGGGGGGTGTCGATGCATCAAAAGGGTAAAAAATTTTATAGTTAAATACAGCACATGTACATACGTACAGTGCACCCATATTCACTGCACTTAATTAAAATATTTAGACAGGCATGGTTGTTTGCTTTTCTTGGTTGTTAATACAACTCGTTCTAAATCTCTAATAGCTTTTGAATGTTCATCTGCTGCTTCGGAATTAATAAAAATCTTCTGAGATCATCGATGGCTTTAAGTGCATCTGATGTTGGTAGTAATTTCTTTTCACATCCACTATCATCCTCATCATCGCTTCCTTCGGCATTCAAATTTAACACATTAGAAACAATATCTTATACTAAATCTTCACTGTTAGTAGCGCGGTCTTCATCAATCTTTGCATATAAATTTTCGTCAGGGATTGAATAACCTCGATTCCGCAGTTTTTCTGCCAGTTCAGTTAAGGGGAGATCCTCTTCCGCGTCTTCCGATAATTCTTCAGACTTTAATGAACTGTAAAATCCAGCATGTCCGAAGCAATTTTCAATAGTTTTCTGTGACATCATATTCTAAGTTTGGTAAATATAAAAAATTGCATTTAATACTGACACTTGGAATTGTTCTTTTTTATCAATAGCAGAAATCATATTTCGCAGAAGAAACTTTCTATAAATTCTGGAATGAATTCTTGAAATTCTTGAATGGATTCTGGAATGGTCTTGAAATTGTGGATGATACCTTGATCTAAAGGCTGCGATACACACGAGCTATTAGGAGGCAAGAAAACAAGCTCAATTGATTTCAAATCATCAATAGTGGAGTGAGCACGACATCTATCAGCAATTAATGCAATTTTCTTGTTCTGTTTTGAAAAAATTCGATCCAACCTCTTAAGTGTTTTTTCCCAGATGTCCTCTACCATACATGCTTTTGAATTTGCTTCTTAGACTAGAGGCAAAGATTTGCAATTTTTCATACACCGAGGCTTAAGAAAATTTCGAATCACCACAGGAATAATTTTCTCCGATCCATACATATTTGTAGCTAACAAAACAGTTAAGCGTTCTTTACTTTTCTTTCCCCCTACACATTTTTCACCTTTAAACAAAGAGTTCTGTCTGGTAAGATCGTATAAAAAAGTCCGCATTCATCGGCGTTGAAGATGTTGGAAGGTTCATATCTTTCTTGAATGTCCCGCAACATTGCATTTTTCCATTCATTTAAAGAACTCATGTCAAAATCAGCAGCTTCTTCGCACAATTTGTATAGGTTTTTATTTAAAGCAATTTAAAGCATAGGTTATGCCTTGAATAAAATCTTTGTAGCCAGCCATTATTAGCAACGAAACTGGACTCGCCAAATTCCTTAGAAAATACCAAGGATTTTTCTTTCAAAACATTCCAGGATATAGGAGCATTTCGCAATCGTGCATATTTAATCCATGACAAAAGAGCCTTATCCACATTTTCATAATGTGACAAGCGCTGACGTTTTCTTTCTTCATCACAGATACGAACATTTGGGGAGTAAAATTTAGCTTCTAAAATGTTGTTTAATGTCGTCCGGAGTATCGAATTTACTTTGGCAAATGCAGTTATAGAAATATTAGAAATTTTAAACTTTTCGATGAGTCCACTTTTTTTAGCAAATGATAAATTCTTTCTTTTCGAAACCATAATAAAAAAAGAAGTGTTCTTATTTGACGCGTTTGATCCAAATGAAACAAAAATTTCCCTTTTTTTATTACATCTTAATTTCAGTACACTTTACAAACAAAGAGAAAACTCTAAACAATAAACAGATAGATATCAATCTGATGACTTTTGGAGGAAGAGAATTGAGGGGGTGGGCATACAACCGATGGTGATTCAACGTAAAAGAGAAATCAGGCTGAGGGAAGGGGAAGGATGTAAAGGCATCAGGGCATTAGTTCATGCGTCTGAGAGACTACTGTCTTTTAGCACGTTTGCTATGTTTCTTCCCACCTGAAAAAAATTTACAATAGCTAACTAGGACTTCCCTCAGAGGGATTAGTCTGAGCGATATTGCTTAGAACAGAGTATTAAAAATAATATGCTAAAAGTACAAAGAGATTCTATCTTTAATTGATTATATATTGTCACAAATTTAAATGATAGAAAAGAGCAAGGTGAATGGTACATTTGCAAAATATTACATACAAATATCTATACACGGTTAAAAAATGGGAAATCAAACTATACAAAACAGTCACGCATAAGTAAAAAAATCCCTTTCGGCATGGCCTATAGGCGGAGGTAGATTTCGAAAAGTTTTCATCTCAAAAAAAAAAAAAAAAAAAAAAAAAAAAAGCCTATTTTTATTCAAATGCCCATTTTGGCAATATATTTTGAATTATATTCTTACTTTATTTAAAAAATTGAACAATATGCTCATTATATAGTTCCTAAATAACAAAAAACTGTTAATTAAATTCGTTTGACAGCAAAATTGAATTTAAAAATGAGTCATAAAATAACCAATTTATTATTTTAATACATCCACAATTCTTTAATCAAGATCGCTTTGAGAAATTTTGTGCGAAGTGCCTACTTTGACAGATTTTTTTAAAATATATATTTAGCCTTTATCAAAACTCTGACCAATACGGCACATTACACAGTTCCTAAATAACAAATAACTGTCAATTGAATGCGTTTGAGAGCAAAATTGAATTTAAAAATGAGTCATAAAATAAACAATTTGTTATTTGAATACAACCTCAATTCTTTTATCATGATCGCTTTGGGAAATTTTTTTGCGAAGTGCTTACTTTGACAGCTTTTAAAATATATATATTCACCCTTTATCAAAAAATCGACGAATACGCACATTATATAGTTCCTAAGTAACAAAAAACTGTCAATTGAATGTGTGTCAGAGCAAAATTGGATTTAAAAATGAGTCATAAAATAACCAATTTGTTATTTGAATACCCACAGTTCATTAATCATGTCGCTTTGGGAAATTTTGTGCGAAGTGCCTATTTTGGCAGCCTTTTTTTAAATATATTCTGCCTTTATCAAAAAACTGGCCACTCCGTCACATTATATAGTTCCTAAATAAGAGAACCTGTAAATTGGATGCGTTTGAGAACAAAAAAAGATTTAAAAATGACTCGGTAAAAACGCAATTTCTTAAATTTTCTCAAATTTTAATCACGATAACTTCGTGAAATTCTGTTCAAAATACCCTTTTTGGCAGCCTTTTAAAATATATATTCTGCCTTTATCAAAAAACCGCCCAATACGTCAAGTTATATAGTTCCTAAATAATAGGACCTGTAAATTGGATGGGTTTGAGAACAAAAATGAATTTAAAAATGACGCATAAAAAACGCAATTTGTTATACTTAATAAATTTTTTAATGATGAAAACTTCGGGAAATCTGTTCAAAATACCTTTTTTGGCAGCCTTTTTGAAAATATATTCTGCCTTTATCAAAAAATTGGTCAATACGTCGCATTATATAGTTGCTAAATAATAGGATCTGTCATTTGGATGCGTTTAAAATCAAAAATGAATTTTAAAATTAGTCAGAATATAAGCAGTTTGGATTTGAGGTTTTTTCTCCAACTCCTATTTTTGTTTAATTTATTTTTGCTATAAGAATTGGTTCTATGAAAAACTTGTCAATATAAAAATTGTAGATATTATTGTGAAGATGTAAAATAAATTTAATTAGATTTAATTGCTTAAGAATTGAGTAAGTTATGGTTTTTTTTCTTTTTCCTCCCCCCTTTTTCTTTTCGTTTTTAATTTTTTTCATCGGTAAAAATTGGTCCTATCAAAAACTTGTAAATACAAAAGTTTTAGATAATATTGAGTACATTTATATAAAATTTAGTTGGATTTGATATCTTGAGAATTGACGAAGTTATGATTTTTTTTCTCCCAAAAACCATGTTTTTTTCGCCCCTTGAGCCCACTTTTAACTTTATCAAAAATCTGTCACGCATAAACTTTTTCCTCATTTTTTAGAAGTAATATAAACTTTAAACTGATTCGATATCTATTTTAATTAAAAAGTTATCGCGTTTTTTCTGTTTTCACAAAAACCCTCCTAACTTTCACCTCCTTGGTCCGATTTTGCCCATTAACGAACTTAACCGAGATTTTATGCCCTTTGATTTTATGTAAAAGTTTGATGAAGATCTGAGCATAATTATGGAAGTTATCGTGTCTAGAAGAAAGTGATATACACCGATAGATAGATAGATAGATAGATAGATAGATAGATAGATAGATAGATATATAAACTTTTTTACTGATGGTAGTTTTGGGGTCTAGGAGTCATGATTCGTGTAGATCCGCAAAAATTTTTCAGAAATTCCAACATGGGAGACAATGCAATAGGTAGTATTTCATACGAAATCTACCTAAAATTGAAGAATACAGCTAACAAAGTGCTAAAATATCATGTATCAGAATTTAAACTCTTTGAAATGACGTAAAGAATATACACATCAATTTTAGTACCTAAAATTAGCGCAAATCATGATGGTTAAGTAGAATGAGGGATTTTTTTATATGGTGTGTGCTGCCCTTAAATAAATAGAACAAAATAATTAATATATATAATAATATAACATCTACATCTGTTTTCAATGTATGCGATGAGGTTTTCGATAAAAAAAATTGGGGTATTCTCACTTAAAAAAAGAGACATAAAAATCCCGAAAACGCCAACAAAGGAATACAATCTGTCGTTTCGAGTGTGTTAGAGATATGCTCAATCTGATTTAAATGGGTCGTGCATGCTGGCCACTACATACGCTGATTTGTTTTCGTTTTAAACCCATTCCCATGAAATTGATCTGTATTTCGCTTTAGCATACATAAAATAAAACGAATCGGCAATCATGAATGTAGTAGAGAGTTTACAGAGGTATATGCCGCATACTTTCTCGATTTTTTAAGAATCACCTTATCTCCCTCGCCCTCTTTCTCAAAAAGCCGCAGTACATACATTCTAGTATATATTATATAACTTGAGCATATACGCTCTACTAAGAGCGTATATTCTCTGTTTTTAAAGCTTTGAGCCGTCAAAGTGTCATCACACAAATCACAAAAGATTTACAAATCTGAACATATTTTTTTCAGCATAACATGCTGGCTCAAATACGCCAACGTGAACTCGATTACGCCGTTTTACCGGAAAAAGGTTATTATTTAAAAGGCCTGCTAGTGGCAATTAAGAAAATGAATCTATGATAAAATTCCTAGATTAGTAAAGCTGGAAAGTTAATGTCCCACCCCTCATACTATTTTATAATGGAATTCTTTTGTGGTGACGTGTAAATGAATAATAAATATTTTTTGCGTGGCATGTTTTACAAAATATGTATTCTAGTGCTCTTCATAAATGCATATCAATTTCATTATGTTTCGATGGGTTTAACATCATTAAAAAGAGCTTGGTACTATTTCATCCCATCGGCCATAATGTAACGGAATACTTTTGATTGTCCCTGTATTCGAATTTATCCGATTTTATTAAAATTTGCAACGACTCAACAAAATTCGGCAACAAATAGATATTTAAAATTTCAAACGATTCCGTAGGATAGTTTTTGTGCTGTTATATGTGGAGATAAAGACGAACGGATCAGACGGCGACTATAGTTACTAAATATTTTATATTAATTAGGGACACCTAAAAAAACAGTTAAATTTAAAAGCGCATGCCGAAATTGAAAATGCATTTCCGGAAATTATTGCTCAAAAACAGTATTGTAACGGATTTCTTTTGTGTGTCCTTGTAATTGGATTAAAAATGCTATGAATATCCTGTTATAACTTAATCGTAATGAAATTCAGTGGTTTATATAAGTTTCGTAAATTTGCAATAGCGTAATTTCATTAAAATACTCTGCAAAGGATTTCCTCCAATAGACCATACTGTAATGAAAATCTTTTGGGTGCCCCTGTAAATAAACTATTAATCGCACATACTTCATATACAATATCAAACATGCCTAGGAGACCCTAAATAAGGATTCTCATTGCATATAAATCGGTGTATATTTACGGATGTTTGAGTATGGACAGACGGATAGACAAACCGAATGCATAAATATTTTTCAGCTTTGTTGGAAAGTGCAGAAAAAAAGCAACCTCACAGGCTGAAGATCACAACCACATCGATTTATTTAATGGCCAAACAAAAAGGTACTTCTTGGTTATCCTGTCGATCAAAAAACTATCGCCAAACTATAAGGTTACATGCCAATACTGGATGATTGTAAATGTTACTTTCACTTGTCATTAATTACGATACGCGTGCTTGTTACGTCATAAAGTGATTTTAAAAATTCAACTTTTAATATGTATTTCTTATACATTTTAAAAATGTATTTATTCTTCTGTTATTTAAAATACAAATTAGGTCAGTTTATGTAATTTGACAAACAGTTTGGCGATTTGTGTAGTTTGGCGCAATTGGTCTACAAAATAACCAAGTATTACAAAAAAGCTTGCCAAAAAATTTAGAACAGGATATGGAACTTTTCCATATAATTAGCGCCAAAATATCATTATTCACATTGCATGGTGATCTGGCTATTGTTGTTTGTTTATTAATAAATTGCTTATTTTTTCTATATTTATATAACCTAAATTTAATCGTGGTTTTTTTTTTTTTTTTTTTTTTTTTACTTACTTTTTAAAATAATCGAAATTCATTCAAAAATGATTTTCGCGAAATTTGCGCCAAACCCGATGCGTATATGATATCTCTGCTCTAATTTCATGATACTTTTAAAATCATATCTTTACATGGGCGTTTTTATAAATCATGGTTCAGTTTGGGCTTCAGAAATTGAGAATTCAAACCTGATGATCGTTTATGCTTATTTTTACTCGTAAATATGGCAGATGTGATATTTATGAGTAAAAACATAAGCTACATGTTAGCGCGATATTTTCCCCGCCAAATTGATGAAAACGTTGTTTTTGAATATTGCTATAAGTGTTTTACGATTTGCGATTTATTGTGATATTCATATTTTTTATTATGTTTATTACTTATAACTGTTTATTCTTCGCTTCAACTATAGTTCCTTTTTTATATTACTTGATTATCCTGTAGACCAAAAAATTATCGCCAAAAAATAAGATAAAATGCCAATCATGAATGATGAATGTCTCATTAAACAATGTAAACATGTGTTTAAAACGTCATCAAGTGATTTTTTATGCCGCTTTTTATTTGTATTTTTATCAGTGTTTCACTAATTTATTTCTTCTTTCGTTATATAAAATAAAAAATATGTGAATATGTACAATTTGGCGAAATTGATCATGAGTGTAATGTATTCTCACTCCATATATCAACCTCCATATGTTTTATATTTATTGTTCAACTCAACTTGATATAATATTTATTTATGTAACTTAGTTATGTGGATCTGGCAATTTCCACGGTTGTTAAAATTGTAATAAAGATGCTGTGAATACGCAACTTTTGTGTCTATTTTATTTATCTTAATGGATTCGTATGAATTACTTAATTATGTATAGTAAAGACACTACAAATGTGGCGACGAGTCAACATTTTTAATTGGACAGCATTATTTTTCGGAAAAAGTTCTGATATTTCATTATATTTTAATTCTCAACTTGAGATATTTTTGTTCACTGTGTGGTTTCATAATGGCACAGGATCTGACCAATGTGACTGTAGTAAATACTGGCATTGTTGCAAACATCAACCAGTATAATTTACATGATGACTGGAATATTTTTATTGAAAGATTGGAGCAATATTTCTTGGCTAACAGGGTGGAAGAGGAACGCAAAGTGCCGGTTCTTTTGACGACGGTCAGCGAAGCTGTTTACAAGATTCTGAAAAATTTGTGCCATCCTGTTACACCATCGTTAAAAACATTTGCTGATTTAAAAAAACTTTTAACCGAACAATTTCAACCTGCTGTTTCGGTGTACCGCAAAAGAATCATATTTGACTCATTAAAGCAGTCTCAAGAATCTGTGCGAGAATGGTACGTGAAAGTAAAGACGCAAGCAGCAGAATGCGAGTTTGAAGCTAGCCTGGAAGACAGAGTCCGTGACAAATTTGTGACCGGAATGAAACCTGGGCCTATTCTCGATCGACTGTGCGAAGAAAAACTCACCACCACATTGGCTAATTTGCTGGACATTGCTCAAAGCAAGGAAGTACTTCTTCAAGAAGCTAGGCTGCAGGAAGTAAGCAGACTGCAAGGCAAATCTCCAAAAGAGAGGATGACACAGCCTACCAAAAAGTTCCCCAAAGTTCCCTCGAAAGTCAATCATAAAAGAGACGATAATTTAAAGTGCTTTCACTGTGGTAAAACTAACCATGATTTTAAAAAGTGTAAATTTAAAGACTTTAAGTGCAACGCTTGTAATCGAAAAGGGCACATAGCTAAGGTATGTAAATCTAAAGTTACTGTAAACTCAGTAGATGATGATTTTGATTATATAGATATGTATAGTATGGATATCTCTTATGTAAATCCTTTATTTTTAAATGTTAAATTAGAGGGAAAAGAAGTTAAAATGGAAGTGGATACGGGGGCAGGTGTTTCATGTATTCCCTTTTCATTTTATAAGAAAAATTTGAGAAATATAGGATTAGAAAATACAAAGATTAAGTTAAAATCTTATGGGGGACATATTGTAATACCTGTTGGGCAAATTAATGTTACTATGGATCTTAATGGGATTTCAAAAGTAGTTAACATGATTGTGGTGAAAGAGTCTGAAAAATTATTATTGGGACGAAATGTTTTAAATGATTTTGGATTAAATATTATAGTAGGAAACACTAATGTGAACAGGGTTTCTATAGTGGAAGGCAAGTTAGACTTACAGTCATTATTAACAGAATACTCTGAGTTATTTAAAGATGAATTGGGTACTTATAAAGTAGAGAAAGTACATTTGCAAGTTGAGGGTAATATAAAGCCTATTTTCCATAAACCACGACCAATTCCTTTTGCTTTTAAAGACAAAGTTAAGTTAGAGTTAGATAACTTAGAAAAAAAGGGAGTAATTACAAAAGTGGATAATTCTCAGTGGGGCACACCTCTTGTTCCTGTTATGAAACCTAATGGTAAAGACATTAGGGTTTGTGCAAATTATAAAATCACTGTGAATAAATATTTGAAGGATGATAACCATCCTCTGCCTAGGATTGAGGAACTTTTCTCAGCGTTACAGGGAGGACAAAGTTTTAGTAAATTAGATTTATCTAATGCATATAATCAGTTAGTCTTAGATGATTCAACTAGAGAATTATTAGCATGGAGCACACCTTATGGTATTTATTTAGTAAACCGCTTACCTTTCGGAACTAAGCCAGCTTGTGCTATTTTTCAAAGAACAATTGAGAAAACTTTACAAGGAATTGGGGGAACGGTTAATTTGTTAGATGATATTTTGGTCACTGGTAGTAATGAACAAGAGCATTTAAAGAATTTAAAAGCAGTTTTGGAAAGATTACAGACTGCTGGGTTTCGTGTTAATTTAAAGAAGTGTGAATTTTTCAAAGACAGCATTAAATATCTAGGACACACTATCAGTAAAAACGGTTTGCAAAAAGATAATACTAAAGTTAAAGCAATTTTGAATTTTCCTAAACCACGTAATGTTAATGATGTTCGAATATTTTGTGGGATGGTTAATTATTATTCAAAATTTATTCCAGATTTATCACCAAAAATGAAACCTTTGTATGATTTGTTACAAAAAGGTGTAGATTTCAAATGGTCTACCAAATGTCAACAAGCCTTTGAAAATGCTAAGAGAGAATTAACATCAGACCGAGTTCTGATTCATTTTGATAGGTCTAAACCTTTAAGATTATCATGTGATGCTAGTCAAAATGGGATAGGGGCTGTATTATCACACGTATTGGACGACAAATCTGATAGACCAATTTGTTTTATATCCAGAGTTTATAGTCCAGCGGAGAAAAATTATTCAATGATACATAAGGAAGCTTTAGCCATTTATTGGGCATGTCAAAAGCTTTATCAGTATCTGGTAGGGACTAAATTTGAATTGGTAAGTGATCATAAACCACTATTAGCTTTATTTGGAGAAAACCGTACTTTACCACCTATGGTGGCAGGACGGCTCCAAAGGTGGTCACTATTTTTATCAGGGTTTAACTATACTTTTCGACATATAAAAGATAAACTAAACACACAAGCAGATGCTTTATCCAGATATCCAGTATTTGATAACAAGTTGGTAGAACCCGAAGAATATGATTATGTCTATTTTATCGAAAATGATGTTCCGATTGATTTGTTTAAAGTTCGGTCTGAAACTAGAAGAGACCCAATTTTAGGAAAATTGTTTAATTATATAACGTATGGATTCCCTAAAAATGTTACTGATGGGGAGATTAAAAAGTATTTTAGTCGTAAAGATGAATTAAATGTGGATAAGGGAATAATAATGTGGGGCTATCGTGTTGTGATCCCAACAAAGTATAGAAAACAGCTACTTAATGAACTTCATAGTACTCATGAAGGTATAGTTAAAATGAAGTGTAATGCTAGGGCTTATTTTTGGTGGCCTGGGTTAGATTCGGATATTGAGAACTTTGTCAAAAGTTGTAGCGTTTGTTCTGAATCTAGACCAGAGCCTAAGAAATGCAAAATCATTTCAGGGAACAAAGCTAATTACCCATTTGAAAGAGTCCATGCTGATTTTTTAGGTCCTATAAAGGGGAAAATGATTTTAATAATTGCAGATGCATATTCTAAATGGGTCGAAGCATTTGTTATGAAGAATATGGAGGCTAAAACATGCGTTGAAAAGTTTAGGGAGTGTTTTGCTCGTTTCGGTTTACCTAAGATTGTGGAAACTGATAATGGAAGACAGTTTGAATCAAGAGAATTGATTAATTTCTTGCAAATGAATGGGGTAAAATTTCTAACATCTCCACCATTTCATCCGGCTACTAATAGACTTGCTGAGAATGCTGTGAAAAACTTTAAACTTGGCTTAGGTAAATTATTAAAATCACCAACTAATAGCAATGTAAGCTTTGAAACTTTAATGAATAGGTACCTTTTCCACTATAGAAATTCAGTTCACATGACAACAGGGTTTACACCCACTAGTTTAATTTTTAAAAATAAAGTTAGAACTAGATTCGATTTGCTGAAAGATACAAATAAATCAGGTATGGTGGTTACTAAGGGTATCAGAGAGGAAGTATTCAAAGAAGGGGATAGAGTATTGTGTAGAGATTACCGAAATCCAAACAAGAAGGGTTGGGTTCATTGCACAATAGATGAAGTGTTGGGTGATAGAATATATATGTGTAAACTAATTAATGAGGATTTAATTTGGAAAAGACATTTGGATCAAATTATTGCAGATAAAAGTACTTGTGATTCTGGAAGTTATGTAAATAAAAAGGGCAGTAACAACTTCAGTTCGAATTTTGATACTACTAATTTTAATAACAGGGGAGTTATGGATAATGTTGATAACCAGTTTAGAGATAATGAACTTCCATATCCAAATACGGATGTTGATGCACCATCAGACGAACCTCAAAAGGATACTGCAATTACTGATCAAAATATATCATTAAAACCAACAATCTCTCATCCAAATGAATTAAAATGTAATAGAGACAATAGTGATTCACAACCAGTAAAATTAAATATACATGAACGCCCTAAGCGTCATATAAAACCAGTTGTACGTCTTAACTTGTAGAGGAGGGTATTGTAATGTATTCTCACTCCATATATCAACCTCCATATGTTTTATATTTATTGTTCAACTCAACTTGATATAATATTTATTTATGTAACTTAGTTATGTGG
The DNA here is from genome assembly GCA_964019185.1 of Maratus speculifer. Taxonomy (NCBI): domain Eukaryota; kingdom Metazoa; phylum Arthropoda; class Arachnida; order Araneae; family Salticidae; genus Maratus; species Maratus speculifer. Next base: position 60,479,133 of record OZ025291.1, on the reverse strand, counting down.
ATCTGGCAATTTCCACGGTTGTTAAAATTGTAATAAAGATGCTGTGAATACGCAACTTTTGTGTCTATTTTATTTATCTTAATGGATTCGTATGAATTACTTAATTATGTATAGTAAAGACACTACAATGAGATAACGAAGAAGTACCAATATTTTATTTCAGCACATATTTTATTTAAACACGACATAATTGTTTCCAATTTGCATGTCCGAAGGTGCGAAATATAAAAGATGCTAATGGCGGCTCTTAAGTTCTATTATAAAAATTATCGCAAAATCTCAAATACTAATACTAAGTTACTAAGAATTTAGACTTTTTTCTTTTAAATTAACAACAAGAACAACATTATTTTTCAGTTTGTTTCTTAAGTTTAAATATAATTAATTGTACTTAAAAATTGTTTGTGTATTTTCCTTGCTCCATGTGCTTAAATTTGGGAATCTAACGAAAATATACAACCGGTTAAAAGTGATACACACAATATTTCTGTGACGTATGCAAATGAATTGGGCTTTTTATCAGTTTTTTAAAAATAGTTTTAAAACCATTTGGAACTAATTTTTGAAAGTAAGTGCATTCAGTAGGTTACTCTCATAGGTACCGTTTGGTACAATCAGAATCGCAATCCAATATGTATTTTTCCAGATTTGCTTAACGAAAGAGTTATGCTTGACTTTTAATATCGTTACTTAGTATGTGTATTAGTCTTCGCCTCGTCAAGACAACTATTTACTCCATGCACCCTGATTCGGTTGTCTAAGAAAATATACAGCCGGTGAAAAATGACGCACACCAAGTTTCTGTGACGTATGCAAATAAATTGTGCTTTTTTTATAAGTTTTTTAAATATAACTTTTAAACTATTTGGAACTAATTTTTCGTAGATAGTGCATTCACCAGATTATCTTCATGGGTACCTATTGGTACAAACAGAATCAAAATCCGACAAGTACTTTTTGAGATTTCCTTGACGAAAGAATTTTTTTGACTTTTAATATCGTTACGTACTCTGAGTATAAGACTTCGCTTCGCTCAGACAATAATAATATAAAAAAAATTGCCGAAAACAGCATTGAAAAGATTGAAAAAAAAAGCGACCATATAACCAATACGCGGGAAAATAAAATGACTATATAAGCAGTACGCTTTAACATATATTCTCTATTTTCTTTCTTCATCACAGATACGAAATTTGGGGAGTAAAATTTAGCTTCTAAAATGTTGTTTAATGTTGTCCGTAGTACCGAATTTACTTTGGCAAATGCAGTTAAAGAAATATTAGAAATTTTAAACTTTTCGATGAGTTTACTTTTTTTAGCAAATGAAAAGATTGCTACGGGACTTAATCGGGACTTAAGAAAACTGATCATATAAGCGGGGTGACCTTATAAGCGGGTAACCATATAGCCGGCACTGACTGTATTTGAATTTAAAATAGAAATAATTCCTCATATAAAGAGTTAAATTAAAAAAATAAATGCAGTCTGCACACCGGGAGCTTCTGATGCATAAAATGATTAAATTCTTACGTATAATTTTTTTCTCCTATAAATTTTTTTTTAATAGAACGCTTTTGACAAACTTTAACATTAAATGTCTCTTAAAGTAATAATTATACAGGATGGTCATAAAAATTCTTTGCCGATATATCGAACTCAAGCAGCCGATCTGTTCAACCGATCAAGATGAGATTTCAGGTATAGATACTTACAGATATGAGCTCGGTATTCTGTGAAAGGGTACAAATTGGTGCTCATGGTTACGATTATAGCTACAGAAACTCGAAATTTTGAAATGGCAACGCCTATTTTTTTTCATCGCAAAATGCTCAGCCCATATGAAAATCATAAAGAGAGTTGGAACGAATGCGTTATGCTCGCACAAAAACAGTTCTGCGAATGCCTCCTCCCCCTCCCCCCCCCCCCAAAAAAAAAAAAAAAAAAACCACGACCAGGTCGCACGAAGAAAATCTGAATATAACAGAGACAAAATACCAATTACGGTGCGCCGTTTGCGAGATAGTCGCGTAGAAAAAGGGTAAAAAATGGAGTGGAACAGTGTTGACAGATGGGTTAATTTTTTTTAATTCAAATTCTTGATTAGCACCACTTTTTTGTAACGTAAAATGCACCCTTTTTTATGAAGGTATAATTGGAGTGAAAACAAAAGTTATTTACCGTTTGAAAAGAGTGGTGGCAATAAGAAATCAGAATTTTTAAAAAAGTAGCCCACTGGCAACACTGAGTGGGAATGTCAGTTCTTCAGTCAGGAGCTTTCGGATGCCGACAAAATGACTTCGTTCGTGGTGAATTGGTTAAACTCTATTTTCAAAATGGGATGAATGCTGCGAAAACCTGGTGTGTTTACCGATAAATCCGACCGAGGAAGCGACACCAACGGGATTTGTAATTTGTTCTTTCACAGACATCCGCTATGCGGCAATGCTGCAAAATTATGTCATGCCAGAATTGTTGCAGCGAAATGCATTGAATGACTTCGTTTGGATGCAAGATGGTGCACCACCCCATAGAGTGAAGTCTGTTCGCAGTGAATATTGTGTTCGCTGGAACAGCATATTGGCGACCGTATCATCTTATGCCATTTTCCATTTCATTGGCCTTCGCGATCCCCCCCGACATCACTTCTATGGATTTCTGGTTCTAGGGATACCTAAAATCTAGAGTGTACATGTGCAATCCGCAAACTTTGCCGGATTTGAAAGATTTTATCAAACGTGAAATTGCAAACATACCTCATGCGATGTAAAGTTCGCTTGTATTGTCCACAGTCGCCCACATGCAATGTGTAATTGCCTGTGATACACCCATGTGGAAAATGTGCAATCAAAATAAAAGCTTTTTTTTCTCCGATCTGTGTTGTAATCAGTGATTGGTGTACTGACTTTGTGTCATATACAAATTTCCTCCTTGCGCCCCAATCGTGTTTTTTATGGGGGGGAGGGGGGAGCAGAGATTCGCAAAGCTGTTTCTTGTGAGTGCATAAAGCGTCTGTTTCTTGTGATACATGTGCGGTTCCAACGCTCTTTAGTGTTTTCGCATGCACTGAGCATTTTGCGATGAAAAAAAATGAGTGTTGTCATTGGAAAATTTATAGTTTCTGTAACTATAACCGTAACCGTGAGCACCATTTTGTTGCCATTCACAGAATCTCGTGCTCATACCTCTGAATACCTATATCTGAAATCTCACCTTGATCGGTTAAACGGACTGGCCGATAGAGCTCTATATATCGGCAAAGATTTTTTATGACCACTCTGAATTTAAAAAAATCCCTGTCGGCTTGGCCTATAGGCGGAGGTAGATTTCGAAGAGTACTCATTTAAAAAACAATAAAATATGATTAGAGATAAATCCAGTTTAACAATTTTCTTTGGCCGCTTTTGAAAAAATTTTAATTTATTTTTATGTAAGAACTGGTTTTTATCAAAATCATCTTAAGGGAAATTCGGCTCAAATGCCCACTTTGACAACATATTTTGAAATATATTCTGACTTTATTATTAAAAAATCGACCAATACGCAAATTATATAGTTCCTAAATAACACAAAACTGTCAATTGAATGCTTTTGAGAGCAAAATCGAATTTAAAAATGAGTCATAAAATAACCAATTTGTTATTTGAATACATCCTAAATTCTTAAATTATGATCGCTTTGGGAAATTTTGTCCGAAGTGCTCACTATGGCAGCTTTAAAACTATACATATTTAATCTTTATCAAAAAACTGACCAATACGGCATATTACACAGTTCCTAAATAACAAATAACTGTCAATAGAATGCGTTTGAAAGCAAAATTGAATTTAAAAATCAGTCATAAAATAACCAATTTGTTATTTTAATACATCCTCAATTCTTAAACCATGATCGCTTTGGGAAATTTTGTGCGAAATGCCTACTTTGACAGCTTTTAAAAAAAATATATTTAGCCTTTATCAAAAAATCGACGAATTATCACATTATATAGTTCCTAAATAATAAAAAACTGTCAGTTGAATACGTTTGAGAGCAAAATTGAATTTAAAAATGAGTCATAAAATAACCAATTTGTTATTAGAATATATCCTCAATTCTTTAATCATGATGGCTTTGTGAAATTTTGTGCGAAGTGACCATTTTGGCAGCCTTTTTTTAAATGTATTCTGCCTTTATCAAAAAACTGGCTTATCCGTCACATTATATAGTTCCTATATAAGAGGACCTGTAAATTGGATGCGTTTGAGAACAAAAATGGATTTAAAAATGAGTCAGAAAAAATGCAATTTGTTATACTTCCTCAATTTTTCAATCACACCACTTTGGGAAATTCTGTTCAAAATACCGTTTTCAGCAGTCTTTTTTGAAAGATATTCTACCTTTATCAAAAAATTGACTAATACATCATATTATACAGTTCCTAAATAGGAGGATCTGCCATTTGGATGCGTTTAAAATCAAAAATGAATTAAAAAATGATTCAGAATATACGCAGCTTGGATTTGAGTTTTTTTCTCCTATTTTTGTTTAATTTATTTTTGCAATAAGAATTGGTCCTATGAAAAATTTATTAGCATAAAAGTCATACATGTTATTAAGAAGATGTAAAATAAATTTAATTAGATTTGATTGCTTAAGAATTGACTAAGTTATGGATTTTTTTCTTTTTCCACCCCCCTTTTTCTTTTCTTTTTTAATTTTTTTCATCGGTAAAAGTTGTTTTGATCAAAAACTTGTAAATACAAAAGTGTTAGATAATTTTGAGAACATTTATAAAAAATTTAGTTGGATTTGATATCTTGAGAATTGACGAAGTTATGATTTTTTTTAATCTCCAAAACCCTGTTTTTTTCGCCCCTTGAGCCCATTTTTAACTTTATCAAAAATCTGTCATGCATAAACTTTTGGCCCATTTTTTAGAAGTAATATAAACTTTAAAGTGATTCGATATCTATTTTAGTTTAGAAGTTATCGCGTTTTTTCTGTTTCCACAAAACCCTCCTAACTTCCACCCCCTTGGTCCGATTTTGCCCATTAACGAACTTAATCGAGATTTTATGCCTCTTGATTTTATGTAAAAGTTTGAAGAAGATCTGAGCATAATTATGGAAGTTATCGTGTCCAGAAGAAAGTGATATACACCGATATATATATATATATATATATATATAAACTTTTTTACTAATGGTAGTTTTGGGGTCTAGGGGTCATGATCGGTGTAGATCTGCAAAATTTTTTCAGAAATTCCAACATGGGAGCGATCGCAATAGGTAGTATCTCATAAGAAATCTACCTAAAACTGTCTGCACCAGCCTGTTTATCAATCATTTTTCTATAATACCACCAATTTTCATATTACTTACCCATCATACGTAGTATAGGGTAAGTCTTGCAATCGTTTTGAAAATCGAAAATTTTTTTTGACGGATTTACACGTTTTAGATAGTGGAGATTCCGAAAAACATATTTTTAGAAAAAATTTTTTGCCGTCCGTCTGTCTGTCTGTCTGTAAACGCTCTATCTCCCGAACAAATTGAGATAGAGACTTAAAATTTTGTATGTAGTTAGTATGTAAGAATGGGACGAAGTCTATTTAATATCAGCAACCTCGATTATCCGGAACTATTTTTTTCGCACTCTCGAAAAATTCGTTCTGATGAAAGGTATATAAAAATTTTCGAATTTTTTTGTTCTAAGAAATGGACGTAAAAGGCAATAAAAGAACACACATTTTGCATATAGAACGAAGTCGATCGGATTATTAGTTGCCGAGATATTTGTAATCTTGTTTTCCGCATTCTTCGATTTTTCATGACCCTGTATTTCATTCAAATTTCAATTCAGAGGTATATTTTAATTGGAAATGAGACGTTTAATCCGACGCAGTTAATTGTTAGTTAATAGAATTACTATTTTTGGAGTTATAAGGATGTTTCTTTTACGCAGTTCGGTACTACTTGAGTAGTTTGGCGTTTTATATAATTTGTCGAAATTGGCACATCAGCAGTTTTTTAATATAGCATTACTATGTATATTAACAATATTTAAATTTTGTTTATGAATTGCAATGCATTGTATAAATAGTTTTCGCATGTTTTATTTTCAAATACATATCCATGATGGGTAAGTATTACGGTGGCCCCCAACGACTAGTTTTTGTATGCAAGAGCTCTCTAAATATTAAAGAAGAAAACCTTCATGTCCAAAAAAAAAAAAAAAAAAAAAAAAATCATTGTTAGCGGTGGCAACAGCGTTAGTTACCTTTTTTAGAATAGAAAGATTGCTGGTTCCAAACACAAATTTTGTAAAGAAAGATTTTTTATAGTCAGACTGGACATACGAGTGCAAAGGGTTAACAATCGAAATACTCTTCCCAGACTCCTCTTATACGAATTCATTCCGTTGACACCACTTTCATTTTAAGGTACATTTTTACTTGTATTTTGAAGACATGTGCAAAAGAAATTTATTAACAAGGAAGAAAAATCATGCGTTAAGCATAGATTATGAAGCACTTTCCAACACTTCATGAAATCTTTGACAAGACTTCGTTATTTAGGGAAATAAGGGCATACAGCTAAATGTAGCCAAATAAGTATTCCAATACTTTTGAACAGCCTTGTATTTGATCTGTCAATTGATATACGTACTACATAATGGAAAAATTTAATTTAGTAAGAAAATGCCTTGTAGCTTGAAATTTCTTTTTCAGCAATTTATACTAATAGATGAAAACATACTTGAATACTTTTGTTCAGCCCTGTAGTTTACCTTGTATCTGTAATACATATCAGCATTAAGCTAAAATTTATTTTAAACTAAAACACTCTTCAAACAATTGAAATTACATTCTCATAAATTATCATTCATAGGCGTTCATGTACTCAATTCTTTGCGTTGCCTTATATATTATTTTATTTATATTCTGCAAACATTTTTTAGTAAACAGAATGCAGTTCAGCTTAAAAATGCATAACTTATGTAAGAACCACCTTTAAATAATTTACGCACATATTTAGTAACGTTGGCGTACCATTTTGGGTAGCCCTGTATATCAACTATAGATTTTATACACTTCATATAATGTGCATAGATTTAATGAAACTTAAACACGCATATCATATTTAAAATGCATTTCATCCATCCATCAACCATATCAGATACATATACAGTACTTCGGAAAGAATATACTATTTTAAATCTTTTGTGTGTCCCTGTAAATGTTATGCACTTCATATTATGCAAGACAGTATCGTATAATTCATATAATTTATATTAAGCCTCTGTGACATGCATCAATTTTTTTATACATGAAACAGTTTAATATATTGAAAATACGTCGCACACCCTTTACCATTTTGTAATGGAACACTTTTGTGCGGCCCTGTAAATAAATAATAGCTATATTTTCACCGCATACTTTATAGAATGCATATTTTAGTGCACCTCATAGATGCCTATAAATTTTAATATGTTTCACAGGGTGTAACACCTTTAAAATTCCTTTGAAACGATTTTTTCCCTATAGATTTTCCCGTAATGTAATGGAAAACTTTTGACTGTCCCTGTAAATAAACTAATGATGGTATAAACTTAATTTTCATAGAGGTTTGTGCTGGGGTAAACCTCAATAATGTCCAAAAATTTCACGGCAGTCCGAGTATATTTGCGAGAGATAGAGTGCGGACAGACCGCCATTCGGCCAGACGGCCAGACGGACCGAATGCATAAGCACTTTTCAACTTTGTTGGAAACTGCTAAAAATGTACTGAAATATTGTGGTACAAATAGAATATAAAAATGAAATCATGTATATAAAGCTTGGACAGTTATTTAGCGATCCTCGACTGCAAATGGTTAAAATATTAATTTATGAGGATGATTAGTTATTGAGGTTTACAATATTGGTATATCATTGTGGTACAGTCAAACCCCGTTAATACGCGCCCTGCTTAATACGCGAAACCGCTTAATACGCGAGTTTTCTTTGGTCCCTTGAAATACTCCTATCTTACGCATATAAAACACCCCCTTTAATACGCGAATGGTTAATACGCGAACCCGTTTAATACGCGAAATTTTATCAGTCCCTAGAAAGAAAAACCTATGTTTAATACGCGAATGAGCTTAGTTCTAAACACACGAATTTTTAGATGAATTATTTTCCCAGGCATTTTATGCAACAATTATTTAATTTATTTGTTATACAACAATTATTTAAACCCAATTAAATTGAGCATTTTCCCCCTCAAAAACACACGCTGACTAGATTTGGACCCCGACCCAGGCTAGCACAAGACTGCCCAATCAAAATTCTCCCAATGAAATCTCATAAGCGACACGATGCTAGCGTTGCGCAAAAGTTAAAAACATTATGTCGGCTTTGAAAAACACCTGTTTTCTTTTGGTGAATATATAAAGCCACAGTGTAAAATTTTAATAAAAATTCAAATATTAAAAAAAATACAGCAGTTAGAGATTTTTAACTTAAGCATTTCGACCTATCATGAGACGCTACTTAAGTATATGTAAATTAAAAAATAATTGAAACAAATCTTTTTGAAATCAGTAAAAACCTGAGTATTTTGTTGTGATTTCGCACGCTTTCTGTAGCGTCATAGCTTTCATAGACTCAGAAAATCAAATTACTCAAGTTAGAATGTACCTTCAATTCAATACATTTCTTGCGATTTTTGTCATTTAAAAATATAAATGTAGGCAAAAAAAGGAATTAAATTTATAAAATCATACAAATTTGAAGTTTATATAAGACTCATTCATCGCGGGCGCGGGCTGCGCGAGTCAGCTAGTTTTTATAAAAAGCAAAAATGAAAAGAATTTTCCCCATAATTAAGAAATTATGTGACCCCCCCCCTCTCCCCTAAACTAGACTAGTAGAACCAATAAATGGAGCATGCGTTACAATCGCAGATTAATCACGTGAGTTTTTCCAATCGCTGTTTTATCAATGCTACGCTATTTTTAAAAAAAGAGAATCATTTGTCACTCCCAGTATTATCTAGTCTACAATATCTATCTATGCTTTTATAATCTAGTCTAAACTATGGCAGAAGGAGCAAAATATATTAAACGAAAGGCTCTCTCCATCACTCAGAAGTTACAAATTATAAATCTATACGATGCCCAAGCTGTCTCAAATAAGTCTGTGTTTTGCAAAGAAAAAGGCATACCTGAGTCAACTTTAAGGACTTTGTTAAAGAATAGGAATGCCATCGTTAATCAAGCTGTGATTGGAGGAACAAAGGAACAAGAAAATAAAAATCGACACGTTTGAGAACATGGAAAAGGCCCTTCACGAGTGGCTTGTTTAAGCGCGCTCTACGAATATCCCAATAAGCTCTTTGTTAATAGAAGAAAAAGTTTCTGAAATCGCAGCAAAAGTGAGATTGTTGCTAGATTTCAATGCCTCAAATAGATGGCTGGATCGACTTAAAATTCGGTACGGCATAAAATTCAAGTAAGTGTGCGGTAAGTCAGCTTCAATCAACATTGAAGAAAATTAATGTACTTCCGCAGCTTGTAGAAAACTACTCACTTCGGGATATTTACAACATGGACGAATTTGGGATTTTTTTACAAGCTGACACCCAATAAAACAATGATCATGAAATGAGAAACATGTCATGAAGGCAAACTGAGCAAAGAGCGTCTTATTATTCTTCTCGGTGCCAACTGTAATGGATCAGATAAATTAAAGCTGCTGGCCATAGGGAAATCATGCGACCCTCGATGCTTTAAAAATGTCAAGAATTTCCCCTGCCTCTACGAAAGCCAGCGTAGAGCATGGATGACGGGCAACATTTTTACAACACAGCTTCGTAATTTTGATCGGCGTATGAGAAAAAAATCACGCCATCTGTTATTGCTTGTGGACAACTACCCTGCGCATCCAAAATATAACGAAGACCTGGATAATGTCCAAATAGAATATCTACCTCCAAATTTGATTAATATCACCCAGCCAATGGAACAAGGAATAATTAACAACGCCAAAGTAAATTGCAAGATTCACGTCGCAGCATAGGCGAGTGTCACAGCAACAACAATTACAAATTGCATTCACTTCGGCATTCACAAAGCGGGTTTCAGAAGTAGCAATGACATCATTTACACAGTGCCAACCTCGCAACCTAATGTTGAAGAAAATTGGATGGCTGCACAAGAAACTGTTGGGGAAAATTTTGTCGATTGAGACACGTTCATTAATATCGACGAAGATCTAGTTACCTCTGAACTTAGAGGTCTGGATGATATCATCGCCGATGTAATTGCGACTGACAAACCGAATGAGGAGGAAGAAGGTGATTAATCTACGCTTCCGGGTCCTTCACTATTCACCAAACGCTAAAAATTGACAAAAAATGTGTTTTTTCCGCATACATTATTGTTAGATAGATCATTCGAAGAAAATTCGCGACCTTTGGTTAATACGCGAACCCGTTTAATACGCGAATTTTGATCAGACCCCTGATTCGCGTATTAACGAGGTTCAACTGTATTTAAATATACATGATAACTAAATGCTGCGATGGCTAAATGTGCGTATATAGTTTTATTGCCTACCGGAAAATTTTCTTGTCGGCTAACTGTCATTGTAAGAGTCGAAGAACTTTGCGGACAACCTTACTGCTTTCAACTGACTCTGTCATGAACATGCCCGGCTGTGGACAAACTCTATTGCCTAGGACAGATCCGATTACTTTTCATGAACGGTCACGGACAGAATTTCTTGCTAAATTTAAGTTTCTTTGGAGTTCGTAAGTGTGGCAACGGCAGAACAGAAGAGTGGGATTCTTGAATTTTCGAAGAGACAAAGCCGCCTAGGGCGAAGCATAAGTCTCAAGCCGCCTGCGAACTTTTGACGACTTGAAGGGGTGACAGTAAGCTGGAATATGTAGAATGTAGATATGAAAAAGTGATGTTTGCTTTTTAGTGAAAGTACGCGATTTATCTTATGATTTGTGTCGTGATAAAATAAATGTGGAAAATGTATAGTGGTTCGTTCAGTTCAAGACTTTATGTGTGTTTATTGGTGTGATTTGAGCGAACTAATTTATGAACTTATACAGAGGGAAGTTTATTGGCGTAGTCGGTAAGATGCTTTGGGGAAGGAGGTGCAAGGTGAAAGCTTTTTATTAATATGACTTCCCATTATAGATATATAAGTATTTAAATTGTATCTGTGATAACTTTATTAAGATTTTTACGATTTTATTTTATATTTTGACAGTAAAGAAAAGAATTTATTTTTGAGTATAACTAAATAATACGTCAGTGCTTATGAATACTATTGGTACGACAGTGCTAGGATGTAGTAATATTATGATAATATGATATGTTTTATAATGCCAGTTGGTGGAAGATATTTTAAATGGATTTTAATTGTTCATAAATTTTTCCTATTATTGGGTTTATATATGAAATATTTGCTATGAAAGGAAGGCTGTGTATATTTTAGAAAATATTTGAGTATTTATTTAGGTATATATGTTAATTGAAGTATTTGTAAATTATGATAAGTGTTCATTGATGGGGGATATATATATTTTTTGGAATAATTTCATTTTGTGTATAATGTTATTTTTTGAAAAGATATTATAGATGTTTAGAAATGTAATACATGTATGTATATGTTTTCAATTATGATATAGGGGGTCGGTTAATCCAATGAAGTAACCTTGAGTGTGCATAATTTTTTTTTTAATATGAATTTAGATTGATTAATGAAATAGTATTTATTGAAGTGTTATATTGTAATATGATACATGTGAAGGTGTTGATTTTGAAATTACTATAGGGCAATGTTATTGAATTTATATGTGTGATATGGTTACAAGGTGTGACTTATTTCTGGTGTTTATTAGAGTGGTGGATTAGTGATTCCGAGTTACGTTTAAATCGAGTTTTTGCCAATTTGCTAGACAGTTTACTACCCTCTTGTGAAACTATTTTAAAAGTAACAATGTCATTTTTGGGCAAAGCTCAGTGTAAAGAAGTAAAGAAGATTTACGGTGTTTGGCTGAAGAATTAGGAGAGCACCCTGAATCGGATGCAATAATAGCTGATTTAAAGCAACTGATTATGGCGAGCAAAAACTATGAAATAGAGTTTGTAAGGGGATTAATGGAAACGATTATAGAGACGAGAAAGGAAAACGAGGCGAAGCGAGTGGAAATGGGAAAAATTGCGTTGGAAAGAGAAGAGAGAGAGTTTGAATTGGAGAAGTTGAGGATAGGGAAAGATAATGAAAAAGCAGAAATTAAGAATGGACTGGAAATGAAAGCCTATAATTATGGAATTGAATATGCGAAACTTATGCCGAAATTTAATGTCATGACATTGTTTTGTATTTATCTATTTTTGAACGCTAGGCAAAGAGGGTGTGCGTAGATCCAAAACATTGGGTATCGAACTTGTTGGCTTTACTGCCGTCCGATATTATACAGGTTCTCGCACATGAGGCAGAGGAAAAGTTTGAAGACTATGAATATATTAAAGGGATTCTGCTGAGACGGTTTAAGTTATGTCCTGAGAGATTCCGTAGAAAGTTTATGGAACATCAAAGAAACCCTGAACCCACATGGCGAGAATTTGTATTTGGATTAAATGGTTATTTTCAAGAATGGATTGATGGACTTAAAATTGTCGATTTTAATTCTTTAAGAGATTTGATTGTAACTGATCAATTAAAAAGAAAAGTGCCTTATGAGATTCGAGATCATTTTGTTGATGAATGGCCTAAAATAGTATCTCCTACTGAATTGGCTGAGAAACTTGACTTATATGAAAGTGTGCGACAAGATTCTAGGAAGTTAGTTAAGAAAGATAGGTTTTCAGAGAGGAAGAGTAATTTTTCATTTAATTCTAAGCACACTGATAATAGAAATGCTGGTTTTGCATCAGAACGCAAATATGAGTCAAGAGTTGGTACTTATAAAGCAAGGACACTGATACCTAATAAAATTACTTGTTATTCGTGTGGAAAAGAGGGTTACAAGGCTCCATTTTGCCCAAATAAACGTGGTACTCAGGGTGTACAAAGAGCACAAACAAACTCTGTGCAATCGAATGAGAAAGTTGGAGAAGATCAGTCATCGATATTAACTGCAAAAATAACAATAACTGTTTCGTCCTGCGTGAAAAGAGGTGGAAAATTTGATGAATTGGAAGTAGTCAGGATTAGATGTGGAAGTAATGTGTTAGACGGTATCTATGATTCTGGTGCACAGATCTCGGTGATACGGGCAGACTTAGTCAAGGATGTATCAGTTGAAGGTGAAGGAAGGATTGAGATAACTTACCGATGAGAATAGATGATAAAATTCATGGAGAAGTAATGGTAACGTGTGCCGTTTCCAAGAAATTGGTGAATGATATGCTTATATGTCCAACTGCTTATGAAGCATTAAACCATAAGGTTATATTATATACGAAGGTTGCGAACGTCTCTGATCTCACTAGTGATGTTGATTTGGAGGGTGGAAATGAGTTAGAAATGAACGATGAGTATGGAAATGTTGAAAAATTGAATTTTGATCCTGAAACTGATGAACTTGATTTGAGTGAGTAGGAAACAAAGGAATCTTTTATAAAATTACAAAGAGCTGATGATACTTTTAAGAAATATTTGGGAAATGGCTGAAAGTAAGAAAAGTGCTTATTTTATAGAGGAAGGTATTCTTATGCATTCTGAAGATGTTTGTGGTGAAAATGTAAAGCAGGTAGTGTTACCTCAGTGTAAGAGACAGTATATTTTATCTGTTGCTCACGAAATTCCTTTGGCAGGTCATTTGGGAGAACAGAAAACAAAACAGAGAATAAAGTATTCCTTTTATTGGCCTGGATTTAAACAAGATGTTAAAAGGTCCTGTACAAGTTGCAAACAGTATCAATTAAGAAGAACTGTCACATATAGAGATAGGATATTTATACGTCCCTTGGTTCGACCTGAAAACGCTTTCGAGGTGTGGAGTGTGGACTGCATTGGTCCTTTGGAACCGCTTTCTCGTTGGGATCATAAATTTGTGATAAGTGCGTTAGACTTGTGTACTCGGTAGGCTGAAGCCGTGCCAGTTAAAAATATTACTGCAAAAACTACTTGTGACGTTCTGATGAAAATATTTATCCAAACTGGATTTCCGACTACCATATGCACAGATCAAGGACCAAATTTTACTTCGCAGTTGATAGAAGCATTTCTGGCTATTTTAGGAGTTGCACCTAGATTTTCAACTCCGGGACATCCTGAAAGCATGGGTGCAGTAGAGCGTTGGAATAGAACTTTGAAAGATATGTTGAACAAGAACATTCAAGATAATGGTCGTGGTTGGGACTTACACTTGCCTTATTTATTGTTTGCTTATAGAGAAGTACCACATAGTACTACCGGAATGTCTCCTTTTCAGTTGGTTTATGGTCGTATTCCTCCTGGACCGATGAAATTATTGAAGGAATTTTGGACAGGGAAGAGGAAAATTCCCCTGACAGCCTCCCCTTCTATAGAACAGTACATGAAGGAATTACTCGAGAGATTACAGAATGCGCATAAGATTGCATCAGAAAATGTTGATAAAAATCAAGCTGATTATGCTTCCTGTTATAATCTTCGGTCTCGAGAAAAAAACTTTTTCTGTTGGCGATCAGGTGTTGATTTTACATCCATCGTCGTCTCATAAATTGTTGAAAACATGGATTGGTCCGGCCACAGTGAATGAAATTACACGACCGCATTCTGTTACATAACAGTCATACAAGTTAGATGATGGCAGTACAAGAAATTTACACGTAAATAAAGCGCGTCCCTTTATCGCAAGAGTTCACCATATAGGTTTGGTATTTGAAGAGGACTCTGACTTTGGAGATTTATATTGCCCTCCACATGGAAAAGATTCCGGTAGCAAAGATACTTTTGCTCCAGTGACTATGAAGAAAGCGAAAAAGGATGATGTAAAAGAGATTATTATGAAAGAAAATGAATCTTTATGTGACGTTCAGAAACAAGAACTTATTTTTATTTTGGAAAACTTTTATGAATTGTTCAGTAAGAAACCGGGAATGGCAAAGGTGGATGGTCATGCTATTCGAGTTAATGCTGAGTGTTCACCAAAGAGATTGTCACCATACAGAATTCCCATAACTTTGGAGGAAGAAGTTAATCGTCAAATTTGCGAATTACTTGAGCAAGGACTGATCGATCCTAGCAATAGTGAGTGGGCGCATCCAATTGTTTGTGTGGCAAAGAAAGATGGAACTGTTAGATTATGTGTGGACTTTAGGCACTTAAATGGCTTTACTATACCAGATGCATATCCCATGAAAATTGCAAAGGATTTGCTATATGAAATTGGACAAGCAAATTATATTACAATATTAGACTTAACTAAGGGCTATTGGCAGATTCCTATGGAGGAAGAGTCAAAATCTTTTACAGCATTTGTTACACATTCAGGACATTACCAATGGAGAGTTATGCCCTTTGGGTTAAAAAATGCTGGTAGCACTTTTCAAAAGTCCATGGATAAATTGTTTCAGAAACATAAGAAGTATTGTAGATCATATATCGATGACGTAGCGATATTTTCCCAGTCGTGGGAAGAGCATCTAGAAAATCTTGAAAAAATATTCCAGTGCATTAGAGATGCAGGATTAGCTGTTAATCTAGAAAAATGTAATTTTGGTAAAAATGAAGTGAAATTTTTGGGTCATGTGATAGGATCGGGAAGACATTCTCCAGATCCATTGAAAGTCGAAACAATCCAAAAAATACGTAAGCCTTCAACGAAGAAAGAGTTAAAGCATCGAAGCCTTAAAGAGGTTTGACACTTGGATATTTGGTGCAGAAATAGGGGTTATTTCGGATCACAATCCACTCACTTACCTTACATCTAGTGTTCCCCATGGCGCAAAATTGGCATGTTGGTCTCTGGCTTTGCAGAGGTATAACTTGAAAATAACATATCGTAAAGGTTCAAAACATTCTAATGCAGATTCGATGTCGAGATTGACTTTTGATGAATCTTAAAACGCCCATTAAATTTTATTTGTTTTCTGAAAGAAAAAAAAAGAAAAAAAAGGGAAAGTGTATGATATTTTAAATTTTTACTGTATCTTGGTATTTCTGTTTATTCATGCTCTTATTTAAGGACGATTATAATATATGTATATATTGTAATATTTGTGTATATATTTATGGCTATTAATTGTATTAATTTAAAAGAAATGGGAAGATTCATATTGTTCTAACCCTTGCTAATAAAATTTTTGAGCTTTAAAGCTTCATTGTGTTAAAAGCCACTAATGAGCTCTTTTAGGGGGGAGTTGTAAGAGTCCAGGAACTTTGCGGACAACTTTACTGCCCTGAACTGACTCTGTCATGAACATGCCCGGCTGTGGACAAACTCTATTGCCTAAGACAGATCCGATTACTTTTCATGAACGGTCACGGACAGAATTTCTTGCTAAATTTAAGTTTCTTTGGAGTTCGTGAGTGTGGCAACGGCAGAACAGAAGAGTGGGATTCTTGAACTTTCGACGACTTGAAGGGGTGACAGTAAGCTGGAATGTGTAGAATGTAGATATGAAAAAGTGATGTTTCTTTTTTAGTGAAAGTACGTGATTTATTGTATGATTTGTGTCGTGATAAAATAAATGTGGAAAATGTACAGTGGTTCGTTCAGTTCAAGACTTTATGTGTGTTTATTGGTGTGATTTGAGCGAACTAATTTATGAACTTAACCAGAGGGAAGTTTATTGTCATGACGGTAAAATATCCTATCGGTTAAATGTCCTACTGGCTAAATGTATATTTCGGCAAACAGTCCTGTCGACTGAATGTGTGTTTTGTATAAATGTGCCGTTCCTGATAACTAAATTTACATGTCGGTTAAATGCCTTGTCGGCTGACCGCAACGAATTTTGTGAAGGCGTTTATTTTTTTTTTTATTAAAAGTTATTTTAAAACAAATTGTGTTTTCTTGAAATTAGTTTCGGGCAGGATCTTCTTATACTTCTAAACATACATTTTAACTAGTCTATCTATTTATTAATGTATGCCTACACCTTCATACAATTTTTTGTCTTTTCTCTTCTATTATTTCTAGAACATAACTTGATATACTCTTACACGTACGTATACACAACTGAAAATACTATTTATAAAAGAAAATTATAAGCATCACATTGTTAAAAATTTCATAAAATATTTCATATAAAATATTAAAAAACGAAAAAAAAAATAATAAAAAAAAAAATTGTAATTTAAGAAATTACCCCAACCATTTGAAAAATGTTTCATTCGATACATTCATCTATCATTTTAAGCTAAATACCAGTTGTTTTATTGTGTATTATCCGTGCCACTGCTATAAATGACTTTATACATGCTGCAATTTGAAGGTACGGTTCGTTTAAGTTATATCACTCTATTGTCGCCAAGCATAAAAGTTGGCGACGAAAGAAACATTTCAAACTATTTAACATTGTTGGTGCAAAAGTAATCATTATTAAAATACAGCTTTGGCATATACTGTTATACTTGTAAGACTTTGGCATATATTGTTTGATTTTACAGAGCAGAATTTTGGTGATGGAGGTTTTAAACCAAAATCGATCGCAGCACATGCATCTGTGAATGGGTCCATCAGACATCGAATCAAAAAAGTTTTTTCCCAGTTTTTCCCAAGCCGATTGCTTTTTAGTTTTCTTTTTAGGTGGTGGAAAATCAAGAGTAATAGCTATAACATTTTCCGGCTTGTTAGAATCACTATTGGCACTCAAATTTTCCTGGTTAGAACCGACCGATAGTAAAACGCCATGGCTAGTGGATTGGTCGCCCTGGCGACATGATGTTTTACAATTAATCGGTTCGGCATTAAATTGCTTCCTTTTTCGTGATCGCCTTTCAACACGTAATTGGTTTTCAGCGGCTCAATAATCTTTTGATTTTATCATTTTCTGCATTGAAAGACGTTTTTGCGCCAAACCAAATACAGTATTACTCAGTTATCCCGTCGACCAATTTCGCCAAATGATACGAATCGCCAAACTAATAAGCAACTTATACATGTTGACTGTGTTTAATATCATTGAATGCGATATTCACGTTCATTCATTTCTTTGGCTTCGGCTTTTTCCGTATCTGTTAATTTCCGTCTACCCATTTTTAAATTTGTTAGTTTTCTCCTTTATTACAATGATTTTAACCATTTTAATTTACTATTCAAATAAAAATTCTTCTAAAAGTAAAGAATTTAATTTAAATTCAAATAAAAACTCTTCTAAAAGTAAAGAAATTAATTTAAATTCAAAAGTGACCACATCATCTAAACATGGTAACATCATCTAAAAGTGGTAACATCATCGGGTCCATTCTCCCGAAAACAACAACCATTTTTCAAATGGTTAATAAAAGAAAGTAACTTTTGCTAAAGGGTTAAAAACTAATATAACGAGGAGAGTTCGTGATCAGATTTTAGCGAAATTTCTTGATTTTTCTCTTTTTTCTTTTTTTATTTCGTAATGAACATAGTACTCAGAAAACGGCAGAATAAAAAATGAAATACTCTTTGTTTGGAAACTGTATTAAAGAAAATAAACAAATATGTTTTAAGGGCTATTTCTGTGAGAAAATTTTACTTTAGATCGTTAGGAATGTATTTTTTAAGCCTTAGAAATACGAATATGTGCATTGAGTTAGGATTTAAAAATGTTAATACAACATTAGCAAATGTGAAAGTGCATCTGTGTGCAGTATGAAATTATGTGATCTGATTTGAAAAGACAATATTCTTAAAAGTCGATTTGGCTTTACAACAACAACAACAATAACAAAAAAATAACCACATCATTGTGCAGTTCTTTCTATCTTTTTCTATATTGTATTAGTATGAATTAGAAATACATTATTATTATTTAAAAGGTAAATTCTATACATAGTTATATTGATTTACATCTTAATGAAATAAATCTTTTATTACTGCGTAGTGAAACTAATATTTCTATAACTCTGTCTATTGAAATGATTATTAATTCTACAATAAAAATAAAACTTTAAATACAAGAAATAAATTCAAAATTACTAACATGTTTCCAAAAATATGATAATTTTTGCTTAGTGAATGAAATGCTTTAACAATATACCGGGTGATCCAGAAGTCCCGGGACTTTTGAAATGCTAATAATTAGAAAACCATAAACAATAGAAGTATGCGGTTTTCACAGAAATGCTGAGAAACTTGTGGGATTTGTTTTTTCGATGAAAAAAAACATATTATGTTAGTTGCACTTTTTGACAGCAGGTGGCGCTAAAATTGATAGTATTGTTTTTATAGTATGATACAGCTCATTTAAAAGAACGAATTAGTGTCCAAGGGTTACAAAGTTTAATCATGACGCTCATGGCTTATAAGTACCGCCGTGAGCCGATGCAAAACAGCGTGTACAGTATCCTCAGAGCAGAAAGAAATTCCAGAAGAAATTTCAGTTCATCGTGATTTCACAAGTTTACTGCACTCACCATGAACAGGTGATTTCTACAGAGTATTGGCATAGAATCCTACCTAATTTACGATTGTAACAGACATTTGGGATCTCTTGTTTCTATTACGATCTTCCAATGAGCCTTTTTCTCAAACCTTGCTTACCATAGCATTTCACATTTGCAATGGTCATCGATTCTTTTGCAGTTTTAACTTGACGTATTCTACGATATGAAAACAACGCGACATGCAAAGATGTGTCTAAACATAGTCTAGACAATGTCTAAACACTGCAGTTGCTCATGAAATTTTGTATCAAATTTACCTTACAATGCAATTTCATTTACCTCACAAAAATGTTTGAACATAAACCACCCTTGAAACGAAATCTCATCAATATCATAGAAAAGAAGTTTCGCAATGAATTCGTGTGTCTATATAACGCATGGTATAGGTACATTCAGTCTTATACAACAGCGCCACCTGTTGCTAAAAATGGTAACTATATATATTTAAAAAAATTCATTCTAAACAAAAATCCCGCATGTTACTGAGCTTATATCTGAAAACAGAACCTTTATATTATACATAGTTTTCTAATTATTAACTTTTCAAAACTCCCGAAACTTCTGGATCACCCGGTACATTCTAAATCAATATGATTTTTTCATTTACCCAAACTAACCAATTTACACAGCTTCGGTGGATAAAGTGGTCTTTTTATAGTTTTGCTTTTAGCCCGTTTAATAAAATAATTTAATAAAAATTTAAAATAGAAACTGAAATTAAAATTATAACATTACTACAGTTACTACTAGTATTAGGGTTGGCAAATTTCTTCCACAGTGAGAAAAAACAGGCCGGAAGAAACAGGTTTTTTCCAAGTGTAAGAAATGGAAGAAACTGTTATTCTTTAAGAATTTATCATAAAACTTTTATTTTTGTAAGACACAATAAATGCCTTCTCCCTACAACTTTAAGTAAATTAATTCCATCAGACTTATGCAAATATAATTAATTATGTATGCTAAATTAATAATTACATCAGTTTTTTAGTCCAAACCACACATGATACCTGTCTAAAGATCTTCAACCGATGTCTAAAGATCTTCAACCAGATCGAAACTTCTTTGTAACATTTTTACAATCATCTAATAAACAAACCGTTTACCGCATGATTCTATCGATCTCTGTTTTTGAGAAATTTAATTTTGAAATCAAGGTCTTATTTGCAGGATATCCTATACTTTGAGCTTATTTTTTCATAGTTAATATACTTTAATTTCGAGCATCTCTTTTGGTTTTTGTTGGTTTCTTCCAGTTTCTTCCGGTATTTGCTGTTTCTTCCACTGTCCTGGAAGAAACCCAACTTTGCTACTGTATTTGTTTCTAGAATGTTACTGATAAAAAAAGGTACCCTAAAAATTCATCAAACCTTAGAGTAGCCACTTTCCCCTTCTTTCCCCTAAAGAAGTTATAAAAATTTAAGAGAGATTAAAAGGCAGTTAGGACATGGTTTCAAGAATATGCACCTTCTTTTTCATATAATTACCAGAGAAAAGTATTTTGTTTCAGAAATGATTTAGCGGAATATTTTATGCAGTTAATATCTTCTTTTTTTTAGTGACTTTAGTAATTTTTAAAAACAGAGAAATAAACATAGGAAATATTTCTCAAACTTTATTTGTTCTGACAAATGATTTGATTTTCTATAAACGATAAAAAGGGAGTTTTTATTTGGTCATTTGTAGTAAACAGGGCGTTCTTTATACCAAACAGCTCATAAATATTTTACGTCTCCGAGACACTAAACTGAAAATTGCTTCTTATTCTGTCTAAAGTTAAGTTTCGTCATTGGATTTCCCCCCTCTGGTCCTAAATTTTTCGTAAGGTTGTATGTTTTTTAAAAGTAACTTTTATTATTGCTAAAAGAAAAATCGGTTGGAGATTCGAGTGGATGCTTATTTTTTAGTTTCGAAAATACATTTCACGATCTTATGTGCTGAAAAATAGCAGTAAAACTTATTGTCTATTTATTTTTAAAATAAAATCTAAGTAAAAATCTATTCCCCATTCTATAAAGTTTAACTTATAGCACTGGCAAAAGCTGTAAGTATAAATGCAGTGGCTTTCTAAAAATGGTTTTCTATTTTTCTATTTTTATTTTGGAATATTTTTTAAAACTCCCCATGAATTCTTATAGGCACATTTTTTAAAATTTAACTAAACGGAAAGTAAAATTTTAATAATCACCAAATTCCCGGTTGCAGGACATTCAGTTATTTGGCAACCAGTTATGAGATTATTTGGTTAATCGACACGATCCCAATCAACATGTCATTTCCTATTCTGCGAATGTGAGGTAATTGGATGTGTTCTGTAGTTTATACTCTAAATGGATACTGTGAAAATCAGGACTATGTATATAAACTTGAATTATTGTTTCAATTGACATTGCAGCTTATTGCCTGTGATGTAATGTGTCTGGAAACAGTTTTAAAAGAACGCATGGAACTTTGTGTTTGAGGTTAACTAAATTTTGTTGATGTTATAAGCGTGTAACTATGCTGTAGCTATCGCACGCTTGAGTTCTCATGTAGCAAAGTAGTTTAAGTATCTTCCGAGTATTATTTACGTAAGGCCTGAGGTCCGCACGGGCCAAAGGGCCTGTGCAGACCTCTACGAGACATTTACTTCATAATCTGATATGATTTCTTCAACTATCATTGTCAGTTCTAAGGCAGCATATATAGTATTTCCTTTGAAAGAACAAAAGTATTTTCATGTGAATATTAAAAAGAGAAAGAAAAATTTAGTGAAAATTACATCAGATTTAAATTTACATTTAAATTTCTTAACTTATATACATATACATATATATATATAATACATATACATAGACTGCTCAAAAAATACCTGGAGTCAAACCTTTGTACTTCGTTGTTTAACTGATCTAGTTTAATCAAACACGTAAATAGTCAGTAAATGTTTAACAGCAGCGGATTTGTCCTTAAAATTGTCCTTTTAGCCCGGCGGATTTGTCCTTCCCAATCAAAAGGAAATGAATTGAAACCCTTTTACAAAGAGATCGTCACTTAATATATATATATATATACACAGTTCAATGTTTCGCAATCGTTTAACCCTTTGAGGAGCAAGCAATTGCGTTTGTGTAATTCTGAACTCCCACCAGAAATTTGGAAACATTTTATTTCAAAATAAAGAAAAGCAATTTCAAGACCCTTTTTTTCCCCCATCAAACTTAGAAAAGTAAAATTTAATAAAATTTCTCTGGTGCAAATCTTCATTAATTATAGGTGGGATAAAATATATTCCACCGCCCCTCAAGTGTTTAAAAGCGGATCAAATTAGCGTGTTTTTAGAATTTGCGATGTTTCAACGGGGGGGGGGGGGGTTGAAGAGCTTAGCTCGTAGAGGGCACAACCCCCTAATTCATTAAAATGCGTTTATTGCCATAAATTCAAAAAATTACGTCGTATTTAAAATAGCCGAACAATAATCTTGCAAACAGTGTAAATTTAAAAATATACTTACGTGAAACATTTCACTTTTATAAATGATCTTTTAACTATTTTTGCCAATTCTAAGGCAGCGGAAATAAAAATATTTCCTTTCTAGCAAAAAGAAAAAAAACTGTCTTCACGTGAATATCAATAAGGGAAAGAAAAATAACAAATTCATTAATGTGTGTTAAAAGCAACAAATTACATCATATTTAAAATAACCAAGTAATATTGCAAAATAGTTAAAATTATATATCTAGACGAGACATTTACTTTATATTTTGATATGATCTTTTTAACTTTTGTTGAGAATTCTATGACGGCACAAATAGCATTTCTTTTTAAACAATAAAAATATTTTCACGTGACAATTAAAAAGAAAAAGATTAGTGAAATTTACATGAGATTTAAACGTTAATTTTAAAATGCTTTACTTAAACATTTTTCTTTTACAGCAGTTCAAAAAATACCAAGAGGCAAAGACTATGTTCTTCCATTCTTTAACTTTCCTTGTTCAATCAAATATGTAAATAGCAAGTAGATGTTTAAACCTGATTCTTCCTTAAAATTCCCCAGTCAAAGGGTAATGAATGGAAACCCGTTTACAGGGATATCGCCACTTAAAAAAAAATATATAGTTCATTGTTTCGCAATCTTTTAAAAGTCTATCATATTGTGTGTATTTAGAGTTTGTGGTGTCCAAACGAAGGTTGGCGGCATAGTTCGTAGGGGACAGAGCACTCTAGTGTTTAAAATATGCGGAACACCGGCATTCAATTTCTACACAAAGTTATTTGTTAATGAAAGATGCTAAAAAAATATACCCTTGAAACTACGTTTAGAAGTATTAAATAGAATATACGATGGTGATCTTGGAATAACAAAATGCAGAGGCAGAACTCGTGAGTCTGTTTGGTGGTCAGGACTATCGTCAGAAATTGAGAATTTAGTCTCGAATTCCCAGAAATATATTTAGCAACAAAAATATTTCAAAGAGTTTTTACTTCCATCAGCATCCCCAAATAGACCTTGGCGAACAGTCGAAGCTGACCTCCTGAAAGCTAATGGTAACTGGCAGATTACTAATCTAGATTTATTGAGCGCACAAAGTTAGAAAATCTTATTTCCAATGTAAGACATTAATTACATTATGAAGTCAATTTTTGCACGCCACGGTTCCTGAAGTGGTGAGAAGTGATAATGATGCTCAGTTTTCTCAAAGAATAACTGATCCGAAATACAGAAAATTTGCCAGTCAATATGAATTCTCCATTGTAACATCCTGTTCAAAACATGTTCAAAGTAATGGTTTCATAGAGTCGACAGTTAAAAATTTTTAGCTATATTACCTGAAAGCTGAAAAGGATGATCCATATTTAATGCTACTTGCACTAAGATTATCCCCCTTGAAAATGGATTTAGTCGAACAAAACTCCTGAGACGTTTATGAACAACTGTCCCTACAGTGAACGACACGCTAATGCCTAGAGAAAGATGAGAAATACTTATTCAAAAGGAAACAAGTTGGAATTGCACGTGAAGCGTAGCAAATGAGGTGCGTTCATACGATAACGAAGTTCTAAAAATATTCTGATCTTACTCTTATAGTCGACAATATTTCGGATACAGTATAGTAGCCAAAACTTTTTGTGTGTCCCTGTAAATACTATCTGCTTTCTTTTATACAGGAAATAACTTGTAGTATTCCTCAGCAACGTATATCAGTCTCATAAAATGCTAAATAGTGAATCACAATTAAAACGCGCACCAAGCAATGTTCTCCCTATACCATTATGTAATGGAATACTTTTCTGTGGCCTTGTAAATCAATAACAAATGTTCTTTGCACCACAGATTGCGCAGAATGTATATTATAATACGTACTTCATAGATTCATATACATTTTATTATGTTCGAATGAATGTAACACTATAAAAATGCATTTGAAACTTTTCCCCCCATTGGCCGTACTGTAACGGAATACTTTTGATTGTCCCTGTAATTGATCTATGCATCCGATTTTCATAAAATTTAAAATGACTCGACAAAGTTATGTAATAATTACATATTTTAAATTTCAAGACGATTCGGGTGGGTCGTTTTTGCGTTGTTATATGCGGACGGACGGACTGAACGATAACTATAGGTGCTACGTATTTACATAGTTACGATCGCACTTAAAAAAGGAAAGGATCGAGAAGGAAAAGTATTATTTTCGTCATCATCAAGTTAGACAACTACCACAATAAGACGTCAGTCAGTAGGTATGGATATCCGATATGAGGACGTATGTAAGAATAAAAAGCGTTCATGAAGCTCAAAGATCATACATAGTTGAGACTCCTCGAGATATTATAAGAAGGAGTCGTAGATATCTGCATCCTTCTATTTTTCAAAATTCTTCAGATGGGAAGATAATGACATCCCGGTGAAAGAGAACGATGTTCCCGATGATACAGTGTCTCACAAAAGTGATGGGACACTTGTGCTTTATAAAAAGAAACTGCAATAAAATAAATAAACAAATATGTGCAAAAATTTTTTGGGTGTGTTTCATATTTAAAGTTAGTAACAATTATTACATAATATACATTTTGTCAAAGTATTAAAATATTAATTTACTAAAAATACAATTGTTCAGAACGAAGCAAAAAAATGGCTCACATAAGTGATGGGACACTTACTTTTCCATCAAATATTTATCCAAAAATTTTACTTTTTAAAAGGTTTTAATATTTTGTTGGATTTCCTTTTACTTTTAAAATATGATTTTATCTTTTTGGGATGGATTCGACTAATTTTTTTGTGATTTCTGGAGTGATTTTACCCCATTCTTCTTGAAGCACCGATTTTAGTTGTTGTTTTGAAGAAATGGTGTGTTTGCGAATTCTTGATTTCAATTCTTGCCAAATATTCTCTATGGTATTTAAGTCTGGAGATTGTGTTGGTGTTTTTTTTATTTCAGGACAGTTATATAGCAGCCAGAGTCTAACGTTCAAAGCAGTGTGCTTGGGGTCATTTTCCTGGTAGAATTTAAAATCGTTATGAAGGTTCAATTTTCGTGCTGAAGATTTCAAATTTTGCTTTAAAATATCAATATACTTGTACTGATCCATTATACTGCCAATAAAAACAAGATTACCAACTCCAGCGGACGACATATACCCCCATACCATAACTCCTCCTCCACCATGTTTTACTGTTGGTACCAAGTTCTGTTTGCGAAATTCTTCCCTGGGTTTTCTCCACACCAAGATTCTACCGTCAGAACCAAATATATTAAATTTACTCTCATCAGCAAATATAACTTTATTCCAGTAATCAGAATTCTTATTTATGTTGGATTTTTTCCTGGCTACTCTACCGTGATATCCAGCAGATCGAATTACCCTTCTAATAGTCTCAGGATTAACAATTATTCCATATAATGCTTGTAAATCAGCAGCAACTTTTGAAGCACTATTTCTTGGATTTTTTTTTTAATATTTCGAACGATAATTCGCTTTATTCCATTGGATAGCTTTGATGGTCGGCCAGGTCTCCTTTTATCCTAAATCATATGATTCTTTTTATATCATTTAATGATAGTGAAAACTGTTGAACGACTCAAGTTAACTATTTCAGCAGTTTTTCTAATAGATTTTCCACGTTCAATATGCAAATTAATAACTAATTTTCGAATTTCAGGCGAAGTTCCTTTTCGTTTAGCATTCATGGCTACACAGAGCTAAAAAACTCAAAAATTCCAAAACAAACTGGAGAGAAATACTGCAGACGATTTTATAAATTGTTACTAAATTGTCACTTACGTGAGCTATTTTTTGCTCAGTTCTAAACATTTGTATTTTTATAAAATTAATATTTTAATATTTTGACAAAATGTATGTTATGTAATAATCTTTACTAAATTTAAGTATGAAACACACCCACAAAAAAAATGTGTACATGTTTTTTTAATTTATTTGATTAGTTTCCTTTTGTAAAGCACAAGTGTCCCATCACTTATGTGAGACACTGTATATCCAAGAAAGACACCTTCCAGGGTGCAACACTTGTGAGCGATCCTGTTAGCATCACTTATTCTCCTAATTATTCTCCCTCATTATTTTCACTTATCCCTTTGGTAACAGAGACCAAGCATAGTAAGTCCATTTAAGACTCGTAGTGGCAGAAGTGTTCGAGCTTCTTCCATAGACTTACTGAAGAGGACTTTTAAAGCGGAATATGTGATGTAATGTGATCCGGCCTCAATTTTAAAATATTTTTTTGTGAGATGTGAGTTTGAGGCTAGCTGAATTTTATCGATGTTCTGAGCTTATAGGAGTGCTGTATATATCGCGCGCTTGAGTTCTTATATAAAAAAGTAGCTTGAATATCATCCGAGTAATATTTACGTATACCACACAATCACTAAGTACTTTTTAAACTTGGGAAAAATGCGTAGACCTTGCAATAATTAGGGAGAAAACATGCTGGCTAATTGTGAAGCATTAGAAACAATAATTTAAATTGCTTTTTAAATAAAATATGTAACTTAAAAACGTGAAGTGCAAATTCTGTGCACCTCTTTTCCGGTTCATGTAGATTCTTATTTAAAACGAAATTACTTAATTTTTTTTTATTATGTTTTATTTTAAAACGGCTAACATTTGATTAATTCCGAAATAATCACAAAAAGAAGTTCATTTTTTTCTATCATTTTTTCTTTCTGTTTTTGACCCCACCAGTGGCCGCGAGGTTCTGACCTCCAAACTTCTGACGGTAGGTGCTGGGTTCGAACCTAATCGCGACCGTCGGTCTAACCGTTCGGAGTTTTCCGTGGTTTTCTTCGAACCTTGGACTTCCTTGCGTAAATATGGGTTAGGTTCCCTTAGAAAGACTCCCACGGAGGGCATCCCACCCCTTAGGGCCTATATCCCACAGTGTAGATAATTGGCCGACATAAATACAAACAAAGAAACAAACAAATCTTTCTGTTTCTTCCATATGTAAGATAAAAAATATGCAGCTTTTATTGTTTTTTAAATTAAATTTTATTTTATTACAACATTTTTTCATGATTTTAATAAATTAAATAAAAGTAAGAATGCTGGAAGAATGAATAAAGGTTTTCTATTTTTTAGCTGCAAAGCTAACTTTTTAACTAGATTTTAGCTTATTCATATTGAAAAAATTGCTGCTTTTTTCTTGGAGTTTTTTAATAAAATTAAATTTGAATAAAAAACTCGCGTCTGATGAAAAAACATTAAATTTTGCTAAAACTTTCTGCTAACTATACCTCTCCAGCCCTTGATTAAATATAATATGTATTTTTTCGACTTTAACTATATATATTATTTCAAGATAAATTATGAATTATGCATTCTGAAATTTTATATATTATAAAAGAAATATTAAAATAATATTTAAATAAATGTGTTACAAAAGTTTTTGTATCATTGTCTGTTCCGTATTTTAGCCTAAAGTTAAAAAAAAAAAAGTCTTAATTAGTCGTACAAGATTTGTTTTAACGCAGACGACATTTTCTTCCTCCTTTGAAACTAATATTAAAAAGTTTCATATCTCTTCTAATTAAGCCGAAATTTCCATACTTTGAGTGGCAACACTCTAACCAGGCTTCATTTATGGGATATCTTAGAAAACGGAGAGAAAGATAAAATAGCAGCTTATTAAAATTTAACGCTTGAACCTGTTTGACAAGCTGATGTGGTTTGTCAGCTGTTGTCGGAAAAGTGATACGGGTTGTTTTATTTGTTTCTTTTTAGCTGCCATTTCATCAGGTATGTTAATTTACAAACTGGGAGGTGTATTAAGCATGTGACATTTAACTAATGCCGACAAAAAAGTTTAATCTTAAACAAATGAATATTCATGAGACTTTTGTTTTGAGATAACTATTAATTTGTGGTGGTTTATTTAATTAGTAAAGACGGCCTAACTTTATTAAAAAAATATCTCGTACAGTGCATGAATTTAAATAAAAAATATTAAACTATTACTGCTGACAATATTCTTTCATATTTGTAAACTAACAATACGCATAATTAACTAGCCCTTTTATTTTTTAAGAATCTCACTATATTATGAAATATAGGCTAACAGGTTTTATGAAATGTAGAAATTTCCGATGCAATCTTGTCCAAAAGTTAAGCAAGAAAATGAACAAAGTAGATTAAATCTAAAATCAGGGAAACTTTCATTGAAAATGAAGAAGGTTAATAATAGGCATTTTTGTAAAGAAATGCAAAGAAACTGTCAATAAATAATTAAATAATACAGGTGAGTAAAAATAAAGGATTGGGAATAGCAAAAAATTCAATGGTGAGAGTACGTTGATATGGAATATACTGAATTAAGCTCTGTTGCAGCCTAAAATTATCCTGACAATTTGGAGTATGAATATACATCCAGAAAGGAAATATGTTTTTAGCTTATATTGGTTTCCGGAAGAATGAGGAAGAGAATATAAACGTTTTCCATGCATGCTCAATGAAACTTAATTTCGATGTTTTTTATAGCCATTATATTTGAAGCAGTGTTTTTGGCTCCAAGTGTTGAGTTCGATTGTGAAATCTGTAAATTCCAGCATCAAAATCCATAAAACAGAATCAAGATCATTGATGTGAGAAATGGGCGAACATATTGAGCAAGGGTGTCATCTATGTACTGAAATCTTCGTAGCATCTGAAAGGTAGATATGGAGATCGCCAATAGCAATTCCGGTCCAAACCACTGTTTATATTTGAGTGAATTTTAAGGATGTTGCTGTGGTAGAACAGTGCTCTATTATCCTACAAATTAATAATAATCGATAAATAAGAATCACTAAGTCTGTTGACCGAACCGTGAACTATTCGTGAAGAGTACAATATTTGATTGTTATTGAGACTATTTTAGACCCCAGTTTAATCAGTTATTTCTATAAGTAGAGGTAAGTGGGAGAAAAATCACTAGAATTTTTGCATATATTAGGTCGATTCGTAAGTAATGTTCAATACAGTTAATTCGAATCGATTGTTCGCAGTTCGTTTCTATATACTTTGAACCACCTGAAAAATGAGTTTTTGTTTTCACTATATATAGCTGAGGGTTCAATTAACTGTTTTGTGTGATGCACGTTACATTAAACTCTTAAATGGCGAGTCAAAAATTGCATATTCGTCATGTAGTGCTTTAGGAATTTAAACAAGGTGATAGATGAAACAGATGCAGTGTAAATGGTGAAGGACTAATAACTGTTCAGAAAATTAGAAATTGGTTTGTAAAATTTCTTTCTGGAGATTCGACCTTAAAAGACGAAATGAGAACAAGAAGTCTTGACTTTGACGATAATCTTTTAAAGGAAATATGGAGCAAAATAACATCAATCAACAAGAACTACAGCAGGAAAGTTGAATGTATCACAGTAAACTGTTAACCGACACTTGGAGAAATTAGCCAAACTCAGCAAGTTAGGTGTATGGGCATCTCATAAAATCACACGTCAATTACCACAAGTGAGTTATTACGGGTGAAATCAAGCCTTTTTCAAACAGGATTATGAAAATAGATAAAAAATGGATTACTTATTACAGTATTGTCCGCAAAGCACATTGGCTTGATAAGGATCAAACATTCCTATCAGATGATACATAATACTGGCGAATGTATAGTAAATTAATATAATTTTGTCATCTACTGAAAACAAAATTAATGTCTGATAAAAAAGGAAGTTACTTATAACTCGATATAAATATTTAGTTGCAACTAGCCTGATTACCAACAGTGGAATTTACATCAGTAAATTTCAACAGAAATTTTCATTTTACTTAAAGACGTATTCATTGAGAGTTATTCTTATAAATAAGACAATAATTTCTTTTCCTTTTTACTGGCGGAAGTTTGCTCCTTTGATGATCAGGCATGCCTGCATGTAGCTGTCTGTAAACAGTTTGCCGAAATATAGCACTTCCTGTTGTAAGGTAAAAGTTAAATAATGTGCGCAAGTATACATTGGCGTTAAGCTTGAAGACATAGAACGCGGTCATTCTGATCGGTGCCCTAGGTGGGTCAAAAATACTCAAAAACTTATAATAAAAACGTAATAGCGCATAAAAGTTGCATTTTGTAATAAAAAATAAATTCGCAAAATATTAGACCGATTGGTTAATATCTTTTCCGCCTAAAAGGGTTATATTACGTAGAAATCGCAAAAACATAGTTTTTTTCAAAATTTTCAACGTGTTAACCCACAATTATTTGAAAAGATTATTCGATAATTTAAAGTTTTGCGTATTGTTGCAACAAGTATTTGTATAACGAAAAAAAAAATGTTCAGGCAAATAAGTCTGTATACTTTAGTTCTATTTTTTTTCACAGCAGTTTTATTTGCATTCGTTATTTCTGCAAATGTAAATTCTAGAGTAACATTTTTCGTCTATGTTGCGGAAAATCAAACAACGTTTTTAAAAAAATGAAAATGAAAATTAAATTCCTTCTTTTCATGTACCATTGAAATTTAAATGAAGGTTAAAAGCTAGACTATGTTATTCAGTGATAAACTTATTCATTTGGTAGACGAATTTAATTTTCTAATGAAGTAATTTAAATAAATTGCTTAAATTCGAAAATCTGTAAACAGAAAGAAAGAGCGAGGAATATCGATTTCGATAATGGAAAAGCATTTTTCTTGGATGATGTTCAGTGTTGAGGTAAAAGAAAACGAGAATATATGTATTCATATAACATTCATGTGAAAAAGGACAGGTTCTTTTCAGAATAATAAACAAGCACCTAAAATATTAAATAATGGAAAGTTTCTTTTTAAAACTTTCCAACAAAGTTGAAAAGTGTTTATGATTTCTGTTTGTCTGTTCGTCTGTGCGCGCCCTAACTCCCGTAAATATATTCAGATTGGCCTTAAATTTCTAGACATTATTGACATTTACCCTTGTACGAACCCTATTTCAAGTGAAGTTTCTAGCATGATTAGTTTATTTACAGAAACACTCAAAAGTTTACCGTTTCATTTCGGCCTATGAGGAAAAAATGGTTTCAAATCAATTTTAAAGATGTTACACCCTGTTAAACATATTAAAATTAAATGCATTTACGACGTGCATTAAAATATGCATTCTGTATAATATGCCGTGAAAAAAATAGCTATTATTCATTTACAGAGCCACACAAAAGAATTCCATTACATAATATTAAAGAGGGAATTACGTACAACATATTTTAATTATATTAAGCTATTTCATATATAATAAAACTTATATATGTCGCTGAGACTTAATATAAGTTATATGATATAATCATGTATAATACGAAATGCACAGCATTTATAGGGACACAAAATATTTCAAATTAGTATATTTCTTCCGAAGCACTGTATACATGTCCGATGACGGCTGGTGGATGGTTTAAATTTATTTTACGTATGATATGAGATTTTAAGTTTCACTAAATCTATGCTATTATATGGTGTATATAAATGGTATGCTTGATATACGGGGCTACTCAAAAGAGCTCCTAAATGATACTGAATATGAGCGTAGTTTACTAAATGGTGGTTTTAAAATAAGTTATGCATTTTTACGCTGAACTACATTCAGTTTACAAAAAATATTTGGAGAATATAGATAAAATGATGTACTGGGCCAGGCAAAGAATTGGATACATGGACGCCTATGAATAATAATTTCTAAGAATGCGATTTCAATTGTTTTACGAATGTTTTAATTTAAAATAAATTTTAACTAAATACTTTCATATAATAAAGGTACTAGATAAACTACAAAGCTGAAAAAAAAGTATTAGAATATGTTTTCATCTTTTAGTATAAATTGCTGTAAGAGAAATAAGAGAAATTTCAACCTGCTAGGCATTTTCATGCTAAATTAAATTACCCTATTATACAGGGTGTTTATAAAGTCCCGGACCCATTTTGATGTTTAATAACTTATAAAATAATAAAGACAGATTAAAATTAATAACATAAATGGTTAGATAGACCCAAAAAGTTTCATGACGCTTGTCAATGAACTTCCACGTGTGTCCCCTTCGTCGCACGGAGAATATCAAGTCGATAGTCAGTTTCACGCCAGGTAGCGGCATGCATGTCGGCATCCACGAGGCTATTGCGGTCTCATCAGTCGTTTACTTAGACATGTTGGAAAACTTCGTATTTCCACACTAGAAGAACTTCAGCCACGTGTCTTTTTGCAACAAGATGATGCACCACCTCCTTGGGGTACCATCGTACGTACTTCTTTGAATGACCATTTTCCAGGAAGATGGGTTGGGCGAGGAGGTCCAATTCCTTGGTTATCCAGATCACCTGATATAATGCCGCTGGACTTTTTCCTTTGGGGATTTGTAAAGGAAAATGTTTACAGGAGGAGAGTGTCAAATATTGATGGCTTAAAAGCCAGAATTACGACAGCAATAGCCTCTGTGGATGCCTACACCTTGCCGCTACCTGGCGTGAAATTGACTATCGACTTGATATTCTCCGTGCGATGAAAGGGGCACACGTGGAAGTTCATTGACAAAGGTCATGAAACTTTTTGAGTCTATCTAACCATTTATGTTATTGATTTTAATCTATCTTTATTATTTTATGAGTTATTAAACATCAAAATGGGTCCGGGACTTTATAAACACCCTGTATAGTAAATACATTAACCGGCAGATCAAATATAGGGCTGTTCAAACGTGTTGGAATGCATATTTGGCTGTAGACAGTGAGCTTATTTCTTCAAATAACGAAGTTTCATTAAAGATTTCAAAGAAGTGTTGGAAAGTGATTCCTAATCTATGCTCAACACATTATTTTCCTTACTTATTCTTATTAAATTCGAATTGCAATATTTTAAGAAGCATTAAAAATATTGCATGACAAGTTTTACGTCATAAATAAATTCATTTTTTCCATACTAAATACAAAAACACGGATTTATTCACAATTTTTTATTTATTTCTCGTTACATATAATAGGTTATTTATTTAAATATATGTAAATAAATTTAGATAACAGAAAGGGATTTTGTCTTTATAAATATACTAATGACTATGATTTTCCTTTACTTTTCGTTAAGTATGCAAAATTTAATTCATAGCTAAAATGAATTTATGTATTACAAAATATATATTAAATTAATACTTTTCGTAAATTTCAAATGTTATGTATTTTTTTTTTCAGTTGAGTTTAAAAATACGTAATTGATAAAAGTTTTTGTAGCAAAAAATAAGCTTCATTCGAATTCAAAAAGAAAAATCTGTGGAATCGCTTGCATAGGAATCAGTGGCGTAGATAGGAATCAGGGAGCATGTGACCCTCTAAGAGTGACACCCAATCTTTATTTGCAAATATATGTAATCTTGTAAAATTTTGGAAAAGAGTTCTGAAATAAAATGAAATTTCTTGTGCATCAAGTAACAGAGTTATTTTTTTATTCTTGGAGAATCTGAAACTTTATACAGAATGGGGTGTCTAATTAAAATATGCATCAGGAACAGAAACCTACCTATCCAACAAGATTGTTGTAAACAAAAGCAAATTTTTTAGTATTTTGTATTTAATTACAATTTTATATTCATTTCTTCGAATTATCTATAAAATCACATCAGACAAAAAATGCTGAAATTTTATTTGCAATTACGTAGAATTGTGTTTAATTAAAAAATATGGCGGATTTCTTTTTTTTTTGGGGGGGGGGGGGTGATACTATCGTGGGGGTGACACCATTTACATTCGTCCCGGGTGTCACCCATCCTATCTACGCCACTGCTAGGAATAAATCATATCGCGATTATATGCCGCGATTATTAAGGGTAACATAAACTTTGAGACTTATCTATAAATCCCTTGGGTATTGCGCTTTATATCTTTCATGCTAAGTATAGTCTATTGATTCACAAATGTTCAACGACTTTTGTGCAACTATTTCAGAACCTTCCATTGATAGACAAATCAGAATGAGATGGCGTAATTTTTTGGGCGAAAATAAGATATTGGCATAGTTGTGAAACAATGTATTGAATAAATTTAAATGGTCGATATAATTTTGGAAGAAATAAAGCTTGGCGATAAATTAGGCCATTGGTTAACCAATCGCATTTCCCAATTAAATTTGATTTGATGCATGATTTCTACTCGAACAACCCAGAAATTTAGGCATGCGCCACCCACATCAAAATGATCAAAGTATAATCATTTTTTTCTACCAGGAATAACTACTTAATACAAAAAATTAAAAAAATTAAAGTAATAAATGAAATACAAAATTTTTTTGGATTAAAAAAAACTGAAACCGGAAAAAATGTAGAAATATATTTTAAATGCTTCTATACCTATAAAAAAGCAACGATTTGGAAACAGGCCTAATGATTTGGTGATGGGCCAATGAAAATCTGT
The DNA here is from genome assembly GCA_964019185.1 of Maratus speculifer. Classification (NCBI taxonomy): domain Eukaryota; kingdom Metazoa; phylum Arthropoda; class Arachnida; order Araneae; family Salticidae; genus Maratus; species Maratus speculifer. The sequence goes on along the minus strand of OZ025291.1, from coordinate 60,443,719 downwards.
GTAGATACCGATGGGCCAATGAAAGTCTACCTAGATACTGCGAAACAGCAGAGGGGTTACTACTGGGGGACCCGGTTCTGTTGCCGAATACCGCCACGTTTATCATCAACTTGGCAATATATCGCCAAATTTAGCGAATAAAATTACTCGCCAAAAGTGTCGTCAACTTGACGCTATTTCCGATATTTCGCCACATTCCCATAAACTCCCATTGTAAAATCCAATAGGGTCCTTTTTTGTTTTCATTTCAAAGTTTTTTCAGCAGAAAGAGTTAGTCCTATCAAAAATTGTCAGTATAAAAGTAATAAATAATATTAAGAAAATTTATAAAAAATTTAGTTGGATTTGATATGTCGGTAACTGAAGTTAGATTTTTTTTACATGCCAAAATTTTACTTTTTTCGTTCCTTGAGCCCATTTTTAATTTCATCAAAAAACTATCATACGTAAATTTTTGGCCTTTTTTCTGGAAGTTATAATCACTTTAAATTGATTTGATACTTATTATAATTAAGCAGTTATAGGGATTTTTCGAATTTCACAAAACCTCTCCCTATTTCCACCTCGATGGTCCCCGAACGGTCCGATTTTGTTCTTTCACGAACCTTGACCGAGCTTTTCTGTTCTTTTATTTTATATATCAGTTTGGAAGAGATTTGTGCAGAATAATGGAATTTATCGTGTCCATAAAAAATGTGATATATATAAAGTTTTTAACTGGGGGTGGTTTTGGTGTATGCGGGTGTAGATTAGAGGTCTATAGGGACCGGAATTCCTTGGCCCGGCCCGGTGTAAAAGTTAAAAGTTCGGCCCGAGGTCGGCTCAGCCGGTTCATATTTTCACAGTTCATGACCTGGCCCATGCAGAAATCAGTGAAACAGGCCCGTTTCGGCTCATCCAGGCCAGACTCGATTTCTACCCTCCCCCCCCCCCAAAAAAAATCAGATTTTACTTTTTAAAGATTGCTTTAAAATTTCATATAATTAAGATTCCTTTAAAGAATACTGCGTACATATTTATGGGATGAATTTACAGTGTATTAGCCCTAGAATCAGGCAGTAATAATGGACCCGAATTCACAAGTGATGAATTTAATGATTTTTTGAAATCGAATGAAATTACATATACACCTATTCCACCATACCATCTGTCATCGAACGAACGAGCAGAAAGGTATGTGAAAACTGTGAAAAATTGTCCTAAAAAGCTAAATAAAAGATACGTAACATTATCGATTTCTTGATATTTATTAGAAAATCCCCACCCCCTCCCGTTCGGTGGCTAAGAAAACTCCATCCGAATTAATATTTCGAAGAGCTCTACACTTGGTATTACAATTAAAACCTAAGATACAACCCTCTCTATGCAAATATAATCTTCTTGATCTAGTTCTTTGTTATAAACTTTGGAAAAGGGAAGAAATGGTTAAAGAGAAAAATTATAAAATTATTGGCTAGTAGATAGATTTGAATAGATGTGGTTACTGTTTTGTAAACGTCATATTAATCATTTGAGGTATAGCTGAGAAGCAAGTCATGAAATGCCAGACAAAGTTGAAGAGATGGAGGTAGAGTGATAAACTAATGTGAGAAAAAATTGTAGAAACAGACCTGAGTGATAAACATTACAGCAATTGTCACAGATATGAAAGGTTAACAGAAACCGATTTCCTTGGATTAATGAAATAATAGAAGAACAACTTAAAAATATAAATACTATAGAACTGAACTAATATCAGTTTTTCTATTATATTATAGCAAGTACAGTAGTGAATATTAAATATGACAATACATCTGATCTGGCAAGGATTCTCTTCGACTGAAACAAATGATGTGGAATCAAAGGAAAGTGCTACAGTTCGATAATGTTAAAGAGAACAAGTACTTGCAGTTCATTTGAACTATGAAGGGAAGAGTGTTATATTTCAATGATAGAAACAATTAGTGATTAGAGAGGGCACCAATATTGGATTGTGAACCCATGCATGCGAGACGGTAGAATTATACTTCAGTCTTAAAAAATCGTTTGAGAATATGCACATGCATTTTGCGGCTCTTGTATATCATGCGAATAAACAATAAAATAAAGGGGAAATCAGCTTAAAACTTTTAAAAAGTCAAAAATTTTTTTGGTTGTCTATTATAAAAGAATAATATGTTAGTGAACTTAAAAAAAAGTATGGTGATATTCCAACTAAAACCGGTTTTATGATAAAAATACATGGAGTAATACCTATCTAAATGATAGCAAATTTTAACTTTAAAGTCATTTTTCTCAAATCAGATTTTCTTGTTATTGTGAGCATCATATTTCTAAAGCTAAGTAACAAAGAAATTTAAAATTGTGTATTATATATATATTTTTTATATATTTTTATAATCTTTACCTATATTTAAGTAAATACTTATACTTATTTAAAAAAAAAATGAAATTTTATCAGAGATTTTGAGTTTTGTGGTTTACTTGCCTGAAAAAAAAATTTAATTTGTAAATTTGATTAGTATTTTAAATTAAAATCGATATTGTATAAAATATTTATATTTGTATAATTAAGTGAATAGATTGAATATTTTTTATAATCTTGTGCGCAACTCAGATATGTCTTTGAAAATACCTAATTAGTATATCATAATTAAACAAAATTCTATTTATATATCATTAAAATTATTTAAAGACATGCGTAAACAAATATTCACACAGTTTATTCTAAAAAATAGTTTAATTTTAAGAAATATTTATAGCTCTAAATTTTTTTAGTATTGTGTTAAAAACAAGCAATATCGAGGTGTTGTACATTGTAAAAAAATCTGTAATTCTACAGATGAAAAGTTAGAGAAATCTGTATGCTTACTAAAATTTTATCTGTATACTGTGCAAAAAAATATGTAGGTCTTCAAAACTAGTTTTTGTAAAGTTACAGAGTTCTGTAGTGTTACAAAAACATCTATTAAAATTGTAGTAATCACACTAAAATTTTATCTGTAACCCGGGTCGCAGTTACATAAAATGTACTACTCATCCCAGTTTCCTAAAAAAATTTTAGCAACCTAACATTTTCTTTAAAATTTAGAGTGAAAACCTGTATTTGTTACATGAGTTATTGTTTTTGCCGTTACATAAAATATTTTAGGAATTCCAGCTTCCTAGAAAAATTTCAGTAACTGTACACATCTTTTATAGTGTAGGGGATTTCTCCCTTTAAATATAGGGTCATTCCATGGGAACTTACATTACATTTAGAGCAACAATATAAGCTGCAATAATTTTAGTAATATAACACTAAAAAATATTCAAATGTAATATTAACATGATTTGTCAATGAAATCTATCTAAGGGTCAATTTGGATGAAAATTGCCTAAAAAAAAGATAATGAAAATTACACTTTATATGATAACTTACATTCTCTTTTTCAGTAATTTCAGTTACCATAATGAATAAACCTATCAAATTTAAAGATATAACACAAAAATTAGGTAATTTACCTCTAAATTGGGCTTTGAATAAGTTTAATTAGCAAACTAAGTCAAATTTACATTTTCAATAATTTTTTGTGTGCCTTATATTACTAAAATTACTGAAAATAGTTCAAAATGTAACGTAAGTTACCACGGAATGACCCTATAGTTATGTCTCCTTGCGGTAAACGTAATAAAATTAGCACAAAATACGTGTATGAAACTGTGGACTATTTTTTAATTCGTTTAACATCAGTTTTTGTTTAAAAAAAATGTTTGCATGCATTTATGCCAGGATATTTTCAGGAGAAATACCGCAAAAATAAAACTAGTCGTTGGGGGCCACCGTAATACTTACCCATCATGGATATGTATATGAAAATAAAACATGTGAAATTATTTATACAATGCATTGCAATTCATAAACAAAATTTAAATATTGTTAATATACATAGTAATGATATATTAAAGAACTGCTGATGTACCAATTTCGACAAATTATATAAAACGTCAAACTACTCAAGTAGTACCGAACTGCGTAAAAGAAACATCCTTATAACTCCAAAAATAATATTTCTATTAACTAACAATTAACTGGGTAGGATTAAGCGTCTCATTTCCAATTAAAATATACTTATGAATAGAATTTTAAATGAAATACAGGGTCATGAAAAATCGAAGAATGTGGAAAACAAGATTACAAATATCTCGGCAACTAATAATCCGATCGACTTCGTTCTATATGCAAAATGTGTGTTATTTTATTGCCTTTTACGTCCATTCCTTAGAACAAAAAAATTCGAAAACTTTATATACCTTTCATCAGAACGAATTTTTCGAGACTCCGAAAAAAATAGTTTCGGATAATCGAGGTTGCTGATATTCAATAAGGTTCGTCCCATTCTTACATACTAACTACATACAAAATTTCAAGTGTCTATCTCCATTTGTTCGGGAGATAGAGCGTTTACAGACAGACAGACAGACAGACAGACGGACGGCAAATTTTTTTTTCTAAAAGTATGTTTTTCGGAATCTCCATTATCTAATACGTGTAAATCCGTCAAACAAAAATTTTCGATTTTCAAAACGATTGCAAGACTTACCCTAAACTACGTATGATGGGTAAGTAATTGTAAGTTGTACTGTCGACTAAACAGTTGGCTGATACGTCTGAATACAAAAATAGTCTAGTTTTAGCCCATTATCAAGTGGCCTTTAAAATAATGGTGATGATAGATACATTCCAAGAGCCGACCGCACAAAACCCTAAGTCATCGAGCACAAGAAAAAATCCTTTATTTTATGGAAGAGTTGTAATTGAATAATCTAATCATCCATGTCTGCCGGAAGCGAAAAATTGATACCACTAGTGGTTGACTCGTAGGATTAGCACTGTTACGTTAACATATAACACCCCTCATTATACGATTTACTACATTTAGAAGAATAAAAATGCATATTTAATAAAAGATTATATGTTTTTGCACTTTTATTATAATATATGGAAAGAAAGGGTTTAAAACTAGTAAAAAGAAATCATTTGTTATAAATTTATGTGTATTCATGTCAAAAAATAAAATACAGTAGACTCCCTCAAATCTTCAACCCTAAAATCCGCACATAATTTACGGATGTAAATAATGAAACATTCATTACAGATATAGGGACAAAATTTGACTTTTTTATTTTTATATCATGTCTATATATATTTTGATTTATAATTTTTGTTAATATTACTGATTTCATATTTTTTTTTTATGTAGGAAGAATAAATTTATTTCTGAAAAAGTTCAAGATATTACTGATATCACTGGTAATGACAGTCTTACAAAATATATTTATGCATTAATAAAACTTTTTTGGTTATTAAGTCTGGATAAACTTGAAATAAAACTTCTTTATTTTCATATTTTGATGTGAATTAGTAATGTACCTTTATGAGGCAAGTTTCATTGAATAATTTAGTAAAAATACATTTCATCCATTATAATGAATATCTAATCATACATTATTGAGTTTTTAACTTGAACTTTTCTTTTAATATTTTAATAATTAAAAAAATTATCTAAATTTTTATTATTTTAGTTTATTACTTATTTTAATATTTTATCATATTGTAAGCCTTCATTATAATTTTGATTGCGTTATTAGTTACATTTAAATTAATGTTTGATTAATGTAAACCAAGCAATGATCTGAAATCTGCACAACCTCTGGTCCCAAGCTGAGCGGATTTGAGGGAGTCTACTGTATTATGGAAGATTAGGGCTTAACAGAAACAAGAAATTATGAAAAAGAATAATTGCAAAAAAGTTTAGTCAGCAGTGGTTATTAAAATTTGTTACATTCTTCTAAATCCAGGATAAAAAATTTCCGATTTTAATATTATACTCACGATAAGAGAAATTCCTATCAGAAAATTCTATCTCACATGAAAAATATTTTTAGATGCATGAATAAACGTAATATTAGGAATGAAAATATTTTTAGAATTATAATAAATTTATTATTACAAATACTACTACCATTTGTTTAATCAAATATTTTATGTTAGTAAATACATTTAAAATTTAAAAATGCACTTAATCCTTTTATTTATGTTTCATCAACAAAATTTTAGCATGCCGAGAAAGTTGAGTTTATGTTGTTTGCCGTAGAGTAAGTAATATTGATATTGTTATAGGGTTGGTTGGTTGATTTTTGACGTCCGATTATCTGCGCTAGTGATATAGGACCAGGGGGAAGTGCCCTTCGTGGGGGTCTTTCTAAGGGAACCTAACCCGTATTTACGCAAGGTTCGAAGAAAGCCACGAAAACTCCGAATGGTTAGGCCGACAGCCGCGTTGGGTTCGAACCCAACACCTGCCGTCTACCAGTTGAGAGGTCCGAACCTCTCGGCCACTGGTGGGGCGATATTGTTATAAGAGATATTGTTGATAATTTGTACATTTATATTTAAAAAAAAAAACAGTTTTCTACTTTGATTCCTATCAAATATATATTTGAATAAATTGCTGTTTTTAACTATTTGGAAAATGGTTGTTGTTTTCGGTACAGAATAGACTTCATGGTGTCCACATTTTATTGTTAGTCTTTTTTTTTTGCCATTTTTAACGCCCGCGATTTTTTTTAGGTTTTTCTTCGTTACTGCGACTCTCAAGTGGGAACCAGGTTCAAAGATCCTGACCTAATACGAATAGACGACTCTATAAGGGAAGCCAAGTTAGGAAAAAAAAAAAAAAAAAAATTGAAACCGGAGAAATTTTAATCATACAAATTTAAAAAGGAACTTGATTAAACTAAAGGTGACAGCAGTATGAGTGGGCTTGGGGCTCTAAAGCTACTAAGCGATCGTAGCTGCTTCGAGCTTATTGTTATTAAACCACTAGTTGACTATTTGCATTGGATAAATTCGAATCTGAATCCGGTGAACTTAAATCAGGCAAACTTTCGTCATCTGAATCTCAATCTAACATGTCAAATTGATTATAATTTCATTTTCCATTCACTGTAATTTCTTAAATTATTATTATTCTAATTATTATTATATTATTATTATTATCATTTCTATTCTGTAGTCATTCTGTTTTGTATTAGCTCCCGATATGCTACTTCTTTTGGCCGGCAATTAAAGTGTCATCTCTAAAAAATAACGGTGCGTTATAGAAGCCAGCCTAAAAACAAAGCAGATGTACGCTTTAGTATGGACAATTTCTACTGCAATTTTTTAAACTTCTAAACATGACACAAAGTCAATTTTTATACCATCTTATAGTAAAAAAAGTACTTTTAAATGCAATTTGTTTGAAAATAGCATCTCAATTCATTTATGAGACTTTTTTTGTAGTTTTTAACGCATTTCTTTAATTTGGCAACATAAGTAAAATAAACTTCTTTTAATCCGGCATCATATGGTCCGACGCGCTGGATAATCCGGCATGACTTTCGGAAAAAAAAGTTTGTTTAATCACTCCTAATATCTATAGTAAACTGATGGAGTTTAAGCATGCAAAATTGCGTAACAACCCATTACAAAAGTAGTTTTATTCCCAATTTCTGCCATTGTAAAATTTTAGTTTACTGTAAAAACCTATGGACTTAGTTAGAGGCTTTTGGCGAAATCCTGAAACTTGACTTTCTGGTTAAGGCGAATTTTTAAACTCATTCCTCACAAGTTGTATTTTACATTATTGAATATATTTTTTTACTATAGTCAAGCTGTTTAAAGAATAAAAAACATGCTTTACTGTTATTTTTTGTTTAATTCTATTTTCTAAACTTTTTTTGACATTCATCCTGTAATCCGGCATGAGTCAGGTCCTGAACGTGCCGTATTAGAGGATGTTTTACTGCACTTCAATCCTGAAGAAAGTCAATAATAATAATAATAATAATAATAATAATAATAATAATAATAATAATAATAATAATAATAATAATAATAATAATAATAATAATAATAATAATAATAATAATAATAATTGGAAGAGCGTAGATTATTATTCTTTTTTCGACATAACAACTTAAAAATAAAATAAATAAAATTCATGCTATTTCAAAAATATATAAATGAATCATTTCTGATAAAACAATAAGCCTTTCTAAGCTATATTTGATTTTAAGTACTATATTAATGTTACTAAGAAATGAAGGCATATAACTCATTAAATAGCCGATATTTATTTATTTTTTACTTACCCATCATACGTAGTATAGGGTAAGTCTTGCAATGGTTTAAAAATCGATTTTTTTTGGCGGATTAGCACGTTTTAGATACTGGAGATTCCAAAAAACATATTTTTAGAAAAAAAAAATTGCCGTCCGTCTATCAAGTGTGTCTGTGTGTCTGTAAACATGCTGTAAACGGTGAAAGGATATAAAAAATTTCGAATTTTTTTATTTTAAGAAATAGACGTAAAAAACAATCAAAATACACAAATTAAAATAAATAAATAAATAAAAATAAAACGAAGTCGATCGGATTATTAGTTGCCGAGATATTCGTAATCCTGTTTTTCAGATTCTTAGATTTTTGATGACTCTGTATTTCCTTCAAATTTCAATTCAAAGATGTATTTTAATTGGAAATGAGACGCTTAATCCGACGATGTAAACTGATAGTTAATATGATTATTATTTTTGGAGTTATAAAGATGTTTCTCTTACGCAACTGGGTACTACTTGAGTAGTTTGGTATTTTATATAATTTATCGAAATTAATTCATCAGCAATTGATTAATAGAGCATTACTATCTACAAGGTGGTCCATAAATATCGAAACAATAGGCTATCTCCTTAAATATTGTCCCTAGACCCATACTTCCAATTGCAAAAATTCATAAAAAAAGGTGAAATTTCTGATAAGATAAGTTGCAACTCCATGGAGGGGGATCTATTTAAAAAAAATACGACAATTAATTTTTAGACGGCCCCCGTAGGGCAAAATTCCCAATTAGGAAATTATTCCTTATGCATTCCTAAATTGAACAATTTTTTTAATCTCAATATCTAAAAACATGACAGAGATATTAGAATCCAAAATTCGTGACTTACACCACTTAACCATTCCTGTAAACGAAGAGTTTTTGACTCATTTTGAATGGGGGATCGTCCACAAATTGTTCATTATTAAATGTCGATTTAAGACAGTGCCTCTCATTTGCACGTAATAAAGCAGCGTATTGAATTAAATCTAAACTTGTTTCAAAATATGTTGGCAGTCTGCACTAGAGGTCTGCATGGATCGAAATATCTAGATGCGGTCCTAAACCGACCCATAGGGAGAAAAGTTCGGCCGGCCTGGAAAAATGTTAAAATCATAACCAGGACCGACCGGGAAAAAAAAGTTTAAATTATAGCCCGGCTCAGTCGTGAATTTCTACATAGTTTTTTACTTCGATGAGGTTAAAAATTGTTTCGTATGGAGGAATTCTGACCAAAAATACTTATTATAGCTTTTCGTTTTTTATATATATCCTTTTTATTATTAAAAAAACGCCAAAGGCTGTGATATATTTATTCTATCAATGAATCTCTATTTATATGCAAATGTTTCACTTATATTTTAATATCGTTAATCCATATCCCATGCGTTGGAGGCTTTAAAAAATTTTATACAGTAAAACCTTTTAAGATGGAATCACATAGGAAAGAAAAAATACGTTATAGACAAACGCCTTTCCTAGAAGGTATAAATGGAGTTTATTTTTTTTCTCAGGTACTATTGTATTTATTTTGCATGGATCAACACATTTTCCGTTAAGACAGAATTCCGTCACAGGCAGACTTTTTCACTGGTTTTATTCTGTTTAATATTTTAGCCTTTTAATATACTATTCTTAAAAAAATTGGGGGGGGGGGGTAAAATAAAAGTGATTTTTAAGTTTGTGTGGTTTTTTTTTAAATTTTGATTGAAACAAATTTTACTTATTTTATGCACATATTATATCAGTCAAAGATAATGATTTTAATACGGATTTTTCGAGACCGGTATTGAAAATTTCGTTCAGTGCAGGAAGAAGGAAGCAATCCCCTCAAGTGTGAAAAATACTGTGGCGGTCAAAAGTTTCCGGCCAGCAAATTTTTTTCAGTTAATTTGTAAATATACCCATATGAAGAGAAATCTCAAAGTTATATTTATACATTTTATTAACATAATAGTTAGGAACTTACTTATTGAAGAACATGTAAAATATCAATAAATTTAACTGACAAAATTAAGTATAAAGGAAAACGCATGTTCTCAGAAGTTTCCGGCCACTTTCACAAGTTTGTAAAAAAGTGGTATTGTAATAAAAAATTACAGTGATCAACAACATTTACAATTAGTATTTTATCGTATTACTATTTTATTAGCTTTATTAATAAGTACTGCGGCGCAACAACGTGACATTCATACAATCAACGGTTAAAGATCGTCTATGGTACGTTATTCCCACATTTCTCGCAATTTTGGCGAACTTTCAGCTGAATTGGAATATTTATAGTTCCGCAGACTTTTGTCAACTTCTTTTTAAAGATTTTCTATTGGATTCATGTTGGGCGCTTGGGCTGATCATTTCAAAAACGAAATTTTTTGTGCGAAAACCATTCCTTATGTAGGTTTGCAAACATTATTTATGTCATTATCATATTAAGAAAAATAGTTGCGACCAATTGTTTTTCTCTAATAAGGTAGAAAATAGTCTTGCAAGATATCCTTATACATTGTATCATTCACCTGGCTGTGGATTTCAAATAACGGACCGACACTTTTTGAAGAAAATACTCCCCACGGCATAACGTGTCCTCCGCCATGCTTCATTGTAGGAATAACATAGGTCGAATCATATCGTTTGTTGTTAAGTCATCGGACGTTGTGTTTGTCATCACTTTCAAAACTGTTTCGAATTCGATTGATGGAAAAATAGAACTTTTTTCCAGTTTTTACTTGACCAGACTTTGTGTTTTTTGTAAAACGCCAATCGGGTACGTTTGTATTTTTTTGAACTCTGAAAAAATTTTAACACCGACTCTTCCATAAAGTGATGCATCACGTCAGCATTTTTATACGGTGTACGGACTTATTTCAGCAATATTTACATTCCGTAAATCGCAGTATATTGCAGCGGAATTTTTATGGGGATTATCAATTGTTTTTCTCCTGATAATTCTGTCCACAGGAATAGTAATTTTCCGAGATCTCCCGGACCTCTGAAAGTACTGAAGGCTACGGCCATCTTTATATAATTTTTAAATATCGTTTACGGTCAATTTTATCGATCGATAACTTTGCTGCAATATGTCGAGAATATTGGCCTTTTAGCGACAAACTAATCACTCATTTATGAACAATAATTGTTGAACTTTTCAATTTTGAAATCAGACTATGCTATACACGTTGATTCATTCATAAACACAACCAAAAAACAGTTTACCGATAGAAAAAAAAAAACTAAAGAATGATAAGTGGCCGGAAACTTTTGCACACGCGAACTTCGAATTTTATCCCTTTGCATGAAGCATCTTCAGTATCTAATCAAAATGATCACGTGGTCAGAGGTCATTCACATATTCCTAACTTTTAAAGCAATTGTGCTTCTTCTTTGCTGAAACCTTTTGGTAAATAAATCGAAGAAACTAACTGTCCGGAAACTTTTGACCGCCACTGTACGTTACGCCTGGCCATGTGAGTCTTCAGAAAAAAGGTAACGTCTCGGTCCTGGCCTGTCCTGGGCCCAGAATACAGATCTTTTAGTAGCCTCTCCAGGACGAAAGGCCGAAGTTGTGTGAGCTAAATAATAATAATAAAAAAGACTTAATGTGCATCTTAGAAAAAACATTCTTTTAAATAACTGACGGACATTTAAACAGTACCCTTCGTTTTTCTGCATAATGAGTTTTTTCCTCATTATTTCTTGTCTTTAAATTATTAAAAGTTAAAGAATTGTTAAAGAAAAAAGTACAAACTTGAAACATGTCATTTTTGATTATTTTACATTAGTTTTGTTTCGGAAAATTTCAAAAAATATTTATTTTTGAAAATATGATTTTTTTAAAAGTTATATTATTTTTTAAATAAATATTTTTAATGGTTTTAAAATTAATAGTGAAAAACAAAAATCCTGAAACAAAACTAAAATTAGATTTTCATCTTCAATTAAAGGGAAAGACATTAAAATCCGATAAATTATGTTTCGAGTTAAAACGATTTTTAATTATCCCATTAAAACAGTACTAACCATATTAATTTTTTATAAATTTTATGAGAAATTTTAGGATGTGATTTTTTTAGCAAATTATATGGCTAACTATCACAAAAAAGAAAAAAAAAGTCAAAATTCTAACTCAAAAGGTAGATTTTTTACACTTTTCTTAGAACTGGTAAAGTAAGATTGTTTTTTGAAATCCGAGCATTTCAATTTTTGTCTAATCCCTTAAAACCTGATGAATTATTTAAACGGCTATAACTCTGCAAGTTTTGAAGATATGAAGATGCAACTTTCTATGTCTTATTCTGGAAAGGATAAGGAAAGCTTCCCTAATTGGGATTTTTATCCTACGGGGGCTGTATAGAAAATTAATTTTCGTATTTTTTCAAATAGATCCCCCCCATGGAGTTGCAACTTATCTTATCAAAAATTTCATCTTTTTTATGAATTTTTGCAATTGGAAGTATGAATCTAGGGGCAATATTTAAGGAGATAGCCTATTGATTCGATATTTATGACTCACCCTCTATATTAACAATATTTAAGTAAACGTTTAAATTTTGTTTTTGAATTGCAATGCATTTTATAAATAGTTTTCACATGTTTTACTTTCATATATTATATTATGCATATCCATGATGAGTAAGTATTACGGTAGTCCCCAACGACTAGTTTTTTTTTGTTAACTTTTTTGAATGACAACATGCTTTTTGCTGCATTTGTGTATTATTCTGCGATAGTCCTATGCGTCTTATATGTACTTTTCGGTACATGTTGTTTAAGACTGGATTGTAAATGTAGAATTCATGAGCGAATGCGAGTGACGTCACTTTATATAAAATAAAATCGCATGTTTTAAATCTTAAAATTGAAATATGTTTTGTGCTATTTATATTTATATATATATTTTATTTTCATAGGAGCAACAGTAAATTCTGAAAAATCAGAAGTGCTGTTTTCTAGTTTTTAGTACTATTTTTAACATATTTTTCGTTATTTTAATTATAGTGATAATCGGACATCTTTAACATCATTAGTTAGATTTTTTTTGATAATTTGCTTTCAGAGCATCTTATTTTCCTAGCTACAGTTACAGGAATAACAAATGAATAATTTCTAAAAGAAAAAAAAAAAAAAAAAAAAAATGTATATTCTAATTTTAGTTTGTGTTCTTCATTTGTGGTGTAAATTTCTTAAATTGAAAAAATAAATACAAATAATAAACGAATAAAGCAGAGTTCTTATTTCGTTGACACATGAGGTTTCTAAATTATTAGTTGCTATTATTAGTCGTTTCTGCGTATTCTATTTGGATTAAAATATTCTTTGCAAACTGTTACGTTTAGTTTTCCGTATGATTAATTAGTTTTCTCGAAACTTATCTAATTGCATCAGGTAAATAACTTTCCTTAATCTTATAAACTAATTACTCGCAGGCTGAATTTTGAATCCAATACATCATAAAGCAATTGACGTTCGGTAATATTTATTAGAGACCGCCAATTCAGAAAATTCCCATTTATTTTCTCGATAACTTGAAGGCTACATGAGCCAATTTTAGTTATAGAATTAATAATAATTCATACGTAATTAAAAAACGAAAGAATTCGCGAATCAGGAAGTAATGACGTTCATTATAAATTCACGAGTCTTTATTTTCAATTTGGAATTCGGTAGAAAGTGAAGAGAAAAATGTTTTGCAGTTTTTATCATTAATCTTTGGTTTATTGTTTTACAAAGAGTATTTCTATAAACAGCCAAAGTAAACAAAAACAAATAAGCTGATGATTTATTTTGAATCTGGCAATGAAAATATTTTATATTAAGTCTTCTTTAAAAGGAATTAGTCTGAGCGACTTTGCTGTGATCGTTGATTTGATGATGACTTCTGAAAAGAGAAAAAAAAAATGAGATGATATTTTTAATTAATTGATTAAGGGTAAAAATTCAACTAATGGAAATTAGCAAAATAGAAATATTAGAATTACAAAACATATGAAAATTAATATAATTTAACAAATGTGAAAACTCTTTTTGGGTAATCGTTGTGTAAAGTTGGCGGATATAACTTTTATGAAAGATGTTTCATTATTTATCATTAATATCATCGAATTATTATCATTATAGCCATTTAAATTTTCTATAAAAACTTTTTTTTAATGAAATTTATTTGTCGGCACTTAAACACTTTGAGAAAGCAGTTCACGTGCCAATTTGTTAATTTATATGAATTTACTGAGCCGGACATAATAAAGTCTTCCATGGCATCTTTGTTTTCAAAATCGAGTATGGCAAGTGGTACAGTTAATACATGTAGTTTGTGCACAGTAGCTTCATGTGCGAAACTCATTGATAATTACGTTTTTGAATATTCAGTGTCTGAAGACTTCCAAGTACTTGAAATAATTGGAACTAACTTATTTGCTCGGCCTTTTTACCGGGGAGACTGGGGCAAGTTTTCCAACTTTTACATTTTTATTTTTTTATTTTTTATTTTTATATATTTAGAGATCTACAGGATATAATTGTAGATCCTATCCTTATTCTCTAGACCTTTCTGTAAAAATTGGCACAATTATTTTTCAGAAAACTAAACATAGTTTTTAATAGAAAATGGTTTGTCTAACCATATCACGTTGGAAAATATGCCCCGTATGCGGGGTAAGTTTTTCAACCTGCTGAAAATGTGCAAGGGCAAACATTCCAAGTATAATCTAAATGGTAAAACACAGGTAATAAATCTTGCTTGTTAATTAACAAGTACTTTTCTTTGTAAACTAAAGGTATAGTAATGTAATACTAGCATAAAAAATAGTTTTAACTCATTTTACACTTCAACACGAAGGTCCAACCTTCCTAGCTGGGATTGAATTAGTTTTTTTTTCCGATTAAATCTTTTTTGTCATATTCCTTTCGAAGTTTCCTATTTTTAGATAAAATTTTTTTCAGAAATTAGTTTATTTTTAATAGGAGAATTAATCAGTATAGATGACATCCTAAGACATGTTTGTCTCCTCAATGCTGCTTTTGTAAAAGGCCTAACTTTTTCTAGTGTAGGTAAAGTTTGAGTGTGGAAGGATCGTCTTTTCTATAAGCAAAAGGGAAAGTTTGAGTAGAACTTAAGGAACAGTTTCTTTGGGAGTGCTGGCCTGCATTGGTGTAGAAGGATTAAATGCTTTCAGTATTTTTTTTTTTTTTAGTTTTTCTATCTTCAATGGAAGAAAGTATTGTAATCAAAATTATTTTCGACTTCCGGTTTTCGTCAGATTTACACGTTTTAGGGGTCAGAGATTCCAAAAAACATCTTTTTAAAAATGTCTGTCTGTGTATGTATGTGTCGTCATTCTACCTCAAAAAGTGTATGAAGATATGCATAGAATTTAACCAATTTTTTTTGTTAATATTTTTGGCTGTGGCAAGCAGGTCCTCCTTAACTTTTGACATATTCCGCCGGAAGGGAGCGCTGCAATAGCGATTTTTGTGCCATTTTCAATATTTTACCGACTAAAAGAGTATGAAGTTATGCATCAAATTAAAATTTTTTTTTGTGAAAGTGTATGACCATGGCTAGTTGGTCCTCCCTGAATTTGAAAAAAATCCCCCCGAAAGGGGCATTGCAATAGCGATTTTTGTACCATTTTCAATATTGTACCACACAAAAGTGTATGAAGTTATGCATAGAACCTAACCAATATTTGTGTAAGTGTTTGGCTATGGCTAGTCCACCCTGAACTTAAAAAAATCCGCTGGGAGGGGGCGCTATAATTACGATGTCTGTGCTCTTTTAGGTAGCTTTCATTACAAAAAGTAAAAAGCTACCTATTGCAGCCGTCCCACAGTGGGGCAAAATCCCGAAAAGCTGGCCAAAATATGAAAATGTTATTCAAATTGTACCAAAATTCGTATACAGGTGTTTTTCAGGATGCTAAGTAAGAATACAAAATTAAAATTTAAAAAAATGGCGGATACAATATGGCGGAGCAAAAATTAAAAATGTCTCGAAAGTTGTTCAATTTATATGCAATTTTGTAAACTTTTCAGGATGCTAATTAGGATTCAAAAATTAAACTTTAAAAATAAATAAATAAATATTATTAAAGATTAAAAGTAAAAACAATTAGATTTAAATAAAATTTAAAATTTCGAGGGTAAACTTAAAAAGCAATTTTCAAAAAACCAAGGCATATTTAATCGAAATTTAAGTACGTCAATGGAAAGTAAAATATTAGACTATTTAATTTTTATATTATTAAAACAAAAACGCAAATATATTCCAGAAATTCACCTTCAGTATCAACTGTTGTAATAATAAAAAGATTCTTCAGAGGTCAAAGTGTCGAAATATTTAGCAGAACTTGTTGGCGGTATTGGAAGATCCTGTGACGCTTTGGATCAATGATTTTAATTTCTTCTACGATAATTTATCTAAACTGGAAATGAAAGAATCTAATGACATTAAAAGGCGTAAAAATATTTTTTTTCTTGCTACTGCATCTTTGCGATAAATCTTCTAGATAATTTTTTATTAGTTTGTTGTATGATTCTTGAGTATCTTATATCATTTGACAAATTGGCAGTAAAGAAGATAATGTTATTTCTTTGTCATTAATAAGTAGTTTGTGTACTGAAGTAGGCATATAGATCCAGGGGTGCAGCTCAAATCTACGGGCTATTTGTAAGGAAAAGTCTACGAAATTTATCAAGAAAATGACATGACTACTAGAAATTACTTATGATATAGAATCGTTTAATCAAATCTTCGTATACGATAGTCATAGAAGCACATATGGTTGAGTTTTCAAATAATCGTTGAATTGCATTGCCATCATTTCTGCTTCCAAATCTGGAATTTAGTTTCTCGATGAGAAGTCTTAATTGTAAACGAAATATTTTTTGCATATCTTATTTTGCAATTTCAGTGTTTTTCTTTTCATGCAGAGTACGAGCTTTTCATTTTTTCTATCCAGTTTGTCTTCCAGGTGTAAGCCCTCGCTAAACGTTTTTGCATGTAACTTAGATATTCTGAATTCTAAATTACCTCAATCCAATTTTAATAAAAAATGTCAGATCGGTAAGATGCTGTTTTGATGCTGTCTGAAATAGGTAGCAACGTTGAGTATTAGACTAATTCGTTCTTGACGACTATTTCTTCTGTTATCAATGATTGTATTAAATGAAATAAGTTGATTCTCCTGGTGTTTAATACAATCCACATCAATGACCTTCATTGACAGTAGCATCTGTATTTCTTGAAAAAGAAAAATGGATCTTGATTGGCCCGATAAAATCAATGAAATGGAAATCTTGGAATTTTGAAATTGACGATTCATGAATTTTTCGCAACATTTATGTGTTCTAGTAGCACGGGAGAAAAGAAAAATATATTAGATCTCCTGCAGTCTTCATAGCTAAATATTTGTACTCAGAATACTCAGAATACTCAGAATAGATGTTCCATCACATCCTCACTTGCAAATCAAATCCAAATTACTAATATATTCTAAAGTGATATTCATAATGATTTTTACTCGCATTAATGAAATACGCTCAGTAGTTTGATCTACAAATATTGCCATTCACAAAATAATTCTTCTAATTACAATAGAACAAACAAAATTACTACCTATAAAGATAAGAAAATGTATTCTACCGGATTAATAATAGAGAATTATTTTCATTTTTTAAGCTTATTTATCAAATTAATGTAATTTTATGATTATAGTACTTATTTACAGTATAACAAGAAATAAACTATAATAAAATTGAATAATTCAAAAATTTGAAAAGTATTTATCAGCTAAATTATGTGAAAAGTAGTCAGTTTCAAAATTTTTGAGGCGGTCGAAAAAAGTGGCATTTTACTTGCGGTTACTAAAATATGCGTGAAATGCAGAAAGGCAGTTTTAGGCAGCTGGTTTTTTATGAATCACTAGACAATAGCCTAAGTTATTATTTCCATTAAATTTCGTTGCGGAACACTGTGGAACATTTAAACTTTTTCATGTTTAAAAGTAAAAAAATGAAAAAATATCTAAAATTTTTTTATCAAAAATGACAATGAATTTATTAATTTTTATGTGCTCCATATAAATTTTGTAATACATGCAAATAAAGTACACACTATCATAGTGTAAATCCATTTCAAATCATTAAAATCGGATAATATTATAAAATGTAGCACGCGTTCAGAGAAACTGTTGTTTTGCTGTTTTTGTTCGCTCTATGTGATATCCCTTCAAGCATCATTTTCGAAATAATGCTGCTTGTAAGGGCAAAGCAAAAATCTTTTTATAAATACAGATCATGACTCTCCAAACATTATTCTATCCAACTGTACAGTTAAAATTCCCTAAATCGTAACTTCATTTTTCGACTTTTGGCCAGCTTTTTGGGTTTTTGCCCCACTGTGGTCCGGAGGAAAGCACTTCCA
Source organism: Maratus speculifer (assembly GCA_964019185.1). NCBI lineage: Eukaryota > Metazoa > Arthropoda > Arachnida > Araneae > Salticidae > Maratus > Maratus speculifer. The sequence continues at coordinate 60,425,140 of OZ025291.1, read as the reverse complement.
AAAAATTTTGGTATATTTTCACCGATCATGACTCCCAGACCAGATATATACATATCAGATATATACATATATATATCTGATTTTGTCATGCGATAACTAATGTATTTATGAACCGATTTGAATGAAACTTGGTATGTACATAGTAAATACAAATATCTCGACCGAGTTCGTTGGCTAGCATCATCCGCCATCTTGTTTCAAAATGGCGGCAATTTAACACTAGAACCGCGGGACTTTCGGTATATCTAGAACCGCGGAGCGGGTCAATTTGACCCGAGATGGAAAAGGGCGTATTATAAGGCCCAAATACTTAATTTGATTTATTGAAAGATTATATTTTCTTATAATAATTAACATTTCTTAGTATTTGCGATATGTTTTGCACATAAAGTCAGCAGAAATTATCCACATTTCACAAAATGCCATTATTCAAAATTACATTTCATTAAGTATGATGAAAATATATTGAAGAAATATTGAACATATATTTTAAACATAAATAAACTTGGACTTAATAAACTATCCATAAAAAATAGATTATGCCATTCAAATAAGTAAAATAAAGATATAAAATCTAAGAATAATTTTAAAAAGTATACAAAATACAAATTACTGACTAGATTTACTGATTTATCTAATCCGTGTTGTTGTATGCATTGCTTGAAAAACATGGTTAAAGATTTTTCATTTTATCCGAAACGTGTGGCTATATTATTTTTTGAACGATTACCTTTAGTTTAATTTTAATTTTTTAATTGTGATATTAAATTCTTTTATGGTTAGTTTGTGTTTTTCATAGATTTTAGTTTTCTTCTTGCCCAAATGACAAGTTTTTTTTCTTTTTTTTTTAAAGGGGTGGGAAGGGGAGAAATAACAAAATGTTTTTGTACGTTTTCAACTAAATCCTGAATACATTGATGTATGCTAATACACTTATCGGTTACAGATTTGCATAAAACCCAAGCATTGATAGTAGAAAAATTCAAAATATTGTAGCAATACATAAAATTGCATTCATCGGCCTTCTGTAAGAAGCAGACTTGACATAAGTAGACTTCCTGTCATCTGAATAATCACACAGCTACACTGATTTTAATTGCGTTGCAATAATGAAGAGTATTTATTATTTTTTAGAACTGTCTAAAATTTCAACAGTTGGATGCAGACTGCAAAGCACCAAATATTTTTACCCCTTTCTTCTTGGTATGCAGTTATGGTGATGTCATAAGATGTCTGCTGATGTTAGAAGAATAGCTGCATGCAATTCCGATTTTGACATTTTAAAAGATATTTGTATTGCGCGTCTTCGGCGTTTTTAGGTGCGTTCGTAATTATATAATACGTAGCACCTATAGTTGTCGTTCAGTCCGTCCGTCTGTCCGTCCGTCTGTCCGTCCGTCTGTCCGTCCGTCCGTCTGTCCGTCCGTCTGTCCGCATATAACAACGCAAAAACTACCCAACCGAATCGTTTGAAATTTAAAATACATAAATATTAGATATTTTTGTCGAGTCATTTCAAATTTTATGAGAATCGGATGGATAGATCAATTACAGGGACGATCAAAAGTATTCCATTACATTACGGTCAATGGGGAAAAAAGTTTCAAATGCATTTTAATCGTTTGAAATTTAAAATACGCAATTATTACATAATTCTGTCGTGTTATTTCAAATTTTTTGATAATCGTGTGCATAGATCAATTACAGGGGCAATCAAAAGTATTCAATTACATTATGGTCAATGGGGAAAAAGTTTCAAATATATTCTATACGTTTGAAATTTAAAATACATAATTATTACATAATTTTTTCGAGTTATTTCAAATTTTATGAAACTCGGACGAATAGATCAATTACAGGGACAATCAAAAGTATTCCATTACATTACAGTCAATGGGAAAAAATGTTTCAAATGCATTTTAATCGTTTGAAATTTAAAATACGCAATTATTACATAATTCTGTCGAGTTATTTCAAATTTTTTGATTATCGTGTGCATAGATCAATTACAGGGACAATCAAAAGTATTCAATTACATTATGGTCAATGGGGAAAAAGTTTCAAATATATTCTATACGTTTGAAATTTAAAATACATAATTATTGCATAATATTTTCGAGTTATTACAAATTTTATGAAAATCGGATGCATAGATCAATTACAGGGACAATCAAAAGTATTCCATTACATTACGGTCAATGGGGAAAAATGTTTCAAATGCATTTTAATCGTGTTACACTCATGCGAACTTAATAAAATTTATATGCAACTATAAAGTACATATTATAATATACATCTTACATAATTTGTGGTGCAAAGAACATTTGTTATTGATTTACAAGGCCACACAAAAGTATTCCATTACATAATGGTATAGGGAGAACATTGTTTGATGAGCGTTTTAATTGTAGTTCACTATTTACAATGTTATGAGATTGATATATGAACGTAATATTTTTAAAACTTCGTTATCGTTCGAACGCACCTAATTTGCTACGCTTCACGTGCAATTTCCAACTTGTTTAATTTCTGTAAAGCTCGTTCAACATCTGTAAGCAACTAAAACGTGATACCATACTGAATTTATCTCGTTTTTTAGACATGTACTGAGTAAACCTACTCAAAAATTTTGAAAGAAGTGGTCACCTACGCCTATGTTAAGTCCTTTTATACAGTTAGTCTTGCCGTTTTCTTCTTATCATTTTTTTATTTCCAGGCATGAATGCGTAAGTTATTACTTATTTATTTTTCAGATTTTCATAAGTACAAAGTTCAAATTTTGTCACTTTTTGTTCAAATTTGTGATTATTTTTTTTTATATTCGATTTTTTTTCCAATAAATATCGCAAACTTTCGTTCAATACTGATAAATTTTCATCTATATTCCAATGGAAAATTCCAACAATGTTAAAAGTATAAAAAGAGTTATCATCATTTTCATTTTCCTCATTATAATTTAATTTCCTTTATTTAGAGGCAGGTACTCATCCTCAAACATTTGCATTATCCGTCATTTTCATATAATAGTTGCTAGCATTACAAAGCTTCTTAAACGGTAATAATAAGACATCGGAAATCTTATCTATACTTTCAATAAGTGCAGAAAAAAATTAACGTCAATGCTACTTCTGAATATTTGCTGCAATTTTCCACTGCAATCATACATTCTTACATCAAGAATATAAGATTTTGTTTGAAAATTTCACTATCCCCTATTCCAATTCTGCCTATTAGAGTCATTAGAAATGAGTCAGATATACTTTCTCATTATTTCCAAAAAAAATGCATCTCTGTTTTGTCATTTATACGAAAAAACTAATTACGGGTCAAATTGACCCGCTTCGCGGTTCTAGGTATAAGTAGTTATAACTGAAAAAAATATTTATGTTATTCGATATTAAATACGAAAAGTTGTTGGTTACCTTAAAATATTAAAAGTCAGAAAAGGAAATTTTTTTCAAAGAATACTTTTCGCGCGGCGAGAAATTAAATATCAATTTGGGTCAAATTGACCCGCCCCGCGGTTCTAGAGTTAAATATTTTAAAAATTTTAAAAATTTAAAATTAAATGCGAAAAAATTAAAAGTTGAAAAATATTTTTATTTTATTTGTTAGATCTTAAAACACCATATCCAGAACACTTTTTACTTTGTCTATATCTTAAAAAATGATTGAGTTATAGCACTTTGAATTTTTCTTATGGCTGACATTTTGAAACGATCTGATTTTTGTCATGCTGTAACTAACGTATTTTTGAACCGATTTGAATGAAACTTAATATGTACATAGTACATACAAATATCTCGACTGAGTTCGTTGGCCAGCATCATCCGCCTTCTTGTTTCAAAATGGCAGCCCTTTAAAAAAATTAAAAACTTTTAAATTAAAAAATTAATGCAAAGAAATTAAAAGTTGAAAAATATTTTTATTTTATGTGTTAGATCATAAAACACCAATTCTAGAACACTTTTTACTTTGTCTATATCTTAAAAAATGATTGAGTTATAGCACTTTGAATTTTTCTTATGGCTGACATTTTGAAACGATCTGATTTTGTCACGTGATAACACTCGTATTTATAAATCGATTTGGATGTAATTTGATGTGTACATATAGTACTTAATAAGGCCTGGACCGAGTTCGTTAACTAGTTTCATCCGCCATCTTGTTTAAAAATTGCGGCCATTTAAATTAAAAAAAAAATTTAAAATTTGAAATTAGGTACAAAAAGTGAGAAATTGAAAAAGATTTTTCTTTTATGCATTTGACCTTGCTACAAAGATTCCAAAGCACTTTTTGTTTCGTCTGTATCTTAAAAAATGTCTGAGTTATAGTACTTTTAATTGCTAAGGTTGCTCAGATTTTGAAATGATCTGGTTTTCGTCACGTGATAACACGCGTATTTATGCACTGATTTGTATGAAATTTGGTGCGTAGATAGGACATACTGATGCCTGGACCGAATTTGTTGGCCAGTTCCAACCGCCATCTTGTTTCAAAATAGCGGAATATTATTTTTTTAATTTAAATTTTAAAATTAGGTTAAAAAAAGTAAGAAATGGAAAAAGATTTTTCTTTTGTGTTTTGATCTTGATACAAAGATTCCAGAACATTTTTTGTTTCATCTATATCTTGAAAAATGGCTGAGTTTTAGCACTTTCAATTTCCAGTGAGATTGACATTTTGAAACAGTCTGAAATTTGTCACGCGTTAATACGCATATTTATAGACTGATTTCAATATAACTCCGTGTGTTCATGGTACATACCAATGTCTTGACCGAGTTTACGGGCCAGCATTATCCGCCATCTTGTTTCAAAATGGCGGCCATTTAAATTTATCAAAAATCTTTTAAATGTATAACGATGTATAAACAAAAAATTAGAAATTGAAAAAAGGTTCTTTCTGAACTATTTATTTTAATAATGAATTCCGGAGTATTTTTTGCTTTGTCTTTACCTTGAAAAACGCTTGGGATATAGCAGTTTGAATTTCTAATGTGGGTGACATTTTTTTTTGTAAGTCAATTTGCCCGCGACAGCACTCGTATATATTAATCGATTTCGATGTGAGTGTGCATGTTCACATGAATTAAGATTTCGATCAAGCTCATTAGGTTTTTTTTTATCCATCATGCTGCTTTGTGGAATGGATATCGTGGAATTTGGCGACCCTATAAATCGCTTAAAATAAAACCAGGTTGAATAAAAGATGACTAATTTCTAAAAATTCCTATTAATATTCAGTATTGACAAAAACTAGTATTCAATCTTACATAATCGGGTTCCACTATTTTGAGCTTCGTATATTTGATTTATATAACTGAATTTAAAATAAATAAATAAATATATGAAAGCTACCTCTTCCTCCCGGCATTGCCGGAAGGACTTTTTATTATTTTACCAGCAAAAATTGTATGAAGTTATGCGTAGAACTGAACTAAAATTAACTACTGTTAATGCGAGAAAATTGTGTCTATTTTTACTTTGATTACAGATAATAATCCCCTTTCTCCAAATTAAATTAATTTTGACATAAAAACATAACTTTTTTTTTTTAAACTTATATTTAACATTTTAAGTTTAATAAAAAGTGAAATATATACGCTAAATGGAACAAATTTATATGAAATCTCATCGCATTTAGGCACAATGGCTTTAATGTCCAATTTTCGCTATCAAAGAAGAAAAAAAAAAGTTTTTAAAATGTTGAGTACCACGTCAGTCAACTGTGACTGACACTAAACTTTTCGTTTACGCCGCGTAAGTTACCGGCGACTGACATTCTAAAATATGTTATAAAACTAAAAAAAATTATATTGTTATAAGTAATTAATGAAAATTTGTTCAAAATTTACTTAATTTTTATTTATTATACTTTCTTAATAATTACTTAAAACAATATAAATCTTTTAGTTTTATATCATATTTTACACTGTCAGTCACCTATGACAGACGTGGTCTAAACGGAAAGTTAAGAGCTAATCACCGTAGCACTTGACGTGTTAATTAACAGTTGTTTTATTGGAATGCTCTTTTCAAAAAACAGCATTGCAAATTCTATTTTTATTTTTAATATATAAAATTGAAATAGAAAAATAAAAACTTGGAGTTTCGAAAGATTATTTTAAAAACGTTTTTTCTTTTTCGTCTTACCGAATTCAACATGGAAATTTATATTTTCTAAGACTTCTTTACCCTTGCATTGAGTTCATTGCTATTCTTGCGACGCAAGGTTATTTTTTGATATTTTCTGCATTATGGCGAAGATTATAGCTTGAAATATATAGAAATAAAATTCCTGCATGCTTTTATAAAATAAGCAAGTAATATTTACTACTTTTTAAGGTAAAAAATACTTTAGATAATTCAAATATTATAAAAGCAATGTGGCTTTAAGTGCATGCAATTTACACAAAACTTTACACAATAAATTTTGTTGAAAATAATCTCATGTAAATCAAATTTGTTTTAAATTGAAGTAAGATCATTGTGCCGGCGAAATAAATGTGATATGTTTTAATTAATTAGCTGTTTAAGACAGAACCTGCCCAAAACAGAAACGGAATGCAAATCAATTTATTGTAGAAATAAGCTGTAAAAACACAAAAACAAGTTATCATATGAGCAAAATTCTAGAATGAATTGTTTTACTTCTCTAGAAATTTATATTTCTTTACTGAAATTGGATATTAGGGCATTATTATTGGAAGGATAATTAACACAGTCCAGGAATAAGAGAAATGGATTTGTTAATGGGATAGTTTACCTTTTCAACAATTCTATTTATATTAAATAACATGGTTCAAGTGATGAACTCAATTCATTTCAATGTTCAACTAAAAGTACATTAAAAAAATTAGATGTATCTAATATTATATTCAATATAATTTTACGATGAAATCTAATACATCTTCACACGCTTTTATTAAATAATAATAAAAACGAGTTATTGGAGGGCCACCGTAATACTTACCCATCATGAAACTGCATAATGTAAAATATGAAAATAAAACGCATGTAAACTATTTATAGAATGCATCGCAATTCCAAAATAAAATCTAAACGCATATTTAAATAGTTTTAGAATACATAGTAATGCTCCATTAATGAACTGCTGATGAGTCAATTTCGACAAATTATATAAAACGCCAAAACACCCAACTAGTACCGGATTGCGTAAAAGAAACATCCTTATAACTCCAAAAATAATAATCATATTAACTAAAAATTTACTACGTCAGATTAAGCTTCTCATTTCCAATTAAAACATATCTTTGAATTGAAATTTTAAGAAAATACATGGTCATGAAAAATCGAAAAATGTGGAAAACAGGATTACAAATATCTCGGCATTTATTAATCCGACCGACTTCGTTCGTTATGCAAAATTTGTGTTATTTTATTGCCTTTTACGCCCACCCCTTTAAATAAAAAGTTTCGAAAATGTTTACATACCTTTCATCAGAACAAATTTTTCGAGAGTCCGGAAAAAATAGTTCCGGATAATCGAGGTTACTGATATTAAATAGGCTTTGTTCCATTATTACATACTATGTACCGGGTGTCCCAAAAATGACTGATGGATTTTAAAATTCAATAACTTGCAAACGGTGACAGCTATTTAAAAAATTTTTGCAGGAGGGTTATGTATAATGTTAGGAGTTTTTTTACTGTAATTTTTTATTTTAGTTCGAATTTCAATCAATAGGTGGAGCTGACGGCGATTGAAGGCCAGGTCGACGCTTCACTCAGCACTGATCACCCGGCCTTTAATCGCCGTCAGAGCCACCTATTGTTTGAAAATCGAACTAAAATAAAAAATTACGGTAAAAAGACTCCTGACATTATACATAATCCTCCTGCAAAAAAAATTTTAAATAGCTGTCACCGTTTACAAGTTATTGAATGTTAAAATCCATCAGTCATTTTTGGGACACCCAGTACATACAAAATTTCACGTCTCTATCTCAATTTGTTCGGACACACAGACGGACAGACGGCAATTTTTTTTTCTAAAAATATGTTTTTCGGAATCTTCAGTATCTGAAACGTGTAATTCCGTCAATTTTTTTTCGATTTTCAAAATGAGTGCAAGACTTACCCTATACTACGTATGATGGGTAAGTAAAATGAAGGCTCTATGCTTAATTTTAACACATGTATAATAAAACACATCTACAAAAAATTTTAAATCTCCATACAAAATACAAAAAAAAAAGAAAAAAAGGTCTTAGCATTTTTAAAAGATGAAAGGGCAGAAAATATAATTTATACAAAAAGAAGAAAGAAAAAAATCATGCGTCAAACTTAGATTATGAAGCAATTTCCAACACATTCAGAATAATGTAACAAAACTGCACCATTTAAAAAAAATAAAATATTACGTCTTATTTCCCCAAATGGAAATATATAATGCATTTCAAAACCGAATTTCAGCTGTTCCCATCTACAGTCGGAAAATTATTCTAAATTTATACCAGCCATATATACGATATAGAGATTTGTGTCTATTAACAATATGCATTCCAAAATTTAGTTCATTTAAGAGATGCATATATTTCAGTTAAAAACTCTCCAGCAATTTCCTCTAATACGGAGAATGGTATGCAAATACTTTTTGTCTAGCCCTGGATATGAGATAAGCAGTTTTCAACTTTGTTGGAAAGTGCCAAAAAGTTATTTAAAGTGTGGGTAATTGCGCTGACTGTATGAACAAAATTTACAGCGATATTACAGAATGGGTAAAAATAAGGTGTCAAAATGTTCATGATTAAACAGGCTTTTATTAAACATTAGAAAAAGAAAAGTCGATTTTTTTGACCAATTTTAAAGTAAAAGTGAAGAGGAACGCTTTATGTCTTTGGATCAAAATGTTTGATTTTTTAAAAATTTTGCTTTTCTCAAATGCAGTTTTAATTGTTGCGTTAAAGCGGTTTTGTGATATTCAAAAATTTTTTGCAATTTTCTTAATTCGTTAAATGCTGACACTGATGGAAAATTTCTTAAAAACATACCTGAAAAAACTGAATAATAATAAGGGTTAAAGAAAAGTAATTAAAATAAGTATTATTTATGTGAATGTAATTTAAATGCATGCTGTTTATATGTGCTACGTACGTTAGAAATAAATGAAGGCATATAAAATCGTTAGATAGCCGATTTTTTCGACAAGTTGCTTGAATGATAACATCGCTTTTTGCTGGAAAAAATAAAAGCATGTGTTTTATGTCTTAAAACTGAAATATGTTTTGTACTATCTATATTTATACATGTCATATATATATATACATTTTTTTCGGGAGAAGATACTAAATTCTGGAAAATTCCTATTTTCCAGTATTTATATTTTTGTTTATTTTATTTTATTTTTTTTGTTTCAGGTATAATCAAAAGGCAAAGTAATAAGAAGTATATAAAACGAAATAACGGCAAGAAAATACACAATCTAGATTTCAAAAGTGCTGCAAGACTGGACGCCAGTATTTTAAACTAATTGTCTTCGCCTTATCTCATGGCCGAATAATGTGTGATAAAAGATGGCGAAGTAAACTGTAAGACATTAGTAGTGTCCAAAGCATTTGGCGTCCCAAATTAAGAGGAGCATCGGACAACACTAATGGTGAGTGAGAGTCACCTTTCGAGTGCAAAGGGTTAAATAATATCAAGTAGAAGTTGCTCTAAATCTACGTTTTAAATGTAGCGTCCTAATGTACTGAAGTCTTACTGCCTCAGTGAATCTTTAATATACTTGAAATACATTATTTTTAAAGTTTCGTTCATCTGACAAAATCCTATTCATCTCTGTCCTCTGTCTGTCTTTCTGTCTGTCACAGAGTCCGTACACAAAAACTGTATACGCCAGAGAATTCAAATTTCGTGTACGAATACCTCTTGGCCGAATATCTCTTGTCACACAACAAATCATAAAATTTTGAAAAAGACTGTTATTTTAATTTAAATATTATTTTTAATATCACCAGTTCATTTTGTTGTTGATTTTTCTCTTCCATTTGTTGCCACGGAAGTTTAAATAGATATAAAAATTATTTCATTTTTTTTACACTTTATTTTTAAAAGAGATGGAGTACTTATGTTGCCACAATTGCAAAATTGGTATTACAAACTACAAAAAAAGTAATATCTCAAAAATAAATTAAGATACAACTTTTAAACAAAGTGCACTTAAAAGTACATTTTCCCTTATACGATGGTATAAAAATTGAAAATATGTAACATTTAGAAGCTTAAAAATGTGCAGTAGCGTAAATTTCAAAATTGAAATTTCATTTCTTCTAATTGTTGCACGCAAGTTTAAATAAAATTATTATGTATGTAACATAAATTAATGGATTAAATAGATCACGTACAAATGAGTTTATTTGTTTTTATTTCATCATATTAAATCATATTAATCATCTATTTTGACACACGGAATGAAATATTTTTTATATTTATTAAATTATTATTCATTTAAATTAAGAGCCGTCGCTGGTGACCATTTTGGTCTCCCTTAAATTTATGCTAAGCTTTGCAATATTATACTTTTATTCATAATTTTATTTACTTGCGTACCTTTACTAAATCTGCAGATTCTGATAGAGAAATCAACATATCTATGCGATCAAGGCAAAATTTAGGGGAAGATTCTGTTAATATTCTGTTCTGGTTGGCGCGATTGGCAAAGAAATCCCAAAATTGCGCCGAAAAACCGTTTTTCATTTGATAATTAAATGAAAAAATTTGTTTTGAAGGATATATTAAACGAAACCCCCTGTGAGATCTCCGATCACACTTACCTTCTTGTTACATACTTCTCTTCACTGAAGATATGTCGAGAGAGGAAAAAAAACAAAAACAAGCTATTAGTTTTTTTTAACCTTCTTTGTTGGACGATATTTCTAAAACAAAAAAACAAAAAACAAATATATATATATATATATATATATATATATATATACAGGGTGTCCGAAAAGTCTGGAAACGGCCGAATAACTCGAGAAATACATATGAGATTGAAAAACGTAAATATACGTGTTAAATATTTTTAAATAAGCTACTCTGTGATACCAAATTTGATCTTCGAAACCGACCCCCCTGGGTGTCAGAGGGGGTCCAACTTTGAAATCTTAAATTATAACCCCCATTTTTTATTGCAGATTCGGATTCTACGGACAAAGATACGTAACTTTTGTATTTGATGTTTATTTCAAATCTTCGTTTATCACGGTGTAATCGAGCATATTAAATCGATACATATTCCCGCTTTTCCAACGGGATTTTCCCTAATCGAAACTGATTGGGCGGAATTTTTGATGTCAAATTCCTCGTCTTTTGTAGGAATAGCGTTTCCTGAAAATCTCCCGTGGCGATTATTTCAATAGTGCTACACTGTTAAAAATTTGACCCATTTGCTGCAACGTCACTCCACAGCTATTATAGAATATCTCTTTTGTGACCAATGAGAATGCTCCATAACACAGTAAAGTAATCGTTTCTATAAAAGCGGTGGAGTGACGATGCAGCAAAAGGGTCAATTTTTTTACAGTGTACTTTACTATGTTATGGAACATTCTCATTGGTCATGAAAGAGATATTCTATAAAAGCTGTGGAGTGACGCTACAGCAAATGGATCAAATTTTTAACTGTTTAGCACTACCGAAATAATCGGCACGGGTGATTTTCAGGAAACGCTATTATTGCAAAAGACGAGGAATTTGATGTCATAAATTCTCCCCAATTAGTTTCGATTAGGGAAAATCCCGTTGGAAAAGCCGAAATATGTATCGATTTAATATGCTCAATTACACCGTGATAAACGAGGATTCGAAATAAACATCAAATACAAAAGTTACGTATTTTTGTCCGTAGAATCCGAATCTGCAATAAAAAATGGGGGTTATAACTTAAGATTTCAAAGCTGGACCCCCTCTGACCCCGAGGGGGTCGGTTACGAAGGTCAAATTTGGTATCACTGAGTAGCTTATTTAAAAATATTTAACACGTATATTTACGTTTTTCAATCTCATATGTATTTTTCGAGTTATTCGACCGTTTCCAGACTTTTCGGACACCCTGTATATATATATATATATATATATATACTCTTTTATGAAAAAAAATATGAAAATGATGAAAAGATGAAAAAAATGTAAAAATGGTTGAAACAACAATGAACCACAAAAGAGCAACACCAAAAAAACATAACAAAATAAACTCCCTGCTCTTCAGAAGGTGGGAGGAGCACAGGTATCAAAAAATTGTAAAAAAGTGTATCCTCACAGGTTTCGCAAGGCACCACAAAGCTGCATACTCCAATTATATAAAAAATAACTGAGAAAATTAAGAAAAATTTTTTTAATGTACCAAAACAGTAAAATAAATTAACATTAAAAAATGAATTTAATAAATATCCAACAGCAAAATCATAAAGTAAATCAACTCGTAACATAACATAACTCAAAAATATTATATTTAGAAATTTCCAAAGTAACATGAAGAACATCAAAAACTAAACAATAAACTAAACTAAATAGACATGCAGCAATGCGATGCCCCCACCTTTACCTATGAGGAAAAAGAAAAAAGATACCTGTTAGAAAATTTCCATTACAAACCTCCATACTTGATTGAGCGGGGGAAACTGTTAGGCCTAAGATGACAGCAGGCCAGCTTCAAAGTTTTAAACTCCTTCGAATTGTCTTTCCGTTGTTCACTACTGTCCATTTTCAAGCTTGGTCTGTCACTCTCAAAATGTTGACAATCATCACCCTGTGAACTTTCCTTGTCGGACTTTCATTCACAGATCTTCATTTAATTCAACACCCAAGAAGCAACTTCCATAATGGCGTTTGGCCCTACTGTTGCCACTTCAAAAAACCTTTTTTTAATTCATTTACATAAAAAAATATAAAATTATGAGGATAAAAATTATTGTAAAACAAATTTGCAGCAAATTTAAAAATTTGTGTTTCCAAAATTTTTCTCGACCCACAAATATTATAATATCTAATTATTTGACCCAAAATTATATTTACAAAAACTCTTTTACTTAAATTGGAATGCCAATGAGGCATGGAGTGGGTTTTAAAATTAAAAAAAGTTCTTTTATCAAATAATTTAACAACTAATTCTTCATTTTCAATATTTAAGTCAAGATCTAAAAAAACAACATGTAAATTATCGTCTGAAGCATAATTTAACTTTAAACAAGGTGGATAAATGTGATCAATCGATTCCAAAAAATTATAATCGAAGACAATTATGTCATCGATATATCTCAAAACCCTGAATGATTTGTTAGAATTTAAAATAAATTTATATTCATAAAAAAATAAAAAAAGGTTAGCTGCAGTGCTTGAAAAATTAGTGCCCATACCTATTCCACATACCTGATAAAAAATAGAACCATTAAAAGTTATAAAATTATTATAAAAACAAAAATTACATAAACTTAGAAAAAAATCTCTATTAATACCCAACTCTTCCTCGATATAAAAAGTATCAAACAAATCCTCCAGAGTTTTAAACAGCAGATCAATAGGAATATTTGAAAAAAGATTTTCAAAATCAAAAGTAAACAGATTTGTGGGCGTTGTAGGCGTGTTTAATTTCTTTAAAACCTCAATACTATTATCAATACACCAAAAATAACTAGAATTTTTAAATTTAAATTTCAAAAAACCATAAATTCTCTTCAAAAAATCTTGTAACTTAACATTAAAACTTTTACCAATACCTCTGGAATTGCAGCATATACTTCTAAATTTTATAGGATTTTTGTGAAACTTAGGTGTCAAGAAAAGAAAAGGAAGACTATGAAAATTATTAATAGGAAAATTGTATGCATAAAGATTTTTAACCTTTCTAGAGTAAGCACTAAATTTTTTAATAATTGGATTGTGATTCAGATTATATTTTTGGTAATATTTTGTATCATTCAGTTCATTAGTAACTTTTTCTATGTAAAATAATTTTCAAATGATTGCATAGTTAGATGAAGCCTTATCAACAGGAACAATGACAAATTTATTATGTAAAAATTGTATATAGCTGCAGTCCTCTTTATTTAAACGATGATAAGTGTATTGATTATTATTTAATTTTTGGTCAATAAAATCAACAAAAAATTGACCAAAAATTAAATAATAATCAATACACTTATCATCGTTTAAATAAAGAGGACTGCAGCTATATACAATTTTTACATAATAAATTTGTCATTGTTCCTGTTGATAAGGCTTCATCTAACTATGCAATCATTTGAAAATTATTTTACATAGAAAAAGTTACTAATGAACTGAATGATACAAAATATTACCAAAAATATAATCTGAATCACAATGCAATTATTAAAAAATTTAGTGCTTACTCTAGAAAGGTTAAAAATCTTTATGCATACAATTTTCCTATTAATAATTTTCATAGTCTTCCTTTTCTTTTCTTGACACCTAAGTTTCACAAAAATCCTATAAAATTTAGAAGTATATGCTGCAATTCCAGAGGTATTGGTAAAAGTTTTAATGTTAAGTTACAAGATTTTTTGAAGAGAATTTATGGTTTTTTGAAATTTAAATTTAAAAATTCTAGTTATTTTTGGTGTATTGATAATAGTATTGAGGTTTTAAAGAAATTAAACACGCCTACAACGCCCACAAATCTGTTTACTTTTGATTTTGAAAATCTTTTTTCAAATATTCCTATTGATCTGCTGTTTAAAACTCTGGAGGATTTGTTTGATACTTTTTATATCGAGGAAGAGTTGGGTATTAATAGAGATTTTTTTCTAAGTTTATGTAATTTTTGTTTTTATAATAATTTTATAACTTTTAATGGTTCTATTTTTTATCAGGTATGTGGAATAGGTATGGGCACTAATTTTTCAAGCACTGCAGCTAACCTTTTTTTATTTTTTTATGAATATAAATTTATTTTAAATTCTAACAAATCATTCAGGGTTTTGAGATATATCGATGACATAATTGTCTTCGATTATAATTTTTTGGAATCGATTGATCACATTTATCCACCTTGTTTAAAGTTAAATTATGCTTCAGACGATAATTTACATGTTGTTTTTTTAGATCTTGACTTAAATATTGAAAATGAAGAATTAGTTGTTAAATTATTTGATAAAAGAACTTTTTTTAATTTTAAAACCCACTCCATGCCTCATTGGCATTCCAATTTAAGTAAAAGAGTTTTTGTAAATATAATTTTGGGTCAAATAATTAGATATTATAATATTTGTGGGTCGAGAAAAATTTTGGAAACACAAATTTTTAAATTTGCTGCAAATTTGTTTTACAATAATTTTTATCCTCATAATTTTATATTTTTTTATGTAAATGAATTAAAAAAAGGTTTTTTGAAGTGGCAACAGTAGGGCCAAACGCCATTATGGAAGTTGCTTCTTGGGTGTTGAATTAAATGAAGATCTGTGAATGAAAGTCCGACAAGGAAAGTTCACAGGGTGATGATTGTCAACATTTTGAGAGTGACAGACCAAGCTTGAAAATGGACAGTAGTGAACAACGGAAAGACAATTCGAAGGAGTTTAAAACTTTGAAGCTGGCCTGCTGTCATCTTAGGCCTAACAGTTTCCCCCGCTCAATCAAGTATGGAGGTTTGTAATGGAAATTTTCTAACAGGTATCTTTTTTCTTTTTCCTCATAGGTAAAGGTGGGGGCATCGCATTGCTGCATGTCTATTTAGTTTAGTTTATTGTTTAGTTTTTGATGTTCTTCATGTTACTTTGGAAATTTCTAAATATAATATTTTTGAGTTATGTTATGTTACGAGTTGATTTACTTTATGATTTTGCTGTTGGATATTTATTAAATTCATTTTTTAATGTTAATTTATTTTACTGTTTTGGTACATTAAAAAAATTTTTCTTAATTTTCTCAGTTATTTTTTATATAATTGGAGTATGCAGCTTTGTGGTGCCTTGCGAAACCTGTGAGGATACACTTTTTTACAATTTTTTGATACCTGTGCTCCTCCCACCTTCTGAAGAGCAGGGAGTTTATTTTGTTATGTTTTTTTGGTGTTGCTCTTTTGTGGTTCATTGTTGTTTCACCCATTTTTACATTTTTTTCATCTTTTCATCATTTTTCATATTTTTTTCATAAAAGAGTATATAAACTTTGTGCAAAGACAGAGCTGCTATGCGCCGGTTGCATAAAGATAGTGATATTATTTTTTTCACTTTGTCAAGATATATATATATATATATATATATATATATATATATGTAGTACAATCGAAGATTTTAAGGAATAGGAGTAAAAAAGAAAGAAAAGAAAAAAGGGTTAAAAAAGTATTCTTAAACCAATAAAAAAATGAAATGGAAAGGAAAGAGATGAGATATCTCATTTCTCTTTTATGTGAATAATTTAATCCTTAGGCAATGAAGGGAAAATTTTCTTTATTGTTAGACAATGAAATGAATGCTTTTTAGAAAGCAAAAACAAACAAACAAGAACATTTAATGAATGTATATAATGTACTTTAAGCGCAGGAAAAATACGCAATCGAGACGATGTTATTTTGTTTTCAATTTTCACGGATATATTTTGTCTTGGATTGTTAGTGAATAAAGTGAAAAGGATATTATGAAGTCAATGTTTATAAGTAAATACAGTAATGAAAGTTTTTACAAAACAGAACAATTTCATATTACACATAATTTCGGGTAATGCAACTACCAAAGAACTTTAATTGTTAAAATGTATTTTTCAGAGAATATTTTTCGATTCCAATTCTTTTGTGTTATATTTAATGCATATTAGTTTCTCAAAGCATTTAATAAAATTAAAATTATGTAAAATTATAAAAGACAATACTTTTGCTAGATTAGTTATTGCAATAAAGCATGAAATGATAAATAACATTAGCATTTAATCGCTTCTATTACTTCACTGTCCAAACTTATACGGTATTTATTTTAATTAACGTAATTCATTGTATAGGAGAGCTCAGAGAGATAAAACATTTATGATTAAATAATATGAGATGGAATTTGTTGTAATTCTACGTCCCAAGCGTAACATCCTAATGTAATGAAGGCTTACTAGTCTCAACGAATCTTTAATATCCTTTTCTTGAAATGCATCATTTTATATACTTTCTTTCTCTGCAGATACGCTGATAGAGGGAAAAAAAGGCCTTCCGGTCCGGTCCAGGTAGAAAAAGTATTTTAATATTCCTCGTTTTTAAAAGGAAGCTAATTCACAGGAAGCTAAAATGCGCGGGATCAAATTATAGATGAATCAATCCCAGTTTCCGAAGTATTGAATTTATTTAAGAATTCCTCCAAATTAGTCAGCTATATTTAAATCGTTTTCATTTAGAGAAATTTGTGTTTGATCGTCAAATTTGGCGATATCTGAAGTATTCCGTCATTTAGTATTTAATAAAGTATAAAGCTAAGATATAAACTTGGTAGAGATCTTGATATGTCCTGTAGACATACTCAATCACATCGAAATCTATTAGTATGTATGAGAGCTGTCGCATGGCAAAATATCAAGTGCCTGAGAATTTCAAATTGCTATATTTCATCCATTTTTTGAGATAAAGGATAAACAAGCAAAGAAAAAAAAACCCCGAAAAGCTCTGGAATCATTGAATTACTTAAAAAAATAATCCTTCTATCACTAGAAAAGCACTTTTAAAAAATCCTTTATAATTTCTAATTTTTTGAATTTGAAAGTTATATATTTGAAAGTTATTTTTAAATTATCGCACTTTTGAAACAAAATGAAAGATAAAGCTGATTAACGAACTCAGTCAAGACCTTTATATGTTTTATACACATGCTTAAGCACATCCAAATCTGTTTATAAATATGAGAGTCGTAGCATGATAAAAATCAGATACATTTATAAATCAAAATTTAAACAAAGGCTGGTTTTGGGATCTATGATTGAAATGGATGGTTGGTCAAAATATTTTCCGGAATTCTTTTCTTCCGGTCTGCAAAAATAGATAGCTATTTATTTTTTGTAACGAAAGTTACCTAAAAACTCACTACACATTTCTCTACATTGTAATGTTGGAAGATATTTCTAAAACAAAACTAAAAATACAAAAATATTTTGCAACAAGATGATTTTAAGGAGTAGAAAGGCCACACATAAAAATAAAATGTAATTGTATTTTTAAACTTACAAAAAAGAAAGCAAATGTGACTTTGTCAAAATTTCATTTTTTTTATGGAACAATTTCTCCACTGACAATGAATTTTTTTGTTTGTTGCCTTTCTACTAAATAACTGAATAGGTATTTTCCACGACATTATTATTATTTTGTTTTCAAATCTTGTTTTGGGTTGCTAGATTGCAATATGAAAGAGAAACGATATCGCCAAGCAATATTTATAAGAAAATGAATACTGAAATGTTAAAAAATAAATATGCCATGTTTAAACCCACAAATATTTTTAGATAATACATTTACTAATCTACTATTGCCGTTTAAATGCATACATACAAAAACAGTGGTACTACATTCACAGCATAATTTGAGCTACTTTTATATACTTCGCTAGACTTTTCGATCTCTGACTTGTAGTTTATAATTTATAATTAGGTAGATTTCGTATGAAATACTACCTATTGCATTCTCTCCCATGTTGGAATTTCTGAAAAATTTTTGCAGCTCTACACAATTACCTAGACCCCAAAACTACCATCAGCAAAAAAGTTTATCTATCTATCTATCTATCTATCTATCTATCTATCGGTGTATATCACTTTCTTCTGGTCACGATAACTTCCATAATTATGCTCAGATCTTCTTCAAACTTTTACATAAAATTAAAGAGCATAAAATCTCGGTTGAGTTCGTTAATGGGCAAAATCGGACCAAGGGGGTGGAAATTAGGAGGGTTTTTGTGAAAACCGAAAAAACACGGTAACTTCTTATAAAATAGATATCGAATCAGTTTAAAGTTTATATTACTTCTCAAAAATGGGCTAAAAGTTTATGCATGACAGATTTTTGGTAAAAATAAAAATGGGCTCAAGGGGCGAAAAAAAACAAGGTTTTTGGGAGAAAAAAAAATCTTCGTCAATTCTCAAGATATCAAATCTAACTAAATTTTTCATAAATGTACTTAACATTATCTAAAACTTTTGCATTTACAAGTTTTTGATAGGATCAACTTTTACCGTAGAAAAAAATTAAAAACGAAAAGAAAAAGGGGAGAGGAAAAAGAAAAAAATCCATAACATATTCAATTCTTAAGTAATCAAACATAATTAAATTTATTTTACATCTTCTTAATAATATCTACAACTTTTATATTAACAAGTTTTTCATAGGACCAATTCTTCTAGCAAAAATAAATTAAAGAAAAATAGGAATTAGAGAAAAAACCTCAAATCGAAACTGCTTATATTCTGACTCATTTTTAAGTTCATTTTTGATTTTAAACGCATCCAAATGGCAGATCCTCTTATTTAGGAATTATATATTGTGAAGTATAGGCCAGTGTTTTGATAAAGGCAGAATATATTTCAAAAAATGCTGCCAAAAAGAGTATTTTGAACAGAATTTCCCGAAGTAATAGTCATTGAAAAATTGAGAAAGTATAACAAATTGCGTTTTTTCTGAGTCATTTTTAAATCCATTTTTGTTCTCAAACGCATCCAGTTTACAGGTCCTCTTATTTAGGAACTATATAGGGGGACAGATTGGCCAGCTTTTTGATAAAGGCAAAATGTATTTCAAAAAATGCTACCAAAATGGGCACTTCGCACAAATTTTCCCAAAGCGACCATGATTTAAGAATTAAGGATGTATCCTAATAACAAATTGGTTATTTTATGACTCATTTTTAAATTCAATTTTGTTCTCAAACGCATTCAATTGACAGTTATTTGTTATTTAGGAACTGTGTAATGTCCCTATTGGTTAGTTTTTTTGATAAAGGCTAAATATATATTTAAAAAAGGCTGTCGAAGTGGGTCCTTCGCACAAAATTTCCCAAAGCGATTTTGATGAAATAAGTGAGGATGTATTCAAATAACAAATTGGTTATTTTATGACTCAGTTTTAAATCTAATTTTACTTTCAAACGCATTCAATTGACAATTTTTTGTTATTTAGAAACTATATAATGTGCGTATTCATCAATTTTTTGATAAAGGCTAAACATGTTTTTTAAAAAAAGCTGTCAAAATGGGTACTTCACAAAAAAAAAAAAAAAAAAAAAAAAAAAAAAAAAAAAAAATCCCAAAGCGATCATGATTAAATAATTGTGAATGTATTCAAATAACAAATTGGTTATTTTATGACTCATTTTTAAATTCAATTTTGATATCAAACGCATTTAATTGACCATTTTTTTGTTATTTAGGAATTATATAATGTGCGTATTGGTCGATTTTTTTTAATAAAGTCAGAATATATTTCAAAATATGTTTTCAAAATGGGCATTCGAGCCGAATTTCGTTTAAGATGATTTTGATATAATCAGTTCTTACAGAAAAAGGAAATAATTTTTTTTCAAAAGCGGCCAAATAAAATAGTTAAACTGGGTATATCACTAATAATATTTTATTTTTTGTTGTTCAAATGAAAATTCTTCGAAATCTACTTCCGCCTATAGGCCAAGCCGACGGGGATTTTTTGGTTTTGCGCTGGTCTTTCTCTACCTTGTCTATACATATCTCTTCCTTTGGTCTATCTACTGTTCCTTTCCTATTAATTTACAATTATATGTCTTCTTCGTGCTTCTCTCATCCCTCCTTCTAATTAAATGGCCTAACCATTGCATTCTTCTAATTTTAATGGTATTAATAATGTTATTTTCGTCATATGGTTCTTTAATCTCCATATTTGACCTCATATGCCTTCCTTAATTCCTCCAAAAATTTATCTTAAGTTCTTCCTCTTTCAAGTAATAAGTAATTTTTTCTTTTTCTTTAGCGATCCAGATTTTACTACCATAATTATTATTGGTTTTATAACAGTTTTTAAATTTTAAGTTCAGTTGTTCGGGATATTAGAGTTGATTTTAAAATATTTCAAAGAGAAAAATAGTATATATTTCCTGCTTTAAGTCAAGCTCTAATCTTTGCTTCTGCCACATTATCACAAGTGATCGTAGATCCTATCGTAGATCCTTCTGTTACTTCTTTTAATTGAAACTCAGTCGTTTAAATGCCCTCTTCCTTAAAAAGATTCTATTTCAATTAATTTATGTTAGATTCATTGGATATGATATTCTCCAAGTAATCAATAAATTAAAAATTATTTTTATGTTAAAATCATAAAAGACAAATATAACTTTTAAATACTTTTTGATATATTTATTAAAACATAGCAGAATAAAAGAAAATTGTTATTCTTTAATAACTTCTATTAATTCACTATTCAAACTTGGACGGTATTTATTTTAATTAACACAAGTCACTCTATATAAGAGAGGTCAGAGAGATAAGATAAAACTTTTATCCTTAAATAATATGAGATGGAATCAGGTGTAATTCTACTTCCAAAATGTAACGTCCTAATGCATTGAAGGCTTACTAGTCTCAACGAATCTTTAATATCCTTTCCTTGAAATGCATCATCTTTATATACTTTCTTTCACCGTAGATATGTCGTCGCAAGCAGAAAAAAAATCCATCATGCATTTCTCTTCAACGTTGGCAGATATGTCTAAAAAAATGAATAAAAAAAGTATTTTGTACACCCGATGAATCTAAGGAATAGAAGAAAAAATAAAAATAAAAAACAGCTTTGAATTTTGTTTTTAAAACTACAAAAAATGAAATGGAAATAAAAGATATCTCATTTCTTTTGTTGTGGGAGCATTTTACTTGGGGCAAACTAAGGGAAATTATTTCTTAATGTAGAAAATGGAATGCGTGTTTCGTTATATACGTATGTAAAAAAAAATCATTTAATGATTGAATAAAGTATACTTTAAGAGTAGGAAAAAAAGTAATCTATAAAACGCAAAAATATTTAATTTTTACTGTCAGATTGATAGAATGTAGTGCAATAAATAAATAAATAAATAAATAAATAAATATCTCCAATACTCATACGAAAATAATATTGAAACATTGGTTATTCCCTATTAATGTATCATTATGTATCTTTTTTGTGCTCCTCTTATCCTCTTTTCTGATTAAATGGCCTAACCACTGCATTCTTCAAATTTTAATGGCATTCATAATGTCTGTTAGGTAAATTTCGTATGAAACACTACCTATTGCGGTCGCTTCAATATTGGAATTTCTGAAAATCTTTTGCAGATCTACACCGATCATGACATCTAGACCCCAAAACTACCATCAGTAAAAAAGTTTATATATGCATCTCTCTCTCTCTCTCTCTCTCTCTCTCTCTCTCTCTATATATATATATATATATATATATATATATATATATATATATATCACTTTCTTATGGACACGATAACTTGTATAGTTCTGCTCCAATCTCTTCCAAACTGATACATAAAATCAAAGGGTATAAAATCTCGGCTAAGTTCGTTAATAGGCAAAACCGTTCCAAGGGGTTGGAAATAGGGAGGGTTTTTGAGAAAACCGAAAAAACACCCTAATTTCTTGATTAAAATAGATATCACCTCAGTTTCAAGTTTATATTACTTCTTAAAAATGGGCCAAAAGTTTATGCTTGACAGATTTTTGATAAATTTAGAAATGGGCTCAAGAGGCGAGAAAAAAGGGAGAAAAATATTTCATAACTTCGTCAGTTCTCAAGATATCAAACCTAAATTTTGTATAAATTTTCTAAACATTATCTAAAACTTTTGTATTTACAAATTTTTGATAGGACTATTTCTTACTGATAAAAAGAAAAAAAAAAAAATTAAAAACGAAAAAAATGGGGGTGAAAAAAGACAAAAATCCATATCTTCGTCAATTCTTAAACTATCAAATCTATTTTATTTTATTTTAAATCTTCTCAATAATATCTACAACTTTTATATCGATAAGTCTTTCATAGGACCAATTCGTATAGCAAAAAGAAATTAAACAAAAATAGGAGTTTCAGAGAAAACCGCAGTATCAAACTGCTTACATACTGACTCATTTTTAAATTCATTTATGATTTTAAACGCATCCAAATTGCAGATCCTCTTATTTAGGAACTATATAATGTGACGCATTGGTAAGTTTTTTGTTAAAGACAGAATATATTTCAAAAAAGGCTGTCAAAAAGGGTATTTTGAACCGAATTTTCCGAAGTAATCGTGATTGAAAATTTGAGGAGGTATTCAAATAACAAACTGCGTTTTTTTCTGACTCATTTTTAAATTCAGCTTCCTCTGATCCAATTGTCAGATTTTCTCATTTAAGAGCTGCATAATGTGCCGTATTGATCAGTTTTTTGATAAAAGCTGAACATATTTAAAAAAAATGCTGTCAAAGTGGGCACTACGCACAAAATTTCTCGAAGCGATCATGATTAAGAATTGAGGCTGTATTCAAATAACAAATTGAATTTTTTCTGACTCATTTTTAAATCCATTTTTGCTATCAAACGCATTCAATTGGCAGTTTTTTTGTTATTTACGAATTATATAATGTGCCGTATTAGTCGATATTTTTTAATAAAGTCAGAATATATTTCAAAATATGTCGTCAAAATGGGCATTTGAGCCGAATTTAGCTTAAGATATTTCTTATAAAACAAGTTCTTAGAGAAAAATGAAATAAAAAATTTTTTCAAAAGAGGCCAAATAAAGTTGTTAAACTGGGTTTATCTGTAATGAAATTTTATTTTTTAATGTTGAAATGAGCACTCTTCGAAATCTACCTTCACCTATAGGCCAGGCCGACAGGGATTTTTTCATCATATACACTCATGTCCATAAATTAAGGATAATGCCAGTTTTAGCAAATAAAGATACGGAAACAAAACAAATGTGACTTATTCCGTAAGCCCATTTATTAAACCAAAGGAAAAGAACAAAAACGGTATATAAATGGTATATGTATGGTAACATTCATAAAATTTACAATTGTTACTCCCTAGAATAATTACAAAAAATACCCCCCTTAAAAAAATTTAACATTATATGGATGGTATGATGGTTAATAAATTGTATGTCTTCCAGACGATGAAATACAGTCCGCACAACACCTAGGAATTCTGAGAATTAAATTATCAAGCTGATCTTAAGGAAGATTACTTCACTCAGCAACCAGTGCTCTCCAAAGTTCCGGTACATATATAGGAGGTGGTTGACGGGCTGCAACCCTTCGGACAAGTATATCCCACACATTCTCTATCGGATTCAAGTCAGGCGAAAATGCTGACCAATCCATACGGGTGATATCCTCAGTTTGAAGGCATTCATTTACGATGTTTGCTCGGTGAATATGGACGTTATCATCCATAAACACAAATTCTGAGCCCATGGTACTCCTAAACAAACGTACATGTTGTTCCAGAATGATGTCCCGATAAAGTTGGCGTATTATGGTTTCGGTTTGAACATATAGATCTGTTCTGGAGCCCAGTATGATTCCACCCCAAACGAGCAATCTTGCACCACCGTAATAATGTCGTTCAATGATGTTGTCTTGATGGTAATGGGTGCCTGGCATTCTCCATATGATAGTCCGGCGTGAATCAGACTGTAAACTAAACCTAGGACCTTCGGAAAACATTGCACAAGCTCACTGTGACGATGCTCCCATTGCATGTTCTGTACTCCAGGCTAACCGCAGGCGACACTGAGTTGCCTTGAGCGGAAATCATCTAACAGGTCTGCGAGCATATAGACCAATATTTCCCAAACATCTGTACACAGTTTGTCTTGAAACAGTCGCTGAAGATAGCTGACGAGAGAGGTCTGATACTGTGCTCCGTCTGTTTCTTTTGGCAGTTACCGCCAAATAACGGTCTTTATTCGTGGTTGTAACTCGGGGGCGACCTGTGCTGTAACGTCTACTGACATTTCCATCATCTTGGAATCGTTGTCAAAGTCTAGAGACCCACACTTTCTACACTTTGAGCAATTCTAAGTTCATCGGATACTTTCATCTTAATACGCTCAAATTCCAAACAGCCGATAATTCTACCTCGCAAAATAACATCCACGTGTGTCCTCTGTGTCATAACTGTTCGGTTTTGGCACTGAGAAGCTTAGAAAATGTTTGTTAACAGTTTTACTTCTTTGCCACCATTCCTTATATACGCCTCTCTCACACTTTCGTGATTCTGACTTACTAATCGGCGTCATCTGGTGGCTTTTTGAAATTTGCATATTAGTCTTGAAGATGTGTGTGATAATTCTGCAAGTAAAATTTTTATTTTAGAATTTGATTTCCATGTGATTCTGAATTATCCTTAATTTATGGACATGAGTGTAGTTGTTCAGTCTCCATATTTGATCTGATATGCCATATATTGCCTTCTTTGATTGGTTCAAAAATTTACCTTACGATCTTCCTTTCCAAATTAATATGTAACTTTTCATGTTTTTGTGTATTGGTTCAGGTCTCACTACCATAAATTACTATTGGTTTTATAAGAGTTTTATAAATTTCAAGCTTAGTTGTTCAGTATATTAGAGTTAATTTTAGAATATGTCGAAGAGAAAAATAACATTTGCTTCCTGCTGTTAGTTGAGATTTAATTTTTGCTTCTACCACATGCTTATCACATGTGATCACATATCATTAATATTTAAATTATGTTACTTCATTTATTTCTAAATGCACTTTAAACATTTAATTCTAAATGTCTTTAAATGCACTCTTCTGTAAAAAGATTCTATATCAATTCCGTTATGATAGATTCATTTGGTACGATATTTTCCAAGAAATCAATAAACTGAAAATTATTTTTATGTTAAAATTATAAAAGACAAATATATCGTGTGAATATTTTTTGTTAGATTTATTAAAACATGGAGGAAAAAAATTATTATTAATTAATAACTTCCATTAATTCACTGTCCAAACTTGAACGGTATTTATTTTAATTAAGGTAATTCATTGTACAAAAAAGCTCAGAAAGATAAAACTTTTATCATTAAATAATATGTGATGGAATCTGCTCTAATTCTACATTCCAAATGTTACGTCCTAATACATTGCAGGCTTTCGAGTCTCAACGAATATTTAATATTCTTTCCTTGAAATGCATCATCTTTATATACTTTCTTTCACTGTAGATATGATGTTGCAAGGAGAAAAAAAAATCCGTCATGCATTTATCTTGAACGTTGGCAGACATTTCTAAAACAAAACAAAATGAATAAAAAAAGTATTTTGTACACCCGATGACACTAAGGAAAAAAAGGGGAAAATAAAAATAAGAAAAGCTTTGAATCTTATTCTTAAAAAATAAAATGAACAAAAACTGAAATAAAAATAAAAGAGATCTCAATTTTACATGGGGACAAACTAAGGAAAATTATTCCTTAATGTAGACAATGGATTGAGTTCTTCTTTATATATGAATACGCAAGGGTACAATATGAAAAGGAACGATCATGTAATTGCCTAAATAAGAAACATAACTATATTAATCTTCATATAAACCATACAAATTTATTGTATCATAATAAATGCTCAATATAAACAAAAAGAAAGCATTCTAAAACGATTGTTATAAATATAATATTATATATTGCATTTTTACTCGATTTGCACTGGGGGAAATTGATAAGAATGAAACAGATTTTTCTAAATTGTAGATATCTTACATGTCGATTGGGCTTCTTTTGTGTTTAATAATTTCAATGCAACATTAAAGCGTAGAATGTAGATAATTTTGAGTTTGTTGAGGTGACAAAACATGTCATATGTTAATTCTGCTTTTACTGCACAATTTGACCATCTTTCATTATATATTGTGTCCTATAATATCCCTTGTTGATGGAATTCAGGTTTGGACCATTGACTGGTTAATCAAGATGAGAGTTTTGATTATCTTCAAACTTTATCTTTTTGTGTCTTTTTCTGAGTGAATTTAAGCATTGTCTTGTTGAAAATTTCGTAAAAGTTGGTAATTTTTTTCACCCAGGTTTAACATATGGTATTCTAACATGCGAACAAAGGTATGTCGATTTTGTTTATTCATCTGGAAATGCAATTATAAGCTTACCTACTGAGGAAAAGATAGACTAAACCACTAAGGAGACTCCACTTAATTGATACGTTGAAATTGCCTTTTGCATTTTGAAAACCATGCAAATATGGATGAATACCATCTGGACAGCACTGAAGATGACCAATTCGTTTGCTGCTTTAGCTGTTTCTCAGCATACAGAAAGCGGACATTTTTACTGCCAGATGTTAAAGGTAAACATTGACATGGATTTATATTTTTAAGAACACTCGACATTTTTATTATTCTTCGTATGGCAAATATTAATGCTGTCGTCTTTATCGGGCCTCAAAAACATTTTGCTGTCATTTTACTTTGAATCGTGCGAATAATCAAACTTTCAAATAATTTCAAAAGCATTTTCGGCCTTCCTGTAGATTTTGTAAGCATAAATAGTTGGATTCTGGTAGAAATTAAAAATTACAGTCTTCGAAAGTTTAATTTTGTCAGCGAGTTTTTGAAATTGCAATCCAATGTTGTTATAAGCTTGAGTTTGCATTCTTTCAAAGTTACAAAGCATTTTGATTGACCTTGTAAACCACATATTTGCGAACTAAACAAATGTACTCAAAATCATCTTTAAATGCGTTTTTAAATGACGTACGAAAAAATGCACAAATCATGTTCCGCAGTTTTAGAAATATCGACTGCGTTCTTATCATTTTGCTTCTGCGTAAATTTAGCAAAAATATATTTTGAAAAGATTTTAAAATGTATAGATAATTTTTGTAAACGATTACTTTAATATTATTATAGTACCCTTTATTTAATTTTAACACAAAGTTTTACACATTTCAATATTAAACACGACCCAATTTCTTTGTTTTTGTATCGTTCCTATCATTTTGCGTATCATTTATATATAGAAAAATCATTTAATGATTAAATGGAGTATACTTTAAGAGTAGGAATTATAAGTAATCTAGAAAACGCAAAAACATTTTAATTTTTACAGTTCTTCTTTGTTTTAGATTGATAGAATGTAGCGCAAAAATAAATAAATAAATAAAGGAAATGTTATTAATACTTTTACGAAAATAATATTGAAATATTGATTTTCTCCTATTAATTTATCACTATATAGTTTCTTTGTGTTCCCTTTCATTCCCTTTTCAGATTAAATGGCCTAATAATTGCATTCTTCTTATTTTAATGGTATTTATAATGTTTTATTTATCATATTGTTATTCAATCTCCATATTTGGCCTGATACATCATATACTGCCTTCTTTGGTTAAAAAATTTGTCTTAAGATCTCCTTTCCCAAGTAATAAATAAATTTTCCTTTTTTGTGTATTGGTTCAGGTTTCACTATCATAAATTACTATTGGTTTTATAACAGTTTTATAAATTTTAAGTTTAGTTATTCGGGATACTAGAGATGATTTTAGAATATTTCCAAGAGAAAAATAGCATCATTTTTCTGGTGTAACTCGAGCTTTAATCTTGCTTTTGCCACATAAACACGCGGATCATAGATACTATATATTTAAATTCTGTTATTTCATTTAATTGTAATTCAGTCGTTTAAATGCACTCTTCTTTAAAAATATTCTATCAAACCCTTTATGTTAGATTCATTGGATACCATATTTTCCAAATAATCAATCATTTGAAAAATGTCTTTTATGTTAAAAATATAAATGCCAAATATATCTTTTAAATGTTATTGCTAGATTTATGAAAACATGATAGAATAAAAGAAAAATATTATTTATAACTTCTATTATGTCACTGTCAAAACTTCGACGATATATATTTTAATTACCATGAGTCACTCTCTATATAAGACAGCGCAGAGAGATAAAACATTTATGATTAAATAATATGAGATGGAATCAGCTGTAATTCTGCGTCCCAAATGTAACGTCCTAATTCTTTGCAGGCTTACAAGTCTCAAACAATCTTTAATATCTTTTCCTTGAAATGCATCGTCTTTATATACTTATTTTCCGTCGCAAGGAGAAAAATAAAATCCATCATGCATTTCTCTTCAATGTTGGCAGACATTTCTAAAACAAAAACAAAAACAAAAAAATGAAGAAAAAAATATTTTGTACGCCCGATGACTTTAAGAAAAAGAAGGGAAAAAAAGCTTTGGATTTTTTTCTTAAAACTACAAAAAATGAAATGGATATAAAACATATCTCATTTCTTTTTGTGGGAGCATTTTACTTATGGCAAACTAAGGGAAATTATTCCTTAATGTAGACAATAGAATGAGTATTTACTTATATATATGTATGTAGAAAAATCCTTTAATGATTGAATGCAGTATACTTTAAGAGTATGAAAAATAAGTAATCGATAAAACGCATAAACATTTAATTTTTATTGTCTTACTTTGTTTTAGATTGATAGAATATAGTGTAAAAATAAATAAATAAATAAAAGAAATATTATTCATATGAAAGTATAATTGAAACATTGTTTATTCCCTATGAATGTATCATTATATATCGTCTTCGTGCTTCTCTCATCCCTCATTCTGATTAAATGGCCTAACCTAACCATTGCATTCTTCTTATTTTAATGGTATTTATAATGTTTTTTTCATCATGTAGTTGCTCAATCTCCATATTTGATCTGATACGCCATATATTGCCGTCTTTAGTTGGTTCAAAAATTTTCTTAAAATCTTCCTTTCCCAAGTAATAAGTAATTTTTATCTTTTTGTGCATTAGTTCAGGTCTCACTACCCTAAATTACTAATGGTTTTATAACAGTTTTATAAATTTTAAGTTTAGTTGCTCAGTATATTAGAACTCATTTTAGACTATTTCGAAGAAAAAAATAGCATCTATTTCTTGCTGTAAGTCGAGATTTAATCACAGCCTCTGCCATATTAACACAGGTCATCAAGATCCTAAATATTTAAATTCTGTTATTTCATTAGATTGTAATTCATTCGTTTAAAAGTACGCTTAATTCAGAAAGGTTTTATTTCAATTCCTTTACGTTAAATTTGTTGGGTATAGTATTTTCCAAGTAATCAATAAACAGAAAATTATTTTTATGTTAAAGTATATATATATATATGTGTATTTTAAATGTTTTTCGTTAGAATATTTAGTTTATTAAAGCACCGCAGAATAAAGAAAGTATGATTAATTATTAACCTTTATTAATTCACTGTTCAAACTTGGACGGTATTTATTTTAATTAGTCACTCTATATAAGAGAGCTCAGAGGATAAAACTTTTATGCTTAAGTAATGTGCAAGGATATTTGCTGTTATTCTACGTCCCAAATGCAACGTCCTGATTCATTGAAGGCGTAAAAGTCTCAACAAATCTTAAATACCCTTTCCTTGAAATGCATCGTCAATGTTATATCTATACTAATAAAATAACAAAACACTCGGTCTGTGTGTGTGTGTGTGTGCGATGGCTAGCAATATCTACCGCACGTAGAAGTCTGAAATTTTAGGTGAAGATAGTTCAAGATAGGTCCTGATGCACCAGAGGCTTAGATTTTTAAAAATTTTAAGGTCTGGGGCCAATGGGCCCCTTAAAATGTTTAGGCACCAAATTGTTAATAACTTGACCCCTTTCTATCTAATCTTCTTCATTTTGAGGAACCTTTTTTCATTTAGCTGTTTTTGCCTTTTTACTTTTCAGTTATGACACAGGACGAAGATTAAACATAATATTAACCGTTTTAATGGGCTAACAACTCTTTTTAATTTTATAAACATAATATTAACTCTTTAGGGATAGTTTTTTCAATGTTAGAAAAAATTACTTGTATGCTTAAGGGGGGCAATTTACAATTTCAACATTTTTGTTTATTTTTAAAAATATGACTCAAATGGTGAAGTTACTGCATTTCTATGTTCAACGAAAAATACTCTAACAAAATAGCTGCATATTTAATTAAAATTAAAAAAAATATTTAAATAAATTTGAATTAAAAAAATCTTTTTTTAAAAAATTCCTACTTGTGATGGGTAAAGCTGCTGATCTTAAGGACTTTGATAGAAATCAATAACCCGACGACTAGAACCTGCATCTCTGTAACTGTTGTTCGCTGATTATCATAGTTAGTACTCTTTCAAAGTTTATGATTGACTGTGAAACTATCAGAGGACATGATGACATTGAACGTTGAAGCGTTATCAAAGATAAAGGACGACTGAGACTTCCCCACTTGGTAAAACAAAATCGGTGACAGACATTGGTTCATCTGACAGTCCATTATAATACAGGTCCAAGTAGAATTATTTCAGAATACACAATTCAGCTGACACTGCTGGCTATAAGGCTAAGCTGCAAACGCTCCACTTATGTGCCTCTTTTGATTAAACATCATCGACAACTACTCCTACACGAAACAGGGAACATTTTAACTGGGAACATCGGGAACATCGTAACTGGACCATGGATCATTGGAAGAGAATTGCCTAGTCGGATGAATCATGATTTAATTTTCTAGTCGATGGGCGTGTCAAAATACACCTTTATTTAGGTGCATTGTAGCTCTCTCTTTTCAGCAGATCATTCATAGGTCGGTGATAGCAATATTATACTTTGGGGAATGTTTTCATGGACGTCTCTGGGACCATAAATGTCTATCTGAACATTATTACGTACTAGTTTCACCATTACTATTGTTATCTGTCTTCCCAGCAGCTGCTCTGGGCATGGGCACTTGTGCCAACCATAAGCCACAAGCGGGTTCCCAGAGTGGGTGATTTCCCAGCAGGAAATGGAATCTTAGATAAAAACAATGCTGCATGTTACAGGCTCGAATTTTGAGGGCATGGTTTTAATAATATAATACTGATTTCCAGTATGATTTAATAGATACTAATACGAAGGAGCAAATTTGGCAGTATCTTGGAACGACATCTCAGAACTAAAAACAACCATGTTGTAATACTACAAATATGTTGTGATTGGTATTTGAATATCTGGTACAATGTGCCTTCGTACTTGTGGCATCCATGCCAAGTCGGGTTGTAGATTTTTTGCGGGCCGAAGGCGAGATAACGTGTTATTAGATAGCTGGTCATATATTTTGGCTCTTCAGTGGTTAATCACAATTGATTTTGTCTTAGTTTTATTAAATATAAAATGTAATGCGATAGTTGGTTTATCCTGAGGAGTCTGAAATTCTGCTAAGTAAATTTTTCATTAAAATTAGTTGTATGTTATACATTCTTTTAAAATCTTATTTATCCATTTTTAAAATTAATTTCTTATATATTTAATTGTATACTGAAGTGAATGCACAAAGCTCCATTACTGGGATTGCCTTGTTATTTCATTTTATTTTATCTGAGTGGCTCCCATGTATCACACGGGTAATGTCGGGTAGTTTTGCTTCTCTTTATATACTTTCTTTCACCGCAGGTACGCCGCCCCGTAGCGAGGAGAAAAAAAAAATCCATTACGCATTTCTCTTCAACGTTGGTAGACATTTCAAAACAAAATATAATGAAAAATGTTTCACTCGATACATTCATCTATCATTTTAAGCTAAATACCAGTTGTTTTATTGTGTATTATCCGTGCCACTGCTATAAATGACTTTATACATGCTGCAATTTGAAGGTACGGTTCGTTTAAGTTATATCACTCTATTGTCGCCAAGCATAAAAGTTGGCGACGAAAGAAACATTTCAAACTATTTAACATTGTTGGTGCAAAAGTAATCATTATTAAAATACAGCTTTGGCATATACTGTTATACTTGTAAGACTTTGGCATATATTGTTTGATTTTACAGAGCAGAATTTTGGTGATGGAGGTTTTAAACCAAAATCGATCGCAGCACATGCATCTGTGAATGGGTCCATCAGACATCGAATCAAAAAAGTTTTTTCCCAGTTTTTCCCAAGCCGATTGCTTTTTAGTTTTCTTTTTAGGTGGTGGAAAATCAAGAGTAATAGCTATAACATTTTCCGGCTTGTTAGAATCACTATTGGCACTCAAATTTTCCTGGTTAGAACCGACCGATAGTAAAACGCCATGGCTAGTGGATTGGTCGCCCTGGCGACATGATGTTTTACAATTAATCGGTTCGGCATTAAATTGCTTCCTTTTTCGTGATCGCCTTTCAACACGTAATTGGTTTTCAGCGGCTCAATAATCTTTTGATTTTATCATTTTCTGCATGAAAGACGTTTTTGCGCCAAACCAAATACAGTATTACTCAGTTATCCCGTCGACCAATTTCGCCAAATGATACGAATCGCCAAACTAATAAGCAACTTATACATGTTGACTAAATTTTTATTTTAAATAGCAAAAGAAGAAATAAAAATCACTTTATGATTGTTTAAGTACGCGTATTGTGTTTAATATCATTGAATGCGATATTCACGTTCATTCATTTCTTTGGCTTCGGCTTTTTCCGTATCTGTTAATTTCCGTCTACCCATTTTTAAATTTGTTAGTTTTCTCCTTTATTACAATGATTTTAACCATTTTAATTTACTATTCAAATAAAAATTCTTCTAAAAGTAAAGAATTTAATTTAAATTCAAATAAAAACTCTTCTAAAAGTAAAGAAATTAATTTAAATTCAAAAGTGACCACATCATTCAAAAGTGGTAACATCATTCAAAAGTGGTAACATCATCGGGTCCATTCTCCCGAAAACAACAACCATTTTTCAAATGGTTAATAAAAAAAAGTGGTAACATCATTCAAAAGTGGTAACATCATCGGGTCCATTCTCCCGAAAACAACAACCATTTTTCAAATGGTTAATAAAAAAAGTATTTTGTGCACCCGATGACTTTAAGGAATAGCAGAGGAAAACAAAAAAGGGCTTTGAATCTTATTCTTAAAACTACAAAAAGTGAAATGGAACTAAAAAAGATCTCATTTCTTTTTTGTGGGATCATTTTACTTGGGCCAAACAAAGGGAAATTATTCCTTAATGTAGACAACGGGATAGGTGTTTTTTTTTTTAAATTATACATATGTATATAGAAAAATCATTAATGATTGAATGGATTATACTTTAAATAATCGAGAAGATGCAAAAACATTTAATTTTTAAGTCCTACTTTGTTTTAGATTGCTAGAATCTTGTGTGAAAAAGAAGAAATATTAATATTCATACGAAAACGATATTGAAATATTTACAAAATACAACAGGATTCAATTTTTCTATTATGCATTATTTCAAGTAACACATTTCTGAAATACTTCTATTTCTAAGAGAATTTTTTTTTTCATTCTGAGAGACAGACTCCGTTTTCAGAAAAACGTAAACTACAAAATTATTATGCAACATAAAAAATATCTAATATATGTCATTGCAATATATATGATATGTATAATCATTTCTGATCAGTGGGATCCAATTATTTCCATTTCATTTTGGTACAAGGTATTCACTGTGGCTTTACTTACGTAGAATGTATCTTTTCTAGTTCGGAATTTCAATTCTATATATCCATTTTATTTCTTTTTTGCTTAAATTATATTATTAATAGTTCAACTTCTATCAAAATTCTTCCAGTAGGAATTTCAAATAAAGTAATCTTTCATAATCGGATTCACCAAAATATAAAAATTTCTCACATATCTTTATAATAAAGTAACGTAAAACAAAGTGGTGTTATATACTATCTTTACCCCCCCCCCCCAAAAAAAAAATCTAATTATTAATGTAAGCCTCATAAAAATTCGTTTAGCAAAACATGAGTTACAAGCGTTCGGGTTGAAATTTCCATTCATAATCAGATTGGCTTAACTATAAAATATAGTTATACAAACAAGCAACGTAAAACAATGTGTTATATATCTTCTAAACCTTTTTCCAAACATGATTGAACTGTTAATAAAACCTTTATAAAAATTCGTTCAGCAGAACGTGAGGTTTAAGTGTTAGTATAATAAAAGTCCTATTTGCATTTTCTATATGTAGTAGATACGTATTTTAAAATTCATACATTCTAAATTACATTAAACTGGCATAAAATGTTTGACTGTCATAAAATATTACCTTCATGCCTTCAATAGCTGTAGAAATATCCATACAATTTTTCATTTATTTCCTTTATATTAGCATATTTATAGTTTTCCTTATCTTTCTAGATAAAGAAAGACCTAGTAGATAAAAAATACTCAAGAGCCATTACTATTCCTTTCTTGTATGAGTTTCTTTTGTTTTTGTATATTTCCTGAGGGAAATTTAGCCTCTTATCTAACTTTGTGCAATTAAGAGTTAATACAAAGTATCGGTAAAATTGTTAGATTCGACGTCATTTGAAACATTAAGTCGTTTATATGTTAGAATTGTTCTAATAATATAGTGTTTTGTTTGTTTCTTCCTTGCAAAACTTTGCCGTAGAATTTAAAGTTCTAAACAACTTAATGTCGAAAAATAGTAAATTTGATCTATTTTATGTAACTCTTTGATATCTTGCAAAAAAAAAAAAAAAAAAAAAAAAAAAAAAAAGGAAGAAATTTCTTAATAAATATCTGTATTCTGGTCTTACTTTTATCCTTTAGTTTCAGAAAACCTTGTGGCATTTATATTTTAATTATTGATTCTTTAATTTTAATTATTGTAATTATTAATAATTTATATTCTAATTATTGATAAAATAGTATATAATAATTCATTTTATAAACATAATATTAACTCTTTTAATGGACTAATAATTCTTTTTAATTTTATAAACATATTATTAACTCTTTAGGAATAGTTTTTTTAATGTTAGAAAAAATGACTTGTATGCTTAAAGGGGATATTTACAATTTTTACATTTTTGTTTATTTAAAAAAAAAAAATTTGATTCAAATGGTGAAGTCATTGCAATTCAATGTTCAACGAAAAATACATTAACAAAATAGCTGCATATTTAATTAAAAATTTTTAAATGCTTAAATAAATTTGAATTTTTAAAAATCTTTTCTGAAAATCCCTACCTATGATGGGAAAAGCTGCTGATCTAAGCAGCTTTGATGGAGGGCAGAATTCAACGGCCGACGACTTAGAACGTGTATCTCTGCAACTGTTTGACTCGTGGATTGTTCGCTGATTATCATTGTTAGTACTTTTTTAAAGTTCATGATTGACTGTGAAACCATCAGATGACATGACATTGAACGCTGAAGCGTTATCAAACAAAAAGGACGACCGAGACTTCCCCATGGTAAAACAAAATCGGTGACAGACATTGGCTCAGCTGACAGTACATTATAATACAGGTCCAAGTAGAATTATTTCAGAATACACAATTCAGCTGACATTCCTGGATATAAGGCTAAGCAGCAAACGCTTCACTTATGTGCCTGTGTTGACTAAACATCATCGAAACTACTCCTACACTAAAGAGGGAACATGTCAACTGGGGGCACCGGGAACATCGTAACTGGACCATGGATCGTTGGAAGAGAATTACCTCGTTGGATGAATCACGATTTAATTTTCAACTAGTCGATGGGCGTGTCAAAATACGCCATTTTTAGGCGATTTGTAGCTCCCTCTTTCAGCAGGTCATACATAGGGGTACACGACATTTCGGTCCCGCCACTTTTGTCCCGCCGTTTCGGTCCCGAGACATTTCGGTCATTGGCCATTTCGGTCCCGAGACATTTCGGTCCCAAGACATTTCGGTCCCGAGACAATTCGGTCCGTGGCCATTTCGGTCCCCAGCAACTTTGGTCCCTTGTCATTTCGTCCTTAGTCATTTCAGTCCGTTGTTATTTCTTTGCTCGCTATCTTATAAGTTGGATTCTAATAGTTGTGGGCCTGCCAAATGGTATAAGTTAAACATTAGTCGGGCTTTTTTTAAATTCTCCCTCCTCCCAAGTTTTACAAAAAGTTGAATATAAAAGTCCGATAAATTTAAACTTTTATAACTCGTGAGAATAAAATCACAGCGAGCTGAAAATTTTGTTTGGTTAAACAATGTGATATAAATTTAGGAGACATTGTCTTTTGCTTTTAGTAGTATTTTTATTGATTAGAATAAATATTTTAAATTGTATTATTAATTTATTAGTATCAGTATTTTATATAAACTTCTATAAACTATATAAACTAAAAAGTATTTTATATAAACTGCCATAAATATTTTTTTGGCTGTTTACGTACATTTTTTAGAACCTTTAAATTAGCATTAATTAAATAATAAAAAACTGTGCTTATTTTTTTATCCCTTCCAATTAGTTTAATAATAAATGTTTTTACTAATTCAATTAGACAGTTATAAGTTGTAATATATACATATTTCCTCAAATCACCCATCTACACACTCTCCATTGATAATTCTGAAATGAGATATATTTATTTAAGAACAAATGTTTTATTTTTCTTATTATTTTTATAATACAAAGTTGCATCTTATAAATTTTTTTTCATAAGTTACTTTCCCTGATTAACATTGCGAAAGCAATAGTGCTTTTGTAACTGGGCATACTATTAAAAAACTAGTTGGATGTGCCAATTCCAAAACTTTCTTCTATCTCATACATGCATTTTAATATTAAAAAAAAAGTTACTCATTTTAATGCTTTAATAATTTTAATTCAATACTCTACCAACTTTGATTTTCATCTTAAATTTCTGCTTCAATCAATTAATCGGAGTAAAAACGAATTTCCGTCTCTGCACGAGCCGATGGACAATAGAATGATAGGCAGATTTTTTCTTCAAATTCAGGGAGGACCTACTTGCCTTACCAAAAAATAATCATATACAAAATGTTTAGTTCAGTTCTAGAATTAACTTCATAAACTTTTATGTGGTGCAATATTGAAAATGGCATAAAATTCGGTATTGCAGCGTCCCCTTCCGGCGGATTTTTTTCAGATTCAGATCGATCCAACTAGCCATAGCCATACACTTACACAAAATATTTTTTTCAATTCGATGCATAACTTCATGTACTTTTGTTCGGTGCAATATTGAAAATGGCACAAAAATCGCGATTGCAGCGCCCCCTTCCGGCGGATATTTTTAAAATTCAGGGAGGACCAACTAGCCATAGTCATACACATGCACAAAAAATTTGGGTCAATTCGATGCATAACTTCATATACTTTTGGTCGGTACAATATTGAAAAGGCACAAAAATCGCGATTGCAGCGCCCCCTTCCGGCGGAATATTTCAAAACTGAAGGAGGACCTGCTTGCCACAGCCAAAAACACTCACAAAAAATTTGGTTCAATTCTCTGCATAACTTCATACACTTTTTGATGGTAGAATGGCGACATACAGACCCACAGACACACGGACAGACAGACATTTTGTAAAGACATGTTTTTTGGAATCGCTGACCCCTAAAACGCGTAAATCCGTCGAAAACCGGAAGTCGAAAAAAATTTCGATTACAATACTTTCTTCTATTGAAGATAGAAGAAAGTAAAAATTGCTTTTAAAAATTTGCCTCCGCCACTTTTTTTTTTTTTTTTTTTTTTTTTTTTTTTTTTTTTAATAATAATAGTATTTATTGATTGAATTTTTTAACAGTCTTCTCACAGTCTCCATGAAAAAAAAATTTGTGAGTTAATTTTACTGAAACTGGGCCTATTTTATTCTAATAAGATGATTATTTTTTATTTTTATTTACATAAAATTTACATAATAATATTTTAAGATGTAATAACATAAATATTATGTATAAAATATAATATATAATTTAATAAAATATATTAAAATATAATATAATAACATTTTAAATAATTTTATTTTCAATTTTTAAGTGAGAAAACTAAGTTTTTATTTCTTTATTTATTTATCTGTATTATCTTTTCGCTGTTACTTTCCCAGAAAAAAACCTCTTATTTTAGTTTTATTTTTAACTATACTAATTGTTTTAAATTTCTGTAGTTTTAAATATACAATAAATGAACAAATAAGAGATAAATTTCAGTTTAGAACTACCAGGAAATATAACGATGTATTTAATATAAAATGGTTTATGTATCGAGTTTATTTTAAAATAAAATTCATTATGTAAATCAATCAATCATGTTATTAATAATAAAAATACTAATAAAATATTAATTTGATTTTTATATTAAAATTACTAACTTTTTGAGAATTAGGATTACCAATTATCATTAGGGTTACCAGTTATGATTAGGATTACCATACAAAATTTGTGTGAATTAAAATATTTTGGATAAGAGTTATACGTGTGTGCGGTTTTCGGGCGCTTATAATCGCATTATACTACAATTTTATGGCCTTCAGTTTAAAAACTCTGCAATGTTCCATATAAAATTATGTCTTATTTCACAAAATTTCAGTTTGCAGGAGAAGGGACCGAAATGTCTAGGGACCGAAATGTCTTGGGACCGAAGTGTCTCGGAACCGAAATGGCAGGACCGAAATGGCGGGTCCGAAACGTCCTTCTTCCCATACATAGGCCGGTGATGGCGATATTATACTTTGGCGAATATTTTTATGGGCGTCTCTGAAACCATAAAGGTCTATCTGAATATTATTATATACTAGTTGCACCGTTACTTGTTATCTGTCTTCCTGGCTGGAAATGGAATCTTAGATAAAAACAAAGCTACATTTTACAGGCTCGAATTTTGAAGGCATGGTTTAAAAAACATAATACTGATTTCCAGTCTGACTTAATGGATATCAATACGAAAAAGCAAATTTGGGGGTGTCAGGGAATGACATCTCAGAACTAAAAAACAACCATGTTGTAATATTACAAATGTGCTGTGATTGGTATTTGAATATCTGGTGTAGCGTGCCTTCGTATTTGTGGCATACATGCCAAGACGAGTTGTAGATTTTTTTGCTGGCCGAAGGCGAGACAACGCGTTATTAGATAGCTGGTCATAGTGTTTTGACTCTTCATTGGTTAACCACAATTGAATTTGTCTTAGTTTTACTAAATATGAAATGTAAGCGATAGTTGGTTTACCCTGAGGAGTCTGAAATTCAGAGAAGTAAATTTCTTATTAAAATTAGTCTATGTTATATATTCTTTTAAAATCTTATTAATGCATTTTTTAAATTAGTTTTGATCCTCGTGAAAAAGAATTTTTTTAAAAATTCTACATAACTTCTCTTTAAAATTTAAAAATATTGGTTTTTGTTTATTATTTACTTTAAGTTATAAAAAC
This sequence comes from Maratus speculifer, assembly GCA_964019185.1. NCBI lineage: Eukaryota > Metazoa > Arthropoda > Arachnida > Araneae > Salticidae > Maratus > Maratus speculifer. Next base: position 60,384,967 of record OZ025291.1, on the reverse strand, counting down.
ATATTTAATCTGTTTTCTCATTTAGTACGTAGGCAGCCGCGTCCTAGACACCCTTCATTTCCGAGCTAACGCTATCTTCATTTTTTCCTTTTTTATTTTCGTATCTTTTTAGTCGATCACATTATTACCGTTAAACTCTTTTTACGATATCATAATTTAACATTTTTATTAGAGACATACACATGTACATATGTATTGCATGTGTGCAGATTCACGGCCGCCAATCATCACATGGCGACTGAATTTTTTGACTTGGCGACTAATTTTCGGCATCTAAGTTGCCATCTTTTGGCGAATTTTATGTTTTTATGTTACATTTCATGAAAATTGCATTTTTCCACAATCTTCTGAGAAGAATCCCACGTTTTTTCCGAGATGGTCTAAAGTAAATCGCATGTTTTTAGCAATCCTCTGACGAAAATCGCGTATTTTGTTGCGATTTTTTAAACCAAAATCGCGTTTTTCTCGCAATTATTTGACAAAGATCGTGTTTTTCAGCGATTCTTTGACGAAAGCCGCGACGTTTTTAATGATCCTTTGATAAAATTAGCTTTTCTGTAGCGATCTCTTAACGAAATGCGTGTTGTTTCTTAATTTTTCTTGGAATCCTGGTGGCGACTGGAATATTTGGGTTTAGTAGGCGCTGGTTCCTTAAAAAATTTGGGGATATGCACCTATAATGTATTATTTAATTTAATTTCGTTAATTCTTAAACATAATTTCATATAGATATATTTTAAATGTCACTCTTTCTTCTTCTTTTTATTTTTTATACACATTTAAAGTAAATTTTATCTTTTAAGTAATTTTATAACTACAGTAATATTTTTTCTTCAGTGGCTCACATAATTCGCAAAACAATTTATTAATAAACTGGATCGGTGCAATTGGGAGGCTCTGAAATGCTCCTCTACTGTTCAGCGCTGTTTTCTCATGCCATATTCAGGAAGTTTGTCAACATTTAACCAGGACAAAATGAATAACCAATTACAATAACAATATATTTAATTCTATTTTCAATATTGGGAAAGAAATTCCCAAACTTGTTTCTTACCCCGGGAATGAGTATGCAAAGTTTGGCATGCCAGGAAGTATACGGATTTTACTTTTGTCACAACTATATCGGAATCTCATTCTTATTTAACACATGTAATTGTTGCAAATTCTTCGGCAAAACAAATCAAAAACTACTATTACTAGTGGTCTCAAATAAAAAAAAAATGTACTAAGTATATTTGTTTCTCAAACCTGCATGTCCTTAATTAAATTTATTAATAAATTAAATTTAAATAAATTAAATTTATTAAAATTTCATTGAGAATTTTAAAACGACTAATGATTATGAATAACCATTACTGAGTTAAGATTATAAAAACAGGAAGTGCAGTTTGTTTTTAAAACCAAAAGGAAAACTTTATGTTATCTTTTTTAAAATTTTTTACTTAATGAAATAAAATATCATGATAATCATATTAAATATTGAATACTTTCAAAATGTTTTCCTAATTGTAAATCTTATAAAGCAAAAAAAGATACAATACTATCATATTGTTGAAGATAATTTCAATAACTTTTAATATAAATATAACTGAGTAATGCATTTTAGTAATCTTCATTATTAGAATATACTTCATTCTATGAGAAATACTGTTTAATTTATGTACTTTTTTAAAAATAAAAATTTCGATCTAAAATTTTCAAATTCAATCACAATTATTAAAATAGTTCTTTTAATAGTTAAATCAAATATCATTTTAATTTTGCAATTATAAAAAGAAAATTTTGAAAACAAAAGGGGGGGGGGGAAAGAATACCGATAAATTCTTTTATTCGGATACAGACTTGTAAAATAACTACAGACTTGTAAAATAATTCAATTAATTTATATTTTGTTAAACTTTTTAAATTTTAATAAATTCTTAATTGGAAATTTTCTGAAATTTAGAAGTTGAGAAAGCTTTTTATCTTGTTTGTGTTTATAGTTTGCACGTATCAAATTAATTTAAATCTTTTCATATATTCATTTTATTCTGTATTCAAGTGCTATGTGTTAAGAGACAATTTATCTTTTATGAAAAGAAATAATGTAATTAGCTTTTTTTTTAAAAATTAGTCTATTTATCTGAAATATATTGTATAATAAATTGACACATTTAAGTTATTTTAACCTTAAAGTTTTTTAGCGGATCTGAAGCAATGAAAGTTTCACTGTTTAGCCATCACACTTGCATTTAATATAATGCGTTTTAATATACGTTTTTTAGGAGCGTTCATAATTATGTAAATACATTGCACCTATAGTCGTCGTTCAGTCCGTCCATCTGTACATTTGCATGTCCGTCCGCATATAACAAAGCAAAAACTACCCAAACTAATCGTATAAAATTGAAAATATACAATTTTTGCAAGGTTTTATTGGGTCATTTCAAATTTTATGAAAATCAAATGTGTAGTTCAATTACAGGGACAGTCAAATGTATTCCGTTACACGACGGCCAACGGGAAAAAATAGCTTCAAGTGCATTTTGATGATGTTACGCTCTTTAGAACATAATATAATTTATAAGCATTTATGAAGTATGTACTAAAATATACATTCTGTACAATCTGTGGTACAAAAAACATTCTTTATTAATTTACAGGGCCATACAAAAGTATTCCATTACATAATGATATAAGAGGTAATAATGTTTGGGACGCGTTTTAGTTATATTAAACTGTTTCACATCTTATGAAATCGATATACGTTGATGAAGTTGTTAATTCCTGTATAATAGAAAGCATATAGTATTTATAGGGACACACAAAAGATTTTGGATACTATATTGTATATTTTAAAAACTGCGTTTTACGTATTTCACATTTTATGAAATTAATATACATTACTAAGGTTTATTAAAACTTATTTTCGCTATAATAGAAAGCAGATAGTATTTACAGGACATACAAAAGATTTACTATCCGGTATACAGTATCCGAAGTACTATATAAACATTTTTAAGACTTCGCTGTTGTACGAGCGCACCTCATTTGCTACGTCTACGTGTAATTTCCGACTTGTTGACATTAGTATAAAATATGCTATTACTTTCGGACAACAATTAAAGTGTCATCAATAAAATAAAATAATGTTCCGCTACAGACCGGGAGGCGTCAGCACAGACAATCACTTCATCGAGTTCACGGATGAAAACCTTGAAGTAGTTAAATTTCGATCCGAATATTAAAACGCAGTCGGTCTTTCAAGCCATATCTTGGTGGAAAATACCTAAAGACCTGATTTTAGAGGTTGACTCGTAGGTTTAGTATTGTGCTTTTCTGCATCCAAATGTAGGAAAATGAGGAGGATTGGCAGTAGGAAATCATAATGCACCTATGAGTCAACCACTAAAATCAAGTCAGCAACAATTTATGTCAACTTATAATTGAATCTGCAATTTGAGGAAAATACGTGCATTAGTTTCTGAGATAAAGCTATTGCAAAATCTTAAAAAAAAAAAAAAAAAAAAAAAAAAAAAAAAAAAAAAATTACATATTAACGCTTTATGTTGGGTGATGTACACCAAAAACGAATCAGGATCATTTTTTTTAAATCAGATTTTAACTCAATCTGAAGTTTGATGAAAATCCATGCATTAGTTCTTGAATTAAAGCTATTCCGAAATCGTAAAAAATACAGAGTAGCAGTGCTATCTGTAAGGCAATTTATACCAAAACTAAACAACACTAATCTATATCAGGAACTAACTGAATCCGAAGTTTTAAAAAAATTCATGCATTAGTTCTTGAGATTAAGCTGTTGCGATAATCACGAATAATGCACCATGGCAGTGCCATCTATTGAGCGATTTGCATCAAAAACGTAATCAGCACCATGTTATATCAAGTGCTAATTAAATCTAAAGTTTTATGAAAACCATGCACTAGCTCTTGAGGTACGACTATTGTAAAAATTGTAAATAATAGTAGCGCCACCTGTTAAACCATATATACCAAAAACTAAACAAATCTAGTTTTTATCAAGGTCTTACAGAGTCTAAAGTTTTGTGAAATTCCATGCATTAATTTTTCAGATAGAGCACCTACAAAATTTTTTTTACACACAGACAGATAGACACATAGGCAGACATTTTGTAAAAAACATCTATTTCGGATTGTCTGACCCCTAAAACGCATAAATCCGACAAAAACCGGATATCAAAATTTATTACAAATCCAATACTTTCTTCTTGTACAGATAGAAGAAAGTAAAAATAACGAAAAGCCAAGATTCTATTAACTAAGTTCCTTTTATATTAGCTGATTCTGAAATGTTTAATAATATTACTTAAACAAACGCGAAAACAGTAATTAACAGGAGTTCATTCGGCTTTAATCACCCTCCGTAAAACGGAAAAGAATGAATTTTTATTTATTAGACGATCACCACTTTTTAAAAAATTATATTTCAATTTTCCGTATTTTTTTTTTTTATAGCCGATCAAATTAATTTATTTTTAGAGACGGATCGAGGATTGACAAGCGTAGCTCGTAAAGGGCACAGCCCCTTGTAGGAACGAAAAGTACTTTTAACTGCAATTTGCTTGAAATTGTATCTCAACTTATTTTTTAGATATTAACTTTTTACAGTTTTTAATTTCATTTTTGTTATGGTGGCAACTGAAGTACACCATTTCTGTAGAAAGTAAAGGGAAAATACACTGCTCAAAAAAATTAAGGGAGCATGTAAAGAAGTTAAGAAAACCGTGTGAGACAGCCATGTATTGACATAAAATGCACAGTACTCGTGTATCTATGTGGAATACAGAAAAAAAGACGCAAAAAATTGTAATTGAGCTTTAATTCTTTAAAAAGATAGAAAAACAGGAAAAAATGATATAGGGCAACAATTTGGTTACATGTAAATGATAAAATAAAAAGAATATTGCCCAGTTAAGCTGATGGCATTGAGCTAGCTCACAGGCTACGCATACTAATTGTACATTACAGAATTATATTTTCAAGGGTTAATTCAGTTCGAAAAAAAATTAGGAAAGTGAAACAGCTCTCCTCTTTCCTCTTTTTATACGTAAACATTGAACCTCCTAAACTATCAAAGACATGCTTTATCATATAAAAAATCTATACCCAAAATTCAGAGCAAATCAGATAATTCTTAATAAAATACCATTTAGCATTTATATAATTTAAGAGATCCCCCTTTTTTATACTTAACCATTAAACTTCTAAAACTATTCAGAGATTTGAACGAAATCCGAAAATTCTGCTTGAAAAACCCATTTTATATAAATTAAGAGGAGGAGCATTAGAACCCCCGTTCCCCCTGTTTATACTTATTCAATGAATACCTAATAACAGTCACGGAATCGCCTCATCATAATGATCCTATATATAAATTTTGAACGAAAACTTAATTCTGCATGAAAAACTCATTTATATCAATTAAGGGGAGGGGCATGAGCCCCCCGTTCCCCCTCTTATACATATCGAATGACCTCCAAAAACTAATCAAAAAAGCGCCTTGTCAGGATATACCTATATACAAAATTTCAAGTGGATCGGATATTTTTATCATGAGTTATCGCGTTACGCACGTACGAACATACATACAGAACGGGCAGGCACATAAGCTCTCAGGCTATGATAGCCTGTGAGCTAAAAAAGTATTGTTTTGAAATGATGCAAGAGTTTTAATATGGCACGTGATCTCCTCGAAGAGCTAAAACTCCTGCACACCTGTTTTCCATGATACGATGATGTTATCAATAAGACTTTGGGGAATACTGTTCCTTTCTTCAAGAAGTGCAATCTCCAAGCTCCAAGTGTCGTACAGTAAAAGGTGGCCTTGGTCTTGCAGCATTGCGTCGTATGAGCATGTCCCAAACATGCTCGATCGGATTCAGGTCAGGAGAGCACGCTGGCCATTCCACATGCTATACCGTTTCAGCTTCATGCACGTTCTCCACAAGACGAGCTGTTTGCAATCTAGCATTATCATGCTGGACGACAAAGGGATCTCCAATGTCTGCAGCGTAAGGTATGACATGAGGTCTCAGTATCTCATCTGCATATCTTTGGGCCGTCAAAGTACGACTCCAAATGATATGCAGGTCCGTACGTCCACCTACGCTAATTCCAACCCATACCATCATAATACTTGGTCTGTATTGTGACCTTTCACGAGCGAATGTGTGAGGTTATTTCGAGTGCCTTTCCCCCCATACCAAAACTCGTCGAGTGTCAGATTGAATCTGGACTTGTCTGTAAACAGCACTTGGCTCCAATCATGTTTCTCCCAATCGTGATTTTTACCAAATGATTTTTTCTTAAAAATCATTGATTAAAATAAAAAATATTCCAAGTGTTTAAAAGTATTCAAATCTAAGATTAATATAATTTGCAAAGGTTCTACAAGCATTTTTGCTTTATAAATAAATGAAAAGAAAAGCTTTAAATAATTATTTTTAAGCTTAATTACCGAGACTTGTAATTTATTAAGTATAAAATTACTTATTATAAGTAATTATAAAATTACTTATTTGCAATTTTTATTAATTTTGTAATTAATTGCTGTTTCTTCTTTGCCACTTGTTGAGCATGCCGCATATTATTCCTTTTGAAATTGTCAAAACACACCCTACTTTTTTAAAAAATAGTGAAATATACCAGTAATTGTAGGGAGATTTTTTGTAAAAAATCTCTCCATATCGCAATATTTCTAAATATGTATACCCAAGACTATGTAAAAATGAGAGAAATTTATTTCTTGAGAAAAAACAGGCCATTATTTAAACATGTTATTTGATTGTATTTTTTAATTTGTTTTTTATAAAAGTATTAAAAATTAATGATTTTTTATTTATCCTATTAAAAATTTATGTACTTTTTTCTTATTGTTACTAAGCATTATTTACTACCTTATGAAATGATATCTTTTTTCGGCAGCAGCCTGTCCCTTTTCCTTTCAGAAAGAATACTTAATTATCATTTTAGTAATTAAAGCATAGAAATATGTATTATATACTTAATTAGAGATTGTTTATTAATTATTTTTTAAATAGTGTTAACAATTTAATATTAAATGCAGCTGCTAATAATTTTAATAAATGTAAGTTTAAGTTAGTATTTAATATATTGTATAATATGAACTAATGAAATTACTAATTTGCAGTTTTTATAATTTCTGTAATTACTAACTATAAATTAAATTTTATTAAGTAAAGTGTAAAAACATAGATTATGTTAGCAATTAGAGGATTAATTGTTTCGGAAACTTAAAGATCGTGATATCTGTTTGATATTTTAACACTCGGGAAATAATTATAAAAATCCGATAAAAAAAAATCTGATTAAAAAAAAAATCTGATTTAAATTAAAAAAAATTAATTAGAAAAAAAATATGATACTTTTACATAGTAATTTTTACACAAATTTATATCAAGGTCTAACTGAACCTGAAGTTTGATTAAATTCCATGTATTAGTTCTGGAGGTAAAAAATTTGAGTCACTCATAGACTGGCAGGCAGACAAACAGATACTTCCCAAAATTATTCAAACCGTAGTTAGGAATTCTAACAACAAATGAATCCAAAAGTCGAAAAAATTCCACGATTTCAGTATTTTCATATCACATAACCAGAAGTACATAAAAATGTTTCCTTTAATAATAAGGTACCCTGGGGTAATAACGCCACGTTAAGGTTCTACCAATTTTCACGGCTTAGTTTTAGATTGTATTTTTCAAACAAATATAGGATCTGATACAGCAACTCATTGACTATCTCTATAAAATAAAATAATTTAACAGATATGTATTCAGAAAATGTAATGGCGTTTTTTCTTGACCAATGCTATTTGGCGTTATTACCCACCTATATGGGTAATAACGCCATGCAAACAAAACTATGAAATAAGATGGAATAATTGCATGTAGGTAGCCCAATTCTAAAAATACAAACTCTACAAACTTAGAAATTGACAAATTGCATTCTAAGCTATTGAAAATGTTCAATTTTTTGTGAAAGTGTAAGAAAAATAAAGGTGTGGTGAGGGAGGGGGGGATGAGGCAAAAGAATATCAGACCGTAAGCTTCTTTTTGCTCAAAAAAGACCGCTTAAATGGAAATATGAGAAACATTGCACAGTTTTAACTGTGTTTATTTGAATCGGTATTTAGGATGTAGCTCGGCCACTGCAGGGAATCAACCGGGGTTTTAATGTCAAGGATTGGCGTTATTACCCCGGTATAGTTATTGCGCAGTACATTTTAAATTACAAATTATCTCGAGAAGATATCCAAAATCTTCAACAACATTTTAAAAGTACATGAAATGCACTACAAATTTATCTAATTAACAAAGTATTTCCGGATAAAATGATAGTCTTCACATCACAAAAAGTATCTCGCGAATTTTAGATCAAGCGTTAATTTTAGTTGTTTGTAAAAACAATAAGACCTAAAAATGAAACAAATTAACTTGAAGCTGTTTTTTGCGATTTATATGACTCAAAAACCTTCTGCGCATAGCACATGGGTGTCATTTACCTGATTATTTCATAATTATGCAAAATATAAGCACTTGGCGCTATAACCCCGCCTGGCGTTATTACCCCAGGGTACCTTACTTAAGAGGCTTTTTCAGTCAAATGAAAAGATCCGTTCGCTATTGCTAATCCTACGGAAGAAATTTATAAAGATGTCTCGCTTGTATTTCAATATTTTTAAGGTTTTTTTTTTTTTGCATTGGATAGATGAGATCGATGTGTATGTAGGCTGTTTTTTACTTTTTCGATTTTGATTGCAGATAATTTTTATGAGAATGCTTGCACTTTCCAAACCGGTTCCGAAAGTTAAATCATCCTGATAAAAATTAACTGCAACCAAAATAGAAAAAATAAAAAAAAACGGCCTCCATCCAGACAAATCTCAACTATCCACTGAAAAAAATCATTTAAAAATATTGAAATGCAACCGATATAGCTTTATAAATATCTTCCATAGGATTAGCATTATGAAACAGCTCTTTTCATTTGACTGATGCTTAAATATGAAGAATCCGAGATTGAAGTGTTCAAAGACAATTTTATGCTTACTAATTTCTTTGTGAATTCTCTTGAATTAATCGTTTGGGAATATTTAAAAGAAAATATCAAGAAATGATTGTAATACATTAAAGCTACTTGGTATCTTCCTATTTTTTGCTATACATGCAAATATAATAACTGCTGAGACATACATTTATTTATGAATCCAAAAGTCCCCCTACACTCAAGAGATATAATACATTCTAATATCAGCCATCTATGTTATTTTTTTTTTGGTTTGGACGGCTAAACAAATACATGAAATGAAGTCAAATTCCCTCTAAGATTCATGTCCATCAAAAACCTCTTGTTGGGGAGAGAACTACGTAACTTAGACAGGTCCGTTAAAAGAAATACATGGGAAATAACAGATGGTCAACTTGTCCATTTGTCCTGGCACTTTCCCGGAAATGCGATCTAATATTTATAGCTATCCATCCATTATGCATTATCATTTTCTGGTTGAGTCAGCTACAAAAATGGGCAATTACAAAAAGAGCCTTTAATTTCAGCATATCTTTTAAAGGTGTTTTGTCTTAATGTATCGATTTGAACGTCGGGCTATGACATTTAAAGAAAAAAAAAATTGATTATTGATTCTTAAAGAGATAAATTCGTAATTAATATTTTCAGATCTTTTCCTTGTGCTCTGAAATAGATTTGTGTTAGTCTGAAAAAAAATGTCTGCTTTTGTTTTAGGTTATAGATTTTTAATAAAAAATGAAAACAAAACAGACTTAAAACGAATTAAAATTAATGTAAAAGGAAAATTTAAGGCAAGTAATATGTGCGGATTAATTCCTTAATAACAGCATTTATGCATTTAAATTTTTAATACTAAAACACTGCCTGTTTTCTTGAGACCAGATAGTTGATTGTTTAAATGAAAAAAAAAAACAAAACAAAAAAAGCAAAAAACATTTGCGTTAAGAGCCAACATGAGTCCTTCAAAAAGACCTTGGTGATAATGCTAAATCTATGGAGGCGTTATTTTCAAATATCTCGCTCAAAATTTAAAAAAAATTTGTACGTTTTTTTTTGCACAGGATAGCTGAGGACGGCTTGTTTATAATTTTTGTATTTTGCTTATATATATATATTTTCTTACATTAGGATAGTTTCAGTTTCAGAACCGGTTTAAACCGGTTTGAGGGAGAAATTATGAAATGAAAAATTGAGCGAGATATTTTAAAATAACACATCCATAGATTTAACATTGTCATCCGGGTCTTTTAGTGTGACTAGTGTGGGCTCTTAATGTTGGCGAAATAAAAAACTAGATTCCGTTTAGAAAATCAAAATTTTCATAAATAAAAACAATTTACTTTTAGTATTTGTTTTATACGTATTCTCTTGAAAGTAAACAAAAACCAAACAAACTGTCACATCGACAAATATTTCACATAGTTTATTAAATATCTATACAACTCGAAAATTATATTGCTATCTAAAAATATATGAAACAAAAGCCAGACAGAAATACAATTCTTTTCTTTAAGCATATTTCTTTTCTTATCTCGGGGAGAAGAAAATAATGGAATTTAAACTATATCACTCGATTTTCAGAAAGTAACTCTAAAAGAAAAATATATACACCCTCTTTCGAGAAAACAATATTTTGTTGCCCTTATATATATCTAAATTCGTCGATATATTTTCGTTTCACAACTAGTGATAACATCTTTTTTCTTTTATTGCTCACCAGAAGGAGATGTGCTTCAGACTGTTTTATTTCGAATAAAAGAATGCAATAACAGTATATATATATATATATGTATGTATATATATATATGTATATATATATATATATGTATATATATATATATATATATATATATGTATATATATATTACAAATTAAAAATTTTTTCGCCAAAACTAACCTTTATACTATCTTAATTTTCTTATAATAATATTCCGTACTTACTTCAAATTATTAAATTAAAATCTTGTTTCTAAATCTAATCTGTTAATCCTTATGCAGACGATATAAATTCTTAATTTGCCTTTAAAAACATTATTCCAGTATGTGTAAATTTAAAAAGATGGCTCTAAATTAAAAATATTCTTAATTAAAACTTTATTTCTTAATATTCCAAATAAAACTGATTTCTTCTATGATTTTATCAACCCTTTTTAAGAAAGTCTTATTAAATTTATTCCAAACCCATACCTTTCAAAAAATATCATTATTTTATTTTATCTATTTATTTATTTTTCCTACGTCAACCTTTGATGTGTGCATATTAATAAATCCATTTCTTTTCTTTTTCTCTTAAAATTAATCATTTATAAAAATCGTCTGCCTAAGATATTTAAAATTCTGAGTCAGTTATAAATTGGTTAAATAATATATTTTTTAAAATAAATTGATCGTTTGTGGAAAATAATCTCGTAGCTGGACAAGAATTCTGTTTACATAAAAGAATGATGGTTTGAGGTTACAGAATGTTCCAGAACTTTCTTTTTAGTTTAAAAAGGTGGAAGTCTCGAGATGAAAAGGAAGATTTCTTGGGTTGCTTCTTCGATGAGGACAGCTCGCTGAAATAATGATGGAATTTTTGCAAAAGGTGCTTTTCCTTCCTCATTATTACGAATTTAATAAATGAATTTACAGCAGCCCATGACTAATTATTGGAACTTCTACATTTATTTATTTATTTTGTTTTTTCCCTCGCTTGCCATGACTGTGTGTTTCTTTTTAACCAGTGGAAATAATTCGAGTTCTCCTTAAATCGTCACAACTAATCGAAAAGTCGGACAGGATAGTTATCTGAGCTGCCTTTTTAATGAATGATATTTAAAGAAAATTGCGATGGAACGAAGAAAAGCATGCTATCACCGAAGTTTGATTGAAGGACAGTCTATATGGTATTTTCAGCTTGCTAATGGAATGGGCTGTGGAACGAAATGATGATAGGTTTGTGAATCGCCGATAATTGACTTCTCCTGAATTCCTGAAGCTTGATATTTTGGTCATAATGATAAATTTTTGAGACCTGGTGATTTCGAATTGGATTTAATAAGGAATAGAAACGCCACGACGAACTGCTATTCATCTTGTTGCGGCCCAAATATGCGATCATTGACTTTAAGTATTATTGGTAGTGATGACAAGAAAAAGAGAAAAAAAAAACTTACAGGGACAACTGAACGTCGATTGCTAATTACCTGGATAATTTTCGGGGTTCTTGTCTCCCCTAGGATCCTCTTGAGAATTTCTTCTTATTAGTGAGTTATTTTTAGGTGTATTTAATTATTTTGTGTATCCTTTTATTGTATTTGTGTAGATTATTTATTCTCTGTTTGTCAGGTTTATTTATTTGATTGTTTTTCTGTGAATCTTACTTACTTACCTATTTATGAGTATTATTATTATTATTATTATGTGTTGGAGATTGAAATATTTTATTCTTAAGGATTTAATTGAGGAGTATGATGTTCTTAAGATATTTACTGTTACTTATTAAGACTATTATGATATTTCTATGCACGATTAAGGGCAAGTTTGTAATAATAAGGTATAACTATGATGTTTACAATTTCTATTTTATTAGATAAAATTTCTGGTTAATGTTAACAGCTAAATATAGTCACAATTTCACGATAATTTTGATTCAATTTTTTTTTAAATGGTGGGTAATGGTTTTGTGTGAGGCAATTAAAATGTATACAACATCAGTAGACAAAGCCCTCAAAATTGCGAAAGCGCGAACTCAGGCATTTCACCTTAAAAGTAAAAGGCTCTATGATCGAAATTTTGTCGAATGCCCATTAAAAATACAAGACTCTGTAATTTATGAAGAATTTAAATACCCTAACACTCGAAAATTAGAACCTACTTTCTCTGGACCATACAAAATTATAAATAAACTTTCTGATGTAACTTATGAAATAGATAAATTTAATTATGAGACAGGACAGAATTCCATTATTGTGCATGTTTCTAAATTAAGACCCTATTTTTCACCAGAAGATTTTAAACTGTTTCATGAGCAATCCAAAAAACAAACAAAACCTCAGATACAATCACAATCACTAGATCAAACTAAAGTCAAGACAGTAGATTAAGTTTTAATTCTTATTCTTTAAATAGTTTATCACCATAATTTTCAACATTAGCAGGTATGTTCTTGGAGGCCTACAAGAATATTACTTGTTTTTGGGAGTTTTTGGGGTTAAATTGGGCTCCTTATGCAGGCATAAGGTGAACACTTTGATTGTAAAAGCTTTCAAATTGATGTTGATAAATTAATTTTAAGGGTGTTTAAGTCTAACTATATTTACTCATGTATTTGACATTAGTATTATTCTATTTATTCAGCAGATATTTATGTTATAACGGTTATAAAATCTAATGATTCTACTCAAACCTATAACATAATATATGATTTTCAGTGATTGTGAAAACTACAGATATTAAGAGTTTTTCAGAAAAGCACACTATTTTTATTTCTATTTCTCAATTAAGAATGACACCTTTTATTCCTATTGTATTTTATTATTAAAGTTTATAAACCATGTGTAGATAAAACATTATTCTACATTTGGCATTTGAAAACTTATAACCAAATTTGACAATTTTGTAAAAGAGTATCAGAGAGGAATTATTGTAAGGAAATACTGGTTGAGAGTCCATTTTCTAAATAGTTAGATTTAATTTTATTTGGATTTTGGAATTATTATGATTTTTTTTATTTATACTTTCGGCTAGCAAAAAATACTTTCTTATGCTATTAGAAGATAAGAAAATTATTTAGTTGCTATGTAATTATTTTTATCCTCAACCAATATTTTCCCTATCAATAATAAACAAATAGTGATATTTTCTTTTGATTATACTTTTGTTTTACTATTATTATTATTATTATGATTTCTATAATGAAGTTTAGTATTAATTATACTCTTATTGAAAAATATTAGGATATGGAGTCTTATTATACTATTACTTATTATTGTTGTTATTGTTATTATTTAAATTTTTCTATATTATTTATTATTGATATTGAGAGTGATGCTATTTATTATTGAAAAATTGATATATTACTGAAAGATGTTGGATCCAACATAACATTAAAACCAAAGATTAAACTAGGTTTGAAGATTTTTAATTAAAGAGACTGTATTCAGAGAACATTGGAAAAGACTCTTTTATATATACTATTGAAAGACTTGTTTCATTTAAAGGACTTATTTAAAATAAACTATGCATTAAGTCATTGTAATTATTTAAACTTCCATGAGAACGAATTTTTATTGTTTTTATTATATTTTTATCTCTTGCTTATTAATATTCATAACTTATTTACTGTTATTATATGTATTATCTCCTATGCACTTACAAAGGGTAAGTGATGTTGTAACATTATTGTATTTCTTTCAGGGAAATGCTCCTACCTAAATTTAATTCAGAATTATTTTCTCTTAACTATTTTATTTTAATCGCTAATATTTTTTATATTGCGTTAATTTTCTTTTCTTCCATCTCTTGGCTTCCTGAGTTTGACAGTTTTATTCCAAAATTTAACTTTTCTAAATTATTATATTTCTGTTGTCTGAACTTGTAGTTTTATTTAACTATCAATTTCATACAATGTCTTGGTGAGGGGGGATAATATTACAAATTTAAAAATTTTTCGCCAAAACTAACCTTTATACTATCTTAATTTTCTTATAATAATATTCCGTACTTACTTCAAATTATTAAATTAAAATCTTGTTTCTAAATCTAATCTGTTAATCCTTATGCAGACGATATAAATTCTTAATTTGCCTTAAAAAACATTATTCCAGTATGTGTAAATTTAAAAAGATGGCTCTAAATTAAAAATATTCTTAATTAAAACTTTATTTCTTAATATTCCAAATAAAACTGATTTCTTCTATGTTTTTATCAACCCTTTTTAAGAAAGTCTTATTAAATTTATTCCAAACCCATACCTTTCAAAAAATATCATTATTTTATTTTATCTATTTATTTACTTTTCCTACGTCAACCTTTGATGTGTGCATATTAATAAATTCATTTCTTTTCTTTTTCTCTTAAAATTAATCATTTATAAAAATCGTCTGCCTAAGATATTTAAAATTCTGAGTCAATTATAAATTGGTTAAATAATATTTTTTTAAAAATAAATTTATCGTTTGTGGAAAATAATCTCGTAGCTGGACAAGAATTCTGTTTACATAAAAGAATGATGGTTTGAGGTTACAGAATGTTCCAGAACTTTCTTTTTAGTTTAAAAAGGTGGAAGTCTCGAGATGAAAAGGAAGATTTCTTGGGTTGCTTTTTCGATGAGGACAGCTCGCTGAAATAATGATGGAATTTTTGCAAAAGGAGCTTTTCCTTCCTCATTATTACGAATTTAATAAATGAATTTACAGCAGCCCATGACTAATTATTGGATCTTCTACATTTATTTATTTATTTTGTTTTTTCCCTCGCTTGCCATGACTGTGTGTTTCTTTTTAACCAGTGGAAATAATTCGAGTTCTCCTTAAATCGTCACATATATATATATGTATATATATGTATATGTGTGTGTGTGTGTGTGTGTGTGTATACAGAGAGAGAGAGATAGAGAGATGTCGTTTTATTTCAAAGGCATTATACATACATGTATACATATAATCCAAAAAGACTTTAAATACGTTTTAAAATAAAACTTAAAAAACAGACAAAATTCACGTGACAAGCGCTATAGCTGCAAATAACCACATGAATTATATATATAGCACATAATGTTTAAAAAATGTATTCAACAAACTCAGAATTTCGTACTATAACAAAACTAAAAATAAATATTCAAACTTCAAAGGATTATAAAACATATAAAACCTGAACAATAAAACAAAAACCAAAAACAAGAAAAGCTGTGATCTCCTTAGCAGTAGGCAATTTACAAAAGCACAACAATGTATCAGAATAAGTGTAATATGCAAAAATTATTGCTAGTAGTGGCAGTGGGTTTCGATCAGCATGTCTTAATGTAAAAATCAAATGTACAAAAGTAATTGATATCATAATGCGAACAAAAATGCGGGGGAGTGTTCTAGAAACCACTGCCATTACACCCATAGAGTAAAAATAAAGAATTGAGATGAAGTATTGTTTTAGGAGGTGACGCAAAAAATGTAATCCTAAAATCCACTACATTTAGCCCAAAACACAATCACGTGCTTTCGCCAAAAAAAAAAAAAAAAAGTTTTAGTAATACAGTTTTTAATTCATAATATAATGGAATGCTACTTTCGATTGCTTAAATGTAAGCAGATTATTTTCATTTAGAGAAAAAATGTTCGACGGATGTCACAGATTTCGGTCCCTGCTCCAGTTGATTAGTTTGTGTCGAATGAGGGCATTTAACTCCTTCGCGACGGGAGCCTTTTACGAAATGTTTTTATGTTTTGCTACTGGATATTTAAAACAGAACTTTGTAGCCTATGAAATCGAGAAAATGCTCCGATCAATTAATGCAAATTTTACCGTAAAATTTTACTAGTGAGTGAAAGCAAGGATTCTTAAGCCTTTTTGCGGCACGTATACGTATCGCTCGTCCCCAAAGAGTTAAATTTGAGATATAACGTGCATTATATTGCAAACGATTTTATGGCATACTGCACCTTCATCTACTTCGTTCCTCCATGAGTTACTCCTCGAGCTTAAAGTACAGCCAAATAGCTACAACTAAGTTAATTAGTAACTTTAATATAGTACAAACAATATGTCTTACAAATTTACATGGATATTTATTTTTGTAAAACAAATTATCACAAAGCTTTTAACTTGTTTACATAAGGTTAGCTGGGGCAACTGGATCCACGAGGTAACTGGGCCATAGACTGTTTTATAAAAACATGTTGATTCCTTTTAAGCTTTAACTTTTGTGAACAGTATCCCTTAATTTGTACTTAACAACGTGAAACGTGAAAAGTCAAAACAATAATGACTCTGTCTTTTCTGCGATAGGTTGTCGAAAATTTCAGTTTTATTTTCTAAAAACAACGCCAGTTTCACGGAACTTCATCGGTTTTTTATTAAAATACTGTAAGTACTTTTTTAAGCAATCATTTTATTTAAACATTAGACATATAACTGTATTAATATTATTAGGTGTCAATACTTGTTTATTTCATGTGTCAAATGTAGGACTGGTGTCAAAGTTACCCTATCAGTTTTTTAAGAATGGGTTACCTGGGACATGCAACAGGGGTAACTGAATCATATTGGGCCCAGTTATCCCAATATTTATAAATATATAATTTTTGAGTTTCTCTTACTACGGGAAATTAATTTCTCCATTTTTTTTTATTTTTGCTTATAATAAAGAAAAACTACATAATATCTTAATAAAAGTTCATAATAAAATTTTAAAAAGAATATTGTGGGTATGAAGCCAAACTTCTTAAATAAGATTGCTAAACTTTGAAATTTTACAATACAAATGAAGAGGTATACATAAGACAAAGTAATATTATTAAAAAAATATCGAAACCAATAAAAAATAGTTCTATTTGATATAAAAACATAGTTACATTTTTTGCAGGTTTATTGGACGAATCGCATTCAGTTGGGGTAAATAAAAAAAGAGAATGTAGTACTTACGTCCTTACATAGCCGTTTGTTCATAGATTTATCTTGTTACTTTTTTCTAAAATATCCATGTAACTTTAATACTTATTAACAAAATTAAAGTGCATATGTACTTATTAAATTCCTATGCTTTTGGTTTAAATGAATCTAATAATTTCACATTTGGTGCTTTTTTTTAGACAACTTGACAGCAAAGCGTTTCTTTAGAACTCTAATTGATGTATAATTGCATGATTTGCCTGATTTAAATTCTTTAAAGTTGTTCACGTTTTTCCAAACAGGACCTGATACATCATGTTAAAACACAAACATGTGTGGATCACAGAATTTCCTGGTAACGGAAAAAGGAAAGTTAAACACATTCTTTTAGACATTAAAATTTAATTTTAAAATTTCTTTGATAGAATAAATTTAACTGAAAACATTTACAGTGGTCCAAACTTTTATTCAAATGAAAATTAGCTTTTGGAAGTTGAATTGCCAGAATCTCCATAGCCGCATCGTAAAATCATGGCCCAGTTGCCACCACGTAACCCTACATAAAAATCAGGTACTACTTGGTTATCCCGTCGATCAAAAAACTATCGCCAAATTGTAAGATTAAATGTCAATAATGGATGATTGCGAATTTCACATTCAATGACATTTAACGTAATACACATGTTTAAAACGTCATCAAGTGGTGTTTTCAATTCCACCTTTTATTTATATTTGTATTCATGTTTTACTAATTTATTTGTTTTTTCGTTATTTAAAATAAAAATTATGTCAACATGTATAACTTGGTAAATAGTTTGGCGATTTTTATAATTTAGCGAAAATGGTCGACGGGATAACCAAGTAGTACCAAAAATTATTGCTACATATTTTTTTTTGAAAATCTAATAAATTGATTAATAACTGTATAAATAAAAAAAAATTAATTTAGAGAACCAATGTGGAAAATTGCTTATATAGAAGTATAAAACTATTTTTTTTATCATAAAGATCAATATTAATATTATTGCTTGATATGCAAAAAGAAATATTAGGAAAATTTACCTTATTATAAATAGTATTACGAGTAGTTTTATTAATTTTAAAAAACTTGGATAGATTTTATTAAATTCAAATCAAAATATCATCCATCCATCTAAAAATATGCAAATGTTTGTTATATTTAACGGTATACTTATATTCATTATAGAAGAGAAAGAAATTTGCTTCTGTACTTGGTTCCCATGCCAATTTCACATAATTAATTAAAAATGCTAGGATTAAACGGACTAAGATTATTGTAAAAACAAAAGGGGCAAAAATTTACAAAAAAATTTCTATTTAATATTTAAAATTTCATTATCTAAAAAAAAAATAAAAATGTTTTTTAACGACATACATATGATACATACAATAAATTTATAGGCATATTGTTGACAGCTTTTATTTTTTTAACACGCTTTAATTAGCTTCACCTGTATGTATGTATATAACGGAATCTTAGAACGTTATTTTCACCCACTTTAAGACATCAGATTAAACTGAAACTTTGCACACTTATTGAAAACCAACGACAATTCAACAATTAACAAAGTCACCGCTTAAAAGGACCAAAATAAAAAATGTCGGATAAACGGATCAAAAGCAATTTGAGAAATTAAATGTCTCTTGACATCCTAGACACATGACAATCATTGAAACACATATGAAAACCATAACTATGCAACCGAAAATAACATTTAAAACTTTTTAGTCCGACCTGATTCAAAAGCGTGTGTTTTAGTTTTTTAAACTGTTTAGCAATTATTCTATATCCTTATGAAATAACAGTTAACATTTTAATCATTTTTAAAACATTAATACGTTTGGTTCTTATGTATTGTTAATAGTGTATGTCTTTTTACTGAGTATACTTGCCTTAACAAATATTTTTGGTACTATCCACATGTAGTAACGATAGTATGTGCCAATTCAATTCTTATCATGACTTCATTTATACTTTGGCACTTAGTAATAATAATAACAATAAGCGTTTGTTTAACCCTTTAACGTTCATTGGTTTCTCTATGAAACCACAAAATTTTAATTCCAAAATGCAACAACAACACCGGAATTTTAATTTAAAAAATCCATTTTATTATGTATGGGAAAAATAACTTTTTCTTATCTGACAGTATATTTGTTCGCAATTACCGGTGTCATTCATTTATTTCAACATTTTAGCAATGAAAATGCTTTGTCCGTTAAAGGGTTAATTCTCTTCACACCGTTGGTGATTCTTTTTAACTCTCTTTGCGGTGATTCTTTTGTTTTACACACATATCTGGCTCTTGCTGATTAAAATATAGCTTACTTTTTTGATCGTATCATGTGTGGTGGAAAGCAAAAGATATTAGAAAGTTGTAATGCCTGTCAAATCGTGTTGTAATATGATATTTTCCAAATGTCTCCAAAAACTCTTCCTTAGCCATTATCTTATGAATATGAAACGAATAGTACCCAAGTAAACTGCATGACCTTATATTTCAGCAAAAATCTACTATTACCATTATTAACATAAAGGTAATTTTAGCTCACAATTGAAAAAAAAAAACACTGGACCTGAAAGTGTTAAACTAAATGTTAGTTTTTACAATTTAATGAAAAAACAATCAACTAAAACACAAAAAAAAAACCAATGCAATCTAAACATTAAATGTATTTGCATTGTTTCTAAGATAAACTGTGGTCAATTCCACGAACTCCATTGGATGATTTTAATGTGAAGACTGGAACAAAAATATGTTTGAAGTACTTTTTTAAATGCTTGTTGTATAAGGCACCTGATGCATTTTAATTCATAATGGCGTAATTATCGGATAATTTTATTTGTGTATATTCAGAAAATATTTTTATTTCACGCATACATTTTTTTTAAAAAAAATAAAGTATTGTTTGAAAGTCTAAAATGTCTTTGATTTCCTAAAAAACTTACACTAAATAGCTTTTAAGCCTGATTTTCGACAAATTTGACAAAAAATTGTTTAGAAAAATATATAAAATGATATTTGCAATGTATTTGTCAAATTTTCTCAACTCGTTGTTATCGAAATAAGACATAATAAGCAGTAATTTTTCTAATCCCATTTTGCAAAATGAGCCGTAATACTCAATTAACACTACAACCGCCGCGCCATAGCGGTCAAAGACCGCTTACGAAATAAAAATATTTCGATTCGATCTAATAATGCATTTCTAAAGTAAGTTCAATAAGTGCCAGATCGGAATAAATTAAATAAATAAGCTACAAAGTTGTAAATAAAAGTTCTGTTGTGCAATATTTTTAGAACACTTGGGCAAAATTTCTGGCGGTTCTACTTTTAACTCTTTGAGCACTGATGAGTGAACTTCTTCAAAATCTCCAAATATCATATTGGTATCATTATTATCCAAACCAAAAATCTGATTACTATATACACGAAAAAATGCATAAAATCATTTTCAAATAAATTCCATCGAATATTCCGGTGCCAATGTGACATTCGGCAATTAAAATAAAATGGAAAGAAATTCGACCATTAGAGATCAAAGAGTTTAAAGCATTATTTGGCGTATGTTGATAATTCCATGAAGTGCAATTTAGTAAAATACCTTCTTTCGAATTTCGGATTATCATTATAGTTAATTTAGAAATATGAATTGCCCAGAAAGTATTTCGTCTGAACAAAATAAACACCAAAAAACACAACGCATCACAAAACCCAAAACTGCTGATGCATATATATTATATACATCTACAAAACACATTTTAAATATACGCTTTAAATTGTTTCATTAATTAAGACATTTTAAGAATGCTACGTTAGCTCTGATATAAACAGAGAACTCGGGAAGAGAAATTAAGAACGTTCGACGCAAAGGAAGCTTCAGTAATGAAAGACTTATTAAGAGGATTATATTATCTTGACTAAATTAAACATTACTTAACCTTTAGAAGGCTTGCGGAACATAAAAGTTTAATTTAAGATTGATAATTTAATTCGGATAATGCGTGAATTGGCCTGCGTGTAGAGTTGAGGTTTGTGGTATGAATTATATTTAGAAAACGCTGAAAAGAGTGATTAAAGGTAAATTTGAGTTTGTTTTAATTTTATTATTCTATTTTATCCAAGGCATTTAAAGAATAAACATGGAAATTTAAGAGGCCAATAAGAGCCACAATAAGAATTTTTATGTAAGGAAGGTAAAGTCGCAGCAAAAGTGGTGCGAGCGGTGCTCCGCACCGGGCGCTATCAATTAGGGTATGCGCAAGCGGATTTCATTGTCACAACTAGTTAGTAGTATTGATGGGCCAGAGTTGTGCGAAAAAGATTTTGTTTCTGAAGCAGACGCAAAAGAGAGTTGTTATACTACTGATCGCAATCCACGTATTCAATGAACGTTACAGGATATTTCCCTCCAAACTGAAGTCTAATTTTCGTTCATAATTTTCATAAAAAATAGTTTCAGGTACATATTAATGATGTTAAACTTTTTCGAATATAATAGAATTGACATGATCCTATGAGATATATATATACTAAAATATAGATTCTGTGATGCAAATAATATTTATTAATAAATTACAGGGCCACACAAAAGTATTCCAGTGCATAATGCTATACGGTGAAAATTGCTTGTGGCGTGTTTTAATTATATTAAACTATTTCACATTTTATGAATACGTTGCTGAGGTGTAATAAAAATTACTTCCTGTATATTTACAGGAACACAAAAAATATTTCGACCGCTATACTGTATCCGAAGTACTGTCTATTATATCAACAAAATTTGAATATTTTTAAAAATTCGTTATCGACCTCATTTGCTACGCTTCACGTGCAATTTCCAACTTGTTTTGTTTATCTTGATAATATGAGTATTTTCCTCTATAGCGAGCGTGTTACTAGAAACAATTCTACATTCGTGCAAGGAAATGTTAGACTTGGTGGTAAGAGAGTAATGGTTTATGCTGGCATCTCTATTGAGAACGCATCGATTTTCACATAATTCGAAATCAACGATACTGGATAAGATTCTCAGATCTACATTATTCTTTTACGTTGCGGCAATTGTAAATGACTTTATGTTAATGGACGACAACTGAAGGGCACATCGTGCTCACTTGGTGGACAATTTCCTTTTCGAAGAAGGAATCATACGAATGGATTGGGCAACGTGTTCTTTGGATAAGAACCCAATAGAGTATATTTGGGACACTCTAGGCTGACGAGTTGCTGATCGTCTTCCATTCTCAGAAATTCTCCAAGAATTAGAAAGTGCCCTTATGGGACAGATGGACAAAGTACCCTATTCCTCATTAACAGTCTCATTGACACCATGTCTCAAAGGTATTCAACGCTGTGGACCGTTCGGAGAAACTATACCCATTATTGAAAAGACTATCTTAAAAAAAAAACTATTTTATTCGTTTTTTCTGATATGCACAAATTGTGCTTTTTATTTAGCACCCAAATGCTTAATGCAATGCATATTTTTCTGCCAAACGTGTATGATTTTTTTCTAGTATAGCCTATCGCGTACACTGTAAAAAAAATTCAAGAGGTTGCTAAAAATTTTTAGTAAATTTGTATTCTACAGAATTTTTTAGTAACCATTACAAACCTTTTTTTTGCAAGTGAAACAAGCATTTCTTTTGTAAACTGAACAAAAGAATTTTTTGTATAACTAACTTAATAATTTTTAGTATGAGCCACCAAGCAAATTTTAGTAATAGCTTCAAAATTATTTTTAATAATCATTACGTGCGCCCGAAGGGCAGGAGGTTCCTTCGATCTGCATCCAGACTTCTGAAGCGGAAGATTTTCGGCAAAACGGCAATAGATGGCAGCACTAAACATTGCTAACTGCTCCGACAGGATTTTTATTATCCCTTTACTAACGGATACTTACACTGCATACATTCGGGGCGTATTTGGCGGTGGCCAGTATTGAACCCGGGACCTTTTAGTCTGGAGTCCGTTACTATAACCACTATGCTATCAAGGCCACACCAAGTGAGTTTTAGTAATAGTTATTAAAAATATAAAACTATTAACTCTCTTCGTTGCTAACTTTTTTCTAGTAATTCTTACAGATTTTCTTGTAACCGACTAAGATTACTAAAAATTTTTTAGTAATTACAAGGATCACTAAAGTTTTTTTAGTAGATCGACCCCTTTTTTTACAGTGTATGTCGATTATGCATCAATCATCGAAATAATGCCCTAGCTTCAAGATCCATCCACAATTTCAATATCATTTATTGTTTTGAGTAGTATATTATGTATATATTTATAGTATATTATTATGTATATATTTATAGTATATTATTATGTATATATTTATATATATACATAAAAGAATTAAAATGTAAGCGGTAATATATAACACAAAATGTATCTGCTAATCTTAGTTCCTTCGGAGCTTAAATATAACAGTACCTTAATTCCACTTATCGAATTTCCTGATTTGGCCAAATTATAATTTGTCAATGTATGGGTAATTAAAAAAAATCAATTGAAAACACTTTGAGGCGTTATTATTAAATATGCAATTTGATTTAGAATGCTAGGTTTTATTTTTATTTCTTTTTTCTGGAAACACATTTTATCAAAAAGAAATATTATGTGATCGCATAAGAATTCTAATCTCTGCTTTTAAACTAAAGGAAATCTACCAATCAGCAGTTCTGTTGAATATATCATCCAAGAAATGCACTTTTCCCATGCCATCAGATAAAAAGTCAAGATCTCGCAGTACACACGCAAGCATTATATTTGAATTTTTTGAAAAAAAAAAAAATACGCTTGATTTCTTTCAATTTGATTTTGATACTTTATGTATTTTTCTGCAACATGCTTGCACGGATAGTATCAAGAATTCACAGGAAACATATTTCAGCAGGCCGCATTGAATATATTGACCCTAGGGCATGACGATAGTATTGATAAATTCTTGCTCTGGCTTTATGTTCTTTGGAATATAGCTGAGGGATATGACAAGAAATTTCGATTTGTATTTTCTAAGAATTTGTTAAATGAAGATAGAGATAGTAATTCTTTTATGTAAAGATATAGATAGATAAATTTTATTAAATTTCTTCTGATTTTTCATACTCTTGTGAAAATTATTCATTAAAGCTCAAGACTTTGGGGCTGTGCAAATATAACGTTATCATTTTAGAGCTGAGGTAAGATATCTCTAGGGGGAGGAGGATTGTCTTTTGTTATCCATATCAATTTTTGATCCAATGAAAATTTTCTTTTATTATTGTAACATGGTCTTTGGTACAAAATAGCATGTTATCTTTTTTTTTAGTCTGTTATCTATTTTTATGAAAATACAAAGTTATTATTAAAATCACTAAATTATTATAAAGTTATTTAAATCTAAAATATGGAATACCCCAATGTTTGACATTCCTATTCTTCTTCATATGCGTATGTATATATAATCACGTTCCAGAAACCGTATGTGAAGTAGTAGGAAAAGTACAACAGGCCTTTATTATTGTTGAATAAATTATATGATAAAAACCTATTATGGAATAAGATTTTTCATATCAAAGGAGTATTTTACTAACTTCTTTTTAATTGAATCATAACAATATGCAAAAAATAAAGGTAAACAGTTTTGTATACCACTTCGAAAAAATAGAAATAAATTCTGGAATTGAATTCTTTTATACTTTTGATAACGATATAATTACCGGGGGGGGGGGGATAGTTCGAGGGATGTGATATCGGATGAGGGGAGATGATCTAAGATCACGAAAAAGTTGATAACGTTATATTTGTACAGCTCCTTTATAAAATAAGTTTTTCATTCCTCAAAATATGCTTTTCATTCAAATACTTTTTATAGTTATTTTTCCAGCATATTAAATTTCAGCGCAATTTTTCAATGCAGTAATAAAAAGGAAAAGTATTCCAGCCATAATAAGCTGTCCTATGATCTTGAATGAATTTCGTGATGCTGCGGGAAATAATCGTTTTAGTGCGAATATTACTCGAATACAGAGAGTTCCGTATAATAAATATATGAATCAGCACTTGAGCATTGCATTACAGAAATATATCATTCTAACGTATCATCTATGGTTTAAAGCCGATGGAAATGATTCAGAGACTTAATGATTGTATGTAGAGTGATTTCCCAATAGGCGGTTTCAGGGATGTAGCCGTAAAAATAGCAGAGGATATACGCTCTAAGCAGAGGGTATACACTCTTAAAATGAAAGAGTGGATTTTGCTTCTCAGGAAAGAGCTGTAATTCATTGAATCATGAATGAGTTGTTTTTAAAATACTTTACTCATCTTGATTTACATTGCTTATTTAAACAAATCATCTGATTTAAATTGTTTAAAAACAACTTACTCACTTGAGTTGTTTCAACTCTTTATGAGAAGCTGCCTTTCAGAATTTGAGATGAGCGAATTTCGGCTCAACTTGAGTTATTTTTTGGCTGACATTTTAAGAGAGTACGCTCAAGCCAGAGGGTGTATATCCTAGGGTGTGTATATAATAATCTTCTTGAAAAGTAGAGAGTATACGGTGCTCCTTTAAAAAAATCTAGAAGGTATACGGTGTATACTCCCGTATACTCTCCACTACATCCCTGACGGTTGTTACTTAATCGTTCTTTATTTGTCTTTGTATCGTATAAGAACATCCTCTTCGGCACCTTCTAACACCTTTGTGTTTATTTCCGACCATGTATTCTTTCACGAAAATTGTTTGTTTGAATGCGTACTATCATCTTTTTATGAAACATCCTATATTAGACATTAATATAGGCATGAAATTTTATACAGGTACATAAAGTTAAGAAAAAAAGCTTAAAAATGTTTAACATAAAGTTGAGCAGAACAAATGTTACAGTTGGCAGTTGATATAATTCTAATATTGATGTGATTTAGCTTTAATTAGTGGCAAGTATTTC
This sequence comes from Maratus speculifer, assembly GCA_964019185.1. NCBI lineage: Eukaryota > Metazoa > Arthropoda > Arachnida > Araneae > Salticidae > Maratus > Maratus speculifer. The sequence goes on along the minus strand of OZ025291.1, from coordinate 60,358,353 downwards.
ACAAGAACGGTAATAGACGGTTGAACCATCGAGTTTCATGATATTTATTTAATATTGGTGACCTTGACCAGGTAGCATTTGCACGCAAGCATATCGGTTTCCAAATAACGATGGTGCATGGCGATGTGTCCAGACTTTAGCACACAATTCAAAAGTTTGGTTGGCTTATTTTTTTCAAAATAAGGTGGTCTGGTGTAATAACGCCAGGCGGGGTAATAACGCAGAGTGCTAATATTTTGCATAATTATAAAATAATCTGGTAAATGACACCGATGTGCTCTGCGCAGAAGGGTTTTGAGTCATATAAATCGCAAAAAATAGCTTCAAGTTGATTTGTTTCATTTTTAGGTCTTATTGTTTTTACAAGCAACTAAAATTAACGCTTGATCTAAAATTTGCGAGATACGTTTTGTGATGTGAAGACTACTTTTTTTATCCGGAAATACTATGTTAATTACATAAATTTGTAGTACATTTCATGGACTTTCAAAATGTTGTTGAAGATTTCGGATATCTTCTCGAGATAATTTGTAATTTAAAATGTACAGCGCAATAACTATAACGGGGTAATAACGCCAATCCTTGGCATTAATACCCCGGTTGATTCCCTACAGTGGCCGAGCTACATCCTAAATATTGATTCAAATAAGCACAGTTAAAACTGTGCAATGTTTCTAATAATTCTATTTAAGCGGTCCTTTTTAAGTAAAAAGAAGCTCACGGTCTGACATTCTTTTGCCTCATCCTCTCCCCCCCCCACACACACACCACACCTTTATTTTTCTTACACTTTCACAAAAAATCGAACCTTTTCAATAGGTTAGAATGCAATTTGTCAATTTCTAAGTTTGTAGAGTTTGTATTTTTAGAATTGGGCAATCTACATGCAATTATTCCATCTTATTTCATAGTTTTGTTTGCATGGCGTTATTACCCATATAGGTGGATAATAACGCCAAATAGCATTGGTCAAGAAATCACGCCATTACATTTTATGAATACATATTTGTTAAATCATTTTTTATATATAGATAGTCAATTAGTTGCTGTATCAAATCATATATTTGTTTGAAAAATACAAACTAAAACTGAGCCGTGAAAATTAATAGAACCTTAACGTGGCGTTATTACCCCAGGGTACCTTACATCTTTCATCCTCCACCTATTCAGAAGAGATTTACCTTTTCAATGCACTAAAAAACCCATCTTGGAGGCAATATTATGTTTGCAGAGAATCGAGAAGTTCGACATGAAATCATAATGTGGCAACCTAACAAATTTCATGCAACTGGTAGTGGGGCATTGATAAAATGAGCACGAGTGTATGAATATTCGTGTAGAATATGTTGAGAGACCCCCCCACCAAAAAAAATGATTATCATTGTCAGTTTTTAAATTATATTTTATGATGTAGTTAATGCATTTCTCGTAACTTAAATTTACACTTACCCGCAATGTTGTAAAAACTAATAAATATTTCTGGAAAGAAATTTGTACAGATCCATGCAAAGATTGAGGAAATAAAATTGTTTTGATCAAGAGCGCAACATTGCTTCTTACATCTGTATTCACTTTTCGCAAGAATATAATTCTTTTTTATAATGATTTAAACCTCCCTTTTTTACTACCTGTTCTAGCCGTAATAAATGATTTTCTTCAACATTTTTTTTTATCTTTCAACATGGTGTGATCTATATTTATGACCTAATTATTAAGTTATTGAACTCATAGATTGTTTTATTGCTGTCTCTATCACTTTTGAATATCCTCCTCTAGTCATTTATGAGTCAGTAAATATCCACCCCCCTTTCACTTAAAAAAAAAAAAAGAAAAAAAATAGTGCGAGACGAAATTGAGTCATCTTGGCTGTCCTTATCACGATCAGATGCTCATTTTTTATTTTTTAATTAATCACTCTGAGATCTTCCGGCTTATCAGGTCGCAGCAGTGTCCCAAGTTGTTTTGTCAGGAACATTATTCATTCCAGTTAATGGATGCAGTCTTTTTTTTTTTATTCATTTTCTTCTCTTTCCTATGCGGTTCCATTTCTTACATTAGACTTTTTAAGCATAAACTTCTTAAAGATGTTAAAATGGGTTTTTATATCAATTTCGAAACATTAATTCAGCATCAGGTAATTCTCTGAATATTGCTAAGGACTAATCATTCAGAAAATCTGATGATAGAAATCTAATTGGTATGTTTATATTTAAAAGTAAGGAATTTTATTATACCACATTTAAAGTCTAAATTAGTCGATAAATACTAAATTATTTAAAACGAAAGTTGCCTTTTAATCAAAGTAATGAGAAACCCTTATGAGTTAAGGGATCATTCATTTGTTACGATATATTTCAGGGAGAGACTTGTGTAGTATAAAACATTACTATTGGGGGGAAGGAGTCGGGTTAATACTCTGTGTCATCACAACTTGAATATCAAAGTCATAAGTAATCCCTTTTTTTCACAATTCAGATAATATTATCGATATTTACCCCTTTCATTTGAGCTACAGCAGCTTTCTCAAAATTTATTTTAATATTGCAAATAAAAAATTACAATAATGGCAAAGTTCTTTTTATGAGAATCAGAAGTAGCTCTAAATAAACATTTAGAAAATACGTGACGTTCAGAGCTCGAAATGAACCAGAGTAAATCGGAAACAATGTTCAGGTTCGTGAAATTAGGGTGAATATTGTTCCTGATCGTCAAATTTTAAAAACATTACAGCTCATATTCAAAATATTAGAATAATTACCTTTTTTTTTAGAAATTGAAAATATCGTTTGGTAATTTAATGTCTTTTAATGAAGATATGCAAACGATATTTTTATTAAGAACTTATTGTTGATTAAACTTACTTGTTATCTTAAATTTAATATAATTTTTGAAAAGATTAATTGCAAAAAAAATTATTTTGAAAAGTCAAAATATTAGAATATTTATTCAAGTGGTTCAAAATATTAGAATATTTCACATTAATTCTCCTTTAATTATTACCAATTCTTAACTGGTGGCATCATTGATTAAATTCAGACTATTTTATTTAAAATCAGTATTCTTTTTTGCAGTTTGTTTCTTTTTCGTCTTAAAATGGGCCGTGTGAGTGATGTTCCTGAATCTACTAAACTTCGTATGGTTGATTTGTATCAGCACGGTAAAAATCAATGTTTTATAGCGAATTATTTACATTGTTCGCAATCGAGCGTTAGTAAAATACTAACACAATATTAAAAAATTGGAAAATTTCAAAATAATCGCCGAAATGGTGGCCGAAAACCAAAAACATCTGCTAGAGATGACAGGAAACTGAAGCGTATAGTTAAGAAAAACCGTTTTAAAAGTGTGAGATTCTTGCACCGAAAATGGAAAGAAGAAGGAGTTGAAGTTTCTACATCGACAACATTAAGACGTCTCCATAAATTTAAATTTGAATCTCGTGTGCCGAAAACAAAACCTCTCATGACTGCAAGACAAAAGCGTATAAGATTGAATTGGTGTAAATCAAGACGTTTATGGAGCAATGAAGATTGGAAAAATATATTATTTAGTGATGAAAGTATGTTTTGTGTTTCATATGGTAATCAAGGTATTCGAGTTTGGAGAATGAAGCAAGAAGCATTTGATAAAGAATGCCTTAAACATTCCGTAAAATTTGCTGCTAGTGTCATGGTTTGGGGTTGTATGAGTGCAGAAGGACCTGGAAAGTTATGCATCGTCTACGAAAAGGTTAACTCTCTTATATATCAAGAAATTTTAGAATATTACATGATTCCATCATCAAAAGATTTATTTGAAGATGATTTCATCTTTCAACAAGATTTAGCGTCCCCGCATACCTCGGTGTCAACTAAGAATTGGTTCCGCCAACGCAACATTAAGGTACTTCCTTGGCCACCAAATTCACCAGATCTTAATCCCATCGAAAACTTATGGTGTATAATGAAGAAAAAAATTCAAGAAAATCCTCCTTCAAGTAAAACTGAGTTAGTGGCACGTATAAAGTCCATTTGGGCTAATATTGATAGAAATGTTTGTAAACACCTTGTATATAGTATGCAAGATCGATTGTACGCTGTTATGAAAGCTAAAGGTGATGCTACAAAATATTAACTACCATTTACTTCATATTCATAAGGTAATATTGTTGCGTAAAATAAAATATTCTAATATTTTGAACCAATCTAAATTTTATTCTAATATTCTGGTGTGTTTAAGGAAGCTGTATACCTAATTTATTGTGCTGTATTTTATATTTTATAAATGTTAAAATCTTATCTAAACATTCCAGATTTAATTTATAAGAAATTTAATTGCATTTACTTAGTATAAAAAATAAATAAATGACAAATAATTTTTTCTTATTACTTTTTCTCAATTATTCTAATATTTTGGATATGAGCTGTATTATAGTTCAATGTAAATACTTATTGTGTTCTCTGTTGATGTATAATAGATATAATAATGAAAGATGATTGATTTTAATAAGTAACACGATCGACATTAACCAGATTTTAGTCTGATTAAGTGACTGAAATAGAAATTTATGGTGAAAGTTAAAGTTGGTATATACTGAAATAATAATATCGAATTAATAATATTGAATCAAGTATTAACATTTTAAACTACTTTTTGAAGTATTAAGATGTATGAGATGCAGGAAAGTTTTGATACTGGCAAATCCAACTAGTTTAAATAGATTCTGTGTGGTTAGATATAATTTTTCTATAATTCGAAAAAATTTTTTAGCCAATAATTATTTTGAAATAGCGTTCCGGCTTGTGGTGGGTTTTTCCATTTCGAGCCCTGGTGACATCACTATAAAAGAGGGGATTTCACTCGAATGTGACAAACAGTGACATAGTCTTCGGAAGACAGTGTCATACTTTTTCAACCAATTTTAGCGATGGTTATATACAGGGTGATTCTAATTTTTTTTTTTACAATAAAAGAGGGGTGATAGTACACATCGAGACAAACAATATTAAATAGGAGATCAAGGGTCCCAAACGTTTTCAAAAGGAGATAGCCGCCATTAAAGTTTAGGGTCCAAAATTTCAAATAAACATAAAAAACGCAAAAATCGGTCGACTGATTTCCGGTTTTCGCAAAAATTATTCTTTATGTTGGCATTTTCTTGAAATTAAATTATAAAGATAAATTTCAAAAAATGCCGATAGAGGGTGCTTTAGACTTTGGAGTAACGAATAACTATTTTTTGCCAGCATTTTTTGAATCTCATTAAATGTTTTCGTAAGCTTAGACTCAAACTTAAATTTTGAGCTCAAAATCTGAAAAGTTGGGAGTGGTTAAGTAGCACAAATTGAACTGTGTTCAGAGGGTTCAAATTTCAAATGATTATAAAAAACGGAAAAATTGGTTCATTGATTTCCGGTTTTCACTAAAACTATTCTTTATGTTGGTATTTTCTTAATAATAAATTATAAAGATAAATTTCAAAAAATGTCGCTAGAGGGCGCTTTAGACTTTGGAGTAACGAACAACTATTTTTTGCATCTCATTAAATGTTTTCGGAAGCTTAGACTTAAACTCAAATTTTGAGCTCAAATCTGAATAGTAGGGAGTGGTTAAGTAGTTTTAGCAAAAACCGCAACCGAATCGACCAATGTTTCCGTTTTTTATAATCATTTGAATCCTCCCCCCTCTTCGAACACAATTCAATTTTTCGCTAATTAAACACTCCCAACGATTCAGAATTTGAGCCCAAAATTTAAATCTACGCATTTAAAAGCATTTAATGAGATTTAAAAAATAACGGTTAAAAATAGTTGTACGCTACTCCAATGTCTAAGGCGCCCTCTATAGGCATTTTGTGAAATTTATCTTTAAAATTTATTTTCAAGAAGATGCTGATTTAAAAATTAGTTTTAGCGAAAACCGCAAACAAATCGACCAATTTTTCCATTTTTTATAATAATTTGAAATGTGAACCCTCTGAACACAGTTCAGTTTGTTTACTTAATCATTCCCAAATATTCAGATTTTGAACTCAAAATTTAAGTCTAAGCTTACGAAAGCATTTAATAAGATGCAAAAAATAACGCCAAAAAAGAGTTGTTCGTTACTCCAAAGTCTAAAACGCCCTCTATCGGCATTTAAAAAAAATTATCTTTATAATTTATTTTTACGAAAATACCCACATAAAGAATAGTTTTAGTGAAAACCGCAAATCAATCGAATAATTTCCCCCCTTTTTTATAATCATTTGAAATTTGAACCCTCTCAACACAGCTCAGTTTGTGCTACTTAACCACTTTTCAAAAATATGCATTAAAATATTTAATTGCTATAAAGGATGTTAAATTCTAATAAAAACATTAAAAGAACTTAATAATTTTTACATGTTTCGATTGAATTTACTCAATCATCATCAGAAAAAGAAAATACAAATAAACACAAAGATGGAAAGTGACAATAAACTATTACAAATGAAATTTAAAATTTTTTAAAAAATAAAAATCACGCGCGTTATATTTTAATTATGTATCACGTTGCTTAGTTTTTAAATTATTTAACAATTCAATCCAAATATTTGGGATTTGAAATGACAAGGAATCATTGCAGACCATTGAGCTTCTGACGTAAATTTCAATACTCTCTCTAATAAAAAGTTGCAAATAAAAATCTGACTTATAAATTAATCTACTTTCATTAAACAAAATATCTATGTTTTCTATTTGATTTAGCCTAGATAATGCGGTTTTACCTCTATTAAATTTTATGTCTGCAATGTGTTCTTTACATCTTACTTTGAATTTTCTTTGAGTCATGCCAATATAATAATTCTTATAACCATCTTCTTTAAGAAATGAAATGATATAAACTTTTTATTCTGCTTAAATGATCGCAGAAATCTACTGCGATAATCTCATAAAAATAATAAATCTCATAAATCGATAAATCTCATTTTAGCAAGCTTAGACATTGAGTCATTATATCCATCCATCCATAGATACTTCAGAAGTAGCTCAAACTATCGAACTGTTCATTGACAATAGAGAAGATTTTGACGTACCAATGAAAAACACTTTAAAAAGTGGCCTAAACCTAATAATTAATAGTAATTATTTTATTTTTAACAATATTATTTATCAGCAATCAGACGGTGCCCCAATGGGACCTCCAATTTCAGGCCTCCTTGCAGAATTCAAATTACGCCTCCTTGAATCAAAAATTTTCAATACTTTTAAATTATTACCTTTAGTATGGCTACGTTATGTAGATGATATTTTTATTGTTTGGCAGGGGGGAGTTGATAAATTGTTAATTTTTATTCAGCAGTTAAATGATCTAGATAATAAGATTAAATTTACTTTCGAGCTTGAAACTGGTAAGAAATTACCTTTTTTAGATGTTGAGTTAAAAAGAGAAAATAATAAACTAATTCGTTCAGTATATCGAAAACCAATAACAAACTTAAATGTTATACCTTTTGATGATTGCACTCCATATTCTTATAAGTTATCTACCTTTAGATTCCTTATTAACAGAGCTTTTAGAATTTGTTCTACTGAAAATTTAAATGATGAATTAGATAAAATTAAAACAATAGCTATTAACAACGGATATCAAGTTAAAATAGTTAATAAACTAATTAAAAAGTTTATTAACAAAATGAACAATGCAGTTTTTGGAAATAAAACCGACAATGAAAATAACAATAAAAGGGTTGTTATAAATTATTATCCAAATTTCTTCGAGTCTGCTAAAACAGTTTATATCATTCCATTTCTTAAAGAAGATGGTTATAAGAATTATTATATTGGCATGACTCAAAGAATATTCAAAGTAAGATGTTATGAATACATTGCTTACATAACATTTAATAGAGGTAAAACCGCATTATTTAGGCTAAATCAAATAGAAAACATAGATATTTTGTTTAATGAAAGTAGATTAATTTATAGGTCAGATTTTTATTTGCAACTTTTTATTAGAGAGAGTATTGAAATTTACGTCAGAAGCTCAATGGTCTGCAATGATTCCTTGTCATTTCAAATCCCAACTATTTGGATTGAATTGTTAAATAATCTAAAAATTAAGCAACGTGATACATAATTAAAATTAACGCGCGTGATTTTTATTTTTAAAAAATTTTTAAATTTCATTTGTTTTAGTTTATTGTCACTTTCCATCTTTGTGTTTATTTGTATTTTCTTTTTCTGATGATGATTGAGTAAATTCAATCGAAACATGTAAAAATTATTAAGATCTTTCAATGTTTTTATTAGTATTTAATGTCCTTTATAGCAATTAAATATTTTAATGCATATTTTTGAAATGTTTTTAATGGACGTATATGAAAACTTCTATCTATAATTAATGTCTACTTAACCACTCCTAACTATTCGGATTTTGAGCTCAAAATTTAAGTTTGAGTCTAAGCTTACGAAAACATTTAATGAGATGCAGAAAATACCGGTAAAAATAGTTGTCCGTTACTCCAAAGTCTAAAGCGCCCTCTATCGGCATTTTTTGAAATTTATCTTTATAATTTGATTTCAAGAAAATGCCGACATAAAGAATAATTTTAGTGAAAACCTCAAATCAATCAACCGATTTTTCCGTTTTTTATGTGTATTTGAAATTTTGGTCCCTAAACTTTAATGGCGGCTATCTCCTGTGGAAAAAGTTTGGGACCCTTGGTCTCCTATTTAATATTGTTTGTCTTGATGTGTACTATCACCCCTCTTTTATTATAAAAAAATTTAGAATCACCTTGTATATGTATGATATATGAGATGATACAGATAACGAAAATCCCATTCTGCTGGCGTACCAGCAATATTGGGAAGCGAGGACGTTTTAGAAACATCGCACAACTTGCTAAATTCGAAATGACAGACAACCCAATTACTGATGCTACTCTAACCTCACTTGGAAGCAATTTATCAGTAATCGGGTTGCCATTCAGTGTGCAATGTTGCCGTAAGATTCTCCCCTCCTATTTCCACGCTGTTACTTATACTTACTGGAAATATTTTTTTGCCTGTACCATCTAATCAATCACATATACAAAAAGAACCTTAAAATTTATTGCGAAAATGTGACGCAGCCTTACTAAATAATAAGGGATGGATAAGGTAGAGATAAAAAATCACAGCATTTGCGTGACTGTATTTAATGGAATATAAAACCGTCAAAATTATGAATTCTTTTTTTATAGACAAACTACATGCATAATTTACGTCACAAGTAATAAAAATATGCTCATAAGAGACAAATAAATGAAAAAATTGAATACATTGAAAGAGGATTATTATTCTTGTATCAAAATTAAACTCTCTATAGTTTTTAATTAGTTTTTTGTAGAACATGTTATACAAATTTACCTTTTATATATTTGAAAACATTAATTCAGACTCTAGTAATTTGTTTCATATTTCTTAGAACTAATTATATGAGATTCCCGCTCTTACACAAATAAAATATATTCCCATCTCTCTTTATATATATTTCTTACACAACACTTAATCTGCACCGAAATGTTTTACAAAAATTAGTTCTTTTTTGACATATTAATTTTCATTTGATCAAACCATTATGAATTATGATAAATATGTTAAATTATCTTTTAATGGGACATGTATGATTTTACGTTCACAAATTATAAGAGTATATTTAGTATGATTTACCGCTTGCTAATAAAGCGTAGAAACCAACATGGTGAAAAAAGTTCAAAGCGGGGATTGAACCCAGAAGTCTTGGAATAGCGCCCCAAGTGCTCTACCACTAAATCTACGAGGGCAATGCCCAGCTTGTCATTTTTCAATCTCATATGTTAGTAAGGTTGCACTGCAGCACAAAATGGAATAGTCTACATAAGTACACAATCCTAAGAGGCGCAGCTTGAGGTACAAACAAACCCAGCATAGGTGAACACATATATGATTTTATTTAATTTTCAACAATGAAATTACGCTTGAAATTATTGAATATTTAAAACACGATTTACCACTTGCTAACAAAGCGTAAAAGCCAACAGGATAAAAAAAAGTCCAAGGCGGGGATTGAATCTAGAAGTTTTGGAATAGCCCTCCACGTGCTTTACCATTTAATCTACGAGGACGATGCCCAGGTTGGCATTTTTCACTCCCATATGTTGATCATGCTGCACTGCAGCACAAGATGGAGTAGTCTTCATAAGTACACAATCCTGAGAAGCGTAACTTAAGAACAAACAAACCTAGCATCGGTGAACACATATGAGGAGCCCAGAAGCCAAGGGGTATACAAGTGACAAAATTTAGATTTCGAGTAAATTGAGTTCAAAGTTAAACATCGGTTGAAATTGAATGAATTGAGATATGAAACTTTTGCTTATTTCTTACTGATCTTTGAACTGTTATTTCAATAACTATTTAAAAAAAAAGTGGAGTATAATTTTTCTTTTTATTTATAACTAAGCAATGTTTATCATCATTCGGCACTTGTATCCCTTGGCTTCCAAGCAATAATGAAAAGTTCTTGAAAGCTAAAGGGTACAAGTGCCAAATGAGCACAAGAAATGAAAAATTATGAAATAAAAAATTGTATTTATGAAAAAATTAGGAACAACGTTGATACAAATAAATTACCGGACAAAATTTTGCTTTAATATAAATTCTAAAAACGGAAAAATTATGAAATAAAAAATGAATTTACGAAAAAAAAAATATGAACGATGTTGATATAAATAAATGAAAGGAAAATTTTTTGGTTCTAATAAAAGTTTTAAAATTTTATTATAAATTTTGAAACATTGAAATTTTATATTTTTTAACACTTTCCAACAAATTTGAAACGTGAATATGATTTTATTTTGTCTGTCCCTGCCCTAACTCTCGTAAATATATTCGGATTGCCCTGAAATTTTTGGGAATTATTCACGTTTACCTCAAAAAGATCCTATTGCAAATGAAGTTTCTAACACGGTTAGTTTATTTACAGGGACAATCAAAAGATTTCCGTTAAATTACGGGTTATAGGAAAAACCGTTTCAAGTGAATTTTAAAGATGTTACAACCTGTCAAGCATATTAAAATTTATATGAATTTACGAATTGCATTAAAATAAATATTCTGTAAAGTATGGGGTGAAAAGAACAGATATGTTTTATTTACAGGGCTACACAGAAGATTTACTTTACCTAATGATAAAGAGGGAATTTTTTACAATATATTTTAATTATATTACAATTTTCATGTATAATAAAATTGATATACATTGCTGAGGCTTAATATAAGTTATTTCGCACATAATATGAAGTACTGAGTATTTACAGGGACACAAAAAAGATTTCAAATAGTATATTCTATCCGAATTACTGTATATCATCGATGATGGTTGATGGATGGACGAAATGCCTTTTTAATTATGATTTGCGCTTTTTAAGTTTCACTAAATTTATGCATATTAATGTATGTGCTATAGTTCATATACAGGGCTATACAAAAGATTTCGTAAAGGTTACTGAATATGAGCGTAATTTACTTAAAGATTGCTTTTAAATGAGTCATGTATTTCTATGATGAACTGCATTCAGTTTATTAAGAAATGCTTGTAAAATATAGATAAAATGATATACAGGGTCACGCACAAAATTTTATACACGATCATCTATGGATGATAATTTCTGGAAATGTGATTTCAGTAGTCTTAAGAGTATTTAAGTTTGAACTAAATTTTAGCTAAATACTGATGTATAACAAAGGTTCAAGGTAAACTGCAGGATAAACAAAAATATACAAGTGTGTTTCCATCTATTAGTAAAAATTGCTGAAACAGAAATTTCAAACTGTTATGCGTTTTCTTGCTAAACTAAATGTCCCCATTATGCAGTATATATCAACCGACAGATAGAACATAGGGCAATTCAAAATTATTAGAATAAATATTTGGCTGTGGACAATAACACGCTAATACCCTAAATAGCAAAGATTTTTAAAGATTTCAGAGAGTATTGGAAAGTATTCCATAATCTACATTTAAAGCATGATTTTCTTACATGTTAACAGTTAAAATGTATTAATTTAATGTATAAAAAAGCAAATGGCTTTTTGTTTCGTTGGTCGCGCTTCTGCTGTAGACGTTAACGGATACAATTGCACTTTGGCCTCCACGTGTTTCACAGTTTTGAGAAAGAGGTTAAGTAACTGACCCCTAAAACGCAGTATATAATTAAAAAATCACTCATAACTTCTTATCTACAAATAATTAGACTTATTTCCAGACAGTCTGTGCACTTAACTCATTTTTTTCAATTTTGTCACTTATACCCCTTGGCTTTTGGGGTCCTCATATATAATTTTATTTAATTTTCAGCAATGAAATTACGCTTGAAATTATTGAATATTTAATACGTGCCTTACCACCTGTGTGTAGAAACCAACAGTGTGGAAACTGTATATGTGTTCACCGATATTGGGTTTGTTTGTGTCGCACGTTACGCCTCAGAATTGTGTACTCATGAAGACTATTTCCTCTTGGGCTGCAGTGCAGTCTTATCAACATATGGCAGTGAAAAATACCAAGTTGGGTATCGTCGTCGTAGATTAAAAGGTATATTCCAAGACTTCTGGGTTCAATTTCCCTTGGACTTTTTTCCCCCTATTGGCTTCTACGCTTTGTTAGCATGTGGTAAATCATGTTTTAAAAATTAAATGATTTCAAGCGTAATTTCATTGCTGAAAATTAATTAAAATTGTACATAAAAGTGTGTTTGTCACTATCAATAAAAAGTTCAAACTAACATACTTTATTCGTTTAAAAAATAGATTTCTTGTATTTTGACAAGTATAAAAACTAAATATTATTTTCTATTGCAATAGCAAATACCAAAAATAAGAACGTTTTGATTTTGAATTTAAATTTTTATAAGTACTTTAAAATTCCTAATAAAAATATGCTAAAACTTTTATTTTTAATAGATTTTTGAATTTAAAGAAACACGCTGTTTGTACTTAATCACTTAATTTATTTTCAACATAAATTTATACTAAATTGTAATCTATCTAAATTAACAAAATAAATACATTTCAAATTTTGTACAAGATTTTTTTAATAAACTTTTGTGAAATAAGCATTTACATCCTTAAATATACAACGAACATTTAAAATATTATTTAATTAGAAAAAAAATATTAGAACTACTGAGAAAATCCTTAGTGAGAAGCTAATGAGTTTAAAATCCCAAATCACAAGAGTGTGTTTACGATTTTCAAAGAAAATATGTTCTAAAATTAAAATGAAACATACTTTTTTTTCTATTTAAGCACATTTTTTCGATATCATTTAAACTTTGCCAGGCTTTTTACAAAATTTAAATTCTTGTATTAAAATTCAAAAATAAAAAATGGCAAATATTTATCAAGAGATTTGAATATTAAAAAAAATATAAAAAGCGTATTTACAATTTTTGCTGTGAAAAATCAGATTCTGTAATATCTAAAATGTTTCATTGTATTTCCATTTTAAATGTTTTTTTTAAATGCTAGTATCTGTATCAATAGAACCAGGTTTGCCCCAAAATTCTCTGATTCATTGAAATATTTTTTTTTCCGCTTGGAGAAAAATGGATTTATCTTATTTTTGATTTTCAAAATAAAATACATAATGTAGAAAAAATTCAGTCCATTGTTATGCTACCTCAGCTCTTTTTAGCACTTTCCAACAAAGTTGAAAAGTGCTTATGCATTCGGTTTGTCTGTCCGTCTGTCCGTCTGTTCGCCTGTCCGCGCTCTAACTCCCATAAATATACTCGGATTGCTATGAAATTTTTATACGTTATTGAGGTTTACCCTAGCACGAACCCTATTGAAAATGAAGTATCTACCATGATTAGTTTATTTACAGAGATAATCAAAATTTTCCCATTACATTAAGGCCTGTGGAAAAAAATCGTTAATATACTCGGATTGCCATGAAATTTTAGGACGTTATTGACGTTTACCCTAGCACAAGCCCTATCGAAAATGAAGTTTCTACCATGATTAGTTTATCTACAGGGTGAATCAAAAGTTTCCTATTACATTACGGCCTATGGGGAAAATCGTTTCAAAGGAATTTTAAAGATGTTATACCCTGTCAAACATATTAAAATATGCATTCTATAAAATATAAGGTGAAAATGTAGCTATTATTCATTTACAGGGCCACACAAAAGAATTCCATTAGATAATGGTAAAAGGGGGAATTGTGTGTGAAATATTTTAAATATATTAAGCTTTTTTATGTATAATAAAATTGATATATGTCACGGAAGCTTAATATAAAATATACGCTACTGTCTTGCATAATATGAAGTACATAGCATTTACAGGGCCACACAAAAGATTTCAAATAGTATATTCTTTCCGAAGTACCGCATATGTGTCCGATGATGGCTGATGGAGGGATGAAATGCATTTTAATTATGATATTCGCGTTTATATTTCGCTAAATATATGCACATTACATGGTGTGTATAAATGTTATAGTTGATATACAGGGCTACCCAAAAGAGCTCACCAACGTTACTGAATATGAGCATAAATTATTTAAACGTGGTTCTTAAATAAGCTATGCATTTTTACGCTGAGCTTCATTGAATTTACTGAGAAATGTTTGCAGAATATAGATAAAGGGATATACAGGGCCACGCAAAGAACTCGGTACATGGACGTCTATGAATGATGATTTATGAGAAGGTGATTTCAGTTGTTTTGAAAGTGTTTTACTTTACAATAAATTTTAGCCTAATGCTGACGTATAATAAAGGTACAATGTAAACTACAGGGCTGAACAAAAGTATTCAAGTATGTTTCCATCTAATGGTATGAATTGCTAAAAAAGAAATTTCAAGCTACTGGGTATTTTCTTGCTAAGCTAAATTTTCCCATTATATGAACTGACATATGAAATACAGGGCTGTTCTAATGTACTGGAATACATATTTGGGTATATTTGGCTATACACTATTATTTCCCTAAATAACAAAGTTTTGTTAAAGATTTCATTAAGTGTTGGAAAGTGCTTCATAATCTATGCTTAAAGCATGATTTTTCTTACTTGTTTAAAATTACTGCTGGTAAATTTTGAATGGCTTAAAATACTGAACAAAATAAAATGAACTGCTATTGTAATATTTTTTTTTCAATAAATGTTGAATATTTTCAGTTATTTGAATGAAATATTTATTCACTAACATTAAACTTAATAATGGAACATAATGATCATCGTGTAAAGCATTTATTTTGTAGAATTGGTCATAATGGAGTAAATCTGGAAAGAAAAACAATGTTGTGAGACATTAAATATAATTAAAAAATGTTTAATTTTAATATAGTAAAACTGAGGACTCCATTTAAGTATTTTTTGAAGTATATGTGTATAAAAACAGTTTAACAAATTTGAATTTTGAGTATTAAATTGCAGAGCTGCAAAGCTGAAATATTTTGTTATTGCAACACAAGAGTTTAAACACTTTTATGCTTGTATCATAAATATAAGGACGTTTTCAAAATATTAGATTTATTATTCAAACAGTAATTAACCACACTCACAAAAAATTACATTTTCAGACGCATGAAAAATATTGTTCTCCAAGCTTAAAAACATGCTTAGCTTTAAAAATTACAACAAGGAACAAAAATTAGAAACGTTTTTAAACATAACGCATTTCAAGCTTTTTAACGAACAATTAAACTTATTTAATATTCTTCAAAGTTTAAAACGGACAACCTTTTTTCATGTTCATAAATACTGTTTATTTTTATTAACAGAACTTTGTTTTATAAATAATTTTTAATCAATTAAATAAGAAACAAAACTTAAAAAATTTTTCTTTGATTTTAATTAGAAAAAGATTCAGATGCTTTAAAAGCAAACAAAGCTGTCAAATATTTCCGCACTGAAATAACAAAGAAAATGCATTTTAATTCCATTTTTATTATCTATGAATGAATATAAATAGAAACTTATATTTGTATTATGTTTTTTTTTTCAAAACTCTTTATAATAGTTATACTATTCTTTGACATTTTACTAAGTTAAATCGTATAATTTAGTTTTTAAAAATAGTTTTATTCTCTAAATATTAATTACTTTTTTCTTCCAATGTACGTGCCTGAAGTTCTACATAAAAGAAAAAAAGAAAAAGAAACATAAAAATTCGAATAAAGTTTTCCCTTCTGCAAATATTTATTTTGTATTGTTTTTTCATTGAGTAGCAGAAATTTATCATCTAAGTATACTTCTTTCTTTCTTGCTATTTGTTTTTCGTCTTTTTTTACTGTTTTATTCCAAAATTAATAAAAAGATTAATTTTATTAGTGGGAAATTGTTGTTTGTGGAATGATATTAAAGAAATAATGCTTTTCCATGAAACATCGAAGATATTTATTTTGGAAAAAACGTTCATAAGAAGGATTTAAGAGTGTCAAAGTTTTAGGTTAGTGTTTAAAAACAATAACTATAGTTATTGATAAAAATATAGTAAATTAATTCAATATTAAAGGCAAACATTTTAATGTGTTTATTAATTGTTGCATAAAAACAATAATGGCAATATTATCTTTAGCATTTATCAACTTTCACATTTATGGAAATTAAAAACTTATTAAATTTATAAACTAGGACTTCCCTCAGAGGGATTAGTCTGAGCGATATTGCTGAGAATACACATTTAATAACTTGCGATAAGTAAAGAAAATGAGATGTTACCTTTAATTGGTCATTCATTGTGATAAAATATAATGATGAAAATAAGCATATCGAATCGCAGAACTGTAAAATCTTGTTGCATATACTATTTTTATAAAAGAAAAGCAAACCATGCATGGATATAAAATTGGAAATATGCAAAATGTTAAAAGTAATACAGAAAACAAAACACCAAATTTTCCTATATTGGAAATATAGCTCTTTGAAATGATGTCATGAGCATAAACAGAAGCTTCGCACCGATTTGAGAAACTATAAATAACAAAAACTATTATGTTTGAAGAGAAATGGAGTGTATTTTATATGGTGTGAAATCCGTCCGAATAGTTTATAATGTTGAATATCTGTTTTCCACGGATGCAATGAGGTTGTCGATAAGAGTTAAGGAATCCTTTTTTAAAAATTTGTCCTAAACGAGCACTTACATATTATAAGTTACTGTGATGCCAAAGTTATAGTTTCTGACCCCAACAGTATCCTAGAAATTGCAATATTCTCAATAAATTGGGTTTAAAACTTTTTCTAGAAAAAAAATGTTTAATATGTGAAATTAAATTGTCGAATGTTTTAGAAATCTTTCATAACGAGAATATTATATCTTAAAAGTTGCCACCAAAAAAAAAAAAAAAAAAAAAAAAAAGATTTTAAATTTTTAGTCATATGAACATCAAAGAATTCTCAATTTTAGAACTTTTTTTACTGGTGAATTGATGGTGATTATTGTTCCTACGCAAAATATAGTATATTTTGCAGCAAAGATGGTTATCAACATTTATTGCCCACATTATTTTTTAAATCGGCTAGGTACTCCCAATGCTAACGAAAAACACACAAACGTTAATGCTTTATAGCATAGAAATACAGAATCAAAAGCTATTTATCTCCTATTATATACACATAAACAGGGGTGGGGAAGTACATCATTTTGCTCGTCAGTGGCGAGTGGATTTTCTCATAAGGCGAGTGCATTTTTAGTTTTTGAAAAACTGTAGGCAATAGGCCCATTATCAGAAACACTTTTTTAATCTAGATATTTTAACTTTCCAAATTATTACAGTGTAAGTATGGTACTAAGTTCTATCTAATATTAATCTTACCTTTGTTACATATATTTCTTAATATTATACAAAAAAGAATTATGAAAATAATTGTAGTAATAGTAATTTTGTCGGTAATCGCGTGCGATTTTGTCATAACTATTTTCAACTGCTTGTGTTGCATCTTGCGGGCTGGCGAAATAAATCCTTGGCTGGTAAGAATTTGGAAAATTTCCCCACCCCTGCACATAAATTATCTAATTAGTGCTAGCAGATGAATTTTTAAATATACATAGATCAATATAATGCTTCATTTTTCTTTTATTAGTATTTCTTAGTATTCATTTTTCATTTATTTGTATTATTCAGTAAAAAACTCACTTTCTTAAGCCCGAATTACGTCAAACTTTTTATAAAAGCGCCTAAATCCATATAACAGCGAAGTATTGTGAAGAGTATTAAATTCAAGGTAGTAAGACACTTAGCCAAACGCAGGTAATAAATCGCCAAATATTGTTCTTTTCGCCCTCTCTCAAAATGCATTTTTTTTCGTATATTTAAAAAACACGACTTTGAGTCATCTTATTTAAAATTCAAATAAATAAATGAGAGGAAGCAATAATAACATAAGTCAAAACATTCATAAGTCAACATCAAGGAATTGTATCGTAGTTACACATGTGGAAAAAAGCTGCTTTTGGCCAAAAAACGTTGTCTTCACTAACTTTGAATCCGATTTAAAAAAGTACCGTGATTAATTAAAATGTTATAGGCACAGCTGCCAAGTCTTCGGCATTTTGGGTACCGGTATTTTAATACAGAAAATGTTTTATTAAATCGGAACATACTGCGGATTTAAAAAATAACTTTTCCTATAAGAAAATTCTGCTATGCAATAAGCGAGGGTTGGCATCTTTATATAGGAATATTTCGAAATCTACTTTTTAACTTTAAAAAAAGCAGCGACCATTTTTCGGGTACAAAAAGTATTGCTAATTGTTCCATTTTGCATACAAGGTACTGATTGTAATATTGATACATCTATGGTGATAAATTTCCAATAATTTTTCAAATCCCATTTATTTCATTAAAAATATAAATCTTTTATTCATTTAGTTTAAAATAAATGGTTTTTAACTAATTTCATAATACTTTTGAAATATCACTTTTCATTGAAATATTCATACTTAATCCATAACGTACATAATATATGACTCTGTTATTACATAAGTCACCTTTTTATTATCATAAAAATTATGTTTTTACTGATTTTTATTAACTCAATAGGAAAAATTTTGTGTTTTGAGCAATAGATGTCCGCATTTCCTATTATTTATTTATTTTAACAAAATTCTTTGTATTTAGAAGAATTTTTATTTAAATAGGAAATCCAGATGTCGCTGTTAATAAAGAAGAAAGTTACAAAAAAGGGTACAAAACGAGTAGACACATACTATCAAATATAGAAAAACGACGAATCCCAAAAAGACGTCGTATGAAATATCATCTTTTAAAGCAAAAAAACGAGGTCTGATTATCGAGCCTACTGATTACAAAATGTGCATTACATAAAAAAAAATGCTGCAAATATTGATTATTTTTTCTTTTGTGCAGTTTTGGCTTCGAAAGGTGCGCTATGTTGCAAAAAGATATAAGCGCGTATGAAAACACACCTTGTAAACTTTCATGCTCAGTTTTACAAATAAATATGGCACATATATGCCCTATATACACCGAGGTACCTATTTGGTGCCAAAATGGCGTTTAGTTGCCTAACATGCTGGTTATCATATAAATCTTATAATAAATTGTTTGTTCTAAAAATATTATCATTTATTAATTGTTATATCTTTTTTAATAACAGGAAATGTTTCATTTATTCCTTTTTTTTTCATTTTGAAATAAATAAATAACGTGTTGTTATAGCATGCTATATGCATCTGGTAATCAAAACGATGTTTTCGCCTAATTGGCATAAAAAATCTCGCCAAACCCGGTGCTTATATCTCTAGTATATTATCTCAAGTATTTTATTTATGTATACTATAATTGTTTTTACATACCACTTACTTCTTCTGGTATATAGAAATGGGTAAGTGGCTCCTTTATGCAGTATAAATTGTATAAAACTTTTAAAAATAGCCCCGTTGCCCCTTTTTGGATCGAATTAAAAAAAATCAATGTCTAATTCCAGTATTGCTCTTAGGTATGCATACATACTCCATATTTCAAAGTTGTATGCAAACAGGAAACGGATGAAAAATGGGAAAAAGTGTCACATATGCACCAGGGTACATAATTGGCGTCAAAATGGCATTATTTTACCTCAGATGGTAACCCGGCTTTATTTATTTATTATTTGTTTATTTACTCATAAAATGTTTATTTACTTTCACTTACTTCTTTTAATTATATAAAATATTTTTTTTTAGTTATTAATTATTATTATTATTTTATTTACTGTAAGTTCTTTTTGAAAATAGAAAATAATTTAAAAATGTGTATGCAAGCGTTATTTGAAAAGGGAGTTTTCGCCAAATGGGCTTTGAAAAAAATTGCGCCAAATCTGATGCGCTTGTGGTACCCGTGCCGAAAAATTAGTGACCAGAATTGACTTCCATACACAAACAAAATATAAGTTAAAAGAAAACATGCAATGAAAATAAATATAAAGGGAAAATGATGTCATAAAAGAAACTTTTTATTTAAAAACGTAATTGTTTCTGATTTTCACACGCGAAATATGTAAAACATTCTTTCAGCGATCAAAAAGTGCTGTTAAGAGATTATCACAAAATCTCAAAATCAAAGTTTTATGACATTTTTTAATATAAAACAATAACAGTTTTATTTTCCTGCATGATTAAATTTTAAAATGTTTTATTGCATTTAATATTTCTGAGTGCGAAAATGATTACTATTTACTCCATGTACTGATTCGGTTATCTACGAAAATGTCCAGCCGGTGAAAATCACGCTCACCAAATTTCTGTGACGTATGCACATAAATTGTGCTTTTTTATCAGTTTTTTTAATATAACTTTTAAACTATTTGGAATTAATTTTTAAAAGTAGGTGCATTCACCAGATTACCTTCATAGGTACTTATTGGTACAAACAGAATCAAAATCCGACAAGTACTTTTTGAGATTTGCTTGACGAAAGAATTTTTTTGAATTTTAATATCGTTACGTATCTCTGAGTATAAAGACTTCGCTTCGCTCAGACAATTAAGAAATTATAAAAACAACTCTTCAGCGTTTTCTATTAAAGTAAATTATTCAAAATATATCATTTTTTAATTATAAAAAATATTTAATTTTTTTAAATTATGAAATTATATAAATGACTTTTCTTTTTTTCATTATTATCTTTCTGTAAGTTTTTGTTTGTAAAATTAAAAAAATTGTAAAAAAAAAACAGCTTATTTATTTAATCATTTCATAACGAGCACCATGTATACGAGGCATATATATAAATTTATTGTTGTTATTTTTATTGAATACTTAAAAATATTATTATAAAGCAAGTTGCAGAGTGTCAAGCAGATAAAATCATTTTTGAATTGCAGTTAAATTGCCCTGATGTAGGAATTATGATTATATTAAGCATATAAGCCTATTTTTTTTCGAGTGATACGTTGCATAAAATTAAAAAATAGACATATTCATTTGCAGTTATAAACAATTGAATTTTTAAGTAGTTAGAAGGCAAAATCCTACATATATATATGCTTTGATTCTGCAAATTTCATTTGCATTCATTTACATTCCCCTCCCCCCACATTTCAATGTGGTTATTTTGTATTAAATTCATTGTTTCGTATATTGTTTAACAACTAATGGTATTATATATATATTTTTTTTCTCTATCCAATTTAGTAATTTTGTTGTGTTTCTTTTGATGTCTTTTCTGCATTTAATTTTGGTTTTATGTGTTTTGGTAGCCTCAAATTAGTATTAGTATTTTGCTTTTTCAAGTCTAATAGGAAGATAAAACCACACACTTTATTTGTAC
The DNA here is from genome assembly GCA_964019185.1 of Maratus speculifer. Classification (NCBI taxonomy): domain Eukaryota; kingdom Metazoa; phylum Arthropoda; class Arachnida; order Araneae; family Salticidae; genus Maratus; species Maratus speculifer. The sequence goes on along the minus strand of OZ025291.1, from coordinate 60,336,598 downwards.
TTCCAAAGTATTTGGGGCTTGACAATTCTGCTTTGGTTCTAAAAATTTCATTTGTATTCATTTTATTTATTTATTTATTTTTCCCCCATATTCAATATGGTACTTTTCTATTAAATTCAATGGTTCATATATTGTAATACAATTAATGGTTTTATATATATATACATATACATATACATATACATATACATATACATATACATATACACCCTCCTTCATTTGCAGATTATTTTCAATAAAATCAAAACAAAGTATCATTAGACGTGAAATAATACCTTCATTCAGAAAAGGAACGTATTTTTTAATATGGAGAGCACCTATATATTAAAAATTACATTAAAATAAATTTTTCAAATAGTAACGTCCATTTATGATATCATATTTAAGTTCCCTAGAACACAGCAATCCGTAAAAATGCATAATTTACATGCTTTGTCTAAAATATCCTTATAGTTATAAAGGAAGATTAATCCTGAGTTTATCCAGAAACTAAGCAAAATAAAATCCAGATCTTATATGGAAAAGTACTAAAGTCATTCAAACAAACATTGCGAAAATTATAAGAAAAATATAAGTATACAAAGAAAAATATAAGTATATAGAGCTACGAAAGTATAAAGACAAGAAAATGGAATATAACGGTCATAGATAAATAGACAGTTAGAATAATGACATCATATGCAGAAAATTTTTGATTGGTTGGAGTAGAAGTCCCTTTCTACTAGAGGTCTGGCAAGTCAATCAGGGAAATAGGAAAGGCGAAGGTAAGACATATGAGACACACCCCTATAAGACCTTTATAAGTCGACACGTTTATTATATTGCATTAAGCAAAACATTTACTAACAAATACAAAAATTATAACGTATTTTAAAATTATACTTACTATTTACAGTACCTACATGTTTTCATGATAAGGACTGATAGATATATTTAGTTATATTTTTTCGCTATTGGCGAGAAGTACAAACCGTCTATAAATTTATTCGTTCTTCTATCATATCGGCCTCAGCCGTAGTTTACTCATAAAGATGTTTTAGATAAATTGCTAAATCAAGAAAATAAATTATTTTAAGCTCAGCCTTGATTTTCTTAAACATAAAACTGTTGGGAAACTTCGATTCCAATTTCATAAGCCTTATAGATTGAATCGGGTGAAGCCTTCTTGGACTGAAACTAGGTGAACTATTTCTATTTATGCGATGGTTCTTCCAGAGAAACGTCTGGGATTAGAATATTATTAACTTAATCTTTTGCAATACCTGCATCTTTTGCAATGTCTTTTTGAAAAAGAGTTTCAGATGGAATTGTTTTTAGAATTTATAATTGAATGAGTTGGCCTCATTTCAGCTACAGCATAAGAGAGGAAGTTTACTATCAGAAATAAGGGCCGTTTTCCTGGGACAGGTTTTTGAAGCTGCTATCAGATTCAGAAACTTAACGAGCAACAAACTTTTCAGCCGATTTTAACCACAACTTTTTCTCGTTCAAAGAGAGAAAAAGGTTACAATTGTCTTGGAAAAAGTCGGAGGAAAAGGAGAAAAACTAGTATTACTAGTACCAGCCGTTAATATTTATCGCCTATTCGTATCAATCGCTTATCTCTGATTCGTTGAAATGTTTGATGTTGGATGAAAAGTCTCGGCCAGCGGAGACTTTTTTGGAACTGAGAAAAAACGTTGGGAGATATTGCTGTTTGCTATCACATTGGGTGTTGTGAGGATATTTCGCGAAAAGTTGGAGGAAATCAAGCGTTGGCTCAAAATGTCTCTCGATCAAGTGTCTCTCGAAATGCTGGTGAATCGTATAGCAGCTTTAATCGTCCACGTGGTTTTCATAACAAATCACACATCTGGCTTGGATAAAATTATAATTAACTAGTTGCACCCGTCGAAACTCGACGGAAAAGAATATGTATTAGGTATGATATATATTAATCTTATATAGACAGTAAAATACTGAGCGAAATAAACAATTGCTACCTCTTAAAATAGGGATAAGATAGCTTTTCATGATGAAGATGTACAAACTTCAGAAAATAACAAAAAATAAGGAAAACAACTCATAAATTACTATGTTGGACTTAACTTCAGCTACAATTCTTTTTTTAATACGGTTTCTAAACCTTAAATATTATTTAAATTGCAAATTATTTAGGAAGTTAATATTATACCCCAGAAGACAAATTCAAAAATATCTGCTTAGTTTATTTTTTCTTCGTTTAAATATCGCTTGATAACTGTACAATAATTATAATATCAATGAAACATTTTAATTATAATAGAAACAGGGACTTACTAAACTGCTTAACCAACCCACTACACATTCAAAGCACTTGCAATAAATTTAATTTATTTATTGGTTTGTATCCTCCATGAACTCTCAGTAAAAATTAATTTTATTGTTATGGCAACAACAAAAAGAAAAAAAACGGTATCTCTGTTGTTAAAAAGAAAAAAATTTTTGTATTTGTTGCTGAAATGCAGATTTTTTTTTATTTTAAACAATAACTTAATACAATGAAATGATTGTAATTATTTTTTGATGTTATGTAAGATAGAAATATAGTAATACCGGCATATCACAGGTTTTATTCTTTTTTTTTTTTTTTTCTAATATGACATCATTTACACCTTCAGAAATACTCTTCTTTTCTTAAATAAACAGCGTGATTTATGCAGTTATTTAAGAATTCTTTAGTTTCATAAAATATTCATTATAATTAAATAGAAATGGCGCAAGAAATATTTTCATTTGTGCACAACACGGACCTTTAAATTAATAGAAGTTCACTTTATTTAGATGCAGGAATTAAAGTCAGTGAATATGACATCATCACTGACACAGCTATAACAATGTATATTATATTCATGGAACAAATTTATCTGGTTTCTGTATGACGACATTTTCTCCATCGACAAAATTTCGCTTTAGATAGTATATTTTATTAAAGTTTATCTTCTGTTACTTTACTTACATAATACTTAATAATATTACTCAGTAAATAATCTGTGTATTGCAGGGAATAACTATGAGCAATCATTTTATTATGATTAAGTTTAACAAAAATCTTTATTTATTTTATTTTTATTTATTTATTTTGAAATGCGATTATACATTCACTGATGAGATCAATCTCCTGTTTGTTTGTTTATTGAACAACATACATCTGACTTGTGTGCTCGACATGAAGCCTGCTTATAAGAATCAATCTCCTGATTAGTGGAAAATAATAAAACAAAATAAATTTTGAAAAAAGCTTAACCTGTTGCCACTATTTTGAAGAAATGTCATGAAAAAGCTTTTAAAATTAAAAATAAAATATAAAAATTGAAATAAATTAAAAATTAGCCAAAATGGGCACATCTTCACATAAACAGCTTTCATTTAAAAAAATAATTATCAAAATCGGTACAGTAGAAAGCTCAGGGCTGATGTCCAAAAAAACAGCCAGGTGTTTTAAATATATAGATATGGTGGAAAAATTTTTGACAACGAAAGTTTTACGCAGGTTTTTCTTGGCTCTATATTTTTGAGTTTGGACGCGAATTTTATTTTGGGCCTTTAATCTGAAGATTTTGGCGAAATTTCATTTCTGGTGGAATGCAGAAGGTGCACGGGAAGGAATTTTCTATTTACTGTTATGCATTTAGGCGACTTTTTGAACATCAAGAACTTCAGATAGTAGAATATTTTTAAACATATGTTAGGCACGCGGGTGACATATGTCACCAATAACATTTGAAAATTTTGGAATTTTTTTATTTTCAATTCTTTTTGTCGGATTTCCTTCCTCTTCTTAATAATTGTACTGTTCGTAAATAGTTGTAACTTTTAAATATAAATTTTGAATGTGTATTTCGTTGTTTTAGAATGTTACTTCATTACTACTTTTTTAAAAATTTACAAAAACAGGATATTGAAAATGAGTGACAGATGTCTCCCATACGACTAAATGTGTAAAGAAAAAATATATAATTTGCAAAAGGGGTTGTTTTTCATGTTTCATCGACTTACGGTGCTGTAATTCACGCTTTTCAGAATTTTTTGCTTTTCACACCCATTTTTGCGGCTCTCTCACGACTAAACCATTGATCAGAAAAAAAAACTTTTACTACATAAAATGTAGGAAATTTTGTACTCTTTAATTTATGCATTGATGACTCTTATGCAAAATGTATAATTCTGAAGTTATTTAGAAAAAACGAAAAAAAGCTGCGATTTTTGCCAAAAAAAAAACGTGTGTCCGGGGATACATTTTGTTGGATAATGCTTATTCGTGTTCAGCGATCCAAAAAACATAAAGGGAACCAAAAATCAAAACTACACCAAAACTTGCATTTATTTTTTACCAAATGCCTGGACTAAGTAGCCGTTCCGAAATGGGAGTGGGCATACTATATAGTAATATTTTGTACAAATGCTGGTGTAATAATGCGCTTAAATATACAGTGGTCGTAATTATAAAAATTACACTATTGAAATTCTGCAAATAGCTGTAAATTTTGTTGTAAACTCCGCATAAAACCAAAGATAAGCAGCTGAAAATATTCAATTTCAATCATTACGTTAAAAAATAAGCTAAAAACCCCTAATCTATATATAATTCTACAATAATACACATAAATAAATATTAAATAACATAAAATTTTAAGAATATTTAAATAAAAACTTTAAGAAATATAATAAGATTCAAATAAAATATGCAAATATTAAGAAATACATAAATTATGATAAGGTATAATTTTTATTTGTTCACTGCAGAGCAAAATAGGGTATTTCGCAAGCTTCCAAAAGTCCAAGAGCCGACAATACAAAAACCTAAGATATCGAGCATAAGAAAAAAACTTGTATTTTATGCAAGAGTAGTAGTAGAGGAATCTAATGAACCATGTCTGCCGGAAATGAAATGGTACATAAGCCAAAACGTAATACCAATGCCACAAGTGGTTTATTTGTAGGTTTATCATTGTGTTTGTGTTACAATATTATAAGACAAACACACTGATAAACATACGAGTAAATCACTAGTGGTATTAATATTTGGACCACGAGGACGAGCATGATGATAAAGCTATAAGTAAACCACTAGAAGTATAAATTTTTGGCTTATGCACCCCTTCAGTTCTAAAAGACATGGATCTTTTGTCTTTTTTTATATTACAAGCTTATATTACAATTACTTATATTACAAACAAAACAAAAAAGGATGTGATTGAAAAAAATAAATGTGTTTTTTTATTCTTAAATAACACAGGTGCCAACATCTTTAAAAATTTATTTAAAAGTAATTTCAGTATTATTTTATTAGCAGCATTAGAATAGCAGCAGAATAATACATCTTCGGTTCGAACAACGTCATAGAATTTACATCTGTATGCGAATTGGTATGTTTTATCGATTATTGGTTTTATTGTCAACTATCTCTGTTTTAACACGTTCACACCGGCACGTACCACCGGTGGTCCGCAAAAAAGCTTAAGAATCCCTAATCATCCTGTCCCGCCCAGTAAAATTATACTGAAAAATTCGCCTTATTTAATCGGAGCATTTTCTCAATTTAAAAGTGCACAAATTTCGGTTTTTGGAAACTGGTTTCAAAACATTAAAAATTTCATAAACGGTCCTGTCGCAAATATGTTAAACAATAAAGTCAGCTATCATCATTTGTGTTTGACGTCAGTACTTAACATTCAACATAGGGAAAAATTAATTTGTAATAATGCAAAATATTAAGAATGATCTTCAATAATAATAACAACAGAATAAACTGTTATTTTAACAAAATCAAACTGATTGGTAAAGTTATACGCATTGAATATTTTCAACTGAGCGAAAAAATGCCCAGGTAAGAATCGAACCCAGATCGTTTTCTTACACAGTCAATGCTTTACCGTTTAAGCTGACTGGCTCAAAACCAGCGAATATGTTTTGCTCTAAGCGAAATATGCTCGCTGCTTGTTGGCCCAATTGCGTCAGCAGGAAAAGCATTGGCCTGGTAAGCCAACGATATGGATTCGATTCCCATCTGGGCATTTTTTCACTCAGTTGGAAATATTCAGTTCGACTGAAAACAGAATAACCTATAATTATATTAAGCATTTTCCGCGAGAACCAAAAAGTAATTATTGATAGTTCTAAAGAACTTGAAATTAAATCACATGCAATTTAATATGTGAATATCAGAAAACCATGAACGAAGAATTTCCATGCAACCAGATTTATCATAAGACTTTAAAATTTCAGTCATAACTTCTCGTTTGAATATATTTATTTTTGCACTCTATATTAGTAACAATTTAACATTGTTATTTTTAGCAATAATATTTGCCAAATATTCTTGAATAATTGCCAAAAAATAATTACATTGTTGACATACATTGTTGTTTCTCAACAATGTCAAACATCAAATTCTTATATTTTGATCGCTGAGACTAGAAACAATGTGTTGTATCTGTTATTGTTAAAAATCTATTTTAATAAATGGTCTTCAAAATTACACCGTAATATGTCTGTAAATATTTACAATAGTGGCAATGTCAGTCCGTTATTATCAAAATGTATATATTTTTTTTTATTTTGATTAGTTTTTTTAGAAAAGTACTTCATGTCGTTGGTTTTTAATTTTCTATCTTTCTTCTACTGCTAAACATTCTTTGTCTCTTTTGTGTCTAATCCACAAATTAACACTAAAACTAACATTAAACTAATTCACATGTGTTTATCGCTAAGGCAATAATTAGTAATATTTTTTTAAAACAACAAAAACTTCTTCTTTTTTATAAAAATAAATAGCAGATTTGATGAAATATATTTTCAGAATCAAGTAATAAATAAAACATCTTTTTTTCTTAAAAAACTTCTTCAAAACAAATCATTGACTAGTCGAACTTTTATCAATATTCTTGATTGTTATGTGGAAAATACGACGATTCTTTGGTCAATCACCAGAATGTAATCAAGTACGTAATCTTGATCGAGAGGAGCTCATTTGCAAAGCCATCAAGATTCTAGCACCTAAGCACGACTTCCTTGCTGTTATAGGCACTGGCGCATATAGTGACATCTTAGCGTTGTGGTCGAAACAGGATAGAAACACGGTAGCAGTGAAAATCATGCACCCGCAAGCGACTTCTCAAGGTGAACTGAACATATGGCCACGCCTCAAACATCAAAATATCGTTCCAGCCCTTAAAGTCAAACGTTATGAAGAAGTAGACATCTTTTTCATGCCACATTATTCCAGAAATATGATGACTTTTCTCGAAGATGACGGCTATCGGGTGCGACCGGACAGTTTTATAATGTTTAGAGATTGGTTGACGGACATCCTGAGCGGTCTGGAATATCTTCATAAGTCTAACATCTGCCATTTAGATCTAAAAGTAGACAATATAATGATTACTTATCAGAACTGTGCATTGATCGGTGATTTCAGCACTATTGAACAAGCCAAGGGCCTAACAGACGGGTGAGTCATACTTGACAACTTTTTCTATGTAAAGATTTTTTTTTAATTGTAGCAGATCTATATAGTGTTATTAGATATATGTGTAAAAATTTTCTGTTAAGGGATCTCAGGGTTCTTAAAGTTAGAAAAAAAAAAGAAAAAAGGGACCATATTCAACATTTAATATCTTAAAATATATATAACTTTAAAACACTTGTTTTTATTAAGATTAAAGACTTAAGTATGTTCTTTCATTTCATGTAATTAAAAAATTTCAATTTCAATTTTTAAAAACAAAGTCTGAGAAAAAAATATTTATTATTTTTGAAAAGTATTACTGTTGCTTACACGTGAACTTCCTTCTATACAGGTATGCCTTGCCACGCTACTACTGTCCGCCGGAGGCTTGGCCGCTGGACGTCGATGGTCCGAACCCTAAAGTGGACGGAAAAGCGTTCGACGTATGGTCGTACGGCATGATCGCCTTCTACTGCTTTTCAAGCCAATGGATGGAACCACACCTCTGGGGACGGACGGCTTGGTGGGACGAGATCTATCCCTTGATCTCCAAGTGTTTAAACGTATGTTACGCATGTTTTTAATTCTATTATTCGTATGGGCGTCATCAAAACAAAATTCAGAGATAGGCAAGATTTTTTAATAGATCGTTGCACTTTGTTTTAAATGGAGACTATGAATGTGCCATATCCATGCGAAGATTATCTTTTCACAGCACTGTGCAAGAAAGTTTTTGTATATATGTCCTATACAGTGGCGCCAACTTTTGAAAAACTTTGCGTGGGCTCAAAAAATGTTGAACAAATACAAAAATATTGGGTGGGCTCAATTAATAATGGGTGGATGGAGATATCAAAATATTGGGTGGGCTCGCACCCCATGGACCCATATAAGTTGTCGTCACTGGTCCTATATACATAAAATCCCAATGAAATGAATATATAAAACAACCGATTTAACAACTGATTATCATAATGTATCAAAATGAAGCCCATTCTGAATATATCCCTCCCGCTTCCCCCAACATACTTTGCAAATTATATAAATCCTGATAAATTTATCAATTTTAATTAAATTATTAGAATTTCCTGTCTGCTAAAGGGGGCTTATTTTTGGTACTTTACGGTATGTTTTACAGCTATTGACGGTAAAATTAACACCAATTCTCGTACTGATCCGCGTATATCGAGAATGGTATTAAAATTAAAAAAATTAAATAGTTTTCCATACATTAATTTTTTTTTAATTTTAATGATATTTTTATAATGATGGCAACTAAATGATTCTATTTTTGTAAAAAACGGGGAAAGAAAATAAATACTTTCGCCATTTTCAAATTAAAATTGAAATGATCGCTTATCTCGATGGAAAGTAAAGGCAGTACTGTGATTAAATTGTTTTTCAGGAAAATTTGAAAAAATAATTCATTTAATAATAATAGTAATAAATAAATATATAATTAAATTTACGTTGACTATTAAAAGAGAATGAAAACCTTAAAATAATAGATTCAATAATTTGTGTTAATAACAGTAAATGGATTAAATTAAGTCATATTTAAAATAGCCAAATAGCAATGCTATCAAACAGTTGAAATTTAAAAGTAAATTTACGAGAAATTTATTTCCTATTTCGAGATTCTGTTTTAAAAGTTTGCTGCCAATTCTAAGGCAGCACAAATAAGGATAAATACTTTCCCAATAACAAAAATATCTTCACGTAAATATTAAAAAGAGAAAGAAAACTTTAAAATGATAAATTCAGTAATATGCGTTAAAAGTAGTAAATGGGAGAAATCATGTCAAATTTAAAACGAACAAATGATAATCTTGACAAAGAGTTAAAAATTAAAAATACAGTCGACTCTTGTTAATTCGAAATCATATAAATCGAATCTTTTTTTAATTCGAACTAAACATGAAGTCCCGAGATTTTCAAAGGCAGAATAATGTTGAAAATTTCCATTTATTCGAACTCATTTTATCTTGACTTCGTTTAATTTTAACTAACGAGAATTCCGATTTTTCACTTTTCCTTACTTTCGCAGGGACTTCATATCCTTAAAATAACATTCTTTTTTTCACTTACGTCAGACATGTTCTGAAATTAGTCTACATATGATTCCATTCATATCATATCCGCTTTCTTAATGGCCCATTTATCCATCAATGTCACTTCCAACCCTTCTTCCATTGTGCTTGTTCCTAATCCCTCAGTTAGTTTATGTATTTATATCTTTTAACTTAATATCAAGTCATATTCTAATGATAACGGCGAAATAAATGTAAAAAAATACAATAACATTAATTCCTTTGTAATAGTACGCCTTTAAACATGTTTTCCTCTCATTCTTTTAATAATTCGAACATTTCATTGGTTCCGGCGAATACGAATTAACGAGATATGACTGTATATCTATGCGATATATTTATTTCATATTTCGATATAACCAGTGGACTAATGTTGTCAAGTTTAAGACAGTGCAAATAATCATATTTCCTTTCTGAAAATAAGAGTATTTTCATGCAATTGTTAAAAAAAGAAAAAAAAAGTTTGGTGAGAATTAGATCAGGTTTAAAATGATACATTTAAAATGTCTTATTGAAAACAACCTTTTTTATAGCATTGTTAAAAAATACCGGAAGGCAAAGACTGTTTCCTTAACTCATTTTCTATGACTTATTTTCAAATGTTTAACAGATCTTATTGAAGCAAACACGGACAACACACATTGAGTGTCTTAACAGCGCCCGATTTTGTTTTTTTGCTCCGATTTTGCGAGTCAAAGGGAAGTGAACGAAAGGGTCTTTTTAAATCAAAAGGGACAACTTTGTGACATAAGTTTTAATTTATTTTTCGTCGGAAATACATGAAACTAGAAGGTATTGTTATTCATAAACTGTTTAATTGCACTCAATTTTCTGTTTTTTTTACAAACGTAATAGATCTTTCATAACAAGTCTTCAAAGTTGACGTTTTTGAACACATTTCCCGACGAAAGTCGAAAAGCAGGAGAAAAACGAGTGATCACGTCATCGAAATAGCTTAGAACTGGATAGGTAATTTAATTATCATAAAATGGAAAACTAAGTTCGATTCGAAATCTCTTCCATAATCTAGCCTTCCAATTTTATATATTTCTGTTAAAAATGAATTTGTAAGTGTGTCAAAGCGTTTTGCGCTTGTTGAGCAGAGCAGTTGAGAACAACTTTGCCACCACTAGTTTTTAATTATAAATGAATATTCTGCAATATTTTTAAATTCGACCAAATTAGCGTATTTTTAGAATCTGCGGTGTCTGAACGGGGGTTGATGTGCATAGGTCATAAAGGACCACAACTCCCTAGTAATAGCATTAGAAAAAATGCAGAAAGAAAACTTTAAAAATCGAAAAATAAGACTCTACCGGCCTTTTCTCAAAATGATGAACTTAAACAACTTATTGTATTTTTTTTTCTTCCTCATTACTTACTTAATATATTTTTTAAATACAAGAATAGTTCTCATCACGTGATTTTTACCGTAAAACGTTAAAAAAAATGTAGGATACACGCCTAGAAAAAGCATTGATAAATGTACTGATATCTGCCTTTTAGCAGCAGCAAAAACTTGACCAGAGAACTCGTGACATCATCTTGCACAATTCCATAAAAAGAAAAGACAGTTGAAAATTATTTAGTAGATAGAATTTAACGAAGCATAGCTACCTAATAAAATTTTTTTTTTTTTTTGTGATTAAATAATTTAAGTCACTTTACAATAATAAATGTTAATATTTTCATTCATAATCGTCCAGAAAACAAAATTCAGATAGTTAAATTTGAAATCTAAAGAATATCAACCTTACTAGTAAATATATATTTTACTAGTAAATATCCTTCTAAATCCACCCAAGACATTAGATCTTACTCCAATAGAGCATGTTTGAGACATGTTAGGAAGGTGAATTCAGTCGTATCAAAATAACATGAAACTAGTTGATTACTTGTTACACTAAGGAGGCGAATAGATTATCCTTTTGACTGTTATCAGTATCGGCGGCATTTCTTGTGGCCATGTGATACTTTTGATCATTAATAATTTTAAGGGGACAGAGAATATTGAAATCGATCAAAATATCAATTCTCTGTTTTTAATATTAACTGAAAGCTTCTTTAATTGTGAATATTTAGACACCTCATTTATAACTATACGAGAATTATATCGCGAAATATTGTAAATTTTGTTGAGAGATCAGCTCATACCCATCCAAATTTATTTTTCTCCCGGTTCATATTTTTATACCTTATTGCTCGATAAATTATAAGGCTTTTTTGTTAATTTAGATTGAGGTTTGAATTTTTTAGGTGCGTTCGTAATTATGTAAATACGTAGCACCTATTGTTGTCGCTCAGTCCGTCCGTCTGTCCGTCTGTCCGCATATAACAACCCAAAAACTACCCAACCGAATTGTTTGAAATTTAAAATACATAATTATAACATAATTTTGTCGAGTCATTTCAAATTTTATGAAAATCGGATGGATAGATCAATTACAGGGACATTCAAAAGGATTCTGTTACATTACGGTCAATAGGGAAAAAGTTTTAAATGCATTTTAATCGTTTAAAATTTAAAACATATAATTATTGCGTAATTTTGTCGAGTCATTTCAAATGTTACAAAAATCGGATGCATAGATCAATTACAGGGACAATCAAAAGGATTCCATTACATTACGGTCAATGGGGAAAAAGTTTCAAATGCATTTTAATGATGTTACGCTCATTCGAACATAATAGAACTGGCATGAATCTATGAAATATATACTAAAATATGCATTGTGTACAATCTGTGATGCAAAGAATTTTTATTATTAAATTACAGGGCCACACAAAAGTATTCCACTATATAATGCTATACGGGGAAACATGGTTTGGTACGTGTTTTAATTATATTCAACTATTTCACATTTTATGAATAAGATGTACGTTGCTGAGGTGTAATAAAAATTACTTCCTGCATATTTACAGAAACGTAAAGATTTCGACTACTATACTGTATCCGGAGTACGCTCTACTATATCAGCAAGATCTGAATATTTTTAAAACTTCGTTATCGTACGAACGCACCTCATTTGCTACGTTCACGTGCAATTTCCAACTTGTTTTTACTTGTTATCCATGGTGTATTAAAGGTTTTTGTGCACAGATTTACTATTTAAGATTATAGTTATCTTTTGAAAAATATATTTAAATTGATAGTTTATTGAATTTCCTTCATTTTTTTATATAGAGAAAAAAAATCATACTAAATGTAAAATCGCATATATCCATGCACAGTTTTATGTAGTATATTCTAATGAATGTGAAAAAAAAATCAAGGCCAAAATATTCATATTTGCAAAAGTAGATTTTGAAAATTTTGAACTTTTATAAAAAAAAAAAAAAATAAAAAAAATAAAAAAATAGATTTTAGTAAAATAAATTGTTTTACAAGATTTCTTTAAAATTTTATTTATTTTTTAATATTAAGTATTGTGCCACCACATATATTACAGTATTATTCAAAACTGAAGAGATTTTTTTTCAGGGGTACTGTATCCCCTTAAAAGGAGAGGGGATTTATGTCCTGTAAAAGAGGAACATTTCCGTCAAGTAGAATTGAGCTCCTTATCTCTAGACCCATTGTTGATTCTCCTCATCTTTATGTGAATAAACTGCAGAAGGGTCCCGAATAAAAGCTTATCTGGAAAACTGTAGAAGAATGGCAAAACAAGAATTTTTACGCAGCTTTAAGCGATAAACATCGCAGAGGTACATCGATAATTTAATAGACTACATGCTCCATCGGGTCTCAACTTGTATAATCTGCTAGGGATGTCTTCATAACGTACTCAAATTGACACGCTTTTTGCGTCTATTAGTCAAAAAAGTGGTTTTTTTTTTTTGGGGGGGGGGGGGTGTTCTGAATTTGCTAATATTTGTTTATCTACGTAAACATGTGCATGTTGTGTTTCATGGTCGTGGGTCAATCTTTTTCTGGCTGCATGTTTTTTTTTCTTTTTGCAAAAGAGTGTATGTGCATTTCTGTGCAGTATAGAGTTAATATCCATTTGCTCTTTCTTATATTATCAGAGGAGAAGGTACCTTATTTTTGCTTCACATTCTTGCATTTACAGTTTTACACACACAGTCAAACAGACTATTACAGTTTTACAGATACAATAAAACAAGACTCTTATAGTTAAACATATTATTCTCCTTTTCTGGAAGCAATGGAGTAGAAAATGGTTAACTTAACTTTTCAACTTTGAAATTATAAACACAGTTGTAAAAAATTCTCTATAAAATTCTAAACGATTTATTTTTTTTTCAACAGTTTCATTTCTGGTATCAGCTAAGTGTTGCTTTTCCAAACAGCGAGATCAGCCCTGCCAATCGCACCTATTGTATGAATCATGTAAAAGGAGTGCTTCGATACAAGCCGGAAGACAGACCCACTCCCACCGAAATACTCCGGCACGTTTTACTGCGGAATGGAAATGATCTACTGGAACCGGATGTTATATGGACCTCCCGGCAAGAAGGTAAGGACCCTTGCTACTGTGCCCTCATGATGATGAACACAGAGTAGAGTAGGACTTAAGAGTGTATTCCAATCCAAACTGCTTATTTTCTGATTTATTTTGAAATTCATTTTCGCTCTCAAAAACATCAAACTGGTAAATTCTCTTAATTAGAAGCTACATGATGTGCCGTGATTGTTGATTTTTTCATAAATGCTGAAAATATTGCAAAACATTGCCGTCAAAGTTGGCATTTTGAATTGAATTTTCTGAAGCGGAAGATATCTGAACGAAAAAAATGGTCATAATGAAATTGGTGATATTTTATAATTCTCATTATTTGGGACTATCTAAATAAATAATTCTCATTATATGGGACTACTTAAATGATAGATCTTTTTTGTTAAGGTCATTAGTTTTATTTCTTCCTCTCGCAATATCAAGGCGGACGTACTTCAGGGCAGCCTTATATCAACCTGGCTCTTCAACTTATATATAAATTATATTCCTAAGACTCTTCACATCCTTCTGTCATTATATGCGGATGACACGGCCATCATTTATCGTCGCAAACAGCCACACATTGTGTTAGAACAACTCCAGTCCTATATTCGGGCTCTTTACATTTGGCTTAAAAAATAACGCATGAAGGTTAATGCACCAAAAAGTGCCACCACGATATTTTCCAGAAACTCTATCTCCCCAGACACTAATCTTTATCTTAATGGTGATGCTATCCTTTGGGTCTCTGGATATAAATATCTAGGATTTTACCTAGACTCAAAATTAAGGTGGGCTCGGCAGATCTGACGTACACGCCAAGACTTTCCTTAAATCTCTCTTAGCTAAACATAGCTGTCTGTCTATTCCTAACCAGTTACTGTTGCATAAACTCTTTATCAGATCCACGATGACCTACGGTTCAGTTGTTTAGGGATATATGTCTGTGAAACTCGGATGCAGAAATTTAAAAATGCCCAGAATAAAATTTTATGTCAAGTTGTAAATGCCACGTTCGTCTGGAACGATATCATTCACTTCGATCTCAACATTTGGCCTGTCTCGCAAATTATCAAAAAACTTGTATAAAATTTCCCCAGAGATCAAGTTCTAATACCCAAAGAAGCGTTGCGGTCATTAGACTGTACAATGTAAACATCCCTATCGGTCGTAAAAGACGGCTTGTCATTCCAAGTCAAGATGACGGCTTCGCACTCCCTTCCAAAAGAAGGGGGTGAGAGCAACCTTAATGTGCATCGTTGCGGGAATTCTAAATTCAAAATTGCCTTTTTTTCTGGCAACCTATTTATTTATTGCTTATTCTTATTAATGTCATCCAGCTCTTGCATTTGGCACCGGTATTAATTCACCTTCTTTTTATTTATGTATGTATGTATAAGCTTATGTAATCGTTGTTTTATTATTTTGATTTTAATTTGTACTTCTATTTGTATTAATTGTATTGCGCTATCGGCCTTTCTTTTCCTGGCGTGTTTGTTTGATATGTACACCATTGCCCCTGCAAGAACTTTTTTTTTTTTAGCAAAATTCACTTTTGCTAATTCATTCATGCATTCCTGAAATCGACTCATCAAATCCGTCAAGAAATAGCCGAAAACATCGCGACTTGCGTGGGAATTCAAGAAATCTGCATTGGTCATTGATCATATTCTGAGTGAAACAAAACTGTGCCGTAAAATAAGATGTGTAATCTAATGTAAAATCTATGATTACCTTTCTTATATTTTATTTCTTATGCAGTAATTTGAATATACACGCATTTATATTCAAATTTGTATTAATTTTCAATCTTATCTCATTTTTACTCTTTCTTTCTTATATATATATATTTTTTCAAACAACACGACATACAAAAAACCTAAATCTTACCCGCAAGAATTATTCTAGGATTGAATCCTATCCACAGAAATTATTCATACCAACCCGAAAAATTTTTTTTAAAGACAACACGACTTGATCAAATACTATATGCAACAATGATTCCGAGGTGTCCGCTATTCAGTAGTTTTGCTATATTTGAATAGTAAAGAA
This sequence comes from Maratus speculifer, assembly GCA_964019185.1. Classification (NCBI taxonomy): domain Eukaryota; kingdom Metazoa; phylum Arthropoda; class Arachnida; order Araneae; family Salticidae; genus Maratus; species Maratus speculifer. Next base: position 60,320,531 of record OZ025291.1, on the reverse strand, counting down.
TGTAAATTTTCTTATATAAAATTATGTGCAAAGAACTCTCTAATATTAAATGATAAAATGATTTGATATTAAAGATGTAATTATAGATTAATTTTCATAACTTCATTGAAACATCATTGATGTTCCCTTCAATTCAGTTTTGGGCAGAGTCGTTGAAAACTATTTTATCGAGTTCAGCTGCGGTCAATGATTTTTTTTTCAAAATTGCAAGTTGACTTCATATGACATTTTCGAGTATGCTTGGTGTACAACCCAACCTGCGCACGACTCTTGTCAAATGTCAGAAAAAGCGGAACAGCGACTTCTAAATTGGGACATAAAAATACAGTCCTATGAAATGGGAATCTGCCTATAACGGAACCGTTTCTTAAACATTAAAATTACACTGTCGTTCCTGTAGCAGTAGGCATGTTTTACAATTATACATATTTAAATGGAATATTCTTTAGGCGGAAATTTTTTTGCAGTCCTTTGCGACTCCATATTATCATATTTAAGTATTATAAAAAATAAGCAAAATCTTATACAATAAAACGTGTAAAAGTTGAATCGTCTGGGAATGAAACAAAATTACAATGAAACAAGTTTCCCAAGTGTAATTGTACAGTATTCCTATGGTAAAGGCGATGAAATTTTTACTTTTAGAACTGAAATTTATTATAAACAGATTCCGAGTACCAGAAGCTTTACAGAACAAAGTGCAGTAAAACTTATAAAAACATAGAATTGCTACGTAACCGCAAAAATCCCATTTTAGGCAATTCCTGTGTAAATGCGGATACCTAGCAACACAAGTTGTGATGCGCTGAATGCGCAAACATACGTTTGCAGCCCAAAAGAAAAATAGATTGAGTATAGCTGGGGTAGACCACAACCAAGTCGAGGCAAGGTGGGCTGAAATTCTTCTAGATTTTATAAACTTTCAACATTATCATCATCTGCATTATATTTAAAATTTAACAGTCAAAATTTTACGAAATGGAGCGGGGCTGAGATTCCTCTAGATTTTATAAACTTTTAACATTATCATCATCTGCATTATATTTAAAATTTTACAGTCAAAATTTTACGATATGGAACCGGAGATAGTCCGAGAGCCGATCACACAAAACTCTAAATCATCGAGCACAAGAAAAATTCCTTTATTTTATGGAAGAGTATTATAATAGGGGAATCTAATCATTCATGTCTACCGGAAGTGAAGTGGTGTATAAGCCAAAAGTTCATACCACTAGTGGTTCACTCATACGTTTAACATTGTGTTTGCCGTATAATTAAAAGTATGAAAACATGGAAAATTGGGTTCAGGAAAACATAATGCTAAGTTTACGAATCAACCACTAGTGGTATTTATGTTTGGCTTATGCACCACTTCGCTTCCGGCAGACATGGATGATTAGATTCCCCTATTACTACTCTTCCATAAAATAAAGGAATTTTTCCTTGTGCTCGATGAGGTAGGGTTTTGTGCGGTCGGCTCTTGGACTATGACATGCCTCCACATCTGTATATATTATTTATCATTAAAGTAGCAATAAAAGATTAGCTGGGAATTAGTCCCGAGAAAAAAAAAATTCAAGACATCCTCCCCCATCTGAATTTCAGACTGGCTAAGGCCCTAAAGGTTAGTGATTTCCATGACTTTGCTTAATATATTAGAAAAATGTGCTTCTTTTTAAGAATAATTTCAAGTCGATGCTTCTTCTGTTTGCCCTTTCCAGTTTATCCTGGTCCACATTATCTCAAATGATAAGTACACTGCTCTCTAAATGGATATATTTGTAGCATCTTTATTTATGTTTTTGTGTTATTCTATTTCCAATTCTTTTTAAAGTTACTTTTAATTATTTTCTCTGTTTACAGACATCCAGAATCATATTCTGAAGGAAAAAGTCAAGCAGTTGGTGAGAATTGCTACTCTCAAAATGGAGAAAGATAAGGAAGCGGTGGAAAATGAAAAAAGACGTAGTGGTGAGAAACGTGTTTTTAATCGATTTCCATCAAGGAATATTGTATAATTTGTTTGCATATATGTTTTTTATATGTATGCATATAACTCTGAAACGGCTGGTCACACTTTTTTTTCTTCCTTTTCGAAGATCTCGTTCTACTGATGAACCCGTTTCAATAGACATAAATTATGCGAATTGTGTTAAAATAACATGATGACCTGGTGTTCATGGAAGTAGACAGAAATTACCCGTTAATGCATATTGGACAATAGCAGCATAAAATATAATAACTAATGTATGTATTACATTGAACTAATGTTTGCGTATATAATAACTAACGATCCATGCGTCTCTCGCATAGAAAGACTTCATCTCTGAACTTTTAGTCATTTCAACATCATATATGAGGAGCCCAGAAGCCAAGGGGTACAAGTTACAAAATGTCGATTTGGAGTAAATTGAGTTTAAAGATAATTGATGTTAAATTGGAACATCAATAACAATTGAGTGGATTGAAATAGGAAACATCTGCTTGTTGCATTCTAATCTTCGAACTCTCATTTCAATATCTGTTAAAAAATAGAGTACAATTTTCTTTAAATGTATAATTAATCAATATTGTTTGATTTTCGAAAAAGGTGGTTTATCTCTATAACTCCCCAAATAATCAGAAAATGACCTATATTTCGTTACCTGAAATGAAAAAAAAGCATATTTCCAGATACCCTGTGCACTTAACTCAATTTTTTCAATTTTGTCACTTATACCCCTTGGCTTCTGGGGTCCTCATATATCCTGATAACAACTGCAGAAGTAACTCGAAACGTATGTTTTATATTTTATTTTATTAAAATTTTGTACAAGTTCATATTAAAGTTTTAGTGGTGTAATTAATACACCACTAGAACAAGTATTTTAATAAATACCAACAATGTTTTACACCGTTAATTTTTTTCATTTTGGATTTTCAAAAAATTTGGAATTTTGGATTTTATTTAAATAATTTGATTTGAACATTTTTAATTTGATTAATATACATAACTTCTTTTTATAATTATTTTTAATTAAATTTATTGGTGCTACCACCTGTGTAAGAATTTAATAATTATAAATTAACAATTTGGATTTATTAACCAAAGGATTAGTTGTTTTGAAAGAAATTTTAAACGAAACCATCTGTGCGATCTGCGATCACACTTATCCACTTCTTTAATTATTTTGCCACTGCTAAATGGTGATTCCATTAATTTTTATTTATACTCATTTATTTATTTCTCTTTTTTCAGAAACTTACTGGAATAATATCAATCTCAACAAGCAAACTCATTCAATATGGAATTCGATATTATATTATTGCCTATGCCGCTGCCGAAAAAAGAGCAACACCAAATCAGAAGAATCGAGAGAGATAAATAAATAGTTCCATCACCATTTCTATGTTAATTATACTGAAAGGAAAATAAAAGAAGCTCTAGACTAATTTAATTGATACGAAGGATAGAAAAATTTTTCATTTTATGTCAATTTATAATTTTGATTTCATACGCAAATAAATATTACTGTGTTATTAATTAATTTTTTGTCTTTGATTTGTCATTTGATTATTGGAGAACTGGGTGGAATAAGCTATTATAAAACAAAACTAAAATTTTGAAAAAATTGAACTGATCACATTTTTGTAATATTTTATTTATTTATTTATTTATTTATTTATTTATTTTGTTAACATATCTATACATATAATAAAACAGTAGGACCCGGTGTGTCTGTACATTGAAGATAATTGACAAAAATGGAGTCAGGGCGATAAAAGAAAACCAATGAAACACAAAAAAAATTTTTTTGAATTTTTTGTCTGTCTGTCTGTCTGTCTGTCTGTCTGTTTGTTCGAGGTTATCTTCGTAACTACTGAATGGATTTTTATGCGGTTTTCACTAATGAAGAATGCACACTCCCGGGCAGTGTATAGGCTTTGTTTCATCAAAATCGGACAACAGACAAAAAAGTAACAAAAAGAAACAAAAGAAACTATTAGGTGCGCTGCTCACGTTTTTTAGTACATAACGTTTTTTAGTACATATAAAATCCAATAGATGTCACTGTGCGATTTTAAAACGCGCTATCGTTATGTTTTCGCCAGTCTACTTAAGTATGAGAAAGTTTCAAGCTGGCTGTCGTTCCATGTGGTTTAGTCGGTAGAACGTCAGTGCGCCATACTGATGGCCCGGGTTCGATTCCCAGCATGGAATTTTTTTCACTATGTTGGCATTAACGCCTATAAGCAATTAAAAGAATTTGAAATATTGTATTCAAGGCGAATTTTCTCTCTGGGAAAATTTCCTTGCATTAATATGTCAGTGTAATTTTTTTTTCGATTTAATTTTTTTTTTCGAAACTTTGTTTTTCTTAAAAAATTACAGTAAATATTTGATATTTCCCAACGTTTTTTGAATGATCGACTTGCTTTTTTTTTTTTTTAATGTATGTCTGAACCTTATCTAACTACTTCTTCAAGATTTCTTTAGATAAACCGACCAGCGTAGCGGGCGAAGGCCGCTAGTGCTTAATATATGAACTGTTGGTGCACTCTAAAAACGACTTTTACAAAACTGAGAAAAACATACTCAAATCTGAGTATGTCGCATAATCAAAATAGCTCCGAATAAAAAATATTCAAGTTTGAAAGTTGCATATGCTTATTTCTGGAAATACATAGATACTTAAACATGTTTTATTTTTGAGTGTATGCATGTTTTGGCACAAATGTGCATGTTTTGAAATGACTATATGCAAGTTTTACACTTGTGTAACTTTCATCTGGAGCCGTTTTGACTACGTGACATACTCAGATTTGAGTTTTTTTGCTCAGTTTTAAAAATGTCGTTTTCAGAAGTGTACAAACATGGTCATAATTAACTCTAATTTTAAGATAACTTATAAAAAATAAGCATACGTACAATAAAAAGAGGGTTAAATAATTAAAAACAACAAAATTAATAATACTGTAACACGCGCATTCCAAAGAAAAAAAATAGACTGCCAGTCGTCACGTGACCTGAGCTCTGCTAAATTAAAAATGTAGTTGTAATATTTTTCGTCTTAAAAAATCTGGCAACATTATTTTTCTTTTTAAAAATAACATTCTATTCTTTGTGATGTTCGAAAATTCGAAAGTTGGTTGTGAACAGTGAGTTCATGTCTTGCGTTGGTGGCGTGCGCAAGGAGAATTATGTAAAAAAGTTTTTTGTAAATAGTTTATGTGTGTTTATTGTTCTAAATGTTAGTGCTGTCTTTCAATTAATTGTCTGAGCGTAGCGAAGTCTTATACTCAGAGTACGTAACGATATTAAAAGTAAAAAAAATTCTTTCGTCAAGCAAATCTCAAAAAGTACTTGTCGGATTTCGATTCTGTTTGTACCAGAAGGTACCTATGAAGGTAATCTGGAGAATGGACCTACTTTTAAAAATTAATTCCAAATAGTTTAAAAGTTATATTAAAAAAACTGATAAAAAAGCACAATTTATTTGCATACGTCACAGAAATTTGGTGCGCGTGATTTCCAACGGCTGTGGATATTTTCGAAGATAACCGAATCAGTACATGGAGTAAATAGTAATCATTTACGCACTCAGAAATATTGAATGCAATAAAATATTTTTAAATTTAATCATGCAGGAAAATAAAACTGTTATTTTTTTATATTAAAAAAAAATGTCGTAAAAACTTTGATTTTGAGATTTTGTGATAATCTCTTAGCATTTTTTGATCGCTGAAAGAATATTTTATATATTTCGCGTGTGAAAATTAGAAACAATTACGTTTTTAAATAAAAAGTTTCTTTTATGACATCATTTTCCCTTTATATTTATTTTTATTGCATGTTTTCTTCTAACTTATATTTTGTTTGTCTGTGGAAGTCAATTCTGGTCACTAATTTTTCGGCACGGATACCACAAGCGCATCAGATTTGGCGCAATTTTTTTCAAAGCCCATTTGGCGAAAACTCCGTTTTCAAATAACGCTTACATACACATTTTTAAATTATTTTCTATTTTCAAAAAGAACTTACAGTAAATAAAATATTAATAGTAATTAATAACTATAAAAAGAAATATTTTATATACTTAAAAAAAGGAAATGAAAGTAAATAAATATTTTATGAGTAAATAAACAAATAATAAATAAATAAAGCCGGGTTACCATATCAGGTAAAATAATGCCATTTTGACGTCAATTGTGTACCCTGATGCATATGTGACATCTTTTCCCGTTTTTCATTCATTTCCCGTTGGTATACAACATTGAAATTTGGAATATGTATGCATACCTGGGAGCAATACTGGAATTAGACATTGATTTTTTTTTTAATTCGATCCAAAAAGAGGCAACGAGGGCTATTTTTTAAAGATTTATACAATTTATACTGCATAAAGGAGCCACTTACCTATTTCTATATACAAGAAGAAGTAAGTGGTATGTAAAAACAATTATAGTATACATAAATAAAATACTTGAAATAATATACTAGAGATATAAGCACCGGGTTTGGCGAGATTTTTTATGCCAACTAGGCGAAAACATCGTTTTGATTACCAGATACATATAGCATGCTATAATAACACGTTATTTATTTATTTCAAAATGAAAAAAAAAGGAATAAACGAAACATTTTCTGTTATTAAAAAAAACGAAATAACAATCAATAAATGATAATATTTTTAGAACAAACAATTTATTATAACATTTATATGATAACCAGCATGTTAGGCAACTGAACGCCATTTTGGCACCAATTAGGTACCTCGGTGTGTATAGGGCATATATGTGCCATGTTTATTTGTAAAACTGAGCATGAACGTTTACCAAGTGTGTTTTCATAGTCGCTTTTATCTTTTTGCAACATAGCGCACCTTTCGAAGCCAAAACTGAACAAAAGAAAAAAAAATCAATATTTGCAGTATTTCATTTTATTTTATTTTATTTTATTTATTTATTTATTTATTTTTTTTTTTTTTTTTTTTTGTAATGCACATTTTGTAATCAGTAGGCTCGATAATCAGGCCTCGTTTTTTTTTTTTTTTTTTTTTTTTTTTTGCTTTAAAAGATGATATTTCATACGACGTCTTTTTTGGATTCGTCGTTTTTCAATATTGGATAGTATGTGTCTACTCGTTTTGTAACTTTTTTTTTGTAACTTTCTTCTTTATTAACAGCGACATTTGGATTTCCTGTTTAAATAAAAATTCTTCTAAATACAAAGAATTTTGTTAAAAAAAAATAAATAAATGAAATGCGGACATCTATTGCTCAAAGCACAAAATTTTTCCTATTGAGTTAATAAAAATCAGTAAAAACATAATTTTTATGATAATAAAAAGGTGACTTGTGTAATAACAGAGTCATATATTATGTACGTTATGGATTAAGTATCAATATTTCTCCACCATTTATAAATAATAATAATAATAAAATAAAAGGCGGACAGACCAAAGTCTATATTTGACTGAAAACAACAACCATTTTCTAAATGCTTTTAAAAAATGGCCAATGAAAAGTAATATTTCAAAAGTATTATGAAATTAGTTAAAAAACATTTATTTTAAACTAAATGAATAAAAGATTTATATTTTTAATGAAATAAATGGGATTTGAAAAATTATTGGAAATTTATCACCATAGATGTATTAATATTACAATCAGTTCTTTGTATGCAAACTGGAACAATTAGCAATACTTTTTGTACCCGAAAAATGGTCGTTGCTTTTTTAAGGTTAAAAAGTAGATTACGAAACATTCCTATACAGGGATGCCAAGCCCCCGCTTATTGCACAGCAGAATTTTCTTATAGGAAAAGTTATTTTTTAAATCCGCAGAATGTTCCAATTTAATAAAACATTTTCTGTATTAAAATACCGGTATCCAAAATGCCGGAGACTTGGCAGCTCTGCTTATAACATTTTAATTATTCACGGTACTTTTTTTAATCGGATTCAAATTTAGTTAAGACAACGTTTTTGGCCAAAAGCAGCTTTTTTCCACATGTGTAACTACGATACAATTCCTTGATGCTGAAATAAAATGTTTTGACTTATGCTATTATTGCTTCCTCTTATTTATTTATTTGAATTTTAAATAAGATGACTCAAAATCGTGTTTTTTAAATGCACAGAAAAAAATCATTTCGAGAGAGGGCGAAAAGAACAATATTTGGCGATTTATTACCTGCGTTTGGCTAAGTGTCTTACTACCTAGTATTTAATACTCTTCACAATATTTCGCTGTTATATGGACTTAGGCGCTTTTATAAAAAGTTTGACGTAATTCGGGCTTAAGAAAGTGAGTTTTTTACTGAATAATACAAATAAATGAAAAATGAATACTAAGAAATACTGATAAAAGAAAAATGAAGCATTATATTGATCTATGTGTATATAATAGGAGATAAATAGCTTTTGGTTCTGTATTTCTATGCTATAAAGCATTAACGTTTGTGTGTTTTTCGTTATCATTGGGAGTACGTAGCCGATTTAAAAAATAATGTGGGCAAAAAATGTTAGTAACCATCTTTGCTGCAAAATATACTATATTTTGCGTAGGAAAAATAATCACCACCAATGCGCGAGCAAAAAAAGTTCTAAAATTGAGAATTCTTTGATGTTGAAATGACTAAAATTTTTTTTTTTTTTTTTTTTTTTTGTGGCAACTTTTAAGATATAATATTCTCGTTATGAACGATTTCTAAAACATTCGACAATTTAATTTCACAAATTAAAAGTTTTTTTCTAGAAAAAGTTTTAAACCCAATTTATTGCAATTACTAGGATACTGTTGGGGTCAGAAACTATAACTTTGACATCACCGTAACTTATAAGATGTAAGTGCTCGTTTAGGACAAATTTTTAAAAAAGGATATTGCTTAACTCTTATCGACAACCTCATTGCATCCGTGGAAAACAGATATTCAACATTATAAACTATTCGGACGAGTCTCACACCTTATAAAATACACTCCATTCTCTTCAAACATTATAATTTATATCATTTATAGTTTTTCAAATCGGTGCGAAGCTTCTGTTTATGCTCATGACATCATTTCAAAGAGTTATATTTCCAATATAGGAAAATTTGGTGTTTTATTTTCTGTATTACTTTTAACATTTTGCATATTTCCAATTTTATATCCATGCATGGTTTGCTTTTCTTTTATAAAAATAGTATATGCAACTTCATATATAAGATTTTGCAATTCTATGATTCAATATGCTTTATTTTCATCATATTTTATCACAATGAATGACCAATTAAAGGTAACATCTCATTTTCTTTACTTATCGAAAGTTATTAAATGTGCATTCTCAGCAATATCGCTCAGACTAATCCCTCTGAGGGAAGTCCTAGTAAAAATTATTTAAAGAAGACTGTAGCCCCGAAATATCCATATTAAGATAAGCGATGATCTTCTTTCTTCTTGTAAATTTGTAAGACGAGTTCATACAATACTACCTTCAAAATTTTCAACAAAATCTTGCAAAAATCCACCTGCGAAGTCTTTCTTTTACGAATTCATCCCTTGTTTGGTTTCGAAAACAAACTCTAGGCTTATGCGATCACATTATGAAGGATTTTAAGTGTTTTTATGTGAATGCGATAAAAATGTAGTTGGTCACATTTCATGTAATAAAATATTATTGGAAGAAGCGCTTCGTTCGAAATCATAACATTTGAAATAATAAGAATGAATTCAACGTAAGATTAAGTAGACTACATTAACGAATAAAAAGTAATATTGTTTCAAACGGAGCATTTCCAGTATTTCAAATTAAAAGCATCGAGTCGTTTTATTTGAAACAAATACTTTCTTAATAAATAAAAACATAGATCTGCACAGATTTGAAAGTGTCATTTTTCAGTATAGAAACTCTCTCGAAAAACCTCATTAAAAATTTATTCACGTGGAGCCCTTACCTGTAAATACTTTTAAAATGTTCTCACATCTTCTTAATTCTACAAATGCTTGATGCTTTTTAATTGTGATATATTATCTACAAATCTATACATATAATAAAACAGTAGGACCCGGTGTGTCTGTACATTGAAGATAATTGACAAAAATGGAGTCAGGGCGATAAAAGAAAACCAATGAAACACAAAAAAAAATTTTTTGAATTTTTTGTCTGTCTGTCTGTCTGTCTGTTTGTTCGAGGTTATCTTCGTAACTACTGAATGGATTTTTATGCGGTTTTCACTAATGAAGAATGCACACTCCCGGGCAGTGTATAGGCTTTGTTTCATCAAAATCGGACAACAGACAAAAAAGTAACAAAAAGAAACAAAAGAAACTATTAGGTGCGCTGCTCACGTTTTTTAGTACATAACGTTTTTTAGTACATATAAAATCCAATAGATGTCACTGTGCGATTTTAAAACGCGCTATCGTTATGTTTTCGCCAGTCTACTTAAGTATGAGAAAGTTTCAAGCTGGCTGTCGTTCAATGTGGTTTAGTCGGTAGAACGTCAGTGCGCCATACTGATGGCCCGGTTTCGATTCCCAGCATGGAATTTTTTTTCACTATGTTGGCATTAACGCCTATAAGCAATTAAAAGAATTTGAAATATTGTATTCAAGGCGAATTTTCTCTCTGGGAAAATTTCCTTGCATTAATATGTCAGTGTAATTTTTTTTTCGATTTAATTTTTTTTTTCGAAACTTTGTTTTTCTTAAAAAATTACAGTAAATATTTGATATTTCCCAACGTTTTTTGAATGATCGACTTGCTTTTTTTTTTTTTTAATGTATGTCTGAACCTTATCTAACTACTTCTTCAAGATTTCTTTAGATAAACCGACCAGCGTAGCGGGCGAAGGCCGCTAGTAAGCAATAAGAAAAAAAATGGCAGGAAATCTTTCCAAAATGTTCCCACATCTTCATGAATCTTCTAAAGCTTAATATATATTTTTTTAAATTATGAAATATGCACGAAATAAAAATGCATGCATATTTAATGCAAGAGAAAAAATGGCTCAAGCAGTCATTGCTCGTTTATTTGTATAGGATGTTCTTAAATGAGCTACATATTGTTTCATTGCCTTTAAAATACTCGTTCTTCGTTTGGAAAATACGTTCCATGGAATAATCTTAAGCCAAACGCCATTTTCATTCGCTTGTGAAATATTTTCTACGGATTGAATTTGTTTAATTATCTGCCCCAATCATCGTCGTTTCGTGTGATGTGTTTTATTTTAGAACGTTTTAAAGTTCTATAAATATTTTCGTCATGATGTTCTCAATAAGTAAGCCAAGTTTTAAAGGATCCATAATTCTTTTCGCAAGTTACAATATTTTATCTATCGGAAACATTTTTCACGTTACATGTTAGTTTTAATTCATTTTATGATGATTTTACAATTAATTTATGTATTGTGTAATTTCCTTTCCCTGTGCTTATTTTTTTCCTTAGTTTAATTTGAATCTATGCATGCATGTTTAATTTTTATCTTAATTAAATAACAAATTTTCTTACTTTGAATTAAAAAAAAAGATTGAAGAATAGTGAAATAAGCATACATTTATGTTGATATTTTTTTTCTCTTTTCTTCTTTTAAAAACAGGTAAATAAAATGGGAGTTTTTTTTGTTTTGTTTTGTTGTTGCTGGTTTCGCAAGATAACAGAATTTATTAGAAATTTTATTTGAGAGTTCTGTTGTTATTTATTTTTAAGCATTTAATTTAGAGTTCCTGATATATTGTGAAATAGCCTTGAATATGATTTTCAAAACACCTTGAGTAAGTTTTTGCATTTATTTTATTTTTTTTATTTTATTTTTTTTTTTTTTTTATGAAATAAGACTTTTTTTCTTTTAAAGTTATACTGAAAAATCTACATTGCGTAGTCTTGTCTTAATAATATGATAATAATATTGATTGACATTTTAATTATTCAGATATGTTTTGACATTATTTAGAACATTGTTTAGAAGTGTTGCCAACAATTCAGTACTAGTTTTATATAAGTTAAAATAATATTTTGATTAAATGACACGTAATGACAAACTAGTTTATTTATATTAGCAATAATTTAAAGTATATTTTCTTTGCAAAAAAATTTAAATTTTAAAGATACTTAAAAGTTTAATGAAGTTTAATTATTTTAAAAGTATATTTTGCTAAAGTTAAAGCTCACTGTTTTGTTTTATTAATGTCTTGTTTATATGAGTTGTAAAGCAAAGCTCACGTCTGGGGAACAATTTATTTAAACGAATTTTTAGCATTTGTAGGGTAATTGTCTTGTTATTTTGCTAAAGTTAAGAATGTCCAAGCTTAATAAGGCCCGCAAGGAAAACTTGTTTCAGGTCGCTGTAGAAGTGAATTTAGATGTATAACCCTCTATGACCGTTGTCACATTGCGTGATAAGATTAAATCCTCTCCCTCGTACGAAGTTGATTTCGTGAATTCGTTAGTCAGAAACCAAATTGCGACTCGCGAGGAAAAACAGCGTAGATGAGACTTAGAGGAAAAACAAAAAGCAGCTGAGTTAGAACAGCGTAAATTAGAAATAGAAGAGAAACGTCGTTCGGAAGAACTGGAATTAAAAAAGTTTGAGATGAATTTTGAGCTTGAGAAGCTTAAGTTGCAGGCTCAGAACCAAAGGGTTTCCAGTGGAGCGGTAAGTGTTAATGCGGCAGGGATAAAGTCTTATCCAGACAGCAAAATAGATATCCAGAAGCTGTTGCCTACATTTAAGCCAGAGACAGATGATGTAACATTGTTCCTGGTGCTCCTGGAACGACAGTTAAAGCTTTTGAAGTTATCAGAACACTTCTGGGTTTCTTATTTACTAAGTGTTGCACCCTCTCCTATATCTACGCTTATTGCTCGTGAAAAAGAAGAAAACGCTTCAGATTTTTCACATGTTAAAGGTCTACTTCTAAAAAGATTTAAAATTAGTGCCAAAAAGTTTAGGCAGCTGTTTTTCACACATCGCAAGGCCAAGGAAATTACTTGGAGAGATTATTATTTCGAGTTACGTGCTTACTTTGAAAACTGGCTTAAAGAGTTAAATGTAACGTCTTTTGAAGCTCTTCAGGATCTGATCATAGCGGATCAGATGAAAAGCGCGTGCTTGTCGAATGCAAACAACATATGCTAGATGATTGGGAAAATTAAAATTTGCCAGTCGACCTTGCCGGAAAATTAGATGCGTATGATACTATCAGGTCTACGTTGCCTAAAAAAGATTCGGTTGTACCCCAGGAGAAAAAAGAGTATTCTCGCCGAGAAAATACATGGAAGCAGAGTAAGCTCCAAAAGAAAACAGATCTTCTCCTAAGTTTGCTAATCGACGTTTAGAATCCGATATATTTCGCTATGGTTGTGGCAAAGTGGAATTTATAAAGAAGAAATGCCCAAATTGTTCCCCTACGGTTAAAAAACAAACAGTGCAAGTTCATCATCTTGAGATATATAGTTTAAATACATCAGCAGTTTCAGCTCCAAATGTGCCTGTTACGATCTGCAATAAGGTGTTAGTCTGTGCAGATACAGTAACCAATCATTCTATTGCAGGAGAACGAGTGTATAAATTATTTTTGAAAACTGGTGTTGCATTGAATCCCCATACTCAAGATGTAACCTTGGCTGAAGGAATTACGACGGCTAGAGAAACTTTGTCTGCCACTGTGCCCGTAGAAATTGAAGGCCGAGTTTTCAAAACAGAGTTTATTGTATTACCAAATGCCAAAGGTAATAGAACTCTTTTAGGAATGGATTTCCTGCTCAATGCTAACATGGTGCTAGATACCGCTAAAAAGACATGGCATTTTACTGATAAACCTCATAAAAAGTTTGATTTTGTGAATGAGTACGAAGAAGAAAATAGTACGTCTGCTGGTGCTGTCGAAGTTAGTCCATATGCCTTAGATGAAGACGAAGGCAAAAATTTAAATTCCGATGAAAGGGAAAGACTTAATGATCTCCTGAAAAAGTATGAAAAGTGTTTTCAAAGAGTGGGAGAGACAACCCCATTTGTTGATCATCGTATCAATACAGGTGATAATGCTCCTGTTGCTGTAACACCTTATCGAATGACTCCTGCTAAGAAAGAAATTCTTAAGAAGGAATTAGATAATCTTCTATCCCAAGGAATCATAGAAGAATGTGAATCACCTTATGCTTCGCCTGTGGTCCTCGTACCAAAGCCCGATGGCAGTATAAGATTATGCATAGATTATAGAAAATTAAATGCAATCACAGTAGCAGATAAATATCCATTATCTCGAATGGACGACCTCGATATCTCAAGACTTCTTAGCAACCATACGAAAAAGAAAGCCACTTGGAAATGGGGAAGAGAAGAACAAACAGCCTTTGAAACTCTTAAACATCGTCTCATGACATCTCCAGTACTAAAGCAAGCTGATGGAACAAAACCATTCATTCTACGTACTGATGCTAGTAACTATGCTCTTGATGCTGTATTTTCACAGGGTACCGACAAGACCTCTGAATACCCCCATAGAATATGATAGGCGTCTTCTTACAAGTGCAGAAAGAAATTACTCCACTACTGAACGCGAGGCTTTGGCTGTTGTCTGGGCCTTAGAAAAATTTCGTGGTTATATGGAAGGCCAAGAAGGGGTTGTAGCAACTGATCACCAACCTTTAAAATGGCTTCTGAGTCTTAAGTCACCATCGGGAAGATTAGCCGGTTGGACACTATAACTGCAATCGTTTTTATTGAAAATAGAATATGAACCTGGAAAATCTAATGTTGTGGCTGACATGCTGTCACGTCCTGTGTGTAATCATAAATCTGCTTTTTGCGAGACATGCAACTTTGTCAGCATAGATATGCCAACAAGAAGCTCAAAAGATATGAGGGAAGCGCAATTACAAGATGAAAATCTTAAAAAAATTATAGATTGCTTTGAAGATGAACAGAAAAGTGAAGATTTTGTCAATTGGACTGATAGAGGATTCCAGATGAATCAAGGTGTACTTTATCGTTATGCTCCTGAATCAGATGCCGAGAAAGCGCTACTGGTCATTCCAGTTCAAGAAAGAAAATATTTTGAAATTTCATCATGACGACCCCTCAGCTGGACATTATGGTGAAGCAGGAACCTATCAAAGAATTGCTAAGTGATATTATTGGACAGGCATGCGAGCCTTTATTTCTGAATACGTAAAGAAATGTCCAGAGTGTGCTCGTTATAAAGCAACAAATCAGAAACTTGCTGGTTTATTACGAACACCTGCTTATGCTCAGCGGTTTGAAACCCTCAGCATTGATCTATTTGGACCACTGCCACCTAATAAAGATGGACACCGATGGATTTTTATAGTGGAAGATTGTGCCACTATTTGCCTTAAAAACTGCAACTGTACAAGAATGTGCGACTACTTTGATAGAAGAAATCTTCCTTCGGTATGGTATTCCAAGAAGACTGATAAGTGATAATGGTCCTCAGTTTGTGAGCGCTGTTCTACAACAAGTTTGTTATATTCTTGAAATATTCCAATCATTGACACCTTTATACCATCCTCAGGCCAATTCAGTCGAACTCAAAAATTGAGACTTGAAACCTCGAATAGCAATCCTTGTCGGGGATGAACACAGTTCCTGGATAGATAAACTTCCTTTTATTAGATTTGCCATGAACTCTGCCAAATCTGATACGACTGACCAAGCTGCTGCCTATCTACAATTTGGTAAAGAACTAAGAACAATCGATAATTTGGTAAACGATTTCAAAGCTGTTGTTGAAAATGACAATTTTGTTCCAGAAAAAACCCCATATCTTAAACGACTTGCAAATATTTCGAAAAGTGTGAAAGAGCGTGTTAAAATGAAACAAGATCAGCGGAAGAAATTTTATGATAAAAATCGTAGACAAGTATATTTCAAGCCTGGTGAAAAAGTATGGGTTAACCTACACCCAGTGAGCAAGGCAAGTAAAAATAAAACAGCAAAATTTATGCCTAAGAGAGATGAGCCATGAGAGGATGTAACACGGGCATTCCAAAGAAAAAAAATAGATTGCCAGTCGTCACGTGACCTGAGCTCTGCTAAATTAAAAATGTAGTTGTAATATTTTTCGTCTTAAAAAATCTGGCAACACTATTTTTCTTTTTAAAAATAACATTCTATTCTTTGTGATGTTCGAAAATTCGAAAGTTGGTTGTGAACAGTGAGTTCATGTCTTGCGTTGATGGCGTGCGCAAGGAGAATTATGTAAAAAAGTTTTTTGTAAATAGTTTATGTGTGTTTATTGTTCTAAATGTTAGTGCTGTCTTTCAAGTAATAAAAAGTATTTAAAAAAGACTGTAGCCCCGTGATATCCATATTAAGATAAGTGATGCTCTTCTTTCTTCTTGTAAATTTGTAAGACGAGTTCATACAATACTACCTTCAAATTTTTCAACAAAATCTTGCAAAAATCCACCTGCGAAGTCTTTCTTTTACGAATTCATCCCTTTTTCGGTTTCGAAAACAAACTCTACGCTTATGCGATCACATTATGAAGGATTTTAAGTGTTTTTATGTGAATACGATAAAAATGTAGTTGGTCACATTTCATGTAATAAAATATTATTGGAAGAAGCGCTTCGTTCGAAATCATAACATTTGAAATAATAAGAATGAATTCAACTGTAAGATGAAGTAGATTACATTAACGAATAAAAAGTAATAGTGTTTCAAACGGAGTATTTCCAGTATTTCAAATTAAAACCATCGAGTCGTCTTATTTGAAACAAATACTTTCTTAATAAATAAAAACATAGATTTGCACAGATTTGAAAGTGTCATTTTTCAGTATAGAAACTCGCTCGAAAAACCTCATTAAAAATTTATTTTTCAGTATTACATATTATTACTATTGTTTAAATTACTAAATGTTAATTTTTTATATCTGATTACTTGCAACGCTAACTAAAGTCCTACTGTTATAACATAACCATGTGATACAAAATAAAATAATTTTTGAGAAAATGTAACATAAAGTCTTATTCCTGTAATCTTTTTTAAGGTTGTATTCGAATCCCAACTGCTTTTTTTCTGATTTATTGTTAAGTTCATTTTTTTATTTTAAATACTCCAAACTGAAAAATTCTCTCATTCAGTAACTATATAATGTGACGTAATTGTCAATTTTTCGATAAATGCCAAAAAAATTGGAAAAAATGCTGTCAAAGTTGGTGTTTTGAATCAAATTTTCCGAAACGCCAGATCAAGGAACGAAAAAAAATGGTCATACGGAGAAAGTAATTGTTTATAAATCAAATTCTAATGAATTGAGTGAAAAATTAAATCACACTGCATATTTTACGACTCTTCAAAAATCCCCTCAGCAAGATTCATATTTCTACTTTTAAAAATAAATCTGAAAATACATCAGAAAAACTCGAATTCTTGAGGTTAAAAAAATACCTTTTTAAATACATTCTTAAAGACAACCTATGCGAGTTCCCGTTTCAATCGCAAATTTTGCGCATAAATATATGCTTTTATGCAAATTTTGACTCGTAGCTTGATTAACAAGAAGGCAAATTAAATTCGTAAAAAGAATAGCAAGTATTGTCTAAGTTGCCACTCTAACTCTCTCTCTTATATTCCAATGAAAAAAAAAAGCATTAAAGGATGCTCGAAAAACATTTTTCTGATCTAAGCAAAGAGAACTTTCTGGTACATTCATGGACTTATTTTTGTACAAGCAAGCTTGAAATTTACAGTAGTGACTATTGGCGTGATTTGAATCGAATGTTACATATACACTGCTCAAATCAATTAGGGGAGCACGTGGTTTTAACGAAATCATGCAGACACGCAGATAAATCAACCATAATTTAAATCCTATAGCACGAAACAAAAGAAGAAAACTTCATATGGAGATCAAAATAGAAAAAAAAGAAAGAAAGAAAAAGAAATCGGGATGTGGCAGAACCGTCTGTTTCACTGCCTTATCTATAAAATTCGATTCCTCAACTTATTATTATTATTACTTTTTTCTTTTTTTTTTTGAGAAAGGGTGACTCGAAAATGTCTCAACAATGTGATTTACCAGAATCCATGGCATGGCGTATTATAGACAGATTTGAATCCAGGCAAACGCGATGAAATGTCGTGGACACTGTTGGAGTCGCCAGAAGTGTTGTTGCAAGGCTATGGAATCGATTCCAAGGAACAGCGAGTGTTAGATGTCGATCAGGGCAAGGGCGGCCTCGTGCCACTACAGTAACTGATGACCGGTATATGCTGTTAATAGTTCAGCGAAGCAGAACAGGCAATGCTACTCAGCTGAAAAGGCAGTTGCTCTTGACAACGGGACTAAAGGTTTCCATCCAAACAGTACGCAATAGACTTAATCAGAGAGGTCTCTATGCACATAGGCCAATGGTCTGTTGGTCCGCTGACCTCAAGCCACCGAGGAAGATGGGCTACTGAACATCGATATTGGGAGCAACAGGATTGGAGCCAAATGCTGTTTACAGATAAGGCCCGATTCAGTCTGGAGTGTGACCCCGACGTGTTTTGGTATGGAGGGAATGAGGCACTCGAAATAACACCACATTCGTTCGTGAAACATCACAATACAGACGAGATGATTTGATGACATGAAGTGGAATCAGTATAGATCGACTTACGGACCTGCATATAATTCGGAATGGTACTTTGACGGTCCAAAAATATGCAGACGAGATACTGAGACCTCATGTCATACCTTACGCTGCAGACATTTGAGATTCCTTTATTTTCCAACGTGATAATGGTAGACCGTATACAGCTCGTCTTGTGGAGAACATGATTGAAGCTGAAACAATGCAGCGTATGGAATGGAGAGCATGCTCTACTGACCTGAATCCGATCGAGCATGTTTGGGGCATACTCGGACGACGCATTGCTGCCAGACCAAGGCCTCGTTTTACTGTCCGAGACATGGAGATTGCACTTCTTGAGGAGTGGAACAGTATTCCCCAAAGCCTTATCGATAAAATCATCGCATCCATGAAAACAGGTGGGCAGCAGTCTTAGTTGTTCGAAATCACAACGCCATATTAAATATCTTGCATCATTTCTAAATAATTCTCTTTTTTATATAATTTACATACCAGATTATTGCTCTAAATCATTTTTTCATCTTTTCCCATCTTTTAAAAAAATTAAAGATTAATTACAAATTTTTTGCGTCTTTTTTTTCTGTATTGCACATTGATACGCGCGTATAATCCAATTATCCATTTTATGCCAATATAAGGCTGTCTCGTAAGGTTTTCTTAACTTCTTTGCTTGCTTTCTTGCCCCGCTAGTTCTTAGAGCAGATATATATATATATATATATGTTGTTCATTTGGAGTTAAAGGTGATTGCTCTCTCGTAAGAACATTTCTTGTGCTGTAGCTTCCAGAAATTGATTCAAAATACCAAGTTTGACAGCCTTTTGTCAGAGATTCTGTACTTAGAATTTAACGCTCTTTAATTTCTGCATTTCTGAATGAGAGTGTACACTAATTTTTTAAAAAATGAGTCCTTGAATGGGGCAGAAAGTAGCCACTTTGTATTTATATATAGTCTTAGATAAAACAGCCTCAAGGAATAAATGTCGATGATTAGAGGTGATTTATTTAGTACCCATGATGTAAACATAACATCACTAATAAACACTATGCATGTTTCAAACTCAAAAAAAAAGTTAGTTTTTTGGCTGCGCAAAAGTTACATCTAGAGAATTTCATAAGATGATATTCTGCAAAGAAGAGGACATTTCTTGTCTATACTAATATTATAATATGCTCAGGGAATTATTTCAATACTATATGTAAACTCACAGACCAATTGCATGGGCCAAACATCTTCCCAGACATACAAAAGAAGCGTGTTCAGCTCAACTTACTGAAGTAATCCATTTTAAGATGATAAAGCAAATAAACTGTAAAAAGAATACTGATTTAAATAAAATCGTCTGAATTTATTCAATGTTTTTTATTGAATGTTCAATATTTTAAATTGCTTAAATAAATATTCTAATATTTTCACTTTTCAAAAAATATTTTTTTAATTAATCATTTAAAAATGATATTAATATTAAAATATTGCTTAATTATTACTAAAGACTTCCATTAGACCATTAATAACACACGTTTTATGAAGCTATGTTATAAAACTATCTAATTGTCACGCTCGCGCTCATACTCATAGCGACACTTTATGTATGTCTGGGAAGATGTTTGGCCCATGGAGGAAAGATTTGTTTGTTTGTTTGAATTGAATAAGCTCCGAAACTACTTGATGGATTTGAAAAATTCTTTCACCGTTGGAAAGCTATACTATTTCCGGTGAACATAGGCTAATTTTTAATTGATTTATTCAAATATTTTCCTACATAATTCAAAATTTTATTATTTTTCATACAGAATCAATTAACATTTTTCGATAAAAAATAACCATTTTTCTTACCCGTTGCCAAGAAAATTAAAATCTCGAATAATTTCTCGGCAATTAATTTTCAGTTGAACAGTATCCACGTGAAAAATTAAAATAAAAAGAATTCAAGGGAACATAAATATGACTTCATACTTGGAAAAAAAAGTATTTTATTATATAAGACACACAAAAACCGGTTATTTTAATAAGAGGTTCTCTGTGAAAAATGGGGACATAATTAGAAGTAAAGTGAACGGGAAAGAATTAAATTATTAATAAAATATTTGATTTGGAAAAATATGGTGTCATACTTTAAATAACATAGAAATTTTGAAATATTTGTTAATAGAACAAGAGGCATGGGTGTATGTAACTAATAAAAAAATAGTTAATTGATTGTTTGTTTGTTTGAAATGAATAGACTCCGAAAGTACTTGACGGATTTGAAAAATTATTTCGCCGTTGGAAAGCTACACTATTTCCGGTGAACCTAGGCTAAATTATATTTTCAAAAAAAAAAATAAATAAATAAATAAAAAATAGGGATAGTAACTAAAATGTCAATAATTTAACCCAAGGTGTAGAAAAATGGCCTTAAAAAATCCTTACATCGCGTGCGCTGCGAATACTATTGATTATAAAACAAAATAATGTACTACGACTTTGCAGAACGTATAATTAACTACAAAAAATGTCGCGACAGCATATGTCTAACTGTTACAGTTACGTCACAATAAGGGTTTTTTTTATTACAAAAATAATTAAAATGTCGTCTCAGTAAAAGTTCATTATTTTTGCCTTGATATTAATCCTTATCAAAATAAATTACTTCATAAACAAGACTGACGCGATAATACACCATACGACTCAGGACACGGATCGGAACAGGAAAGAGTGCTATCCAAAAAATATACCAACTAATATCGAAGACGCAGTCCATTATCTACAGGAATTTTTAAATTCACTAAACCTTTCTGGACTGCCACCACATGAATTGACGTTAAAGATTGGAATTCCAATCATGGTTTTGAGAAATTTAAGCCCTCGATCATGTTCAATGTGACGAGGCTACTTATAAAGAAATTGAAGGACAATTTAACTGTAGCAACCTTTATCACCGGCCCAGCAGCTGGTCAACTAGCTCATATACCGAGGATCCCAACTGATCTAGTAATCCCATTTAAACGGGATCAATTTCCTGTAAAAACATCTTTCGCGTTAGTTAATAATAAGTCCAAAAGTCAAACCTTCGAATTAGTCGGGATCGACCTACGAAAAGAATGTTTTACACATGGCCAACTGTATGTTGGCCTATCGCGGGTCGGAACTCCTGAAAATCAATTTATTTTGCTGCCACAAAATAAAACATCTAATATTGTTTACAGGGAAGCTCTGTAAACGAATAATAAATTTAATGGCTTTTGTTTTGTAGGCGTAAAATTTTTTACAAACATTATTACATATTAATAAAAAATAATACTAATATCCAAATTTTCTTTTATAAGTTTACACTTTTTTAGTAACTCCACCCACAAAGAAGAGAGTATGAGTGTGTGTGTAAAAATTTATAACTTGAAAATTTTTTAATACCCGTGCAAAGCTTGGGCGGGGTGCTATAATCTTTATCCATAAAACAAAGTCGTGTTAGTTACACCATTTATAACTTAAAAACGGATGGATCGATTTTTATGAAACTTTGTATGGAGTTATCTGGCACCTTATATTAACATATAGGCTACTTTTTACCCGGCTACTTAAAAGGAGGGTAATGGTTTTAGTAGTTGAATTTAATGGGATGAAGTGGTAGTAACAATTTGCGGTGTCAGTAGTGACACGGGACTACCCGAAGCAAAGCGAGGGCGGGCCGCTAGTATTTTGTATTATTTTATATGATATTTAACTTATGCAAAAAACTATTTAAAATTATATACATTATTAGTAAAATAGTATCGAATGCGATCTTCATTTTTAATAGGGAAAACCCCTCATCTCACACAAAATCTTTCGTCGTTCTAAAAACAGCTTAGCTACCGCTGCTAAAAGACAAATAACAGAAGGCTATTTTCACAAAGAAAATATCAATGGAGATCGGCGATTTCCAATATCCTCCAACATTTGAGGTTCAGGGAAGAATGAAGTTCAAAAGTCTTACAAATCAAGTCATTGCGTCAGATTTCTACCAACTCGAGATTGCCGATTGTCATTTTCGGCATAAAAGACCGGTGCACAGGAGCAGGAATAGAGGCGCTATCCATAGGCTCAACTACAGATGTAGAATCTGTACATTCCACGTGCAGCAAGAAATCAATGCACCTAGTGAAATAAGACTAGAGAGCCTTTAAAGCATGAACTGTCTCGCATGAAAGGTGAAAGAAATCATTGAAAAGGACATTAAGGATAGTGATAAAAAACATATACAGTAAAACCTCCATAACGGGCACTCCCGAATAGCGGCCACCTCTATTTAACGGAAAACTTTCCAATCCCGACTCCTAAAACCAACATTTTTGTATGCTTAACCTCTGAATAACGGACATTCCGAATAGCGGACACTTTATCAGGCGATAAACAGTAAAAAAGTATTTTTAAAGAGAAAAAAAAAAAAAAGGGAAAAAATAGCAAAAAAGCCTCTGAATTTATCAAGACAATGTATCACAAATTTTGTAATCACAGATAAATGAAGATAAAGAGTTGGGGAAAATTCCCCCCCCCTGTTCAGTGCTAAATTCAGGGGATTGCCCGGGAGGAATATTTCCCAGAGCATTGAAATGTCATCCAAGAATATGTTGAGATTTTATGCTTTTAGAAGTCAAAAAGCGCAATCCCCGCCCGGAACTCTGTAATGCAAAATAACGTCACATTGAAAAAAAATTACATGTAATCGCAAGCAAAAGTAAACTTTTGTAATAGATTTTTTTCACGAGAATATAATAAACAGTGGATAAAAGTGAGCACAATTTTATTGCCTAAAAGTAATTTTAATTTCTGATAATTATATAATAGAGGTTTTAGGACATATAAAAGTAAATTAATAAAACATTAAGCATTTCATAATGATTTTTGAATCTCTGAGGTTTTCCCAATAGCGGACACCTCCGAATAGCGGACAATTTCTACGTTCCCGAGGTGTCCGTTATTTAGAGGTTTTACTGTACTTGAAAAAGGAATAGGTATCCAGTCAAAGAAACAAACAATTCGAATGAAGGGGAAAATAAACAAACTATATGCCTTAAGACAGTAAGTTTTCAAAATAATCTCTACATACATCGAAACCTACTTCTTCCCTATGTGGAATGAGACAATGATCCAATAAAAGCTAAGGGGGGGGACAACTGAAGATGGACATTTTTTTCTCTCAGTTGCAAAAATTCAGTTTTTGCATCTTTACCAATTAGTATTATAGCAAGATCCCAGGGCCCCCAGACGTTACCTATTTTCTCACAAGTAAAATGTATTGAATAAAGTAGTGTTAGTACGTGCTATGAGCGTAGTGATACCTGCTATCTTGGACCGACGGACGGCTAATTCACAGGTACCAGGTACCAAAGGTAGGTAAAAACACAAAGAACTTTTCTTATTTTCTCAGTCTTGATTTTTATATATGATGCTCAGGGAACTATTTCAATACTATAAGTAAGCTCCCAGACCAATTGCATGGGCCAAACATCTTCCCAGACATACAAAAGAAGCGCGTTCAGCTCAACTTACTGAAGTAATCCATTTTAAGATGATAAAGCAAATAAACTGTAAAAAGAATACTGATTTAAATAAAATCGTCTGAATTTATTCAATGTTTTTTATTGAATGTTCAATATTTTAAATTGCTTAAATAAATATTCTAATATTTTCACTTTTCAAAAAATATTTTTTTAATTAATCATTTAAAAATGATATTAATATTAAAATATTGCTTAATTATTACTAAAGACTTCCATTAGACCATTAATAACACACGTTTTATGAAGCTATGTTATAAAACTATCTAATTGTCACGCTCGCGCTCATACTCATAGCGACACTTTATGTATGCCTGGGAAGATGTTTGGCCCATGCAATTGGTCTGGGAGCTTACATAAAGTATTGAAATAGTTCCTTGAGCATCATATATAAAAATCAAGACTGAGAAAATAAGAAAAGTTCGTAGTGTTTTTACCCACCTTTGGTACCTGGTACTCGTAAATTGGCCGTCGGTCCAAGCTAACAGATATCACTACACTCATAGCACGTACTAACACTACTTTATCCAATACATTTCACTTGTGAGAAAATAAGAAATGTCTGGGGGCTCTGGGATCTTGGACTATATGATTCGGTTAAAAACAATTATCTTTATCTGCGTATGCATCATTTAATTAAGTACCATTACCTCCCATATATTTTGTTGTGCTGTCTATCTGGCAGATAAAAAGGTGTAGCAAATAAGATTATCTCACTAAAATGTATTCACCTGTTTTCGGTCCAGTAGCTTAACAGGTAGAGTTTTGATAATTTAAGTCTAATGTTTTGGATTCGACTGCCGGCTTAGACATTTTTTTCAATCAATTGGAAATTTTCAATTTCTATGATTTCTTTATCAATCAATATAATTGAAATTGAATTGTACGAAAATAAAGTCTTAAAAATAAGCACTTCTTTATTATGGTTAATACATCTTGAGATTTTTAAAAATTATATTTACAAGTTTGAATTTTAAACCCCTTTAATACAGAACTATCTTATTGTAAAAGGACATCCCCCCCCCCACACACACACACACATACACGTAAACATAACTGACTGTACAATAAAAAAGCAAATATCATTACATGGATAAAATTTCATTATTCATATGAGAAATAACAAAAAATCAAATTTCAATCAGAATAATTTATTCATCGCAACAAGTTATTTTGTAAATAATCGAAATTCTGCATTAAACTTTCAAATCTAAAAGAAAGTAAACAATTTCAGCTATTTTCTCTTTTTTTAAGAGTAACAAAAGAATCAAAAGTACTACAACATGCAAGTGAAGGAAATTAAAACAGTAAACAGAGATAACGAAATTGTAAAAGAAAACTTCTAGTCAATGATATATATATTTAATTTTAACACAACAATGGCAGTAAGTTAAGCAATAAATAAAAATCGTTACGAACTTGCAGGAGAGAAAGCTAGCGAAACTAAACGGCCAAATAATTTCAAATTCAAGATCTTGCGAAAAGTTAGTTTTAACTCCTCCCCAAGCCCCAAGACTCATTAGATAGCAGGAAGGGGGGCCCACAAAACAAATTAGCATGATAACTGAACAAATCACCCAGAAAATATTCAGTTTCAGAGAAGAACCTATTATACCTTTAATCGCTAATTCAACAGAGAACAATATTTCAAGGGGCTTTCCTCCACGAAGAAAGGCACAGGGGTTTTTGTTTTCTTCGGGAAAGGGCTAAATTGGAGAGAGAACAATCATCCTTCATAAAGGAATTCATTTGCATTTTACTTTGAAATTTCCCTTGAAACAGAATTTAAAAGTTAACTGTTGGTTCACAATTTCTGCCTGTTCATGCGATACTTTAAAATGTTCATTTACGTTTTGGAAAAAATATACTTCAAAACTCAGAAGTGGCCAATGAATAAACATATTTTCAAATAATAATATGTATGACTATACAGGGTGATTCATAAAAGATGGGCAGAACTTTAAGGGGTTATAGTACACTTAAAGACAAATAATATTAAATAGGAGACTAAGGGTCCCAGACGTATTCCCAAGGAGATAGGGGGCATTAAAGTTTAGGGTCCGAAATTTCAAATGATTATAAAAAATGGAAAAATTGGTCGATTCGTTTGCGGTTTTTGCAAAAAATTTTCTTTATGCCAGTATTTTCTTGAAATAAAATTTTAAAGTTCAATTTCAAAAAATGACGATAGGGGGCGCTTTAGACTTTGGAGTAACAAACAACTATTTTTTAACGTTATTTTTTGTATTTCTTTAAATGATTTCGAAAGCTTAGACTTAAACTTAAATTTTGATCTAAAAATCTGAGTCCTAACGAGTAGTTAAGTAGCGTAAACTGAAATTTGAAATTTGAAACCCTTCTCCCCCCAGAACAAAAATCAGTTATTCCCGATCTTTGTGTCGTAGATTAGGCTCTAACTACTGCCGCGTTTTGCTAAAATTATTCTTTATGTCAGTATTTTCTTGAAAATAAATTTTAAAGAAAAGTTTCAAAAAATTCCGATAGAGGGCGCTTTAGACTTTGGAGTAACGAACAACTATTTTATACCGTTATTTTTTGTGTCTCATTAAATGCTTTCTAAAGCTTAGACTTAAATTTTCAGCCCAAAATCTGAATCGTTAGACGTGGTTAAGTTTCTGGGGAGAGGGGTTTGAAATTTCTACTCCTGAGCACAGTTCAGTTTACCATGTCCACACATTGTGTGCTGTGATACGAGGTAAAAAGACACAAATTAGGATTATGTTACCAAAGCATATTTATTAACATGTAATTACAATAAATGTTCAAAATTGTGACCACCAGAGGTTATGCACGCAGAACAACGGCGAAGAATGGAACGGCGAACATTCGCGAAAACATCAGGCTTTTCGAGCACTTCCGCTACAGCGGCGGAAAGTCTGGCGACCAGTTCCTCGGGGGATTCAATGGGTGTCTCATACATAAGAGCCTTCAATTGTCCCCAAAAAAAGAAATCGAGGGGTGAAAGATCTGGCGAGCGAGCAGGCCAAGCAACAGGACCACCTCGACCAATCCATCTGTTCGGAAATGTGATGTCCAGATAGTTGCGGACGTCTCGTACGTAATGGGCTGGCGTTCCATCGTGCTGGAACCACATGACCCACCGGATGCGTGGAGGAACAACGTTTAACAGATCTGGCAGCACATGTTGCAGAAATGTGAGGTATGTTTTACCGTTGAGGCGTTCAGGAAGAAGGTACGGTCCGATTAGGTGGTCTCCGAGGATTCCTGCCCAAACATTGATGGAAAAGCGTCTCTGATGAGCATGTGGATACGTAGCATGTGGATTGACATCCGCCCATACATGTGCATTGTGTGTGTTAAATGTACCTTCACGTGTGAAGGTACATTCATCGGTGAAAAGCACAGTTCGTCCAAAATGTGGATTTAGCGCGTTCTGCTGCAGAAACCAGCGGGCGAATTCAATACGATTTGGATTATCCCCTGGAGACAGTTTCTGGACTCGTTGCACATGAAACGGGAGCAAATGTTTATCCTTCAGTACCCTCCAAGTCATGGACTGTGAGGTATCCACCTGCCTAGCCACTGTTCATGTACTTGTACTTGGTTGCGCCGCTACTACATCCAGAATGGCTTCTGCAACAACTACTGATTCGTCCTTTTTTGCACGACCTGCATTCGACCGGGAAGCGAGAAATTATCTCGTCTCACACAACTGTCTGTGCAAGCGCTCGAAAGTTTTGCGGTTAGGCAACCGCCTGTTGGGAAATCGCTCTCCGTACATTCGTTGTGCCTCTGCACCATTTCCATCTGCCGCTCCGTAAATTAAATGCATCTCAGCCTTTTCCTTATTCGTGAAGGGCACCATCTTCCGTTTCATTACTACAGCGACTTACACTTGACTCACCGTTCAGTGGTTTTTATGCCTGAATCGTGTCGAAATTTTGCATACGTGTTCTTCTTCTTCCCCATTTGACATTTGCATACTTTCTGTCTCCTTCTTCACCCAGTGACTAGCGTCAGGAATGGAGCTTTAACGTTTGCATGAGCGACGTTTCCAACTGTGCCAGTGCCTTTATGAGTGAATTCCGACTATGCAGTCCTTGACGAAAGTTGTATTTTTGCCTCGTATCACAGCACAGAATCGTTGGGCATGGTTAAGTAGTGCAAACTGAACTATGTTCAGAAGTTGAAATTTGAACCTCCTCCCCTTGCTACTGAACCACGCTCAGCGATTCAGATTTTGAGCTGAAAATTTAAGTTTAAGTCTAAGCTTTAGAAAGCATTTAATGAGACACAAAAAATAACGGTATAAAATAGTTGTTCGTTACTCTAAAGTCTAAAGCGCCCTCTATCGGAATTTTTTGAAACTTTTCTTTAAAATTTATTTTCAAGAAAATACTGACATAAAGAATAATTTTAGCAAAACGCGGCAGTAGTTAGAGCCTAATCTACGACACAAAGATCGGGAATAACTGATTTTTGTTCTGGGGGGAGAAGGGTTTCAAATTTCAAATTTCAAATTTCAGTTTACGCTACTTAACTGATCGTTAGGACTCAGATTTTTAGATCAAAATTTAAGTTTAAGTCTAAGCTTTCGAAATCATTTAAAGAAATACAAAAAATAACGTTAAA
Organism: Maratus speculifer; assembly: GCA_964019185.1. Taxonomy (NCBI): domain Eukaryota; kingdom Metazoa; phylum Arthropoda; class Arachnida; order Araneae; family Salticidae; genus Maratus; species Maratus speculifer. Next base: position 60,291,828 of record OZ025291.1, on the reverse strand, counting down.
AAATAGTTGTTTGTTACTCCAAAGTCTAAAGCGCCCCCTATCGGCATTTTTTGAAATTGAACTTTAAAATTTTATTTCAAGAAAATACTGGCATAAAGAAAATTTTTTGCAAAAACCGCAAACGAATCGACCAATTTTTCCATTTTTTATAATCATTTGAAATTTCGGACCCTAAACTTTAATGCCCCCTATCTCCTTGGGAATACGTCTGGGACCCTTAATCTCCTATTTAATATTATTTGTCTTTAAGTGTACTATAACCCCTTAAAGTTCTGCCCATCTTTTATGAATCACCCTGTATAAAAACAAATAAATTAACATAAGTATGTGTAGAGAAAATTCTAATATTTTATATGCATCTGTATATATATATATATATTAAACGAAATTATATTATATTATAATTTCGTTTAATTAATATTCGTATAATTCGTATAATTTATTTATATTATAATTAAACGAAGTTATATTATATTATATTATAATTTCGTTCACTTAATATTCGTATAATCCATATAATTTATATTATATTATAATTAAACGAAATTGTATTATATTATAAAAGAAAGTTAGTGAAATCTATCGAGATAAATCTTTACAACTTTTAAAGTTAGCTCAATAGTTTTTAAAATTAGTAATTTATTTTTTACAGTTTAAGTTCAAGAAATTATTAAAATACATATACAGAGCCAGCAAAAAAAAATCTTGAAATTTGCGATTTTAGACGTTTAGTTAAGTATTTAGAATACATGAGGTATTATTCTGAAACTCCCAGTTTGTATTCAAATTAATACAGTTCAAATATTTTTGCGAAGATTTTTTTCCGAAATCCCATAGGGACCTCAATAAACTAAAAAAGAGCAAAGATGTTTTGGATAACGAAAGTAGCAAAAGCATTCAAACTGCAGATTATAATTAAGTTACTTATTATAATAAACTCTCTCTATTTTTATGAGAATAGCATGTGTACTCGTAGAGAAATTAAGGTTTTTATAAAAACAGTCCCGAATTTTCCCAAGTTTTTTTGCTTATAATTTACAAAATTCTTAATAAAAAACAATGTTTATTTCAGAAAATGTGACAAATAGTAATTTTCATAATACCTGGTAATCAGAATTAAATAATAATAATAACTTCATGAAAAATGAACAGGTTTACTATATAAAGTTTTACTGCGCATGTGTGAATGTAATCAAAATATAATTTGCATAATTTGTCATCTAAATGTATAGAGCATCTTCTGTGAAAGTCTCAAAAACATAGCTCGAAAATTGTGAAAATTATCATCGATAGAATAAGCTCAAAATCCGTTGTTCCCAAAAGGAAGCAAAAAGATGAGGGTCTGTATCCATTATTATTATTATTATTAGGTATTTTAATATAACCTGATTTATGCAATAAATTTTTTCCTTTTTATCAATGGCTAATATCTACATTTCATAAGAACAACAGTTATCAGAACACGGAACTAGCAAAGAATATTGATAAACTAATTTTTGGGAGTTTTTATGCTGAAAAGTTTTTTTTCACTTAAAAGGAAAACAAAAATTATTATTTTTAATAAAATAACGACTAAAAAAGCATTTAAATTGATATTTATAAATATCTCCACTCAAAATTATCCATCAAATTTTACAGAAGAAACAGTTTCATTGTAAAAATGTTAGTTCAATCAGTAATTTTTTTAAAGTACATGTAAGAGTATATTTTTAAAACAATTAATATAATTAAAAATTCTCTTTCGAAAAAATAATGCAATTTTACATTTTTTGGTTTTATGATGAAGTAATTAACAGAACATTAAATATTTATTAAAATGACTCAAGAAAGAAAGAAAAAAAATAGATTAAGAATAATCTTCATTTTTGTGCATTTTAAAGATAATTCTCGGATTATATTTATGTATATATTGTTAATATTTAAGACTAGCTATGCTACGCTGAATTCATCCTAAATTGCTAAAAATATTACAAATACTTCTAATCTCTTAAAAGAATGTAAAACGGCTAGTTATCTTTTCAGGGGAATTATTTGTCTCGGCTGCTAATTACAAAATAATCTGCATTTATTAGTCTCTTCATGCTTAATAACAGTTTTCAGATATAAACAAGAGTCATTAGTTTGGTTTTTATAACTAATTTGTATGACGAATGCCTCGTTTTCGTCCAACCAATCCTTATTATGCATTTGGTTGAATATCCTTTTAAATCTAGTTAGTTTTTACCCTTAATTATGGACAACCAATAATGTATTGTTTGTTAGTAAACATTATATTGTTACGAATTTTGTAAATAGTTAGTGTTTGTACTGTAAAATAATGTAAATAATCTTATTAAGCTCCATTCCTTTACTTATATTAGTTTTTGTTACATTGTCTCTGTTATCAAGCAAACTTGTCCATTATTTTCAGTGTATGTCTACGGCAGATTGGCGAAATAATGAAGATATCGCCAAGTTGGCGTCACTTTTGGCGACTAATTTTGGTCGCCAAATTTGGCGATATATCGCCAAGTTGGCGACAAACTTGGCGATTGTTGGCGATGGTAACCCTTTCCTCTCTGGTAACCCCCCTTAGGTATACTGATACATTGTTTGTTGTTCCGTGGATTTTTTCGAGTAGATTCTAGAAATTTCTAGCACATGCTCCGAACCTATATAAGAAGAGAAGCGATGCGAGCTGTTGTTATTATTTACCAGTCAGTCATTGAGTGAGCTACTAGAGATTGTCCAAGCGAGTTTGCTTGATGTATTGAGTTTTATCTACGTTGTTTTGAATGTGATATAGTGTTGAGACATTGTATAAAGAGTCTCTGCGACCTATATTTGTACTTGTTCGATAGATTTAAACAGTTATTTTGGAATATCTTGTAATATTTGTGAGTTTCGAAGACTCTGTTGTTCTGAAGATCTGTAAATAAATTATTTTCTACTTTTCTAAGAGAAAAGAGTTTGAAGTTGTCTAACCATAAGATCGAAAGAATCCTATATACGCTGCAACAATATTTATTTTATTTATTATTACCTCTTAATTCTTATGCATCGTGTTTAAAGCTTAATGATAATTCGAACAATAAGGTGGTTAATAAATGGTACACAAAATCTCTGTTTAATTATAATACTAGTCTCCTGAAACAATAATGTAATTTTTGAAAAGAGTAATTTTAATAGCGACTATACTAATTATTTATTTACAAAATAAATTTTTCTTTTTTGGGAATAATATAACTAAGAAGAAAACATTACACTTAATATTTATATATTTCTTATTTAAAATTATATTTTAAATATATTAAAAATTACAACTTAATTATAAAATACTGTTATTTTAATAAATAATTTTTAAAAAGAAATATAAATAATAGTGGATTTTAAAAACGAAAATTAATGGAGTTAATCATTTATTTTAATACATTGAACGTAATTTTAAATTACTTCTTTTTTTATGTTGAAGTAGTTATCATAGTATTAAATATTTATGAAAAACGTCGATATTGGGAAAAAATACAGATAAAAAGGAATCTTAAAATTTCAAAGACAATTCTAGATTTATATATTTTCGATAATTAAAAAAATTAAAACAAGCAAATTTAATAACGTTTTCTTTAATTTACCAAAACCTAAATTTCTAAAAAGGAATTTAATGTAATTCTTATCCTTTAAAAGGGTCTAAAAATGACTGATTTTCTCCAACGGAGACGCATTTGTCTCGACTGCTAATTAGGAAACAGGCAACATATTTACTAGTCTCCTTATGTTTAATGAAAGTTTTTAGATGTATGCAACAGTCATTAGCTTGGTCTTAATCAGTTGTTTGTGTGACGAATGCACTCATTTCGTATATCAATCCCTATTATAAGTTAGATTGAAGATTCTTCATTTAAACCCAGTTAGTGTAGTGTAGTGTAGTGTAGTGTATTTTTGACGGCCGATTATCTACGCTATGGGATATAGGCCCTATGAGGTGGGTTGCCCTCCGTGGGGGTCTTTCTAAGGGAACCTAACCCGTATTTACGCAAGGTTCGAAGAAAACCACGGAAAACTTCGAACGGTTAGGCCGACGGTCGTGATTGGGTTCGAACCCAGCACCTACCGTCTACCAGTTTGGAGGTCAGAACCTCGCGGCCACTGGTGGGGCTTAAACCCAGTTAGATTTCAAGGGTAATTAAAAGCAAGTAATAATATTTCATTTGTCATTAAGCAGAGATTGTATTTTATTTGGGAAGACTGTGTACATATATATGGAAAGTCAGTTTTGCAGGTTTACATTATTTTTGTGAACAAATTTTAATGTTTAATATTTTTCATTTTCATTCCTCTGTTTCATTTCCGTATTATTACTAATAAGCACTATCAGGAGATTTCGTGTTTCGTGTTTGTGAACAAACACTAAAGCGAAATATAATTACATGCACTGGTACTTCAGGACTGTTTATTTTCTGTGTAAATGCTTTATTCTGCCAGGGGTGTTCTCCCCCCCCCTTCCTTAAATCCACTTTTTGTTACATTAATTTGATAATGATAACTGCTGAGAATTGAGTATTTCAAATCGCATATATGAAATAATTAAAAATTAATTTCATGATAATTATACTAGCTTGAATGACTAATTATTTTCAAAAATACATAGTTTATCAATTATTGGTAATCCTGATTGTTCAATTAATCTGAAAAGGATTATTTGAGTCTCTCTCTGATTTTTTTTTTAAATTTCTACTCTTATATTTGGTTAATATACATTCGGTAATTAAAATAATTAAACTGAGTGAATTCAATGACATTACCTTTAGTTTTACAAATGCTAACCTATTAAAAACGTTAAAGATAATTCTTATGTTTTAAAAGGTTGTAAAACGCCTAGTTTTCATCCAAATCAGAAGTATTAATCTTAGTTGCTAATTACAAAATAAACTTGAATTATTAATATCTTCTTTTTTAATGAAATTTTTATCTGTGCACTACAGTCATTAGCTTGATTTTAAAACATCGTTTGTGTGACGAATGCGCTGTTTTCGTGCACTAATCCTTATTATGCGTTTGATACGAGATTTTTTCTTTCAAAATCCAATTAGCTTTATCGCGTAATTAGTGACAACCAATAATGTTCCATTTTATATTCATGAGATGTAAACTTAATGACTATTTGAACAATATGTTTTTTTAAGGTCTGTATTTGATAAGAAAGTCAGTTTTTTTAAAACCTTAAAAAGAAAATTAAACCTGTGGTTATACGATCTATTAAGGATCAAGACCTACTAGTGCCCAATTCAATGTCTTATTATTATTATTATTATTTTATTCATTTCTTCATTCTATTCCATGAGGTGCTATATAGCATATGGTCAAATGGTCAACCCAACTCGAGAACTTCAGCGATTAGTTCCCAAAAGGGCATTAAACCTGTGGTTATACGATCCATTACGGATCAAGGCCTATATTTCCTAAAACGATATCTTTTTTGGTATTCATTTCTTGATTCTCGGTCGAAGACGTGTGGTCAAGTGGTCAGCCTAACTCTTGACCCTCAGTGATTAGTTCCCAAACAAGAATGGTACTCATTTTATTGATCTTCGAAGGGATGAAAGATTGAACGAATTTTGCTTAACCGGGAGTCGAACTCTCAACCAGTAGCATGGTAGACAGGAGTTACTAGAACCAGAAATATAATTATTGAATGAAGCACTTATATTGTTCTAGTGTTTTTTACTTCGTGAGTTATTAATAAATTCAATTTTTCGCATATAATAATAAAATAAGTAAGAATAAACCGTCCCACTTATTGTTTATAAATCTCTTCATTTAAAATTAAGGTACCCTGGGGTAATAACGCCACGTTAAGGTTCTACCAATTTTCACGGCTTAGTTTTAGATTGTATTTTTCAAACAAATATATGATTTGATACAGCAACTCATTGACTATCTATATAAAAAAAATAATTTAATAGATATGTATTCATAAAAAGTAATGGCGTGATTTCTTGACCAATGCTATTTGGCGTTATTACCCACCTATATGGATAATAACGCCATGCAAACAAAACTATGAAATAAGATGGAATAATTGCATGTAGATTGCCCAATTCTAAAAATACAAACTCTACAAACTTAGAAATTGACAAATGCCAAGAAGATGTGACTGAAAAGATTAATAAAGGCCAAGAAGAAATGAAGAAAACTTTAGAAGAAAAGTTCTCGTCGGTAGAGAGAAGAATAGGCTCGGTAGAAGAGAAAATGGCGGAAGTAGAAGAGAAAATTCAGAATGAAATTTGTAACTTTGAAGAGAAAATCAGTAACGTTGAAGAGAAAATCAGTAACGTTGAAGAGAAAATACTAGGTGAAGTAGATGAAAAGCTAAATAAAAAAGTACAAGATCTTGAGAAGAAACTTTCAGCGTCTAGTGGTAATTATGAAGAAATTAGGAATCCGCCTGCTTCTCCCGTGCACATTAAGCTGTCGACATACGATGGAAAGAGTTCCTGGCAAGTTTACAAGACCCAATTCACTATTGTAGCTGAAGCGAACAAATGGAGTGACGAGGTGAAAGCTTGTCAACTGGCAGCATCTTTAAGAGGAGAAGCCGCCGACGTGCTGCAAACATTGCCCGATATGACGCAACTCAATTTTGAGACTCTAAGTTGTGCACTTGAAATGAGATTCGGCGAAAAATTCTTCAAGGATTATACGAGAATACAAATGAAGAACCGCCATCAAAAATCGAGTGAAACCCTTCAAGGGTTTGCCTCGGAAATTGAACGGCTTGCAAATTTAGCATTCATTGACTGTCCAACAAATGTACGGGAAATGCTCTCGCTGCAATATTTTGTAGACGGAATAAAAGATCCAGAAGTGCAGAGAGCGGTACGAATGGCAGATGTACAGGATTTAAAGGCTGCACTACTATATGCCTTAAAGTTGGAAGCAGCTACACAAGCCAGCCGAAGAGATCGTCATTCAGTCCGAGGGGCAACGGTGAACAGAAGCTCAGACACTGGGATCGACTTCTTGAAAGAAATTAGGAAATTAAATCAAGAGATTGAAGCTTTAAAATATGGAAGAACAAGCGCAAGAAGACAGAATCTCACGTGCTGGGGATGCGGTGATACAGGACATCTCCGAAGAAATTGCCCCAAAATCCACGAACGTGAGATAAATTCAAACAGTCAGCAGGGAAACTAAATTTTGGCCATCTCGCGGGGCGGAGGTTGCCAGAGAATGAAAAGCCCCACCTGAAGATCCTCCAGATATCAAAAATGAGTGGCGGTGATAATGAATTATATGTGATAGGCTTTATTAACGGAATTCAATGCCGTATGATTGTCGATACAGGAGCCAATGTGACAATAATAAGAGAAGATTTGGCTCGAAAATTGAAATCTAAACTCATCTGGACTCCACCCTGCGTTACCCTGCAAACTGTGACGGGCGACAAGATAGTCATATATGGAAAGGCCAATTTAACCATCAACTTTGGAGGAAAGAAATATTATCATACGGCATATGTGGCTGACATAACAGATCCTTGCTTAATCGGGCTAGATTTTCTGAAAAAGTTTGGCTTCAAGCTTGATTTCAAAAATAACAAAATGCTCTCAAAATTTGAAGAAATAAGTCTTTTTGGATTAAATAACGAAATTGAATGTAAACAAGCAGTAATAGCCAAAGAAGACATCAATCTAGATCCAAGAACAGAATTTTTAGTTCCAGCTGTAATTAAAAATGAAACTAATTACCGATTTGGCCATATAGATTATCCAGAAGACAATAGTACACAAGCAGGAGTATTGGTGGCTTCTTCTGTGGTAGACCTCTCGAAAAAGACCATTCCAGTCAGAATTGCTAACATCAGTGATAAGACGAGGACTATCAAGAAAGGAGAGGTGATAGCGTCATGTGCCCCTGTGACGTGCATAAGTCAAAATTCCAGTCACTCTGAGAAATCTTCAGATAATTTAGTCAAGGATTTGTTACAAAATACGGACTTAGATCCAAACCAGAGAGATGCTGCTGAAAGTTTAATTAGAGAATTCCAAAGTTTATTTTCCCAAACATCTGAAGACTTTGGACGAACTAAAATGGCACAACACCGAATTGACACGGGAGATCACTCTCCTATTAAACAGCACCCTAGACGATTACCTTTTGCCAAGCAAGAAGAGGTGCAGAATTTAATTAAAGATATGGAAGAAAATGACGTCATCGAACCATCGACAAGTCCATGGGCGTCTCCCATTGTATTAGTAAGAAAGAAGGATGGTTCAACAAGATTTTGTGTAGACTACCGCCGACTGAATGACGTCACTAAAAAGGATAGTTACCCTCTACCAAGGATCGACGACACTCTCGACACACTTGCGGGCAACACTTGGTTCTCGACTCTGGATCTGAAGAGTGGTTACTGGCAGGTAGAGATCCATCCCGACGACCGCGAGAAGACTGCCTTCACAACGGGACAAGGATTATGGCAATTCAAGGTAATGCCTTTTGGTCTATGTAACGCACCTGCAACTTTCGAACGGCTTATGGAAACGGTTCTCCGGGGGCTGTCGTATGAAGCATGTCTTGTTTATTTAGATGACATCATAATCATAGGAAAATCTTTTGATGAACATCTGAACAACCTCAGGCGGGTGCTACAAAAATTAAAGGAAGCTAATTTGAAGTTAAGCCCTTCGAAGTGCAGTTTGTTTCGCAATGAAGTCGCCTACCTTGGACACATCATTTCGGCGGAAGGAGTTAGGACTGATCCGGAGAAGATATCGGCCGTGAAAAATTGGAGTCGTCCAGCAGATGTTCACCAGCTTCGAAGTTTTCTAGGATTATGCACCTATTACAGAAAATTCGTCAAAGGCTTCTCGATGATTGCAAGACCACTTCATAAATTAACAGAAGCCAATCAAAAATTTATGTGGACACAGGAATGTGACGCTGCTTTCGAAAAGCTTAAGGAGGCCTTGACATCCACTCCAATTCTGTCGTATCCTCAAATCGATAAACAGTTTATACTTGATACGGATGCAAGCAACGAAAGCATTGGCGCTGTATTGTCCCAGGAAATCGAAGGCCAGGAGCGTGTTATCGCCTATTTCAGCAAGTGCTTGTCAAAGGCCGAGCGAAACTACTGCGTAACAAGAAAAGAGCTTCTTGCTGTAGTGAAAGCCATAGACCACTTTCATCACTATCTTTACGGTCGAAAGTTCCTGATCCGAACTGATCATGCTTCTCTAACTTGGCTATTGAATTTTAAGAACCCTGAAGGCCAGATAGCCAGGTGGATACAAAAGCTTCAAGAGTACGATATGGAGATACGCCATCGAAAAGGCTCATCACATGGAAATGCAGATGCTCTCTCAAGAAGACCCTGCTCAGAGAATTGTAGATACTGCGACCGGGCTGAGAAAAAATTTAATGTCAAAGGTCCTATAGTAAGACAAGTTACAACTGGGTCTACATCATCGCAAGATCCGTGGAGTGACGAGAGCCTGCGTAAAGATCAACTTGCTGATCCTGAAATTAAGCCCATTCTAGAGCTGAAAGAGGAGTCCAACAGGAAGCCCAGCTGGCAAGACATGGCCCATTACCATCCTACGACTAAACGTTATTGGGCTCTCTGGGATTCCTTACATTTGAAGAACGGCATCTTGTACCGAAAATGGGAGTCTGACGATGGAAAGACATGTAGATGGCAACTACTACTCCCTAAGTCGAGAATTTCTATAGTCCTTCAAGAACTGCATGATAGTCCCACAGGAGGTCATTTTGGTGTAATGAAGACCCTGCAAAAGGTTCGAGAGCGTTTCTACTGGAATAATGTTCGCAGTGATGTAGAGAAATGGTGTCAAACTTGTGACACCTGTGTAGCACGTAAAGGTCCAAAGAGGCGCACCCGTGGGCGACTGCAGCGTTATAATGTAGGAGCTCCTTTCGAACGAATTGCACTAGACATCCTGGGTCCTCTTCCTAGAACATCTGATGGCAATAAGTACATCCTCGTTGTCATGGACTACTTCACTAAGTGGCCTGAAGCCTACGCCATTCCTAATCAAGAGGCGGTAACAGTAGCAGACATACTAGTTCAACACTGGGTTTCCAGATATGGAGTTCCTATTCAAATCCATTCCGATCAAGGAAGAAACTTCGATTCGACTGTGTTTAAGGAAATGTGTGGACTACTCGGCATGGACAAAACTCGAACTACACCCCTACATCCTCAATCGGACGGCATGGTGGAGCGTTTCAATCGTACCATCCTAAATAGCCTCTCTCTCCTGGTGTCTAGAGACCAACAGGACTGGGACAAGAAATTGCCTCTTTTCCTGCTTGCCTACAGGAGTGCCACTCATGAGGCCACTAGTTACTCCCCTTCTCAAATGCTCTTTGGTCGTGATCTTCGTCTGCCTGCTGATCTTTTGTTTGGCCGTCCTCCTGATGCTCCTTCATCGCCTGAGGAATATGTCGATAAACTCCAGGCGCGGATTGAGGAGATTCATCGTCTAGCGAGGAACCGAATTGGACTGGCAACGGAAAAGATGAAGACACGGTACGACACAAAGGCAACAGGACATGAGTTCAACGAAGGTGACAAAGTTTGGTTGTGGAATCCGATCCGTCGTAAGGGACTGTCGCCAAAATTACAAAGAAACTGGGACGGTCCTTACATAGTCGTCAACAGGCTGAATGACGTCGTCGTACGCATACGAAAATCGCCACACGCCAAACCCAAGGTCGTACACTATAACCGGCTAGCCCCTTATTTTGGCCAAAGTGATTAGAAATTCAAAACTAGAATTTTAGACCATGGTCATGAAAGTCACTTTTTGTAAATATGTAAATAGTAATTAGTTCTTATTTATGTAAATTTTATTATTATTGTTATTATTTATTTATTTATTTATTTATTTGTTTATTTATTTTAAGTGTTCTCCTCTAACTCAAGGATTGCACTGCCCGGGACGTGCAGTCTTTGAGGAGGGGGTAGTGTTACGAATTTTGTAAATAGTTAGTGTTTGTACTGTAAAATAATGTAAATAATCTTATTAAGCTCCATTCCTTTACTTATATTAGTTTTTGTTACATTGTCTCTGTTATCAAGCAAACTTGTCCATTATTTTCAGTGTATGTCTACGGCAGATTGGCGAAATAATGAAGATATCGCCAAGTTGGCGTCACTTTTGGCGACTAATTTTGGTCGCCAAATTTGGCGATATATCGCCAAGTTGGCGACAAACTTGGCGATTGTTGGCGATGGTAACCCTTTCCTCTCTGGTAACCCCCCTTAGGTATACTGATACATTGTTTGTTGTTCCGTGGATTTTTTCGAGTAGATTCTAGAAATTTCTAGCACATGCTCCGAACCTATATAAGAAGAGAAGCGATGCGAGCTGTTGTTATTATTTACCAGTCAGTCATTGAGTGAGCTACTAGAGATTGTCCAAGCGAGTTTGCTTGATGTATTGAGTTTTATCTACGTTGTTTTGAATGTGATATAGTGTTGAGACATTGTATAAAGAGTCTCTGCGACCTATATTTGTACTTGTTCGATAGATTTAAACAGTTATTTTGGAATATCTTGTAATATTTGTGAGTTTCGAAGACTCTGTTGTTCTGAAGATCTGTAAATAAATTATTTTCTACTTTTCTAAGAGAAAAGAGTTTGAAGTTGTCTAACCATAAGATCGAAAGAATCCTATATACGCTGCAACAATATTTATTTTATTTATTATTACCTCTTAATTCTTATGCATCGTGTTTAAAGCTTAATGATAATTCGAACAATAAGGTGGTTAATAAATGGTACACAAAATCTCTGTTTAATTATAATACTAGTCTCCTGAAACAATAATGTAATTTTTGAAAAGAGTAATTTTAATAGCGACTATACTAATTATTTATTTACAAAATAAATTTTTCTTTTTTGGGAATAATATAACTAAGAAGAAAACATTACACTTAATATTTATATATTTCTTATTTAAAATTATATTTTAAATATATTAAAAATTACAACTTAATTATAAAATACTGTTATTTTAATAAATAATTTTTAAAAAGAAATATAAATAATAGTGGATTTTAAAAACGAAAATTAATGGAGTTAATCATTTATTTTAATACATTGAACGTAATTTTAAATTACTTCTTTTTTTATGTTGAAGTAGTTATCATAGTATTAAATATTTATGAAAAACGTCGATATTGGGAAAAAATACAGATAAAAAGGAATCTTAAAATTTCAAAGACAATTCTAGATTTATATATTTTCGATAATTAAAAAAATTAAAACAAGCAAATTTAATAACGTTTTCTTTAATTTACCAAAACCTAAATTTCTAAAAAGGAATTTAATGTAATTCTTATCCTTTAAAAGGGTCTAAAAATGACTGATTTTCTCCAACGGAGACGCATTTGTCTCGACTGCTAATTAGGAAACAGGCAACATATTTACTAGTCTCCTTATGTTTAATGAAAGTTTTTAGATGTATGCAACAGTCATTAGCTTGGTCTTAATCAGTTGTTTGTGTGACGAATGCACTCATTTCGTATATCAATCCCTATTATAAGTTAGATTGAAGATTCTTCATTTAAACCCAGTTAGTGTAGTGTAGTGTAGTGTAGTGTATTTTTGACGGCCGATTATCTACGCTATGGGATATAGGCCCTATGAGGTGGGTTGCCCTCCGTGGGGGTCTTTCTAAGGGAACCTAACCCGTATTTACGCAAGGTTCGAAGAAAACCACGGAAAACTTCGAACGGTTAGGCCGACGGTCGTGATTGGGTTCGAACCCAGCACCTACCGTCTACCAGTTTGGAGGTCAGAACCTCGCGGCCACTGGTGGGGCTTAAACCCAGTTAGATTTCAAGGGTAATTAAAAGCAAGTAATAATATTTCATTTGTCATTAAGCAGAGATTGTATTTTATTTGGGAAGACTGTGTACATATATATGGAAAGTCAGTTTTGCAGGTTTACATTATTTTTGTGAACAAATTTTAATGTTTAATATTTTTCATTTTCATTCCTCTGTTTCATTTCCGTATTATTACTAATAAGCACTATCAGGAGATTTCGTGTTTCGTGTTTGTGAACAAACACTAAAGCGAAATATAATTACATGCACTGGTACTTCAGGACTGTTTATTTTCTGTGTAAATGCTTTATTCTGCCAGGGGTGTTCTCCCCCCCCCTTCCTTAAATCCACTTTTTGTTACATTAATTTGATAATGATAACTGCTGAGAATTGAGTATTTCAAATCGCATATATGAAATAATTAAAAATTAATTTCATGATAATTATACTAGCTTGAATGACTAATTATTTTCAAAAATACATAGTTTATCAATTATTGGTAATCCTGATTGTTCAATTAATCTGAAAAGGATTATTTGAGTCTCTCTCTGATTTTTTTTTTAAATTTCTACTCTTATATTTGGTTAATATACATTCGGTAATTAAAATAATTAAACTGAGTGAATTCAATGACATTACCTTTAGTTTTACAAATGCTAACCTATTAAAAACGTTAAAGATAATTCTTATGTTTTAAAAGGTTGTAAAACGCCTAGTTTTCATCCAAATCAGAAGTATTAATCTTAGTTGCTAATTACAAAATAAACTTGAATTATTAATATCTTCTTTTTTAATGAAATTTTTATCTGTGCACTACAGTCATTAGCTTGATTTTAAAACATCGTTTGTGTGACGAATGCGCTGTTTTCGTGCACTAATCCTTATTATGCGTTTGATACGAGATTTTTTCTTTCAAAATCCAATTAGCTTTATCGCGTAATTAGTGACAACCAATAATGTTCCATTTTATATTCATGAGATGTAAACTTAATGACTATTTGAACAATATGTTTTTTTAAGGTCTGTATTTGATAAGAAAGTCAGTTTTTTTAAAACCTTAAAAAGAAAATTAAACCTGTGGTTATACGATCTATTAAGGATCAAGACCTACTAGTGCCCAATTCAATGTCTTATTATTATTATTATTATTTTATTCATTTCTTCATTCTATTCCATGAGGTGCTATATAGCATATGGTCAAATGGTCAACCCAACTCGAGAACTTCAGCGATTAGTTCCCAAAAGGGCATTAAACCTGTGGTTATACGATCCATTACGGATCAAGGCCTATATTTCCTAAAACGATATCTTTTTTGGTATTCATTTCTTGATTCTCGGTCGAAGACGTGTGGTCAAGTGGTCAGCCTAACTCTTGACCCTCAGTGATTAGTTCCCAAACAAGATTGGTACTCATTTTATTGATCTTCGAAGGGATGAAAGATTGAACGAATTTTGCTTAACCGGGAGTCGAACTCTCAACCAGTAGCATGGTAGACAGGAGTTACTAGAACCAGAAATATAATTATTGAATGAAGCACTTATATTGTTCTAGTGTTTTTTACTTCGTGAGTTATTAATAAATTCAATTTTTCGCATATAATAATAAAATAAGTAAGAATAAACCGTCCCACTTATTGTTTATAAATCTCTTCATTTAAAATTAAGGTACCCTGGGGTAATAACGCCACGTTAAGGTTCTACCAATTTTCACGGCTTAGTTTTAGATTGTATTTTTCAAACAAATATATGATTTGATACAGCAACTCATTGACTATCTATATAAAAAAAATAATTTAATAGATATGTATTCATAAAAAGTAATGGCGTGATTTCTTGACCAATGCTATTTGGCGTTATTACCCACCTATATGGATAATAACGCCATGCAAACAAAACTATGAAATAAAATGGAATAATTGCATGTAGATTGCCCAATTCTAAAAATACAAACTCTACAAACTTAGAAATTGACAAATTGCATTCTAAGCTATTGAAAATGTTCAATTTTTTGTGAAAGTGTAAGAAAAATAAGGGTGTGGTCTGTGTGTGTGTGGGGGGGGGGGGGATGAGGCAAAATAATACAGACCGTGAGCTTCTTTTTGCTTAAAAAGGACCGCTTAAGTAGAGTTATTAGAAACATTGCACAGTTTTAACTGTGTTTATTTGAATTAGTATTTAGGATGAAGCTCGGCCACTGTAGGGAATCAACCCGGGTATTAATGCCAAGGATTGGCGTTATTACCCCGTTATAGTTATTGCGCTGTACATTTTAAATTACAAATTATCTCGAGAAGATATCCAAAATCTTCAACAACATTCTGAAAGTCCATGAAATGTACTACAAATCTATGTAATTAACAAAGTATTTCCGGATAAAAAGAATAGTCTTCACATTACAAAACGTATCTCGCAAATTTTAGATCAAGCGTTAATTTTAGTTGCTTTGAAAAACAATAAGACCTAAAAATGAAACAAATTAACTTCAAGCTGTTTTTTGCGATTCATATGACTCAAAACCCTTCTGCGCAGAGCACATGGGTGTCATTTACTTGATTTTTTCATAATTATGCAAAATATAAGCACTTGGCGTTATTACCCCGCCTGGCGTTATTACCCCAGGGTACCTTATATCTCAAAAATAATGAAAAAACAGCTAAATTATATAAAAACAGTAGATTTTTTATAAACTAAACATCTTAAAAATTCACTTGAAACGATTTTTTCCTATAGACTATAATGTAACGGAAAGCTTTTGACTATCTCTGTAAGTAAACTAACTAATCATGGTAGAAATTTAAATTTCAATAGGGTTCGTGCTAGAGGTCTGCACGGGCCCGGGCTTGGCCCTTGGCCCGTGACCCGTACCCGGCCCACCCGCGGACCGGGCCGGGCCGGCAGATTTAGAGTAGTTTTTCAACGGGCCGGGCCGGCAAAAAAATTGAACGGGCCAGACGGGCCGGGCCGATAAAAAAAATGTTGGGTCTGCCGTCCCGTTCTGAAGATTTAAGCAGAAACGATAAAATATGAGCTATTTTCAACGAAAATGGTTTTAACGAGAATAAGCATATATGTGGCCATACTAGTTTGACAGCATCAATATAAAAATGCTCAGTGTATCGGCATCGGAGAATTACATTATGTGTAACCCGTTTTAATATTTTTTTTAGCTGACTCATGCCGGTCCGAGATCACGCTTGCATTATTTTTCTACATATAGACTGGCCGGACCGGTACTAGACTTAATTATTGGCAGAAAACATGATTTGTAAAATTATTAACAGCGATAAAGGACTTATGTTAGCTTAGTCTTCGGATATATACTTCTTGATGATTTTTAAATTAATTTCGCAATAATGCGAAAGTTTGACACATTTTCTGATTAATTTTAAATTGTAAAAGTATAAAAGTGATAAGCCTAACTATTGAAGGGATTTGGAATCGAATAGCGTTTTTCATTTTTGGTAAATAAAATACTTGTATAACCTTGTTGAGATATAATAGTTTCTCAAATCATTGCAGCTTTTTCACCCTTCTCTTGCTATTGCTTCCGGAAATTCTATTCAAAACGCTAGTTACAACAATTATAGTTATAACAGTATTTTATTTGTTTGCAGTATTCTTAAATTGCTTGTATCAAAAAATGGATAACGCCATTCGATTATATAGTTTCTGAATAAAGATATCTGCTAATCTTATGCGTTTCTGAGAAAAAAAAATGAATTTAGAAATGTATCAGAAAAGAACTTCTTTGAATTTAAGAATGAATTTAGATTTGAAATATATGATAAAATGATATAGAAGTACATTTATAAATCTTCTTTTATTAAACAGCTTCAAAATTAACCATGTTTTTAGCTTTCTTTTTTTTCTTTTATTCTAAGCCATATTAATTTTTTAATGAATCTTTATTCGAATGTTGAAAGCCTAAGAATCTAAGTAATCATTAATGTTGTTAATGTGTATTTTCTGTAAAATATACTGTAAAATCATTCCATAGATATGTATGCAGTATTCTTTAATGAAATCTTAGTTATATTATAAAAATCTGAATTTTTTAGAAATCGTAGAAATTGTAACGGGCCAAAACGGGCCGGGCCGGGCCTGTTTTCGCTGATTTTTGTACGGGCCGGGCCCGGGTCGAACTTTTGAGTTTTACAACGGGCCGGGCCGAAACAACTTTCCTACGGGCCGGGCCTGGAAATTCCGGCCCGTGCAGACCTCTAGTTCGTGCTAGGATAAACATCAATAACATCTAAAAATTTCGTGGTAATCCGAGTATATTTACGCTAGTTAGAGCTCGGAGAGACGGCCATAAGGCCAGACAGCCAGGCAAACCGAAAGCTATACATTAAATCCATCTATAATTCCTTAATAGCATGCATGGTCACAGTGGCGTCACAGCGACGTCACTGTGAGTCACTTTGGTCACATCACATCTGTGACCAAAATGCCACCACTCAGTGACGTCACATTGTGACTGAGATGTGACTTTCTTAAAAATCTTTAGAAATTTATAAATATCCTTCAAAACATGTTATTTACTTTAAAAAACATGTTTCTGGCAATTTAAATATCGTCGCTTTTGTCACAGTTTCGTCACAATGTTAATGTCAAATTAGTCACAAATGGCACATTTTTCACAAATGTGTCACATTGTGACCACTTTGTGAAACGTCACAAAAGAGCTCTAAAACGGCCATAACGACTTCCCATTTTAGTCACTGTGACTTCACATCGACGTCACGTGACGTCACATCGACAATCGATGGTCACAAAGTCACAATGTGACTTCACAACGACGTTGCAGTGACGTCACCATGCTTTACGGGTTGAATGGAGTTTAGTCAAAATGTATGAATAAATCTTTTATGAAAATTGATCCTTACAATGGTAACATCGAAGGTAGAAGTTAATTTATTAGTAATTTTTTTTATTTCTAAAGAGTTTATGTTTACTTAATACAAAAAAAAGAAAATTTGTGATGATTTTCTTACTGTTTTGAAAAACAAATCTTTTTTATCATTCAGTTGAAAATCACAAAAGAAAATTAATCTAAACACATATTAGGGAAGGAAGGGGGTGGGGGGGGTCTGGTATGAAATTGATGTATAATCATTAAAATTAAGATGTATGACAAATGCAGAAAAAGAAATATGTTTTTTAAAAGAATCATTCTAATGTAGTAAAAATACCAGTATTTAAATACTTAGGGAAATTTAAAATGTTTCCCTTCAATGAACATTTTAATCAATTTAAAAGCATAGAATTTTAGTTTATCGTATTTGAAAGAATAAAATGTATAAAAATAAGCCAAGAATTTTTTTTTTCTTCTTTGATGAGACTTGAAAAGTATCTTCTTTTTTTCATCTAGAGATTGAAAGTAAAATTATGCAGAGACACAAATTTTAGCTTAAAATTTCAATTAACTGATTAAAAGAAGGGCTAAAAAAGTTCTTTAAGCTAATATATGTCATCCTACCAAAAAAATATCAAATACTACTTTATTAAAATAAAAAGGAGTAATTTAGGATAGGAAAATATTTCGTCTAGTATTCGTTTAAAAGTTTGAAGGTTAGACTTCATCCCCATCGTATTAAAAAATTCTGTATCAATAACATTAAAAAATGCAATTGTTGGTTCACAGTTAAATGTTAAACTTTAAAAAGTTAAACATTATTTTTAACAAAATATTTATTAGAACAAAAAAATGTCGTTTAATGTTCCTTTAAACAGTTATGCATTGAAAAGTTATTTCAATTATGTTGAAAATTTCACCATTAGCTTTTAAGAAATATAATTGCTGGCATATAGTTAAAAATTAAATTTTAAAATGTATTAATAATTATTTTTATTATAGTAAGAGGAGTCAATGCAGAAAAAAAAAGTGTTGTTTAAAAAATTACACATTTAAAGATCTGGTTCATCAAATGTGATGTGGGATGGGTAAAAATATCCAGGGGGTAGATATTTATATTTTGGATATATACCTGAATATTTATTCAAACCTTGGGTAAATGCCCAAAAACTGAATGTTTTTAAATTTAACTGTAAAAAAGTCATAATTCTGTGAAATATTTTTAATCACAAAGGAGGTTGTGACATTTTGAAACATCTCTTCAAAATGTATTTATTGTACGTGTTTTAATTTAATATTTGTACTCATTAATTATAGCAGTGTTGTATAAAATATTTTCAACGTTAATTCATATGGTCAAATCAAACTTAATATGTTGTTTTTAAAAACCAAAAGTAAATGTATTTCGTTTTGAATTTTAGATTTTTTTTAATAAAGGTAAGAATTAAAGAGGTAGAATATTGTTAGTTTAACACAAAAATGCTTAATAAAATGTTATACAACATTTTCTTATTCCATGTCTAAAATACAGTGGGTCATTCCAAAAAGGATATTATAGTATACTACTATTTTATACCCATTTAATAACAATTTTTTCAATAGAAAAGTTCAAACAGATCAACGTTTCTGTTTTTTTATTATTATTATTGCTCAATTTTTTTATGTAAAATTTTACTTAAATAAAATTTTACTATTATTATTATTATTTTAATTTTTATCTAAGTTATTTAAAATTATTATTGCTATTTATTATTATAATTATATCTAAGGCTAATTCTGTACATTTCTAATGTGCTATATTGTTCTTCAAATTATTTTTTTTTTTACATAAATTAATACGTGCAAATTATTTTTCATTTAAACTTAAATATTTAAAATATTTAAGTTTAAATGAAATTCTTTCATCAATATCTCTATATTCAATATATATTCAATATTTTCTCTATATATTCAATATCTCTATGTAGACATTCAGTAATATTGTCACAAAATTCAAATATTTTTATTCATATGAAATTAATTCATTGTGCTCTATTTTAAATCAATTTTACAATTTATTTAATCCTTTCAATCAGATTATCCGCTGATCCATTTAGTGCATAACAAACTTATAAACTTAGAAAGTACATTGTAATAATTATTTACCATATTTTCATTGTAAAAAAAATGAAGACAGTGTGTGAAAAAAGTTGAATTTTAAGAATTTCAGATATAGGAATCCAAAATTATAGCCCATTCTTCTTAGTAATTTTATATTATATTTAGAAAACTAAACCACATTTTAATCTGATTTGCAATTGGTGCAGATGGATTTAGCACTAGGAATTCCAAATTTTAAACCTGCATAACTTTTAAACTATTTTACTGAATTACTTCTTTTATTATTCTACTTCTAATGTAAATATTACTAAAAAAGCTAAATATGCTGACAAACATTGTGAGTTTTAAATGAAAATTTTGAAGTTAAGTCCAATTTTCACTACTAACAAGGAATGTCTCCATACGGGCATATCCCGAAAAATCTGAAAAAAATTATACAAATGTTCTTCTCGTGTGGATATATACGTTTATAAAAAAAAAAAATAAATAAATAAATAAAAATTGGCGGAACTTCGATTCAGTTTCCGTAAAAAAATAATGAAAATTTCGTTATTTAGCGATTTATCGCAGGTTGGCAACGTATTGAATTTTGAAAAATACTTTAAGTCAAATGCACTTCAAAAGAAAAAAAGCTTCATATTGAACTTGTTTTGATAAATTTAATATAAATTACTTTAGTTTTGTAAGTTTTAGTTTGTTTTAAGTATAATTTTGTTATATCTATATTTATGTGTATTTATATTCAAATTTAACCATCAAAATTTGAGATTTAAAATGAAATTCATAATTTAAATTAATTAAATTTGTTTCAAGCTCAAAGTCCAATTGGGAATTGTCGATTAGACTTTGTTGCCATGGAAATATGTGGCTTTTATTTTTGAATACGCTTAAATGTATGAAGATAATTTTTCTCAGTATGATTTTTTTTTTTAATTTATGAAAACATTTTTCCAGTGATTAATTAAATAACTACTTCAACAAATAATATATAAATGTATAACGATATGTATATAACAGGTGTAAATTTTCCATTTTTATTTTTGGGTGAAAAAAGCCCGGGTCAGGATTCGAACCAGGGATGTATTGGCTAAAGACGCCAATGCTCTACCAATTGAGCCATCCCGGACACGAACACTGGAGGATTATTTCACCCAATTAACCACAACGATCACTTAATCTGGTCTGGTACTCTGGATAAGCTCAACAGAATAAATCGAAGGTCAATATATGGAACTGCAGAAAATCACTGCATACGAAATTACCCTAGATTAGACCAATTAGCCAATACATCCCTGGCTCGAATCCTGGCCCGGACTTTTTTCACCCAAAAATAAAAATGGAAAAATTACATCTGTTATAATTAATTTACCGATTGAATAATCGAGTTTAAAATTAATCCAATATGTATATATTTATACAATATATTAAAGTCCCTCATTGTTTTTGTTTAAATTCATTAAATACCATTTAAAATTCTAAATATCCAATAGTTTCGAATTGCATTATAATCGTTTGCTTTTGGCAAGAAAAGAGCTGCTCGCCAAATCGAGTGACTCGTCTTTTCACGCCAAATATTCGGAAATATTTTATTTTTTTACATACTTTCTTCTGTGATTCCGCCGCTAATTTTGACTAATCCTTTATTATATACATAAGTACATTAATTAGTATTTTTTTCATAAAGTTCTGAGTATGCCCAGTATAGAGGCCTTCCTTGTAAGACAACAACTAAGTTTATTTTTATTTTTAGAGTTAAAGAAAACGTAATTTCTAGTGGATGGCTATTTTCGTTTATTTCTGAGACGATATGATGATTAAAATGTATAAGGTATTACATCTGTCTCTCTCTCTCTCTTTTTTCTTCGAAATATCAAATAATTCAGATTCTGAAATTGCGCCTGATTGATATTAAAAAGGCTCTTTTGAACCTGAAATTGCTGAATTGTTAAAATTATGTATTTTCATGTTGCATAAGGATTTGTAACTTATTTATAAATATTTTCTCTTCTACATTAAAAAAAAAAAAAAAAAAAAAAAAAAAAAAAGATTTTATTTGATTTTTAATTCTTCATTATAACTAAAAGAGACATCAGAATTTGATACTTCAATGGAAAGCGCTACTTTATTTTGAATTTAACATACGAAAAACAGGAAATTTCTATGTTTTCTTACTTTTACACTCATATATCATAGCTAACAGCTTTACAAGTAATTTGCATAGTTATATTCAATTGTAAAATAAATACCAAGGTAAATACTCAAATTGGGTATTTATCGTAAAAAATAAATTTACAGGTATACGGATTTCAAATAAGTTATTATGTGTAAAATATGTATGTGTGTGTATAATTAAGTGTAGTGGAAGAATGGTAGAAGTCTTCACGGGCCGGAATTTCCAGGACCGGCCCGAAGGAAAGTTATTTGGCCAGATCTGGCCCGTTTATATTTTCTAGGCAACCTTTTCTTTTACAAACTGGCAAGATCTATCTACAGACGGTAAAAAATCACATTATATATATATATATAAATATATATATATATATATATATATATATATATATTTCTTAATTAAGAAAATATGACGAAAAAACAACAATGTAATACTTTGTGGGTGCAATGTTAATTAGAAAAATCTTCGAAGTACGTCATTTATCCTACAAATAAGAAAGCAGAAGTATGTTTTGTGAGATTTTCATCTTAATGTCATACATTTATAAGAGAACTACTTGAAAATGAGTATTTTTTTTTTTTTTTTTTTTTTTTTTTTTTTTTTTTTTTATTAGCCCAAAGCTTTGCATATAAAACAAGAAAGAAAATATCATACATAAGCGTAAATTATAAAACACTTTCAGCATATTTAGAATAATTTAACAAAACTTCACCGTCTAATAAGTTAAAATATTATAGAGTGAAAAAAAGCTGCAGAGAAATTCCAGACAATGTCCGTAAAAAAACGGACTTTGCCATTACATTAACAGTTTTTGCCTGTAAAACACAAAAGAATACAGGAATTGACCGTTTATGCGAAAAAAGTGACATATTCCGTAAATATACTGGATAATTCACGGTAAAGTACCATAAATTTACAATTTTTTTACAGTGTATCTAATTTAACAATATGTATACGCATTTCTATTATACAGGAAATAACTTACAGTAAAACTAAGCAACATATATCAATTTTGTTACAGGTGAAATAGTTTAACATAATTAAAATATGCAGAAAATAATGTTCTACCCCTATACCATTATGTAACGGAATTATTTCGTTGTGCCCTCTAAATGAATATATATATATATATTCAACATATTCTTTGAAATATATATTTTAGTGCCCTTCCTAAATTCATATCAAATTTATTATGTTTCAATGGGAGTAACATCATTAAAAATCACGTGAAACTATTTTATCGCAATGTAGCGGAATACTTTAGACTGTGCTTGTATTTGAACTATATATCTGATAAATTTGAAATGACTCAACAAAATTCTGCAACAAATATATATTTAAAATTTCAAACGATTCCGTTGGGTAGTTTTTGTGCTGTTACATGCGGACAAGCAGACGGGCGGATCAGACGACGACTATAAATGCTTCCTATTTATATAATTACGCCTAAAAAAACAGCTAAATTTAAAAACGAAATTGAAAGCGCATTTCTAGCGATTATTGCTCAAAGAGAGTTTTGTAATCGATTTCTTATGTGTCCATGTAAATGGATTAAAAATGCTATGAACATCCTATTCTAATGTAATCGAATTAAAACTCAGTGATAGCATTCGCAAAAATGCAATGTCATTAAAATACTCTGCAAAGGATTTTTCCTTATAGACATAATGCATTGGAATTATTTTGGATGCCCCTGTAAATTAACTTTTAATCCCACATATTTCATATGCAATACTGAACATAAATAGAGCTGCCATAAATAAAGTTTACAAATTGCATGAAATTTATAGTATAGTTACGGGAGTTAGAGCATGGACAGACGGACAGAAAAACCGAATCCTTAAACATTATTAAACTTTGTTGGGAAGTATTAAAAGATACCTTTATTGAAATATGAAAGTTTGTTTTACGAAAATTAATATTTTCCATTTTAATCACGAATAAAAAAACCGCAAATATAGAAAACAATAATGTTCTAAAAATTAACATCACGATTAAAAATTATCAATCCTTGTTTTAGTTGTCCATCACACTAACCAGCGTGGGAAACACTCAATTAAAATATTCGAATTCTTTTTCATTTCGTTACATCTACGCAAATAGCTTCGACAACAAAAGAAA
Source organism: Maratus speculifer (assembly GCA_964019185.1). Classification (NCBI taxonomy): domain Eukaryota; kingdom Metazoa; phylum Arthropoda; class Arachnida; order Araneae; family Salticidae; genus Maratus; species Maratus speculifer. Next base: position 60,267,742 of record OZ025291.1, on the reverse strand, counting down.
TTAATCAAGTGAAGTAAAGCGAAGTGAAATAAACTTCTTTAAAACCATAAAAAAGAACAAAAATATCGCCGGTTAAAAATTTAAAAGAATAAAGAAGAAGAAGCAGTAACCAGAAATAAAATAAATAAGGAACAATACATTGAAGTTCCCGAGAAAGTTACGTTTTTTATTTCAAATAAAAACAACCCATTCATTTTATTTTCAGTAAATAAACATTACAGTTATCATTAAATGGAACAGAATTTCAAACTAATGAGATCCTTTGGGAGTTTTATCAAAATAAAATCCCTTAATTTATTAGATTTAAATCTTTAATACAAGCACTGATTTACATAATAATGTGCATATGCAGCAAATAATAATTTGTGCTTTACTTTCAAAAGGAGGGGGTTTCAAGTACTACTGAATTCTAGTTTCTCGGATACGCACATTCCGGATTTTAACGATTATTAAGCAAACTCATTATATTTTGATAAGTACTGTCGGCTTGAATGTTCATAAAGATGATATTCATGAAGATTTAACTGTATTAATACCTGGATAAGGGCTCGAAAAATGTCACGTAAAAGTTATAATGAGGTAGTTTGTTAGTTGATATAAATTTCAAACCATCATAGAAGAAAAATAAAATAGTTACCTATAATAACATGTCATATACAGCACGATCAATTTCAATATTCAGTGAAATTTTCCATAAATTTAAAGGAGAGATGAAAAATTTCGATCTATAAAATTCTTATTTCAACATCTATTTAGCTGTCGTTTATAGCTAATTAGAACAAAGAAAGAAAATATGCTTAAAATGTTTTTGTTTTAAAAATATTGTGTATGTGAATATCAATAACCGGAAGAAGATCAACCAAATCAATATTTTATATCTATGACCATGCTGATTTTATATATAACAATCTATATCTATTAACCGTTTATCAGGCAAATCAATTCTTTGGTTAACTCCTTGGGGACGAGCGACACGTATACGTGCAGCAAAAAGGCTTAAGAATCCTTGTTTATACCTACCAGTAAAATTGTACTGTAAAATTTGCCTTATTTACACGGAGCATTTTCTCGATTTAATAAAGCACAAATTTCTGTTTTTAAAAACCGGTGACAAACCACTTAAAATTTCGTAAAAAGTTCCAGTCGCGAAGGGGTTAAAATGTTGAAAAGCTCACAGCCACCAAAATCTGTAAGCAAATTTATTTCAAAATAAAAAGGAGACACTTTCGTCAATTTAAAATAAATAAAAATTATCTTACTAAAAAATTCCGGTGTGAATCAATTAGTTTTTAATAAAAATTAAGTGGTAAGCATATTACCATTGCCCGATAAACAGTTAATATGTGCATTATTCTCATAAATGGTAATCCTATGTAACTGCAAATACTTAGGGAACTTAAAAGTAATTAATGGAAGGGCAGAAATGGAGCAAGAGAAATAAGATCATCTGAAGATAATCCCCATTTAACCCTTTCAACGGCTCTGACTAGAGGGTCTAGCCACCTGATTTTAACTCCAAAACTGACGAATGATACAGCTCATATTCAAAATATTAGAATAATTGAGAAAAATTAATAAAAAAAAATTATTTGTCATTTATTTATTTTTTATACTAAGTAAATGCAATTAAATTTCTTATAAATTAAATCTGGAATGTTTAGATAAGATTTTAACATTTATAAAATATAAAATACAGCACAATAAATTAGGTATACAGCTTCCTTAAACACACCAGAATATTAGAATAAAATTTAGATTGGTTCAAAATATTAGAATATTTTATTTTACGCAACAATATTACCTTATGAATATGAAGTAAATGGTAGTTAATATTTTGTAGCATCCCCTTTAGCTTTCATAACAGCGTACAATCGATCTTGCATACTATATACAAGGTGTTTACAAACATTTCTATCAATATTAGCCCAAATAGACTTTATACGTGCCACTAACTCAGTTTTACTTGAAGGAGAATTTTCTTGAAGTTTTTTCTTCATTATACACCATAAGTTTTCGATGGGATTAAGATCTGGTGAATTTGGTGGCCAAGGAAGTACCTTAATGTTGCGTTGGCGGAACCAATTCTTAGTAGACACCGAGGTATGCGGGACGCTAAATCTTGTTGAAAGATGAAATCATCTTCAAATAAATCTTCTGATGATGGAATCATGTAATATTCTAAAATTTCTTGATATATCAGAGAGTTAACCTTTTCGTAGACGATGCATAACTTTCCAGGTCCTTCTGCACTCATACAACCCCAAACCATGACACTAGCAGCAAATTTTACGGAACGTTTAAGGCATTCTTTATCAAATGCTTCTTGCTTCATTCTCCAAACTCGAATACCTTGATTACCATATGAAACACAAAACATACTTTCATCACTAAATAATATATTTTTCCAATCTTCATTGCTCCATAAACGTCTTGATTTACACCAATTCAATCTTATACGCTTTTGTCTTGCAGTCATGAGAGGTTTTGTTTTCGGTACACGAGATTCAAATTTAAATTTATGGAGACGTCTTAATGTTGTCGATGTAGAAACTTCAACTCCTTCTTCTTTCCATTTTTGGTGCAAGAAACGCACACTTTTAAAACGGTTTTTCTTAACTATACGCTTCAGTTTCCTGTCATCTCTAGCAGATGTTTTTGGTTTTCGGCCACCATTTCGGCGATTATTTTGAAATTTTCCAATTTTTGAATATTGTGTTAGTATTTTACTAACGCGCGATTGCGAACAATGTAAATAATTCGCTATAAAACATTGATTTTTACCGTGTCGATACAAATCAACCATACGAAGTTTAGTGGATTCAGGAATATCACTCACACGGCCCATTTTAAGACAAAAAAGAAACAAACTGCAAAAAAGAATACTGATTTTAAATAAAATAGTCTGAATTTAATCAATGATGCCACCAGTTAAGAATTGGTAATAATTAAAGGAGAATTAATGTGAAATATTCTAATATTTTGAACCACTTGAATAAATATTCTAATATTTTGACTTTTCAAAATAATTTTTTTTGCAATTAATCTTTTCAAAAATGATATTAAATTTAAGATAACAAGTAAGTTTAATCAACAATAAGTTCTTAATAAAAATATCGTTTGCATATTTTCATTAAAAGATATTAAATTACCAAACGATATTTTCAATTTCTAAAAAAAAGGTAATTATTCTAATATTTTGAATATGAGCTGTACCAAGAATATTTTAATAATTTTTTCTTCTGTAATGAAAGTACAAAATAGCAGGCTCTTATTTTCTAAGAAATTTGTTGGAATATTCCAGTGTCAATCATATATTACATCATTTTGCGAACAAAACTCTTCTGTCCTTGAAAGATCAAAGTCATTAAAACACAGTTTAATAAAATTAAGCCTGCATTAGGCGCGCGAATATATATGTATATATATTTTTTCTTTACACATTTAGTCGTATGGGAGACATCTGTCACTCATTTTCAATATCCTGTTTTTGTAAATTTTTAAAAAAGTAGTAATGAAGTAACATTCTAAAACAACGAAATACACATTCAAAATTTATATTTAAAAGTTACAACTATTTACGAACAGTACAATTATTAAGAAGAGGAAGGAAATCCGACAAAAAGAATTGAAAATAAAAAAATTCCAAAATTTTCAAATGTTATTGGTGACATATGTCACCCGCGTGCCTAACATATGTTTAAAAATATTCTACTATCTGAAGTTCTTGATGTTCAAAAAGTCGCCTAAATGCATAACAGTAAATAGAAAATTCCTTCCCGTGCACCTTCTGCATTCCACCAGAAATGAAATTTCGCCAAAATCTTCAGATTAAAGGCCCAAAATAAAATTCGCGTCCAAACTCAAAAATATAGAGCCAAGAAAAACCTGCGTAAAACTTTCGTTGTCAAAAATTTTTCCACCATATCTATATATTTAAAACACCTGGCTGTTTTTTTGGACATCAGCCCTGAGCTTTCTACTGTACCGATTTTGATAATTATTTTTTTAAATGAAAGCTGTTTATGTGAAGATGTGCCCATTTTGGCTAATTTTTAATTTATTTCAATTTTTATATTTTATTTTTAATTTTAAAAGCTTTTTCATGACATTTCTTCAAAATAGTGGCAACAGGTTAAGCTTTTTTCAAAATTTATTTTGTTTTATTATTTTCCACTAATCAGGAGATTGATTCTTATAAGCAGGCTTCATGTCGAGCACACAAGTCAGATGTATGTTGTTCAATAAACAAACAAACAGGAGATTGATCTCATCAGTGAATGTATAATCGCATTTCAAAATAAATAAATAAAAATAAAATAAATAAAGATTTTTGTTAAACTTAATCATAATAAAATGATTGCTCATAGTTATTCCCTGCAATACACAGATTATTTACTGAGTAATATTATTAAGTATTATGTAAGTAAAGTAACAGAAGATAAACTTTAATAAAATATACTATCTAAAGCGAAATTTTGTCGATGGAGAAAATGTCGTCATACAGAAACCAGATAAATTTGTTCCATGAATATAATATACATTGTTATAGCTGTGTCAGTGATGATGTCATATTCACTGACTTTAATTCCTGCATCTAAATAAAGTGAACTTCTATTAATTTAAAGGTCCGTGTTGTGCACAAATGAAAATATTTCTTGCGCCATTTCTATTTAATTATAATGAATATTTTATGAAACTAAAGAATTCTTAAATAACTGCATAAATCACGCTGTTTATTTAAGAAAAGAAGAGTATTTCTGAAGGTGTAAATGATGTCATATTAGAAAAAAAAAAAAAAAAGAATAAAACCTGTGATATGCCGGTATTACTATATTTCTATCTTACATAACATCAAAAAATAATTACAATCATTTCATTGTATTAAGTTATTGTTTAAAATAAAAAAAAATCTGCATTTCAGCAACAAATACAAAAATTTTTTTCTTTTTAACAACAGAGATACCGTTTTTTTTCTTTTTGTTGTTGCCATAACAATAAAATTAATTTTTACTGAGAGTTCATGGAGGATACAAACCAATAAATAAATTAAATTTATTGCAAGTGCTTTGAATGTGTAGTGGGTTGGTTAAGCAGTTTAGTAAGTCCCTGTTTCTATTATAATTAAAATGTTTCATTGATATTATAATTATTGTACAGTTATCAAGCGATATTTAAACGAAGAAAAAATAAACTAAGCAGATATTTTTGAATTTGTCTTCTGGGGTATAATATTAACTTCCTAAATAATTTGCAATTTAAATAATATTTAAGGTTTAGAAACCGTATTAAAAAAAGAATTGTAGCTGAAGTTAAGTCCAACATAGTAATTTATGAGTTGTTTTCCTTATTTTTTGTTATTTTCTGAAGTTTGTACATCTTCATCATGAAAAGCTATCTTATCCCTATTTTAAGAGGTAGCAATTGTTTATTTCGCTCAGTATTTTACTGTCTATATAAGATTAATATATATCATACCTAATACATATTCTTTTCCGTCGAGTTTCGACGGGTGCAACTAGTTAATTATAATTTTATCCAAGCCAGATGTGTGATTTGTTATGAAAACCACGTGGACGATTAAAGCTGCTATACGATTCACCAGCATTTCGAGAGACACTTGATCGAGAGACATTTTGAGCCAACGCTTGATTTCCTCCAACTTTTCGCGAAATATCCTCACAACACCCAATGTGATAGCAAACAGCAATATCTCCCAACGTTTTTTCTCAGTTCCAAAAAAGTCTCCGCTGGCCGAGACTTTTCATCCAACATCAAACATTTCAACGAATCAGAGATAAGCGATTGATACGAATAGGCGATAAATATTAACGGCTGGTACTAGTAATACTAGTTTTTCTCCTTTTCCTCCGACTTTTTCCAAGACAATTGTAACCTTTTTCTCTCTTTGAACGAGAAAAAGTTGTGGTTAAAATCGGCTGAAAAGTTTGTTGCTCGTTAAGTTTCTGAATCTGATAGCAGCTTCAAAAACCTGTCCCAGGAAAACGGCCCTTATTTCTGATAGTAAACTTCCTCTCTTATGCTGTAGCTGAAATGAGGCCAACTCATTCAATTATAAATTCTAAAAACAATTCCATCTGAAACTCTTTTTCAAAAAGACATTGCAAAAGATGCAGGTATTGCAAAAGATTAAGTTAATAATATTCTAATCCCAGACGTTTCTCTGGAAGAACCATCGCATAAATAGAAATAGTTCACCTAGTTTCAGTCCAAGAAGGCTTCACCCGATTCAATCTATAAGGCTTATGAAATTGGAATCGAAGTTTCCCAACAGTTTTATGTTTAAGAAAATCAAGGCTGAGCTTAAAATAATTTATTTTCTTGATTTAGCAATTTATCTAAAACATCTTTATGAGTAAACTACGGCTGAGGCCGATATGATAGAAGAACGAATAAATTTATAGACGGTTTGTACTTCTCGCCAATAGCGAAAAAATATAACTAAATATATCTATCAGTCCTTATCATGAAAACATGTAGGTACTGTAAATAGTAAGTATAATTTTAAAATACGTTATAATTTTTGTATTTGTTAGTAAATGTTTTGCTTAATGCAATATAATAAACGTGTCGACTTATAAAGGTCTTATAGGGGTGTGTCTCATATGTCTTACCTTCGCCTTTCCTATTTCCCTGATTGACTTGCCAGACCTCTAGTAGAAAGGGACTTCTACTCCAACCAATCAAAAATTTTCTGCATATGATGTCATTATTCTAACTGTCTATTTATCTATGACCGTTATATTCCATTTTCTTGTCTTTATACTTTCGTAGCTCTATATACTTATATTTTTCTTTGTATACTTATATTTTTCTTATAATTTTCGCAATGTTTGTTTGAATGACTTTAGTACTTTTCCATATAAGATCTGGATTTTATTTTGCTTAGTTTCTGGATAAACTCAGGATTAATCTTCCTTTATAACTATAAGGATATTTTAGACAAAGCATGTAAATTATGCATTTTTACGGATTGCTGTGTTCTAGGGAACTTAAATATGATATCATAAATGGACGTTACTATTTGAAAAATTTATTTTAATGTAATTTTTAATATATAGGTGCTCTCCATATTAAAAAATACGTTCCTTTTCTGAATGAAGGTATTATTTCACGTCTAATGATACTTTGTTTTGATTTTATTGAAAATAATCTGCAAATGAAGGAGGGTGTATATGTATATGTATATGTATATGTATATGTATATGTATATGTATATATATATAAAACCATTAATTGTATTACAATATATGAACCATTGAATTTAATAGAAAAGTACCATATTGAATATGGGGGAAAAATAAATAAATAAATAAAATGAATACAAATGAAATTTTTAGAACCAAAGCAGAATTGTCAAGCCCCAAATACTTTGGAAGTACAAATAAAGTGTGTGGTTTTATCTTCCTATTAGACTTGAAAAAGCAAAATACTAATACTAATTTGAGGCTACCAAAACACATAAAACCAAAATTAAATGCAGAAAAGACATCAAAAGAAACACAACAAAATTACTAAATTGGATAGAGAAAAAAAATATATATATAATACCATTAGTTGTTAAACAATATACGAAACAATGAATTTAATACAAAATAACCACATTGAAATGTGGGGGGAGGGGAATGTAAATGAATGCAAATGAAATTTGCAGAATCAAAGCATATATATATGTAGGATTTTGCCTTCTAACTACTTAAAAATTCAATTGTTTATAACTGCAAATGAATATGTCTATTTTTTAATTTTATGCAACGTATCACTCGAAAAAAAATAGGCTTATATGCTTAATATAATCATAATTCCTACATCAGGGCAATTTAACTGCAATTCAAAAATGATTTTATCTGCTTGACACTCTGCAACTTGCTTTATAATAATATTTTTAAGTATTCAATAAAAATAACAACAATAAATTTATATATATGCCTCGTATACATGGTGCTCGTTATGAAATGATTAAATAAATAAGCTGTTTTTTTTTTACAATTTTTTTAATTTTACAAACAAAAACTTACAGAAAGATAATAATGAAAAAAAGAAAAGTCATTTATATAATTTCATAATTTAAAAAAATTAAATATTTTTTATAATTAAAAAATGATATATTTTGAATAATTTACTTTAATAGAAAACGCTGAAGAGTTGTTTTTATAATTTCTTAATTGTCTGAGCGAAGCGAAGTCTTTATACTCAGAGATACGTAACGATATTAAAATTCAAAAAAATTCTTTCGTCAAGCAAATCTCAAAAAGTACTTGTCGGATTTTGATTCTGTTTGTACCAATAAGTACCTATGAAGGTAATCTGGTGAATGCACCTACTTTTAAAAATTAATTCCAAATAGTTTAAAAGTTATATTAAAAAAACTGATAAAAAAGCACAATTTATGTGCATACGTCACAGAAATTTGGTGAGCGTGATTTTCACCGGCTGGACATTTTCGTAGATAACCGAATCAGTACATGGAGTAAATAGTAATCATTTTCGCACTCAGAAATATTAAATGCAATAAAACATTTTAAAATTTAATCATGCAGGAAAATAAAACTGTTATTGTTTTATATTAAAAAATGTCATAAAACTTTGATTTTGAGATTTTGTGATAATCTCTTAACAGCACTTTTTGATCGCTGAAAGAATGTTTTACATATTTCGCGTGTGAAAATCAGAAACAATTACGTTTTTAAATAAAAAGTTTCTTTTATGACATCATTTTCCCTTTATATTTATTTTCATTGCATGTTTTCTTTTAACTTATATTTTGTTTGTGTATGGAAGTCAATTCTGGTCACTAATTTTTCGGCACGGGTACCACAAGCGCATCAGATTTGGCGCAATTTTTTTCAAAGCCCATTTGGCGAAAACTCCCTTTTCAAATAACGCTTGCATACACATTTTTAAATTATTTTCTATTTTCAAAAAGAACTTACAGTAAATAAAATAATAATAATAATTAATAACTAAAAAAAAATATTTTATATAATTAAAAGAAGTAAGTGAAAGTAAATAAACATTTTATGAGTAAATAAACAAATAATAAATAAATAAAGCCGGGTTACCATCTGAGGTAAAATAATGCCATTTTGACGCCAATTATGTACCCTGGTGCATATGTGACACTTTTTCCCATTTTTCATCCGTTTCCTGTTTGCATACAACTTTGAAATATGGAGTATGTATGCATACCTAAGAGCAATACTGGAATTAGACATTGATTTTTTTTAATTCGATCCAAAAAGGGGCAACGGGGCTATTTTTAAAAGTTTTATACAATTTATACTGCATAAAGGAGCCACTTACCCATTTCTATATACCAGAAGAAGTAAGTGGTATGTAAAAACAATTATAGTATACATAAATAAAATACTTGAGATAATATACTAGAGATATAAGCACCGGGTTTGGCGAGATTTTTTATGCCAATTAGGCGAAAACATCGTTTTGATTACCAGATGCATATAGCATGCTATAACAACACGTTATTTATTTATTTCAAAATGAAAAAAAAAGGAATAAATGAAACATTTCCTGTTATTAAAAAAGATATAACAATTAATAAATGATAATATTTTTAGAACAAACAATTTATTATAAGATTTATATGATAACCAGCATGTTAGGCAACTAAACGCCATTTTGGCACCAAATAGGTACCTCGGTGTATATAGGGCATATATGTGCCATATTTATTTGTAAAACTGAGCATGAAAGTTTACAAGGTGTGTTTTCATACGCGCTTATATCTTTTTGCAACATAGCGCACCTTTCGAAGCCAAAACTGCACAAAAGAAAAAATAATCAATATTTGCAGCATTTTTTTTTATGTAATGCACATTTTGTAATCAGTAGGCTCGATAATCAGACCTCGTTTTTTTGCTTTAAAAGATGATATTTCATACGACGTCTTTTTGGGATTCGTCGTTTTTCTATATTTGATAGTATGTGTCTACTCGTTTTGTACCCTTTTTTGTAACTTTCTTCTTTATTAACAGCGACATCTGGATTTCCTATTTAAATAAAAATTCTTCTAAATACAAAGAATTTTGTTAAAATAAATAAATAATAGGAAATGCGGACATCTATTGCTCAAAACACAAAATTTTTCCTATTGAGTTAATAAAAATCAGTAAAAACATAATTTTTATGATAATAAAAAGGTGACTTATGTAATAACAGAGTCATATATTATGTACGTTATGGATTAAGTATGAATATTTCAATGAAAAGTGATATTTCAAAAGTATTATGAAATTAGTTAAAAACCATTTATTTTAAACTAAATGAATAAAAGATTTATATTTTTAATGAAATAAATGGGATTTGAAAAATTATTGGAAATTTATCACCATAGATGTATCAATATTACAATCAGTACCTTGTATGCAAAATGGAACAATTAGCAATACTTTTTGTACCCGAAAAATGGTCGCTGCTTTTTTTAAAGTTAAAAAGTAGATTTCGAAATATTCCTATATAAAGATGCCAACCCTCGCTTATTGCATAGCAGAATTTTCTTATAGGAAAAGTTATTTTTTAAATCCGCAGTATGTTCCGATTTAATAAAACATTTTCTGTATTAAAATACCGGTACCCAAAATGCCGAAGACTTGGCAGCTGTGCCTATAACATTTTAATTAATCACGGTACTTTTTTAAATCGGATTCAAAGTTAGTGAAGACAACGTTTTTTGGCCAAAAGCAGCTTTTTTCCACATGTGTAACTACGATACAATTCCTTGATGTTGACTTATGAATGTTTTGACTTATGTTATTATTGCTTCCTCTCATTTATTTATTTGAATTTTAAATAAGATGACTCAAAGTCGTGTTTTTTAAATATACGAAAAAAAATGCATTTTGAGAGAGGGCGAAAAGAACAATATTTGGCGATTTATTACCTGCGTTTGGCTAAGTGTCTTACTACCTTGAATTTAATACTCTTCACAATACTTCGCTGTTATATGGATTTAGGCGCTTTTATAAAAAGTTTGACGTAATTCGGGCTTAAGAAAGTGAGTTTTTTACTGAATAATACAAATAAATGAAAAATGAATACTAAGAAATACTAATAAAAGAAAAATGAAGCATTATATTGATCTATGTATATTTAAAAATTCATCTGCTAGCACTAATTAGATAATTTATGTGCAGGGGTGGGGAAATTTTCCAAATTCTTACCAGCCAAGGATTTATTTCGCCAGCCCGCAAGATGCAACACAAGCAGTTGAAAATAGTTATGACAAAATCGCACGCGATTACCGACAAAATTACTATTACTACAATTATTTTCATAATTCTTTTTTGTATAATATTAAGAAATATATGTAACAAAGGTAAGATTAATATTAGATAGAACTTAGTACCATACTTACACTGTAATAATTTGGAAAGTTAAAATATCTAGATTAAAAAAGTGTTTCTGATAATGGGCCTATTGCCTACAGTTTTTCAAAAACTAAAAATGCACTCGCCTTATGAGAAAATCCACTCGCCACTGACGAGCAAAATGATGTACTTCCCCACCCCTGTTTATGTGTATATAATAGGAGATAAATAGCTTTTGATTCTGTATTTCTATGCTATAAAGCATTAACGTTTGTGTGTTTTTCGTTAGCATTGGGAGTACCTAGCCGATTTAAAAAATAATGTGGGCAATAAATGTTGATAACCATCTTTGCTGCAAAATATACTATATTTTGCGTAGGAACAATAATCACCATCAATTCACCAGTAAAAAAAGTTCTAAAATTGAGAATTCTTTGATGTTCATATGACTAAAAATTTAAAATCTTTTTTTTTTTTTTTTTTTTTTTTTTGGTGGCAACTTTTAAGATATAATATTCTCGTTATGAAAGATTTCTAAAACATTCGACAATTTAATTTCACATATTAAACATTTTTTTTCTAGAAAAAGTTTTAAACCCAATTTATTGAGAATATTGCAATTTCTAGGATACTGTTGGGGTCAGAAACTATAACTTTGGCATCACAGTAACTTATAATATGTAAGTGCTCGTTTAGGACAAATTTTTAAAAAAGGATTCCTTAACTCTTATCGACAACCTCATTGCATCCGTGGAAAACAGATATTCAACATTATAAACTATTCGGACGGATTTCACACCATATAAAATACACTCCATTTCTCTTCAAACATAATAGTTTTTGTTATTTATAGTTTCTCAAATCGGTGCGAAGCTTCTGTTTATGCTCATGACATCATTTCAAAGAGCTATATTTCCAATATAGGAAAATTTGGTGTTTTGTTTTCTGTATTACTTTTAACATTTTGCATATTTCCAATTTTATATCCATGCATGGTTTGCTTTTCTTTTATAAAAATAGTATATGCAACAAGATTTTACAGTTCTGCGATTCGATATGCTTATTTTCATCATTATATTTTATCACAATGAATGACCAATTAAAGGTAACATCTCATTTTCTTTACTTATCGCAAGTTATTAAATGTGTATTCTCAGCAATATCGCTCAGACTAATCCCTCTGAGGGAAGTCCTAGTTTATAAATTTAATAAGTTTTTAATTTCCATAAATGTGAAAGTTGATAAATGCTAAAGATAATATTGCCATTATTGTTTTTATGCAACAATTAATAAACACATTAAAATGTTTGCCTTTAATATTGAATTAATTTACTATATTTTTATCAATAACTATAGTTATTGTTTTTAAACACTAACCTAAAACTTTGACACTCTTAAATCCTTCTTATGAACGTTTTTTCCAAAATAAATATCTTCGATGTTTCATGGAAAAGCATTATTTCTTTAATATCATTCCACAAACAACAATTTCCCACTAATAAAATTAATCTTTTTATTAATTTTGGAATAAAACAGTAAAAAAAGACGAAAAACAAATAGCAAGAAAGAAAGAAGTATACTTAGATGATAAATTTCTGCTACTCAATGAAAAAACAATACAAAATAAATATTTGCAGAAGGGAAAACTTTATTCGAATTTTTATGTTTCTTTTTCTTTTTTTCTTTTATGTAGAACTTCAGGCACGTACATTGGAAGAAAAAAGTAATTAATATTTAGAGAATAAAACTATTTTTAAAAACTAAATTATACGATTTAACTTAGTAAAATGTCAAAGAATAGTATAACTATTATAAAGAGTTTTGAAAAAAAAAACATAATACAAATATAAGTTTCTATTTATATTCATTCATAGATAATAAAAATGGAATTAAAATGCATTTTCTTTGTTATTTCAGTGCGGAAATATTTGACAGCTTTGTTTGCTTTTAAAGCATCTGAATCTTTTTCTAATTAAAATCAAAGAAAAATTTTTTAAGTTTTGTTTCTTATTTAATTGATTAAAAATTATTTATAAAACAAAGTTCTGTTAATAAAAATAAACAGTATTTATGAACATGAAAAAAGGTTGTCCGTTTTAAACTTTGAAGAATATTAAATAAGTTTAATTGTTCGTTAAAAAGCTTGAAATGCGTTATGTTTAAAAACGTTTCTAATTTTTGTTCCTTGTTGTAATTTTTAAAGCTAAGCATGTTTTTAAGCTTGGAGAACAATATTTTTCATGCGTCTGAAAATGTAATTTTTTGTGAGTGTGGTTAATTACTGTTTGAATAATAAATCTAATATTTTGAAAACGTCCTTATATTTATGATACAAGCATAAAAGTGTTTAAACTCTTGTGTTGCAATAACAAAATATTTCAGCTTTGCAGCTCTGCAATTTAATACTCAAAATTCAAATTTGTTAAACTGTTTTTATACACATATACTTCAAAAAATACTTAAATGGAGTCCTCAGTTTTACTATATTAAAATTAAACATTTTTTAATTATATTTAATGTCTCACAACATTGTTTTTCTTTCCAGATTTACTCCATTATGACCAATTCTACAAAATAAATGCTTTACACGATGATCATTATGTTCCATTATTAAGTTTAATGTTAGTGAATAAATATTTCATTCAAATAACTGAAAATATTCAACATTTATTGAAAAAAAAATATTACAATAGCAGTTCATTTTATTTTGTTCAGTATTTTAAGCCATTCAAAATTTACCAGCAGTAATTTTAAACAAGTAAGAAAAATCATGCTTTAAGCATAGATTATGAAGCACTTTCCAACACTTAATGAAATCTTTAACAAAACTTTGTTATTTAGGGAAATAATAGTGTATAGCCAAATATACCCAAATATGTATTCCAGTACATTAGAACAGCCCTGTATTTCATATGTCAGTTCATATAATGGGAAAATTTAGCTTAGCAAGAAAATACCCAGTAGCTTGAAATTTCTTTTTTAGCAATTCATACCATTAGATGGAAACATACTTGAATACTTTTGTTCAGCCCTGTAGTTTACATTGTACCTTTATTATACGTCAGCATTAGGCTAAAATTTATTGTAAAGTAAAACACTTTCAAAACAACTGAAATCACCTTCTCATAAATCATCATTCATAGACGTCCATGTACCGAGTTCTTTGCGTGGCCCTGTATATCCCTTTATCTATATTCTGCAAACATTTCTCAGTAAATTCAATGAAGCTCAGCGTAAAAATGCATAGCTTATTTAAGAACCACGTTTAAATAATTTATGCTCATATTCAGTAACGTTGGTGAGCTCTTTTGGGTAGCCCTGTATATCAACTATAACATTTATACACACCATGTAATGTGCATATATTTAGCGAAATATAAACGCGAATATCATAATTAAAATGCATTTCATCCCTCCATCAGCCATCATCGGACACATATGCGGTACTTCGGAAAGAATATACTATTTGAAATCTTTTGTGTGGCCCTGTAAATGCTATGTACTTCATATTATGCAAGACAGTAGCGTATATTTTATATTAAGCTTCCGTGACATATATCAATTTTATTATACATAAAAAAGCTTAATATATTTAAAATATTTCACACACAATTCCCCCTTTTACCATTATCTAATGGAATTCTTTTGTGTGGCCCTGTAAATGAATAATAGCTACATTTTCACCTTATATTTTATAGAATGCATATTTTAATATGTTTGACAGGGTATAACATCTTTAAAATTCCTTTGAAACGATTTTCCCCATAGGCCGTAATGTAATAGGAAACTTTTGATTCACCCTGTAGATAAACTAATCATGGTAGAAACTTCATTTTCGATAGGGCTTGTGCTAGGGTAAACGTCAATAACGTCCTAAAATTTCATGGCAATCCGAGTATATTAACGATTTTTTTCCACAGGCCTTAATGTAATGGGAAAATTTTGATTATCTCTGTAAATAAACTAATCATGGTAGATACTTCATTTTCAATAGGGTTCGTGCTAGGGTAAACCTCAATAACGTATAAAAATTTCATAGCAATCCGAGTATATTTATGGGAGTTAGAGCGCGGACAGGCGAACAGACGGACAGACGGACAGACAAACCGAATGCATAAGCACTTTTCAACTTTGTTGGAAAGTGCTAAAAAGAGCTGAGGTAGCATAACAATGGACTGAATTTTTTCTACATTATGTATTTTATTTTGAAAATCAAAAATAAGATAAATCCATTTTTCTCCAAGCGGAAAAAAAAATATTTCAATGAATCAGAGAATTTTGGGGCAAACCTGGTTCTATTGATACAGATACTAGCATTTAAAAAAAACATTTAAAATGGAAATACAATGAAACATTTTAGATATTACAGAATCTGATTTTTCACAGCAAAAATTGTAAATACGCTTTTTATATTTTTTTTAATATTCAAATCTCTTGATAAATATTTGCCATTTTTTATTTTTGAATTTTAATACAAGAATTTAAATTTTGTAAAAAGCCTGGCAAAGTTTAAATGATATCGAAAAAATGTGCTTAAATAGAAAAAAAAGTATGTTTCATTTTAATTTTAGAACATATTTTCTTTGAAAATCGTAAACACACTCTTGTGATTTGGGATTTTAAACTCATTAGCTTCTCACTAAGGATTTTCTCAGTAGTTCTAATATTTTTTTTCTAATTAAATAATATTTTAAATGTTCGTTGTATATTTAAGGATGTAAATGCTTATTTCACAAAAGTTTATTAAAAAAATCTTGTACAAAATTTGAAATGTATTTATTTTGTTAATTTAGATAGATTACAATTTAGTATAAATTTATGTTGAAAATAAATTTAGTGATTAAGTACAAACAGCGTGTTTCTTTAAATTCAAAAATCTATTAAAAATAAAAGTTTTAGCATATTTTTATTAGGAATTTTAAAGTACTTATAAAAATTTAAATTCAAAATCAAAACGTTCTTATTTTTGGTATTTGCTATTGCAATAGAAAATAATATTTAGTTTTTATACTTGTCAAAATACAAGAAATCTATTTTTTAAACGAATAAAGTATGTTAGTTTGAACTTTTTATTGATAGTGACAAACACACTTTTATGTACAATTTTAATTAATTTTCAGCAATGAAATTACGCTTGAAATCATTTAATTTTTAAAACATGATTTACCACATGCTAACAAAGCGTAGAAGCCAATAGGGGGAAAAAAGTCCAAGGGAAATTGAACCCAGAAGTCTTGGAATATACCTTTTAATCTACGACGACGATACCCAACTTGGTATTTTTCACTGCCATATGTTGATAAGACTGCACTGCAGCCCAAGAGGAAATAGTCTTCATGAGTACACAATTCTGAGGCGTAACGTGCGACACAAACAAACCCAATATCGGTGAACACATATACAGTTTCCACACTGTTGGTTTCTACACACAGGTGGTAAGGCACGTATTAAATATTCAATAATTTCAAGCGTAATTTCATTGCTGAAAATTAAATAAAATTATATATGAGGACCCCAAAAGCCAAGGGGTATAAGTGACAAAATTGAAAAAAATGAGTTAAGTGCACAGACTGTCTGGAAATAAGTCTAATTATTTGTAGATAAGAAGTTATGAGTGATTTTTTAATTATATACTGCGTTTTAGGGGTCAGTTACTTAACCTCTTTCTCAAAACTGTGAAACACGTGGAGGCCAAAGTGCAATTGTATCCGTTAACGTCTACAGCAGAAGCGCGACCAACGAAACAAAAAGCCATTTGCTTTTTTATACATTAAATTAATACATTTTAACTGTTAACATGTAAGAAAATCATGCTTTAAATGTAGATTATGGAATACTTTCCAATACTCTCTGAAATCTTTAAAAATCTTTGCTATTTAGGGTATTAGCGTGTTATTGTCCACAGCCAAATATTTATTCTAATAATTTTGAATTGCCCTATGTTCTATCTGTCGGTTGATATATACTGCATAATGGGGACATTTAGTTTAGCAAGAAAACGCATAACAGTTTGAAATTTCTGTTTCAGCAATTTTTACTAATAGATGGAAACACACTTGTATATTTTTGTTTATCCTGCAGTTTACCTTGAACCTTTGTTATACATCAGTATTTAGCTAAAATTTAGTTCAAACTTAAATACTCTTAAGACTACTGAAATCACATTTCCAGAAATTATCATCCATAGATGATCGTGTATAAAATTTTGTGCGTGACCCTGTATATCATTTTATCTATATTTTACAAGCATTTCTTAATAAACTGAATGCAGTTCATCATAGAAATACATGACTCATTTAAAAGCAATCTTTAAGTAAATTACGCTCATATTCAGTAACCTTTACGAAATCTTTTGTATAGCCCTGTATATGAACTATAGCACATACATTAATATGCATAAATTTAGTGAAACTTAAAAAGCGCAAATCATAATTAAAAAGGCATTTCGTCCATCCATCAACCATCATCGATGATATACAGTAATTCGGATAGAATATACTATTTGAAATCTTTTTTGTGTCCCTGTAAATACTCAGTACTTCATATTATGTGCGAAATAACTTATATTAAGCCTCAGCAATGTATATCAATTTTATTATACATGAAAATTGTAATATAATTAAAATATATTGTAAAAAATTCCCTCTTTATCATTAGGTAAAGTAAATCTTCTGTGTAGCCCTGTAAATAAAACATATCTGTTCTTTTCACCCCATACTTTACAGAATATTTATTTTAATGCAATTCGTAAATTCATATAAATTTTAATATGCTTGACAGGTTGTAACATCTTTAAAATTCACTTGAAACGGTTTTTCCTATAACCCGTAATTTAACGGAAATCTTTTGATTGTCCCTGTAAATAAACTAACCGTGTTAGAAACTTCATTTGCAATAGGATCTTTTTGAGGTAAACGTGAATAATTCCCAAAAATTTCAGGGCAATCCGAATATATTTACGAGAGTTAGGGCAGGGACAGACAAAATAAAATCATATTCACGTTTCAAATTTGTTGGAAAGTGTTAAAAAATATAAAATTTCAATGTTTCAAAATTTATAATAAAATTTTAAAACTTTTATTAGAACCAAAAAATTTTCCTTTCATTTATTTATATCAACATCGTTCATATTTTTTTTTTCGTAAATTCATTTTTTATTTCATAATTTTTCCGTTTTTAGAATTTATATTAAAGCAAAATTTTGTCCGGTAATTTATTTGTATCAACGTTGTTCCTAATTTTTTCATAAATACAATTTTTTATTTCATAATTTTTCATTTCTTGTGCTCATTTGGCACTTGTACCCTTTAGCTTTCAAGAACTTTTCATTATTGCTTGGAAGCCAAGGGATACAAGTGCCGAATGATGATAAACATTGCTTAGTTATAAATAAAAAGAAAAATTATACTCCACTTTTTTTTTAAATAGTTATTGAAATAACAGTTCAAAGATCAGTAAGAAATAAGCAAAAGTTTCATATCTCAATTCATTCAATTTCAACCGATGTTTAACTTTGAACTCAATTTACTCGAAATCTAAATTTTGTCACTTGTATACCCCTTGGCTTCTGGGCTCCTCATATGTGTTCACCGATGCTAGGTTTGTTTGTTCTTAAGTTACGCTTCTCAGGATTGTGTACTTATGAAGACTACTCCATCTTGTGCTGCAGTGCAGCATGATCAACATATGGGAGTGAAAAATGCCAACCTGGGCATCGTCCTCGTAGATTAAATGGTAAAGCACGTGGAGGGCTATTCCAAAACTTCTAGATTCAATCCCCGCCTTGGACTTTTTTTTATCCTGTTGGCTTTTACGCTTTGTTAGCAAGTGGTAAATCGTGTTTTAAATATTCAATAATTTCAAGCGTAATTTCATTGTTGAAAATTAAATAAAATCATATATGTGTTCACCTATGCTGGGTTTGTTTGTACCTCAAGCTGCGCCTCTTAGGATTGTGTACTTATGTAGACTATTCCATTTTGTGCTGCAGTGCAACCTTACTAACATATGAGATTGAAAAATGACAAGCTGGGCATTGCCCTCGTAGATTTAGTGGTAGAGCACTTGGGGCGCTATTCCAAGACTTCTGGGTTCAATCCCCGCTTTGAACTTTTTTCACCATGTTGGTTTCTACGCTTTATTAGCAAGCGGTAAATCATACTAAATATACTCTTATAATTTGTGAACGTAAAATCATACATGTCCCATTAAAAGATAATTTAACATATTTATCATAATTCATAATGGTTTGATCAAATGAAAATTAATATGTCAAAAAAGAACTAATTTTTGTAAAACATTTCGGTGCAGATTAAGTGTTGTGTAAGAAATATATATAAAGAGAGATGGGAATATATTTTATTTGTGTAAGAGCGGGAATCTCATATAATTAGTTCTAAGAAATATGAAACAAATTACTAGAGTCTGAATTAATGTTTTCAAATATATAAAAGGTAAATTTGTATAACATGTTCTACAAAAAACTAATTAAAAACTATAGAGAGTTTAATTTTGATACAAGAATAATA
This sequence comes from Maratus speculifer, assembly GCA_964019185.1. Lineage (NCBI taxonomy): Eukaryota > Metazoa > Arthropoda > Arachnida > Araneae > Salticidae > Maratus > Maratus speculifer. Next base: position 60,247,869 of record OZ025291.1, on the reverse strand, counting down.
ATCCTCTTTCAATGTATTCAATTTTTTCATTTATTTGTCTCTTATGAGCATATTTTTATTACTTGTGACGTAAATTATGCATGTAGTTTGTCTATAAAAAAAGAATTTATAATTTTGACGGTTTTATATTCCATTAAATACAGTCACGCAAATGCTGTGATTTTTTATCTCTACCTTATCCATCCCTTATTATTTAGTAAGGCTGCGTCACATTTTCGCAATAAATTTTAAGGTTCTTTTTGTATATGTGATTGATTAGATGGTACAGGCAAAAAAATATTTCCAGTAAGTATAAGTAACAGCGTGGAAATAGGAGGGGAGAATCTTACGGCAACATTGCACACTGAATGGCAACCCGATTACTGATAAATTGCTTCCAAGTGAGGTTAGAGTAGCATCAGTAATTGGGTTGTCTGTCATTTCGAATTTAGCAAGTTGTGCGATGTTTCTAAAACGTCCTCGCTTCCCAATATTGCTGGTACGCCAGCAGAATGGGATTTTCGTTATCTGTATCATCTCATATATCATACATATACAAGGTGATTCTAAATTTTTTTATAATAAAAGAGGGGTGATAGTACACATCAAGACAAACAATATTAAATAGGAGACCAAGGGTCCCAAACTTTTTCCACAGGAGATAGCCGCCATTAAAGTTTAGGGACCAAAATTTCAAATACACATAAAAAACGGAAAAATCGGTTGATTGATTTGAGGTTTTCACTAAAATTATTCTTTATGTCGGCATTTTCTTGAAATCAAATTATAAAGATAAATTTCAAAAAATGCCGATAGAGGGCGCTTTAGACTTTGGAGTAACGGACAACTATTTTTACCGGTATTTTCTGCATCTCATTAAATGTTTTCGTAAGCTTAGACTCAAACTTAAATTTTGAGCTCAAAATCCGAATAGTTAGGAGTGGTTAAGTAGACATTAATTATAGATAGAAGTTTTCATATACGTCCATTAAAAACATTTCAAAAATATGCATTAAAATATTTAATTGCTATAAAGGACATTAAATACTAATAAAAACATTGAAAGATCTTAATAATTTTTACATGTTTCGATTGAATTTACTCAATCATCATCAGAAAAAGAAAATACAAATAAACACAAAGATGGAAAGTGACAATAAACTAAAACAAATGAAATTTAAAAATTTTTTAAAAATAAAAATCACGCGCGTTAATTTTAATTATGTATCACGTTGCTTAATTTTTAGATTATTTAACAATTCAATCCAAATAGTTGGGATTTGAAATGACAAGGAATCATTGCAGACCATTGAGCTTCTGACGTAAATTTCAATACTCTCTCTAATAAAAAGTTGCAAATAAAAATCTGACCTATAAATTAATCTACTTTCATTAAACAAAATATCTATGTTTTCTATTTGATTTAGCCTAAATAATGCGGTTTTACCTCTATTAAATGTTATGTAAGCAATGTATTCATAACATCTTACTTTGAATATTCTTTGAGTCATGCCAATATAATAATTCTTATAACCATCTTCTTTAAGAAATGGAATGATATAAACTGTTTTAGCAGACTCGAAGAAATTTGGATAATAATTTATAACAACCCTTTTATTGTTATTTTCATTGTCGGTTTTATTTCCAAAAACTGCATTGTTCATTTTGTTAATAAACTTTTTAATTAGTTTATTAACTATTTTAACTTGATATCCGTTGTTAATAGCTATTGTTTTAATTTTATCTAATTCATCATTTAAATTTTCAGTAGAACAAATTCTAAAAGCTCTGTTAATAAGGAATCTAAAGGTAGATAACTTATAAGAATATGGAGTGCAATCATCAAAAGGTATAACATTTAAGTTTGTTATTGGTTTTCGATATACTGAACGAATTAGTTTATTATTTTCTCTTTTTAACTCAACATCTAAAAAAGGTAATTTCTTACCAGTTTCAAGCTCGAAAGTAAATTTAATCTTATTATCTAGATCATTTAACTGCTGAATAAAAATTAACAATTTATCAACTCCCCCCTGCCAAACAATAAAAATATCATCTACATAACGTAGCCATACTAAAGGTAATAATTTAAAAGTATTGAAAATTTTTGATTCAAGGAGGCGTAATTTGAATTCTGCAAGGAGGCCTGAAATTGGAGGTCCCATTGGGGCACCGTCTGATTGCTGATAAATAATATTGTTAAAAATAAAATAATTACTATTAATTATTAGGTTTAGGCCACTTTTTAAAGTGTTTTTCATTGGTACGTCAAAATCTTCTCTATTGTCAATGAACAGTTCGATAGTTTGAGCTACTTCTGAAGTATCTATGGATGGATGGATATAATGACTCAATGTCTAAGCTTGCTAAAATGAGATTTATCGATTTATGAGATTTATTATTTTTATGAGATTATCGCAGTAGATTTCTGCGATCATTTAAGCAGAATAAAAAGTTTATATCATTTCATTTCTTAAAGAAGATGGTTATAAGAATTATTATATTGGCATGACTCAAAGAAAATTCAAAGTAAGATGTAAAGAACACATTGCAGACATAAAATTTAATAGAGGTAAAACCGCATTATCTAGGCTAAATCAAATAGAAAACATAGATATTTTGTTTAATGAAAGTAGATTAATTTATAAGTCAGATTTTTATTTGCAACTTTTTATTAGAGAGAGTATTGAAATTTACGTCAGAAGCTCAATGGTCTGCAATGATTCCTTGTCATTTCAAATCCCAAATATTTGGATTGAATTGTTAAATAATTTAAAAACTAAGCAACGTGATACATAATTAAAATATAACGCGCGTGATTTTTATTTTTTAAAAAATTTTAAATTTCATTTGTAATAGTTTATTGTCACTTTCCATCTTTGTGTTTATTTGTATTTTCTTTTTCTGATGATGATTGAGTAAATTCAATCGAAACATGTAAAAATTATTAAGTTCTTTTAATGTTTTTATTAGAATTTAACATCCTTTATAGCAATTAAATATTTTAATGCATATTTTTGAAAAGTGGTTAAGTAGCACAAACTGAGCTGTGTTGAGAGGGTTCAAATTTCAAATGATTATAAAAAAGGGGGGAAATTATTCGATTGATTTGCGGTTTTCACTAAAACTATTCTTTATGTGGGTATTTTCGTAAAAATAAATTATAAAGATAATTTTTTTTAAATGCCGATAGAGGGCGTTTTAGACTTTGGAGTAACGAACAACTCTTTTTTGGCGTTATTTTTTGCATCTTATTAAATGCTTTCGTAAGCTTAGACTTAAATTTTGAGTTCAAAATCTGAATATTTGGGAATGATTAAGTAAACAAACTGAACTGTGTTCAGAGGGTTCACATTTCAAATTATTATAAAAAATGGAAAAATTGGTCGATTTGTTTGCGGTTTTCGCTAAAACTAATTTTTAAATCAGCATCTTCTTGAAAATAAATTTTAAAGATAAATTTCACAAAATGCCTATAGAGGGCGCCTTAGACATTGGAGTAGCGTACAACTATTTTTAACCGTTATTTTTTAAATCTCATTAAATGCTTTTAAATGCGTAGATTTAAATTTTGGGCTCAAATTCTGAATCGTTGGGAGTGTTTAATTAGCGAAAAATTGAATTGTGTTCGAAGAGGGGGGAGGATTCAAATGATTATAAAAAACGGAAACATTGGTCGATTCGGTTGCGGTTTTTGCTAAAACTACTTAACCACTCCCTACTATTCAGATTTGAGCTCAAAATTTGAGTTTAAGTCTAAGCTTCCGAAAACATTTAATGAGATGCAAAAAATAGTTGTTCGTTACTCCAAAGTCTAAAGCGCCCTCTAGCGACATTTTTTGAAATTTATCTTTATAATTTATTATTAAGAAAATACCAACATAAAGAATAGTTTTAGTGAAAACCGGAAATCAATGAACCAATTTTTCCGTTTTTTATAATCATTTGAAATTTGAACCCTCTGAACACAGTTCAATTTGTGCTACTTAACCACTCCCAACTTTTCAGATTTTGAGCTCAAAATTTAAGTTTGAGTCTAAGCTTACGAAAACATTTAATGAGATTCAAAAAATGCTGGCAAAAAATAGTTATTCGTTACTCCAAAGTCTAAAGCACCCTCTATCGGCATTTTTTGAAATTTATCTTTATAATTTAATTTCAAGAAAATGCCAACATAAAGAATAATTTTTGCGAAAACCGGAAATCAGTCGACCGATTTTTGCGTTTTTTATGTTTATTTGAAATTTTGGACCCTAAACTTTAATGGCGGCTATCTCCTTTTGAAAACGTTTGGGACCCTTGATCTCCTATTTAATATTGTTTGTCTCGATGTGTACTATCACCCCTCTTTTATTGTAAAAAAAAAAATTAGAATCACCCTGTATATAACCATCGCTAAAATTGGTTGAAAAAGTATGACACTGTCTTCCGAAGACTATGTCACTGTTTGTCACATTCGAGTGAAATCCCCTCTTTTATAGTGATGTCACCAGGGCTCGAAATGGAAAAACCCACCACAAGCCGGAACGCTATTTCAAAATAATTATTGGCTAAAAAATTTTTTCGAATTATAGAAAAATTATATCTAACCACACAGAATCTATTTAAACTAGTTGGATTTGCCAGTATCAAAACTTTCCTGCATCTCATACATCTTAATACTTCAAAAAGTAGTTTAAAATGTTAATACTTGATTCAATATTATTAATTCGATATTATTATTTCAGTATATACCAACTTTAACTTTCACCATAAATTTCTATTTCAGTCACTTAATCAGACTAAAATCTGGTTAATGTCGATCGTGTTACTTATTAAAATCAATCATCTTTCATTATTATATCTATTATACATCAACAGAGAACACAATAAGTATTTACATTGAACTATAATACAGCTCATATCCAAAATATTAGAATAATTGAGAAAAAGTAATAAGAAAAAATTATTTGTCATTTATTTATTTTTTATACTAAGTAAATGCAATTAAATTTCTTATAAATTAAATCTGGAATGTTTAGATAAGATTTTAACATTTATAAAATATAAAATACAGCACAATAAATTAGGTATACAGCTTCCTTAAACACACCAGAATATTAGAATAAAATTTAGATTGGTTCAAAATATTAGAATATTTTATTTTACGCAACAATATTACCTTATGAATATGAAGTAAATGGTAGTTAATATTTTGTAGCATCACCTTTAGCTTTCATAACAGCGTACAATCGATCTTGCATACTATATACAAGGTGTTTACAAACATTTCTATCAATATTAGCCCAAATGGACTTTATACGTGCCACTAACTCAGTTTTACTTGAAGGAGGATTTTCTTGAATTTTTTTCTTCATTATACACCATAAGTTTTCGATGGGATTAAGATCTGGTGAATTTGGTGGCCAAGGAAGTACCTTAATGTTGCGTTGGCGGAACCAATTCTTAGTTGACACCGAGGTATGCGGGGACGCTAAATCTTGTTGAAAGATGAAATCATCTTCAAATAAATCTTTTGATGATGGAATCATGTAATATTCTAAAATTTCTTGATATATAAGAGAGTTAACCTTTTCGTAGACGATGCATAACTTTCCAGGTCCTTCTGCACTCATACAACCCCAAACCATGACACTAGCAGCAAATTTTACGGAATGTTTAAGGCATTCTTTATCAAATGCTTCTTGCTTCATTCTCCAAACTCGAATACCTTGATTACCATATGAAACACAAAACATACTTTCATCACTAAATAATATATTTTTCCAATCTTCATTGCTCCATAAACGTCTTGATTTACACCAATTCAATCTTATACGCTTTTGTCTTGCAGTCATGAGAGGTTTTGTTTTCGGCACACGAGATTCAAATTTAAATTTATGGAGACGTCTTAATGTTGTCGATGTAGAAACTTCAACTCCTTCTTCTTTCCATTTTCGGTGCAAGAATCTCACACTTTTAAAACGGTTTTTCTTAACTATACGCTTCAGTTTCCTGTCATCTCTAGCAGATGTTTTTGGTTTTCGGCCACCATTTCGGCGATTATTTTGAAATTTTCCAATTTTTTAATATTGTGTTAGTATTTTACTAACGCTCGATTGCGAACAATGTAAATAATTCGCTATAAAACATTGATTTTTACCGTGCTGATACAAATCAACCATACGAAGTTTAGTAGATTCAGGAACATCACTCACACGGCCCATTTTAAGACGAAAAAGAAACAAACTGCAAAAAAGAATACTGATTTTAAATAAAATAGTCTGAATTTAATCAATGATGCCACCAGTTAAGAATTGGTAATAATTAAAGGAGAATTAATGTGAAATATTCTAATATTTTGAACCACTTGAATAAATATTCTAATATTTTGACTTTTCAAAATAATTTTTTTTGCAATTAATCTTTTCAAAAATTATATTAAATTTAAGATAACAAGTAAGTTTAATCAACAATAAGTTCTTAATAAAAATATCGTTTGCATATCTTCATTAAAAGACATTAAATTACCAAACGATATTTTCAATTTCTAAAAAAAAAGGTAATTATTCTAATATTTTGAATATGAGCTGTAATGTTTTTAAAATTTGACGATCAGGAACAATATTCACCCTAATTTCACGAACCTGAACATTGTTTCCGATTTACTCTGGTTCATTTCGAGCTCTGAACGTCACGTATTTTCTAAATGTTTATTTAGAGCTACTTCTGATTCTCATAAAAAGAACTTTGCCATTATTGTAATTTTTTATTTGCAATATTAAAATAAATTTTGAGAAAGCTGCTGTAGCTCAAATGAAAGGGGTAAATATCGATAATATTATCTGAATTGTGAAAAAAAGGGATTACTTATGACTTTGATATTCAAGTTGTGATGACACAGAGTATTAACCCGACTCCTTCCCCCCAATAGTAATGTTTTATACTACACAAGTCTCTCCCTGAAATATAGCGTAACAAATGAATGATCCCTTAACTCATAAGGGTTTCTCATTACTTTGATTAAAAGGCAACTTTCGTTTTAAATAATTTAGTATTTATCGACTAATTTAGACTTTAAATGTGGTATAATAAAATTCCTTACTTTTAAATATAAACATACCAATTAGATTTCTATCATCAGATTTTCTGAATGATTAGTCCTTAGCAATATTCAGAGAATTACCTGATGCTGAATTAATGTTTCGAAATTGATATAAAAACCCATTTTAACATCTTTAAGAAGTTTATGCTTAAAAAGTCTAATGTAAGAAATGGAACCGCATAGGAAAGAGAAGAAAATGAATAAAAAAAAAAAGACTGCATCCATTAACTGGAATGAATAATGTTCCTGACAAAACAACTTGGGACACTGCTGCGACCTGATAAGCCGGAAGATCTCAGAGTGATTAATTAAAAAATAAAAAATGAGCATCTGATCGTGATAAGGACAGCCAAGATGACTCAATTTCGTCTCGCACTATTTTTTTTCTTTTTTTTTTTTTAAGTGAAAGGGGGGTGGATATTTACTGACTCATAAATGACTAGAGGAGGATATTCAAAAGTGATAGAGACAGCAATAAAACAATCTATGAGTTCAATAACTTAATAATTAGGTCATAAATATAGATCACACCATGTTGAAAGATAAAAAAAAATGTTGAAGAAAATCATTTATTACGGCTAGAACAGGTAGTAAAAAAGGGAGGTTTAAATCATTATAAAAAAGAATTATATTCTTGCGAAAAGTGAATACAGATGTAAGAAGCAATGTTGCGCTCTTGATCAAAACAATTTTATTTCCTCAATCTTTGCATGGATCTGTACAAATTTCTTTCCAGAAATATTTATTAGTTTTTACAACATTGCGGGTAAGTGTAAATTTAAGTTACGAGAAATGCATTAACTACATCATAAAATATAATTTAAAAACTGACAATGATAATCATTTTTTTTGGTGGGGGGGTCTCTCAACATATTCTACACGAATATTCATACACTCGTGCTCATTTTATCAATGCCCCACTACCAGTTGCATGAAATTTGTTAGGTTGCCACATTATGATTTCATGTCGAACTTCTCGATTCTCTGCAAACATAATATTGCCTCCAAGATGGGTTTTTTAGTGCATTGAAAAGGTAAATCTCTTCTGAATAGGTGGAGGATGAAAGATGTAAGGTACCCTGGGGTAATAACGCCACGTTAAGGTTCTATTAATTTTCACGGCTCAGTTTTAGTTTGTATTTTTCAAACAAATATATGATTTGATACAGCAACTAATTGACTATCTATATATAAAAAATGATTTAACAAATATGTATTCATAAAATGTAATGGCGTGATTTCTTGACCAATGCTATTTGGCGTTATTATCCACCTATATGGGTAATAACGCCATGCAAACAAAACTATGAAATAAGATGGAATAATTGCATGTAGATTGCCCAATTCTAAAAATACAAACTCTACAAACTTAGAAATTGACAAATTGCATTCTAACCTATTGAAAAGGTTCGATTTTTTGTGAAAGTGTAAGAAAAATAAAGGTGTGGTGTGTGTGTGGGGGGGGAGAGGATGAGGCAAAAGAATGTCAGACCGTGAGCTTCTTTTTACTTAAAAAGGACCGCTTAAATAGAATTATTAGAAACATTGCACAGTTTTAACTGTGCTTATTTGAATCAATATTTAGGATGTAGCTCGGCCACTGTAGGGAATCAACCGGGGTATTAATGCCAAGGATTGGCGTTATTACCCCGTTATAGTTATTGCGCTGTACATTTTAAATTACAAATTATCTCGAGAAGATATCCGAAATCTTCAACAACATTTTGAAAGTCCATGAAATGTACTACAAATTTATGTAATTAACATAGTATTTCCGGATAAAAAAAGTAGTCTTCACATCACAAAACGTATCTCGCAAATTTTAGATCAAGCGTTAATTTTAGTTGCTTGTAAAAACAATAAGACCTAAAAATGAAACAAATCAACTTGAAGCTATTTTTTGCGATTTATATGACTCAAAACCCTTCTGCGCAGAGCACATCGGTGTCATTTACCAGATTATTTTATAATTATGCAAAATATTAGCACTCTGCGTTATTACCCCGCCTGGCGTTATTACACCAGACCACCTTATTTTGAAAAAAATAAGCCAACCAAACTTTTGAATTGTGTGCTAAAGTCTGGACACATCGCCATGCACCATCGTTATTTGGAAACCGATATGCTTGCGTGCAAATGCTACCTGGTCAAGGTCACCAATATTAAATAAATATCATGAAACTCGATGGTTCAACCGTCTATTACCGTTCTTGTGAAATACTTGCCACTAATTAAAGCTAAATCACATCAATATTAGAATTATATCAACTGCCAACTGTAACATTTGTTCTGCTCAACTTTATGTTAAACATTTTTAAGCTTTTTTTCTTAACTTTATGTACCTGTATAAAATTTCATGCCTATATTAATGTCTAATATAGGATGTTTCATAAAAAGATGATAGTACGCATTCAAACAAACAATTTTCGTGAAAGAATACATGGTCGGAAATAAACACAAAGGTGTTAGAAGGTGCCGAAGAGGATGTTCTTATACGATACAAAGACAAATAAAGAACGATTAAGTAACAACCGTCAGGGATGTAGTGGAGAGTATACGGGAGTATACACCGTATACCTTCTAGATTTTTTTAAAGGAGCACCGTATACTCTCTACTTTTCAAGAAGATTATTATATACACACCCTAGGATATACACCCTCTGGCTTGAGCGTACTCTCTTAAAATGTCAGCCAAAAAATAACTCAAGTTGAGCCGAAATTCGCTCATCTCAAATTCTGAAAGGCAGCTTCTCATAAAGAGTTGAAACAACTCAAGTGAGTAAGTTGTTTTTAAACAATTTAAATCAGATGATTTGTTTAAATAAGCAATGTAAATCAAGATGAGTAAAGTATTTTAAAAACAACTCATTCATGATTCAATGAATTACAGCTCTTTCCTGAGAAGCAAAATCCACTCTTTCATTTTAAGAGTGTATACCCTCTGCTTAGAGCGTATATCCTCTGCTATTTTTACGGCTACATCCCTGAAACCGCCTATTGGGAAATCACTCTACATACAATCATTAAGTCTCTGAATCATTTCCATCGGCTTTAAACCATAGATGATACGTTAGAATGATATATTTCTGTAATGCAATGCTCAAGTGCTGATTCATATATTTATTATACGGAACTCTCTGTATTCGAGTAATATTCGCACTAAAACGATTATTTCCCGCAGCATCACGAAATTCATTCAAGATCATAGGACAGCTTATTATGGCTGGAATACTTTTCCTTTTTATTACTGCATTGAAAAATTGCGCTGAAATTTAATATGCTGGAAAAATAACTATAAAAAGTATTTGAATGAAAAGCATATTTTGAGGAATGAAAAACTTATTTTATAAAGGAGCTGTACAAATATAACGTTATCAACTTTTTCGTGATCTTAGATCATCTCCCCTCATCCGATATCACATCCCTCGAACTATCCCCCCCCCCCCCCGGTAATTATATCGTTATCAAAAGTATAAAAGAATTCAATTCCAGAATTTATTTCTATTTTTTCGAAGTGGTATACAAAACTGTTTACCTTTATTTTTTGCATATTGTTATGATTCAATTAAAAAGAAGTTAGTAAAATACTCCTTTGATATGAAAAATCTTATTCCATAATAGGTTTTTATCATATAATTTATTCAACAATAATAAAGGCCTGTTGTACTTTTCCTACTACTTCACATACGGTTTCTGGAACGTGATTATATATACATACGCATATGAAGAAGAATAGGAATGTCAAACATTGGGGTATTCCATATTTTAGATTTAAATAACTTTATAATAATTTAGTGATTTTAATAATAACTTTGTATTTTCATAAAAATAGATAACAGACTAAAAAAAAAGATAACATGCTATTTTGTACCAAAGACCATGTTACAATAATAAAAGAAAATTTTCATTGGATCAAAAATTGATATGGATAACAAAAGACAATCCTCCTCCCCCTAGAGATATCTTACCTCAGCTCTAAAATGATAACGTTATATTTGCACAGCCCCAAAGTCTTGAGCTTTAATGAATAATTTTCACAAGAGTATGAAAAATCAGAAGAAATTTAATAAAATTTATCTATCTATATCTTTACATAAAAGAATTACTATCTCTATCTTCATTTAACAAATTCTTAGAAAATACAAATCGAAATTTCTTGTCATATCCCTCAGCTATATTCCAAAGAACATAAAGCCAGAGCAAGAATTTATCAATACTATCGTCATGCCCTAGGGTCAATATATTCAATGCGGCCTGCTGAAATATGTTTCCTGTGAATTCTTGATACTATCCGTGCAAGCATGTTGCAGAAAAATACATAAAGTATCAAAATCAAATTGAAAGAAATCAAGCGTATTTTTTTTTTTTTTCAAAAAATTCAAATATAATGCTTGCGTGTGTACTGCGAGATCTTGACTTTTTATCTGATGGCATGGGAAAAGTGCATTTCTTGGATGATATATTCAACAGAACTGCTGATTGGTAGATTTCCTTTAGTTTAAAAGCAGAGATTAGAATTCTTATGCGATCACATAATATTTCTTTTTGATAAAATGTGTTTCCAGAAAAAAGAAATAAAAATAAAACCTAGCATTCTAAATCAAATTGCATATTTAATAATAACGCCTCAAAGTGTTTTCAATTGATTTTTTTTAATTACCCATACATTGACAAATTATAATTTGGCCAAATCAGGAAATTCGATAAGTGGAATTAAGGTACTGTTATATTTAAGCTCCGAAGGAACTAAGATTAGCAGATACATTTTGTGTTATATATTACCGCTTACATTTTAATTCTTTTATGTATATATATAAATATATACATAATAATATACTATAAATATATACATAATAATATACTATAAATATATACATAATATACTACTCAAAACAATAAATGATATTGAAATTGTGGATGGATCTTGAAGCTAGGGCATTATTTCGATGATTGATGCATAATCGACATACACTGTAAAAAAAGGGGTCGATCTACTAAAAAAACTTTAGTGATCCTTGTAATTACTAAAAAATTTTTAGTAATCTTAGTCGGTTACAAGAAAATCTGTAAGAATTACTAGAAAAAAGTTAGCAACGAAGAGAGTTAATAGTTTTATATTTTTAATAACTATTACTAAAACTCACTTGGTGTGGCCTTGATAGCATAGTGGTTATAGTAACGGACTCCAGACTAAAAGGTCCCGGGTTCAATACTGGCCACCGCCAAATACGCCCCGAATGTATGCAGTGTAAGTATCCGTTAGTAAAGGGATAATAAAAATCCTGTCGGAGCAGTTAGCAATGTTTAGTGCTGCCATCTATTGCCGTTTTGCCGAAAATCTTCCGCTTCAGAAGTCTGGATGCAGATCGAAGGAACCTCCTGCCCTTCGGGCTCACGTAATGATTATTAAAAATAATTTTGAAGCTATTACTAAAATTTGCTTGGTGGCTCATACTAAAAATTATTAAGTTAGTTATACAAAAAATTCTTTTGTTCAGTTTACAAAAGAAATGCTTGTTTCACTTGCAAAAAAAAGGTTTGTAATGGTTACTAAAAAATTCTGTAGAATACAAATTTACTAAAAATTTTTAGCAACCTCTTGAATTTTTTTTACAGTGTACGCGATAGGCTATACTAGAAAAAAATCATACACGTTTGGCAGAAAAATATGCATTGCATTAAGCATTTGGGTGCTAAATAAAAAGCACAATTTGTGCATATCAGAAAAAACGAATAAAATAGTTTTTTTTTTAAGATAGTCTTTTCAATAATGGGTATAGTTTCTCCGAACGGTCCACAGCGTTGAATACCTTTGAGACATGGTGTCAATGAGACTGTTAATGAGGAATAGGGTACTTTGTCCATCTGTCCCATAAGGGCACTTTCTAATTCTTGGAGAATTTCTGAGAATGGAAGACGATCAGCAACTCGTCAGCCTAGAGTGTCCCAAATATACTCTATTGGGTTCTTATCCAAAGAACACGTTGCCCAATCCATTCGTATGATTCCTTCTTCGAAAAGGAAATTGTCCACCAAGTGAGCACGATGTGCCCTTCAGTTGTCGTCCATTAACATAAAGTCATTTACAATTGCCGCAACGTAAAAGAATAATGTAGATCTGAGAATCTTATCCAGTATCGTTGATTTCGAATTATGTGAAAATCGATGCGTTCTCAATAGAGATGCCAGCATAAACCATTACTCTCTTACCACCAAGTCTAACATTTCCTTGCACGAATGTAGAATTGTTTCTAGTAACACGCTCGCTATAGAGGAAAATACTCATATTATCAAGATAAACAAAACAAGTTGGAAATTGCACGTGAAGCGTAGCAAATGAGGTCGATAACGAATTTTTAAAAATATTCAAATTTTGTTGATATAATAGACAGTACTTCGGATACAGTATAGCGGTCGAAATATTTTTTGTGTTCCTGTAAATATACAGGAAGTAATTTTTATTACACCTCAGCAACGTATTCATAAAATGTGAAATAGTTTAATATAATTAAAACACGCCACAAGCAATTTTCACCGTATAGCATTATGCACTGGAATACTTTTGTGTGGCCCTGTAATTTATTAATAAATATTATTTGCATCACAGAATCTATATTTTAGTATATATATATCTCATAGGATCATGTCAATTCTATTATATTCGAAAAAGTTTAACATCATTAATATGTACCTGAAACTATTTTTTATGAAAATTATGAACGAAAATTAGACTTCAGTTTGGAGGGAAATATCCTGTAACGTTCATTGAATACGTGGATTGCGATCAGTAGTATAACAACTCTCTTTTGCGTCTGCTTCAGAAACAAAATCTTTTTCGCACAACTCTGGCCCATCAATACTACTAACTAGTTGTGACAATGAAATCCGCTTGCGCATACCCTAATTGATAGCGCCCGGTGCGGAGCACCGCTCGCACCACTTTTGCTGCGACTTTACCTTCCTTACATAAAAATTCTTATTGTGGCTCTTATTGGCCTCTTAAATTTCCATGTTTATTCTTTAAATGCCTTGGATAAAATAGAATAATAAAATTAAAACAAACTCAAATTTACCTTTAATCACTCTTTTCAGCGTTTTCTAAATATAATTCATACCACAAACCTCAACTCTACACGCAGGCCAATTCACGCATTATCCGAATTAAATTATCAATCTTAAATTAAACTTTTATGTTCCGCAAGCCTTCTAAAGGTTAAGTAATGTTTAATTTAGTCAAGATAATATAATCCTCTTAATAAGTCTTTCATTACTGAAGCTTCCTTTGCGTCGAACGTTCTTAATTTCTCTTCCCGAGTTCTCTGTTTATATCAGAGCTAACGTAGCATTCTTAAAATGTCTTAATTAATGAAACAATTTAAAGCGTATATTTAAAATGTGTTTTGTAGATGTATATAATATATATGCATCAGCAGTTTTGGGTTTTGTGATGCGTTGTGTTTTTTGGTGTTTATTTTGTTCAGACGAAATACTTTCTGGGCAATTCATATTTCTAAATTAACTATAATGATAATCCGAAATTCGAAAGAAGGTATTTTACTAAATTGCACTTCATGGAATTATCAACATACGCCAAATAATGCTTTAAACTCTTTGATCTCTAATGGTCGAATTTCTTTCCATTTTATTTTAATTGCCGAATGTCACATTGGCACCGGAATATTCGATGGAATTTATTTGAAAATGATTTTATGCATTTTTTCGTGTATATAGTAATCAGATTTTTGGTTTGGATAATAATGATACCAATATGATATTTGGAGATTTTGAAGAAGTTCACTCATCAGTGCTCAAAGAGTTAAAAGTAGAACCGCCAGAAATTTTGCCCAAGTGTTCTAAAAATATTGCACAACAGAACTTTTATTTACAACTTTGTAGCTTATTTATTTAATTTATTCCGATCTGGCACTTATTGAACTTACTTTAGAAATGCATTATTAGATCGAATCGAAATATTTTTATTTCGTAAGCGGTCTTTGACCGCTATGGCGCGGCGGTTGTAGTGTTAATTGAGTATTACGGCTCATTTTGCAAAATGGGATTAGAAAAATTACTGCTTATTATGTCTTATTTCGATAACAACGAGTTGAGAAAATTTGACAAATACATTGCAAATATCATTTTATATATTTTTCTAAACAATTTTTTGTCAAATTTGTCGAAAATCAGGCTTAAAAGCTATTTAGTGTAAGTTTTTTAGGAAATCAAAGACATTTTAGACTTTCAAACAATACTTTATTTTTTTTAAAAAAAATGTATGCGTGAAATAAAAATATTTTCTGAATATACACAAATAAAATTATCCGATAATTACGCCATTATGAATTAAAATGCATCAGGTGCCTTATACAACAAGCATTTAAAAAAGTACTTCAAACATATTTTTGTTCCAGTCTTCACATTAAAATCATCCAATGGAGTTCGTGGAATTGACCACAGTTTATCTTAGAAACAATGCAAATACATTTAATGTTTAGATTGCATTGGTTTTTTTTTGTGTTTTAGTTGATTGTTTTTTCATTAAATTGTAAAAACTAACATTTAGTTTAACACTTTCAGGTCCAGTGTTTTTTTTTTCAATTGTGAGCTAAAATTACCTTTATGTTAATAATGGTAATAGTAGATTTTTGCTGAAATATAAGGTCATGCAGTTTACTTGGGTACTATTCGTTTCATATTCATAAGATAATGGCTAAGGAAGAGTTTTTGGAGACATTTGGAAAATATCATATTACAACACGATTTGACAGGCATTACAACTTTCTAATATCTTTTGCTTTCCACCACACATGATACGATCAAAAAAGTAAGCTATATTTTAATCAGCAAGAGCCAGATATGTGTGTAAAACAAAAGAATCACCGCAAAGAGAGTTAAAAAGAATCACCAACGGTGTGAAGAGAATTAACCCTTTAACGGACAAAGCATTTTCATTGCTAAAATGTTGAAATAAATGAATGACACCGGTAATTGCGAACAAATATACTGTCAGATAAGAAAAAGTTATTTTTCCCATACATAATAAAATGGATTTTTTAAATTAAAATTCCGGTGTTGTTGTTGCATTTTGGAATTAAAATTTTGTGGTTTCATAGAGAAACCAATGAACGTTAAAGGGTTAAACAAACGCTTATTGTTATTATTATTACTAAGTGCCAAAGTATAAATGAAGTCATGATAAGAATTGAATTGGCACATACTATCGTTACTACATGTGGATAGTACCAAAAATATTTGTTAAGGCAAGTATACTCAGTAAAAAGACATACACTATTAACAATACATAAGAACCAAACGTATTAATGTTTTAAAAATGATTAAAATGTTAACTGTTATTTCATAAGGATATAGAATAATTGCTAAACAGTTTAAAAAACTAAAACACACGCTTTTGAATCAGGTCGGACTAAAAAGTTTTAAATGTTATTTTCGGTTGCATAGTTATGGTTTTCATATGTGTTTCAATGATTGTCATGTGTCTAGGATGTCAAGAGACATTTAATTTCTCAAATTGCTTTTGATCCGTTTATCCGACATTTTTTATTTTGGTCCTTTTAAGCGGTGACTTTGTTAATTGTTGAATTGTCGTTGGTTTTCAATAAGTGTGCAAAGTTTCAGTTTAATCTGATGTCTTAAAGTGGGTGAAAATAACGTTCTAAGATTCCGTTATATACATACATACAGGTGAAGCTAATTAAAGCGTGTTAAAAAAATAAAAGCTGTCAACAATATGCCTATAAATTTATTGTATGTATCATATGTATGTCGTTAAAAAACATTTTTATTTTTTTTTTAGATAATGAAATTTTAAATATTAAATAGAAATTTTTTTGTAAATTTTTGCCCCTTTTGTTTTTACAATAATCTTAGTCCGTTTAATCCTAGCATTTTTAATTAATTATGTGAAATTGGCATGGGAACCAAGTACAGAAGCAAATTTCTTTCTCTTCTATAATGAATATAAGTATACCGTTAAATATAACAAACATTTGCATATTTTTAGATGGATGGATGATATTTTGATTTGAATTTAATAAAATCTATCCAAGTTTTTTAAAATTAATAAAACTACTCGTAATACTATTTATAATAAGGTAAATTTTCCTAATATTTCTTTTTGCATATCAAGCAATAATATTAATATTGATCTTTATGATAAAAAAAATAGTTTTATACTTCTATATAAGCAATTTTCCACATTGGTTCTCTAAATTAATTTTTTTTTATTTATACAGTTATTAATCAATTTATTAGATTTTCAAAAAAAAATATGTAGCAATAATTTTTGGTACTACTTGGTTATCCCGTCGACCATTTTCGCTAAATTATAAAAATCGCCAAACTATTTACCAAGTTATACATGTTGACATAATTTTTATTTTAAATAACGAAAAAACAAATAAATTAGTAAAACATGAATACAAATATAAATAAAAGGTGGAATTGAAAACACCACTTGATGACGTTTTAAACATGTGTATTACGTTAAATGTCATTGAATGTGAAATTCGCAATCATCCATTATTGACATTTAATCTTACAATTTGGCGATAGTTTTTTGATCGACGGGATAACCAAGTAGTACCTGATTTTTATGTAGGGTTACGTGGTGGCAACTGGGCCATGATTTTACGATGCGGCTATGGAGATTCTGGCAATTCAACTTCCAAAAGCTAATTTTCATTTGAATAAAAGTTTGGACCACTGTAAATGTTTTCAGTTAAATTTATTCTATCAAAGAAATTTTAAAATTAAATTTTAATGTCTAAAAGAATGTGTTTAACTTTCCTTTTTCCGTTACCAGGAAATTCTGTGATCCACACATGTTTGTGTTTTAACATGATGTATCAGGTCCTGTTTGGAAAAACGTGAACAACTTTAAAGAATTTAAATCAGGCAAATCATGCAATTATACATCAATTAGAGTTCTAAAGAAACGCTTTGCTGTCAAGTTGTCTAAAAAAAAGCACCAAATGTGAAATTATTAGATTCATTTAAACCAAAAGCATAGGAATTTAATAAGTACATATGCACTTTAATTTTGTTAATAAGTATTAAAGTTACATGGATATTTTAGAAAAAAGTAACAAGATAAATCTATGAACAAACGGCTATGTAAGGACGTAAGTACTACATTCTCTTTTTTTATTTACCCCAACTGAATGCGATTCGTCCAATAAACCTGCAAAAAATGTAACTATGTTTTTATATCAAATAGAACTATTTTTTATTGGTTTCGATATTTTTTTAATAATATTACTTTGTCTTATGTATACCTCTTCATTTGTATTGTAAAATTTCAAAGTTTAGCAATCTTATTTAA
The DNA here is from genome assembly GCA_964019185.1 of Maratus speculifer. Taxonomy (NCBI): domain Eukaryota; kingdom Metazoa; phylum Arthropoda; class Arachnida; order Araneae; family Salticidae; genus Maratus; species Maratus speculifer. The sequence continues at coordinate 60,229,465 of OZ025291.1, read as the reverse complement.
GAAGTTTGGCTTCATACCCACAATATTCTTTTTAAAATTTTATTATGAACTTTTATTAAGATATTATGTAGTTTTTCTTTATTATAAGCAAAAATAAAAAAAAATGGAGAAATTAATTTCCCGTAGTAAGAGAAACTCAAAAATTATATATTTATAAATATTGGGATAACTGGGCCCAATATGATTCAGTTACCCCTGTTGCATGTCCCAGGTAACCCATTCTTAAAAAACTGATAGGGTAACTTTGACACCAGTCCTACATTTGACACATGAAATAAACAAGTATTGACACCTAATAATATTAATACAGTTATATGTCTAATGTTTAAATAAAATGATTGCTTAAAAAAGTACTTACAGTATTTTAATAAAAAACCGATGAAGTTCCGTGAAACTGGCGTTGTTTTTAGAAAATAAAACTGAAATTTTCGACAACCTATCGCAGAAAAGACAGAGTCATTATTGTTTTGACTTTTCACGTTTCACGTTGTTAAGTACAAATTAAGGGATACTGTTCACAAAAGTTAAAGCTTAAAAGGAATCAACATGTTTTTATAAAACAGTCTATGGCCCAGTTACCTCGTGGATCCAGTTGCCCCAGCTAACCTTATGTAAACAAGTTAAAAGCTTTGTGATAATTTGTTTTACAAAAATAAATATCCATGTAAATTTGTAAGACATATTGTTTGTACTATATTAAAGTTACTAATTAACTTAGTTGTAGCTATTTGGCTGTACTTTAAGCTCGAGGAGTAACTCATGGAGGAACGAAGTAGATGAAGGTGCAGTATGCCATAAAATCGTTTGCAATATAATGCACGTTATATCTCAAATTTAACTCTTTGGGGACGAGCGATACGTATACGTGCCGCAAAAAGGCTTAAGAATCCTTGCTTTCACTCACTAGTAAAATTTTACGGTAAAATTTGCATTAATTGATCGGAGCATTTTCTCGATTTCATAGGCTACAAAGTTCTGTTTTAAATATCCAGTAGCAAAACATAAAAACATTTCGTAAAAGGCTCCCGTCGCGAAGGAGTTAAATGCCCTCATTCGACACAAACTAATCAACTGGAGCAGGGACCGAAATCTGTGACATCCGTCGAACATTTTTTCTCTAAATGAAAATAATCTGCTTACATTTAAGCAATCGAAAGTAGCATTCCATTATATTATGAATTAAAAACTGTATTACTAAAACTTTTTTTTTTTTTTTTTGGCGAAAGCACGTGATTGTGTTTTGGGCTAAATGTAGTGGATTTTAGGATTACATTTTTTGCGTCACCTCCTAAAACAATACTTCATCTCAATTCTTTATTTTTACTCTATGGGTGTAATGGCAGTGGTTTCTAGAACACTCCCCCGCATTTTTGTTCGCATTATGATATCAATTACTTTTGTACATTTGATTTTTACATTAAGACATGCTGATCGAAACCCACTGCCACTACTAGCAATAATTTTTGCATATTACACTTATTCTGATACATTGTTGTGCTTTTGTAAATTGCCTACTGCTAAGGAGATCACAGCTTTTCTTGTTTTTGGTTTTTGTTTTATTGTTCAGGTTTTATATGTTTTATAATCCTTTGAAGTTTGAATATTTATTTTTAGTTTTGTTATAGTACGAAATTCTGAGTTTGTTGAATACATTTTTTAAACATTATGTGCTATATATATAATTCATGTGGTTATTTGCAGCTATAGCGCTTGTCACGTGAATTTTGTCTGTTTTTTAAGTTTTATTTTAAAACGTATTTAAAGTCTTTTTGGATTATATGTATACATGTATGTATAATGCCTTTGAAATAAAACGACATCTCTCTATCTCTCTCTCTCTGTATACACACACACACACACACACACACATATACATATATATACATATATATATATGTGACGATTTAAGGAGAACTCGAATTATTTCCACTGGTTAAAAAGAAACACACAGTCATGGCAAGCGAGGGAAAAAACAAAATAAATAAATAAATGTAGAAGATCCAATAATTAGTCATGGGCTGCTGTAAATTCATTTATTAAATTCGTAATAATGAGGAAGGAAAAGCTCCTTTTGCAAAAATTCCATCATTATTTCAGCGAGCTGTCCTCATCGAAAAAGCAACCCAAGAAATCTTCCTTTTCATCTCGAGACTTCCACCTTTTTAAACTAAAAAGAAAGTTCTGGAACATTCTGTAACCTCAAACCATCATTCTTTTATGTAAACAGAATTCTTGTCCAGCTACGAGATTATTTTCCACAAACGATAAATTTATTTTTAAAAAAATATTATTTAACCAATTTATAATTGACTCAGAATTTTAAATATCTTAGGCAGACGATTTTTATAAATGATTAATTTTAAGAGAAAAAGAAAAGAAATGAATTTATTAATATGCACACATCAAAGGTTGACGTAGGAAAAATAAATAAATAGATAAAATAAAATAATGATATTTTTTGAAAGGTATGGGTTTGGAATAAATTTAATAAGACTTTCTTAAAAAGGGTTGATAAAAACATAGAAGAAATCAGTTTTATTTGGAATATTAAGAAATAAAGTTTTAATTAAGAATATTTTTAATTTAGAGCCATCTTTTTAAATTTACACATACTGGAATAATGTTTTTTAAGGCAAATTAAGAATTTATATCGTCTGCATAAGGATTAACAGATTAGATTTAGAAACAAGATTTTAATTTAATAATTTGAAGTAAGTACGGAATATTATTATAAGAAAATTAAGATAGTATAAAGGTTAGTTTTGGCGAAGAATTTTTAAATTTGTAATATTATCCCCCCTCACCAAGACATTGTATGAAATTGATAGTTAAATAAAACTACAAGTTCAGACAACAGAAATATAATAATTTAGAAAAGTTAAATTTTGGAATAAAACTGTCAAACTCAGGAAGCCAAGAGATGGAAGAAAAGAAAATTAACGCAATATAAAAAATATTAGCGATTAAAATAAAATAGTTAAGAGAAAATAATTCTGAATTAAATTTAGGTAGGAGCATTTCCCTGAAAGAAATACAATAATGTTACAACATCACTTACCCTTTGTAAGTGCATAGGAGATAATACATATAATAACAGTAAATAAGTTATGAATATTAATAAGCAAGAGATAAAAATATAATAAAAACAATAAAAATTCGTTCTCATGGAAGTTTAAATAATTACAATGACTTAATGCATAGTTTATTTTAAATAAGTCCTTTAAATGAAACAAGTCTTTCAATAGTATATATAAAAGAGTCTTTTCCAATGTTCTCTGAATACAGTCTCTTTAATTAAAAATCTTCAAACCTAGTTTAATCTTTGGTTTTAATGTTATGTTGGATCCAACATCTTTCAGTAATATATCAATTTTTCAATAATAAATAGCATCACTCTCAATATCAATAATAAATAATATAGAAAAATTTAAATAATAACAATAACAACAATAATAAGTAATAGTATAATAAGACTCCATATCCTAATATTTTTCAATAAGAGTATAATTAATACTAAACTTCATTATAGAAATCATAATAATAATAATAATAGTAAAACAAAAGTATAATCAAAAGAAAATATCACTATTTGTTTATTATTGATAGGGAAAATATTGGTTGAGGATAAAAATAATTACATAGCAACTAAATAATTTTCTTATCTTCTAATAGCATAAGAAAGTATTTTTTGCTAGCCGAAAGTATAAATAAAAAAAATCATAATAATTCCAAAATCCAAATAAAATTAAATCTAACTATTTAGAAAATGGACTCTCAACCAGTATTTCCTTACAATAATTCCTCTCTGATACTCTTTTACAAAATTGTCAAATTTGGTTATAAGTTTTCAAATGCCAAATGTAGAATAATGTTTTATCTACACATGGTTTATAAACTTTAATAATAAAATACAATAGGAATAAAAGGTGTCATTCTTAATTGAGAAATAGAAATAAAAATAGTGTGCTTTTCTGAAAAACTCTTAATATCTGTAGTTTTCACAATCACTGAAAATCATATATTATGTTATAGGTTTGAGTAGAATCATTAGATTTTATAATCGTTATAACATAAATATCTGCTGAATAAATAGAATAATACTAATGTCAAATACATGAGTAAATATAGTTAGACTTAAACACCCTTAAAATTAATTTATCAACATCAATTTGAAAGCTTTTACAATCAAAGTGTTCACCTTATGCCTGCATAAGGAGCCCAATTTAACCCCAAAAACTCCCAAAAACAAGTAATATTCTTGTAGGCCTCCAAGAACATACCTGCTAATGTTGAAAATTATGGTGATAAACTATTTAAAGAATAAGAATTAAAACTTAATCTACTGTCTTGACTTTAGTTTGATCTAGTGATTGTGATTGTATCTGAGGTTTTGTTTGTTTTTTGGATTGCTCATGAAACAGTTTAAAATCTTCTGGTGAAAAATAGGGTCTTAATTTAGAAACATGCACAATAATGGAATTCTGTCCTGTCTCATAATTAAATTTATCTATTTCATAAGTTACATCAGAAAGTTTATTTATAATTTTGTATGGTCCAGAGAAAGTAGGTTCTAATTTTCGAGTGTTAGGGTATTTAAATTCTTCATAAATTACAGAGTCTTGTATTTTTAATGGGCATTCGACAAAATTTCGATCATAGAGCCTTTTACTTTTAAGGTGAAATGCCTGAGTTCGCGCTTTCGCAATTTTGAGGGCTTTGTCTACTGATGTTGTATACATTTTAATTGCCTCACACAAAACCATTACCCACCATTTAAAAAAAAATTGAATCAAAATTATCGTGAAATTGTGACTATATTTAGCTGTTAACATTAACCAGAAATTTTATCTAATAAAATAGAAATTGTAAACATCATAGTTATACCTTATTATTACAAACTTGCCCTTAATCGTGCATAGAAATATCATAATAGTCTTAATAAGTAACAGTAAATATCTTAAGAACATCATACTCCTCAATTAAATCCTTAAGAATAAAATATTTCAATCTCCAACACATAATAATAATAATAATAATACTCATAAATAGGTAAGTAAGTAAGATTCACAGAAAAACAATCAAATAAATAAACCTGACAAACAGAGAATAAATAATCTACACAAATACAATAAAAGGATACACAAAATAATTAAATACACCTAAAAATAACTCACTAATAAGAAGAAATTCTCAAGAGGATCCTAGGGGAGACAAGAACCCCGAAAATTATCCAGGTAATTAGCAATCGACGTTCAGTTGTCCCTGTAAGTTTTTTTTTTCTCTTTTTCTTGTCATCACTACCAATAATACTTAAAGTCAATGATCGCATATTTGGGCCGCAACAAGATGAATAGCAGTTCGTCGTGGCGTTTCTATTCCTTATTAAATCCAATTCGAAATCACCAGGTCTCAAAAATTTATCATTATGACCAAAATATCAAGCTTCAGGAATTCAGGAGAAGTCAATTATCGGCGATTCACAAACCTATCATCATTTCGTTCCACAGCCCATTCCATTAGCAAGCTGAAAATACCATATAGACTGTCCTTCAATCAAACTTCGGTGATAGCATGCTTTTCTTCGTTCCATCGCAATTTTCTTTAAATATCATTCATTAAAAAGGCAGCTCAGATAACTATCCTGTCCGACTTTTCGATTAGTTGTGACGATTTAAGGAGAACTCGAATTATTTCCACTGGTTAAAAAGAAACACACAGTCATGGCAAGCGAGGGAAAAAACAAAATAAATAAATAAATGTAGAAGTTCCAATAATTAGTCATGGGCTGCTGTAAATTCATTTATTAAATTCGTAATAATGAGGAAGGAAAAGCACCTTTTGCAAAAATTCCATCATTATTTCAGCGAGCTGTCCTCATCGAAGAAGCAACCCAAGAAATCTTCCTTTTCATCTCGAGACTTCCACCTTTTTAAACTAAAAAGAAAGTTCTGGAACATTCTGTAACCTCAAACCATCATTCTTTTATGTAAACAGAATTCTTGTCCAGCTACGAGATTATTTTCCACAAACGATCAATTTATTTTAAAAAATATATTATTTAACCAATTTATAACTGACTCAGAATTTTAAATATCTTAGGCAGACGATTTTTATAAATGATTAATTTTAAGAGAAAAAGAAAAGAAATGGATTTATTAATATGCACACATCAAAGGTTGACGTAGGAAAAATAAATAAATAGATAAAATAAAATAATGATATTTTTTGAAAGGTATGGGTTTGGAATAAATTTAATAAGACTTTCTTAAAAAGGGTTGATAAAATCATAGAAGAAATCAGTTTTATTTGGAATATTAAGAAATAAAGTTTTAATTAAGAATATTTTTAATTTAGAGCCATCTTTTTAAATTTACACATACTGGAATAATGTTTTTAAAGGCAAATTAAGAATTTATATCGTCTGCATAAGGATTAACAGATTAGATTTAGAAACAAGATTTTAATTTAATAATTTGAAGTAAGTACGGAATATTATTATAAGAAAATTAAGATAGTATAAAGGTTAGTTTTGGCGAAAAAATTTTTAATTTGTAATATATATATACATATATATATATATATATATATATATACATATATATATATATATATACATATATATATATACATACATATATATATATATATACTGTTATTGCATTCTTTTATTCGAAATAAAACAGTCTGAAGCACATCTCCTTCTGGTGAGCAATAAAAGAAAAAAGATGTTATCACTAGTTGTGAAACGAAAATATATCGACGAATTTAGATATATATAAGGGCAACAAAATATTGTTTTCTCGAAAGAGGGTGTATATATTTTTCTTTTAGAGTTACTTTCTGAAAATCGAGTGATATAGTTTAAATTCCATTATTTTCTTCTCCCCGAGATAAGAAAAGAAATATGCTTAAAGAAAAGAATTGTATTTCTGTCTGGCTTTTGTTTCATATATTTTTAGATAGCAATATAATTTTCGAGTTGTATAGATATTTAATAAACTATGTGAAATATTTGTCGATGTGACAGTTTGTTTGGTTTTTGTTTACTTTCAAGAGAATACGTATAAAACAAATACTAAAAGTAAATTGTTTTTATTTATGAAAATTTTGATTTTCTAAACGGAATCTAGTTTTTTATTTCGCCAACATTAAGAGCCCACACTAGTCACACTAAAAGACCCGGATGACAATGTTAAATCTATGGATGTGTTATTTTAAAATATCTCGCTCAATTTTTCATTTCATAATTTCTCCCTCAAACCGGTTTAAACCGGTTCTGAAACTGAAACTATCCTAATGTAAGAAAATATATATATATAAGCAAAATACAAAAATTATAAACAAGCCGTCCTCAGCTATCCTGTGCAAAAAAAAACGTACAAATTTTTTTTAAATTTTGAGCGAGATATTTGAAAATAACGCCTCCATAGATTTAGCATTATCACCAAGGTCTTTTTGAAGGACTCATGTTGGCTCTTAACGCAAATGTTTTTTGCTTTTTTTGTTTTGTTTTTTTTTTTCATTTAAACAATCAACTATCTGGTCTCAAGAAAACAGGCAGTGTTTTAGTATTAAAAATTTAAATGCATAAATGCTGTTATTAAGGAATTAATCCGCACATATTACTTGCCTTAAATTTTCCTTTTACATTAATTTTAATTCGTTTTAAGTCTGTTTTGTTTTCATTTTTTATTAAAAATCTATAACCTAAAACAAAAGCAGACATTTTTTTTCAGACTAACACAAATCTATTTCAGAGCACAAGGAAAAGATCTGAAAATATTAATTACGAATTTATCTCTTTAAGAATCAATAATCAATTTTTTTTTTCTTTAAATGTCATAGCCCGACGTTCAAATCGATACATTAAGACAAAACACCTTTAAAAGATATGCTGAAATTAAAGGCTCTTTTTGTAATTGCCCATTTTTGTAGCTGACTCAACCAGAAAATGATAATGCATAATGGATGGATAGCTATAAATATTAGATCGCATTTCCGGGAAAGTGCCAGGACAAATGGACAAGTTGACCATCTGTTATTTCCCATGTATTTCTTTTAACGGACCTGTCTAAGTTACGTAGTTCTCTCCCCAACAAGAGGTTTTTGATGGACATGAATCTTAGAGGGAATTTGACTTCATTTCATGTATTTGTTTAGCCGTCCAAACCAAAAAAAAAATAACATAGATGGCTGATATTAGAATGTATTATATCTCTTGAGTGTAGGGGGACTTTTGGATTCATAAATAAATGTATGTCTCAGCAGTTATTATATTTGCATGTATAGCAAAAAATAGGAAGATACCAAGTAGCTTTAATGTATTACAATCATTTCTTGATATTTTCTTTTAAATATTCCCAAACGATTAATTCAAGAGAATTCACAAAGAAATTAGTAAGCATAAAATTGTCTTTGAACACTTCAATCTCGGATTCTTCATATTTAAGCATCAGTCAAATGAAAAGAGCTGTTTCATAATGCTAATCCTATGGAAGATATTTATAAAGCTATATCGGTTGCATTTCAATATTTTTAAATGATTTTTTTCAGTGGATAGTTGAGATTTGTCTGGATGGAGGCCGTTTTTTTTTATTTTTTCTATTTTGGTTGCAGTTAATTTTTATCAGGATGATTTAACTTTCGGAACCGGTTTGGAAAGTGCAAGCATTCTCATAAAAATTATCTGCAATCAAAATCGAAAAAGTAAAAAACAGCCTACATACACATCGATCTCATCTATCCAATGCAAAAAAAAAAAAACCTTAAAAATATTGAAATACAAGCGAGACATCTTTATAAATTTCTTCCGTAGGATTAGCAATAGCGAACGGATCTTTTCATTTGACTGAAAAAGCCTCTTAAGTAAGGTACCCTGGGGTAATAACGCCAGGCGGGGTTATAGCGCCAAGTGCTTATATTTTGCATAATTATGAAATAATCAGGTAAATGACACCCATGTGCTATGCGCAGAAGGTTTTTGAGTCATATAAATCGCAAAAAACAGCTTCAAGTTAATTTGTTTCATTTTTAGGTCTTATTGTTTTTACAAACAACTAAAATTAACGCTTGATCTAAAATTCGCGAGATACTTTTTGTGATGTGAAGACTATCATTTTATCCGGAAATACTTTGTTAATTAGATAAATTTGTAGTGCATTTCATGTACTTTTAAAATGTTGTTGAAGATTTTGGATATCTTCTCGAGATAATTTGTAATTTAAAATGTACTGCGCAATAACTATACCGGGGTAATAACGCCAATCCTTGACATTAAAACCCCGGTTGATTCCCTGCAGTGGCCGAGCTACATCCTAAATACCGATTCAAATAAACACAGTTAAAACTGTGCAATGTTTCTCATATTTCCATTTAAGCGGTCTTTTTTGAGCAAAAAGAAGCTTACGGTCTGATATTCTTTTGCCTCATCCCCCCCTCCCTCACCACACCTTTATTTTTCTTACACTTTCACAAAAAATTGAACATTTTCAATAGCTTAGAATGCAATTTGTCAATTTCTAAGTTTGTAGAGTTTGTATTTTTAGAATTGGGCTACCTACATGCAATTATTCCATCTTATTTCATAGTTTTGTTTGCATGGCGTTATTACCCATATAGGTGGGTAATAACGCCAAATAGCATTGGTCAAGAAAAAACGCCATTACATTTTCTGAATACATATCTGTTAAATTATTTTATTTTATAGAGATAGTCAATGAGTTGCTGTATCAGATCCTATATTTGTTTGAAAAATACAATCTAAAACTAAGCCGTGAAAATTGGTAGAACCTTAACGTGGCGTTATTACCCCAGGGTACCTTATTATTAAAGGAAACATTTTTATGTACTTCTGGTTATGTGATATGAAAATACTGAAATCGTGGAATTTTTTCGACTTTTGGATTCATTTGTTGTTAGAATTCCTAACTACGGTTTGAATAATTTTGGGAAGTATCTGTTTGTCTGCCTGCCAGTCTATGAGTGACTCAAATTTTTTACCTCCAGAACTAATACATGGAATTTAATCAAACTTCAGGTTCAGTTAGACCTTGATATAAATTTGTGTAAAAATTACTATGTAAAAGTATCATATTTTTTTTCTAATTAATTTTTTTTAATTTAAATCAGATTTTTTTTTTAATCAGATTTTTTTTTATCGGATTTTTATAATTATTTCCCGAGTGTTAAAATATCAAACAGATATCACGATCTTTAAGTTTCCGAAACAATTAATCCTCTAATTGCTAACATAATCTATGTTTTTACACTTTACTTAATAAAATTTAATTTATAGTTAGTAATTACAGAAATTATAAAAACTGCAAATTAGTAATTTCATTAGTTCATATTATACAATATATTAAATACTAACTTAAACTTACATTTATTAAAATTATTAGCAGCTGCATTTAATATTAAATTGTTAACACTATTTAAAAAATAATTAATAAACAATCTCTAATTAAGTATATAATACATATTTCTATGCTTTAATTACTAAAATGATAATTAAGTATTCTTTCTGAAAGGAAAAGGGACAGGCTGCTGCCGAAAAAAGATATCATTTCATAAGGTAGTAAATAATGCTTAGTAACAATAAGAAAAAAGTACATAAATTTTTAATAGGATAAATAAAAAATCATTAATTTTTAATACTTTTATAAAAAACAAATTAAAAAATACAATCAAATAACATGTTTAAATAATGGCCTGTTTTTTCTCAAGAAATAAATTTCTCTCATTTTTACATAGTCTTGGGTATACATATTTAGAAATATTGCGATATGGAGAGATTTTTTACAAAAAATCTCCCTACAATTACTGGTATATTTCACTATTTTTTAAAAAAGTAGGGTGTGTTTTGACAATTTCAAAAGGAATAATATGCGGCATGCTCAACAAGTGGCAAAGAAGAAACAGCAATTAATTACAAAATTAATAAAAATTGCAAATAAGTAATTTTATAATTACTTATAATAAGTAATTTTATACTTAATAAATTACAAGTCTCGGTAATTAAGCTTAAAAATAATTATTTAAAGCTTTTCTTTTCATTTATTTATAAAGCAAAAATGCTTGTAGAACCTTTGCAAATTATATTAATCTTAGATTTGAATACTTTTAAACACTTGGAATATTTTTTATTTTAATCAATGATTTTTAAGAAAAAATCATTTGGTAAAAATCACGATTGGGAGAAACATGATTGGAGCCAAGTGCTGTTTACAGACAAGTCCAGATTCAATCTGACACTCGACGAGTTTTGGTATGGGGGGAAAGGCACTCGAAATAACCTCACACATTCGCTCGTGAAAGGTCACAATACAGACCAAGTATTATGATGGTATGGGTTGGAATTAGCGTAGGTGGACGTACGGACCTGCATATCATTTGGAGTCGTACTTTGACGGCCCAAAGATATGCAGATGAGATACTGAGACCTCATGTCATACCTTACGCTGCAGACATTGGAGATCCCTTTGTCGTCCAGCATGATAATGCTAGATTGCAAACAGCTCGTCTTGTGGAGAACGTGCATGAAGCTGAAACGGTATAGCATGTGGAATGGCCAGCGTGCTCTCCTGACCTGAATCCGATCGAGCATGTTTGGGACATGCTCATACGACGCAATGCTGCAAGACCAAGGCCACCTTTTACTGTACGACACTTGGAGCTTGGAGATTGCACTTCTTGAAGAAAGGAACAGTATTCCCCAAAGTCTTATTGATAACATCATCGTATCATGGAAAACAGGTGTGCAGGAGTTTTAGCTCTTCGAGGAGATCACGTGCCATATTAAAACTCTTGCATCATTTCAAAACAATACTTTTTTAGCTCACAGGCTATCATAGCCTGAGAGCTTATGTGCCTGCCCGTTCTGTATGTATGTTCGTACGTGCGTAACGCGATAACTCATGATAAAAATATCCGATCCACTTGAAATTTTGTATATAGGTATATCCTGACAAGGCGCTTTTTTGATTAGTTTTTGGAGGTCATTCGATATGTATAAGAGGGGGAACGGGGGGCTCATGCCCCTCCCCTTAATTGATATAAATGAGTTTTTCATGCAGAATTAAGTTTTCGTTCAAAATTTATATATAGGATCATTATGATGAGGCGATTCCGTGACTGTTATTAGGTATTCATTGAATAAGTATAAACAGGGGGAACGGGGGTTCTAATGCTCCTCCTCTTAATTTATATAAAATGGGTTTTTCAAGCAGAATTTTCGGATTTCGTTCAAATCTCTGAATAGTTTTAGAAGTTTAATGGTTAAGTATAAAAAAGGGGGATCTCTTAAATTATATAAATGCTAAATGGTATTTTATTAAGAATTATCTGATTTGCTCTGAATTTTGGGTATAGATTTTTTATATGATAAAGCATGTCTTTGATAGTTTAGGAGGTTCAATGTTTACGTATAAAAAGAGGAAAGAGGAGAGCTGTTTCACTTTCCTAATTTTTTTTCGAACTGAATTAACCCTTGAAAATATAATTCTGTAATGTACAATTAGTATGCGTAGCCTGTGAGCTAGCTCAATGCCATCAGCTTAACTGGGCAATATTCTTTTTATTTTATCATTTACATGTAACCAAATTGTTGCCCTATATCATTTTTTCCTGTTTTTCTATCTTTTTAAAGAATTAAAGCTCAATTACAATTTTTTGCGTCTTTTTTTCTGTATTCCACATAGATACACGAGTACTGTGCATTTTATGTCAATACATGGCTGTCTCACACGGTTTTCTTAACTTCTTTACATGCTCCCTTAATTTTTTTGAGCAGTGTATTTTCCCTTTACTTTCTACAGAAATGGTGTACTTCAGTTGCCACCATAACAAAAATGAAATTAAAAACTGTAAAAAGTTAATATCTAAAAAATAAGTTGAGATACAATTTCAAGCAAATTGCAGTTAAAAGTACTTTTCGTTCCTACAAGGGGCTGTGCCCTTTACGAGCTACGCTTGTCAATCCTCGATCCGTCTCTAAAAATAAATTAATTTGATCGGCTATAAAAAAAAAAAATACGGAAAATTGAAATATAATTTTTTAAAAAGTGGTGATCGTCTAATAAATAAAAATTCATTCTTTTCCGTTTTACGGAGGGTGATTAAAGCCGAATGAACTCCTGTTAATTACTGTTTTCGCGTTTGTTTAAGTAATATTATTAAACATTTCAGAATCAGCTAATATAAAAGGAACTTAGTTAATAGAATCTTGGCTTTTCGTTATTTTTACTTTCTTCTATCTGTACAAGAAGAAAGTATTGGATTTGTAATAAATTTTGATATCCGGTTTTTGTCGGATTTATGCGTTTTAGGGGTCAGACAATCCGAAATAGATGTTTTTTACAAAATGTCTGCCTATGTGTCTATCTGTCTGTGTGTAAAAAAAATTTTGTAGGTGCTCTATCTGAAAAATTAATGCATGGAATTTCACAAAACTTTAGACTCTGTAAGACCTTGATAAAAACTAGATTTGTTTAGTTTTTGGTATATATGGTTTAACAGGTGGCGCTACTATTATTTACAATTTTTACAATAGTCGTACCTCAAGAGCTAGTGCATGGTTTTCATAAAACTTTAGATTTAATTAGCACTTGATATAACATGGTGCTGATTACGTTTTTGATGCAAATCGCTCAATAGATGGCACTGCCATGGTGCATTATTCGTGATTATCGCAACAGCTTAATCTCAAGAACTAATGCATGAATTTTTTTAAAACTTCGGATTCAGTTAGTTCCTGATATAGATTAGTGTTGTTTAGTTTTGGTATAAATTGCCTTACAGATAGCACTGCTACTCTGTATTTTTTACGATTTCGGAATAGCTTTAATTCAAGAACTAATGCATGGATTTTCATCAAACTTCAGATTGAGTTAAAATCTGATTTAAAAAAAATGATCCTGATTCGTTTTTGGTGTACATCACCCAACATAAAGCGTTAATATGTAATTTTTTTTTTTTTTTTTTTTTTTTTTTTTTTTTTTTTTTAAGATTTTGCAATAGCTTTATCTCAGAAACTAATGCACGTATTTTCCTCAAATTGCAGATTCAATTATAAGTTGACATAAATTGTTGCTGACTTGATTTTAGTGGTTGACTCATAGGTGCATTATGATTTCCTACTGCCAATCCTCCTCATTTTCCTACATTTGGATGCAGAAAAGCACAATACTAAACCTACGAGTCAACCTCTAAAATCAGGTCTTTAGGTATTTTCCACCAAGATATGGCTTGAAAGACCGACTGCGTTTTAATATTCGGATCGAAATTTAACTACTTCAAGGTTTTCATCCGTGAACTCGATGAAGTGATTGTCTGTGCTGACGCCTCCCGGTCTGTAGCGGAACATTATTTTATTTTATTGATGACACTTTAATTGTTGTCCGAAAGTAATAGCATATTTTATACTAATGTCAACAAGTCGGAAATTACACGTAGACGTAGCAAATGAGGTGCGCTCGTACAACAGCGAAGTCTTAAAAATGTTTATATAGTACTTCGGATACTGTATACCGGATAGTAAATCTTTTGTATGTCCTGTAAATACTATCTGCTTTCTATTATAGCGAAAATAAGTTTTAATAAACCTTAGTAATGTATATTAATTTCATAAAATGTGAAATACGTAAAACGCAGTTTTTAAAATATACAATATAGTATCCAAAATCTTTTGTGTGTCCCTATAAATACTATATGCTTTCTATTATACAGGAATTAACAACTTCATCAACGTATATCGATTTCATAAGATGTGAAACAGTTTAATATAACTAAAACGCGTCCCAAACATTATTACCTCTTATATCATTATGTAATGGAATACTTTTGTATGGCCCTGTAAATTAATAAAGAATGTTTTTTGTACCACAGATTGTACAGAATGTATATTTTAGTACATACTTCATAAATGCTTATAAATTATATTATGTTCTAAAGAGCGTAACATCATCAAAATGCACTTGAAGCTATTTTTTCCCGTTGGCCGTCGTGTAACGGAATACATTTGACTGTCCCTGTAATTGAACTACACATTTGATTTTCATAAAATTTGAAATGACCCAATAAAACCTTGCAAAAATTGTATATTTTCAATTTTATACGATTAGTTTGGGTAGTTTTTGCTTTGTTATATGCGGACGGACATGCAAATGTACAGATGGACGGACTGAACGACGACTATAGGTGCAATGTATTTACATAATTATGAACGCTCCTAAAAAACGTATATTAAAACGCATTATATTAAATGCAAGTGTGATGGCTAAACAGTGAAACTTTCATTGCTTCAGATCCGCTAAAAAACTTTAAGGTTAAAATAACTTAAATGTGTCAATTTATTATACAATATATTTCAGATAAATAGACTAATTTTTAAAAAAAAAGCTAATTACATTATTTCTTTTCATAAAAGATAAATTGTCTCTTAACACATAGCACTTGAATACAGAATAAAATGAATATATGAAAAGATTTAAATTAATTTGATACGTGCAAACTATAAACACAAACAAGATAAAAAGCTTTCTCAACTTCTAAATTTCAGAAAATTTCCAATTAAGAATTTATTAAAATTTAAAAAGTTTAACAAAATATAAATTAATTGAATTATTTTACAAGTCTGTAGTTATTTTACAAGTCTGTATCCGAATAAAAGAATTTATCGGTATTCTTTCCCCCCCCCCCTTTTGTTTTCAAAATTTTCTTTTTATAATTGCAAAATTAAAATGATATTTGATTTAACTATTAAAAGAACTATTTTAATAATTGTGATTGAATTTGAAAATTTTAGATCGAAATTTTTATTTTTAAAAAAGTACATAAATTAAACAGTATTTCTCATAGAATGAAGTATATTCTAATAATGAAGATTACTAAAATGCATTACTCAGTTATATTTATATTAAAAGTTATTGAAATTATCTTCAACAATATGATAGTATTGTATCTTTTTTTGCTTTATAAGATTTACAATTAGGAAAACATTTTGAAAGTATTCAATATTTAATATGATTATCATGATATTTTATTTCATTAAGTAAAAAATTTTAAAAAAGATAACATAAAGTTTTCCTTTTGGTTTTAAAAACAAACTGCACTTCCTGTTTTTATAATCTTAACTCAGTAATGGTTATTCATAATCATTAGTCGTTTTAAAATTCTCAATGAAATTTTAATAAATTTAATTTATTTAAATTTAATTTATTAATAAATTTAATTAAGGACATGCAGGTTTGAGAAACAAATATACTTAGTACATTTTTTTTTTATTTGAGACCACTAGTAATAGTAGTTTTTGATTTGTTTTGCCGAAGAATTTGCAACAATTACATGTGTTAAATAAGAATGAGATTCCGATATAGTTGTGACAAAAGTAAAATCCGTATACTTCCTGGCATGCCAAACTTTGCATACTCATTCCCGGGGTAAGAAACAAGTTTGGGAATTTCTTTCCCAATATTGAAAATAGAATTAAATATATTGTTATTGTAATTGGTTATTCATTTTGTCCTGGTTAAATGTTGACAAACTTCCTGAATATGGCATGAGAAAACAGCGCTGAACAGTAGAGGAGCATTTCAGAGCCTCCCAATTGCACCGATCCAGTTTATTAATAAATTGTTTTGCGAATTATGTGAGCCACTGAAGAAAAAATATTACTGTAGTTATAAAATTACTTAAAAGATAAAATTTACTTTAAATGTGTATAAAAAATAAAAAGAAGAAGAAAGAGTGACATTTAAAATATATCTATATGAAATTATGTTTAAGAATTAACGAAATTAAATTAAATAATACATTATAGGTGCATATCCCCAAATTTTTTAAGGAACCAGCGCCTACTAAACCCAAATATTCCAGTCGCCACCAGGATTCCAAGAAAAATTAAGAAACAACACGCATTTCGTTAAGAGATCGCTACAGAAAAGCTAATTTTATCAAAGGATCATTAAAAACGTCGCGGCTTTCGTCAAAGAATCGCTGAAAAACACGATCTTTGTCAAATAATTGCGAGAAAAACGCGATTTTGGTTTAAAAAATCGCAACAAAATACGCGATTTTCGTCAGAGGATTGCTAAAAACATGCGATTTACTTTAGACCATCTCGGAAAAAACGTGGGATTCTTCTCAGAAGATTGTGGAAAAATGCAATTTTCATGAAATGTAACATAAAAACATAAAATTCGCCAAAAGATGGCAACTTAGATGCCGAAAATTAGTCGCCAAGTCAAAAAATTCAGTCGCCATGTGATGATTGGCGGCCGTGAATCTGCACACATGCAATACATATGTACATGTGTATGTCTCTAATAAAAATGTTAAATTATGATATCGTAAAAAGAGTTTAACGGTAATAATGTGATCGACTAAAAAGATACGAAAATAAAAAAGGAAAAAATGAAGATAGCGTTAGCTCGGAAATGAAGGGTGTCTAGGACGCGGCTGCCTACGTACTAAATGAGAAAACAGATTAAATATGTTTTTATAACTTAAAGTAAATAATAAACAAAAACCAATATTTTTAAATTTTAAAGAGAAGTTATGTAGAATTTTTAAAAAAATTCTTTTTCACGAGGATCAAAACTAATTTAAAAAATGCATTAATAAGATTTTAAAAGAATATATAACATAGACTAATTTTAATAAGAAATTTACTTCTCTGAATTTCAGACTCCTCAGGGTAAACCAACTATCGCTTACATTTCATATTTAGTAAAACTAAGACAAATTCAATTGTGGTTAACCAATGAAGAGTCAAAACACTATGACCAGCTATCTAATAACGCGTTGTCTCGCCTTCGGCCAGCAAAAAAATCTACAACTCGTCTTGGCATGTATGCCACAAATACGAAGGCACGCTACACCAGATATTCAAATACCAATCACAGCACATTTGTAATATTACAACATGGTTGTTTTTTAGTTCTGAGATGTCATTCCCTGACACCCCCAAATTTGCTTTTTCGTATTGATATCCATTAAGTCAGACTGGAAATCAGTATTATGTTTTTTAAACCATGCCTTCAAAATTCGAGCCTGTAAAATGTAGCTTTGTTTTTATCTAAGATTCCATTTCCAGCCAGGAAGACAGATAACAAGTAACGGTGCAACTAGTATATAATAATATTCAGATAGACCTTTATGGTTTCAGAGACGCCCATAAAAATATTCGCCAAAGTATAATATCGCCATCACCGGCCTATGTATGGGAAGAAGGACGTTTCGGACCCGCCATTTCGGTCCTGCCATTTCGGTTCCGAGACACTTCGGTCCCAAGACATTTCGGTCCCTAGACATTTCGGTCCCTTCTCCTGCAAACTGAAATTTTGTGAAATAAGACATAATTTTATATGGAACATTGCAGAGTTTTTAAACTGAAGGCCATAAAATTGTAGTATAATGCGATTATAAGCGCCCGAAAACCGCACACACGTATAACTCTTATCCAAAATATTTTAATTCACACAAATTTTGTATGGTAATCCTAATCATAACTGGTAACCCTAATGATAATTGGTAATCCTAATTCTCAAAAAGTTAGTAATTTTAATATAAAAATCAAATTAATATTTTATTAGTATTTTTATTATTAATAACATGATTGATTGATTTACATAATGAATTTTATTTTAAAATAAACTCGATACATAAACCATTTTATATTAAATACATCGTTATATTTCCTGGTAGTTCTAAACTGAAATTTATCTCTTATTTGTTCATTTATTGTATATTTAAAACTACAGAAATTTAAAACAATTAGTATAGTTAAAAATAAAACTAAAATAAGAGGTTTTTTTCTGGGAAAGTAACAGCGAAAAGATAATACAGATAAATAAATAAAGAAATAAAAACTTAGTTTTCTCACTTAAAAATTGAAAATAAAATTATTTAAAATGTTATTATATTATATTTTAATATATTTTATTAAATTATATATTATATTTTATACATAATATTTATGTTATTACATCTTAAAATATTATTATGTAAATTTTATGTAAATAAAAATAAAAAATAATCATCTTATTAGAATAAAATAGGCCCAGTTTCAGTAAAATTAACTCACAAATTTTTTTTTCATGGAGACTGTGAGAAGACTGTTAAAAAATTCAATCAATAAATACTATTATTATTAAAAAAAAAAAAAAAAAAAAAAAAAAAAAAAAAGTGGCGGAGGCAAATTTTTAAAAGCAATTTTTACTTTCTTCTATCTTCAATAGAAGAAAGTATTGTAATCGAAATTTTTTTCGACTTCCGGTTTTCGACGGATTTACGCGTTTTAGGGGTCAGCGATTCCAAAAAACATGTCTTTACAAAATGTCTGTCTGTCCGTGTGTCTGTGGGTCTGTATGTCGCCATTCTACCATCAAAAAGTGTATGAAGTTATGCAGAGAATTGAACCAAATTTTTTGTGAGTGTTTTTGGCTGTGGCAAGCAGGTCCTCCTTCAGTTTTGAAATATTCCGCCGGAAGGGGGCGCTGCAATCGCGATTTTTGTGCCTTTTCAATATTGTACCGACCAAAAGTATATGAAGTTATGCATCGAATTGACCCAAATTTTTTGTGCATGTGTATGACTATGGCTAGTTGGTCCTCCCTGAATTTTAAAAAAATCCGCCGGAAGGGGGCGCTGCAATCGCGATTTTTGTGCCATTTTCAATATTGCACCGAACAAAAGTACATGAAGTTATGCATCGAATTGAAAAAAATATTTTGTGTAAGTGTATGGCTATGGCTAGTTGGATCGATCTGAATCTGAAAAAAATCCGCCGGAAGGGGACGCTGCAATACCGAATTTTATGCCATTTTCAATATTGCACCACATAAAAGTTTATGAAGTTAATTCTAGAACTGAACTAAACATTTTGTATATGATTATTTTTTGGTAAGGCAAGTAGGTCCTCCCTGAATTTGAAGAAAAAATCTGCCTATCATTCTATTGTCCATCGGCTCGTGCAGAGACGGAAATTCGTTTTTACTCCGATTAATTGATTGAAGCAGAAATTTAAGATGAAAATCAAAGTTGGTAGAGTATTGAATTAAAATTATTAAAGCATTAAAATGAGTAACTTTTTTTTTAATATTAAAATGCATGTATGAGATAGAAGAAAGTTTTGGAATTGGCACATCCAACTAGTTTTTTAATAGTATGCCCAGTTACAAAAGCACTATTGCTTTCGCAATGTTAATCAGGGAAAGTAACTTATGAAAAAAAATTTATAAGATGCAACTTTGTATTATAAAAATAATAAGAAAAATAAAACATTTGTTCTTAAATAAATATATCTCATTTCAGAATTATCAATGGAGAGTGTGTAGATGGGTGATTTGAGGAAATATGTATATATTACAACTTATAACTGTCTAATTGAATTAGTAAAAACATTTATTATTAAACTAATTGGAAGGGATAAAAAAATAAGCACAGTTTTTTATTATTTAATTAATGCTAATTTAAAGGTTCTAAAAAATGTACGTAAACAGCCAAAAAAATATTTATGGCAGTTTATATAAAATACTTTTTAGTTTATATAGTTTATAGAAGTTTATATAAAATACTGATACTAATAAATTAATAATACAATTTAAAATATTTATTCTAATCAATAAAAATACTACTAAAAGCAAAAGACAATGTCTCCTAAATTTATATCACATTGTTTAACCAAACAAAATTTTCAGCTCGCTGTGATTTTATTCTCACGAGTTATAAAAGTTTAAATTTATCGGACTTTTATATTCAACTTTTTGTAAAACTTGGGAGGAGGGAGAATTTAAAAAAAGCCCGACTAATGTTTAACTTATACCATTTGGCAGGCCCACAACTATTAGAATCCAACTTATAAGATAGCGAGCAAAGAAATAACAACGGACTGAAATGACTAAGGACGAAATGACAAGGGACCAAAGTTGCTGGGGACCGAAATGGCCACGGACCGAATTGTCTCGGGACCGAAATGTCTTGGGACCGAAATGTCTCGGGACCGAAATGGCCAATGACCGAAATGTCTCGGGACCGAAACGGCGGGACAAAAGTGGCGGGACCGAAATGTCGTGTACCCCTATGTATGACCTGCTGAAAGAGGGAGCTACAAATCGCCTAAAAATGGCGTATTTTGACACGCCCATCGACTAGTTGAAAATTAAATCGTGATTCATCCAACGAGGTAATTCTCTTCCAACGATCCATGGTCCAGTTACGATGTTCCCGGTGCCCCCAGTTGACATGTTCCCTCTTTAGTGTAGGAGTAGTTTCGATGATGTTTAGTCAACACAGGCACATAAGTGAAGCGTTTGCTGCTTAGCCTTATATCCAGGAATGTCAGCTGAATTGTGTATTCTGAAATAATTCTACTTGGACCTGTATTATAATGTACTGTCAGCTGAGCCAATGTCTGTCACCGATTTTGTTTTACCATGGGGAAGTCTCGGTCGTCCTTTTTGTTTGATAACGCTTCAGCGTTCAATGTCATGTCATCTGATGGTTTCACAGTCAATCATGAACTTTAAAAAAGTACTAACAATGATAATCAGCGAACAATCCACGAGTCAAACAGTTGCAGAGATACACGTTCTAAGTCGTCGGCCGTTGAATTCTGCCCTCCATCAAAGCTGCTTAGATCAGCAGCTTTTCCCATCATAGGTAGGGATTTTCAGAAAAGATTTTTAAAAATTCAAATTTATTTAAGCATTTAAAAATTTTTAATTAAATATGCAGCTATTTTGTTAATGTATTTTTCGTTGAACATTGAATTGCAATGACTTCACCATTTGAATCAAATTTTTTTTTTTTAAATAAACAAAAATGTAAAAATTGTAAATATCCCCTTTAAGCATACAAGTCATTTTTTCTAACATTAAAAAAACTATTCCTAAAGAGTTAATAATATGTTTATAAAATTAAAAAGAATTATTAGTCCATTAAAAGAGTTAATATTATGTTTATAAAATGAATTATTATATACTATTTTATCAATAATTA
Organism: Maratus speculifer; assembly: GCA_964019185.1. Classification (NCBI taxonomy): domain Eukaryota; kingdom Metazoa; phylum Arthropoda; class Arachnida; order Araneae; family Salticidae; genus Maratus; species Maratus speculifer. Next base: position 60,207,469 of record OZ025291.1, on the reverse strand, counting down.
GAATATAAATTATTAATAATTACAATAATTAAAATTAAAGAATCAATAATTAAAATATAAATGCCACAAGGTTTTCTGAAACTAAAGGATAAAAGTAAGACCAGAATACAGATATTTATTAAGAAATTTCTTCCTTTTTTTTTTTTTTTTTTTTTTTTTTTTTTGCAAGATATCAAAGAGTTACATAAAATAGATCAAATTTACTATTTTTCGACATTAAGTTGTTTAGAACTTTAAATTCTACGGCAAAGTTTTGCAAGGAAGAAACAAACAAAACACTATATTATTAGAACAATTCTAACATATAAACGACTTAATGTTTCAAATGACGTCGAATCTAACAATTTTACCGATACTTTGTATTAACTCTTAATTGCACAAAGTTAGATAAGAGGCTAAATTTCCCTCAGGAAATATACAAAAACAAAAGAAACTCATACAAGAAAGGAATAGTAATGGCTCTTGAGTATTTTTTATCTACTAGGTCTTTCTTTATCTAGAAAGATAAGGAAAACTATAAATATGCTAATATAAAGGAAATAAATGAAAAATTGTATGGATATTTCTACAGCTATTGAAGGCATGAAGGTAATATTTTATGACAGTCAAACATTTTATGCCAGTTTAATGTAATTTAGAATGTATGAATTTTAAAATACGTATCTACTACATATAGAAAATGCAAATAGGACTTTTATTATACTAACACTTAAACCTCACGTTCTGCTGAACGAATTTTTATAAAGGTTTTATTAACAGTTCAATCATGTTTGGAAAAAGGTTTAGAAGATATATAACACATTGTTTTACGTTGCTTGTTTGTATAACTATATTTTATAGTTAAGCCAATCTGATTATGAATGGAAATTTCAACCCGAACGCTTGTAACTCATGTTTTGCTAAACGAATTTTTATGAGGCTTACATTAATAATTAGATTTTTTTTTTGGGGGGGGGGGGTAAAGATAGTATATAACACCACTTTGTTTTACGTTACTTTATTATAAAGATATGTGAGAAATTTTTATATTTTGGTGAATCCGATTATGAAAGATTACTTTATTTGAAATTCCTACTGGAAGAATTTTGATAGAAGTTGAACTATTAATAATATAATTTAAGCAAAAAAGAAATAAAATGGATATATAGAATTGAAATTCCGAACTAGAAAAGATACATTCTACGTAAGTAAAGCCACAGTGAATACCTTGTACCAAAATGAAATGGAAATAATTGGATCCCACTGATCAGAAATGATTATACATATCATATATATTGCAATGACATATATTAGATATTTTTTATGTTGCATAATAATTTTGTAGTTTACGTTTTTCTGAAAACGGAGTCTGTCTCTCAGAATGAAAAAAAAAATTCTCTTAGAAATAGAAGTATTTCAGAAATGTGTTACTTGAAATAATGCATAATAGAAAAATTGAATCCTGTTGTATTTTGTAAATATTTCAATATCGTTTTCGTATGAATATTAATATTTCTTCTTTTTCACACAAGATTCTAGCAATCTAAAACAAAGTAGGACTTAAAAATTAAATGTTTTTGCATCTTCTCGATTATTTAAAGTATAATCCATTCAATCATTAATGATTTTTCTATATACATATGTATAATTTAAAAAAAAAAACACCTATCCCGTTGTCTACATTAAGGAATAATTTCCCTTTGTTTGGCCCAAGTAAAATGATCCCACAAAAAAGAAATGAGATCTTTTTTAGTTCCATTTCACTTTTTGTAGTTTTAAGAATAAGATTCAAAGCCCTTTTTTGTTTTCCTCTGCTATTCCTTAAAGTCATCGGGTGCACAAAATACTTTTTTTATTAACCATTTGAAAAATGGTTGTTGTTTTCGGGAGAATGGACCCGATGATGTTACCACTTTTGAATGATGTTACCACTTTTTTTTATTAACCATTTGAAAAATGGTTGTTGTTTTCGGGAGAATGGACCCGATGATGTTACCACTTTTGAATGATGTTACCACTTTTGAATGATGTGGTCACTTTTGAATTTAAATTAATTTCTTTACTTTTAGAAGAGTTTTTATTTGAATTTAAATTAAATTCTTTACTTTTAGAAGAATTTTTATTTGAATAGTAAATTAAAATGGTTAAAATCATTGTAATAAAGGAGAAAACTAACAAATTTAAAAATGGGTAGACGGAAATTAACAGATACGGAAAAAGCCGAAGCCAAAGAAATGAATGAACGTGAATATCGCATTCAATGATATTAAACACAATACGCGTACTTAAACAATCATAAAGTGATTTTTATTTCTTCTTTTGCTATTTAAAATAAAAATTTAGTCAACATGTATAAGTTGCTTATTAGTTTGGCGATTCGTATCATTTGGCGAAATTGGTCGACGGGATAACTGAGTAATACTGTATTTGGTTTGGCGCAAAAACGTCTTTCACAGAAAATGATAAAATCAAAAGATTATTGAGCCGCTGAAAACCAATTACGTGTTGAAAGGCGATCACGAAAAAGGAAGCAATTTAATGCCGAACCGATTAATTGTAAAACATCATGTCGCCAGGGCGACCAATCCACTAGCCATGGCGTTTTACTATCGGTCGGTTCTAACCAGGAAAATTTGAGTGCCAATAGTGATTCTAACAAGCCGGAAAATGTTATAGCTATTACTCTTGATTTTCCACCACCTAAAAAGAAAACTAAAAAGCAATCGGCTTGGGAAAAACTGGGAAAAAACTTTTTTGATTCGATGTCTGATGGACCCATTCACAGATGCATGTGCTGCGATCGATTTTGGTTTAAAACCTCCATCACCAAAATTCTGCTCTGTAAAATCAAACAATATATGCCAAAGTCTTACAAGTATAACAGTATATGCCAAAGCTGTATTTTAATAATGATTACTTTTGCACCAACAATGTTAAATAGTTTGAAATGTTTCTTTCGTCGCCAACTTTTATGCTTGGCGACAATAGAGTGATATAACTTAAACGAACCGTACCTTCAAATTGCAGCATGTATAAAGTCATTTATAGCAGTGGCACGGATAATACACAATAAAACAACTGGTATTTAGCTTAAAATGATAGATGAATGTATCGAGTGAAACATTTTTCATTATATTTTGTTTTGAAATGTCTACCAACGTTGAAGAGAAATGCGTAATGGATTTTTTTTTTCTCCTCGCTACGGGGCGGCGTACCTGCGGTGAAAGAAAGTATATAAAGAGAAGCAAAACTACCCGACATTACCCGTGTGATACATGGGAGCCACTCAGATAAAATAAAATGAAATAACAAGGCAATCCCAGTAATGGAGCTTTGTGCATTCACTTCAGTATACAATTAAATATATAAGAAATTAATTTTAAAAATGGATAAATAAGATTTTAAAAGAATGTATAACATACAACTAATTTTAATGAAAAATTTACTTAGCAGAATTTCAGACTCCTCAGGATAAACCAACTATCGCATTACATTTTATATTTAATAAAACTAAGACAAAATCAATTGTGATTAACCACTGAAGAGCCAAAATATATGACCAGCTATCTAATAACACGTTATCTCGCCTTCGGCCCGCAAAAAATCTACAACCCGACTTGGCATGGATGCCACAAGTACGAAGGCACATTGTACCAGATATTCAAATACCAATCACAACATATTTGTAGTATTACAACATGGTTGTTTTTAGTTCTGAGATGTCGTTCCAAGATACTGCCAAATTTGCTCCTTCGTATTAGTATCTATTAAATCATACTGGAAATCAGTATTATATTATTAAAACCATGCCCTCAAAATTCGAGCCTGTAACATGCAGCATTGTTTTTATCTAAGATTCCATTTCCTGCTGGGAAATCACCCACTCTGGGAACCCGCTTGTGGCTTATGGTTGGCACAAGTGCCCATGCCCAGAGCAGCTGCTGGGAAGACAGATAACAATAGTAATGGTGAAACTAGTACGTAATAATGTTCAGATAGACATTTATGGTCCCAGAGACGTCCATGAAAACATTCCCCAAAGTATAATATTGCTATCACCGACCTATGAATGATCTGCTGAAAAGAGAGAGCTACAATGCACCTAAATAAAGGTGTATTTTGACACGCCCATCGACTAGAAAATTAAATCATGATTCATCCGACTAGGCAATTCTCTTCCAATGATCCATGGTCCAGTTACGATGTTCCCGATGTTCCCAGTTAAAATGTTCCCTGTTTCGTGTAGGAGTAGTTGTCGATGATGTTTAATCAAAAGAGGCACATAAGTGGAGCGTTTGCAGCTTAGCCTTATAGCCAGCAGTGTCAGCTGAATTGTGTATTCTGAAATAATTCTACTTGGACCTGTATTATAATGGACTGTCAGATGAACCAATGTCTGTCACCGATTTTGTTTTACCAAGTGGGGAAGTCTCAGTCGTCCTTTATCTTTGATAACGCTTCAACGTTCAATGTCATCATGTCCTCTGATAGTTTCACAGTCAATCATAAACTTTGAAAGAGTACTAACTATGATAATCAGCGAACAACAGTTACAGAGATGCAGGTTCTAGTCGTCGGGTTATTGATTTCTATCAAAGTCCTTAAGATCAGCAGCTTTACCCATCACAAGTAGGAATTTTTTAAAAAAAGATTTTTTTAATTCAAATTTATTTAAATATTTTTTTTAATTTTAATTAAATATGCAGCTATTTTGTTAGAGTATTTTTCGTTGAACATAGAAATGCAGTAACTTCACCATTTGAGTCATATTTTTAAAAATAAACAAAAATGTTGAAATTGTAAATTGCCCCCCTTAAGCATACAAGTAATTTTTTCTAACATTGAAAAAACTATCCCTAAAGAGTTAATATTATGTTTATAAAATTAAAAAGAGTTGTTAGCCCATTAAAACGGTTAATATTATGTTTAATCTTCGTCCTGTGTCATAACTGAAAAGTAAAAAGGCAAAAACAGCTAAATGAAAAAAGGTTCCTCAAAATGAAGAAGATTAGATAGAAAGGGGTCAAGTTATTAACAATTTGGTGCCTAAACATTTTAAGGGGCCCATTGGCCCCAGACCTTAAAATTTTTAAAAATCTAAGCCTCTGGTGCATCAGGACCTATCTTGAACTATCTTCACCTAAAATTTCAGACTTCTACGTGCGGTAGATATTGCTAGCCATCGCACACACACACACACACAGACCGAGTGTTTTGTTATTTTATTAGTATAGATATAACATTGACGATGCATTTCAAGGAAAGGGTATTTAAGATTTGTTGAGACTTTTACGCCTTCAATGAATCAGGACGTTGCATTTGGGACGTAGAATAACAGCAAATATCCTTGCACATTACTTAAGCATAAAAGTTTTATCCTCTGAGCTCTCTTATATAGAGTGACTAATTAAAATAAATACCGTCCAAGTTTGAACAGTGAATTAATAAAGGTTAATAATTAATCATACTTTCTTTATTCTGCGGTGCTTTAATAAACTAAATATTCTAACGAAAAACATTTAAAATACACATATATATATATATACTTTAACATAAAAATAATTTTCTGTTTATTGATTACTTGGAAAATACTATACCCAACAAATTTAACGTAAAGGAATTGAAATAAAACCTTTCTGAATTAAGCGTACTTTTAAACGAATGAATTACAATCTAATGAAATAACAGAATTTAAATATTTAGGATCTTGATGACCTGTGTTAATATGGCAGAGGCTGTGATTAAATCTCGACTTACAGCAAGAAATAGATGCTATTTTTTTCTTCGAAATAGTCTAAAATGAGTTCTAATATACTGAGCAACTAAACTTAAAATTTATAAAACTGTTATAAAACCATTAGTAATTTAGGGTAGTGAGACCTGAACTAATGCACAAAAAGATAAAAATTACTTATTACTTGGGAAAGGAAGATTTTAAGAAAATTTTTGAACCAACTAAAGACGGCAATATATGGCGTATCAGATCAAATATGGAGATTGAGCAACTACATGATGAAAAAAACATTATAAATACCATTAAAATAAGAAGAATGCAATGGTTAGGTTAGGCCATTTAATCAGAATGAGGGATGAGAGAAGCACGAAGACGATATATAATGATACATTCATAGGGAATAAACAATGTTTCAATTATACTTTCATATGAATAATATTTCTTTTATTTATTTATTTATTTTTACACTATATTCTATCAATCTAAAACAAAGTAAGACAATAAAAATTAAATGTTTATGCGTTTTATCGATTACTTATTTTTCATACTCTTAAAGTATACTGCATTCAATCATTAAAGGATTTTTCTACATACATATATATAAGTAAATACTCATTCTATTGTCTACATTAAGGAATAATTTCCCTTAGTTTGCCATAAGTAAAATGCTCCCACAAAAAGAAATGAGATATGTTTTATATCCATTTCATTTTTTGTAGTTTTAAGAAAAAAATCCAAAGCTTTTTTTCCCTTCTTTTTCTTAAAGTCATCGGGCGTACAAAATATTTTTTTCTTCATTTTTTTGTTTTTGTTTTTGTTTTAGAAATGTCTGCCAACATTGAAGAGAAATGCATGATGGATTTTATTTTTCTCCTTGCGACGGAAAATAAGTATATAAAGACGATGCATTTCAAGGAAAAGATATTAAAGATTGTTTGAGACTTGTAAGCCTGCAAAGAATTAGGACGTTACATTTGGGACGCAGAATTACAGCTGATTCCATCTCATATTATTTAATCATAAATGTTTTATCTCTCTGCGCTGTCTTATATAGAGAGTGACTCATGGTAATTAAAATATATATCGTCGAAGTTTTGACAGTGACATAATAGAAGTTATAAATAATATTTTTCTTTTATTCTATCATGTTTTCATAAATCTAGCAATAACATTTAAAAGATATATTTGGCATTTATATTTTTAACATAAAAGACATTTTTCAAATGATTGATTATTTGGAAAATATGGTATCCAATGAATCTAACATAAAGGGTTTGATAGAATATTTTTAAAGAAGAGTGCATTTAAACGACTGAATTACAATTAAATGAAATAACAGAATTTAAATATATAGTATCTATGATCCGCGTGTTTATGTGGCAAAAGCAAGATTAAAGCTCGAGTTACACCAGAAAAATGATGCTATTTTTCTCTTGGAAATATTCTAAAATCATCTCTAGTATCCCGAATAACTAAACTTAAAATTTATAAAACTGTTATAAAACCAATAGTAATTTATGATAGTGAAACCTGAACCAATACACAAAAAAGGAAAATTTATTTATTACTTGGGAAAGGAGATCTTAAGACAAATTTTTTAACCAAAGAAGGCAGTATATGATGTATCAGGCCAAATATGGAGATTGAATAACAATATGATAAATAAAACATTATAAATACCATTAAAATAAGAAGAATGCAATTATTAGGCCATTTAATCTGAAAAGGGAATGAAAGGGAACACAAAGAAACTATATAGTGATAAATTAATAGGAGAAAATCAATATTTCAATATTATTTTCGTAAAAGTATTAATAACATTTCCTTTATTTATTTATTTATTTTTGCGCTACATTCTATCAATCTAAAACAAAGAAGAACTGTAAAAATTAAAATGTTTTTGCGTTTTCTAGATTACTTATAATTCCTACTCTTAAAGTATACTCCATTTAATCATTAAATGATTTTTCTATATATAAATGATACGCAAAATGATAGGAACGATACAAAAACAAAGAAATTGGGTCGTGTTTAATATTGAAATGTGTAAAACTTTGTGTTAAAATTAAATAAAGGGTACTATAATAATATTAAAGTAATCGTTTACAAAAATTATCTATATATTTTAAAATCTTTTCAAAATATATTTTTGCTAAATTTACGCAGAAGCAAAATGATAAGAACGCAGTCGATATTTCTAAAACTGCGGAACATGATTTGTGCATTTTTTCGTACGTCATTTAAAAACGCATTTAAAGATGATTTTGAGTACATTTGTTTAGTTCGCAAATATGTGGTTTACAAGGTCAATCAAAATGCTTTGTAACTTTGAAAGAATGCAAACTCAAGCTTATAACAACATTGGATTGCAATTTCAAAAACTCGCTGACAAAATTAAACTTTCGAAGACTGTAATTTTTAATTTCTACCAGAATCCAACTATTTATGCTTACAAAATCTACAGGAAGGCCGAAAATGCTTTTGAAATTATTTGAAAGTTTGATTATTCGCACGATTCAAAGTAAAATGACAGCAAAATGTTTTTGAGGCCCGATAAAGACGACAGCATTAATATTTGCCATACGAAGAATAATAAAAATGTCGAGTGTTCTTAAAAATATAAATCCATGTCAATGTTTACCTTTAACATCTGGCAGTAAAAATGTCCGCTTTCTGTATGCTGAGAAACAGCTAAAGCAGCAAACGAATTGGTCATCTTCAGTGCTGTCCAGATGGTATTCATCCATATTTGCATGGTTTTCAAAATGCAAAAGGCAATTTCAACGTATCAATTAAGTGGAGTCTCCTTAGTGGTTTAGTCTATCTTTTCCTCAGTAGGTAAGCTTATAATTGCATTTCCAGATGAATAAACAAAATCGACATACCTTTGTTCGCATGTTAGAATACCATATGTTAAACCTGGGTGAAAAAAATTACCAACTTTTACGAAATTTTCAACAAGACAATGCTTAAATTCACTCAGAAAAAGACACAAAAAGATAAAGTTTGAAGATAATCAAAACTCTCATCTTGATTAACCAGTCAATGGTCCAAACCTGAATTCCATCAACAAGGGATATTATAGGACACAATATATAATGAAAGATGGTCAAATTGTGCAGTAAAAGCAGAATTAACATATGACATGTTTTGTCACCTCAACAAACTCAAAATTATCTACATTCTACGCTTTAATGTTGCATTGAAATTATTAAACACAAAAGAAGCCCAATCGACATGTAAGATATCTACAATTTAGAAAAATCTGTTTCATTCTTATCAATTTCCCCCAGTGCAAATCGAGTAAAAATGCAATATATAATATTATATTTATAACAATCGTTTTAGAATGCTTTCTTTTTGTTTATATTGAGCATTTATTATGATACAATAAATTTGTATGGTTTATATGAAGATTAATATAGTTATGTTTCTTATTTAGGCAATTACATGATCGTTCCTTTTCATATTGTACCCTTGCGTATTCATATATAAAGAAGAACTCAATCCATTGTCTACATTAAGGAATAATTTTCCTTAGTTTGTCCCCATGTAAAATTGAGATCTCTTTTATTTTTATTTCAGTTTTTGTTCATTTTATTTTTTAAGAATAAGATTCAAAGCTTTTCTTATTTTTATTTTCCCCTTTTTTTCCTTAGTGTCATCGGGTGTACAAAATACTTTTTTTATTCATTTTGTTTTGTTTTAGAAATGTCTGCCAACGTTCAAGATAAATGCATGACGGATTTTTTTTTCTCCTTGCAACATCATATCTACAGTGAAAGAAAGTATATAAAGATGATGCATTTCAAGGAAAGAATATTAAATATTCGTTGAGACTCGAAAGCCTGCAATGTATTAGGACGTAACATTTGGAATGTAGAATTAGAGCAGATTCCATCACATATTATTTAATGATAAAAGTTTTATCTTTCTGAGCTTTTTTGTACAATGAATTACCTTAATTAAAATAAATACCGTTCAAGTTTGGACAGTGAATTAATGGAAGTTATTAATTAATAATAATTTTTTTCCTCCATGTTTTAATAAATCTAACAAAAAATATTCACACGATATATTTGTCTTTTATAATTTTAACATAAAAATAATTTTCAGTTTATTGATTTCTTGGAAAATATCGTACCAAATGAATCTATCATAACGGAATTGATATAGAATCTTTTTACAGAAGAGTGCATTTAAAGACATTTAGAATTAAATGTTTAAAGTGCATTTAGAAATAAATGAAGTAACATAATTTAAATATTAATGATATGTGATCACATGTGATAAGCATGTGGTAGAAGCAAAAATTAAATCTCAACTAACAGCAGGAAGCAAATGTTATTTTTCTCTTCGACATATTCTAAAATTAACTCTAATATACTGAACAACTAAGCTTGAAATTTATAAAACTCTTATAAAACCAATAGTAATTTATGGTAGTGAGACCTGAACCAATACACAAAAACATGAAAAGTTACATATTAATTTGGAAAGGAAGATCGTAAGGTAAATTTTTGAACCAATCAAAGAAGGCAATATATGGCATATCAGATCAAATATGGAGACTGAACAACTACACTCATGTCCATAAATTAAGGATAATTCAGAATCACATGGAAATCAAATTCTAAAATAAAAATTTTACTTGCAGAATTATCACACACATCTTCAAGACTAATATGCAAATTTCAAAAAGCCACCAGATGACGCCGATTAGTAAGTCAGAATCACGAAAGTGTGAGAGAGGCGTATATAAGGAATGGTGGCAAAGAAGTAAAACTGTTAACAAACATTTTCTAAGCTTCTCAGTGCCAAAACCGAACAGTTATGACACAGAGGACACACGTGGATGTTATTTTGCGAGGTAGAATTATCGGCTGTTTGGAATTTGAGCGTATTAAGATGAAAGTATCCGATGAACTTAGAATTGCTCAAAGTGTAGAAAGTGTGGGTCTCTAGACTTTGACAACGATTCCAAGATGATGGAAATGTCAGTAGACGTTACAGCACAGGTCGCCCCCGAGTTACAACCACGAATAAAGACCGTTATTTGGCGGTAACTGCCAAAAGAAACAGACGGAGCACAGTATCAGACCTCTCTCGTCAGCTATCTTCAGCGACTGTTTCAAGACAAACTGTGTACAGATGTTTGGGAAATATTGGTCTATATGCTCGCAGACCTGTTAGATGATTTCCGCTCAAGGCAACTCAGTGTCGCCTGCGGTTAGCCTGGAGTACAGAACATGCAATGGGAGCATCGTCACAGTGAGCTTGTGCAATGTTTTCCGAAGGTCCTAGGTTTAGTTTACAGTCTGATTCACGCCGGACTATCATATGGAGAATGCCAGGCACCCATTACCATCAAGACAACATCATTGAACGACATTATTACGGTGGTGCAAGATTGCTCGTTTGGGGTGGAATCATACTGGGCTCCAGAACAGATCTATATGTTCAAACCGAAACCATAATACGCCAACTTTATCGGGACATCATTCTGGAACAACATGTACGTTTGTTTAGGAGTACCATGGGCTCAGAATTTGTGTTTATGGATGATAACGTCCATATTCACCGAGCAAACATCGTAAATGAATGCCTTCAAACTGAGGATATCACCCGTATGGATTGGTCAGCATTTTCGCCTGACTTGAATCCGATAGAGAATGTGTGGGATATACTTGTCCGAAGGGTTGCAGCCCGTCAACCACCTCCTATATATGTACCGGAACTTTGGAGAGCACTGGTTGCTGAGTGAAGTAATCTTCCTTAAGATCAGCTTGATAATTTAATTCTCAGAATTCCTAGGTGTTGTGCGGACTGTATTTCATCGTCTGGAAGACATACAATTTATTAACCATCATACCATCCATATAATGTTAAATTTTTTTAAGGGGGGTATTTTTTGTAATTATTCTAGGGAGTAACAATTGTAAATTTTATGAATGTTACCATACATATACCATTTATATACCGTTTTTGTTCTTTTCCTTTGGTTTAATAAATGGGCTTACGGAATAAGTCACATTTGTTTTGTTTCCGTATCTTTATTTGCTAAAACTGGCATTATCCTTAATTTATGGACATGAGTGTATATGATGAAAAAATCCCTGTCGGCCTGGCCTATAGGTGAAGGTAGATTTCGAAGAGTGCTCATTTCAACATTAAAAAATAAAATTTCATTACAGATAAACCCAGTTTAACAACTTTATTTGGCCTCTTTTGAAAAAATTTTTTATTTCATTTTTCTCTAAGAACTTGTTTTATAAGAAATATCTTAAGCTAAATTCGGCTCAAATGCCCATTTTGACGACATATTTTGAAATATATTCTGACTTTATTAAAAAATATCGACTAATACGGCACATTATATAATTCGTAAATAACAAAAAAACTGCCAATTGAATGCGTTTGATAGCAAAAATGGATTTAAAAATGAGTCAGAAAAAATTCAATTTGTTATTTGAATACAGCCTCAATTCTTAATCATGATCGCTTCGAGAAATTTTGTGCGTAGTGCCCACTTTGACAGCATTTTTTTTAAATATGTTCAGCTTTTATCAAAAAACTGATCAATACGGCACATTATGCAGCTCTTAAATGAGAAAATCTGACAATTGGATCAGAGGAAGCTGAATTTAAAAATGAGTCAGAAAAAAACGCAGTTTGTTATTTGAATACCTCCTCAAATTTTCAATCACGATTACTTCGGAAAATTCGGTTCAAAATACCCTTTTTGACAGCCTTTTTTGAAATATATTCTGTCTTTAACAAAAAACTTACCAATGCGTCACATTATATAGTTCCTAAATAAGAGGATCTGCAATTTGGATGCGTTTAAAATCATAAATGAATTTAAAAATGAGTCAGTATGTAAGCAGTTTGATACTGCGGTTTTCTCTGAAACTCCTATTTTTGTTTAATTTCTTTTTGCTATACGAATTGGTCCTATGAAAGACTTATCGATATAAAAGTTGTAGATATTATTGAGAAGATTTAAAATAAAATAAAATAGATTTGATAGTTTAAGAATTGACGAAGATATGGATTTTTGTCTTTTTTCACCCCCATTTTTTTCGTTTTTAATTTTTTTTTTTTTCTTTTTATCAGTAAGAAATAGTCCTATCAAAAATTTGTAAATACAAAAGTTTTAGATAATGTTTAGAAAATTTATACAAAATTTAGGTTTGATATCTTGAGAACTGACGAAGTTATGAAATATTTTTCTCCCTTTTTTCTCGCCTCTTGAGCCCATTTCTAAATTTATCAAAAATCTGTCAAGCATAAACTTTTGGCCCATTTTTAAGAAGTAATATAAACTTGAAACTGAGGTGATATCTATTTTAATCAAGAAATTAGGGTGTTTTTTCGGTTTTCTCAAAAACCCTCCCTATTTCCAACCCCTTGGAACGGTTTTGCCTATTAACGAACTTAGCCGAGATTTTATACCCTTTGATTTTATGTATCAGTTTGGAAGAGATTGGAGCAGAACTATACAAGTTATCGTGTCCATAAGAAAGTGATATATATATATATATATATATATATATATATATATATATATATATAGAGAGAGAGAGAGAGAGAGAGAGAGAGAGAGAGAGATGCATATATAAACTTTTTTACTGATGGTAGTTTTGGGGTCTAGATGTCATGATCGGTGTAGATCTGCAAAAGATTTTCAGAAATTCCAATATTGAAGCGACCGCAATAGGTAGTGTTTCATACGAAATTTACCTAACAGACATTATGAATGCCATTAAAATTTGAAGAATGCAGTGGTTAGGCCATTTAATCAGAAAAGAGGATAAGAGGAGCACAAAAAAGATACATAATGATACATTAATAGGGAATAACCAATGTTTCAATATTATTTTCGTATGAGTATTGGAGATATTTATTTATTTATTTATTTATTTATTTATTGCACTACATTCTATCAATCTGACAGTAAAAATTAAATATTTTTGCGTTTTATAGATTACTTTTTTTCCTACTCTTAAAGTATACTTTATTCAATCATTAAATGATTTTTTTTTACATACGTATATAACGAAACACGCATTCCATTTTCTACATTAAGAAATAATTTCCCTTAGTTTGCCCCAAGTAAAATGCTCCCACAACAAAAGAAATGAGATATCTTTTATTTCCATTTCATTTTTTGTAGTTTTAAAAACAAAATTCAAAGCTGTTTTTTATTTTTATTTTTTCTTCTATTCCTTAGATTCATCGGGTGTACAAAATACTTTTTTTATTCATTTTTTTAGACATATCTGCCAACGTTGAAGAGAAATGCATGATGGATTTTTTTTCTGCTTGCGACGACATATCTACGGTGAAAGAAAGTATATAAAGATGATGCATTTCAAGGAAAGGATATTAAAGATTCGTTGAGACTAGTAAGCCTTCAATGCATTAGGACGTTACATTTTGGAAGTAGAATTACACCTGATTCCATCTCATATTATTTAAGGATAAAAGTTTTATCTTATCTCTCTGACCTCTCTTATATAGAGTGACTTGTGTTAATTAAAATAAATACCGTCCAAGTTTGAATAGTGAATTAATAGAAGTTATTAAAGAATAACAATTTTCTTTTATTCTGCTATGTTTTAATAAATATATCAAAAAGTATTTAAAAGTTATATTTGTCTTTTATGATTTTAACATAAAAATAATTTTTAATTTATTGATTACTTGGAGAATATCATATCCAATGAATCTAACATAAATTAATTGAAATAGAATCTTTTTAAGGAAGAGGGCATTTAAACGACTGAGTTTCAATTAAAAGAAGTAACAGAAGGATCTACGATAGGATCTACGATCACTTGTGATAATGTGGCAGAAGCAAAGATTAGAGCTTGACTTAAAGCAGGAAATATATACTATTTTTCTCTTTGAAATATTTTAAAATCAACTCTAATATCCCGAACAACTGAACTTAAAATTTAAAAACTGTTATAAAACCAATAATAATTATGGTAGTAAAATCTGGATCGCTAAAGAAAAAGAAAAAATTACTTATTACTTGAAAGAGGAAGAACTTAAGATAAATTTTTGGAGGAATTAAGGAAGGCATATGAGGTCAAATATGGAGATTAAAGAACCATATGACGAAAATAACATTATTAATACCATTAAAATTAGAAGAATGCAATGGTTAGGCCATTTAATTAGAAGGAGGGATGAGAGAAGCACGAAGAAGACATATAATTGTAAATTAATAGGAAAGGAACAGTAGATAGACCAAAGGAAGAGATATGTATAGACAAGGTAGAGAAAGACCAGCGCAAAACCAAAAAATCCCCGTCGGCTTGGCCTATAGGCGGAAGTAGATTTCGAAGAATTTTCATTTGAACAACAAAAAATAAAATATTATTAGTGATATACCCAGTTTAACTATTTTATTTGGCCGCTTTTGAAAAAAAATTATTTCCTTTTTCTGTAAGAACTGATTATATCAAAATCATCTTAAACGAAATTCGGCTCGAATGCCCATTTTGAAAACATATTTTGAAATATATTCTGACTTTATTAAAAAAAATCGACCAATACGCACATTATATAATTCCTAAATAACAAAAAAATGGTCAATTAAATGCGTTTGATATCAAAATTGAATTTAAAAATGAGTCATAAAATAACCAATTTGTTATTTGAATACATTCACAATTATTTAATCATGATCGCTTTGGGATTTTTTTTTTTTTTTTTTTTTTTTTTTTTTTTTTTTTTTGTGAAGTACCCATTTTGACAGCTTTTTTTAAAAAACATGTTTAGCCTTTATCAAAAAATTGATGAATACGCACATTATATAGTTTCTAAATAACAAAAAATTGTCAATTGAATGCGTTTGAAAGTAAAATTAGATTTAAAACTGAGTCATAAAATAACCAATTTGTTATTTGAATACATCCTCACTTATTTCATCAAAATCGCTTTGGGAAATTTTGTGCGAAGGACCCACTTCGACAGCCTTTTTTAAATATATATTTAGCCTTTATCAAAAAAACTAACCAATAGGGACATTACACAGTTCCTAAATAACAAATAACTGTCAATTGAATGCGTTTGAGAACAAAATTGAATTTAAAAATGAGTCATAAAATAACCAATTTGTTATTAGGATACATCCTTAATTCTTAAATCATGGTCGCTTTGGGAAAATTTGTGCGAAGTGCCCATTTTGGTAGCATTTTTTGAAATACATTTTGCCTTTATCAAAAAGCTGGCCAATCTGTCCCCCTATATAGTTCCTAAATAAGAGGACCTGTAAACTGGATGCGTTTGAGAACAAAAATGGATTTAAAAATGACTCAGAAAAAACGCAATTTGTTATACTTTCTCAATTTTTCAATGACTATTACTTCGGGAAATTCTGTTCAAAATACTCTTTTTGGCAGCATTTTTTGAAATATATTCTGCCTTTATCAAAACACTGGCCTATACTTCACAATATATAATTCCTAAATAAGAGGATCTGCCATTTGGATGCGTTTAAAATCAAAAATGAACTTAAAAATGAGTCAGAATATAAGCAGTTTCGATTTGAGGTTTTTTCTCTAATTCCTATTTTTCTTTAATTTATTTTTGCTAGAAGAATTGGTCCTATGAAAAACTTGTTAATATAAAAGTTGTAGATATTATTAAGAAGATGTAAAATAAATTTAATTATGTTTGATTACTTAAGAATTGAATATGTTATGGATTTTTTTCTTTTTCCTCTCCCCTTTTTCTTTTCGTTTTTAATTTTTTTCTACGGTAAAAGTTGATCCTATCAAAAACTTGTAAATGCAAAAGTTTTAGATAATGTTAAGTACATTTATGAAAAATTTAGTTAGATTTGATATCTTGAGAATTGACGAAGATTTTTTTTTCTCCCAAAAACCTTGTTTTTTTTCGCCCCTTGAGCCCATTTTTATTTTTACCAAAAATCTGTCATGCATAAACTTTTAGCCCATTTTTGAGAAGTAATATAAACTTTAAACTGATTCGATATCTATTTTATAAGAAGTTACCGTGTTTTTTCGGTTTTCACAAAAACCCTCCTAATTTCCACCCCCTTGGTCCGATTTTGCCCATTAACGAACTCAACCGAGATTTTATGCTCTTTAATTTTATGTAAAAGTTTGAAGAAGATCTGAGCATAATTATGGAAGTTATCGTGACCAGAAGAAAGTGATATACACCGATAGATAGATAGATAGATAGATAGATAGATAGATAAACTTTTTTGCTGATGGTAGTTTTGGGGTCTAGGTAATTGTGTAGAGCTGCAAAAATTTTTCAGAAATTCCAACATGGGAGAGAATGCAATAGGTAGTATTTCATACGAAATCTACCTAATTATAAATTATAAACTACAAGTCAGAGATCGAAAAGTCTAGCGAAGTATATAAAAGTAGCTCAAATTATGCTGTGAATGTAGTACCACTGTTTTTGTATGTATGCATTTAAACGGCAATAGTAGATTAGTAAATGTATTATCTAAAAATATTTGTGGGTTTAAACATGGCATATTTATTTTTTAACATTTCAGTATTCATTTTCTTATAAATATTGCTTGGCGATATCGTTTCTCTTTCATATTGCAATCTAGCAACCCAAAACAAGATTTGAAAACAAAATAATAATAATGTCGTGGAAAATACCTATTCAGTTATTTAGTAGAAAGGCAACAAACAAAAAAATTCATTGTCAGTGGAGAAATTGTTCCATAAAAAAAATGAAATTTTGACAAAGTCACATTTGCTTTCTTTTTTGTAAGTTTAAAAATACAATTACATTTTATTTTTATGTGTGGCCTTTCTACTCCTTAAAATCATCTTGTTGCAAAATATTTTTGTATTTTTAGTTTTGTTTTAGAAATATCTTCCAACATTACAATGTAGAGAAATGTGTAGTGAGTTTTTAGGTAACTTTCGTTACAAAAAATAAATAGCTATCTATTTTTGCAGACCGGAAGAAAAGAATTCCGGAAAATATTTTGACCAACCATCCATTTCAATCATAGATCCCAAAACCAGCCTTTGTTTAAATTTTGATTTATAAATGTATCTGATTTTTATCATGCTACGACTCTCATATTTATAAACAGATTTGGATGTGCTTAAGCATGTGTATAAAACATATAAAGGTCTTGACTGAGTTCGTTAATCAGCTTTATCTTTCATTTTGTTTCAAAAGTGCGATAATTTAAAAATAACTTTCAAATATATAACTTTCAAATTCAAAAAATTAGAAATTATAAAGGATTTTTTAAAAGTGCTTTTCTAGTGATAGAAGGATTATTTTTTTAAGTAATTCAATGATTCCAGAGCTTTTCGGGGTTTTTTTTTCTTTGCTTGTTTATCCTTTATCTCAAAAAATGGATGAAATATAGCAATTTGAAATTCTCAGGCACTTGATATTTTGCCATGCGACAGCTCTCATACATACTAATAGATTTCGATGTGATTGAGTATGTCTACAGGACATATCAAGATCTCTACCAAGTTTATATCTTAGCTTTATACTTTATTAAATACTAAATGACGGAATACTTCAGATATCGCCAAATTTGACGATCAAACACAAATTTCTCTAAATGAAAACGATTTAAATATAGCTGACTAATTTGGAGGAATTCTTAAATAAATTCAATACTTCGGAAACTGGGATTGATTCATCTATAATTTGATCCCGCGCATTTTAGCTTCCTGTGAATTAGCTTCCTTTTAAAAACGAGGAATATTAAAATACTTTTTCTACCTGGACCGGACCGGAAGGCCTTTTTTTCCCTCTATCAGCGTATCTGCAGAGAAAGAAAGTATATAAAATGATGCATTTCAAGAAAAGGATATTAAAGATTCGTTGAGACTAGTAAGCCTTCATTACATTAGGATGTTACGCTTGGGACGTAGAATTACAACAAATTCCATCTCATATTATTTAATCATAAATGTTTTATCTCTCTGAGCTCTCCTATACAATGAATTACGTTAATTAAAATAAATACCGTATAAGTTTGGACAGTGAAGTAATAGAAGCGATTAAATGCTAATGTTATTTATCATTTCATGCTTTATTGCAATAACTAATCTAGCAAAAGTATTGTCTTTTATAATTTTACATAATTTTAATTTTATTAAATGCTTTGAGAAACTAATATGCATTAAATATAACACAAAAGAATTGGAATCGAAAAATATTCTCTGAAAAATACATTTTAACAATTAAAGTTCTTTGGTAGTTGCATTACCCGAAATTATGTGTAATATGAAATTGTTCTGTTTTGTAAAAACTTTCATTACTGTATTTACTTATAAACATTGACTTCATAATATCCTTTTCACTTTATTCACTAACAATCCAAGACAAAATATATCCGTGAAAATTGAAAACAAAATAACATCGTCTCGATTGCGTATTTTTCCTGCGCTTAAAGTACATTATATACATTCATTAAATGTTCTTGTTTGTTTGTTTTTGCTTTCTAAAAAGCATTCATTTCATTGTCTAACAATAAAGAAAATTTTCCCTTCATTGCCTAAGGATTAAATTATTCACATAAAAGAGAAATGAGATATCTCATCTCTTTCCTTTCCATTTCATTTTTTTATTGGTTTAAGAATACTTTTTTAACCCTTTTTTCTTTTCTTTCTTTTTTACTCCTATTCCTTAAAATCTTCGATTGTACTACATATATATATATATATATATATATATATATATATATATCTTGACAAAGTGAAAAAAATAATATCACTATCTTTATGCAACCGGCGCATAGCAGCTCTGTCTTTGCACAAAGTTTATATACTCTTTTATGAAAAAAATATGAAAAATGATGAAAAGATGAAAAAAATGTAAAAATGGGTGAAACAACAATGAACCACAAAAGAGCAACACCAAAAAAACATAACAAAATAAACTCCCTGCTCTTCAGAAGGTGGGAGGAGCACAGGTATCAAAAAATTGTAAAAAAGTGTATCCTCACAGGTTTCGCAAGGCACCACAAAGCTGCATACTCCAATTATATAAAAAATAACTGAGAAAATTAAGAAAAATTTTTTTAATGTACCAAAACAGTAAAATAAATTAACATTAAAAAATGAATTTAATAAATATCCAACAGCAAAATCATAAAGTAAATCAACTCGTAACATAACATAACTCAAAAATATTATATTTAGAAATTTCCAAAGTAACATGAAGAACATCAAAAACTAAACAATAAACTAAACTAAATAGACATGCAGCAATGCGATGCCCCCACCTTTACCTATGAGGAAAAAGAAAAAAGATACCTGTTAGAAAATTTCCATTACAAACCTCCATACTTGATTGAGCGGGGGAAACTGTTAGGCCTAAGATGACAGCAGGCCAGCTTCAAAGTTTTAAACTCCTTCGAATTGTCTTTCCGTTGTTCACTACTGTCCATTTTCAAGCTTGGTCTGTCACTCTCAAAATGTTGACAATCATCACCCTGTGAACTTTCCTTGTCGGACTTTCATTCACAGATCTTCATTTAATTCAACACCCAAGAAGCAACTTCCATAATGGCGTTTGGCCCTACTGTTGCCACTTCAAAAAACCTTTTTTTAATTCATTTACATAAAAAAATATAAAATTATGAGGATAAAAATTATTGTAAAACAAATTTGCAGCAAATTTAAAAATTTGTGTTTCCAAAATTTTTCTCGACCCACAAATATTATAATATCTAATTATTTGACCCAAAATTATATTTACAAAAACTCTTTTACTTAAATTGGAATGCCAATGAGGCATGGAGTGGGTTTTAAAATTAAAAAAAGTTCTTTTATCAAATAATTTAACAACTAATTCTTCATTTTCAATATTTAAGTCAAGATCTAAAAAAACAACATGTAAATTATCGTCTGAAGCATAATTTAACTTTAAACAAGGTGGATAAATGTGATCAATCGATTCCAAAAAATTATAATCGAAGACAATTATGTCATCGATATATCTCAAAACCCTGAATGATTTGTTAGAATTTAAAATAAATTTATATTCATAAAAAAATAAAAAAAGGTTAGCTGCAGTGCTTGAAAAATTAGTGCCCATACCTATTCCACATACCTGATAAAAAATAGAACCATTAAAAGTTATAAAATTATTATAAAAACAAAAATTACATAAACTTAGAAAAAAATCTCTATTAATACCCAACTCTTCCTCGATATAAAAAGTATCAAACAAATCCTCCAGAGTTTTAAACAGCAGATCAATAGGAATATTTGAAAAAAGATTTTCAAAATCAAAAGTAAACAGATTTGTGGGCGTTGTAGGCGTGTTTAATTTCTTTAAAACCTCAATACTATTATCAATACACCAAAAATAACTAGAATTTTTAAATTTAAATTTCAAAAAACCATAAATTCTCTTCAAAAAATCTTGTAACTTAACATTAAAACTTTTACCAATACCTCTGGAATTGCAGCATATACTTCTAAATTTTATAGGATTTTTGTGAAACTTAGGTGTCAAGAAAAGAAAAGGAAGACTATGAAAATTATTAATAGGAAAATTGTATGCATAAAGATTTTTAACCTTTCTAGAGTAAGCACTAAATTTTTTAATAATTGCATTGTGATTCAGATTATATTTTTGGTAATATTTTGTATCATTCAGTTCATTAGTAACTTTTTCTATGTAAAATAATTTTCAAATGATTGCATAGTTAGATGAAGCCTTATCAACAGGAACAATGACAAATTTATTATGTAAAAATTGTATATAGCTGCAGTCCTCTTTATTTAAACGATGATAAGTGTATTGATTATTATTTAATTTTTGGTCAATTTTTTGTTGATTTTATTGACCAAAAATTAAATAATAATCAATACACTTATCATCGTTTAAATAAAGAGGACTGCAGCTATATACAATTTTTACATAATAAATTTGTCATTGTTCCTGTTGATAAGGCTTCATCTAACTATGCAATCATTTGAAAATTATTTTACATAGAAAAAGTTACTAATGAACTGAATGATACAAAATATTACCAAAAATATAATCTGAATCACAATCCAATTATTAAAAAATTTAGTGCTTACTCTAGAAAGGTTAAAAATCTTTATGCATACAATTTTCCTATTAATAATTTTCATAGTCTTCCTTTTCTTTTCTTGACATCTAAGTTTCACAAAAATCCTATAAAATTTAGAAGTATATGCTGCAATTCCAGAGGTATTGGTAAAAGTTTTAATGTTAAGTTACAAGATTTTTTGAAGAGAATTTATGGTTTTTTGAAATTTAAATTTAAAAATTCTAGTTATTTTTGGTGTATTGATAATAGTATTGAGGTTTTAAAGAAATTAAACACGCCTACAACGCCCACAAATCTGTTTACTTTTGATTTTGAAAATCTTTTTTCAAATATTCCTATTGATCTGCTGTTTAAAACTCTGGAGGATTTGTTTGATACTTTTTATATCGAGGAAGAGTTGGGTATTAATAGAGATTTTTTTCTAAGTTTATGTAATTTTTGTTTTTATAATAATTTTATAACTTTTAATGGTTCTATTTTTTATCAGGTATGTGGAATAGGTATGGGCACTAATTTTTCAAGCACTGCAGCTAACCTTTTTTTATTTTTTTATGAATATAAATTTATTTTAAATTCTAACAAATCATTCAGGGTTTTGAGATATATCGATGACATAATTGTCTTCGATTATAATTTTTTGGAATCGATTGATCACATTTATCCACCTTGTTTAAAGTTAAATTATGCTTCAGACGATAATTTACATGTTGTTTTTTTAGATCTTGACTTAAATATTGAAAATGAAGAATTAGTTGTTAAATTATTTGATAAAAGAACTTTTTTTAATTTTAAAACCCACTCCATGCCTCATTGGCATTCCAATTTAAGTAAAAGAGTTTTTGTAAATATAATTTTGGGTCAAATAATTAGATATTATAATATTTGTGGGTCGAGAAAAATTTTGGAAACTCAAATTTTTAAATTTGCTGCAAATTTGTTTTACAATAATTTTTATCCTCATAATTTTATATTTTTTTATGTAAATGAATTAAAAAAAGGTTTTTTGAAGTGGCAACAGTAGGGCCAAACGCCATTATGGAAGTTGCTTCTTGGGTGTTGAATTAAATGAAGATCTGTGAATGAAAGTCCGACAAGGAAAGTTCACAGGGTGATGATTGTCAACATTTTGAGAGTGACAGACCAAGCTTGAAAATGGACAGTAGTGAACAACGGAAAGACAATTCGAAGGAGTTTAAAACTTTGAAGCTGGCCTGCTGTCATCTTAGGCCTAACAGTTTCCCCCGCTCAATCAAGTATGGAGGTTTGTAATGGAAATTTTCTAACAGGTATCTTTTTTCTTTTTCCTCATAGGTAAAGGTGGGGGCATCGCATTGCTGCATGTCTATTTAGTTTAGTTTATTGTTTAGTTTTTGATGTTCTTCATGTTACTTTGGAAATTTCTAAATATAATATTTTTGAGTTATGTTATGTTACGAGTTGATTTACTTTATGATTTTGCTGTTGGATATTTATTAAATTCATTTTTTAATGTTAATTTATTTTACTGTTTTGGTACATTAAAAAAATTTTTCTTAATTTTCTCAGTTATTTTTTATATAATTGGAGTATGCAGCTTTGTGGTGCCTTGCGAAACCTGTGAGGATACACTTTTTTACAATTTTTTGATACCTGTGCTCCTCCCACCTTCTGAAGAGCAGGGAGTTTATTTTGTTATGTTTTTTTGGTGTTGCTCTTTTGTGGTTCATTGTTGTTTCAACCATTTTTACATTTTTTTCATCTTTTCATCATTTTCATATTTTTTTTCATAAAAGAGTATATATATATATATATATATATATATACAGGGTGTCCGAAAAGTCTGGAAACGGTCGAATAACTCGAAAAATACATATGAGATTGAAAAACGTAAATATACGTGTTAAATATTTTTAAATAAGCTACTCAGTGATACCAAATTTGACCTTCGTAACCGACCCCCTCGGGGTCAGAGGGGGTCCAGCTTTGAAATCTTAAGTTATAACCCCCATTTTTTATTGCAGATTCGGATTCTACGGACAAAAATACGTAACTTTTGTATTTGATGTTTATTTCGAATCCTCGTTTATCACGGTGTAATTGAGCATATTAAATCGATACATATTTCGGCTTTTCCAACGGGATTTTCCCTAATCGAAACTAATTGGGGAGAATTTATGACATCAAATTCCTCGTCTTTTGCAATAATAGCGTTTCCTGAAAATCACCCGTGCCGATTATTTCGGTAGTGCTAAACAGTTAAAAATTTGATCCATTTGCTGTAGCGTCACTCCACAGCTTTTATAGAATATCTCTTTCATGACCAATGAGAATGTTCCATAACATAGTAAAGTACACTGTAAAAAAATTGACCCTTTTGCTGCATCGTCACTCCACCGCTTTTATAGAAACGATTACTTTACTGTGTTATGGAGCATTCTCATTGGTCACAAAAGAGATATTCTATAATAGCTGTGGAGTGACGTTGCAGCAAATGGGTCAAATTTTTAACAGTGTAGCACTATTGAAATAATCGCCACGGGAGATTTTCAGGAAACGCTATTCCTACAAAAGACGAGGAATTTGACATCAAAAATTCCGCCCAATCAGTTTCGATTAGGGAAAATCCCGTTGGAAAAGCGGGAATATGTATCGATTTAATATGCTCGATTACACCGTGATAAACGAAGATTTGAAATAAACATCAAATACAAAAGTTACGTATCTTTGTCCGTAGAATCCGAATCTGCAATAAAAAATGGGGGTTATAATTTAAGATTTCAAAGTTGGACCCCCTCTGACACCCAGGGGGGTCGGTTTCGAAGATCAAATTTGGTATCACAGAGTAGCTTATTTAAAAATATTTAACACGTATATTTACGTTTTTCAATCTCATATGTATTTCTCGAGTTATTCGGCCGTTTCCAGACTTTTCGGACACCCTGTATATATATATATATATATATATATATATATATATTTGTTTTTTGTTTTTTTGTTTTAGAAATATCGTCCAACAAAGAAGGTTAAAAAAAACTAATAGCTTGTTTTTGTTTTTTTTCCTCTCTCGACATATCTTCAGTGAAGAGAAGTATGTAACAAGAAGGTAAGTGTGATCGGAGATCTCACAGGGGGTTTCGTTTAATATATCCTTCAAAACAAATTTTTTCATTTAATTATCAAATTAAAAACGGTTTTTCGGCGCAATTTTGGGATTTCTTTGCCAATCGCGCCAACCAGAACAGAATATTAACAGAATCTTCCCCTAAATTTTGCCTTGATCGCATAGATATGTTGATTTCTCTATCAGAATCTGCAGATTTAGTAAAGGTACGCAAGTAAATAAAATTATGAATAAAAGTATAATATTGCAAAGCTTAGCATAAATTTAAGGGAGACCAAAATGGTCACCAGCGACGGCTCTTAATTTAAATGAATAATAATTTAATAAATATAAAAAATATTTCATTCCGTGTGTCAAAATAGATGATTAATATGATTTAATATGATGAAATAAAAACAAATAAACTCATTTGTACGTGATCTATTTAATCCATTAATTTATGTTACATACATAATAATTTTATTTAAACTTGCGTGCAACAATTAGAAGAAATGAAATTTCAATTTTGAAATTTACGCTACTGCACATTTTTAAGCTTCTAAATGTTACATATTTTCAATTTTTATACCATCGTATAAGGGAAAATGTACTTTTAAGTGCACTTTGTTTAAAAGTTGTATCTTAATTTATTTTTGAGATATTACTTTTTTTGTAGTTTGTAATACCAATTTTGCAATTGTGGCAACATAAGTACTCCATCTCTTTTAAAAATAAAGTGTAAAAAAAATGAAATAATTTTTATATCTATTTAAACTTCCGTGGCAACAAATGGAAGAGAAAAATCAACAACAAAATGAACTGGTGATATTAAAAATAATATTTAAATTAAAATAACAGTCTTTTTCAAAATTTTATGATTTGTTGTGTGACAAGAGATATTCGGCCAAGAGGTATTCGTACACGAAATTTGAATTCTCTGGCGTATACAGTTTTTGTGTACGGACTCTGTGACAGACAGAAAGACAGACAGAGGACAGAGATGAATAGGATTTTGTCAGATGAACGAAACTTTAAAAATAATGTATTTCAAGTATATTAAAGATTCACTGAGGCAGTAAGACTTCAGTACATTAGGACGCTACATTTAAAACGTAGATTTAGAGCAACTTCTACTTGATATTATTTAACCCTTTGCACTCGAAAGGTGACTCTCACTCACCATTAGTGTTGTCCGATGCTCCTCTTAATTTGGGACGCCAAATGCTTTGGACACTACTAATGTCTTACAGTTTACTTCGCCATCTTTTATCACACATTATTCGGCCATGAGATAAGGCGAAGACAATTAGTTTAAAATACTGGCGTCCAGTCTTGCAGCACTTTTGAAATCTAGATTGTGTATTTTCTTGCCGTTATTTCGTTTTATATACTTCTTATTACTTTGCCTTTTGATTATACCTGAAACAAAAAAAATAAAATAAAATAAACAAAAATATAAATACTGGAAAATAGGAATTTTCCAGAATTTAGTATCTTCTCCCGAAAAAAATGTATATATATATATGACATGTATAAATATAGATAGTACAAAACATATTTCAGTTTTAAGACATAAAACACATGCTTTTATTTTTTCCAGCAAAAAGCGATGTTATCATTCAAGCAACTTGTCGAAAAAATCGGCTATCTAACGATTTTATATGCCTTCATTTATTTCTAACGTACGTAGCACATATAAACAGCATGCATTTAAATTACATTCACATAAATAATACTTATTTTAATTACTTTTCTTTAACCCTTATTATTATTCAGTTTTTTCAGGTATGTTTTTAAGAAATTTTCCATCAGTGTCAGCATTTAACGAATTAAGAAAATTGCAAAAAATTTTTGAATATCACAAAACCGCTTTAACGCAACAATTAAAACTGCATTTGAGAAAAGCAAAATTTTTAAAAAATCAAACATTTTGATCCAAAGACATAAAGCGTTCCTCTTCACTTTTACTTTAAAATTGGTCAAAAAAATCGACTTTTCTTTTTCTAATGTTTAATAAAAGCCTGTTTAATCATGAACATTTTGACACCTTATTTTTACCCATTCTGTAATATCGCTGTAAATTTTGTTCATACAGTCAGCGCAATTACCCACACTTTAAATAACTTTTTGGCACTTTCCAACAAAGTTGAAAACTGCTTATCTCATATCCAGGGCTAGACAAAAAGTATTTGCATACCATTCTCCGTATTAGAGGAAATTGCTGGAGAGTTTTTAACTGAAATATATGCATCTCTTAAATGAACTAAATTTTGGAATGCATATTGTTAATAGACACAAATCTCTATATCGTATATATGGCTGGTATAAATTTAGAATAATTTTCCGACTGTAGATGGGAACAGCTGAAATTCGGTTTTGAAATGCATTATATATTTCCATTTGGGGAAATAAGACGTAATATTTTATTTTTTTTAAATGGTGCAGTTTTGTTACATTATTCTGAATGTGTTGGAAATTGCTTCATAATCTAAGTTTGACGCATGATTTTTTTCTTTCTTCTTTTTGTATAAATTATATTTTCTGCCCTTTCATCTTTTAAAAATGCTAAGACCTTTTTTTCTTTTTTTTTTGTATTTTGTATGGAGATTTAAAATTTTTTGTAGATGTGTTTTATTATACATGTGTTAAAATTAAGCATAGAGCCTTCATTTTACTTACCCATCATACGTAGTATAGGGTAAGTCTTGCACTCATTTTGAAAATCGAAAAAAAATTGACGGAATTACACGTTTCAGATACTGAAGATTCCGAAAAACATATTTTTAGAAAAAAAAATTGCCGTCTGTCCGTCTGTGTGTCCGAACAAATTGAGATAGAGACGTGAAATTTTGTATGTACTGGGTGTCCCAAAAATGACTGATGGATTTTAACATTCAATAACTTGTAAACGGTGACAGCTATTTAAAATTTTTTTTGCAGGAGGATTATGTATAATGTCAGGAGTCTTTTTACCGTAATTTTTTATTTTAGTTCGATTTTCAAACAATAGGTGGCTCTGACGGCGATTAAAGGCCGGGTGATCAGTGCTGAGTGAAGCGTCGACCTGGCCTTCAATCGCCGTCAGCTCCACCTATTGATTGAAATTCGAACTAAAATAAAAAATTACAGTAAAAAAACTCCTAACATTATACATAACCCTCCTGCAAAAATTTTTTAAATAGCTGTCACCGTTTGCAAGTTATTGAATTTTAAAATCCATCAGTCATTTTTGGGACACCCGGTACATAGTATGTAATAATGGAACAAAGCCTATTTAATATCAGTAACCTCGATTATCCGGAACTATTTTTTCCGGACTCTCGAAAAATTTGTTCTGATGAAAGGTATGTAAACATTTTCGAAACTTTTTATTTAAAGGGGTGGGCGTAAAAGGCAATAAAATAACACAAATTTTGCATAACGAACGAAGTCGGTCGGATTAATAAATGCCGAGATATTTGTAATCCTGTTTTCCACATTTTTCGATTTTTCATGACCATGTATTTTCTTAAAATTTCAATTCAAAGATATGTTTTAATTGGAAATGAGAAGCTTAATCTGACGTAGTAAATTTTTAGTTAATATGATTATTATTTTTGGAGTTATAAGGATGTTTCTTTTACGCAATCCGGTACTAGTTGGGTGTTTTGGCGTTTTATATAATTTGTCGAAATTGACTCATCAGCAGTTCATTAATGGAGCATTACTATGTATTCTAAAACTATTTAAATATGCGTTTAGATTTTATTTTGGAATTGCGATGCATTCTATAAATAGTTTACATGCGTTTTATTTTCATATTTTACATTATGCAGTTTCATGATGGGTAAGTATTACGGTGGCCCTCCAATAACTCGTTTTTATTATTATTTAATAAAAGCGTGTGAAGATGTATTAGATTTCATCGTAAAATTATATTGAATATAATATTAGATACATCTAATTTTTTTAATGTACTTTTAGTTGAACATTGAAATGAATTGAGTTCATCACTTGAACCATGTTATTTAATATAAATAGAATTGTTGAAAAGGTAAACTATCCCATTAACAAATCCATTTCTCTTATTCCTGGACTGTGTTAATTATCCTTCCAATAATAATGCCCTAATATCCAATTTCAGTAAAGAAATATAAATTTCTAGAGAAGTAAAACAATTCATTCTAGAATTTTGCTCATATGATAACTTGTTTTTGTGTTTTTACAGCTTATTTCTACAATAAATTGATTTGCATTCCGTTTCTGTTTTGGGCAGGTTCTGTCTTAAACAGCTAATTAATTAAAACATATCACATTTATTTCGCCGGCACAATGATCTTACTTCAATTTAAAACAAATTTGATTTACATGAGATTATTTTCAACAAAATTTATTGTGTAAAGTTTTGTGTAAATTGCATGCACTTAAAGCCACATTGCTTTTATAATATTTGAATTATCTAAAGTATTTTTTACCTTAAAAAGTAGTAAATATTACTTGCTTATTTTATAAAAGCATGCAGGAATTTTATTTCTATATATTTCAAGCTATAATCTTCGCCATAATGCAGAAAATATCAAAAAATAACCTTGCGTCGCAAGAATAGCAATGAACTCAATGCAAGGGTAAAGAAGTCTTAGAAAATATAAATTTCCATGTTGAATTCGGTAAGACGAAAAAGAAAAAACGTTTTTAAAATAATCTTTCGAAACTCCAAGTTTTTATTTTTCTATTTCAATTTTATATATTAAAAATAAAAATAGAATTTGCAATGCTGTTTTTTGAAAAGAGCATTCCAATAAAACAACTGTTAATTAACACGTCAAGTGCTACGGTGATTAGCTCTTAACTTTCCGTTTAGACCACGTCTGTCATAGGTGACTGACAGTGTAAAATATGATATAAAACTAAAAGATTTATATTGTTTTAAGTAATTATTAAGAAAGTATAATAAATAAAAATTAAGTAAATTTTGAACAAATTTTCATTAATTACTTATAACAATATAATTTTTTTTAGTTTTATAACATATTTTAGAATGTCAGTCGCCGGTAACTTACGCGGCGTAAACGAAAAGTTTAGTGTCAGTCACAGTTGACTGACGTGGTACTCAACATTTTAAAAACTTTTTTTTTTCTTCTTTGATAGCGAAAATTGGACATTAAAGCCATTGTGCCTAAATGCGATGAGATTTCATATAAATTTGTTCCATTTAGCGTATATATTTCACTTTTTATTAAACTTAAAATGTTAAATATAAGTTTAAAAAAAAAAAGTTATGTTTTTATGTCAAAATTAATTTAATTTGGAGAAAGGGGATTATTATCTGTAATCAAAGTAAAAATAGACACAATTTTCTCGCATTAACAGTAGTTAATTTTAGTTCAGTTCTACGCATAACTTCATACAATTTTTGCTGGTAAAATAATAAAAAGTCCTTCCGGCAATGCCGGGAGGAAGAGGTAGCTTTCATATATTTATTTATTTATTTTAAATTCAGTTATATAAATCAAATATACGAAGCTCAAAATAGTGGAACCCGATTATGTAAGATTGAATACTAGTTTTTGTCAATACTGAATATTAATAGGAATTTTTAGAAATTAGTCATCTTTTATTCAACCTGGTTTTATTTTAAGCGATTTATAGGGTCGCCAAATTCCACGATATCCATTCCACAAAGCAGCATGATGGATAAAAAAAAACCTAATGAGCTTGATCGAAATCTTAATTCATGTGAACATGCACACTCACATCGAAATCGATTAATATATACGAGTGCTGTCGCGGGCAAATTGACTTACAAAAAAAAATGTCACCCACATTAGAAATTCAAACTGCTATATCCCAAGCGTTTTTCAAGGTAAAGACAAAGCAAAAAATACTCCGGAATTCATTATTAAAATAAATAGTTCAGAAAGAACCTTTTTTCAATTTCTAATTTTTTGTTTATACATCGTTATACATTTAAAAGATTTTTGATAAATTTAAATGGCCGCCATTTTGAAACAAGATGGCGGATAATGCTGGCCCGTAAACTCGGTCAAGACATTGGTATGTACCATGAACACACGGAGTTATATTGAAATCAGTCTATAAATATGCGTATTAACGCGTGACAAATTTCAGACTGTTTCAAAATGTCAATCTCACTGGAAATTGAAAGTGCTAAAACTCAGCCATTTTTCAAGATATAGATGAAACAAAAAATGTTCTGGAATCTTTGTATCAAGATCAAAACACAAAAGAAAAATCTTTTTCCATTTCTTACTTTTTTTAACCTAATTTTAAAATTTAAATTAAAAAAATAATATTCCGCTATTTTGAAACAAGATGGCGGTTGGAACTGGCCAACAAATTCGGTCCAGGCATCAGTATGTCCTATCTACGCACCAAATTTCATACAAATCAGTGCATAAATACGCGTGTTATCACGTGACGAAAACCAGATCATTTCAAAATCTGAGCAACCTTAGCAATTAAAAGTACTATAACTCAGACATTTTTTAAGATACAGACGAAACAAAAAGTGCTTTGGAATCTTTGTAGCAAGGTCAAATGCATAAAAGAAAAATCTTTTTCAATTTCTCACTTTTTGTACCTAATTTCAAATTTTAAATTTTTTTTTTAATTTAAATGGCCGCAATTTTTAAACAAGATGGCGGATGAAACTAGTTAACGAACTCGGTCCAGGCCTTATTAAGTACTATATGTACACATCAAATTACATCCAAATCGATTTATAAATACGAGTGTTATCACGTGACAAAATCAGATCGTTTCAAAATGTCAGCCATAAGAAAAATTCAAAGTGCTATAACTCAATCATTTTTTAAGATATAGACAAAGTAAAAAGTGTTCTAGAATTGGTGTTTTATGATCTAACACATAAAATAAAAATATTTTTCAACTTTTAATTTCTTT
Source organism: Maratus speculifer (assembly GCA_964019185.1). Classification (NCBI taxonomy): domain Eukaryota; kingdom Metazoa; phylum Arthropoda; class Arachnida; order Araneae; family Salticidae; genus Maratus; species Maratus speculifer. The sequence continues at coordinate 60,175,702 of OZ025291.1, read as the reverse complement.
GCATTAATTTTTTAATTTAAAAGTTTTTAATTTTTTTAAAGGGCTGCCATTTTGAAACAAGAAGGCGGATGATGCTGGCCAACGAACTCAGTCGAGATATTTGTATGTACTATGTACATATTAAGTTTCATTCAAATCGGTTCAAAAATACGTTAGTTACAGCATGACAAAAATCAGATCGTTTCAAAATGTCAGCCATAAGAAAAATTCAAAGTGCTATAACTCAATCATTTTTTAAGATATAGACAAAGTAAAAAGTGTTCTGGATATGGTGTTTTAAGATCTAACAAATAAAATAAAAATATTTTTCAACTTTTAATTTTTTCGCATTTAATTTTAAATTTTTAAAATTTTTAAAATATTTAACTCTAGAACCGCGGGGCGGGTCAATTTGACCCAAATTGATATTTAATTTCTCGCCGCGCGAAAAGTATTCTTTGAAAAAAATTTCCTTTTCTGACTTTTAATATTTTAAGGTAACCAACAACTTTTCGTATTTAATATCGAATAACATAAATATTTTTTTCAGTTATAACTACTTATACCTAGAACCGCGAAGCGGGTCAATTTGACCCGTAATTAGTTTTTTCGTATAAATGACAAAACAGAGATGCATTTTTTTTGGAAATAATGAGAAAGTATATCTGACTCATTTCTAATGACTCTAATAGGCAGAATTGGAATAGGGGATAGTGAAATTTTCAAACAAAATCTTATATTCTTGATGTAAGAATGTATGATTGCAGTGGAAAATTGCAGCAAATATTCAGAAGTAGCATTGACGTTAATTTTTTTCTGCACTTATTGAAAGTATAGATAAGATTTCCGATGTCTTATTATTACCGTTTAAGAAGCTTTGTAATGCTAGCAACTATTATATGAAAATGACGGATAATGCAAATGTTTGAGGATGAGTACCTGCCTCTAAATAAAGGAAATTAAATTATAATGAGGAAAATGAAAATGATGATAACTCTTTTTATACTTTTAACATTGTTGGAATTTTCCATTGGAATATAGATGAAAATTTATCAGTATTGAACGAAAGTTTGCGATATTTATTGGAAAAAAAATCGAATATAAAAAAAAATAATCACAAATTTGAACAAAAAGTGACAAAATTTGAACTTTGTACTTATGAAAATCTGAAAAATAAATAAGTAATAACTTACGCATTCATGCCTGGAAATAAAAAAATGATAAGAAGAAAACGGCAAGACTAACTGTATAAAAGGACTTAACATAGGCGTAGGTGACCACTTCTTTCAAAATTTTTGAGTAGGTTTACTCAGTACATGTCTAAAAAACGAGATAAATTCAGTATGGTATCACGTTTTAGTTGCTTACAGATGTTGAACGAGCTTTACAGAAATTAAACAAGTTGGAAATTGCACGTGAAGCGTAGCAAATTAGGTGCGTTCGAACGATAACGAAGTTTTAAAAATATTACGTTCATATATCAATCTCATAACATTGTAAATAGTGAACTACAATTAAAACGCTCATCAAACAATGTTCTCCCTATACCATTATGTAATGGAATACTTTTGTGTGGCCTTGTAAATCAATAACAAATGTTCTTTGCACCACAAATTATGTAAGATGTATATTATAATATGTACTTTATAGTTGCATATAAATTTTATTAAGTTCGCATGAGTGTAACACGATTAAAATGCATTTGAAACATTTTTCCCCATTGACCGTAATGTAATGGAATACTTTTGATTGTCCCTGTAATTGATCTATGCATCCGATTTTCATAAAATTTGTAATAACTCGAAAATATTATGCAATAATTATGTATTTTAAATTTCAAACGTATAGAATATATTTGAAACTTTTTCCCCATTGACCATAATGTAATTGAATACTTTTGATTGTCCCTGTAATTGATCTATGCACACGATAATCAAAAAATTTGAAATAACTCGACAGAATTATGTAATAATTGCGTATTTTAAATTTCAAACGATTAAAATGCATTTGAAACATTTTTTCCCATTGACTGTAATGTAATGGAATACTTTTGATTGTCCCTGTAATTGATCTATTCGTCCGAGTTTCATAAAATTTGAAATAACTCGAAAAAATTATGTAATAATTATGTATTTTAAATTTCAAACGTATAGAATATATTTGAAACTTTTTCCCCATTGACCATAATGTAATTGAATACTTTTGATTGCCCCTGTAATTGATCTATGCACACGATTATCAAAAAATTTGAAATAACACGACAGAATTATGTAATAATTGCGTATTTTAAATTTCAAACGATTAAAATGCATTTGAAACTTTTTTCCCCATTGACCGTAATGTAATGGAATACTTTTGATCGTCCCTGTAATTGATCTATCCATCCGATTCTCATAAAATTTGAAATGACTCGACAAAAATATCTAATATTTATGTATTTTAAATTTCAAACGATTCGGTTGGGTAGTTTTTGCGTTGTTATATGCGGACAGACGGACGGACAGACGGACGGACGGACAGACGGACGGACAGACGGACGGACAGACGGACGGACTGAACGACAACTATAGGTGCTACGTATTATATAATTACGAACGCACCTAAAAACGCCGAAGACGCGCAATACAAATATCTTTTAAAATGTCAAAATCGGAATTGCATGCAGCTATTCTTCTAACATCAGCAGACATCTTATGACATCACCATAACTGCATACCAAGAAGAAAGGGGTAAAAATATTTGGTGCTTTGCAGTCTGCATCCAACTGTTGAAATTTTAGACAGTTCTAAAAAATAATAAATACTCTTCATTATTGCAACGCAATTAAAATCAGTGTAGCTGTGTGATTATTCAGATGACAGGAAGTCTACTTATGTCAAGTCTGCTTCTTACAGAAGGCCGATGAATGCAATTTTATGTATTGCTACAATATTTTGAATTTTTCTACTATCAATGCTTGGGTTTTATGCAAATCTGTAACCGATAAGTGTATTAGCATACATCAATGTATTCAGGATTTAGTTGAAAACGTACAAAAACATTTTGTTATTTCTCCCCTTCCCACCCCTTTAAAAAAAAAAGAAAAAAAACTTGTCATTTGGGCAAGAAGAAAACTAAAATCTATGAAAAACACAAACTAACCATAAAAGAATTTAATATCACAATTAAAAAATTAAAATTAAACTAAAGGTAATCGTTCAAAAAATAATATAGCCTCACGTTTCGGATAAAATGAAAAATCTTTAACCATGTTTTTCAAGCAATGCATACAACAACACGGATTAGATAAATCAGTAAATCTAGTCAGTAATTTGTATTTTGTATACTTTTTAAAATTATTCTTAGATTTTATATCTTTATTTTACTTATTTGAATGGCATAATCTATTTTTTATGGATAGTTTATTAAGTCCAAGTTTATTTATGTTTAAAATATATGTTCAATATTTCTTCAATATATTTTCATCATACTTAATGAAATGTAATTTTGAATAATGGCATTTTGTGAAATGTGGATAATTTCTGCTGACTTTATGTGCAAAACATATCGCAAATACTAAGAAATGTTAATTATTATAAGAAAATATAATCTTTCAATAAATCAAATTAAGTATTTGGGCCTTATAATACGCCCTTTTCCATCTCGGGTCAAATTGACCCGCTCCGCGGTTCTAGATATACCGAAAGTCCCGCGGTTCTAGTGTTAAATTGCCGCCATTTTGAAACAAGATGGCGGATGATGCTAGCCAACGAACTCGGTCGAGATATTTGTATTTACTATGTACATACCAAGTTTCATTCAAATCGGTTCATAAATACATTAGTTATCGCATGACAAAATCAGATATATATATGTATATATCTGATATGTATATATCTGGTCTGGGAGTCATGATCGGTGAAAATATACCAAAATTTTTTGGAAGTGCTTTCCTCCGGACCACAGTGGGGCAAAAACCCAAAAAGCTGGCCAAAAGTCGAAAAATGAAGTTACGATTTAGGGAATTTTAACTGTACAGTTGGATAGAATAATGTTTGGAGAGTCATGATCTGTATTTATAAAAAGATTTTTGCTTTGCCCTTACAAGCAGCATTATTTCGAAAATGATGCTTGAAGGGATATCACATAGAGCGAACAAAAACAGCAAAACAACAGTTTCTCTGAACGCGTGCTACATTTTATAATATTATCCGATTTTAATGATTTGAAATGGATTTACACTATGATAGTGTGTACTTTATTTGCATGTATTACAAAATTTATATGGAGCACATAAAAATTAATAAATTCATTGTCATTTTTGATAAAAAAATTTTAGATATTTTTTCATTTTTTTACTTTTAAACATGAAAAAGTTTAAATGTTCCACAGTGTTCCGCAACGAAATTTAATGGAAATAATAACTTAGGCTATTGTCTAGTGATTCATAAAAAACCAGCTGCCTAAAACTGCCTTTCTGCATTTCACGCATATTTTAGTAACCGCAAGTAAAATGCCACTTTTTTCGACCGCCTCAAAAATTTTGAAACTGACTACTTTTCACATAATTTAGCTGATAAATACTTTTCAAATTTTTGAATTATTCAATTTTATTATAGTTTATTTCTTGTTATACTGTAAATAAGTACTATAATCATAAAATTACATTAATTTGATAAATAAGCTTAAAAAATGAAAATAATTCTCTATTATTAATCCGGTAGAATACATTTTCTTATCTTTATAGGTAGTAATTTTGTTTGTTCTATTGTAATTAGAAGAATTATTTTGTGAATGGCAATATTTGTAGATCAAACTACTGAGCGTATTTCATTAATGCGAGTAAAAATCATTATGAATATCACTTTAGAATATATTAGTAATTTGGATTTGATTTGCAAGTGAGGATGTGATGGAACATCTATTCTGAGTATTCTGAGTATTCTGAGTACAAATATTTAGCTATGAAGACTGCAGGAGATCTAATATATTTTTCTTTTCTCCCGTGCTACTAGAACACATAAATGTTGCGAAAAATTCATGAATCGTCAATTTCAAAATTCCAAGATTTCCATTTCATTGATTTTATCGGGCCAATCAAGATCCATTTTTCTTTTTCAAGAAATACAGATGCTACTGTCAATGAAGGTCATTGATGTGGATTGTATTAAACACCAGGAGAATCAACTTATTTCATTTAATACAATCATTGATAACAGAAGAAATAGTCGTCAAGAACGAATTAGTCTAATACTCAACGTTGCTACCTATTTCAGACAGCATCAAAACAGCATCTTACCGATCTGACATTTTTTATTAAAATTGGATTGAGGTAATTTAGAATTCAGAATATCTAAGTTACATGCAAAAACGTTTAGCGAGGGCTTACACCTGGAAGACAAACTGGATAGAAAAAATGAAAAGCTCGTACTCTGCATGAAAAGAAAAACACTGAAATTGCAAAATAAGATATGCAAAAAATATTTCGTTTACAATTAAGACTTCTCATCGAGAAACTAAATTCCAGATTTGGAAGCAGAAATGATGGCAATGCAATTCAACGATTATTTGAAAACTCAACCATATGTGCTTCTATGACTATCGTATACGAAGATTTGATTAAACGATTCTATATCATAAGTAATTTCTAGTAGTCATGTCATTTTCTTGATAAATTTCGTAGACTTTTCCTTACAAATAGCCCGTAGATTTGAGCTGCACCCCTGGATCTATATGCCTACTTCAGTACACAAACTACTTATTAATGACAAAGAAATAACATTATCTTCTTTACTGCCAATTTGTCAAATGATATAAGATACTCAAGAATCATACAACAAACTAATAAAAAATTATCTAGAAGATTTATCGCAAAGATGCAGTAGCAAGAAAAAAAATATTTTTACGCCTTTTAATGTCATTAGATTCTTTCATTTCCAGTTTAGATAAATTATCGTAGAAGAAATTAAAATCATTGATCCAAAGCGTCACAGGATCTTCCAATACCGCCAACAAGTTCTGCTAAATATTTCGACACTTTGACCTCTGAAGAATCTTTTTATTATTACAACAGTTGATACTGAAGGTGAATTTCTGGAATATATTTGCGTTTTTGTTTTAATAATATAAAAATTAAATAGTCTAATATTTTACTTTCCATTGACGTACTTAAATTTCGATTAAATATGCCTTGGTTTTTTGAAAATTGCTTTTTAAGTTTACCCTCGAAATTTTAAATTTTATTTAAATCTAATTGTTTTTACTTTTAATCTTTAATAATATTTATTTATTTATTTTTAAAGTTTAATTTTTGAATCCTAATTAGCATCCTGAAAAGTTTACAAAATTGCATATAAATTGAACAACTTTCGAGACATTTTTAATTTTTGCTCCGCCATATTGTATCCGCCATTTTTTTAAATTTTAATTTTGTATTCTTACTTAGCATCCTGAAAAACACCTGTATACGAATTTTGGTACAATTTGAATAACATTTTCATATTTTGGCCAGCTTTTCGGGATTTTGCCCCACTGTGGGACGGCTGCAATAGGTAGCTTTTTACTTTTTGTAATGAAAGCTACCTAAAAGAGCACAGACATCGTAATTATAGCGCCCCCTCCCAGCGGATTTTTTTAAGTTCAGGGTGGACTAGCCATAGCCAAACACTTACACAAATATTGGTTAGGTTCTATGCATAACTTCATACACTTTTGTGTGGTACAATATTGAAAATGGTACAAAAATCGCTATTGCAATGCCCCTTTCGGGGGGATTTTTTTCAAATTCAGGGAGGACCAACTAGCCATGGTCATACACTTTCACAAAAAAAAATTTTAATTTGATGCATAACTTCATACTCTTTTAGTCGGTAAAATATTGAAAATGGCACAAAAATCGCTATTGCAGCGCTCCCTTCCGGCGGAATATGTCAAAAGTTAAGGAGGACCTGCTTGCCACAGCCAAAAATATTAACAAAAAAAATTGGTTAAATTCTATGCATATCTTCATACACTTTTTGAGGTAGAATGACGACACATACATACACAGACAGACATTTTTAAAAAGATGTTTTTTGGAATCTCTGACCCCTAAAACGTGTAAATCTGACGAAAACCGGAAGTCGAAAATAATTTTGATTACAATACTTTCTTCCATTGAAGATAGAAAAACTAAAAAAAAAAAAAATACTGAAAGCATTTAATCCTTCTACACCAATGCAGGCCAGCACTCCCAAAGAAACTGTTCCTTAAGTTCTACTCAAACTTTCCCTTTTGCTTATAGAAAAGACGATCCTTCCACACTCAAACTTTACCTACACTAGAAAAAGTTAGGCCTTTTACAAAAGCAGCATTGAGGAGACAAACATGTCTTAGGATGTCATCTATACTGATTAATTCTCCTATTAAAAATAAACTAATTTCTGAAAAAAATTTTATCTAAAAATAGGAAACTTCGAAAGGAATATGACAAAAAAGATTTAATCGGAAAAAAAAACTAATTCAATCCCAGCTAGGAAGGTTGGACCTTCGTGTTGAAGTGTAAAATGAGTTAAAACTATTTTTTATGCTAGTATTACATTACTATACCTTTAGTTTACAAAGAAAAGTACTTGTTAATTAACAAGCAAGATTTATTACCTGTGTTTTACCATTTAGATTATACTTGGAATGTTTGCCCTTGCACATTTTCAGCAGGTTGAAAAACTTACCCCGCATACGGGGCATATTTTCCAACGTGATATGGTTAGACAAACCATTTTCTATTAAAAACTATGTTTAGTTTTCTGAAAAATAATTGTGCCAATTTTTACAGAAAGGTCTAGAGAATAAGGATAGGATCTACAATTATATCCTGTAGATCTCTAAATATATAAAAATAAAAAATAAAAAAATAAAAATGTAAAAGTTGGAAAACTTGCCCCAGTCTCCCCGGTAAAAAGGCCGAGCAAATAAGTTAGTTCCAATTATTTCAAGTACTTGGAAGTCTTCAGACACTGAATATTCAAAAACGTAATTATCAATGAGTTTCGCACATGAAGCTACTGTGCACAAACTACATGTATTAACTGTACCACTTGCCATACTCGATTTTGAAAACAAAGATGCCATGGAAGACTTTATTATGTCCGGCTCAGTAAATTCATATAAATTAACAAATTGGCACGTGAACTGCTTTCTCAAAGTGTTTAAGTGCCGACAAATAAATTTCATTAAAAAAAAGTTTTTATAGAAAATTTAAATGGCTATAATGATAATAATTCGATGATATTAATGATAAATAATGAAACATCTTTCATAAAAGTTATATCCGCCAACTTTACACAACGATTACCCAAAAAGAGTTTTCACATTTGTTAAATTATATTAATTTTCATATGTTTTGTAATTCTAATATTTCTATTTTGCTAATTTCCATTAGTTGAATTTTTACCCTTAATCAATTAATTAAAAATATCATCTCATTTTTTTTTTCTCTTTTCAGAAGTCATCATCAAATCAACGATCACAGCAAAGTCGCTCAGACTAATTCCTTTTAAAGAAGACTTAATATAAAATATTTTCATTGCCAGATTCAAAATAAATCATCAGCTTATTTGTTTTTGTTTACTTTGGCTGTTTATAGAAATACTCTTTGTAAAACAATAAACCAAAGATTAATGATAAAAACTGCAAAACATTTTTCTCTTCACTTTCTACCGAATTCCAAATTGAAAATAAAGACTCGTGAATTTATAATGAACGTCATTACTTCCTGATTCGCGAATTCTTTCGTTTTTTAATTACGTATGAATTATTATTAATTCTATAACTAAAATTGGCTCATGTAGCCTTCAAGTTATCGAGAAAATAAATGGGAATTTTCTGAATTGGCGGTCTCTAATAAATATTACCGAACGTCAATTGCTTTATGATGTATTGGATTCAAAATTCAGCCTGCGAGTAATTAGTTTATAAGATTAAGGAAAGTTATTTACCTGATGCAATTAGATAAGTTTCGAGAAAACTAATTAATCATACGGAAAACTAAACGTAACAGTTTGCAAAGAATATTTTAATCCAAATAGAATACGCAGAAACGACTAATAATAGCAACTAATAATTTAGAAACCTCATGTGTCAACGAAATAAGAACTCTGCTTTATTCGTTTATTATTTGTATTTATTTTTTCAATTTAAGAAATTTACACCACAAATGAAGAACACAAACTAAAATTAGAATATACATTTTTTTTTTTTTTTTTTTTTTCTTTTAGAAATTATTCATTTGTTATTCCTGTAACTGTAGCTAGGAAAATAAGATGCTCTGAAAGCAAATTATCAAAAAAAATCTAACTAATGATGTTAAAGATGTCCGATTATCACTATAATTAAAATAACGAAAAATATGTTAAAAATAGTACTAAAAACTAGAAAACAGCACTTCTGATTTTTCAGAATTTACTGTTGCTCCTATGAAAATAAAATATATATATAAATATAAATAGCACAAAACATATTTCAATTTTAAGATTTAAAACATGCGATTTTATTTTATATAAAGTGACGTCACTCGCATTCGCTCATGAATTCTACATTTACAATCCAGTCTTAAACAACATGTACCGAAAAGTACATATAAGACGCATAGGACTATCGCAGAATAATACACAAATGCAGCAAAAAGCATGTTGTCATTCAAAAAAGTTAACAAAAAAAAACTAGTCGTTGGGGACTACCGTAATACTTACTCATCATGGATATGCATAATATAATATATGAAAGTAAAACATGTGAAAACTATTTATAAAATGCATTGCAATTCAAAAACAAAATTTAAACGTTTACTTAAATATTGTTAATATAGAGGGTGAGTCATAAATATCGAATCAATAGGCTATCTCCTTAAATATTGCCCCTAGATTCATACTTCCAATTGCAAAAATTCATAAAAAAGATGAAATTTTTGATAAGATAAGTTGCAACTCCATGGGGGGGATCTATTTGAAAAAATACGAAAATTAATTTTCTATACAGCCCCCGTAGGATAAAAATCCCAATTAGGGAAGCTTTCCTTATCCTTTCCAGAATAAGACATAGAAAGTTGCATCTTCATATCTTCAAAACTTGCAGAGTTATAGCCGTTTAAATAATTCATCAGGTTTTAAGGGATTAGACAAAAATTGAAATGCTCGGATTTCAAAAAACAATCTTACTTTACCAGTTCTAAGAAAAGTGTAAAAAATCTACCTTTTGAGTTAGAATTTTGACTTTTTTTTTCTTTTTTGTGATAGTTAGCCATATAATTTGCTAAAAAAATCACATCCTAAAATTTCTCATAAAATTTATAAAAAATTAATATGGTTAGTACTGTTTTAATGGGATAATTAAAAATCGTTTTAACTCGAAACATAATTTATCGGATTTTAATGTCTTTCCCTTTAATTGAAGATGAAAATCTAATTTTAGTTTTGTTTCAGGATTTTTGTTTTTCACTATTAATTTTAAAACCATTAAAAATATTTATTTAAAAAATAATATAACTTTTAAAAAAATCATATTTTCAAAAATAAATATTTTTTGAAATTTTCCGAAACAAAACTAATGTAAAATAATCAAAAATGACATGTTTCAAGTTTGTACTTTTTTCTTTAACAATTCTTTAACTTTTAATAATTTAAAGACAAGAAATAATGAGGAAAAAACTCATTATGCAGAAAAACGAAGGGTACTGTTTAAATGTCCGTCAGTTATTTAAAAGAATGTTTTTTCTAAGATGCACATTAAGTCTTTTTTATTATTATTATTTAGCTCACACAACTTCGGCCTTTCGTCCTGGAGAGGCTACTAAAAGATCTGTATTCTGGGCCCAGGACAGGCCAGGACCGAGACGTTACCTTTTTTCTGAAGACTCACATGGCCAGGCGTAACGTACAGTGGCGGTCAAAAGTTTCCGGACAGTTAGTTTCTTCGATTTATTTACCAAAAGGTTTCAGCAAAGAAGAAGCACAATTGCTTTAAAAGTTAGGAATATGTGAATGACCTCTGACCACGTGATCATTTTGATTAGATACTGAAGATGCTTCATGCAAAGGGATAAAATTCGAAGTTCGCGTGTGCAAAAGTTTCCGGCCACTTATCATTCTTTAGTTTTTTTTTTTCTATCGGTAAACTGTTTTTTGGTTGTGTTTATGAATGAATCAACGTGTATAGCATAGTCTGATTTCAAAATTGAAAAGTTCAACAATTATTGTTCATAAATGAGTGATTAGTTTGTCGCTAAAAGGCCAATATTCTCGACATATTGCAGCAAAGTTATCGATCGATAAAATTGACCGTAAACGATATTTAAAAATTATATAAAGATGGCCGTAGCCTTCAGTACTTTCAGAGGTCCGGGAGATCTCGGAAAATTACTATTCCTGTGGACAGAATTATCAGGAGAAAAACAATTGATAATCCCCATAAAAATTCCGCTGCAATATACTGCGATTTACGGAATGTAAATATTGCTGAAATAAGTCCGTACACCGTATAAAAATGCTGACGTGATGCATCACTTTATGGAAGAGTCGGTGTTAAAATTTTTTCAGAGTTCAAAAAAATACAAACGTACCCGATTGGCGTTTTACAAAAAACACAAAGTCTGGTCAAGTAAAAACTGGAAAAAAGTTCTATTTTTCCATCAATCGAATTCGAAACAGTTTTGAAAGTGATGACAAACACAACGTCCGATGACTTAACAACAAACGATATGATTCGACCTATGTTATTCCTACAATGAAGCATGGCGGAGGACACGTTATGCCGTGGGGAGTATTTTCTTCAAAAAGTGTCGGTCCGTTATTTGAAATCCACAGCCAGGTGAATGATACAATGTATAAGGATATCTTGCAAGACTATTTTCTACCTTATTAGAGAAAAACAATTGGTCGCAACTATTTTTCTTAATATGATAATGACATAAATAATGTTTGCAAACCTACATAAGGAATGGTTTTCGCACAAAAAATTTCGTTTTTGAAATGATCAGCCCAAGCGCCCAACATGAATCCAATAGAAAATCTTTAAAAAGAAGTTGACAAAAGTCTGCGGAACTATAAATATTCCAATTCAGCTGAAAGTTCGCCAAAATTGCGAGAAATGTGGGAATAACGTACCATAGACGATCTTTAACCGTTGATTGTATGAATGTCACGTTGTTGCGCCGCAGTACTTATTAATAAAGCTAATAAAATAGTAATACGATAAAATACTAATTGTAAATGTTGTTGATCACTGTAATTTTTTATTACAATACCACTTTTTTACAAACTTGTGAAAGTGGCCGGAAACTTCTGAGAACATGCGTTTTCCTTTATACTTAATTTTGTCAGTTAAATTTATTGATATTTTACATGTTCTTCAATAAGTAAGTTCCTAACTATTATGTTAATAAAATGTATAAATATAACTTTGAGATTTCTCTTCATATGGGTATATTTACAAATTAACTGAAAAAAATTTGCTGGCCGGAAACTTTTGACCGCCACAGTATTTTTCACACTTGAGGGGATTGCTTCCTTCTTCCTGCACTGAACGAAATTTTCAATACCGGTCTCGAAAAATCCGTATTAAAATCATTATCTTTGACTGATATAATATGTGCATAAAATAAGTAAAATTTGTTTCAATCAAAATTTAAAAAAAAACCACACAAACTTAAAAATCACTTTTATTTTACCCCCCCCCCCCAATTTTTTTAAGAATAGTATATTAAAAGGCTAAAATATTAAACAGAATAAAACCAGTGAAAAAGTCTGCCTGTGACGGAATTCTGTCTTAACGGAAAATGTGTTGATCCATGCAAAATAAATACAATAGTACCTGAGAAAAAAAATAAACTCCATTTATACCTTCTAGGAAAGGCGTTTGTCTATAACGTATTTTTTCTTTCCTATGTGATTCCATCTTAAAAGGTTTTACTGTATAAAATTTTTTAAAGCCTCCAACGCATGGGATATGGATTAACGATATTAAAATATAAGTGAAACATTTGCATATAAATAGAGATTCATTGATAGAATAAATATATCACAGCCTTTGGCGTTTTTTTAATAATAAAAAGGATATATATAAAAAACGAAAAGCTATAATAAGTATTTTTGGTCAGAATTCCTCCATACGAAACAATTTTTAACCTCATCGAAGTAAAAAACTATGTAGAAATTCACGACTGAGCCGGGCTATAATTTAAACTTTTTTTTCCCGGTCGGTCCTGGTTATGATTTTAACATTTTTCCAGGCCGGCCGAACTTTTCTCCCTATGGGTCGGTTTAGGACCGCATCTAGATATTTCGATCCATGCAGACCTCTAGTGCAGACTGCCAACATATTTTGAAACAAGTTTAGATTTAATTCAATACGCTGCTTTATTACGTGCAAATGAGAGGCACTGTCTTAAATCGACATTTAATAATGAACAATTTGTGGACGATCCCCCATTCAAAATGAGTCAAAAACTCTTCGTTTACAGGAATGGTTAAGTGGTGTAAGTCACGAATTTTGGATTCTAATATCTCTGTCATGTTTTTAGATATTGAGATTAAAAAAATTGTTCAATTTAGGAATGCATAAGGAATAATTTCCTAATTGGGAATTTTGCCCTACGGGGGCCGTCTAAAAATTAATTGTCGTATTTTTTTTAAATAGATCCCCCTCCATGGAGTTGCAACTTATCTTATCAGAAATTTCACCTTTTTTTATGAATTTTTGCAATTGGAAGTATGGGTCTAGGGACAATATTTAAGGAGATAGCCTATTGTTTCGATATTTATGGACCACCTTGTAGATAGTAATGCTCTATTAATCAATTGCTGATGAATTAATTTCGATAAATTATATAAAATACCAAACTACTCAAGTAGTACCCAGTTGCGTAAGAGAAACATCTTTATAACTCCAAAAATAATAATCATATTAACTATCAGTTTACATCGTCGGATTAAGCGTCTCATTTCCAATTAAAATACATCTTTGAATTGAAATTTGAAGGAAATACAGAGTCATCAAAAATCTAAGAATCTGAAAAACAGGATTACGAATATCTCGGCAACTAATAATCCGATCGACTTCGTTTTATTTTTATTTATTTATTTATTTTAATTTGTGTATTTTGATTGTTTTTTACGTCTATTTCTTAAAATAAAAAAATTCGAAATTTTTTATATCCTTTCACCGTTTACAGCATGTTTACAGACACACAGACACACTTGATAGACGGACGGCAATTTTTTTTTTCTAAAAATATGTTTTTTGGAATCTCCAGTATCTAAAACGTGCTAATCCGCCAAAAAAAATCGATTTTTAAACCATTGCAAGACTTACCCTATACTACGTATGATGGGTAAGTAAAAAATAAATAAATATCGGCTATTTAATGAGTTATATGCCTTCATTTCTTAGTAACATTAATATAGTACTTAAAATCAAATATAGCTTAGAAAGGCTTATTGTTTTATCAGAAATGATTCATTTATATATTTTTGAAATAGCATGAATTTTATTTATTTTATTTTTAAGTTGTTATGTCGAAAAAAGAATAATAATCTACGCTCTTCCAATTATTATTATTATTATTATTATTATTATTATTATTATTATTATTATTATTATTATTATTATTATTATTATTATTATTATTATTATTATTATTATTATTATTATTATTGACTTTCTTCAGGATTGAAGTGCAGTAAAACATCCTCTAATACGGCACGTTCAGGACCTGACTCATGCCGGATTACAGGATGAATGTCAAAAAAAGTTTAGAAAATAGAATTAAACAAAAAATAACAGTAAAGCATGTTTTTTATTCTTTAAACAGCTTGACTATAGTAAAAAAATATATTCAATAATGTAAAATACAACTTGTGAGGAATGAGTTTAAAAATTCGCCTTAACCAGAAAGTCAAGTTTCAGGATTTCGCCAAAAGCCTCTAACTAAGTCCATAGGTTTTTACAGTAAACTAAAATTTTACAATGGCAGAAATTGGGAATAAAACTACTTTTGTAATGGGTTGTTACGCAATTTTGCATGCTTAAACTCCATCAGTTTACTATAGATATTAGGAGTGATTAAACAAACTTTTTTTTCCGAAAGTCATGCCGGATTATCCAGCGCGTCGGACCATATGATGCCGGATTAAAAGAAGTTTATTTTACTTATGTTGCCAAATTAAAGAAATGCGTTAAAAACTACAAAAAAAGTCTCATAAATGAATTGAGATGCTATTTTCAAACAAATTGCATTTAAAAGTACTTTTTTTACTATAAGATGGTATAAAAATTGACTTTGTGTCATGTTTAGAAGTTTAAAAAATTGCAGTAGAAATTGTCCATACTAAAGCGTACATCTGCTTTGTTTTTAGGCTGGCTTCTATAACGCACCGTTATTTTTTAGAGATGACACTTTAATTGCCGGCCAAAAGAAGTAGCATATCGGGAGCTAATACAAAACAGAATGACTACAGAATAGAAATGATAATAATAATAATATAATAATAATTAGAATAATAATAATTTAAGAAATTACAGTGAATGGAAAATGAAATTATAATCAATTTGACATGTTAGATTGAGATTCAGATGACGAAAGTTTGCCTGATTTAAGTTCACCGGATTCAGATTCGAATTTATCCAATGCAAATAGTCAACTAGTGGTTTAATAACAATAAGCTCGAAGCAGCTACGATCGCTTAGTAGCTTTAGAGCCCCAAGCCCACTCATACTGCTGTCACCTTTAGTTTAATCAAGTTCCTTTTTAAATTTGTATGATTAAAATTTCTCCGGTTTCAATTTTTTTTTTTTTTTTTTTCCTAACTTGGCTTCCCTTATAGAGTCGTCTATTCGTATTAGGTCAGGATCTTTGAACCTGGTTCCCACTTGAGAGTCGCAGTAACGAAGAAAAACCTAAAAAAAATCGCGGGCGTTAAAAATGGCAAAAAAAAAAGACTAACAATAAAATGTGGACACCATGAAGTCTATTCTGTACCGAAAACAACAACCATTTTCCAAATAGTTAAAAACAGCAATTTATTCAAATATATATTTGATAGGAATCAAAGTAGAAAACTGTTTTTTTTTTTAAATATAAATGTACAAATTATCAACAATATCTCTTATAACAATATCGCCCCACCAGTGGCCGAGAGGTTCGGACCTCTCAACTGGTAGACGGCAGGTGTTGGGTTCGAACCCAACGCGGCTGTCGGCCTAACCATTCGGAGTTTTCGTGGCTTTCTTCGAACCTTGCGTAAATACGGGTTAGGTTCCCTTAGAAAGACCCCCACGAAGGGCACTTCCCCCTGGTCCTATATCACTAGCGCAGATAATCGGACGTCAAAAATCAACCAACCAACCCTATAACAATATCAATATTACTTACTCTACGGCAAACAACATAAACTCAACTTTCTCGGCATGCTAAAATTTTGTTGATGAAACATAAATAAAAGGATTAAGTGCATTTTTAAATTTTAAATGTATTTACTAACATAAAATATTTGATTAAACAAATGGTAGTAGTATTTGTAATAATAAATTTATTATAATTCTAAAAATATTTTCATTCCTAATATTACGTTTATTCATGCATCTAAAAATATTTTTCATGTGAGATAGAATTTTCTGATAGGAATTTCTCTTATCGTGAGTATAATATTAAAATCGGAAATTTTTTATCCTGGATTTAGAAGAATGTAACAAATTTTAATAACCACTGCTGACTAAACTTTTTTGCAATTATTCTTTTTCATAATTTCTTGTTTCTGTTAAGCCCTAATCTTCCATAATACAGTAGACTCCCTCAAATCCGCTCAGCTTGGGACCAGAGGTTGTGCAGATTTCAGATCATTGCTTGGTTTACATTAATCAAACATTAATTTAAATGTAACTAATAACGCAATCAAAATTATAATGAAGGCTTACAATATGATAAAATATTAAAATAAGTAATAAACTAAAATAATAAAAATTTAGATAATTTTTTTAATTATTAAAATATTAAAAGAAAAGTTCAAGTTAAAAACTCAATAATGTATGATTAGATATTCATTATAATGGATGAAATGTATTTTTACTAAATTATTCAATGAAACTTGCCTCATAAAGGTACATTACTAATTCACATCAAAATATGAAAATAAAGAAGTTTTATTTCAAGTTTATCCAGACTTAATAACCAAAAAAGTTTTATTAATGCATAAATATATTTTGTAAGACTGTCATTACCAGTGATATCAGTAATATCTTGAACTTTTTCAGAAATAAATTTATTCTTCCTACATAAAAAAAAAATATGAAATCAGTAATATTAACAAAAATTATAAATCAAAATATATATAGACATGATATAAAAATAAAAAAGTCAAATTTTGTCCCTATATCTGTAATGAATGTTTCATTATTTACATCCGTAAATTATGTGCGGATTTTAGGGTTGAAGATTTGAGGGAGTCTACTGTATTTTATTTTTTGACATGAATACACATAAATTTATAACAAATGATTTCTTTTTACTAGTTTTAAACCCTTTCTTTCCATATATTATAATAAAAGTGCAAAAACATATAATCTTTTATTAAATATGCATTTTTATTCTTCTAAATGTAGTAAATCGTATAATGAGGGGTGTTATATGTTAACGTAACAGTGCTAATCCTACGAGTCAACCACTAGTGGTATCAATTTTTCGCTTCCGGCAGACATGGATGATTAGATTATTCAATTACAACTCTTCCATAAAATAAAGGATTTTTTCTTGTGCTCGATGACTTAGGGTTTTGTGCGGTCGGCTCTTGGAATGTATCTATCATCACCATTATTTTAAAGGCCACTTGATAATGGGCTAAAACTAGACTATTTTTGTATTCAGACGTATCAGCCAACTGTTTAGTCGACAGTACAACTTACAATTACTTACCCATCATACGTAGTTTAGGGTAAGTCTTGCAATCGTTTTGAAAATCGAAAATTTTTGTTTGACGGATTTACACGTATTAGATAATGGAGATTCCGAAAAACATACTTTTAGAAAAAAAAATTTGCCGTCCGTCTGTCTGTCTGTCTGTCTGTCTGTAAACGCTCTATCTCCCGAACAAATGGAGATAGACACTTGAAATTTTGTATGTAGTTAGTATGTAAGAATGGGACGAACCTTATTGAATATCAGCAACCTCGATTATCCGAAACTATTTTTTTCGGAGTCTCGAAAAATTCGTTCTGATGAAAGGTATATAAAGTTTTCGAATTTTTTTGTTCTAAGGAATGGACGTAAAAGGCAATAAAATAACACACATTTTGCATATAGAACGAAGTCGATCGGATTATTAGTTGCCGAGATATTTGTAATCTTGTTTTCCACATTCTTCGATTTTTCATGACCCTGTATTTCATTTAAAATTCTATTCATAAGTATATTTTAATTGGAAATGAGACGCTTAATCCTACCCAGTTAATTGTTAGTTAATAGAAATATTATTTTTGGAGTTATAAGGATGTTTCTTTTACGCAGTTCGGTACTACTTGAGTAGTTTGACGTTTTATATAATTTGTCGAAATTGGTACATCAGCAGTTCTTTAATATATCATTACTATGTATATTAACAATATTTAAATTTTGTTTATGAATTGCAATGCATTGTATAAATAATTTCACATGTTTTATTTTCATATACATATCCATGATGGGTAAGTATTACGGTGGCCCCCAACGACTAGTTTTATTTTTGCGGTATTTCTCCTGAAAATATCCTGGCATAAATGCATGCAAACATTTTTTTTAAACAAAAACTGATGTTAAACGAATTAAAAAATAGTCCACAGTTTCATACACGTATTTTGTGCTAATTTTATTACGTTTACCGCAAGGAGACATAACTATAGGGTCATTCCGTGGTAACTTACGTTACATTTTGAACTATTTTCAGTAATTTTAGTAATATAAGGCACACAAAAAATTATTGAAAATGTAAATTTGACTTAGTTTGCTAATTAAACTTATTCAAAGCCCAATTTAGAGGTAAATTACCTAATTTTTGTGTTATATCTTTAAATTTGATAGGTTTATTCATTATGGTAACTGAAATTACTGAAAAAGAGAATGTAAGTTATCATATAAAGTGTAATTTTCATTATCTTTTTTTTAGGCAATTTTCATCCAAATTGACCCTTAGATAGATTTCATTGACAAATCATGTTAATATTACATTTGAATATTTTTTAGTGTTATATTACTAAAATTATTGCAGCTTATATTGTTGCTCTAAATGTAATGTAAGTTCCCATGGAATGACCCTATATTTAAAGGGAGAAATCCCCTACACTATAAAAGATGTGTACAGTTACTGAAATTTTTCTAGGAAGCTGGAATTCCTAAAATATTTTATGTAACGGCAAAAACAATAACTCATGTAACAAATACAGGTTTTCACTCTAAATTTTAAAGAAAATGTTAGGTTGCTAAAATTTTTTTAGGAAACTGGGATGAGTAGTACATTTTATGTAACTGCGACCCGGGTTACAGATAAAATTTTAGTGTGATTACTACAATTTTAATAGATGTTTTTGTAACACTACAGAACTCTGTAACTTTACAAAAACTAGTTTTGAAGACCTACATATTTTTTTGCACAGTATACAGATAAAATTTTAGTAAGCATACAGATTTCTCTAACTTTTCATCTGTAGAATTACAGATTTTTTTACAATGTACAACACCTCGATATTGCTTGTTTTTAACACAATACTAAAAAAATTTAGAGCTATAAATATTTCTTAAAATTAAACTATTTTTTAGAATAAACTGTGTGAATATTTGTTTACGCATGTCTTTAAATAATTTTAATGATATATAAATAGAATTTTGTTTAATTATGATATACTAATTAGGTATTTTCAAAGACATATCTGAGTTGCGCACAAGATTATAAAAAATATTCAATCTATTCACTTAATTATACAAATATAAATATTTTATACAATATCGATTTTAATTTAAAATACTAATCAAATTTACAAATTAAATTTTTTTTTCAGGCAAGTAAACCACAAAACTCAAAATCTCTGATAAAATTTCATTTTTTTTTTAAATAAGTATAAGTATTTACTTAAATATAGGTAAAGATTATAAAAATATATAAAAAATATATATATAATACACAATTTTAAATTTCTTTGTTACTTAGCTTTAGAAATATGATGCTCACAATAACAAGAAAATCTGATTTGAGAAAAATGACTTTAAAGTTAAAATTTGCTATCATTTAGATAGGTATTACTCCATGTATTTTTATCATAAAACCGGTTTTAGTTGGAATATCACCATACTTTTTTTTAAGTTCACTAACATATTATTCTTTTATAATAGACAACCAAAAAAATTTTTGACTTTTTAAAAGTTTTAAGCTGATTTCCCCTTTATTTTATTGTTTATTCGCATGATATACAAGAGCCGCAAAATGCATGTGCATATTCTCAAACGATTTTTTAAGACTGAAGTATAATTCTACCGTCTCGCATGCATGGGTTCACAATCCAATATTGGTGCCCTCTCTAATCACTAATTGTTTCTATCATTGAAATATAACACTCTTCCCTTCATAGTTCAAATGAACTGCAAGTACTTGTTCTCTTTAACATTATCGAACTGTAGCACTTTCCTTTGATTCCACATCATTTGTTTCAGTCGAAGAGAATCCTTGCCAGATCAGATGTATTGTCATATTTAATATTCACTACTGTACTTGCTATAATATAATAGAAAAACTGATATTAGTTCAGTTCTATAGTATTTATATTTTTAAGTTGTTCTTCTATTATTTCATTAATCCAAGGAAATCGGTTTCTGTTAACCTTTCATATCTGTGACAATTGCTGTAATGTTTATCACTCAGGTCTGTTTCTACAATTTTTTCTCACATTAGTTTATCACTCTACCTCCATCTCTTCAACTTTGTCTGGCATTTCATGACTTGCTTCTCAGCTATACCTCAAATGATTAATATGACGTTTACAAAACAGTAACCACATCTATTCAAATCTATCTACTAGCCAATAATTTTATAATTTTTCTCTTTAACCATTTCTTCCCTTTTCCAAAGTTTATAACAAAGAACTAGATCAAGAAGATTATATTTGCATAGAGAGGGTTGTATCTTAGGTTTTAATTGTAATACCAAGTGTAGAGCTCTTCGAAATATTAATTCGGATGGAGTTTTCTTAGCCACCGAACGGGAGGGGGTGGGGATTTTCTAATAAATATCAAGAAATCGATAATGTTACGTATCTTTTATTTAGCTTTTTAGGACAATTTTTCACAGTTTTCACATACCTTTCTGCTCGTTCGTTCGATGACAGATGGTATGGTGGAATAGGTGTATATGTAATTTCATTCGATTTCAAAAAATCATTAAATTCATCACTTGTGAATTCGGGTCCATTATTACTGCCTGATTCTAGGGCTAATACACTGTAAATTCATCCCATAAATATGTACGCAGTATTCTTTAAAGGAATCTTAATTATATGAAATTTTAAAGCAATCTTTAAAAAGTAAAATCTGATTTTTTTTGGGGGGGGGGAGGGTAGAAATCGAGTCTGGCCTGGATGAGCCGAAACGGGCCTGTTTCACTGATTTCTGCATGGGCCAGGTCATGAACTGTGAAAATATGAACCGGCTGAGCCGACCTCGGGCCGAACTTTTAACTTTTACACCGGGCCGGGCCAAGGAATTCCGGTCCCTATAGACCTCTAATCTACACCCGCATACACCAAAACCACCCCCAGTTAAAAACTTTATATATATCACATTTTTTATGGACACGATAAATTCCATTATTCTGCACAAATCTCTTCCAAACTGATATATAAAATAAAAGAACAGAAAAGCTCGGTCAAGGTTCGTGAAAGAACAAAATCGGACCGTTCGGGGACCATCGAGGTGGAAATAGGGAGAGGTTTTGTGAAATTCGAAAAATCCCTATAACTGCTTAATTATAATAAGTATCAAATCAATTTAAAGTGATTATAACTTCCAGAAAAAAGGCCAAAAATTTACGTATGATAGTTTTTTGATGAAATTAAAAATGGGCTCAAGGAACGAAAAAAGTAAAATTTTGGCATGTAAAAAAAATCTAACTTCAGTTACCGACATATCAAATCCAACTAAATTTTTTATAAATTTTCTTAATATTATTTATTACTTTTATACTGACAATTTTTGATAGGACTAACTCTTTCTGCTGAAAAAACTTTGAAATGAAAACAAAAAAGGACCCTATTGGATTTTACAATGGGAGTTTATGGGAATGTGGCGAAATATCGGAAATAGCGTCAAGTTGACGACACTTTTGGCGAGTAATTTTATTCGCTAAATTTGGCGATATATTGCCAAGTTGATGATAAACGTGGCGGTATTCGGCAACAGAACCGGGTCCCCCAGTAGTAACCCCTCTGCTGTTTCGCAGTATCTAGGTAGACTTTCATTGGCCCATCGGTATCTACACAGATTTTCATTGGCCCATCACCAAATCATTAGGCCTGTTTCCAAATCGTTGCTTTTTTATAGGTATAGAAGCATTTAAAATATATTTCTACATTTTTTCCGGTTTCAGTTTTTTTTAATCCAAAAAAATTTTGTATTTCATTTATTACTTTAATTTTTTTAATTTTTTGTATTAAGTAGTTATTCCTGGTAGAAAAAAATGATTATACTTTGATCATTTTGATGTGGGTGGCGCATGCCTAAATTTCTGGGTTGTTCGAGTAGAAATCATGCATCAAATCAAATTTAATTGGGAAATGCGATTGGTTAACCAATGGCCTAATTTATCGCCAAGCTTTATTTCTTCCAAAATTATATCGACCATTTAAATTTATTCAATACATTGTTTCACAACTATGCCAATATCTTATTTTCGCCCAAAAAATTACGCCATCTCATTCTGATTTGTCTATCAATGGAAGGTTCTGAAATAGTTGCACAAAAGTCGTTGAACATTTGTGAATCAATAGACTATACTTAGTATGAAAGATATAAAGCGCAATACCCAAGGGATTTATAGATAAGTCTCAAAGTTTATGTTACCCTTAATAATCGCGGCATATAATCGCGATATGATTTATTCCTAGCAGTGGCGTAGATAGGATGGGTGACACCCGGGACGAATGTAAATGGTGTCACCCCCACGATAGTATCACCCCCCCCCCCCCAAAAAAAAAGAAATCCGCCATATTTTTTAATTAAACACAATTCTACGTAATTGCAAATAAAATTTCAGCATTTTTTGTCTGATGTGATTTTATAGATAATTCGAAGAAATGAATATAAAATTGTAATTAAATACAAAATACTAAAAAATTTGCTTTTGTTTACAACAATCTTGTTGGATAGGTAGGTTTCTGTTCCTGATGCATATTTTAATTAGACACCCCATTCTGTATAAAGTTTCAGATTCTCCAAGAATAAAAAAATAACTCTGTTACTTGATGCACAAGAAATTTCATTTTATTTCAGAACTCTTTTCCAAAATTTTACAAGATTACATATATTTGCAAATAAAGATTGGGTGTCACTCTTAGAGGGTCACATGCTCCCTGATTCCTATCTACGCCACTGATTCCTATGCAAGCGATTCCACAGATTTTTCTTTTTGAATTCGAATGAAGCTTATTTTTTGCTACAAAAACTTTTATCAATTACGTATTTTTAAACTCAACTGAAAAAAAAAATACATAACATTTGAAATTTACGAAAAGTATTAATTTAATATATATTTTGTAATACATAAATTCATTTTAGCTATGAATTAAATTTTGCATACTTAACGAAAAGTAAAGGAAAATCATAGTCATTAGTATATTTATAAAGACAAAATCCCTTTCTGTTATCTAAATTTATTTACATATATTTAAATAAATAACCTATTATATGTAACGAGAAATAAATAAAAAATTGTGAATAAATCCGTGTTTTTGTATTTAGTATGGAAAAAATGAATTTATTTATGACGTAAAACTTGTCATGCAATATTTTTAATGCTTCTTAAAATATTGCAATTCGAATTTAATAAGAATAAGTAAGGAAAATAATGTGTTGAGCATAGATTAGGAATCACTTTCCAACACTTCTTTGAAATCTTTAATGAAACTTCGTTATTTGAAGAAATAAGCTCACTGTCTACAGCCAAATATGCATTCCAACACGTTTGAACAGCCCTATATTTGATCTGCCGGTTAATGTATTTACTATACAGGGTGTTTATAAAGTCCCGGACCCATTTTGATGTTTAATAACTCATAAAATAATAAAGATAGATTAAAATCAATAACATAAATGGTTAGATAGACTCAAAAAGTTTCATGACCTTTGTCAATGAACTTCCACGTGTGCCCCTTTCATCGCACGGAGAATATCAAGTCGATAGTCAATTTCACGCCAGGTAGCGGCAAGGTGTAGGCATCCACAGAGGCTATTGCTGTCGTAATTCTGGCTTTTAAGCCATCAATATTTGACACTCTCCTCCTGTAAACATTTTCCTTTACAAATCCCCAAAGGAAAAAGTCCAGCGGCATTATATCAGGTGATCTGGATAACCAAGGAATTGGACCTCCTCGCCCAACCCATCTTCCTGGAAAATGGTCATTCAAAGAAGTACGTACGATGGTACCCCAAGGAGGTGGTGCATCATCTTGTTGCAAAAAGACACGTGGCTGAAGTTCTTCTAGTGTGGAAATACGAAGTTTTCCAACATGTCTAAGTAAACGACTGATGAGACCGCAATAGCCTCGTGGATGCCGACATGCATGCCGCTACCTGGCGTGAAACTGACTATCGACTTGATATTCTCCGTGCGACGAAGGGGACACACGTGGAAGTTCATTGACAAGCGTCATGAAACTTTTTGGGTCTATCTAACCATTTATGTTATTAATTTTAATCTGTCTTTATTATTTTATAAGTTATTAAACATCAAAATGGGTCCGGGACTTTATAAACACCCTGTATAATAGGGTAATTTAATTTAGCATGAAAATGCCTAGCAGGTTGAAATTTCTCTTATTTCTCTTACAGCAATTTATACTAAAAGATGAAAACATATTCTAATACTTTTTTTTCAGCTTTGTAGTTTATCTAGTACCTTTATTATATGAAAGTATTTAGTTAAAATTTATTTTAAATTAAAACATTCGTAAAACAATTGAAATCGCATTCTTAGAAATTATTATTCATAGGCGTCCATGTATCCAATTCTTTGCCTGGCCCAGTACATCATTTTATCTATATTCTCCAAATATTTTTTGTAAACTGAATGTAGTTCAGCGTAAAAATGCATAACTTATTTTAAAACCACCATTTAGTAAACTACGCTCATATTCAGTATCATTTAGGAGCTCTTTTGAGTAGCCCCGTATATCAAGCATACCATTTATATACACCATATAATAGCATAGATTTAGTGAAACTTAAAATCTCATATCATACGTAAAATAAATTTAAACCATCCACCAGCCGTCATCGGACATGTATACAGTGCTTCGGAAGAAATATACTAATTTGAAATATTTTGTGTCCCTATAAATGCTGTGCATTTCGTATTATACATGATTATATCATATAACTTATATTAAGTCTCAGCGACATATATAAGTTTTATTATATATGAAATAGCTTAATATAATTAAAATATGTTGTACGTAATTCCCTCTTTAATATTATGTAATGGAATTCTTTTGTGTGGCTCTGTAAATGAATAATAGCTATTTTTTTCACGGCATATTATACAGAATGCATATTTTAATGCACGTCGTAAATGCATTTAATTTTAATATGTTTAACAGGGTGTAACATCTTTAAAATTGATTTGAAACCATTTTTTCCTCATAGGCCGAAATGAAACGGTAAACTTTTGAGTGTTTCTGTAAATAAACTAATCATGCTAGAAACTTCACTTGAAATAGGGTTCGTACAAGGGTAAATGTCAATAATGTCTAGAAATTTAAGGCCAATCTGAATATATTTACGGGAGTTAGGGCGCGCACAGACGAACAGACAAACAGAAATCATAAACACTTTTCAACTTTGTTGGAAAGTTTTAAAAAGAAACTTTCCATTATTTAATATTTTAGGTGCTTGTTTATTATTCTGAAAAGAACCTGTCCTTTTTCACATGAATGTTATATGAATACATATATTCTCGTTTTCTTTTACCTCAACACTGAACATCATCCAAGAAAAATGCTTTTCCATTATCGAAATCGATATTCCTCGCTCTTTCTTTCTGTTTACAGATTTTCGAATTTAAGCAATTTATTTAAATTACTTCATTAGAAAATTAAATTCGTCTACCAAATGAATAAGTTTATCACTGAATAACATAGTCTAGCTTTTAACCTTCATTTAAATTTCAATGGTACATGAAAAGAAGGAATTTAATTTTCATTTTCATTTTTTTAAAAACGTTGTTTGATTTTCCGCAACATAGACGAAAAATGTTACTCTAGAATTTACATTTGCAGAAATAACGAATGCAAATAAAACTGCTGTGAAAAAAAATAGAACTAAAGTATACAGACTTATTTGCCTGAACATTTTTTTTTTCGTTATACAAATACTTGTTGCAACAATACGCAAAACTTTAAATTATCGAATAATCTTTTCAAATAATTGTGGGTTAACACGTTGAAAATTTTGAAAAAAACTATGTTTTTGCGATTTCTACGTAATATAACCCTTTTAGGCGGAAAAGATATTAACCAATCGGTCTAATATTTTGCGAATTTATTTTTTATTACAAAATGCAACTTTTATGCGCTATTACGTTTTTATTATAAGTTTTTGAGTATTTTTGACCCACCTAGGGCACCGATCAGAATGACCGCGTTCTATGTCTTCAAGCTTAACGCCAATGTATACTTGCGCACATTATTTAACTTTTACCTTACAACAGGAAGTGCTATATTTCGGCAAACTGTTTACAGACAGCTACATGCAGGCATGCCTGATCATCAAAGGAGCAAACTTCCGCCAGTAAAAAGGAAAAGAAATTATTGTCTTATTTATAAGAATAACTCTCAATGAATACGTCTTTAAGTAAAATGAAAATTTCTGTTGAAATTTACTGATGTAAATTCCACTGTTGGTAATCAGGCTAGTTGCAACTAAATATTTATATCGAGTTATAAGTAACTTCCTTTTTTATCAGACATTAATTTTGTTTTCAGTAGATGACAAAATTATATTAATTTACTATACATTCGCCAGTATTATGTATCATCTGATAGGAATGTTTGATCCTTATCAAGCCAATGTGCTTTGCGGACAATACTGTAATAAGTAATCCATTTTTTATCTATTTTCATAATCCTGTTTGAAAAAGGCTTGATTTCACCCGTAATAACTCACTTGTGGTAATTGACGTGTGATTTTATGAGATGCCCATACACCTAACTTGCTGAGTTTGGCTAATTTCTCCAAGTGTCGGTTAACAGTTTACTGTGATACATTCAACTTTCCTGCTGTAGTTCTTGTTGATTGATGTTATTTTGCTCCATATTTCCTTTAAAAGATTATCGTCAAAGTCAAGACTTCTTGTTCTCATTTCGTCTTTTAAGGTCGAATCTCCAGAAAGAAATTTTACAAACCAATTTCTAATTTTCTGAACAGTTATTAGTCCTTCACCATTTACACTGCATCTGTTTCATCTATCACCTTGTTTAAATTCCTAAAGCACTACATGACGAATATGCAATTTTTGACTCGCCATTTAAGAGTTTAATGTAACGTGCATCACACAAAACAGTTAATTGAACCCTCAGCTATATATAGTGAAAACAAAAACTCATTTTTCAGGTGGTTCAAAGTATATAGAAACGAACTGCGAACAATCGATTCGAATTAACTGTATTGAACATTACTTACGAATCGACCTAATATATGCAAAAATTCTAGTGATTTTTCTCCCACTTACCTCTACTTATAGAAATAACTGATTAAACTGGGGTCTAAAATAGTCTCAATAACAATCAAATATTGTACTCTTCACGAATAGTTCACGGTTCGGTCAACAGACTTAGTGATTCTTATTTATCGATTATTATTAATTTGTAGGATAATAGAGCACTGTTCTACCACAGCAACATCCTTAAAATTCACTCAAATATAAACAGTGGTTTGGACCGGAATTGCTATTGGCGATCTCCATATCTACCTTTCAGATGCTACGAAGATTTCAGTACATAGATGACACCCTTGCTCAATATGTTCGCCCATTTCTCACATCAATGATCTTGATTCTGTTTTATGGATTTTGATGCTGGAATTTACAGATTTCACAATCGAACTCAACACTTGGAGCCAAAAACACTGCTTCAAATATAATGGCTATAAAAAACATCGAAATTAAGTTTCATTGAGCATGCATGGAAAACGTTTATATTCTCTTCCTCATTCTTCCGGAAACCAATATAAGCTAAAAACATATTTCCTTTCTGGATGTATATTCATACTCCAAATTGTCAGGATAATTTTAGGCTGCAACAGAGCTTAATTCAGTATATTCCATATCAACGTACTCTCACCATTGAATTTTTTGCTATTCCCAATCCTTTATTTTTACTCACCTGTATTATTTAATTATTTATTGACAGTTTCTTTGCATTTCTTTACAAAAATGCCTATTATTAACCTTCTTCATTTTCAATGAAAGTTTCCCTGATTTTAGATTTAATCTACTTTGTTCATTTTCTTGCTTAACTTTTGGACAAGATTGCATCGGAAATTTCTACATTTCATAAAACCTGTTAGCCTATATTTCATAATATAGTGAGATTCTTAAAAAATAAAAGGGCTAGTTAATTATGCGTATTGTTAGTTTACAAATATGAAAGAATATTGTCAGCAGTAATAGTTTAATATTTTTTATTTAAATTCATGCACTGTACGAGATATTTTTTTAATAAAGTTAGGCCGTCTTTACTAATTAAATAAACCACCACAAATTAATAGTTATCTCAAAACAAAAGTCTCATGAATATTCATTTGTTTAAGATTAAACTTTTTTGTCGGCATTAGTTAAATGTCACATGCTTAATACACCTCCCAGTTTGTAAATTAACATACCTGATGAAATGGCAGCTAAAAAGAAACAAATAAAACAACCCGTATCACTTTTCCGACAACAGCTGACAAACCACATCAGCTTGTCAAACAGGTTCAAGCGTTAAATTTTAATAAGCTGCTATTTTATCTTTCTCTCCGTTTTCTAAGATATCCCATAAATGAAGCCTGGTTAGAGTGTTGCCACTCAAAGTATGGAAATTTCGGCTTAATTAGAAGAGATATGAAACTTTTTAATATTAGTTTCAAAGGAGGAAGAAAATGTCGTCTGCGTTAAAACAAATCTTGTACGACTAATTAAGACTTTTTTTTTTTTAACTTTAGGCTAAAATACGGAACAGACAATGATACAAAAACTTTTGTAACACATTTATTTAAATATTATTTTAATATTTCTTTTATAATATATAAAATTTCAGAATGCATAATTCATAATTTATCTTGAAATAATATATATAGTTAAAGTCGAAAAAATACATATTATATTTAATCAAGGGCTGGAGAGGTATAGTTAGCAGAAAGTTTTAGCAAAATTTAATGTTTTTTCATCAGACGCGAGTTTTTTATTCAAATTTAATTTTATTAAAAAACTCCAAGAAAAAAGCAGCAATTTTTTCAATATGAATAAGCTAAAATCTAGTTAAAAAGTTAGCTTTGCAGCTAAAAAATAGAAAACCTTTATTCATTCTTCCAGCATTCTTACTTTTATTTAATTTATTAAAATCATGAAAAAATGTTGTAATAAAATAAAATTTAATTTAAAAAACAATAAAAGCTGCATATTTTTTATCTTACATATGGAAGAAACAGAAAGATTTGTTTGTTTCTTTGTTTGTATTTATGTCGGCCAATTATCTACACTGTGGGATATAGGCCCTAAGGGGTGGGATGCCCTCCGTGGGAGTCTTTCTAAGGGAACCTAACCCATATTTACGCAAGGAAGTCCAAGGTTCGAAGAAAACCACGGAAAACTCCGAACGGTTAGACCGACGGTCGCGATTAGGTTCGAACCCAGCACCTACCGTCAGAAGTTTGGAGGTCAGAACCTCGCGGCCACTGGTGGGGTCAAAAACAGAAAGAAAAAATGATAGAAAAAAATGAACTTCTTTTTGTGATTATTTCGGAATTAATCAAATGTTAGCCGTTTTAAAATAAAACATAATAAAAAAAAATTAAGTAATTTCGTTTTAAATAAGAATCTACATGAACCGGAAAAGAGGTGCACAGAATTTGCACTTCACGTTTTTAAGTTACATATTTTATTTAAAAAGCAATTTAAATTATTGTTTCTAATGCTTCACAATTAGCCAGCATGTTTTCTCCCTAATTATTGCAAGGTCTACGCATTTTTCCCAAGTTTAAAAAGTACTTAGTGATTGTGTGGTATACGTAAATATTACTCGGATGATATTCAAGCTACTTTTTTATATAAGAACTCAAGCGCGCGATATATACAGCACTCCTATAAGCTCAGAACATCGATAAAATTCAGCTAGCCTCAAACTCACATCTCACAAAAAAATATTTTAAAATTGAGGCCGGATCACATTACATCACATATTCCGCTTTAAAAGTCCTCTTCAGTAAGTCTATGGAAGAAGCTCGAACACTTCTGCCACTACGAGTCTTAAATGGACTTACTATGCTTGGTCTCTGTTACCAAAGGGATAAGTGAAAATAATGAGGGAGAATAATTAGGAGAATAAGTGATGCTAACAGGATCGCTCACAAGTGTTGCACCCTGGAAGGTGTCTTTCTTGGATATACAGTGTCTCACATAAGTGATGGGACACTTGTGCTTTACAAAAGGAAACTAATCAAATAAATTAAAAAAACATGTACACATTTTTTTTGTGGGTGTGTTTCATACTTAAATTTAGTAAAGATTATTACATAACATACATTTTGTCAAAATATTAAAATATTAATTTTATAAAAATACAAATGTTTAGAACTGAGCAAAAAATAGCTCACGTAAGTGACAATTTAGTAACAATTTATAAAATCGTCTGCAGTATTTCTCTCCAGTTTGTTTTGGAATTTTTGAGTTTTTTAGCTCTGTGTAGCCATGAATGCTAAACGAAAAGGAACTTCGCCTGAAATTCGAAAATTAGTTATTAATTTGCATATTGAACGTGGAAAATCTATTAGAAAAACTGCTGAAATAGTTAACTTGAGTCGTTCAACAGTTTTCACTATCATTAAATGATATAAAAAGAATCATATGATTTAGGATAAAAGGAGACCTGGCCGACCATCAAAGCTATCCAATGGAATAAAGCGAATTATCGTTCGAAATATTAAAAAAAAAATCCAAGAAATAGTGCTTCAAAAGTTGCTGCTGATTTACAAGCATTATATGGAATAATTGTTAATCCTGAGACTATTAGAAGGGTAATTCGATCTGCTGGATATCACGGTAGAGTAGCCAGGAAAAAATCCAACATAAATAAGAATTCTGATTACTGGAATAAAGTTATATTTGCTGATGAGAGTAAATTTAATATATTTGGTTCTGACGGTAGAATCTTGGTGTGGAGAAAACCCAGGGAAGAATTTCGCAAACAGAACTTGGTACCAACAGTAAAACATGGTGGAGGAGGAGTTATGGTATGGGGGTATATGTCGTCCGCTGGAGTTGGTAATCTTGTTTTTATTGGCAGTATAATGGATCAGTACAAGTATATTGATATTTTAAAGCAAAATTTGAAATCTTCAGCACGAAAATTGAACCTTCATAACGATTTTAAATTCTACCAGGAAAATGACCCCAAGCACACTGCTTTGAACGTTAGACTCTGGCTGCTATATAACTGTCCTGAAATAAAAAAAACACCAACACAATCTCCAGACTTAAATACCATAGAGAATATTTGGCAAGAATTGAAATCAAGAATTCGCAAACACACCATTTCTTCAAAACAACAACTAAAATCGGTGCTTCAAGAAGAATGGGGTAAAATCACTCCAGAAATCACAAAAAAATTAGTCGAATCCATCCCAAAAAGATAAAATCATATTTTAAAAGTAAAAGGAAATCCAACAAAATATTAAAACCTTTTAAAAAGTAAAATTTTTGGATAAATATTTGATGGAAAAGTAAGTGTCCCATCACTTATGTGAGCCATTTTTTTGCTTCGTTCTGAACAATTGTATTTTTAGTAAATTAATATTTTAATACTTTGACAAAATGTATATTATGTAATAATTGTTACTAACTTTAAATATGAAACACACCCAAAAAATTTTTGCACATATTTGTTTATTTATTTTATTGCAGTTTCTTTTTATAAAGCACAAGTGTCCCATCACTTTTGTGAGACACTGTATCATCGGGAACATCGTTCTCTTTCACCGGGATGTCATTATCTTCCCATCTGAAGAATTTTGAAAAATAGAAGGATGCAGATATCTACGACTCCTTCTTATAATATCTCGAGGAGTCTCAACTATGTATGATCTTTGAGCTTCATGAACGCTTTTTATTCTTACATACGTCCTCATATCGGATATCCATACCTACTGACTGACGTCTTATTGTGGTAGTTGTCTAACTTGATGATGACGAAAATAATACTTTTCCTTCTCGATCCTTTCCTTTTTTAAGTGCGATCGTAACTATGTAAATACGTAGCACCTATAGTTATCGTTCAGTCCGTCCGTCCGCATATAACAACGCAAAAACGACCCACCCGAATCGTCTTGAAATTTAAAATATGTAATTATTACATAACTTTGTCGAGTCATTTTAAATTTTATGAAAATCGGATGCATAGATCAATTACAGGGACAATCAAAAGTATTCCGTTACAGTACGGCCAATGGGGGGAAAAGTTTCAAATGCATTTTTATAGTGTTACATTCATTCGAACATAATAAAATGTATATGAATCTATGAAGTACGTATTATAATATACATTCTGCGCAATCTGTGGTGCAAAGAACATTTGTTATTGATTTACAAGGCCACAGAAAAGTATTCCATTACATAATGGTATAGGGAGAACATTGCTTGGTGCGCGTTTTAATTGTGATTCACTATTTAGCATTTTATGAGACTGATATACGTTGCTGAGGAATACTACAAGTTATTTCCTGTATAAAAGAAAGCAGATAGTATTTACAGGGACACACAAAAAGTTTTGGCTACTATACTGTATCCGAAATATTGTCGACTATAAGAGTAAGATCAGAATATTTTTAGAACTTCGTTATCGTATGAACGCACCTCATTTGCTACGCTTCACGTGCAATTCCAACTTGTTTCCTTTTGAATAAGTATTTCTCATCTTTCTCTAGGCATTAGCGTGTCGTTCACTGTAGGGACAGTTGTTCATAAACGTCTCAGGAGTTTTGTTCGACTAAATCCATTTTCAAGGGGGATAATCTTAGTGCAAGTAGCATTAAATATGGATCATCCTTTTCAGCTTTCAGGTAATATAGCTAAAAATTTTTAACTGTCGACTCTATGAAACCATTACTTTGAACATGTTTTGAACAGGATGTTACAATGGAGAATTCATATTGACTGGCAAATTTTCTGTATTTCGGATCAGTTATTCTTTGAGAAAACTGAGCATCATTATCACTTCTCACCACTTCAGGAACCGTGGCGTGCAAAAATTGACTTCATAATGTAATTAATGTCTTACATTGGAAATAAGATTTTCTAACTTTGTGCGCTCAATAAATCTAGATTAGTAATCTGCCAGTTACCATTAGCTTTCAGGAGGTCAGCTTCGACTGTTCGCCAAGGTCTATTTGGGGATGCTGATGGAAGTAAAAACTCTTTGAAATATTTTTGTTGCTAAATATATTTCTGGGAATTCGAGACTAAATTCTCAATTTCTGACGATAGTCCTGACCACCAAACAGACTCACGAGTTCTGCCTCTGCATTTTGTTATTCCAAGATCACCATCGTATATTCTATTTAATACTTCTAAACGTAGTTTCAAGGGTATATTTTTTTAGCATCTTTCATTAACAAATAACTTTGTGTAGAAATTGAATGCCGGTGTTCCGCATATTTTAAACACTAGAGTGCTCTGTCCCCTACGAACTATGCCGCCAACCTTCGTTTGGACACCACAAACTCTAAATACACACAATATGATAGACTTTTAAAAGATTGCGAAACAATGAACTATATATTTTTTTTTAAGTGGCGATATCCCTGTAAACGGGTTTCCATTCATTACCCTTTGACTGGGGAATTTTAAGGAAGAATCAGGTTTAAACATCTACTTGCTATTTACATATTTGATTGAACAAGGAAAGTTAAAGAATGGAAGAACATAGTCTTTGCCTCTTGGTATTTTTTGAACTGCTGTAAAAGAAAAATGTTTAAGTAAAGCATTTTAAAATTAACGTTTAAATCTCATGTAAATTTCACTAATCTTTTTCTTTTTAATTGTCACGTGAAAATATTTTTATTGTTTAAAAAGAAATGCTATTTGTGCCGTCATAGAATTCTCAACAAAAGTTAAAAAGATCATATCAAAATATAAAGTAAATGTCTCGTCTAGATATATAATTTTAACTATTTTGCAATATTACTTGGTTATTTTAAATATGATGTAATTTGTTGCTTTTAACACACATTAATGAATTTGTTATTTTTCTTTCCCTTATTGATATTCACGTGAAGACAGTTTTTTTTCTTTTTGCTAGAAAGGAAATATTTTTATTTCCGCTGCCTTAGAATTGGCAAAAATAGTTAAAAGATCATTTATAAAAGTGAAATGTTTCACGTAAGTATATTTTTAAATTTACACTGTTTGCAAGATTATTGTTCGGCTATTTTAAATACGACGTAATTTTTTGAATTTATGGCAATAAACGCATTTTAATGAATTAGGGGGTTGTGCCCTCTACGAGCTAAGCTCTTCAACCCCCCCCCCCCCCGTTGAAACATCGCAAATTCTAAAAACACGCTAATTTGATCCGCTTTTAAACACTTGAGGGGCGGTGGAATATATTTTATCCCACCTATAATTAATGAAGATTTGCACCAGAGAAATTTTATTAAATTTTACTTTTCTAAGTTTGATGGGGGAAAAAAAGGGTCTTGAAATTGCTTTTCTTTATTTTGAAATAAAATGTTTCCAAATTTCTGGTGGGAGTTCAGAATTACACAAACGCAATTGCTTGCTCCTCAAAGGGTTAAACGATTGCGAAACATTGAACTGTGTATATATATATATATATTAAGTGACGATCTCTTTGTAAAAGGGTTTCAATTCATTTCCTTTTGATTGGGAAGGACAAATCCGCCGGGCTAAAAGGACAATTTTAAGGACAAATCCGCTGCTGTTAAACATTTACTGACTATTTACGTGTTTGATTAAACTAGATCAGTTAAACAACGAAGTACAAAGGTTTGACTCCAGGTATTTTTTGAGCAGTCTATGTATATGTATTATATATATATATGTATATGTATATAAGTTAAGAAATTTAAATGTAAATTTAAATCTGATGTAATTTTCACTAAATTTTTCTTTCTCTTTTTAATATTCACATGAAAATACTTTTGTTCTTTCAAAGGAAATACTATATATGCTGCCTTAGAACTGACAATGATAGTTGAAGAAATCATATCAGATTATGAAGTAAATGTCTCGTAGAGGTCTGCACAGGCCCTTTGGCCCGTGCGGACCTCAGGCCTTACGTAAATAATACTCGGAAGATACTTAAACTACTTTGCTACATGAGAACTCAAGCGTGCGATAGCTACAGCATAGTTACACGCTTATAACATCAACAAAATTTAGTTAACCTCAAACACAAAGTTCCATGCGTTCTTTTAAAACTGTTTCCAGACACATTACATCACAGGCAATAAGCTGCAATGTCAATTGAAACAATAATTCAAGTTTATATACATAGTCCTGATTTTCACAGTATCCATTTAGAGTATAAACTACAGAACACATCCAATTACCTCACATTCGCAGAATAGGAAATGACATGTTGATTGGGATCGTGTCGATTAACCAAATAATCTCATAACTGGTTGCCAAATAACTGAATGTCCTGCAACCGGGAATTTGGTGATTATTAAAATTTTACTTTCCGTTTAGTTAAATTTTAAAAAATGTGCCTATAAGAATTCATGGGGAGTTTTAAAAAATATTCCAAAATAAAAATAGAAAAATAGAAAACCATTTTTAGAAAGCCACTGCATTTATACTTACAGCTTTTGCCAGTGCTATAAGTTAAACTTTATAGAATGGGGAATAGATTTTTACTTAGATTTTATTTTAAAAATAAATAGACAATAAGTTTTACTGCTATTTTTCAGCACATAAGATCGTGAAATGTATTTTCGAAACTAAAAAATAAGCATCCACTCGAATCTCCAACCGATTTTTCTTTTAGCAATAATAAAAGTTACTTTTAAAAAACATACAACCTTACGAAAAATTTAGGACCAGAGGGGGGAAATCCAATGACGAAACTTAACTTTAGACAGAATAAGAAGCAATTTTCAGTTTAGTGTCTCGGAGACGTAAAATATTTATGAGCTGTTTGGTATAAAGAACGCCCTGTTTACTACAAATGACCAAATAAAAACTCCCTTTTTATCGTTTATAGAAAATCAAATCATTTGTCAGAACAAATAAAGTTTGAGAAATATTTCCTATGTTTATTTCTCTGTTTTTAAAAATTACTAAAGTCACTAAAAAAAAGAAGATATTAACTGCATAAAATATTCCGCTAAATCATTTCTGAAACAAAATACTTTTCTCTGGTAATTATATGAAAAGGAAGGTGCATATTCTTGAAACCATGTCCTAACTGCCTTTTAATCTCTCTTAAATTTTTATAACTTCTTTAGGGGAAAGAAGGGGAAAGTGGCTACTCTAAGGTTTGATGAATTTTTAGGGTACCTTTTTTTATCAGTAACATTCTAGAAACAAATACAGTAGCAAAGTTGGGTTTCTTCCAGGACAGTGGAAGAAACAGCAAATACCGGAAGAAACTGGAAGAAACCAACAAAAACCAAAAGAGATGCTCGAAATTAAAGTATATTAACTATGAAAAAATAAGCTCAAAGTATAGGATATCCTGCAAATAAGACCTTGATTTCAAAATTAAATTTCTCAAAAACAGAGATCGATAGAATCATGCGGTAAACGGTTTGTTTATTAGATGATTGTAAAAATGTTACAAAGAAGTTTCGATCTGGTTGAAGATCTTTAGACATCGGTTGAAGATCTTTAGACAGGTATCATGTGTGGTTTGGACTAAAAAACTGATGTAATTATTAATTTAGCATACATAATTAATTATATTTGCATAAGTCTGATGGAATTAATTTACTTAAAGTTGTAGGGAGAAGGCATTTATTGTGTCTTACAAAAATGAAAGTTTTATGATAAATTCTTAAAGAATAACAGTTTCTTCCATTTCTTACACTTGGAAAAAACCTGTTTCTTCCGGCCTGTTTTTTCTCACTGTGGAAGAAATTTGCCAACCCTAATACTAGTAGTAACTGTAGTAATGTTATAATTTTAATTTCAGTTTCTATTTTAAATTTTTATTAAATTATTTTATTAAACGGGCTAAAAGCAAAACTATAAAAAGACCACTTTATCCACCGAAGCTGTGTAAATTGGTTAGTTTGGGTAAATGAAAAAATCATATTGATTTAGAATGTATATTGTTAAAGCATTTCATTCACTAAGCAAAAATTATCATATTTTTGGAAACATGTTAGTAATTTTGAATTTATTTCTTGTATTTAAAGTTTTATTTTTATTGTAGAATTAATAATCATTTCAATAGACAGAGTTATAGAAATATTAGTTTCACTACGCAGTAATAAAAGATTTATTTCATTAAGATGTAAATCAATATAACTATGTATAGAATTTACCTTTTAAATAATAATAATGTATTTCTAATTCATACTAATACAATATAGAAAAAGATAGAAAGAACTGCACAATGATGTGGTTATTTTTTTGTTATTGTTGTTGTTGTTGTAAAGCCAAATCGACTTTTAAGAATATTGTCTTTTCAAATCAGATCACATAATTTCATACTGCACACAGATGCACTTTCACATTTGCTAATGTTGTATTAACATTTTTAAATCCTAACTCAATGCACATATTCGTATTTCTAAGGCTTAAAAAATACATTCCTAACGATCTAAAGTAAAATTTTCTCACAGAAATAGCCCTTAAAACATATTTGTTTATTTTCTTTAATACAGTTTCCAAACAAAGAGTATTTCATTTTTTATTCTGCCGTTTTCTGAGTACTATGTTCATTACGAAATAAAAAAAGAAAAAAGAGAAAAATCAAGAAATTTCGCTAAAATCTGATCACGAACTCTCCTCGTTATATTAGTTTTTAACCCTTTAGCAAAAGTTACTTTCTTTTATTAACCATTTGAAAAATGGTTGTTGTTTTCGGGAGAATGGACCCGATGATGTTACCACTTTTAGATGATGTTACCATGTTTAGATGATGTGGTCACTTTTGAATTTAAATTAATTTCTTTACTTTTAGAAGAGTTTTTATTTGAATTTAAATTAAATTCTTTACTTTTAGAAGAATTTTTATTTGAATAGTAAATTAAAATGGTTAAAATCATTGTAATAAAGGAGAAAACTAACAAATTTAAAAATGGGTAGACGGAAATTAACAGATACGGAAAAAGCCGAAGCCAAAGAAATGAATGAACGTGAATATCGCATTCAATGATATTAAACACAGTCAACATGTATAAGTTGCTTATTAGTTTGGCGATTCGTATCATTTGGCGAAATTGGTCGACGGGATAACTGAGTAATACTGTATTTGGTTTGGCGCAAAAACGTCTTTCAATGCAGAAAATGATAAAATCAAAAGATTATTGAGCCGCTGAAAACCAATTACGTGTTGAAAGGCGATCACGAAAAAGGAAGCAATTTAATGCCGAACCGATTAATTGTAAAACATCATGTCGCCAGGGCGACCAATCCACTAGCCATGGCGTTTTACTATCGGTCGGTTCTAACCAGGAAAATTTGAGTGCCAATAGTGATTCTAACAAGCCGGAAAATGTTATAGCTATTACTCTTGATTTTCCACCACCTAAAAAGAAAACTAAAAAGCAATCGGCTTGGGAAAAACTGGGAAAAAACTTTTTTGATTCGATGTCTGATGGACCCATTCACAGATGCATGTGCTGCGATCGATTTTGGTTTAAAACCTCCATCACCAAAATTCTGCTCTGTAAAATCAAACAATATATGCCAAAGTCTTACAAGTATAACAGTATATGCCAAAGCTGTATTTTAATAATGATTACTTTTGCACCAACAATGTTAAATAGTTTGAAATGTTTCTTTCGTCGCCAACTTTTATGCTTGGCGACAATAGAGTGATATAACTTAAACGAACCGTACCTTCAAATTGCAGCATGTATAAAGTCATTTATAGCAGTGGCACGGATAATACACAATAAAACAACTGGTATTTAGCTTAAAATGATAGATGAATGTATCGAATGAAACATTTTTCAAATGGTTGGGGTAATTTCTTAAATTACAATTTTTTTTTTTATTATTTTTTTTTTCGTTTTTTAATATTTTATATGAAATATTTTATGAAATTTTTAACAATGTGATGCTTATAATTTTCTTTTATAAATAGTATTTTCAGTTGTGTATACGTACGTGTAAGAGTATATCAAGTTATGTTCTAGAAATAATAGAAGAGAAAAGACAAAAAATTGTATGAAGGTGTAGGCATACATTAATAAATAGATAGACTAGTTAAAATGTATGTTTAGAAGTATAAGAAGATCCTGCCCGAAACTAATTTCAAGAAAACACAATTTGTTTTAAAATAACTTTTAATAAAAAAAAAAATAAACGCCTTCACAAAATTCGTTGCGGTCAGCCGACAAGGCATTTAACCGACATGTAAATTTAGTTATCAGGAACGGCACATTTATACAAAACACACATTCAGTCGACAGGACTGTTTGCCGAAATATACATTTAGCCAGTAGGACATTTAACCGATAGGATATTTTACCGTCATGACAATAAACTTCCCTCTGGTTAAGTTCATAAATTAGTTCGCTCAAATCACACCAATAAACACACATAAAGTCTTGAACTGAACGAACCACTGTACATTTTCCACATTTATTTTATCACGACACAAATCATACAATAAATCACGTACTTTCACTAAAAAAGAAACATCACTTTTTCATATCTACATTCTACACATTCCAGCTTACTGTCACCCCTTCAAGTCGTCGAAAGTTCAAGAATCCCACTCTTCTGTTCTGCCGTTGCCACACTCACGAACTCCAAAGAAACTTAAATTTAGCAAGAAATTCTGTCCGTGACCGTTCATGAAAAGTAATCGGATCTGTCTTAGGCAATAGAGTTTGTCCACAGCCGGGCATGTTCATGACAGAGTCAGTTCAGGGCAGTAAAGTTGTCCGCAAAGTTCCTGGACTCTTACAACTCCCCCCTAAAAGAGCTCATTAGTGGCTTTTAACACAATGAAGCTTTAAAGCTCAAAAATTTTATTAGCAAGGGTTAGAACAATATGAATCTTCCCATTTCTTTTAAATTAATACAATTAATAGCCATAAATATATACACAAATATTACAATATATACATATATTATAATCGTCCTTAAATAAGAGCATGAATAAACAGAAATACCAAGATACAGTAAAAATTTAAAATATCATACACTTTCCCTTTTTTTTCTTTTTTTTTCTTTCAGAAAACAAATAAAATTTAATGGGCGTTTTAAGATTCATCAAAAGTCAATCTCGACATCGAATCTGCATTAGAATGTTTTGAACCTTTACGATATGTTATTTTCAAGTTATACCTCTGCAAAGCCAGAGACCAACATGCCAATTTTGCGCCATGGGGAACACTAGATGTAAGGTAAGTGAGTGGATAGTGATCCGAAATAACCCCTATTTCTGCACCAAATATCCAAGTGTCAAACCTCTTTAAGGCTTCGATGCTTTAACTCTTTCTTCGTTGAAGGCTTACGTATTTTTTGGATTGTTTCGACTTTCAATGGATCTGGAGAATGTCTTCCCGATCCTATCACATGACCCAAAAATTTCACTTCATTTTTACCAAAATTACATTTTTCTAGATTAACAGCTAATCCTGCATCTCTAATGCACTGGAATATTTTTTCAAGATTTTCTAGATGCTCTTCCCACGACTGGGAAAATATCGCTACGTCATCGATATATGATCTACAATACTTCTTATGTTTCTGAAACAATTTATCCATGGACTTTTGAAAAGTGCTACCAGCATTTTTTAACCCAAAGGGCATAACTCTCCATTGGTAATGTCCTGAATGTGTAACAAATGCTGTAAAAGATTTTGACTCTTCCTCCATAGGAATCTGCCAATAGCCCTTAGTTAAGTCTAATATTGTAATATAATTTGCTTGTCCAATTTCATATAGCAAATCCTTTGCAATTTTCATGGGATATGCATCTGGTATAGTAAAGCCATTTAAGTGCCTAAAGTCCACACATAATCTAACAGTTCCATCTTTCTTTGCCACACAAACAATTGGATGCGCCCACTCACTATTGCTAGGATCGATCAGTCCTTGCTCAAGTAATTCGCAAATTTGACGATTAACTTCTTCCTCCAAAGTTATGGGAATTCTGTATGGTGACAATCTCTTTGGTGAACACTCAGCATTAACTCGAATAGCATGACCATCCACCTTTGCCATTCCCGGTTTCTTACTGAACAATTCATAAAAGTTTTCCAAAATAAAAATAAGTTCTTGTTTCTGAACGTCACATAAAGATTCATTTTCTTTCATAATAATCTCTTTTACATCATCCTTTTTCGCTTTCTTCATAGTCACTGGAGCAAAAGTATCTTTGCTACCGGAATCTTTTCCATGTGGAGGGCAATATAAATCTCCAAAGTCAGAGTCCTCTTCAAATACCAAACCTATATGGTGAACTCTTGCGATAAAGGGACGCGCTTTATTTACGTGTAAATTTCTTGTACTGCCATCATCTAACTTGTATGACTGTTATGTAACAGAATGCGGTCGTGTAATTTCATTCACTGTGGCCGGACCAATCCATGTTTTCAACAATTTATGAGACGACGATGGATGTAAAATCAACACCTGATCGCCAACAGAAAAAGTTTTTTTCTCGAGACCGAAGATTATAACAGGAAGCATAATCAGCTTGATTTTTATCAACATTTTCTGATGCAATCTTATGCGCATTCTGTAATCTCTCGAGTAATTCCTTCATGTACTGTTCTATAGAAGGGGAGGCTGTCAGGGGAATTTTCCTCTTCCCTGTCCAAAATTCCTTCAATAATTTCATCGGTCCAGGAGGAATACGACCATAAACCAACTGAAAAGGAGACATTCCGGTAGTACTATGTGGTACTTCTCTATAAGCAAACAATAAATAAGGCAAGTGTAAGTCCCAACCACGACCATTATCTTGAATGTTCTTGTTCAACATATCTTTCAAAGTTCTATTCCAACGCTCTACTGCACCCATGCTTTCAGGATGTCCCGGAGTTGAAAATCTAGGTGCAACTCCTAAAATAGCCAGAAATGCTTCTATCAACTGCGAAGTAAAATTTGGTCCTTGATCTGTGCATATGGTAGTCGGAAATCCAGTTTGGATAAATATTTTCATCAGAACGTCACAAGTAGTTTTTGCAGTA
Source organism: Maratus speculifer (assembly GCA_964019185.1). NCBI lineage: Eukaryota > Metazoa > Arthropoda > Arachnida > Araneae > Salticidae > Maratus > Maratus speculifer. The sequence goes on along the minus strand of OZ025291.1, from coordinate 60,132,897 downwards.
ATATTTTTAACTGGCACGGCTTCAGCCTACCGAGTACACAAGTCTAACGCACTTATCACAAATTTATGATCCCAACGAGAAAGCGGTTCCAAAGGACCAATGCAGTCCACACTCCACACCTCGAAAGCGTTTTCAGGTCGAACCAAGGGACGTATAAATATCCTATCTCTATATGTGACAGTTCTTCTTAATTGATACTGTTTGCAACTTGTACAGGACCTTTTAACATCTTGTTTAAATCCAGGCCAATAAAAGGAATACTTTATTCTCTGTTTTGTTTTCTGTTCTCCCAAATGACCTGCCAAAGGAATTTCGTGAGCAACAGATAAAATATACTGTCTCTTACACTGAGGTAACACTACCTGCTTTACATTTTCACCACAAACATCTTCAGAATGCATAAGAATACCTTCCTCTATAAAATAAGCACTTTTCTTACTTTCAGCCATTTCCCAAATATTTCTTAAAAGTATCATCAGCTCTTTGTAATTTTATAAAAGATTCCTTTGTTTCCTACTCACTCAAATCAAGTTCATCAGTTTCAGGATCAAAATTCAATTTTTCAACATTTCCATACTCATCGTTCATTTCTAACTCATTTCCACCCTCCAAATCAACATCACTAGTGAGATCAGAGACGTTCGCAACCTTCGTATATAATATAACCTTATGGTTTAATGCTTCATAAGCAGTTGGACATATAAGCATATCATTCACCAATTTCTTGGAAACGGCACACGTTACCATTACTTCTCCATGAATTTTATCATCTATTCTCATCGGTAAGTTATCTCAATCCTTCCTTCACCTTCAACTGATACATCCTTGACTAAGTCTGCCCGTATCACCGAGATCTGTGCACCAGAATCATAGATACCGTCTAACACATTACTTCCACATCTAATCCTGACTACTTCCAATTCATCAAATTTTCCACCTCTTTTCACGCAGGACGAAACAGTTATTGTTATTTTTGCAGTTAATATCGATGACTGATCTTCTCCAACTTTCTCATTCGATTGCACAGAGTTTGTTTGTGCTCTTTGTACACCCTGAGTACCACGTTTATTTGGGCAAAATGGAGCCTTGTAACCCTCTTTTCCACACGAATAACAAGTAATTTTATTAGGTATCAGTGTCCTTGCTTTATAAGTACCAACTCTTGACTCATATTTGCGTTCTGATGCAAAACCAGCATTTCTATTATCAGTGTGCTTAGAATTAAATGAAAAATTACTCTTCCTCTCTGAAAACCTATCTTTCTTAACTAACTTCCTAGAATCTTGTCGCACACTTTCATATAAGTCAAGTTTCTCAGCCAATTCAGTAGGAGATACTATTTTAGGCCATTCATCAACAAAATGATCTCGAATCTCATAAGGCACTTTTCTTTTTAATTGATCAGTTACAATCAAATCTCTTAAAGAATTAAAATCGACAATTTTAAGTCCATCAATCCATTCTTGAAAATAACCATTTAATCCAAATACAAATTCTCGCCATGTGGGTTCAGGGTTTCTTTGATGTTCCATAAACTTTCTACGGAATCTCTCAGGACATAACTTAAACCGTCTCAGCAGAATCCCTTTAATATATTCATAGTCTTCAAACTTTTCCTCTGCCTCATGTGCGAGAACCTGTATAATATCGGACGGCAGTAAAGCCAACAAGTTCGATACCCAATGTTTTGGATCTACGCACACCCTCTTTGCCTAGCGTTCAAAAATAGATAAATACAAAACAATGTCATGACATTAAATTTCGGCATAAGTTTCGCATATTCAATTCCATAATTATAGGCTTTCATTTCCAGTCCATTCTTAATTTCTGCTTTTTCATTATCTTTCCCTATCCTCAACTTCTCCAATTCAAACTCTCTCTCTTCTCTTTCCAACGCAATTTTTCCCATTTCCACTCGCTTCGCCTCGTTTTCCTTTCTCGTCTCTATAATCGTTTCCATTAATCCCCTTACAAACTCTATTTCATAGTTTTTGCTCGCCATAATCAGTTGCTTTAAATCAGCTATTATTGCATCCGATTCAGGGTGCTCTCCTAATTCTTCAGCCAAACACCGTAAATCTTCTTTACTTCTTTACACTGAGCTTTGCCCAAAAATGACATTGTTACTTTTAAAATAGTTTCACAAGAGGGTAGTAAACTGTCTAGCAAATTGGCAAAAACTCGATTTAAACGTAACTCGGAATCACTAATCCACCACTCTAATAAACACCAGAAATAAGTCACACCTTGTAACCATATCACACATATAAATTCAATAACATTGCCCTATAGTAATTTCAAAATCAACACCTTCACATGTATCATATTACAATATAACACTTCAATAAATACTATTTCATTAATCAATCTAAATTCATATTAAAAAAAAAATTATGCACACTCAAGGTTACTTCATTGGATTAACCGACCCCCTATATCATAATTGAAAACATATACATACATGTATTACATTTCTAAACATCTATAATATCTTTTCAAAAAATAACATTATACACAAAATGAAATTATTCCAAAAAATATATATATCCCCCATCAATGAACACTTATCATAATTTACAAATACTTCAATTAACATATATACCTAAATAAATACTCAAATATTTTCTAAAATATACACAGCCTTCCTTTCATAGCAAATATTTCATATATAAACCCAATAATAGGAAAAATTTATGAACAATTAAAATCCATTTAAAATATCTTCCACCAACTGGCATTATAAAACATATCATATTATCATAATATTACTACATCCTAGCACTGTCGTACCAATAGTATTCATAAGCACTGACGTATTATTTAGTTATACTCAAAAATAAATTCTTTTCTTTACTGTCAAAATATAAAATAAAATCGTAAAAATCTTAATAAAGTTATCACAGATACAATTTAAATACTTATATATCTATAATGGGAAGTCATATTAATAAAAAGCTTTCACCTTGCACCTCCTTCCCCAAAGCATCTTACCGACTACGCCAATAAACTTCCCTCTGTATAAGTTCATAAATTAGTTCGCTCAAATCACACCAATAAACACACATAAAGTCTTGAACTGAACGAACCACTATACATTTTCCACATTTATTTTATCACGACACAAATCATAAGATAAATCGCGTACTTTCACTAAAAAGCAAACATCACTTTTTCATATCTACATTCTACATATTCCAGCTTACTGTCACCCCTTCAAGTCGTCAAAAGTTCGCAGGCGGCTTGAGACTTATGCTTCGCCCTAGGCGGCTTTGTCTCTTCGAAAATTCAAGAATCCCACTCTTCTGTTCTGCCGTTGCCACACTTACGAACTCCAAAGAAACTTAAATTTAGCAAGAAATTCTGTCCGTGACCGTTCATGAAAAGTAATCGGATCTGTCCTAGGCAATAGAGTTTGTCCACAGCCGGGCATGTTCATGACAGAGTCAGTTGAAAGCAGTAAGGTTGTCCGCAAAGTTCTTCGACTCTTACAATGACAGTTAGCCGACAAGAAAATTTTCCGGTAGGCAATAAAACTATATACGCACATTTAGCCATCGCAGCATTTAGTTATCATGTATATTTAAATACAGTTGAACCTCGTTAATACGCGAATCAGGGGTCTGATCAAAATTCGCGTATTAAACGGGTTCGCGTATTAACCAAAGGTCGCGAATTTTCTTCGAATGATCTATCTAACAATAATGTATGCGGAAAAAACACATTTTTTGTCAATTTTTAGCGTTTGGTGAATAGTGAAGGACCCGGAAGCGTAGATTAATCACCTTCTTCCTCCTCATTCGGTTTGTCAGTCGCAATTACATCGGCGATGATATCATCCAGACCTCTAAGTTCAGAGGTAACTAGATCTTCGTCGATATTAATGAACGTGTCTCAATCGACAAAATTTTCCCCAACAGTTTCTTGTGCAGCCATCCAATTTTCTTCAACATTAGGTTGCGAGGTTGGCACTGTGTAAATGATGTCATTGCTACTTCTGAAACCCGCTTTGTGAATGCCGAAGTGAATGCAATTTGTAATTGTTGTTGCTGTGACACTCGCCTATGCTGCGACGTGAATCTTGCAATTTACTTTGGCGTTGTTAATTATTCCTTGTTCCATTGGCTGGGTGATATTAATCAAATTTGGAGGTAGATATTCTATTTGGACATTATCCAGGTCTTCGTTATATTTTGGATGCGCAGGGTAGTTGTCCACAAGCAATAACAGATGGCGTGATTTTTTTCTCATACGCCGATCAAAATTACGAAGCTGTGTTGTAAAAATGTTGCCCGTCATCCATGCTCTACGCTGGCTTTCGTAGAGGCAGGGGAAATTCTTGACATTTTTAAAGCATCGAGGGTCGCATGATTTCCCTATGGCCAGCAGCTTTAATTTATCTGATCCATTACAGTTGGCACCGAGAAGAATAATAAGACGCTCTTTGCTCAGTTTGCCTTCATGACATGTTTCTCATTTCATGATCATTGTTTTATTGGGTGTCAGCTTGTAAAAAAATCCCAAATTCGTCCATGTTGTAAATATCCCGAAGTGAGTAGTTTTCTACAAGCTGCGGAAGTACATTAATTTTCTTCAATGTTGATTGAAGCTGACTTACCGCACACTTACTTGAATTTTATGCCGTACCGAATTTTAAGTCGATCCAGCCATCTATTTGAGGCATTGAAATCTAGCAACAATCTCACTTTTGCTGCGATTTCAGAAACTTTTTCTTCTATTAACAAAGAGCTTATTGGGATATTCGTAGAGCGCGCTTAAACAAGCCACTCGTGAAGGGCCTTTTCCATGTTCTCAAACGTGTCGATTTTTATTTTCTTGTTCCTTTGTTCCTCCAATCACAGCTTGATTAACGATGGCATTCCTATTCTTTAACAAAGTCCTTAAAGTTGACTCAGGTATGCCTTTTTCTTTGCAAAACACAGACTTATTTGAGACAGCTTGGGCATCGTATAGATTTATAATTTGTAACTTCTGAGTGATGGAGAGAGCCTTTCGTTTAATATATTTTGCTCCTTCTGCCATAGTTTAGACTAGATTATAAAAGCATAGATAGATATTGTAGACTAGATAATACTGGGAGTGACAAATGATTCTCTTTTTTTAAAAATAGCGTAGCATTGATAAAACAGCGATTGGAAAAACTCACGTGATTAATCTGCGATTGTAACGCATGCTCCATTTATTGGTTCTACTAGTCTAGTTTAGGGGAGAGGGGGGGGGTCACATAATTTCTTAATTATGGGGAAAATTCTTTTCATTTTTGCTTTTTATAAAAACTAGCTGACTCGCGCAGCCCGCGCCCGCGATGAATGAGTCTTATATAAACTTCAAATTTGTATGATTTTATAAATTTAATTCCTTTTTTTGCCTACATTTATATTTTTAAATGACAAAAATCGCAAGAAATGTATTGAATTGAAGGTACATTCTAACTTGAGTAATTTGATTTTCTGAGTCTATGAAAGCTATGACGCTACAGAAAGCGTGCGAAATCACAACAAAATACTCAGGTTTTTACTGATTTCAAAAAGATTTGTTTCAATTATTTTTTAATTTACATATACTTAAGTAGCGTCTCATGATAGGTCGAAATGCTTAAGTTAAAAATCTCTAACTGCTGTATTTTTTTTAATATTTGAATTTTTATTAAAATTTTACACTGTGGCTTTATATATTCACCAAAAGAAAACAGGTGTTTTTCAAAGCCGACATAATGTTTTTAACTTTTGCGCAACGCTAGCATCGTGTCGCTTATGAGATTTCATTGGGAGAATTTTGATTGGGCAGTCTTGTGCTAGCCTGGGTCGGGGTCCAAATCTAGTCAGCGTGTGTTTTTGAGGGGGAAAATGCTCAATTTAATTGGGTTTAAATAATTGTTGTATAACAAATAAATTAAATAATTGTTGCATAAAATGCCTGGGAAAATAATTCATCTAAAAATTCGTGTGTTTAGAACTAAGCTCATTCGCGTATTAAACATAGGTTTTTCTTTCTAGGGACTGATAAAATTTCGCGTATTAAACGGGTTCGCGTATTAACCATTCGCGTATTAAAGGGGGTGTTTTATATGCGTAAGATAGGAGTATTTCAAGGGACCAAAGAAAACTCGCGTATTAAGCGGTTTCGCGTATTAAGCAGGGCGCGTATTAACGGGGTTTGACTGTACCACAATGATATACCAATATTGTAAACCTCAATAACTAATCATCCTCATAAATTAATATTTTAACCATTTGCAGTCGAGGATCGCTAAATAACTGTCCAAGCTTTATATACATGATTTCATTTTTATATTCTATTTGTACCACAATATTTCAGTACATTTTTAGCAGTTTCCAACAAAGTTGAAAAGTGCTTATGCATTCGGTCCGTCTGGCCGTCTGGCCGAATGGCGGTCTGTCCGCACTCTATCTCTCGCAAATATACTCGGACTGCCGTGAAATTTTTGGACATTATTGAGGTTTACCCCAGCACAAACCTCTATGAAAATTAAGTTTATACCATCATTAGTTTATTTACAGGGACAGTCAAAAGTTTTCCATTACATTACGGGAAAATCTATAGGGAAAAAATCGTTTCAAAGGAATTTTAAAGGTGTTACACCCTGTGAAACATATTAAAATTTATAGGCATCTATGAGGTGCACTAAAATATGCATTCTATAAAGTATGCGGTGAAAATATAGCTATTATTTATTTACAGGGCCGCACAAAAGTGTTCCATTACAAAATGGTAAAGGGTGTGCGACGTATTTTCAATATATTAAACTGTTTCATGTATAAAAAAATTGATGCATGTCACAGAGGCTTAATATAAATTATATGAATTATACGATACTGTCTTGCATAATATGAAGTGCATAACATTTACAGGGACACACAAAAGATTTAAAATAGTATATTCTTTCCGAAGTACTGTATATGTATCTGATATGGTTGATGGATGGATGAAATGCATTTTAAATATGATATGCGTGTTTAAGTTTCATTAAATCTATGCACATTATATGAAGTGTATAAAATCTATAGTTGATATACAGGGCTACCCAAAATGGTACGCCAACGTTACTAAATATGTGCGTAAATTATTTAAAGGTGGTTCTTACATAAGTTATGCATTTTTAAGCTGAACTGCATTCTGTTTACTAAAAAATGTTTGCAGAATATAAATAAAATAATATATAAGGCAACGCAAAGAATTGAGTACATGAACGCCTATGAATGATAATTTATGAGAATGTAATTTCAATTGTTTGAAGAGTGTTTTAGTTTAAAATAAATTTTAGCTTAATGCTGATATGTATTACAGATACAAGGTAAACTACAGGGCTGAACAAAAGTATTCAAGTATGTTTTCATCTATTAGTATAAATTGCTGAAAAAGAAATTTCAAGCTACAAGGCATTTTCTTACTAAATTAAATTTTTCCATTATGTAGTACGTATATCAATTGACAGATCAAATACAAGGCTGTTCAAAAGTATTGGAATACTTATTTGGCTACATTTAGCTGTATGCCCTTATTTCCCTAAATAACGAAGTCTTGTCAAAGATTTCATGAAGTGTTGGAAAGTGCTTCATAATCTATGCTTAACGCATGATTTTTCTTCCTTGTTAATAAATTTCTTTTGCACATGTCTTCAAAATACAAGTAAAAATGTACCTTAAAATGAAAGTGGTGTCAACGGAATGAATTCGTATAAGAGGAGTCTGGGAAGAGTATTTCGATTGTTAACCCTTTGCACTCGTATGTCCAGTCTGACTATAAAAAATCTTTCTTTACAAAATTTGTGTTTGGAACCAGCAATCTTTCTATTCTAAAAAAGGTAACTAACGCTGTTGCCACCGCTAACAATGATTTTTTTTTTTTTTTTTTTTTTTTTTTTGGACATGAAGGTTTTCTTCTTTAATATTTAGAGAGCTCTTGCATACAAAAACTAGTCGTTGGGGGCCACCGTAATACTTACCCATCATGGATATGTATTTGAAAATAAAACATGCGAAAACTATTTATACAATGCATTGCAATTCATAAACAAAATTTAAATATTGTTAATATACATAGTAATGCTATATTAAAAAACTGCTGATGTGCCAATTTCGACAAATTATATAAAACGCCAAACTACTCAAGTAGTACCGAACTGCGTAAAAGAAACATCCTTATAACTCCAAAAATAGTAATTCTATTAACTAACAATTAACTGCGTCGGATTAAACGTCTCATTTCCAATTAAAATATACCTCTGAATTGAAATTTGAATGAAATACAGGGTCATGAAAAATCGAAGAATGCGGAAAACAAGATTACAAATATCTCGGCAACTAATAATCCGATCGACTTCGTTCTATATGCAAAATGTGTGTTCTTTTATTGCCTTTTACGTCCATTTCTTAGAACAAAAAAATTCGAAAATTTTTATATACCTTTCATCAGAACGAGTTTTTCGAGAGTGCGAAAAAAATAGTTCCGGATAATCGAGGTTGCTGATATTAAATAGACTTCGTCCCATTCTTACATACTAACTACATACAAAATTTTAAGTCTCTATCTCAATTTGTTCGGGAGATAGAGCGTTTACAGACAGACAGACAGACGGACGGCAAAAAATTTTTTCTAAAAATATGTTTTTCGGAATCTCCACTATCTAAAACGTGTAAATCCGTCAAAAAAAATTTTCGATTTTCAAAACGATTGCAAGACTTACCCTATACTACGTATGATGGGTAAGTAATATGAAAATTGGTGGTATTATAGAAAAATGATTGATAAACAGGCTGGTGCAGACAGTTTTAGGTAGATTTCTTATGAGATACTACCTATTGCGATCGCTCCCATGTTGGAATTTCTGAAAAAATTTTGCAGATCTACACCGATCATGACCCCTAGACCCCAAAACTACCATTAGTAAAAAAGTTTATATATATATATATATATATATATATCGGTGTATATCACTTTCTTCTGGACACGATAACTTCCATAATTATGCTCAGATCTTCTTCAAACTTTTACATAAAATCAAGAGGCATAAAATCTCGATTAAGTTCGTTAATGGGCAAAATCGGACCAAGGGGGTGGAAGTTAGGAGGGTTTTGTGGAAACAGAAAAAACGCGATAACTTCTAAACTAAAATAGATATCGAATCACTTTAAAGTTTATATTACTTCTAAAAAATGGGCCAAAAGTTTATGCATGACAGATTTTTGATAAAGTTAAAAATGGGCTCAAGGGGCGAAAAAAACAGGGTTTTGGAGATTAAAAAAAATCATAACTTCGTCAATTCTCAAGATATCAAATCCAACTAAATTTTTTATAAATGTTCTCAAAATTATCTAACACTTTTGTATTTACAAGTTTTTGATCAAAACAACTTTTACCGATGAAAAAAATTAAAAAAGAAAAGAAAAAGGGGGGTGGAAAAAGAAAAAAATCCATAACTTAGTCAATTCTTAAGCAATCAAATCTAATTAAATTTATTTTACATCTTCTTAATAACATGTATGACTTTTATGCTAATAAATTTTTCATAGGACCAATTCTTATTGCAAAAATAAATTAAACAAAAATAGGAGAAAAAAACTCAAATCCAAGCTGCGTATATTCTGAATCATTTTTTAATTCATTTTTGATTTTAAACGCATCCAAATGGCAGATCCTCCTATTTAGGAACTGTATAATATGATGTATTAGTCAATTTTTTGATAAAGGTAGAATATCTTTCAAAAAAGACTGCTGAAAACGGTATTTTGAACAGAATTTCCCAAAGTGGTGTGATTGAAAAATTGAGGAAGTATAACAAATTGCATTTTTTCTGACTCATTTTTAAATCCATTTTTGTTCTCAAACGCATCCAATTTACAGGTCCTCTTATATAGGAACTATATAATGTGACGGATAAGCCAGTTTTTTGATAAAGGCAGAATACATTTAAAAAAAGGCTGCCAAAATGGTCACTTCGCACAAAATTTCACAAAGCCATCATGATTAAAGAATTGAGGATATATTCTAATAACAAATTGGTTATTTTATGACTCATTTTTAAATTCAATTTTGCTCTCAAACGTATTCAACTGACAGTTTTTTATTATTTAGGAACTATATAATGTGATAATTCGTCGATTTTTTGATAAAGGCTAAATATATTTTTTTTAAAAGCTGTCAAAGTAGGCATTTCGCACAAAATTTCCCAAAGCGATCATGGTTTAAGAATTGAGGATGTATTAAAATAACAAATTGGTTATTTTATGACTGATTTTTAAATTCAATTTTGCTTTCAAACGCATTCTATTGACAGTTATTTGTTATTTAGGAACTGTGTAATATGCCGTATTGGTCAGTTTTTTGATAAAGATTAAATATGTATAGTTTTAAAGCTGCCATAGTGAGCACTTCGGACAAAATTTCCCAAAGCGATCATAATTTAAGAATTTAGGATGTATTCAAATAACAAATTGGTTATTTTATGACTCATTTTTAAATTCGATTTTGCTCTCAAAAGCATTCAATTGACAGTTTTGTGTTATTTAGGAACTATATAATTTGCGTATTGGTCGATTTTTTAATAATAAAGTCAGAATATATTTCAAAATATGTTGTCAAAGTGGGCATTTGAGCCGAATTTCCCTTAAGATGATTTTGATAAAAACCAGTTCTTACATAAAAATAAATTAAAATTTTTTCAAAAGCGGCCAAAGAAAATTGTTAAACTGGATTTATCTCTAATCATATTTTATTGTTTTTTAAATGAGTACTCTTCGAAATCTACCTCCGCCTATAGGCCAAGCCGACAGGGATTTTTTTAAATTCAGAGTGGTCATAAAAAATCTTTGCCGATATATAGAGCTCTATCGGCCAGTCCGTTTAACCGATCAAGGTGAGATTTCAGATATAGGTATTCAGAGGTATGAGCACGAGATTCTGTGAATGGCAACAAAATGGTGCTCACGGTTACGGTTATAGTTACAGAAACTATAAATTTTCCAATGACAACACTCATTTTTTTTCATCGCAAAATGCTCAGTGCATGCGAAAACACTAAAGAGCGTTGGAACCGCACATGTATCACAAGAAACAGACGCTTTATGCACTCACAAGAAACAGCTTTGCGAATCTCTGCTCCCCCCTCCCCCCCATAAAAAACACGATTGGGGCGCAAGGAGGAAATTTGTATATGACACAAAGTCAGTACACCAATCACTGATTACAACACAGATCGGAGAAAAAAAAGCTTTTATTTTGATTGCACATTTTCCACATGGGTGTATCACAGGCAATTACACATTGCATGTGGGCGACTGTGGACAATACAAGCGAACTTTACATCGCATGAGGTATGTTTGCAATTTCACGTTTGATAAAATCTTTCAAATCCGGCAAAGTTTGCGGATTGCACATGTACACTCTAGATTTTAGGTATCCCTAGAACCAGAAATCCATAGAAGTGATGTCGGGGGGGATCGCGAAGGCCAATGAAATGGAAAATGGCATAAGATGATACGGTCGCCAATATGCTGTTCCAGCGAACACAATATTCACTGCGAACAGACTTCACTCTATGGGGTGGTGCACCATCTTGCATCCAAACGAAGTCATTCAATGCATTTCGCTGCAACAATTCTGGCATGACATAATTTTGCAGCATTGCCGCATAGCGGATGTCTGTGAAAGAACAAATTACAAATCCCGTTGGTGTCGCTTCCTCGGTCGGATTTATCGGTAAACACACCAGGTTTTCGCAGCATTCATCCCATTTTGAAAATAGAGTTTAACCAATTCACCACGAACGAAGTCATTTTGTCGGCATCCGAAAGCTCCTGACTGAAGAACTGACATTCCCACTCAGTGTTGCCAGTGGGCTACTTTTTTAAAAATTCTGATTTCTTATTGCCACCACTCTTTTCAAACGGTAAATAACTTTTGTTTTCACTCCAATTATACCTTCATAAAAAAGGGTGCATTTTACGTTACAAAAAAGTGGTGCTAATCAAGAATTTGAATTAAAAAAAATTAACCCATCTGTCAACACTGTTCCACTCCATTTTTTACCCTTTTTCTACGCGACTATCTCGCAAACGGCGCACCGTAATTGGTATTTTGTCTCTGTTATATTCAGATTTTCTTCGTGCGACCTGGTCGTGGTTTTTTTTTTTTTTTTTTGGGGGGGGGGGGGGAGGGGGAGGAGGCATTCGCAGAACTGTTTTTGTGCGAGCATAACGCATTCGTTCCAACTCTCTTTATGATTTTCATATGGGCTGAGCATTTTGCGATGAAAAAAAATAGGCGTTGCCATTTCAAAATTTCGAGTTTCTGTAGCTATAATCGTAACCATGAGCACCAATTTGTACCCTTTCACAGAATACCGAGCTCATATCTGTAAGTATCTATACCTGAAATCTCATCTTGATCGGTTGAACAGATCGGCTGCTTGAGTTCGATATATCGGCAAAGAATTTTTATGACCATCCTGTATAATTATTACTTTAAGAGACATTTAATGTTAAAGTTTGTCAAAAGCGTTCTATTAAAAAAAAATTTATAGGAGAAAAAAATTATACGTAAGAATTTAATCATTTTATGCATCAGAAGCTCCCGGTGTGCAGACTGCATTTATTTTTTTAATTTAACTCTTTATATGAGGAATTATTTCTATTTTAAATTCAAATACAGTCAGTGCCGGCTATATGGTTACCCGCTTATAAGGTCACCCCGCTTATATGATCAGTTTTCTTAAGTCCCGATTAAGTCCCGTAGCAATCTTTTCATTTGCTAAAAAAAGTAAACTCATCGAAAAGTTTAAAATTTCTAATATTTCTTTAACTGCATTTGCCAAAGTAAATTCGGTACTACGGACAACATTAAACAACATTTTAGAAGCTAAATTTTACTCCCCAAATTTCGTATCTGTGATGAAGAAAGAAAATAGAGAATATATGTTAAAGCGTACTGCTTATATAGTCATTTTATTTTCCCGCGTATTGGTTATATGGTCGCTTTTTTTTTCAATCTTTTCAATGCTGTTTTCGGCAATTTTTTTTATATTATTATTGTCTGAGCGAAGCGAAGTCTTATACTCAGAGTACGTAACGATATTAAAAGTCAAAAAAATTCTTTCGTCAAGGAAATCTCAAAAAGTACTTGTCGGATTTTGATTCTGTTTGTACCAATAGGTACCCATGAAGATAATCTGGTGAATGCACTATCTACGAAAAATTAGTTCCAAATAGTTTAAAAGTTATATTTAAAAAACTTATAAAAAAAGCACAATTTATTTGCATACGTCACAGAAACTTGGTGTGCGTCATTTTTCACCGGCTGTATATTTTCTTAGACAACCGAATCAGGGTGCATGGAGTAAATAGTTGTCTTGACGAGGCGAAGACTAATACACATACTAAGTAACGATATTAAAAGTCAAGCATAACTCTTTCGTTAAGCAAATCTGGAAAAATACATATTGGATTGCGATTCTGATTGTACCAAACGGTACCTATGAGAGTAACCTACTGAATGCACTTACTTTCAAAAATTAGTTCCAAATGGTTTTAAAACTATTTTTAAAAAACTGATAAAAAGCCCAATTCATTTGCATACGTCACAGAAATATTGTGTGTATCACTTTTAACCGGTTGTATATTTTCGTTAGATTCCCAAATTTAAGCACATGGAGCAAGGAAAATACACAAACAATTTTTAAGTACAATTAATTATATTTAAACTTAAGAAACAAACTGAAAAATAATGTTGTTCTTGTTGTTAATTTAAAAGAAAAAAGTCTAAATTCTTAGTAACTTAGTATTAGTATTTGAGATTTTGCGATAATTTTTATAATAGAACTTAAGAGCCGCCATTAGCATCTTTTATATTTCGCACCTTCGGACATGCAAATTGGAAACAATTATGTCGTGTTTAAATAAAATATGTGCTGAAATAAAATATTGGTACTTCTTCGTTATCTCATTGTAGTGTCTTTACTATACATAATTAAGTAATTCATACGAATCCATTAAGATAAATAAAATAGACACAAAAGTTGCGTATTCACAGCATCTTTATTACAATTTTAACAACCGTGGAAATTGCCAGATCCACATAACTAAGTTACATAAATAAATATTATATCAAGTTGAGTTGAACAATAAATATAAAACATATGGAGGTTGATATATGGAGTGAGAATACATTACAATACCCTCCTCTACAAGTTAAGACGTACAACTGGTTTTATATGACGCTTAGGGCGTTCATGTATATTTAATTTTACTGGTTGTGAATCACTATTGTCTCTATTACATTTTAATTCATTTGGATGAGAGATTGTTGGTTTTAATGATATATTTTGATCAGTAATTGCAGTATCCTTTTGAGGTTCGTCTGATGGTGCATCAACATCCGTATTTGGATATGGAAGTTCATTATCTCTAAACTGGTTATCAACATTATCCATAACTCCCCTGTTATTAAAATTAGTAGTATCAAAATTCGAACTGAAGTTGTTACTGCCCTTTTTATTTACATAACTTCCAGAATCACAAGTACTTTTATCTGCAATAATTTGATCCAAATGTCTTTTCCAAATTAAATCCTCATTAATTAGTTTACACATATATATTCTATCACCCAACACTTCATCTATTGTGCAATGAACCCAACCCTTCTTGTTTGGATTTCGGTAATCTCTACACAATACTCTATCCCCTTCTTTGAATACTTCCTCTCTGATACCCTTAGTAACCACCATACCTGATTTATTTGTATCTTTCAGCAAATCGAATCTAGTTCTAACTTTATTTTTAAAAATTAAACTAGTGGGTGTAAACCCTGTTGTCATGTGAACTGAATTTCTATAGTGGAAAAGGTACCTATTCATTAAAGTTTCAAAGCTTACATTGCTATTAGTTGGTGATTTTAATAATTTACCTAAGCCAAGTTTAAAGTTTTTCACAGCATTCTCAGCAAGTCTATTAGTAGCCGGATGAAATGGTGGAGATGTTAGAAATTTTACCCCATTCATTTGCAAGAAATTAATCAATTCTCTTGATTCAAACTGTCTTCCATTATCAGTTTCCACAATCTTAGGTAAACCGAAACGAGCAAAACACTCCCTAAACTTTTCAACGCATGTTTTAGCCTCCATATTCTTCATAACAAATGCTTCGACCCATTTAGAATATGCATCTACAATTATTAAAATCATTTTCCCCTTTATAGGACCTAAAAAATCAGCATGGACTCTTTCAAATGGGTAATTAGCTTTGTTCCCTGAAATGATTTTGCATTTCTTAGGCTCTGGTCTAGATTCAGAACAAACGCTACAACTTTTGACAAAGTTCTCAATATCCGAATCTAACCCAGGCCACCAAAAATAAGCCCTAGCATTACACTTCATTTTAACTATACCTTCATGAGTACTATGAAGTTCATTAAGTAGCTGTTTTCTATACTTTGTTGGGATCACAACACGATAGCCCCACATTATTATTCCCTTATCCACATTTAATTCATCTTTACGACTAAAATACTTTTTAATCTCCCCATCAGTAACATTTTTAGGGAATCCATACGTTATATAATTAAACAATTTTCCTAAAATTGGGTCTCTTCTAGTTTCAGACCGAACTTTAAACAAATCAATCGGAACATCATTTTCGATAAAATAGACATAATCATATTCTTCGGGTTCTACCAACTTGTTATCAAATACTGGATATCTGGATAAAGCATCTGCTTGTGTGTTTAGTTTATCTTTTATATGTCGAAAAGTATAGTTAAACCCTGATAAAAATAGTGACCACCTTTGGAGCCGTCCTGCCACCATAGGTGGTAAAGTACGGTTTTCTCCAAATAAAGCTAATAGTGGTTTATGATCACTTACCAATTCAAATTTAGTCCCTACCAGATACTGATAAAGCTTTTGACATGCCCAATAAATGGCTAAAGCTTCCTTATGTATCATTGAATAATTTTTCTCCGCTGGACTATAAACTCTGGATATAAAACAAATTGGTCTATCAGATTTGTCGTCCAATACGTGTGATAATACAGCCCCTATCCCATTTTGACTAGCATCACATGATAATCTTAAAGGTTTAGACCTATCAAAATGAATCAGAACTCGGTCTGATGTTAATTCTCTCTTAGCATTTTCAAAGGCTTGTTGACATTTGGTAGACCATTTGAAATCTACACCTTTTTGTAACAAATCATACAAAGGTTTCATTTTTGGTGATAAATCTGGAATAAATTTTGAATAATAATTAACCATCCCACAAAATATTCGAACATCATTAACATTACGTGGTTTAGGAAAATTCAAAATTGCTTTAACTTTAGTATTATCTTTTTGCAAACCGTTTTTACTGATAGTGTGTCCTAGATATTTAATGCTGTCTTTGAAAAATTCACACTTCTTTAAATTAACACGAAACCCAGCAGTCTGTAATCTTTCCAAAACTGCTTTTAAATTCTTTAAATGCTCTTGTTCATTACTACCAGTGACCAAAATATCATCTAACAAATTAACCGTTCCCCCAATTCCTTCTAAAGTTTTCTCAATTGTTCTTTGAAAAATAGCACAAGCTGGCTTAGTTCCGAAAGGTAAGCGGTTTACTAAATAAATACCATAAGGTGTGCTCCATGCTAATAATTCTCTAGTTGAATCATCTAAGACTAACTGATTATATGCATTAGATAAATCTAATTTACTAAAACTTTGTCCTCCCTGTAACGCTGAGAAAAGTTCCTCAATCCTAGGCAGAGGATGGTTATCATCCTTCAAATATTTATTCACAGTGATTTTATAATTTGCACAAACCCTAATGTCTTTACCATTAGGTTTCATAACAGGAACAAGAGGTGTGCCCCACTGAGAATTATCCACTTTTGTAATTACTCCCTTTTTTTCTAAGTTATCTAACTCTAACTTAACTTTGTCTTTAAAAGCAAAAGGAATTGGTCGTGGTTTATGGAAAATAGGCTTTATATTACCCTCAACTTGCAAATGTACTTTCTCTACTTTATAAGTACCCAATTCATCTTTAAATAACTCAGAGTATTCTGTTAATAATGACTGTAAGTCTAACTTGCCTTCCACTATAGAAACCCTGTTCACATTAGTGTTTCCTACTATAATATTTAATCCAAAATCATTTAAAACATTTCGTCCCAATAATAATTTTTCAGACTCTTTCACCACAATCATGTTAACTACTTTTGAAATCCCATTAAGATCCATAGTAACATTAATTTGCCCAACAGGTATTACAATATGTCCCCCATAAGATTTTAACTTAATCTTTGTATTTTCTAATCCTATATTTCTCAAATTTTTCTTATAAAATGAAAAGGGAATACATGAAACACCTGCCCCCGTATCCACTTCCATTTTAACTTCTTTTCCCTCTAATTTAACATTTAAAAATAAAGGATTTACATAAGAGATATCCATACTATACATATCTATATAATCAAAATCATCATCTACTGAGTTTACAGTAACTTTAGATTTACATACCTTAGCTATGTGCCCTTTTCGATTACAAGCGTTGCACTTAAAGTCTTTAAATTTACACTTTTTAAAATCATGGTTAGTTTTACCACAGTGAAAGCACTTTAAATTATCGTCTCTTTTATGATTGACTTTCGAGGGAACTTTGGGGAACTTTTTGGTAGGCTGTGTCATCCTCTCTTTTGGAGATTTGCCTTGCAGTCTGCTTACTTCCTGCAGCCTAGCTTCTTGAAGAAGTACTTCCTTGCTTTGAGCAATGTCCAGCAAATTAGCCAATGTGGTGGTGAGTTTTTCTTCGCACAGTCGATCGAGAATAGGCCCAGGTTTCATTCCGGTCACAAATTTGTCACGGACTCTGTCTTCCAGGCTAGCTTCAAACTCGCATTCTGCTGCTTGCGTCTTTACTTTCACGTACCATTCTCGCACAGATTCTTGAGACTGCTTTAATGAGTCAAATATGATTCTTTTGCGGTACACCGAAACAGCAGGTTGAAATTGTTCGGTTAAAAGTTTTTTTAAATCAGCAAATGTTTTTAACGATGGTGTAACAGGATGGCACAAATTTTTCAGAATCTTGTAAACAGCTTCGCTGACCGTCGTCAAAAGAACCGGCACTTTGCGTTCCTCTTCCACCCTGTTAGCCAAGAAATATTGCTCCAATCTTTCAATAAAAATATTCCAGTCATCATGTAAATTATACTGGTTGATGTTTGCAACAATGCCAGTATTTACTACAGTCACATTGGTCAGATCCTGTGCCATTATGAAACCACACAGTGAACAAAAATATCTCAAGTTGAGAATTAAAATATAATGAAATATCAGAACTTTTTCCGAAAAATAATGCTGTCCAATTAAAAATGTTGACTCGTCGCCACATTTGTAGTGTCTTTACTATACATAATTAAGTAATTCATACGAATCCATTAAGATAAATAAAATAGACACAAAAGTTGCGTATTCACAGCATCTTTATTACAATTTTAACAACCGTGGAAATTGCCAGATCCACATAACTAAGTTACATAAATAAATATTATATCAAGTTGAGTTGAACAATAAATATAAAACATATGGAGGTTGATATATGGAGTGAGAATACATTACACTCATGATCAATTTCGCCAAATTGTACATATTCACATATTTTTTATTTTATATAACGAAAGAAGAAATAAATTAGTGAAACACTGATAAAAATACAAAT
The DNA here is from genome assembly GCA_964019185.1 of Maratus speculifer. NCBI lineage: Eukaryota > Metazoa > Arthropoda > Arachnida > Araneae > Salticidae > Maratus > Maratus speculifer. Next base: position 60,114,166 of record OZ025291.1, on the reverse strand, counting down.
AAAAAGCGGCATAAAAAATCACTTGATGACGTTTTAAACACATGTTTACATTGTTTAATGAGACATTCATCATTCATGATTGGCATTTTATCTTATTTTTTGGCGATAATTTTTTGGTCTACAGGATAATCAAGTAATATAAAAAAGGAACTATAGTTGAAGCGAAGAATAAACAGTTATAAGTAATAAACATAATAAAAAATATGAATATCACAATAAATCGCAAATCGTAAAACACTTATAGCAATATTCAAAAACAACGTTTTCATCAATTTGGCGGGGAAAATATCGCGCTAACATGTAGCTTATGTTTTTACTCATAAATATCACATCTGCCATATTTACGAGTAAAAATAAGCATAAACGATCATCAGGTTTGAATTCTCAATTTCTGAAGCCCAAACTGAACCATGATTTATAAAAACGCCCATGTAAAGATATGATTTTAAAAGTATCATGAAATTAGAGCAGAGATATCATATACGCATCGGGTTTGGCGCAAATTTCGCGAAAATCATTTTTGAATGAATTTCGATTATTTTAAAAAGTAAGTAAAAAAAAAAAAAAAAAAAAAAAAACCACGATTAAATTTAGGTTATATAAATATAGAAAAAATAAGCAATTTATTAATAAACAAACAACAATAGCCAGATCACCATGCAATGTGAATAATGATATTTTGGCGCTAATTATATGGAAAAGTTCCATATCCTGTTCTAAATTTTTTGGCAAGCTTTTTTGTAATACTTGGTTATTTTGTAGACCAATTGCGCCAAACTACACAAATCGCCAAACTGTTTGTCAAATTACATAAACTGACCTAATTTGTATTTTAAATAACAGAAGAATAAATACATTTTTAAAATGTATAAGAAATACATATTAAAAGTTGAATTTTTAAAATCACTTTATGACGTAACAAGCACGCGTATCGTAATTAATGACAAGTGAAAGTAACATTTACAATCATCCAGTATTGGCATGTAACCTTATAGTTTGGCGATAGTTTTTTGATCGACAGGATAACCAAGAAGTACCTTTTTGTTTGGCCATTAAATAAATCGATGTGGTTGTGATCTTCAGCCTGTGAGGTTGCTTTTTTTCTGCACTTTCCAACAAAGCTGAAAAATATTTATGCATTCGGTTTGTCTATCCGTCTGTCCATACTCAAACATCCGTAAATATACACCGATTTATATGCAATGAGAAACCTTATTTAGGGTCTCCTAGGCATGTTTGATATTGTATATGAAGTATGTGCGATTAATAGTTTATTTACAGGGGCACCCAAAAGATTTTCATTACAGTATGGTCTATTGGAGGAAATCCTTTGCAGAGTATTTTAATGAAATTACGCTATTGCAAATTTACGAAACTTATATAAACCACTGAATTTCATTACGATTAAGTTATAACAGGATATTCATAGCATTTTTAATCCAATTACAAGGACACACAAAAGAAATCCGTTACAATACTGTTTTTGAGCAATAATTTCCGGAAATGCATTTTCAATTTCGGCATGCGCTTTTAAATTTAACTGTTTTTTTAGGTGTCCCTAATTAATATAAAATATTTAGTAACTATAGTCGCCGTCTGATCCGTTCGTCTTTATCTCCACATATAACAGCACAAAAACTATCCTACGGAATCGTTTGAAATTTTAAATATCTATTTGTTGCCGAATTTTGTTGAGTCGTTGCAAATTTTAATAAAATCGGATAAATTCGAATACAGGGACAATCAAAAGTATTCCGTTACATTATGGCCGATGGGATGAAATAGTACCAAGCTCTTTTTAATGATGTTAAACCCATCGAAACATAATGAAATTGATATGCATTTATGAAGAGCACTAGAATACATATTTTGTAAAACATGCCACGCAAAAAATATTTATTATTCATTTACACGTCACCACAAAAGAATTCCATTATAAAATAGTATGAGGGGTGGGACATTAACTTTCCAGCTTTACTAATCTAGGAATTTTATCATAGATTCATTTTCTTAATTGCCACTAGCAGGCCTTTTAAATAATAACCTTTTTCCGGTAAAACGGCGTAATCGAGTTCACGTTGGCGTATTTGAGCCAGCATGTTATGCTGAAAAAAATATGTTCAGATTTGTAAATCTTTTGTGATTTGTGTGATGACACTTTGACGGCTCAAAGCTTTAAAAACAGAGAATATACGCTCTTAGTAGAGCGTATATGCTCAAGTTATATAATATATACTAGAATGTATGTACTGCGGCTTTTTGAGAAAGAGGGCGAGGGAGATAAGGTGATTCTTAAAAAATCGAGAAAGTATGCGGCATATACCTCTGTAAACTCTCTACTACATTCATGATTGCCGATTCGTTTTATTTTATGTATGCTAAAGCGAAATACAGATCAATTTCATGGGAATGGGTTTAAAACGAAAACAAATCAGCGTATGTAGTGGCCAGCATGCACGACCCATTTAAATCAGATTGAGCATATCTCTAACACACTCGAAACGACAGATTGTATTCCTTTGTTGGCGTTTTCGGGATTTTTATGTCTCTTTTTTTAAGTGAGAATACCCCAATTTTTTTTATCGAAAACCTCATCGCATACATTGAAAACAGATGTAGATGTTATATTATTATATATATTAATTATTTTGTTCTATTTATTTAAGGGCAGCACACACCATATAAAAAAATCCCTCATTCTACTTAACCATCATGATTTGCGCTAATTTTAGGTACTAAAATTGATGTGTATATTCTTTACGTCATTTCAAAGAGTTTAAATTCTGATACATGATATTTTAGCACTTTGTTAGCTGTATTCTTCAATTTTAGGTAGATTTCGTATGAAATACTACCTATTGCATTGTCTCCCATGTTGGAATTTCTGAAAAATTTTTGCGGATCTACACGAATCATGACTCCTAGACCCCAAAACTACCATCAGTAAAAAAGTTTATATATCTATCTATCTATCTATCTATCTATCTATCTATCTATCTATCTATCGGTGTATATCACTTTCTTCTAGACACGATAACTTCCATAATTATGCTCAGATCTTCATCAAACTTTTACATAAAATCAAAGGGCATAAAATCTCGGTTAAGTTCGTTAATGGGCAAAATCGGACCAAGGAGGTGAAAGTTAGGAGGGTTTTTGTGAAAACAGAAAAAACGCGATAACTTTTTAATTAAAATAGATATCGAATCAGTTTAAAGTTTATATTACTTCTAAAAAATGAGGAAAAAGTTTATGCGTGACAGATTTTTGATAAAGTTAAAAGTGGGCTCAAGGGGCGAAAAAAACATGGTTTTTGGGAGAAAAAAAATCATAACTTCGTCAATTCTCAAGATATCAAATCCAACTAAATTTTATATAAATGTACTTAATATTATCTAAAACTTTTGTATTTACAAGTTTTTGATAGGACCAATTTTTACCGATGAAAAAAATTAAAAACGAAAAGAAAAAGGGGGGAGGAAAAAGAAAAAAAACCATAACTTACTCAATTCTTAAGCAATTAAATCTAATTAAATTTATTTTACATCTTCACAATAATATCTACAATTTTTATATTGACAAGTTTTTCATAGAACCAATTCTTATAGCAAAAATAAATTAAACAAAAATAGGAGTTGGAGAAAAAACCTCAAATCCAAACTGCTTATATTCTGACTAATTTTAAAATTCATTTTTGATTTTAAACGCATCCAAATGACAGATCCTATTATTTAGCAACTATATAATGCGACGTATTGACCAATTTTTTGATAAAGGCAGAATATATTTTCAAAAAGGCTGCCAAAAAAGGTATTTTGAACAGATTTCCCGAAGTTTTCATCATTAAAAAATTTATTAAGTATAACAAATTGCGTTTTTTATGCGTCATTTTTAAATTCATTTTTGTTCTCAAACCCATCCAATTTACAGGTCCTATTATTTAGGAACTATATAACTTGACGTATTGGGCGGTTTTTTGATAAAGGCAGAATATATATTTTAAAAGGCTGCCAAAAAGGGTATTTTGAACAGAATTTCACGAAGTTATCGTGATTAAAATTTGAGAAAATTTAAGAAATTGCGTTTTTACCGAGTCATTTTTAAATCTTTTTTTGTTCTCAAACGCATCCAATTTACAGGTTCTCTTATTTAGGAACTATATAATGTGACGGAGTGGCCAGTTTTTTGATAAAGGCAGAATATATTTAAAAAAAGGCTGCCAAAATAGGCACTTCGCACAAAATTTCCCAAAGCGACATGATTAATGAACTGTGGGTATTCAAATAACAAATTGGTTATTTTATGACTCATTTTTAAATCCAATTTTGCTCTGACACACATTCAATTGACAGTTTTTTGTTACTTAGGAACTATATAATGTGCGTATTCGTCGATTTTTTGATAAAGGGTGAATATATATATTTTAAAAGCTGTCAAAGTAAGCACTTCGCAAAAAAATTTCCCAAAGCGATCATGATAAAAGAATTGAGGTTGTATTCAAATAACAAATTGTTTATTTTATGACTCATTTTTAAATTCAATTTTGCTCTCAAACGCATTCAATTGACAGTTATTTGTTATTTAGGAACTGTGTAATGTGCCGTATTGGTCAGAGTTTTGATAAAGGCTAAATATATATTTTAAAAAAATCTGTCAAAGTAGGCACTTCGCACAAAATTTCTCAAAGCGATCTTGATTAAAGAATTGTGGATGTATTAAAATAATAAATTGGTTATTTTATGACTCATTTTTAAATTCAATTTTGCTGTCAAACGAATTTAATTAACAGTTTTTTGTTATTTAGGAACTATATAATGAGCATATTGTTCAATTTTTTAAATAAAGTAAGAATATAATTCAAAATATATTGCCAAAATGGGCATTTGAATAAAAATAGGCTTTTTTTTTTTTTTTTTTTTTTTTTTTTGAGATGAAAACTTTTCGAAATCTACCTCCGCCTATAGGCCATGCCGAAAGGGATTTTTTTACTTATGCGTGACTGTTTTGTATAGTTTGATTTCCCATTTTTTAACCGTGTATAGATATTTGTATGTAATATTTTGCAAATGTACCATTCACCTTGCTCTTTTCTATCATTTAAATTTGTGACAATATATAATCAATTAAAGATAGAATCTCTTTGTACTTTTAGCATATTATTTTTAATACTCTGTTCTAAGCAATATCGCTCAGACTAATCCCTCTGAGGGAAGTCCTAGTTAGCTATTGTAAATTTTTTTCAGGTGGGAAGAAACATAGCAAACGTGCTAAAAGACAGTAGTCTCTCAGACGCATGAACTAATGCCCTGATGCCTTTACATCCTTCCCCTTCCCTCAGCCTGATTTCTCTTTTACGTTGAATCACCATCGGTTGTATGCCCACCCCCTCAATTCTCTTCCTCCAAAAGTCATCAGATTGATATCTATCTGTTTATTGTTTAGAGTTTTCTCTTTGTTTGTAAAGTGTACTGAAATTAAGATGTAATAAAAAAAGGGAAATTTTTGTTTCATTTGGATCAAACGCGTCAAATAAGAACACTTCTTTTTTTATTATGGTTTCGAAAAGAAAGAATTTATCATTTGCTAAAAAAAGTGGACTCATCGAAAAGTTTAAAATTTCTAATATTTCTATAACTGCATTTGCCAAAGTAAATTCGATACTCCGGACGACATTAAACAACATTTTAGAAGCTAAATTTTACTCCCCAAATGTTCGTATCTGTGATGAAGAAAGAAAACGTCAGCGCTTGTCACATTATGAAAATGTGGATAAGGCTCTTTTGTCATGGATTAAATATGCACGATTGCGAAATGCTCCTATATCCTGGAATGTTTTGAAAGAAAAATCCTTGGTATTTTCTAAGGAATTTGGCGAGTCCAGTTTCGTTGCTAATAATGGCTGGCTACAAAGATTTTATTCAAGGCATAACCTATGCTTTAAATTGCTTTAAATAAAAACCTATACAAATTGTGCGAAGAAGCTGCTGATTTTGACATGAGTTCTTTAAATGAATGGAAAAATGCAATGTTGCGGGACATTCAAGAAAGATATGAACCTTCCAACATCTTCAACGCCGATGAATGCGGACTTTTTTATACGATCTTACCAGACAGAACTCTTTGTTTAAAGGTGAAAAATGTGTAGGGGGAAAGAAAAGTAAAGAACGCTTAACTGTTTTGTTAGCTACAAATATGTATGGATCGGAGAAAATTATTCCTGTGGTGATTCAAAATTTTCTTAAGCCTCGGTGTATGAAAAATTGCAAATCTTTGCCTCTAGTCTAAGAAGCAAATTCAAAAGCATGTATGGTAGAGGACATCTGGGAAAAAACACTTAAGAGGTTGGATCGAATTTTTTCAAAACAGAACAAGAAAATTGCATTAATTGCTGATAGATGTCGTGCTCACTCCACTATTGATGATTTGAAATCAATTGAGCTTGTTTTCTTGCCTCCTAATAGCTCGTGTGTATCGCAGCCTTTAGATCAAGGTATCATCCACAATTTCAAGACCATTCCAGAATCCATTCAAGAATTTCAAGAATTCATTCCAGAATTTATAGAAAGTTTCTTCTGCGAAATATGATTTCTGCTATTGATAAAAAAGAACAATTCCAAGTGTCAGTATTAAATGCAATTTTTTATATTTACCAAACTTAGAATATGATGTCACAGAAAACTATTGAAAATTGCTTCGGACATGCTGGATTTTACAGTTCATTAAAGTCTGAAGAATTATCGGAAGACGCGGAAGAGGATCTCCCCTTAACTGAACTGGCAGAAAAACTGCGGAATCGAGGTTATTCAATCCCTGACGAAAATTTATATGCAAAGATTGATGAAGACCGCGCTACTAACAGTGAAGATTTAGTATAAGATATTGTTTCTAATGTGTTAAATTTGAATGCCGAAGGAAGCGATGATGAGGATGATAGTGGATGTGAAAAGAAATTACTACCAACATCAGATGCACTTAAAGCCATCGATGATCTCAGAAGATTTTTATTAATTCCGAAGCAGCAGATGAACATTCAAAAGCTATTAGAGATTTAGAACGAGTTGTATTAACAACCAAGAAAAGCAAACAACCATGCCTGTCTAAATATTTTAATTAAGTGCAGTGAATATGGGTGCACTGTACGTATGTACATGTGCTGTATTTAACTATAAAATTTTTTACCCTTTTGATGCATCGACACCCCCCCCCCCCGCTTTTATAGAATATCTCTCTTTTGACCCATGAGAATGCTCCATAATTGGCTGAAATAATCGTTTTCTATAAAAGCGGTGGAGTGACGATGCAGCAAAGGGTAAAAATTTTTACAGTGTTCGATTGGTAAGGTAAGCTAATAAATTTCTCAAACACTGCATATTTGTTACTGTACTGTTTACTCACTAATTAATTTTTAAAATGTTCTTAAAAGTTTAATTATTTGTTTATTATAAGCACTATATCCTGATAGATGAATATAATCCTGCCATAATTCAGCGTTTTTAAGCTTCAAAAACTTTCAAGCACCTCTTACCAGAATTTTCGTAAAGTAATATTTGGTTTATTTAATGAAACAAAATTCTCTCTCCGGATATAGCGAGCCGTACTCTATGAAATTTCTGGTACTAAAATACTTAAAATCTCTCGAATTCCCTGATGCCTACGAAGCCTGTAATTAAATAGTGTAATAATTGTAGTATTGTTCTGTATATATGGTTACCCCGCTTATATGGTCTAATTTTTCTGGACCGCTGAGGTGACCATATAACCGATACTGACTGTATTCAGCATTTCGAGAGAAAATTTTTGCATATTTTAAAAAAAAAATTATTTTAACTTGATGCCAACTATTAAAAGAGCGCAAAGAATAAAAGTTCCTTCATATTAAAAATTTATTGACACGTGATAAATAGAAAAAACTTTCAAATTAAAAATAAATGAATGTTTCGTATTAAAATATGATTCTGCTGACAAGTTCATTTTATATTAGCCGATTTTGAAATGGCTAAATAATCTTATTTAATCAAGCGTGAAAACAGCCATTATCAAGAGCTCATTCGGTCTTAAATCCCCTCCGTAAAACGGAAAAGAATGAATACCCATTTATAGGGCAATCGCCACTTTATATATATATATATATATATATATATATATATATATATATATATATATATATATATATAATTCAATTTTCTATAACTTTTTTTAAATCCGATCAAATTAACTCATTTTTAGAGGCGGGGTGGGGCTTGACGAGCGTATCTAGTAGGGAGTAGAGTATCCTAGTAAAAGAAAATAAAATATATCTTATTTGATTAAAATTATATTGCGTAATTGTAAGTAATTTTTTTGGAAAATAAGCATAAAATTAGTATAAGAGACGACGGAGTCGGGACGATTAAGGGTTAATGCAATCGATTATAATTAGTTATTTATGGATACATACTAAATCTCCGTAAATCATTATCTTTTACATTATATGTATGTTATTTCAATATCATTAAAAATGTTGTACACTAAAACCTCGATACATCGCCACTCACATAAAATAGATTTTTCATTCAATATGTACTTAAAATTTGCAATAAAATCTCGGTAACTGGATGCTCTTACAATTATACGTTTTGTTCATTCAAATCTAATTATTTATTCATAGTTAAGCCTTAAACCCTCGCTTTCTCGTCACATTCATTAATCAAAATTTTATGCCATCGAATTTAATTAATTCTTTGCGGTTATGCATTAAAGATAATTAATTAACCATTCTTTTAAACTGTTACTATTTTCAATGAATGCCATTTAGTTTCATGACCTGTACTAAAACTCAGACAACTCGTCACTTTTAAAAGTCTAAATTTTATTTTTTTGGAAAATCGGTCCAGATATGCATTAAATGTGTTCGGTATGAGTAGTGGGAAAAGGAGAGTTCGATTGAGGAGGTGGTGGGTGGTGGGTGGTGTGTGGTGGAGGTGGAACCACCACCACCTCACAGAGAGAGGGAGCACCACCACCACCACCTGAAAGAGAAGCTTATCTGATGGAGAGTGTATCATACTATAGTAGGATGATGGGGGAGGGCTTAAAATTGAGGGGGCTTAATTTTTTTTTTTTAGGGTTTAAAACTTATGAGATTATACTGTAGTAGAGAGGTGGATGTTTGGAGTCTGTTAGAGTATGATAGGATTTTTTGAGAGAGAGAGAGAGAGGGGAGGGCTTATTTTTTAGGAGGGGCTTAAAATTGAGGGGGGCTTAAATTTTTTTGGGAATTCAAATTAGAGTAGAGATTGAAATCAACTTAGAGTAGGAAAGATATTTGAAAATGGGTGAAGGATGTTTTGACTCTGTTAGAGTATGATGTGATTTTAGGAAAGGGGGGAGGGCTTAATTTTTAGGGGGGGCTTATTTTTCTGAAAGGCTTAAATGTATTTTTTTTTCTTTAAGATTGGAATCAACTTAGAGTAGGAAGGAAATTTGAACATATCGTAAAATATGTTATAGTATGATGAGATTTTAGGAAAGGGGGGAGGGCTTAATTTTTAGGGGGCTTATTTTTCTGAAAGGCTTAAATGTATTTTTTTTGCGGAGTTTAAATTAAAGTAGAGATTGAAATCAACTTAGAGTAGGAAGGAAATTTGAACATATCGTAAAATATGTTATAGTAAGATGAGATTTTAGGAAAGGGGGGGTGGACTTAATTTTTAGAGGGGGCTTATTTTTAGGAGGAGCTTAAATGTATTTTTTTTCTTAAAGATTGGAATCAACTTAGAGTAGGAAGGAAATTTGAACATATCGTAAAATATGTTACAGTAAGATGAGATTTTAGGAAAGGGGAGGGCTTAATTTTTAGAGGGGCTTAATTTTTAAGGGGCTTAATTTTTTTTATTTAGGATCTGAAGCTTATAATATCATACTATAGCAAAGGGGTAACCTCCTCATTTTCCAAACTTCACCCCCCCCCCGGAAGATTTTTATTTGGGTGCTGCCCTCTGTTGGATCGAATTTGCGTTGAAAATTAATAATTTTAAAAAATTGAGTCTGATCAATTAAGCATTGCTCATCACGCCTGTGAGATAATTGAGTATTGCGATAAGGAGGAAGGTGAGTCTGCTTAATTAAACATTAATCACAATTGCCCATTGCTTATCCCGCCTGTGGTCGCATAATGTCTTATATTACAATCGAATCATCTCTAACTTAAAATAGTATGTTATCAACACGTATTCACTGCCTTGCACAAACATCCGGTAACCAAACAATTTTAACAGGAACTAGCTGATATAAGAAAAATAACAACTAAGATTACATTTCACATATTTACAAATAACAAGAAAGAGAACTTTGTTTGATGTTTCAACTAAGCTTTTTAAAACGACAATTTAATTTCATTAAACCATTACATATGTTTTTTTTTTGGAGGTTCTCTGTTTTATACAATTTACATTAACGTTAGAGCAACAATGAAAATATTTTTAACTTTACTTTACCTAAACCTTGATTTTTACACCATTCAAAATATATAAACTACTTCATTATTAATTATTTTTCGATGTACAGTTCTAATAAACGGTTAATTGCCATGCATTTATTTTAGTAAGTTTGCTGTATTCACATAAAAAATGTTTTTACAAGTTATCATCTATTAGCCGATAACGACAAACTTAAGCAATGTATTACTTTAGTATAGTATTGTTTTATCACTGTGCTGAAAATAAGTGATTCTTTTTCCGTTAATTTTCACATGAATTTTCTAATCAATTAGTAAAAAATTACAACAGCATGATAAACACCAGATAACATCGAGCCTTTCTTATCAAATACCATCATATTATAAGATCACTTTGTAAACCAATCCTATTATTTTTTTAAAAACAGTAGCGCCTCCTAGAATTTAATAGATTTTTATGAATCTGTAGAAATTTATCACACTGTTTATTGTTTTTTTGTTATATGAAGATATTAAGCGCGGTTCTTTAAGTGAGTGCTGTACAAGAAATTTCTTACTTCATGAATATGGAATCGGATTTACCCAGTCAAGAGGTGCAAGTTTCGAATAGTGAAAGATCACCCTCTTCATCAACCCAACCATCCTTTTCTTGTAATCAATGTCAAGAATGCTTCTCTAGAAAGATTGCGTTAACCAGACATCAAAGATCCCACTTGGATAAAAAGCCCTTTAAATGTGAAACTTTCATTCAAAGTACTGATTTAAAACGACATAGTGTTACTCATTCCAAGACACCCATTTTATATAAATGTGATCAATGTGCAATGGAATTTTATAGAAAGTATTCGTTAAGAATTCACAAGAGATTTCATAAGACATATAAATGCAATGAATGTTCACTAGAACTCTCTAAAAAATATTTGTTAAAAATTCACAAGAGATCTCATAAGAAGTTTCATGTTTGTGAAAAATGTTCTAACTCGTTTCTATCAAAGTCTGCTTTAACTAAACATAAAAAAAGTCATCATCAAAAGGAATATAAATGTAAACACTGTGGTGTTATATTTTACTCTGATATCGATTTTTTATTTCACAAAAAAGTTCATTACAGGAATTTCGAATGCAAACACTGTAACAAAACATTTAATGTTGACACCAAGTTTATTCAACATTTGATTAAAATGCATAAGTGAAAAAATGCAAACTTTATCAAATCATGTGAACTGGTTAATTTTCTGTACAGTTTTTAATTTTTTTGTATTTTTATCATTATCGAGAATGATGAATAAATAATGTGTAAATGAAAAAAGCTTTAGTCTTGTATTTTTGTTATAACAATTCATAAATTTTAATAATTATTTCATGATATTGTAAAAAATTTTCTTAAATTTTAACATTTAGAAAAAAGGTTCCTATCAATTAAAATACTGAATTTGTTTTTATATTGAATTAATTTTCAAATACTTTTAATTTATTAGAATTATTTACCAAGTTTAATTTATCATTTATATTAGCAATTGTTATTCACATAATCATGATGGATATTACCTAGTGTTGCCACAAAAATTTTCAAAAAGAACGAAACTGTTAACATTGTGTATCATTAACCACTCAGATTAAAACTTTTACCTAGTGTTGCCACAAAATTTTTCAAAAAGAGCGAAACTGATAACATTATTTATCATATACTTACTTAAATTTAAACCTTGTGTTGCCACAAAGTTCTTCAAAAAATAGTAAAACCATTGACTTAATATATAAACTACCATTTATGTACAAAGACTGTTTTTTTAGATTATTAAAAAATGGTTGACTAAAACTTATGGCATTACTAATTTTTTTAATGTTTAACTGTAACCGACGCTGATTTTTTTAACATATATTAGGATATGTGTTGTTTTTAAGCATTCAGTTTGCAAGTGATTTCCGTTTGAATTTCATCAGCGGCTATCCTTATTTTTTGAAAATGGATTCTGTAGTAAATTTGTTAAAAAGACCTCTCGACGAAGTAGTTTCTTCTCCAAAGTATCAACGTTTAGAAGACTGTAATGAACCTACTTATGTGAATGAATTAAACTTACCGAGATTAGAAGTTCCCAATGCATTGAACACTAACAATGAGACGATATCATGTGATTATCCACTGAATGTGAAATCTGAGATTAATACGAATTTTTTTAACTTAATTTCCCAAGACGAATATTTTCAAGAACCCACTACTAGATGCGAAGAGACTGTGTTCCAAGCAATCAACCTTTCCCAAGCAAGTGATGAAAGCCAATCCACCACTTCACGAACTAAAAGGGGCAAATCTTGTAATCGTGTTATATTTCGAGAAGAACTCAGTGATTGTATCTTCTTAATTTTAAAACTGTATAACAGACAATTTTATATACATATTCAAGAGTTTAAACGCAGTGGGCTTACTAATGAAGAAATTGTAACGAAAAATGCAATTTTTATGGATGTTAACAGTTGGTACGAATTTTGCAATAAAATTTTTCCATTTAATTTCAAGTATAAAAGTTCCTCGTTTGTTGCTAATAATATGATATTAGTGTTAAATTTTAATAATTCTATCATGCGAATCAAACATTTAAAGAATTATTCTCACATTGACTTGAACGAGTATCAGTTAGAAAAGTTAAAAATAAAAGCCTTTGATCTGAATAAAGAACTTCTTCAGCATATATATGTAAAGCATTTACCAAACTTAATAAGACAGAAATGTATCGTTAGTCACACATCTTTAGAAAATGAACGCATGTGCCAACATAAACTTTTAACGTGTATTGAAAATAGTATATCGAGTATACTAAAGCGCATTTTTGAATGCAATGGATGTATTTTTAACCACGAATCTGTAATCTTTCATCCCTGTTTGATATTAAATAATCGACAAAAATTTGAACAAATGGGAGAAATGTTATTAACTCTAATAGATTGAGACTTTGTTATTTCCTCGTTTTTAAACGAAGTAGATTGTATTAGTGAAAACTTCTTATCTAATATTAATGTAGAAACCATTCAAAACGAATTGTTTAAAATAATGAAATAAAATGTTTTACTATTCTCTTTAATATGTGTGTTTAATTATTTTCAAAATGTATGTTTATTTCGTTTAGCTTTTTCAAAACATTTATAAATTGTTTCAATTTGTATGTGTATAAAAAAAGAAACACTTCATTATTAATAAAAAATATATTAACTATCTTAAATAAATAAATTAATAATAATCTTAATATTTTAATTCATTCTTTTCAAAAATTAGAAAGTTAAAAAATTAATAAAAATTAATAAGTTAAAAAAACTTTATACAAAAATTAATATTAATAGAAATTTTTTTCAAATGTTCAAAATATATTTTGAAAATTTTAAAATGTATTACAACTTATCAAAATTGAGTTTACTGATTTATATGAGTATGTATATTATTTTCACTCTATTATATTACTGTAACATTACAACAGATTCATAGTTAATGACATATAAACATTAGGATGTATATAAAAGCAATAGATTAATATACTCTCTTGTTTTATTAAAAATAAAATAACTTCATAAAAATGTTAAAAAAATAAAAAGTTTATGAAAAGTTTAAAAAATAATTCATAAGATTAAAAAAAAGTATTTCATAAATTAATAAAATATATTTCATAAGTTAAAAAAAAAAAAAAATCACAAATTAAAAAATATATTTCATAAGTTTACAAAAAAAAAAAAAAAAATATAACATAAAAAGTTTTATCGAAAAAAAAAAAAAAGTAACAAAAAGTTTTATCGAAAAAAAAAGTTTTCACAAAAAATAATATCAATAGAATTTTTTTTCAAATGTTTAAAATATATATATTTTGCAAAAGTTAAAATGAGTTTTCTGATTTATGTATATTATTTTCACTCTATTATCTTACTGTAACATTGCAATTCATTCAGAGTTAAACATATAAACATTAGGATGTGTATAAAACCAATGCATTAATATACTATCTTGTTATTAAAAGATAAAATAATTTCATAAAAATATTTTCAAAATTAAAAAAATGCTTCATAAGTTTACAAAAAATAAAAACTTTACGAAAAAGTTTTAAAAATAATTCATAAGATTAAAAAAAGTATTTCATAAATTAATAAAATATATTTCATAAGTTAAAAAAAAAATCATAAGTTAAAAGTTATTTCAACAGTTCTTTAATAATTAAAAAAAAAAAAAACTTTATAGAAAAAATAATATCAATAGAAATTTAATGTTTAAAATTTATTTCACAAAAGTTAAAATGTATTACATCTTATCAAAAATGAGTTTACTGATTTATATATGCATGTACATTATTTTCACTGTATTATCTTACTGCAACACACATTTATAGTTAACATACATTTATAGTTAACATACATTTATAGTTTAACACATATAAACATTAGGATGTGTATAAAAGCAACGCATTAATATGCTATCTTGTTTTATTAAAAGATAAAATAACTTCATAAAAAATCTTTTCAAAATTAAAAAAAGTTTCATAAGTTTACAAAAAATAAAACTTTGTGAAAAAGTTTAAAAAATATTTCATAAGATTTAAAAAAAATGTATCTATGTATATTTCACAAGTTTAAAAAAAAATAAATGTTTAAAAAATGATTTACAAGTTAAAAAAAAAAAAAAAAAAAAAAAAAAAAAAAAAAATTACAACTTATCAAAAAATGAGTTTACCGATTTACTGATTTATGTGTGTATGTTATTTACATCATATTATCTTACTACCAACATTTCAGAACGTTCTTAGTTAAACACTTATAAACATCAGCAAATGTATAAAAGCAGTTGATACTTTCCTGTTTTTATTAAAAGTCATACTAACTTTATAAAAATGTTTTCAAATAATATTAAAAAAAGCTGTTAAGTTATTAGATTCTCCTCTTTAATTGCATCTCATTGATAAGTTTTAATCATCCATCCAACCATGCAACTGTTTTCACAATCAACTATTATGTGAGTTAGGATTTCATTGATAAGTTTTAATCAACCCACCAACCAACATTTTACCTAACCAACTATTTATTTTCCCTAGCAATCAGCTATTTATTTACCCTACTAACCAAAAAGCTTTTATTGACACATGAACAAAATTTTAAGATGCAAGACTCGTCCTTTTTAATCGAAAAAACAATGACTTATATTATATATTTTTTTTCCTTACTTAAATGAAACCTTCGCATGTGCACGGTAAAACTTGGAAAAATTCATTTAATACACAAATTTAAAGTTAACAGACAAGATCTTCACACTTCTTTTAGTATTGTACTAACATTTTACCATATATCTTTAGAACTCAACAAGGTTTTAAATAATTATTTTAATAAAAATTGTCATTTGTGAGTAACATTATTGAACTAACTTGGAAAAATTAACTTGGCAAAACAGGTTTTCGCTGTTCCAACTTAGTTTCCAACTGTTTCCAACTTCAACCATATTCATAAGTTTGTATGTTAATCACCCTGTTTGGTTATGTCCCAGCATGGCTTTATAAAATATATCTTAAAAAACCTTTAATATTAATGTTTAAAAATATGCAGTAAGTCTTTTATAGATAATTATTTTCACTTCTTTTATTTAAAAATATTTTTAAATAAAATTAATACAGTTGCCAATTTATCTGTGTGTTATGAAATGTGCATGCAAAACTTTTAATTATAATTTTCACATTTTTAGTATTTCAAATTATTGTTTTCAAGGTGTACTAAAATTTGGAAAAATATTTAATTTTCATGCATAATTAAAATAAAATAGTTTAATAATAAAGACACATTTAACATTCTTTACTCACCGTCGCAAAACCACGTCCAACGCAGTCAAATGTTTGGGAAGAAATGAAAAATTCAAAGTCCTTATCAGAAAACGTTATCAGATAACTATATCAGAAGACCTGTGACGTCAAAGAACATGTATCATCAACTGATCACGTGATGTATACCACGTGACTAATGCTTTGTTTTCTAGATTGATTCTTATAAACATTCATTCATTAAATAATTTAATCATTCTATTAATTATTAATTAATTAATTCTTTGTTAAAAGTTTAACAAAACATGATATCACAGATATTAGTTACAATCAGCATTTGTTTTAAACTAGTGAATTAATTAATTAATAATTAATAGAATGATTAAATTATTTAATGAATGAATGTTTATAAGAATCAATCTAGAAAACAAAGCATTAGTCACGTGGTATACATCACGTGATCAGTTGATGATACATGTTCTTTGACGTCACAGGTCTTCTGATATAGTTATCTGATAACGTTTTCTGATAAGGACTTTGAATTTTTCATTTCTTCCCAAACATTTGACTGCGTTGGACGTGGTTTTGCGACGGTGAGTAAAGAATGTTAAATGTGTCTTTATTATTAAACTATTTTATTTTAATTATGCATGAAAATTAAATATTTTTCCAAATTTTAGTACACCTTGAAAACAATAATTTGAAATACTAAAAATGTGAAAATTATAATTAAAAGTTTTGCATGCACATTTCATAACACACAGATAAATTGGCAACTGTATTAATTTTATTTAAAAATATTTTTAAATAAAAGAAGTGAAAATAATTATCTATAAAAGACTTACTGCATATTTTTAAACATTAATATTAAAGGTTTTTTAAGATATATTTTATAAAGCCATGCTGGGACATAACCAAACAGGGTGATTAACATACAAACTTATGAATATGGTTGAAGTTGGAAACAGTTGGAAACTAAGTTGGAACAGCGAAAACCTGTTTTGCCAAGTTAATTTTTCCAAGTTAGTTCAATAATGTTACTCACAAATGACAATTTTTATTAAAATAATTATTTAAAACCTTGTTGAGTTCTAAAGATATATGGTAAAATGTTAGTACAATACTAAAAGAAGTGTGAAGATCTTGTCTGTTAACTTTAAATTTGTGTATTAAATGAATTTTTCCAAGTTTTACCGTGCACATGCGAAGGTTTCATTTAAGTAAGGAAAAAAAATATATAATATAAGTCATTGTTTTTTCGATTAAAAAGGACGAGTCTTGCATCTTAAAATTTTGTTCATGTGTCAATAAAAGCTTTTTGGTTAGTAGGGTAAATAAATAGCTGATTGCTAGGGAAAATAAATAGTTAGTTAGGTAAAATGTTGGTTGGTTGGTTGATTAAAACTTATCAATGAAATCCTAACTCACATAATAGTTGATTGTGAAAACAGTTGCATGGTTGGATGGATGATTAAAACTTATCAATGAGATGCAATTAAAGAGGAGAATCTAATAACTTAACAGCTTTTTTTAATATTATTTGAAAACATTTTTATAAAGTTAGTATGACTTTTAATAAAAACAGGAAAGTATCAACTGCTTTTATACATTTGCTGATGTTTATAAGTGTTTAACTAAGAACGTTCTGAAATGTTGGTAGTAAGATAATATGATGTAAATAACATACACACATAAATCAGTAAATCGGTAAACTCATTTTTTGATAAGTTGTAATTTTTTTTTTTTTTTTTTTTTTTTTTTTTAACTTGTAAATCATTTTTTAAACATTTATTTTTTTTTAAACTTGTGAAATATACATAGATACATTTTTTTTAAATCTTATGAAATATTTTTTAAACTTTTTCACAAAGTTTTATTTTTTGTAAACTTATGAAACTTTTTTTAATTTTGAAAAGATTTTTATGAAGTTATTTTATCTTTTAATAAAACAAGATAGCATATTAATGCGTTGCTTTTATACACATCCTAATGTTTATATGTGTTAAACTATAAATGTATGTTAACTATAAATGTATGTTAACTATAAATGTGTGTTGCAGTAAGATAATACAGTGAAAATAATGTACATGCATATATAAATCAGTAAACTCATTTTTGATAAGATGTAATACATTTTAACTTTTGTGAAATAAATTTTAAACATTAAATTTCTATTGATATTATTTTTTCTATAAAGTTTTTTTTTTTTTTAATTATTAAAGAACTGTTGAAATAACTTTTAACTTATGATTTTTTTTTAACTTATGAAATATATTTTATTAATTTATGAAATACTTTTTTTAATCTTATGAATTATTTTTTAAACTTTTTCGTAAAGTTTTTATTTTTTGTAAACTTATGAAGCATTTTTTTAATTTTGAAAATATTTTTATGAAATTATTTTATCTTTTAATAACAAGATAGTATATTAATGCATTGGTTTTATACACATCCTAATGTTTATATGTTTAACTCTGAATGAATTGCAATGTTACAGTAAGATAATAGAGTGAAAATAATATACATAAATCAGAAAACTCATTTTAACTTTTGCAAAATATATATATTTTAAACATTTGAAAAAAAATTCTATTGATATTATTTTTTGTGAAAACTTTTTTTTTCGATAAAACTTTTTGTTACTTTTTTTTTTTTTTCGATAAAACTTTTTATGTTATATTTTTTTTTTTTTTTTTTTTTTTTTTTTTTTGTAAACTTATGAAATATATTTTTTAATTTGTGATTTTTTTTTTTTTTTTTAACTTATGAAATATATTTTATTAATTTATGAAATACTTTTTTTTAATCTTATGAATTATTTTTTAAACTTTTCATAAACTTTTTATTTTTTTAACATTTTTATGAAGTTATTTTATTTTTAATAAAACAAGAGAGTATATTAATCTATTGCTTTTATATACATCCTAATGTTTATATGTCATTAACTATGAATCTGTTGTAATGTTACAGTAATATAATAGAGTGAAAATAATATACATACTCATATAAATCAGTAAACTCAATTTTGATAAGTTGTAATACATTTTAAAATTTTCAAAATATATTTTAAACATTTGAAAAAAATTTCTATTAATATTAATTTTTGTATAAAGTTTTTTTAACTTATTAATTTTTATTAATTTTTTAACTTTCTAATTTTTGAAAAGAATGAATTAAAATATTAAGATTATTATTAATTTATTTATTTAAGATAGTTAATATATTTTTTATTAATAATGAAGTGTTTCTTTTTTTATACACATACAAATTGAAACAATTTATAAATGTTTTGAAAAAGCTAAACGAAATAAACATACATTTTGAAAATAATTAAACACACATATTAAAGAGAATAGTAAAACATTTTATTTCATTATTTTAAACAATTCGTTTTGAATGGTTTCTACATTAATATTAGATAAGAAGTTTTCACTAATACAATCTACTTCGTTTAAAAACGAGGAAATAACAAAGTCGAAATCTATTAGAGTTAATAACATTTCTCCCATTTGTTCAAATTTTTGTCGATTATTTAATATCAAACAGGGATGAAAGATTACAGATTCGTGGTTAAAAATACATCCATTGCATTCAAAAATGCGCTTTAGTATACTCGATATACTATTTTCAATACACGTTAAAAGTTTATGTTGGCACATGCGTTCATTTTCTAAAGATGTGTGACTAACGATACATTTCTGTCTTATTAAGTTTGGTAAATGCTTTACATATATATGCTGAAGAAGTTCTTTATTCAGATCAAAGGCTTTTATTTTTAACTTTTCTAACTGATACTCGTTCAAGTCAATGTGAGAATAATTCTTTAAATGTTTAATTCGCATGATAGAATTATTAAAATTTAACACTAATATCATATTATTAGCAACAAACGAGGAACTTTTATACTTCAAATTAAATGGAAAAATTTTATTGCAAAATTCGTACCAACTGTTAACATCCATAAAAATTGCATTTTTCGTTACAATTTCTTCATTAGTAAGCCCACTGCGTTTAAACTCTTGAATATGTATATAAAATTGTCTGTTATACAGTTTTAAAAT
Organism: Maratus speculifer; assembly: GCA_964019185.1. Lineage (NCBI taxonomy): Eukaryota > Metazoa > Arthropoda > Arachnida > Araneae > Salticidae > Maratus > Maratus speculifer. Next base: position 60,093,890 of record OZ025291.1, on the reverse strand, counting down.
TAAGAAGATACAATCACTGAGTTCTTCTCGAAATATAACACGATTACAAGATTTGCCCCTTTTAGTTCGTGAAGTGGTGGATTGGCTTTCATCACTTGCTTGGGAAAGGTTGATTGCTTGGAACACAGTCTCTTCGCATCTAGTAGTGGGTTCTTGAAAATATTCGTCTTGGGAAATTAAGTTAAAAAAATTCGTATTAATCTCAGATTTCACATTCAGTGGATAATCACATGATATCGTCTCATTGTTAGTGTTCAATGCATTGGGAACTTCTAATCTCGGTAAGTTTAATTCATTCACATAAGTAGGTTCATTACAGTCTTCTAAACGTTGATACTTTGGAGAAGAAACTACTTCGTCGAGAGGTCTTTTTAACAAATTTACTACAGAATCCATTTTCAAAAAATAAGGATAGCCGCTGATGAAATTCAAACGGAAATCACTTGCAAACTGAATGCTTAAAAACAACACATATCCTAATATATGTTAAAAAAATCAGCGTCGGTTACAGTTAAACATTAAAAAAATTAGTAATGCCATAAGTTTTAGTCAATCATTTTTTAATAATCTAAAAAAACAGTCTTTGTACATAAATGGTAGTTTATATATTAAGTCAATGGTTTTACTATTTTTTGAAGAACTTTGTGGCAACACAAGGTTTAAATTTAAGTAAGTATATGATAAATAATGTTATCAGTTTCGCTCTTTTTGAAAAATTTTGTGGCAACACTAGGTAAAAGTTTTAATCTGAGTGGTTAATGATACACAATGTTAACAGTTTCGTTCTTTTTGAAAATTTTTGTGGCAACACTAGGTAATATCCATCATGATTATGTGAATAACAATTGCTAATATAAATGATAAATTAAACTTGGTAAATAATTCTAATAAATTAAAAGTATTTGAAAATTAATTCAATATAAAAACAAATTCAGTATTTTAATTGATAGGAACCTTTTTTCTAAATGTTAAAATTTAAGAAAATTTTTTACAATATCATGAAATAATTATTAAAATTTATGAATTGTTATAACAAAAATACAAGACTAAAGCTTTTTTCATTTACACATTATTTATTCATCATTCTCGATAATGATAAAAATACAAAAAAATTAAAAACTGTACAGAAAATTAACCAGTTCACATGATTTGATAAAGTTTGCATTTTTTCACTTATGCATTTTAATCAAATGTTGAATAAACTTGGTGTCAACATTAAATGTTTTGTTACAGTGTTTGCATTCGAAATTCCTGTAATGAACTTTTTTGTGAAATAAAAAATCGATATCAGAGTAAAATATAACACCACAGTGTTTACATTTATATTCCTTTTGATGATGACTTTTTTTATGTTTAGTTAAAGCAGACTTTGATAGAAACGAGTTAGAACATTTTTCACAAACATGAAACTTCTTATGAGATCTCTTGTGAATTTTTAACAAATATTTTTTAGAGAGTTCTAGTGAACATTCATTGCATTTATATGTCTTATGAAATCTCTTGTGAATTCTTAACGAATACTTTCTATAAAATTCCATTGCACATTGATCACATTTATATAAAATGGGTGTCTTGGAATGAGTAACACTATGTCGTTTTAAATCAGTACTTTGAATGAAAGTTTCACATTTAAAGGGCTTTTTATCCAAGTGGGATCTTTGATGTCTGGTTAACGCAATCTTTCTAGAGAAGCATTCTTGACATTGATTACAAGAAAAGGATGGTTGGGTTGATGAAGAGGGTGATCTTTCACTATTCGAAACTTGCACCTCTTGACTGGGTAAATCCGATTCCATATTCATGAAGTAAGAAATTTCTTGTACAGCACTCACTTAAAGAACCGCGCTTAATATCTTCATATAACAAAAAAACAATAAACAGTGTGATAAATTTCTACAGATTCATAAAAATCTATTAAATTCTAGGAGGCGCTACTGTTTTTAAAAAAATAATAGGATTGGTTTACAAAGTGATCTTATAATATGATGGTATTTGATAAGAAAGGCTCGATGTTATCTGGTGTTTATCATGCTGTTGTAATTTTTTACTAATTGATTAGAAAATTCATGTGAAAATTAACGGAAAAAGAATCACTTATTTTCAGCACAGTGATAAAACAATACTATACTAAAGTAATACATTGCTTAAGTTTGTCGTTATCGGCTAATAGATGATAACTTGTAAAAACATTTTTTATGTGAATACAGCAAACTTACTAAAATAAATGCATGGCAATTAACCGTTTATTAGAACTGTACATCGAAAAATAATTAATAATGAAGTAGTTTATATATTTTGAATGGTGTAAAAATCAAGGTTTAGGTAAAGTAAAGTTAAAAATATTTTCATTGTTGCTCTAACGTTAATGTAAATTGTATAAAACAGAGAACCTCCAAAAAAAAACATATGTAATGGTTTAATGAAATTAAATTGTCGTTTTAAAAAGCTTAGTTGAAACATCAAACAAAGTTCTCTTTCTTGTTATTTGTAAATATGTGAAATGTAATCTTAGTTGTTATTTTTCTTATATCAGCTAGTTCCTGTTAAAATTGTTTGGTTACCGGATGTTTGTGCAAGGCAGTGAATACGTGTTGATAACATACTATTTTAAGTTAGAGATGATTCGATTGTAATATAAGACATTATGCGACCACAGGCGGGATAAGCAATGGGCAATTGTGATTAATGTTTAATTAAGCAGACTCACCTTCCTCCTTATCGCAATACTCAATTATCTCACAGGCGTGATGAGCAATGCTTAATTGATCAGACTCAATTTTTTAAAATTATTAATTTTCAACGCAAATTCGATCCAACAGAGGGCAGCACCCAAATAAAAATCTTCCGGGGGGGGGGGGTGAAGTTTGGAAAATGAGGAGGTTACCCCTTTGCTATAGTATGATATTATAAGCTTCAGATCCTAAATAAAAAAAATTAAGCCCCTCTAAAAATTAAGCCCTCCCCTTTCCTAAAATCTCATCTTACTGTAACATATTTTACGATATGTTCAAATTTCCTTCCTACTCTAAGTTGATTCCAATCTTTAAGAAAAAAAATACATTTAAGCTCCTCCTAAAAATAAGCCCCCTCTAAAAATTAAGTCCACCCCCCCTTTCCTAAAATCTCATCTTACTATAACATATTTTACGATATGTTCAAATTTCCTTCCTACTCTAAGTTGATTTCAATCTCTACTTTAATTTAAACTCCGCAAAAAAAATACATTTAAGCCTTTCAGAAAAATAAGCCCCCTAAAAATTAAGCCCTCCCCCCTTTCCTAAAATCTCATCATACTATAACATATTTTACGATATGTTCAAATTTCCTTCCTACTCTAAGTTGATTCCAATCTTAAAGAAAAAAAAAATACATTTAAGCCTTTCAGAAAAATAAGCCCCCCCTAAAAATTAAGCCCTCCCCCCTTTCCTAAAATCACATCATACTCTAACAGAGTCAAAACATCCTTCACCCATTTTCAAATATCTTTCCTACTCTAAGTTGATTTCAATCTCTACTCTAATTTGAATTCCCAAAAAAATTTAAGCCCCCCTCAATTTTAAGCCCCTCCTAAAAAATAAGCCCTCCCCTCTCTCTCTCTCTCTCAAAAAATCCTATCATACTCTAACAGACTCCAAACATCCACCTCTCTACTACAGTATAATCTCATAAGTTTCAAACCCTAAAAAAAAAAATTTAAGCCCCCTCAATTTTAAGCCCTCCCCCATCATCCTACTATAGTATGATACACTCTCCATCAGATAAGCTTCTCTTTCAGGTGGTGGTGGTGGTGCTCCCTCTCTCTGTGAGGTGGTGGTGGTTCCACCTCCACCACACACCACCCACCACCCACCACCTCCTCAATCGAACTCTCCTTTTCCCACTACTGGTATGAATTTATAATAAAATCTTCATAATTCGTCACTCTAATAGTCCATGTTTTTGTGCAAGAAATATTAATGTATAGGTTCACAATAAAATCTAAGTATGTAAAATATACTTAGTGTGAATAACCTGTGAGCTCAATTTCATTAGTTCATATAGGAACATTTTTTTAAATTGGTTTTCTTATTCACGAAAGGTTTTCTTCTAATATATACTTTGTCGTACGGCACGGCGGTCAAAAAAAAAAAAGGCCAAAGAGTTTACTAAGGACAATGTGAATGACAGAGTCTAATTTAAGTAATAGATAAAAGCATATTCTTTAATACACTGCTCAAAACAATTAAAGGATATTTGAAGTTTTATATAAAATAAAGATATAAACGAAAATTTTTTTGCCGAAAATAGAAGAAGAGAATCACAAATGCAAATTTTTCTGGTTTTCAAACTGTGGTGTATGCAAATTTTGAGTTCGACGTCAAAAACGTCGCTTCAGCGGCAGCGAATGAAATTTGACTTTCAACTGGATAAAAGAGAATGAAGACAAGGATGAACGGCATTCAGTGATTGCTTTGTTTCGATGAGTACGATGTCTCAACGAAGTCATTTGACAGATTCAGAAGCTTGGAGAATTGTTGGTATGTTATAAGGGGGCCAAACTCAAGTCGAAGTAGCGTAAGCCATTGGAGTGTCACAAAGTGTCATTTCCAGGATCTGGAACCGTTTTTGGAGAGTGGATGTGCAGGCCGAAGACCAGGGCAAGGTCGTAGACGGGCAACAACGCCCAATGAAGATCGGTATTTAGCGTTAACAGCTCGGAGACACCGAAACATGAACGCTACTCTTCTCCAACAACACCTTCACTCGGCTACAGGCACCACGATTTCAACTCAGAATGTCCGAAACCGGCTCCATGCTGTATGTCTGTATGCTCGCCGACTGATGGTATGTGTTAGATTAACATCAAGGCATCGTCGCGACCGCAGAGAGTGGGCAACCGAGCATGTCAACTGGAGGAGAAATGAATGGAGCAATATTCTGTTTTTTGACGAGTCCCGTTTTTTTGTGCATCCAGATAATAGGCGTATTTTCATCTGGAGGGACCGTGGCAGTAGGAATAATCCTGCGTTCGTGCACGAAAGTGTCAGATTTGGCGGTGGAGGAGTGTTGTGTATGGTGGCATCTCCATTGACAAGCGCACTGACCTCTACATCATTCGAGATGGAGCTCTGACTGGTCGCCGATATAGAGATGAGATCCTCAGACCTATTGTAGTCCTTTACGCTGCAGCAATCGGAGATAACTTCATTTTAATGGATGATAACTGCAGGCCACATCGTGCAAACCTGGTGGAGGATTTCCTTTTCGAGGAAAGAATCGTTCGAATGGAATGGCCAGCGTGTTCTCTAGACATGAATCCAATCGAGCACGTTTGGGACTCTCTATGAAGACGAGTTTCTGGCCGCCAACAACCCCCACAAACTCTCCAAGAACTGGAAAGAGCTTTTCTGGAAGAGTGGGGCAGAATACCCCAACTCGTCATTAATAGTCTCATTGAGTCCATGCCTCAAAGGTGTTCAACGTTGCTGGCCGCCCGTGGAAACCATACCCCCTACTGAAAATGATTTTCTTTGAAGAAAACACCTTTTCTTATTCTTTTTTTTCTCATATGCACAAATTGTGTTTTTTTTCCTTTTGTACACAAATGCGCAATAAAATGCATTTTTCTCTGCCAAACATGTGTAATTTATTCTCATATAACCTACTATGTCTGTCGACCATGTATCAATCAGCTAAAAAGTTTCCCCAGATACAAAATCCACCTAAAACTGCAATATCTTTTAATTGTTTTGAGCAGTGTATAATACATTCTACATTTTTTATTTTCGTCATTTTTGCCTTTAATATATTTCTTTATTACAATTTTAATCATTTACCATATTTTTGCGAGTCTTTATTGACGCATGATTAAATCTATTGTTTTAACTTGTACGCATTTTTCTGGGTTAAAGTTAATAGTAGGTCATTTATAACTGTAGGCGGGCTAAAAGTAGAATGCTAAAAATTAATGTATAGACTTATAATTATGTTTTTCGAGTATTAAAATGTTGCACTGTCATTATAGACTTGTAAACACACCTGAAAACCTAATATTCATAATTCTAAAACACCAGGAAGTGAGTTAAAAATCAGTTAACGATTTCAAAATTTCTTCTTTACATAGAAAAACTAGATTGACTTAAATAAAAAAGTGTAAAATTAGAACTGCAGTCAGAGAAAGAGAACAAAAAACAGGTATCGACAAAAAAAGGTTGTTATAAAATAGGGAGAATTTACCGTAGCAAAGCGCGAGTACTCAGATAGTATACTCTAAAGCTTTGATAACTCGCTACCTTCATGAAACTGCTTTTTTATTCAATCATACAAATTGGTAAATCTCAGAAGGATTTGGAAAAGAAAGGCTTAATGCCATTAATTTTGTATAGAAATCATGTAAAACCTCGATAACGCATCACATTCGAAAATCGGTGTCTCTATGCAATCAAATGTAATTTTAAACATTTAAATACAGCAATTGAATCATGATATCTCATCAGTCTTATACATGTGTGATTTATACAAAGTATATGAAATACACTGGCTCCAAAAGTTAAGGTAGAACATGTTTTTCAAATCTCACCAGAAAAAAAATGGTAGTCAGACTAAACTTCATAATTTACATGAATGACAATAATAAGTTTTAAAAAAACTTACGCAAAAATTGCAGTTACCATTTTTAGGTGCGTTCGTAATTATGTAAATACGTAGCACCTATTGTTGTCGCTCAGTCCGTCCGTCTGTCTGCCCGCATATAACAACGCAAAAACTATCCAACCGAATCGTTTGAAATTTAAAATACATAATTATAACATAATTTTGTCGAGTCATTTCAAATTTTATGAAAATCGGATGGATAGATCACTTACAGGGACAATCAAAAGGATTCCGTTACATTACGGTCAATGGGGAAAAAATTTTAACTGCATTTTAATCTTTTGAAATTTAAAACATATAATTAAAACATATAATGTACTATATCAGCAAGATCTGAATATTTTTAAAACTTCGTTATCGTACGAACGCACCTCATTTGCTACGTTCACGTGCAATTTCCAACTTGTTATTTTATAGAAAAGAATGGGTATTTGTGAATGGTAGAAAAATGAGCAATTACAAGCTTTCGTAATTTGGTGTGGTTTTGTTGTATTTGAACTATTGTTGTCAGTTTTGTTCACAACAACCAGTAGAGTCTAGAAATGTCTAGAAGAAGTCGTTTGCCAGATTCATTAAGGTGGCGGGCGGTAGAATGGATGGAAATGGGGTTGTCAGAGGCCGATACTGCTAGACGGCTCAATGTGTCTCACAGTGTAGTCCAACGACTCTGGGATCAGTATGAATTCAAAGATTCTGTGTCCAGAAGACAGGTTCCAGGGCGCCCGCGTGTTAAAACACCTGCAGAAGACCGGTTTCTAGCTCTTTCATCCCGAAGGAGAAGACGCACTACTGTGCCGCAACTTATTGCAGACCACTTTGCAGCATCAGAGAGAAGAATCTCCGCAACTACGGTGCAAAGACGTCTTCACAATGCAGGTCTCTATGCAACGCGACCAGTTGTGTGTGTCCCAATCAACAGACGACGGAGAAGGACCCGCTTATATTGAGCAAGAAAGCATGTTTCCTGGACCAGACAACAATGGGCTTTTGTACTCTTCACAGATGAGTCCAGATTCACACTGGAGAGCGATTTATGACGTTTTCTGATTTGGAGAGAACAATGCACTCGATACCATCAATCAAACACTGTCGAAACATACAGGTACAGAAACGGTGGAATCGTGCTTTGGGCAGGGATCTCACTCGGAGGCCACACTGATCTGCATGTGTTCCATGGAGAAACTCTGACTGGCGCGAGATATCAGGATGAGATTGTTGATTTTTGTGTACGCCCATATTCCGCTGCTATTGGCAATGGTTTCATTCTAAAGGATGATAATGCGAGACCATACCGAGCTGTGGTTTTTGAGGATTATCTTGGGGATCACAGTTTGGTGAGAATGGAATGGCCAGCTCACTCTCCAGACTTGAATCCGATAGAACATTTTCGAGACTATCTTGCAAGAAAGGTTGCGGCTTTAAGTTCTCCTCTAAGGTTATTAAATGCGCTGGAACAAGGCTCACTCTATGTCTGGTCAGCGCTACTTATTTCGTTGTCCGACAATTATATCTTTAATTATATATGTGACCCAAAACCATTCATAAGTCGTAAATCTCTTACACTGACTTTATATTTATCCAAGAGGGAAGACCGGAACGGAATGAGGTACCGGAGTAGACCAGGATAGGGCATTTATTTCCACCCGGCAAAGTTCCACAAGCCTCAGTTGGATGAAGGACGTCGATGAGTAGCGTCTGCCTGATTGCTGGAACTCATCAACTCACTTTGGTAACTTTTAGCTGGAAATTGTGAATGTTATAGTTGGAAATTTTCAAAGCAAGGTAAGCCTATTTTCCATATTTTGTCTCCAATTAACTTTAATTCCATTAAATTAATCATTTTTTTAAAATATTTTTCCATGATGCACTGATCGAAACATTAATGGTTAAGGGCAGGGCTGTCCAACGCGGCGCCCGAGGGCGCCATGGCGCCCTTTGCAGATATTGTTGGAGCCCTTTTGAAGATATCGTGTTTTTTAAACATTTTAGAAGTAAAACTTCATTATAAAGAATGCTTTCTTTAAATTCATTAATATTTTATCAACGATACTTTTAAAATCTGAAGCTGTTTTCTGAAGTTGAGAGCTGTTTAATTTGAAGGAGATAAAGGCTTGATTTTTCTTTCTTGACTTTTGAAATTTCAGAAGGTTTTTTCCTTTATTTCTTTATTTTTTCTATAATTTTGCTTAGAAAAATAATAAACAGCGCAGAATGATTTCTATCTATCAAAGTACTTCCAGATTATCCCACTGAAACGACCCACATGGTTTGGTCACTATCATGTTTGTCTGCTTCTGTACTTTTCATAAAACTAATCCACGCCTTCAAATAAAGCAAACCGTTTTTTCACATCCTAAAAGAAACCTATATCTCTGATTTTCATATTTGTTTATTTATTATTATTGTTATTATAGACGCGATTAAAGTTTCTGTCTCCTTACCGTACAAACATTTTTGAAATAGTCTTCTCATAAAAAAATGTACAATTTGAAATGTAATACGCGTAACTCCATAACTGTAGGGGTCTTTTGTTTACAACTGTACGGTTCATTTGCATTATGTGAAGACGTCCGTGTATACTAAAACTATGCGACACTATTGCCACATGTTTTTAGCCACGTAAATATTGGCGCCCTTCATTGAGTGCCAAGAGCCAAGATGCGCCCCTGGTTACTGAAAGGTTGGACAGGCCTGGTTAAGGGTAATGGTTTTTATGTGCACTTTTAAGCTTAACAAAATTTCCAAATCCGAAATTGAAGAATATCATTTGCACTAAGATTGATCCAATTAATTCCGAGTATTATTCAGAAGTTTATGAAATACTCTTTCTAAAAGTAGACGGATCGAAGAATTACTACATTAGCATGACAAATAGGAAATTTAAATACAGAAAAAATGGGAATATAGCTGATATTAAATATAATAATAAAAAAAGTCCTCGAAAAATTATATCTAGAAGAAATTATCCTTATAAACTTTAACGAAAGTAATATAATTTTTCCCTCCAAACAGTATTATCCATCCATTATGAGACAAACAATAGAGATTCTAACGAATAAAAATTCTTTGTGTAACGATACAAAATCATTCAACTTACCAAAACTGTGGCACGAGTTGCTCAATAGTTTAAAAAAATAGAATTAAAAATCCAAGTAAAACAAAAAAGTAACGTGCGTCATATGAAAAACTGAATGATGGCTTTTCAGTTTAATGCACTATAGATCATGCAACTTTGGAATATCATTTTTAATTGTTTTGAAATGACTCGGTGATGAGTTGAAACATGTCAGCAGTTAAATAAAATATTTTTTCTGTTTTTAAATCTTCCTTATATCTTTTTTAGCAATTAGAAAGTATGTATTAAAATAAGGCTTTCTTTTGTTACATATTTACAACCATAGTGACTTCAAATTTCACTTAATCCCAAATGTAAAAGCCAAGTTTATAGGGCTTAAAATAGGGCTCTTAAATTTACTTTTAAATTGAATGTTTGCATTTTTTTTACATGATTTTAAATAAAATAGTTGACTTCTTTCACACAAACACAGTGATTTCAAGGTCAAATTTATATGAACATTGTTTACTGCAGAAATGTGCAATTTCTAAATTATACTTCCGTCAATAAAACAGCTTGACAAACTCAATAACTTTACAAAAGAACCATTATATGGCCGTAATTAATCAAACCCTTAGCAATCTCACTTTAAAATTTCTCCTGGTACATTTCTGTAGAAGGCTTCTACATCTTCAAATTAATTCTGTAAGAAGGATAATTAATTGATTTTTCCAGTTCTGTTTTATGTTTTTATTTTCTTTCGAGTACTTTTAATTTTAAAGTATAAAGTCATTAATAAAGTTTCTAGAGAAGTACTTTATTTCTCTTTCAATAACTGGGTTCGGAATTAAAAATCGAATTTTATTTGAATGTTTCTTAAATGTAGTTTTAAAAAATGCATTCTTCAAATGCTCCATTTTTTCCATACTTAAATGATTCATATTTGATTCATATATTTTATTGAAAATTTTCATACTGAAATTAAACATATCGAAGTATAATCAAAATTCCCTGCTGTATTACGTGAGAAATTTCAGAATTTTCTCTACATAAATATAAATATCTGAATAAAAATGTATTAAATATTTAATAAAAAACATGCGTTATATATATATATATATATATATATATATATATATATATTTTTTTTTTTTTTTTTTTTTTTTTTTTTGATTTGGAAATTAACTCTATAGAGCAATTAATACAAAAAGACCAGTCGAATATCTTGAAAATCCATAAGGATAGCGGTGATATATTGAGCTGAATTTTGTTTGCCTTTGAAAAGCAACTGAATGATAAGGGATTTTCAACGAATTGTGATTTTATATTAACTAATTTCCTGCAAAAAAGTTGACCTTTAATGAACGTAAACTTGTAGCTTTCGGGCGGATAATACAATTTTGATAAATCTTATATATATATATATATATATATATATATATACAGGGTGATTCCAAATTTTTTTTACAATAAAAGAGGGGTGATAGTACACATCAAGAGAAACAATATTAAATAGGAGACCAAGGGTCCAAAACGTTTTCCTAAGGAGATAGCCGCCATTAAATTTTAGGGACCAAAATTTCAAATAAACATAAAATACGGAAAAATCGGTCGATTGATTTGCCGTTTTCACTAAAATTATTCTTTATGTCGGCATTTTCTTGAAATTAAATTTTACAGATAAATTTTAAAAAATGCCGATAGAGGGCGCTTTAGACTTTGGAGTAACGAACAACTATTTATTGCCGGTATGTTTTGCATCTCATTAAATGTTTTCGTAAGTTTACACTCAAATTTAAATTTTGAGCTCAAAATCTGTAGTTGGGAGTGGTTAAGTAACACAAACTGAGCTGTGTTCAGAGGGTTCAAATTTCAAATGATTAAAAAAACCCGGAAAAATTGGTCGATTAATTTGCGGTTTTCGCTAAAACTATTCTTTATTTAGGTATTTTCGTGAAAATAAATTATAAAGATAAATTTCAAAAAATGCCGATAGAGGGCGCTTTAGACTTTGGAGTAATGAACAACTATTTTTTGCCGTTATTGTTTGCATCTCTTTAAATGCTTTAGGAAAGTTAGACTTCAACTTAAATTTTGAGCTGAAAATCTGAATAGCAGGGAGTGGTTAAGAAGCACAAACTGAACTGTGTTCAAGGGGGAGGGAAGGTTCAAATTTAAAGTAATTATAGAAAATGGAAAAATTGGTCGATTCGTTTGCGGTTTAAAATAAAACTATTCTTTAAGTCAAGATCTTCTTGAAAATAATTTTTAAAGATAAATCTCAAGAAATTCCGTCAGAGGGCGCCTTAAACTTCAGAGTAACCAACAATTCATTTTAACCATTATTTTTTGGTTCTAATTAAATGCTTGCAAAAGCATTTTAAATGTTATCTGAAGCTTAGATTTAAACTTAAATTTTGAGCTCAAATCCCGAATCGTTATGAGGAGTTAAGAAGCGCAAACTGAAGTGTGTTCAGGAGTTAAAATTTAACCCTCTTTCCTCCTCGATCACAATTCAATTTTTCGCTACTTAAACAGTCCCAACGATTCAGAATTTCAGCCCAAAATTTAAGTCTATGCATTTGAAAGCATTTAATGAGATTAAAAAAATAACAGTTAAAAATAGTTGTATGCTACTCCAAAGTTTAAGGCGCCCTCTATCGGCATTTTGTGAAATTTATCTTTAAAAATTATTTACAAGAAAAAACTGATTGACCAAGAAAACTGCTGATTTAAAAATTAGTTTTAGCAAAAACCGCGAACGAATCGACCAATTTTTCCGCTTTTTTACAATTATTTAAAATTTGAACCCTCTGAACGCAGCTAAGTTTGTCTACTTAACCACTCCCAGCTATTCAGATTTTGAGCTCAAAATTTAAGTTCAAGACTAAGCTTACGAAAGCATTTAATAAGATGCAAAAAATAACGCCAAAAAAGAGTGTTTCTTTACTCCAAAGTCTAAAGCGCCCTCTATCAGCATTTTTTGAAATTTATCTTTATAATTTATTTTCACGAAAATACCTAAATAAAGAATAGTTTTAGTAAAAACCGCAAATCAATCGACCAATTTGTCCGTTTTTTATAATCATTTGAAATTTGTGCCCTCTGAACACAGCTCAGTTTGTGTTACTTAACCACTCCCAACTACAGATTTTGAGCTCAAAATTTAAGTTTGAGTCTAAGCTTATGAAAAAATTTAATGAGATGCAAAAAATACCGGCAAAAAATAGTTGTTCGTTACTCCAAAGTCTAAAGCGCCCTCTATCGGCATTTTTTGAAATTTATCTTTATAATTTAATTTCAAGAAAATGCCGACATAAAGAATAATTTTAGTGAAAACCGTAAATCAATCGACCGATTTTTCTGTTTTTTATGTTTGATTGAAATTTTCGTCCCTAAACTTTAATGGCTGCTATTTCCTTAGGAAAACGTTTTGGACCCTTGGTCTCCTATTTAATATTGTTTGTCTTGATGTGTACTATCACCCCTCTTTTATTGTAAAAAAAATTCGGAATCACCCTGTATATATATATATATATAAACTTGTTTTGATGGTTTACAATAGGGATGCAACGGATATCCGGCATATCCGGCTGATTTTTCAATATCCGAAATATCATCGGATATCCTAATCACAATCGCCGGATATCCGACTTCTCTATCGGATATCCGACAGAATGCAACAAACCAAATATATATTAATAACAGTAATCGTTTGATCCCAAACAATGCGAAAAACTTTTGTTTATAATGCAAAAGATGACATATTATTATAAGTTCCCTATCGATGAATAAAAGGTAATTCTCAAAAGTTTAAAGAATTGCCAGCTTTCCAACTATTTATATTTAAACTCTGTAACAAATTTAAAAATTTACCTTTACATCTTTTAGAAAATTGTATCTACTTTCAGATTGTAAAACAAAATTTGAAGTCAAAATAGCAAATAAAGCTTTTGTGCAAAAATGTATAAAGATAAAAAACCAACATTAAGAAATGCACAAATAATGCATGAAAAGAATAGAAAACAGCCGTTTCAAATCTACTATCGAGATTCTTCATCATTATAAGACTCAGCGTGCTAGAAAAAGCTAAGCTGAGCAAAGCAACAGGGAAGCACAGTCTTATATACCTATTACGGGAGCGAATGGGTTATTCTCTACAATACTGGAAATTTGACCAAGCAGTCTGACTTGAATGTTACATAGGTAAATTTTCATAAAAATTGGATAAATTGCTAGTAATTGGTCAATTGTTGAAGATTTTAATAGCAGCAGAAATCGTTATAAAATTTTAAACAAAAGTACATATTTCCCATTCACTTTATCATTAACTCATAACAATAAATGTGAGGGAATGATGAAATTAAGATGTTTTTACTAATTGTCATGAAAAATGCAAAATTATGGAAAAAACCGAACTGATTCCTTAAAGAAGAACACATAATATATAATGTATGATAAAATTAAAAATTTAGAAAATTGCTAAAAATTTAGCATTCTGTGTGAGGGAATGACTGCTAATAAAAATACTCCCCGATTTTCTGATTGAAAAAAGTTTCTAGAAAATTAACAAAAATTTATACCATCAATTTATGTTGCTGGACTGACGAGTACTCAAATTAGCTTCCTCTCAGTGAAGAATGCTAGAATATTGCTCATCTTTAATGATAGGTTATTTGCGATAATAGCAAGGTGTGAGGGAATGATGGTCTAACATGGGGAGACATATAATTGATTGAGTAGACTACATAATTATAATAAAAAATAATATTTTTACTATTTTTTGTAAGATACCAATTAAGAACTTTATTTTGCTTAGGGTGTTTTTAATTATTTTTATTTCTGAATGGAAAAAATCAGGCAGTAAAGTATGGAAGTATGGGTAGGGGAGAGGTGAGGGAAGATAAGCAAGATATATCTTACATTTTTAAATATTAAATTTGTTTATTTTTAAATTTTACGCCCTGCCCCTAATAAACAAACTTTAGACCTTCTAATAAAAGTATAAATAAATAAAAATAAAATGAAATTTAGAGCATTTATATGGCTGGGAAACACTTTTTGCACTATTGCAGAGAATAACCCGAATGGTAATAGATTCGAAACAGCTGTTTGCTACCTTACATGCATTTCTAAACGTTGGTTTTCTATCTTCATAAAATTTGAAGTTGTTTATTAAATGGTGATTTTACCAATTTTCTTTCTTTCTTTTAATTTAAACAATGGGTTAATTGGTTTTTGAGTTACACATCTAAACAAACCTATTTTTAATTTTTTCTATCTTTCAAAAAAGAAATTATTGTAATCAATTTTTTTTTTTAATGAATTTGCGTGTTTTAGGGATCAAATATCCCCAAAAATATGTTTATTCAAAACATCTGTCTGTCCCAGTGTCGCCATCATACTATAAAAAAGTGTATGAAGTTATGCATAGAATGATCCAAATATTTTGTGCATATTTGTGACTGTAATCAGCAGGTTCTTCTTCAATATGGAAACATTTCGCTGTAAGGCGGTGCTGTAATCGCAATTTTTGTGCCATTTTCATTGTTCTACCATCAAATACTGTATGAAGTTATGCATAGAATTGAACCAAATTTCTTTGGATACATTTCTGGGAATGACTGTCTGGTCTTCCTTCAATTTGAAAATAGTTTGCCTAAAGATGGTACTGTAATAATGATTTTTGTAAAATTATTTTGATTTTTCATAATCCTTACAGAGAATTGGTGGTTCGTGCAGCGATGCGAACTTCGTATCTTTCTAAAACTGGCTATTCGCAAACAACTGATGTATAGCAGAGCAGAAAAGAATATTGATTTTAATAAATATCATGATCGAGATTAACTCATTCTTAATCTAATTAACTGACTGCAGCAAAAATTCTAGATGAAAATAAAAGTTGGTATAGTACTGAACTAACAATATTGAAGTAGTATTAATACAGTTGACTCCCTCTACAACGAAACTCTATCCAGCGAATTTCTCTATTTAACGAATTTTTTGTAGGAACGGTCAATTTTTTTTCATGATTACATTAAAAATAATCTACATATAGGGAAATATATATCTCCATTTAAAGAATTTTTTCAAAAATGTTTTTTTATATGTTCTGAAAACGCTTCAAATTATTTGTAGAGTAAATTTTTTTCATTGATTTCTCGTTTATGTAAGTCATAGCTACATAGCATCCTCTACCTTATTCCTTATGTCCAAAAAACGGCATTCAACCCCTCCCCCCCCCAAAAAAAAAAACATTTTTGCATGGTTATACTTGATTTTGTTTTAGCCAAGGTGAGCTTGCGTTCTTGGAAAAGAGTGAAAAATTTGCTTGCTATTGGAACGATTTGCAATAATCACAAAGCATCCTAAAAGATAAAACTATTCCATTGTCGTCTTGAAAATGGTGTTTATTTCTTGGTTTGGATAATAAGTCAGCAATAAGGAAGGGGTGAGGGGGTTGCAGAAAAGGTTGTTTTTTTTCAGCAAGTTTTCATCTACCTAAACTAACTCTCATTAATTTTAGAGTTTAGAGTTTATGTTTGTTGTTTGTGGCGACTTGGAACAGTTTTTGTTGTGAGAGATCATTTGAATGAAGAATTGTTACTAAACGTCATCTATGCTGGTGTTATCTTTTACTGCATCTGCATAAAAACTCCTTTGGGATAAGCATAACGCTTTCTTATAAAGTACAAAATTTTTTGCCATTTTCTATTCAACGAATTTTTTGACTGAATGATGGATTTCGTTTATAGAGACTCGACTGTATTTATAAATATTTTTTGAAACATTCAGATATATGGAATAGAAGAGTTTTGGGATTTGTGCATCCAACTAATTATTTTCATGATTTCATTATAAATATTTAAAATTAAAAGTTTTGTTAATAAATTTGAAAGTGATTTAACTTAAAATAAAATTAAATGTAGCTTAAGGTAAAACCGTATTAAATAATTAAAACATGAAAAAAATCATTAAATAAACCTATGTTTGGAAACAACTCTTCAACCATTGGTATATTCATAAGCTTTTTTATGCTTACATTATAAACGGAAGCTATGTATTTCTTTGTGAAATTACTTTACAATTATAAAATAAACATATTGATAAATGTGTAAAATTTGTTCTATAAATTATCTGCATTTCATTGTACAAATTATTAGCAATTATCAGCATTTCATTGTAATTATTAGCCATTATCAGCGTTTCATTGACAAATAAGCAGAATATTTAAATGTTTGAAGTACATTTTTTATTCAATATCATAGCAAACGCGGTAGCGTTTGGTATAATATGTTTAAGAAATAGAAAGTGCAAACAACTTTCTAAAATTTCTGGAGAACCAGTTGAGATACGGCAGTGTAATTTTTTTTAAAAGATAGAACTCGACGAGACGAGAGGTAGCATTCAAAAAATTACTGCAGCTTCGAATAGTTTTTTATTTAATTTTTAATGAAAAAATGAAAGCAAAAAGTTCAACTAAGTCTAGCTAACGTTTCCGTGGATGGATTAACTTCGTTTTTGGTTTATTTTAATCCTCATGGTAAAACTTAGAACAGTTTTTTTTTCATCTTTGTATGTTTGTCGGTCGCTGAGAAAATCGAATTTTTGTCTGAAATTTTCAGCTGAAGATAGTCTTTTTCTTATATTTGTTTCTTCTTGTAATTGTTGCACGTAAGTTTAAATGAACATAAAAATTGCTATGTATGTAACATAAATAAATTAGATAAATCACGTGAAAAAATACCTTTTTTTTTTTTTTTTTTTTTTTTTTTTTTTTTTTTTTTTTTTTTTGTTATTTTCATGTATTATATTCACTATCTATTTTGACGATTTGTTTAATAGAACAAAACAATTTATATATTTAAAAAAAAAGAAAAAAATATTTATTAAAAAGTAAAGAACAACATCCGGGTTGACATATCAAGCAAAATAACGACACTCTGGATTCAGTTAAATACTCCGATGCGCATATGACATTGGCGTCAGAAAAAAAAATTCGCCAACATGGTGCGCGTATGACATCTGTGCCAAAAATGCATACCTATTTTATTTACATTACGTACGGTGCTACTTGATTATCAGGTCGACCAATTTCACTCATTTATAGAAATCGCCAAACTATTCGCCAAATTACTCAAAAGTAAAAATGTTGCCATTAAAAAAATTTAAGTTTAGAAAATTGATGAATTTAGGTTAAAAAAATAAAAGTCATTAACGAAAAGGATTACTTTAATGATGACGTTTAGTTATGACATTGAGACGTACCAAATATAAAATTTGATTTATTCAGGTGATTTCGAACAAAAGAATACTAATAAAAGTTTTCATATTTTAATGCAGAATTTATCAAATCAAACCATAAAGAAATATTTGTAAGATATCGCGTATGTGAATAACATTGAAGTATTTTAAATGTAATATTAGAATTTATTAAAAAGCATAAAAAATATGGTATTACGTATTAACGCCACCGCAGCAGAAGTTGCGCTAATGTGCCAATAAAGAGCAATCTTGTTCGCACGCGCACAAAAAATGGCATCAAAAATAGGCTAAAAAAGTACTAAAGTACTAAAAATAACGTCAAAATGAGCAAAAAAAAAACACTAAAAAGGCACGAACAACAAGATAACTCTTTATTGGCGCATTAGCACAACTTTTACTGCGATGGCATTAATACGAAGGTACCAAAAATATCAATGTTAGCGGAAATTTGTAAGGAGTTACTAAATGCTTTTTATTTAACCAAATAATGTCGGCGGATACAACCATAAAGTAACTTTAATAAATTATATATTATATTTTTCTTAATTAATATCAAGAGCAAAATAAACCACGGATTTGAACGAAAAAAGTACAGAACTTTATTAAAAGATATTAAAAGACATACCAATTAAATACATTCAACTTAATTTCTCAAATGAAACATTCACAACTAGAAAAATTCTAGAAATTGAATAACAATTAATATAAGAATATTCCCGAAGGAATAATAATTTAACACAAAAGCATTTCTAAACAAAACGAACTTACATCCGACGGGATTTGAACTCTCTATCCGCTGCTGAGCAGCCAAATGCCTTACCTCGAGAGTCATTGGCAGCTTATTGGCATAGAGCTTATTGGCATAAAATTTATATTAAATAACAAAAGAACAAATAAATTTAAAATCATTTGATCACTAAACAAAACAAGTGTAGCGGGTTTAATGTCAAGGAAGTGTAACATTTATGTTCATCCATTATTGGCATATAATCTTACAGTTTGTCTATCGTTCTTTGGTCGACGGGATAAATTAAGTAGTTATATATTTACTTATAGTATTTTTAATAAAATGAAAGAAAAACGTGCAAGTTAAAGGTATCTGATATATGTATTTTTAATTTATGTGTTTTTTAATGAAAGTCTTGTATTTTAAATAAAGCTAGTAACAGCTTTATATTTAAAATGAAATTATGGCGAAGGAAACCTATTTGGCGATTGTTTCGAGTAGCTAAAATAAAAGTAGGAAAATAGCCGTCGGGCATATAAAAAATAAAACAATCAGATAGGAGCTGTTGATGACAGTCACAAGACTTATGCTGGTATTTATATAGGTACTATAGCAAAATTTGCAACATCTCTGGTGTTAAACTAGGACTCTCGAGGTAAGGCATTTGGCTGCTCAGTAGCGGATAGAGAGTTCAAATCCCGTCGGATGTAAATTCGTTTTGTTTAGAAATGCTTTTGTTTTAAATTATTATTCCTTCGGGAATATTCTTATATTAATTGTTATTCAATTTCTAGAATTTTTCTAGTTGTGAATGTTTCATTTGAGAAATTAAGTTGAATGTATTTAATTTGTATGTCTTTTAATTCTTTTAATAAAGTTCTGTACTTTTTTCGTTCAAATCCGTGGTTTATTTTTCATATCATGCATTTTATATAGCAATGCAATGATTTTTATAATTATTCTGATATATCAAAATTTTATGCTGTTGTTATCATTTTATAAATTTTGACAGCAGCAATTATTTTTCTTTTTAAGATATTAGAAAATCTTCAGTTATTATCAAAAAAATTAAATGACTAGTATTAAAAAATGCTCTGACGAGCACCAAAAAAGGTTAATATGTTTTTAAGTATGAAAAAGGGTTTGACAAGTGCTTCTGTTAATTACTGAGCATGAGGAAGGACAAGGGATTCCTTCTTGGCTACAACTCACTTCAATGCCAACTTTGAAAAAATCATATTTGCGCTTTTTCCATATAAAAGAAATTTGCGGTTCTTTAGTAGAACTTCCCATCGAGCTTTAGATGTTAACCAGGAGTGTAGTCGTAAAAATAACATAGGATATATGCTCTAAGCAGAGGGATACCCTAGAATGTGTATACTATAAGCTTTCTTGAGAAACAGAGGGTATATGGTGTTCTATTAAAAAGTCCAGAAGGTAATACGGCGTATAACCTGCACTACATCCCTGATGTTAACTGCACAGTTCACTCTGCACTATACTACAAATCAATTTTCTGTGCAATTATACACTTAGGGCATGCTTGGTGCAGTGCATGAATGTGATACCTACAGGAACTAGGTTTTTGGCACTATGTCGTCTTCCCTTACATTTATGTCTAATTAAGCTGTATCTTTACTGGTTATGTCTTTACACTATACATTTTTATAGTAACTGCGACTAATTTGTTTTCACGGAAAAAGCGCAAATATGATTTTTTCAAAGTTGGCATTGAAGTGAGTTGTAGCCAAGAAGGAATCCCTTGTCCTTCCTCATGCTCAGTAATTAACAGAAGCACTTGTCAAACCCTTTTTCATACTTAAAAACATATTAACCTTTTTTGGTGCTCGTCAGAGCATTTTTTAATACTAGTTATTAATATACACATACAGGGCTTGAACTTTAGCATGGGATGGCTGGATTCATGCCTTAAAATATCTTATGGCCAAGACATTCCCGTTTCCAAAACAAGAAAAAAAAATCCCTTTTTGAATTTTTTTTTTCTTTTGTTGGCGATCAAATCTCAGGACTGACTGACTATTTTTGTGATATTTTCCGCTATCAATTGGCAAATCTCACAGTTTTCTCTTACGGCAATTATACAAAATTCATGATTGGTTTTTTGCATTTGATTGAAAAACTTTGTAATTTTCCTCACAATTTTCTCGCTTGCTCGCCTCACAAACGTTTGCAACTTTTTTCTAGAGACCGATTGGCAAATTTCACAATTTTTTTCTCTCAACTGAATGACAAATTTAGCTATTTTATTCTGCGACTGATTGAAAAATTTCCCTTTTTGTTTTAGTGACATTCTGCTGAAATTATTAATTATTTTCCTATGTCCAGCCGAAAAATTTGTGTTTTTTCTCTGTTACCTGCTGATGATTTTCATGATATTTGCTTGTGACAGGCTAAAAAATTTCACAATATTTTACTGTAAATGACTGATGAATTTCGCTATATCAATAAATATAAAAAACTTTGTTAAATCACCATAAAAGAAAAGAAAATGGTGATTTAACAAAGGTGGCACATCGCACATTTTGTAATCAATGGGCTTTATAATCATACTTCTTTTTTCGTTTAAAAGATGATCTTTTATATGATGTTTCTGTTTGGATTTTTTTTTTTTTTCCATATCTGATAATTTGCATCTGCCCATTTTGTAGCTTTTATTTTCTTCTTTATTAAAAATGACATTTTGATTTCCTATTCAAATAAAAATTCTTCTAAATTTAAAGAATTTTGTAAAAAAAATAACAATAAATAAATGAATAAAATGAGGACATCCATTGTCCAAAACAAGATGTTTAAATGTTTCCCATTGAGTTAATGAAAATAAGTAAAAACATTGTATTTTTATGATGATCAAAACATGACTCATGTAATAAGAGTCACATACTACATACGTCATGGATTTCCTGGACCAATAATAAGCAAAATAAAATGCAGACACCACAAGGTCCATTCTCAACCGTTCTCACATCAACTGCTTTCCAAATGATTGAAAAAAATGGCAAATTTAAGGAAACACATTTAGAAACAATAAATAGTTTATGTGCATAGTTCACAGAAATTAGGACATGACCTTTTTTAATAAACCATTTCTCATGGAATAGAGGAAACCTACTGATTATGTCCTTTTCAGAATTTCATATGGGTTTAAAATTCCATTGCATAGAAGAACATAATTCAATTAGCTAAAATGTCAGAAATTACAGTATTGACGATAATTCCACTAAGTGGTATACAATCACCGCAGGATATTGACAATACAATCATCTAAATGCATTATTCTTGCAAGTAAATTAAAAATGAATGCCCATCAGATTTTACAAAATTAAAAAATAAATAAATAAAAATAAAAAAGTGTAACTTACAAAAGATTCTAAACCACACAAAATCGAATAAAATCTAAATTAAAATATTCATTTAGCAACTCAATTATTAATTGTCCATAACACTGAGTGAAAATTGAAATAGATATGATATATATAAGGCTTGATTCTTTTTATTTGTTTTAATTAAAATACACATTTTGGATAATTATCTTGAGTTGTTGATTTAAATTATTTCAATGGAATTTTGTTATGCTGGTATAAATTAAATATTTAAATGGCATGTAAAAAATAATAGTTTTTTTTTAAATTTCTTCCTTCTCATATAGTTTAACTTCCCTGCATTTACAAATGTTATGAGGAAAACTCTATCTGCCTGGGAAAACCTGAATTTCAAGCCCTGATAGTCAAAGATATATAGTTTCTGTAAATTATATTCCAATACGTTTAAAAGTTGTAATGGTGTGTGAAACACGTTTGCAATTTATTATTTGAGATGGCATTGCGTAGAGAAATAAACAAACATTCACCATAACTAAAAACATATTTAGTACCGGATATCCGATCGGATATCCGTCCGGATATCCGAATCCAGCAGGCAAATCGGATACCGGATATCCGGTATCCGGCAAAATCAATATCCGTTGCATCCCTAGTTTACAAAGAAGTACTAAACTATCAATAATAAATTAAAATTGAAAAAAAAATGAAAATTAAAAATGGTAATTTGTAGAAAATCCCCAATCATCCAACTATTAGATAGTTTTCCTAAGAAATAATACCTATTGCAGTCTTTACCATGGCGCGACATTTGAAAAATTCTTTTAAATTAACCTTATACTATATTAATTTCCTTTTAACAACATTCTATACTTACAAGGAAGGTCTCCATACGTGCATACCCCGAAAAACCTGAAAAAAATTACAGAATGTTCTTCTCGTGTGGATATATACGTTTATAAAAAAAAATCGGCGGAACCTCCATTCAGTATCCGTAAAAAATAATGAAAATTTCGTTATTTGGCGATTTATCACCGGTTGGCGAAGGAATGTAATTTCAAAAAATACTTTTTGTCAAATATACTTCAAGAAAAAAAAAGTTTCATGTTGAACTTGTTTTGATAAATTTAATTTAAATAACTTTAGTTTTATAAGTTTTAATTTTTTTTAAGTATAATTTTGTTATATCGATATTTATATGTATTCAAATTTAATCATCAAAATTTGAGATTTAAAACGAAATTCATGATTTTAATTAATTAAATTTGTTTTCTGCTCAAAGTCCATTTGAGAATTGTCGATTACATTTTGTTGCTATGGAAACATGTGGCTTTTATTTTTTAATACGCTTAAATTTATGAAGATAATTTTTCTCAATAAGATTTTTTTTTATCAATGAAAACGTTTTTTCCAGTCATTAATTAAATAGCTACTTCAACAAATAATATATATATGCAATATAATATGTATATATATGTATGTAATATATTAATGTCTCTCATTGTTTATGTTTAAATTCATTAAAAACGATTTACACGCATTCTAAATATCCAGCAGTTTGGAGTTGCATAATAATCGTTTGCTTTCGGCGAGGAAAAGAGCTGCCCGCCAAATCGAGTGACTCTTTCGTCTTTTCACGCCAAATATTCGAAACTATTTTATTTTTTTACATAATTTCTAATGTGATTCCGCAGTTAATTTTGACGGATTCTTTATTACTTACATAAGCACTTTAATTCGTATTTTTTTCATAAAATTCTGAGTATGCCCAGTATGGAGACCTTCCTTGTTAATTCAACTTATTAAATTAAACTCTTATTGAATTAGTGTTATTTAATATTAATTAATCTTGCAGCTTTTTAATGCATTTATTCACTCTTTTTTCAGTCAAATTAAAAAATTTTAACATTAGGACTGCTTATGTTCCTTTAAATTCTACTAATAAGAATGTTTCTTTTACGTGATTGGGTACTACTTGATTATCTCGTCGAACAAAAAAGTTTGTAGCCAACTTGACGAAATATCGCTAAATTGATGACAAAAATTACGCGAAAAAATGGATGCTAACATGGCGCTATTTCTGGTATTTCGACAAATTCCCATAGACTCCCATTGTAATCTGGTAATTTATCCAATACTTTTGTTAGAGCAAGGACTGTCGCCATCAGTTTGGCATCTTTTTTTTTTCTTTAAATCGGTTCGCTAACTACCCAAGATTGCTTAAATATTGCTATTTAGAAAGTATTTAGAGCGGTTTTCGCGCATTTTTATCCGTTTTAAATTTTATATTTGTTAACAAATGTTCTTAGTAATCATTTATATCTTATAATTAAAGAACATGCCAAATTTTATGTTTTAGGCCCTTAACATACAGACCTCGCATTTTTAGAACGCTTTTTGCTCTTTTACCCCCTTTGGATTAGTGGAATCGACATAAGATGTAGCCTATATTGCAGCAAGGACTATCACCATCATTTTGATATCATTATTTTTAAGTACGGTTTGTTTTTGATGAAATTGCTTAAAAATCCCAATTTAGAACATATTTAGAACGCTTTTCGCTCATTTTCACCCCTTTTGAATTCCATATTTTTTAGAAAATGCCCTTAGAGATCATTTATATCTTATAAATAATTAACATGCCAAATTTTATTTTTCTAGGTCCTTCAGTAACACAAAAGTTGCATTTTTAGAATGTTATTTGCTTCTTCGCCCTCTTTTGGTTAATGGTATACGCATAAAATATAGTCTATGTTTGAACCGGGGCGAAAACCATCATTTTGGTACCATTAATTTTGAAATCGATTCGGTAGTTTCAGAGATTAACCTCGATACTCGCCAAAAGTGACGCCAACTTGGCACTATTTCTGATATTTCGCGAAATTCCCATAAACTCTAAAATGCCAAACTTTATCTTTCCAGTCCCTCAGCGCCGAAACTAGCCTTTTTCGCGACCGGGGCAAACATGGATTTTGGCGCCCTTCACCTTCTGTTCTGGTGGCGCTCGGGGCACGTGCCCCCTCCCTCCTCCAGTTTCGGCCCTTAAAGTCCCTTAACAAAAATACATCGCATTTTTAGAATGTTTTTTGCTCTTTTACCCCCTTTGGGTTAGTGGCATCGACGTAAGGTATATCCTATGTTGGAGCAAAGACTGTCATCATCATTTTGATTTCATTACTTTTACGATCGGTTTGTTGTTTGCTGAGATTGTTTTAAAATTGCTATTTAGAACTTTTTTCGAACGCTCTTCGCGGATTTCCATCCCTTTTAAATTTGGTATTTTTTAGCAAATCTCATTAGTGATCATTTATATCTTATAAATAATTAACATGCCAAATTTTGTGCTTCTAGGCCCTTCAGTAAAACAAAAATTACATTTTTAGAATGTTTTTCGCTTCTGAACCCTATTTTGGTTAGTGGCATAGACGTAAGATATAGTATATTTTGAACCGGGGCGAATACCATCATTTTTGTACCATTACTTTTGAAATCGGTTCGGTAGTTTCAGAGATTAGCCCTGATACTCGCCAAAAGTGACGTCAACTTGGCACTATGTCTGGTATTTTGTGAAATTCGCATAAACTTCCATTGTAATCCAATAATTTACCCTCTAACCAACCATTAATGTTTAATTAATGGTGATTTCTGATTTTTCCCTGTTTATAGATTCAATAACCTACTTCCACACCAAATTTCAACTTCCTAAGTCACCTGGAAGTAGTCAAACATTTTGATGAGTGAGTCAGTGAGTCAGTGGTAAAAACAGCGGTTTTCAGACGTCAATTTCTCGTGAACGGTAAAATATTTTTTAAAAAATGTATAGGATTCGGAAATTAGAAGATTCTAATTTCCGAACACGACATTTTAGAACACGACATGAAAAATTGCAAGTGTGTAGATCAAATAGAATTTAAGTTATTGAGGGGTCAAAAGTGGCCCGAAATGGTTCGGGTAATATAACCCATGGCCAGTGTGTCGCCTTTTACTTTGTGAACTTGGCTGACATACTGCCGTGTGTCTAGATTAATTACACGAATATCTACTATAGCACTGTGGGATGCTGAGGATTTCGTCATTTATATGTTCCTCTACATCAGCATCACATCACAATCTTTTATTTTCAAATGATTCCTTTTAATTTTATTTTCACTCATCAAAATACTTTTTCTTATGTAATTCGAGTCGAAGTCCTGTTTTCATAACTTCAGAAATAATAATAATAGTAATAATGAAATAGTAATTGACTGAAAACAAAATGTTTTGTTCGTTATAGCCGATTCTTAAGTTTTCGGAGGTTCGCTATTAAAAGATAAATTAGCATTAAATACTTCAGAAAAACGGCGGGACCAAAATTTTTTTCGTTTTATCCGTGAGTTCTTTATGTACCGGGTTCGCTACAATGGGGTTCGACTTTAGTATAATATGAACAAAATACACTACAAACGATTTTTCTCCATAGACTGTAATGTAACGTAATTCTTTTTGTTGTCCCAGTAAATGATCGATAAATGCTATCCATATCGTATTCTATAGCAATCACCTTGCAGTGTACTTCATATATATGTATATAGATTTCAATGTGTTTAAAATTATGAAATATCATTAAAAATCACCGTATACGAACACCCCCATAGGCCGTAATGTAAAGAAATTCTTTTGAATGTCCCTGTAATGAAATTATGACTACTACACGCTACATTTTACAATACCGAACATTCCATAGTGATGATATTAACATTTTTCAATTTCATGGCGATGCCGCTATATCGACGCCAAAATTATTTTTGACCAGCTTGATAAATCACCCACCGTGCACTGATACTAAATATTGCATTATTTATGTCATACATGATTAAAAAATATATAGAGAGAGAAATAAATGGCTTTTAAATCCATAATTATTAAAGATTAGTTTGAAAATATAATTTTATCAATCTACGATTTTGTAGAAGCGTATGTTTGTACTTAAGAAATACGAGGTGGAACCCGTCAAATTTCGACGAAAGAAAATGTTTAGGAAGGAACTGTTTCATTGTTTTTTAATAAACCCACAAATTTAGCTACAGTAAAACATTCATCTTAGATTGGTCAGTCTAATTCTCAAATAAATATTATTTTAAGCTGAACAAACATAAAGAAAAAAAACTTTTTCTATAAAACTCAGTTGTCCAAATTATTAAAATTAACATTTAATCGCATATGTAATCAGTAGAGTACAACCAATGTCAGTTATTATGATGAAATTATCAATTGAGGATCTTATGTTTGGTATAAAGCGAATGAAAAAAAAATTATTCCTAAATGGACATGATCACAGAATTCACATGTAAAATCTATACCCGTCATTATTTTCATCATCTCAAAAATTAAATACTCACTTCTCATAGTATTTTAATTTGATCATTTTAAAATCACTTGCTTTTTTATATTTAAAAGAAAAAAAAAGTTACTTGCATTTGCTAAAAGCATTCCATTTATCAATTTTAAGAGAAAATGGCGTATTTCTGTTGCCACAATTACGAAATTCGTACTAAAAACTATAAAAAAATTAATAATTCATAAATAAATTGAGGTATAACTTTCAAACAAAATGCATTTAAAAGCACATTTTTTTCTCAATACGACGATATAAAATTGAAAATGTGCAATATTTTGAAATATAAATGTTGTTGTACCTAAAATTGCTAAACCGAATTGCATGCAAATGTGTTGCCATGCACAAAATGACGTATGCGTTACGCACAGATACGTTTGGCCTTTATAATATAGACTAGCAGCCTCCGCCCGCTACGCTGGTCAGTTTCTCTAAAATAATCTTGAATCAAACGAAATATATTTAAAAATATATATAATTTAAGAAATTACACCAACCATTTGAAAAATGTTTCACTCGAAACATTCATCTATCATTTTAAACTAAATACCAGTTGTTTTATTGTGTATTATCCGTGCCACTGGTATAAATGTCTTTATACATGTGCTGCAATTTGAAGGTACGGTTTGTTTAAGCTACATCGCTCCATTGTCGCCAAGCATAAAAGTTGGCGACGAAAGAAAGATTTCAAACTATGTAACATTGTTGGTGTGAAAGTTAGAATCACTATTGGCACATAAATTTTCCTGGTTAGAACCGACCGATTGTAAAACGCCATGGCTAGTGGATTGGTCGCCCTCGAGACATGATTTTTTACAATTAATCGGTTCGGCATTAAATTGCTTCCTTTTTTGTGATCGCCTTTCAACACGTAATTGGTTTTCAGCGGCTCGATAATCTTTTGATTTGCTCGTTTTCTGCATTGAAAGACGTTTTTGCGCCAAACCAAATATAGTACTAGTTAGTTATCCCATCGACCAATTTCGCCAAGTGATACGAATCGCCAAACTAATAAGCAACTTATACATGTTGACTAAATTTTTATTTTAAATAACAAAAGAACAAATAAATTAGTAAAACATTAATAAAAAGTCGAAATAAAAATCACTTCATGATTGTTTAAGTACGCGTATTTTGTTTGATGTCATTGAATGCGACATTCACGGTAATTCATTTCTTTGGCTTCAGCTTTTTCCGTATCTGTTAATTCCCGTCTACCTATTTTTAAATTTGTTAGTTTTCTCCTTTATTACAATGATTTTAAACATTTTAATTTCCTATTCAAATATAAATTCTTCTAAAAGTAAAGAATTTAATTTAAATTCAAAAGTGACTACGTCATTTTGTCAATCCTCCACCGAAAACAACAACCATTTTTCAATGGTTAATAAACAATCTTAATATCGAATCAAATACCCACAATTTTTGTCTGATTTATGTAATCTTACATTGGTCAGTTCAAAGTTCATTTTGGCAACAAAATACCTCTAAAATGACTAAATAACTGACAAATTATAAAAGTACTAAAGTAATTAAGAATTTTTTAGTAGGTTTTTATCTTGAATTCCACCTGAATTTGCTTCTGAGATATGGTGAAACATATTATTTTAGACCATCCGATGAACTTCCCAAAGAGAGATTTTTGATATATATATAGATAAGGATTCAAAATTTCAGGTTTTTGCGCCGAAGACATCGCCAAATTAGGAAAATGTGAAGTATCTCACAAAGTACTGGATTTAAAACAATTTGCTTAGTACTATTCAATTAAGCATGAAAAAATCCACTAAAATATGCACTAAAAAAACAAATAATTAGTAAAATATTAAGAAAAATATCAATAAAAAGTCGAAATAAAAATCATTTAATGACATTTTAAACACGTGAATTGTATTTAATGTCATTGAATGCGACATTCACGATCATCCATTATTAGCATCTAATCTGATAGTTTGGCGATAATTTTCTGGTCGACGGGATAACCTAGTAGTACCGTTTTTTTTTATTAGAATGAATGATAAATTAATTGCAAATTTTTTTCATGATAATGATTTTTTCTTCACATTCAAAATATTTCTTTTTTAGTGGTGGTAAAATAACTGCAGATGAAAAAGATATAATAGTAAGGCTAAAACACAGATTTAATGACTGCTTGGCATATGACTCTGCGGAGACTCGATAAGTACGCTAATTCTATCAACCTAAATATCCAGATAGAGTGTAAACAAACAATTGGTACCATTTGATTATTCCGTCGATCAATTTCGCCAATTTATACAAATGGATATAATTTTTATTTTAAATAACTAAAGAATTAATAAATTACTACAATATTAATAGAAATAGAGATAAAACATCGAATTAAAATTAGTTGACGAGGTAACAATTATGCAAAACATATTTAATGTCAAAAGAATGTGGCATTTACGATCATCCATTATTGACATTTAACCTTATACTTAGGCGACAGTTTTTTGGTCGATGGGAGATCAAGTATTGCCAAATAATGTAAAAAAATTACATAAACAATAATATTGCCAATAATATTTAGATGCAGATATCATCTACGGATCACGTTGGGACGATTACAACAAAATTGAGATTTTATGCCTCACGTGGTTATCCAGTAATAGTCGTCTATTTATCAGTAAACTATTTCATTATTTTTCTTTTCTATTTTAAAATTATACAAATTGTTTTGTTCCATAATTACTAATAGAATTAATTATTTTATTATTATTATTAATCCACATTACATTTTCTTGGCAACGGGAAAGAAAAATGGTTATTTTTTATCGGAAAAATTTTAATTGATTCTGTATGAAAAATAGTGAAATTTTGAATTATTAAGAAAAATATTTGAATAAATCAATTAAAAATTAGCCTATGTTCACCGGAAATAGATTAGCTTTAAAACGGTGAAAGAATTTTTCAAATCCATCAAGTAGTTTAGGGACCTATTCAATTCAAACAAACAAACAAACAATCAAATCTTTCCTCTTTATAATATTAGTATAGATAAAATTGCAAAACCGAATTGCATGCGAATGTCTTGTCATACACAAAATGACGTATGCGTTACGCACAGATACGTTTGGCCTTTATAATATAGATATATTCTTTTTGTAATATTTTTAGACATTATTGTACGCATTTTTTTCAGCTATATCTATGATGAAAGAGGAAAACATTATTCGAAAATTTCCTGTGTATCTTTATAGATCTATTTCCTGTTATTATTACAGATAATATTTATTTATTTATTTATTGCAAAAAATAAGCCAATGATTGGCCTATATATCAAGATTTTGTCTAACTGTTTGATCACTTTATCTTTTTTATGGTTAGCTTCGGCTAAAAGACAATAGCTCATCAACTGGATAATATTTCCCGGTTTATCTGGCTTATCTCTTTGCCCTTTCTCTTGTATTCTTATGTCAGTTAAAGTATAATTTATTAGACTAAGTTATAGATTTATAATACAGAATTAAAGTATATAATATGTTCTAAGATCGATAGTAATTTTCTTTGCAAATTAAAGCTGGGTTTTTCGTTTTTTCAATGAAAATTTATAATGAAACTGACCATGCAAAAAAAAGCACTCAATCAAAAAAAATGTTTCTTAAGATACATTTAGTTCGTGTGTAGTTAATGAAATTTCCTTGATAGCAATGTTATTTCAAATCTTTTTAAAAGTTGGTAAAAGTTAAACTATAAATAATATTTGTTTTTCTATAACGGGAATCATTTCATCCCACTCCACTCATACTTATCCAAAGTATTCCCAAAACTAATTAGGGAAGAATCTAATCAGAATAAACCTAGATTTAAAATTTGAAGCAAATCGGATATTTTTATCTTGAGTTATCGCGTTACATACTTGCGTACATATGGAAGCTGCTTGCACATAAGTTCTCAGACTTTGATAGCCTGTGAGATAAAAAGGAGCAATATACAAGTACATACATTAAATGACGTATAAAAAAATCTATTCAATTCATAATGTTTCCAAAGGACTTAAAATGAATGTTGAATGTTATATTTTTGTGTTACACTTTGTGTTACACTAAGTGTTACACTTTGATACAAAGATTCCAGAATATTTTTTGTTTCTGCCTAACTTAAAAAATGGTTGAGTTTGAAATTCTAGGATGGTTGACATTTTGAAACAAGACAACAATTAAAGAAAACCAGCTATTAATTTATGAGTTTTAATGAATGTCAGCTTCTAATTCTTGCCAAACTTGGCGATACTTCACGAAATATCGCCAAACTTGGCGACCAAAACCAAGAAACTATAAATGAAGCCAACTCGGCTATAGCTTGCTAATATATATAATTGCCGAAACGTCAGTGAAGGCTTACGTTGGAAACACGAAATTTTTTTGTTTCTGTCTGTCTGTCTGTCAGTCTATCAGTCTGTCAGTCTGTCAGCCTGTCAGTCTGTCTGTCTGTCTGTCTGTCTGTCTGTCTGTTCCGCGATAACTAACGCAAAAAGCATCCGATTGGCTTGAAATTAAGTGGGTATGTTAGTGATGCACTGGGATTAAGCTGTATAGTTTTTTGTTAGATTTCATTCATTCGTTAGTAAAATAAAGAATATTTATTTTGCGCAATAATGTTTTTCTATGGCAAATCCAATGATTTTTTTTTTCTTGAGAGAAAATGACACATTTCATTATTGGAATTCAATGATAAATTGATACTGAAAATTACCAGTTGTGACGGTTATTTGAAGAATCGAAGACTTAACGTCACAAAAACATTTATTTTCACAAAACATAACAAACACACACAAAACATACCACGATTACAGATGAGATTTTAGACACAGATGGGAAGTATTCACCTTGGATAAGGTGTGGAACATTTTACATGTCAACGGTGCGACATGTTTTCAGTCGGGCTAACTCAGATCTCACTGGGGGGGTAAGAAAAAATGTTCCGTGCAAGAAACCAATGAAAACAGCGCCCTCTGGGCTCTGGAAAGAATAGTGGAGCTGAGAGGTACGTTACACAGTTAAATTATTCGTAATGTTTTGAAATTTTGTCTACGCATTTGTCAGATTTTTAAAACTATTACTGTAAATTTGGAGATTTTTTATAAATGTGTTTCAATAATATAAACTAATTTGTTTTAGAGATTTACTTATTTCAAATGTATTTATTTAATTTTCTTTATTTTCTCTTAATGGTTGCTAAGCAACCATTCATCCTAATCCTTATTTTTATAATGTTATAAATTTGAATGCGTGTACAAAAATTTAAATGAAGTGAACGTTAATACTGGTGAATTAATTAATGTCTTTGTATCTTTGCGTATAAATATAACATAGCGTAGAAAAGAACATAGGCTATGTTTTATTAATTTTATTCAAATATTTTCCTCAATAATTGAAAATTTCCTTCTTTTTCATACAGAATCAATAGCGATTTTTCAGATAAAATTTAACCAATATCTTTATCGTTGCCAAAAGAATCAAATTCTGGAATATTAATTTTTCAACGGCAATAAGTTTCAATTGAGGAATTTCCTTGCGAAAAATTAAACTAAGAATAAATAAATAAACAAGATGAATGTAGATTCTACCATTGCAGAATTCAGTTTCGCATCCGATTAGAAAAAAAAATCGATAGAAGTTTTTTAGAAGGGCGACCCCGTTTAGATTGCAATGAACTAACCTCATTTTTCTTATGTTTATCAATATAATAGCAAACAGAACGGCGTGAAATACCCAATTGAATAGCAATTTCTCTCTGAGACATTGGAATTGCGGAATAATAAAGAGATACAATTTGACGTGCTACTTCTTCATTGACTAGATTCATCAAAAACGGATTTTTTCTTTAGTTTAAACGCTTTTTTATAGACTCTGAGTAAAAGGAACTGCAATTTAACAATAAAACGAATGGAATCCCGTCGAATTCGACGAATGAAATGTTTAAAAGACCCGATCGATTTGGTTTTAAAAAAAGCAAATGTAATTACATTATTGAATCAATATATAATAAATATATTTACAAAGTAAATGTCAAATTTCCCAATTACAATTTTGCATTCATATATTCGCACACCTATAGTTAAAATTGTAATATGAGTGTCGGCGAAATTCAGAAATTTTATTTTATATGCACTCACAGAAAAACAGCTTTATTTTTAAAAAAAAAGAAAAAAAATAATAATATCGGGTACTACTAGGTTATCCCATCGACCAAAAAATTATCGCCAAACTATAAGATTAAATGCCAATAATGGATGATCGTGAATGTCACATTCAATGACATTAAATAAGATTCATGTGTTTAAAATGTCATTAAGTGATTTTTATTAATATTTTTATTAATATTCTACTAATTATTTATTTTTTCGTTATTTAAAATAAAAATTATGTCAATATGTATAGTTTGGCTATTAATGTGGCGATTTGTATAATTTGGCGAAATTGGTCGACGGGGTAACAGAGTAGTACCTAATATCGTTATGAGTAAAAATACAATGTTTTAAATAGTGATGTCATTTTCTCTTCAAATATTCTTTAAAAGTTACTGTTTATGAAAAAGGCCTCCATAATAATATTGTAATTCCCTTTTATCTGGTTGCTGAATGACATAATTTTCCTCATTTGAAATTTCTCTTATTTTAATTTAGACAGTAATTTTTATCATAAATTATTTTCTGTCATTTTATTTACATTATTAATATTATTTCTCAGTAAATATATATTTTTTTAACCCAATTAGTGCATAATTATACGCAATCATTTTAGAAAATAAATTTTTATTATCGAGAGAAAAGCTAAACTGTGTTGCCACCATTCTGAAGACATGTCATGAAAAAGCTTTTAAAATTAAAAATAAAATATAAAAAGGGAAATAAATTAAAAAATAATTAAAATGGGCACAACTAAAAATAAATAGCTTTCATTTAAAAAAATAATTATCAAAATCGGTTGACTAGAAAATTCAGTACTGATGACACGACATTTTTAGCTTGTCTGAAAGAAAAAGCATCGGATGCTAATATGACATCAGCATTAAAATAAAAATAAGGTGGTTTGGTGTAATAACGCCAGGCGGGGTAATAACGCCAAGTGCTAATATTTTGCATAATTATGAAGTAATCTGGTAAATGACACCCATGTGCTCTGCGCAGAAGGGTTTTGAGTCATATAAATCGCAAAAAACAGCTTCAAGTTAATTTGTTTCATTTTTAGGTCTTATTGTTTTTACAAGCAACTAAAATTAACGCTTGATCTAAAATTTGCGAGATACGTTTTGTGATGTGAAGACTATTTTTTTTATCCGGAAATACTTTGTTAATTACATAAATTTGTAGTGCATTTCATGGACTTTCAAAATGTTGTTGAAGATTTTGGATATCTTCTCGAGATAATTTGTAATTTAAAATGTACAGCGCAATGAATATAGCGGGGTAATAACGCCAATCCTTGGCATTAATACCCCGGTTGATTCCCTACAATGGCCGAGCTACATCCTAAATACTGATTCAAATAAACACAGTTAAAACTGTGCAATGTTTCTAATAATTCTATTTAAGCGGTCCTTTTTAAGCAAAAAGAAGCTCACGGTCTGATATTTTTTTGCCTCGTTCTCCCCACTCCCCACACACCACACCTTTATTTTTCTTACACTTTCACAAAAAATTGAACATTTTCAATAGCTTAGAATGCAATTTGTCAATTTCTAAGTTTGTAGAGTTTGTGTTTTTAGAATTGGGCAACCTACATGCAATTATTCCATCTTATTTCAGTTTTGTTTGCATGGCGTTATTACCCATATAGGTGGGTAATAACGCCAAATAGCATTGGTCAAGAAATCACGCCATTACATTTTATGAATACATATCTGTTAAATTATTTTTTTCATGTAGATTGTCAATAAGTTGCTGTATCAAATCATATTTTTGTTTGAAAATTACAATCTAAAACTGAGCCGTGAAAATTGGTAGACCCTTAACGTGGCGTTATTACCCCAGGGTACCTTAGTAGACTTATAAGCAGGCTTTCATGTCGAGCACACAAGTCAGATGTATGTTGTTCAAATAAATAAATAAATAGATATAGTACTTTTTTTAAATATTAAACACGGATATTTGTTTCGTTAATAAGAATTTTTCTGACAAAAATGGGGACATAATTAAATGTAAAGAAATAAAAAACAATTATATTTTTAACAAGCATTTCACTTGGTAAAATAGGACGTCATAATTGAAATAAAAGAGGTATTTTATAGTAAAAATACAAGAAACATGGATAGCAATAACTCATGAATAATGACGTCATTGCCCAAACTTCAGTGAAAGCTTATTTTGGCGACACAAAATTTATTGTTTTCCGTGTGTCAGTCTGTTTTTCTGTCTGTCTGTCTGTCTGTGATAACTGCCACAAATTGCAATCAAAACTTCTTTTTTTCTGGAAACAAAATTGTAAAACCCTAGATTACTGAGTTTACACTTTCAAAAGTTCCTGATACATCAGATTTAGGTGTTTGTGGTGGACAGGTGTGTAGAAGTGTAAGGATAATGTAAAATGCTTATTAAAACTGTTACTTATCCTTATAAATGAAAATGTATAAAGAAATAGAAGATAGACGATATCCATAAGCAAATTGATAGAAAGTTACAAATTTAAATTTAATGAGACTACGGGGGGTTCAGGAGGGGCGGAGCCCCCCCCCCCTGAAGAAATCTACTATGTTATAATAAAAAAACAAAAATAATAGATCATGAAAATTTCAGAATATCCTAACATAACTAAATCTTTAATTTAACGCTTTTGATGGCTGAAAACTTCTTATTGTAATTTTATTCTTATAAATAATTACGTAATTTGAAAATTTTAAATTACAGTTTCTAGGAAGTTGAATATTACACAAATTGTGTTTAAAAATAATGATGTGCAAAGCTGACGTTGTGGCTCCTGATCTGCAGATTTACAAGTTACTATAGCATTCATTTAAAAAAAAATTGACGAAAATCTTATATACAGTGTCTCACAAAAGTGATGGGACACTTGTGCTTTATAAAAAGAAACTGCAATAAAATAAATAAACAAACATGTGCAAAAAATTTTTGGGTTTGTTTCATATTTAAATTTAGTAAAGATTATTACATAACATACTTTTTGTCAAAATATTAAAATATTAATTTAGTAAAAATACAATTGTTCAGAACGGAGCAAAAAATGGCTCACATGAGTGATGGGACACTTACTTTTCCATCAAATATTTATCCAAAAATTTTACTTTTTAAAAGGTTTTAATATTTTGTTGGATTTCCTTTTACTTTTAAAACATGATTTAATCTTTTTGGGATGGATTCGACTAATTTTTTTGTGATTTTTGGAGTGATTTTACCCCATTCTTCTTGAAGCACCGATTTTAGTTGTTGTTTTGAAGAAATAGTGTGTTTGCGAATTCTTGATTCCAATTCTTGCCAAATATTCTCTATGGGATTTAAGTCTGGAGATTGTGGTGGTGTTTTTATTATTTCAAGACAGTTATATAGCAGCCAGAGTCTAACGTTCAGAGCAGTGTGCTTGGGGTCATTGTCCTGGTAGAATTTAAAATCGTTATGAAGGTTCAATTTTCGTGCTGAAGATTTCAAATTTTGCTTTAAAATATCAATATACTTGTACTGATCCATTATACTGTCAATAAAACAAGATTACCAATTCCAGCGGACGACATACACCCCCATACCATAACTCCTCCTCCACCATGTTTTACTGTTGGTACCAAGTTCTGTTTGCAAAATTCTTCCCTGGGTTTTCTCCACTCCAAGATTCTACCGTCAGAACTAAATATATTAAATTTACTCTCATCAGCAAATATAACTTTATTCCAGTAATCAGAATTCTTATTTATGTTGGATTTTACGAAAGCTAGTCTGAGTTTTCTATTCTTTTCACTTACGAAGAATTTTTTCCTGGCTACTCTACCGTGATATCCAGCAGATCGAATTACCCTTCTAATAGTCTCAGGATTAACAATTATTCCATATAATGCTTGTAAATCAGCAGCAACTTTTGAAGCACTATTTCTTGGATTTTTGTTTTTAATATTTCGAACGATAATTCGCTTTATTCCATTGGATAGATTTGATGGTCCTCCAGGTCTTCTTTTATCCTGAATCATATGATTCTTTTTATATCGTTTAATGATATTGAAAACTGTTGAACGACTCAAGTTAACTGTTTCAGCAGTTTTTCTAATAGATTTTCCACGTTAAATATGCAAATTAATAAATTTTCGAATTTCAGGCGAAGTTTCTTTTCGTTTCGCATTCATGGCTACACAGAGCTAAAATTCCAAAACAAACTGGAGAGAATACTGCAGACGATTTTATAAATTATTGCCAATTGCTTTTAAGTAAAAATAAAACCCCAAAAAATATTTTTATTGCTTATTTCAGACGATTTTTGTTGCATATATAATGGTGTCCCGTCACTTATGTGAGCTATTTTTTGCTCCGTTCTAAACATTTGTATTTTTATTAAATTAATATTTTAATATTTTGACAAAATGTATGTTATGTAATAATCTTTACTAAATTTAAGTATGAAACACACCCACAAAAAAATGTGTACATGTTTTTTTTTATTTATTTGATTAGTTTCCTTTTGTAAAGCACAAGTGTCCCATCACTTATGTGAGACACTGTATATTAAAAATGTGAAAGTTTGTCCGAAAAATTGAAATGAAATTGGCTTCAAAACGGATGGATTAATCTCTTTGTATTTTTGTATATAGATAGATTATTGGCCTGAAATGAACATAGGCTAATGTTTAATTGATTTATTCAAATATTTTCCTTAATAATTCAAAACTTCATTCTTTTTCATACAGAATCAATAGGCATTTTTTAGGTAAAATTCAAACATTTTCCTTTCCTGTTGCCAATAAAATAGATATACTATCAAAAACATGAATGTGAAAAAATGCCAAGTTCGTTAAAGGTTTCGCTCATAAAAGAAGTGATTTGACAAAAAATAATGATATCCTGCCAAAAACATAAATGTGAAAGAATGCCAAGTTCGTTAAAGGTTTCGCTAATAAAATAAGTCAGATCTAACTGCAAACCAAGTTCTTTTGAAACTACTTAAATCATAGCTCCTGTCATGCATAATATTGTTACGAATTTTGTAAATAGTTAGTGTTTGTATTCTAAAATAATGTAAATAATCTTATTAAGCTCCATTTCTTTACTAATATTAGTTTTTGTTACATTGTCTCTGTTATCAAGCAAACTTGTCTATTATTTTCAGTGATAGTCTATGGCAGCTTTGCGAAATATTAGAGATATCGCCAAGTTGGCGTCACTTTTGGCGACTAATTTTGGTCGCCAAATTTGGCGATATATCGCCAAGTTGGCGACAAACTTGGCGATTGTTGGCGATGGTAACCCTTTCCTCTATGGTAACCCCCCCTTTAGATATACTGATACATTGAATGTTGTTCCGTGGATTTTTCGAGATGTTTCTAGAAATTTCCAGCACCTGCTGCGAGCCTATATAAGGAGAGCGATACGAGCTGTTGTTGTTATTATTTACCAGTCAGTCATTGAGTGAACAAGGCATTTGTTAAGCAAGTTTGCTTGAGCTTTATTTACATTGTTTTGAATGTTATTAAGTGTTGAGACGTTGTATAAAGAGTCTCTGGGATCTAAAGCTGTACTTGTACAATAGATTTGAACAGTTATTTTTGAATATTTAATAAATTTGTGAGTTTTGAAGACTCTGTTGTTCTGAAGATCTGTAAATAAATTATTTTCTACTTTTCTAAGAAACAAGAGTTTGAAGTTGTCTAACCATAAGATCAAAAGAACCCTATATACGCTGGAACATTTGGTGTCAGAAGTCGGGATCTTATGGCGAAAACAAGAACAATGGACGGACAACTGAAAGAACTGTTAGAAGCTATTAATGGAATAAAGGCAGAATTGACGAAAAGCCAAGAAGAGTTGGCGGATAAAATGAATAAAAACGAAGAAAGAATGGAACAGTTGACAAATAAAATTGATAAAGGCCAAGAAGAGTTGGCAGAAAAAATGAATAAAGGCCAAGAAGAGTTGGCGGAAAAAATGAATAAATGCCAAGAAGAAGTGACTGAAAAGATGAATAAAGGCCAAGAAGAGTTGGCGGAAAAGATGACTAAAAACGAAGAAAGAATGGAACAATTGACAAATAAAATTGATAAATGCCAAAAAGAAGTGACCGGAAAGATTAATAGAGGCCAAGAAGAAACGAAGAAAACTTTAGAAGAAAAATTCTCGTCGGTAGAGAGAAGAATAGACTCGGTAGAAGAGAAAATAGAGGAAGTAGAAGAGAAAATTCAGAATGAAGTTAGTAATGTTGAAGAGAAAATGGAAAGGAAAATGGCGGAAGTAGAAGAGAAAATTCAGAATGAAGTTGTAACGTTGAAGAGAAAATTAGTAACGTTGAAGAGAAAATAGGTGAAGTAGATGAAAAGCTAAATAAAAAAGTACAAGATCTTGAGAAGAAGCTTTCAGCGTCCAGTGGTAGTTATGAAGAATTTGGGAATCCGACTGCTTCTCCCGTGCACATCAAGCTGTCGACATACGACGAAAAAAGTTCCTGGCAAGTTTACAAGAGTCAATTCACCATTGTAGCCGAAGCGAACAAATGGAGTGACGAGGTGAAAGCTTGTCAACTGGCAGCGTCTTTGAGAGAAGCCGCCGACGTGCTGCAAACATTGCCCGATATGACGCAACCCAACTTTGACACTCTAAGTTGTGCACTTGAAATGAGATTCGGAGAAAAATTCTTCAAGGATTATACGAGAATACAAATGAAGAGCCGCCATCAAAAATCAAGTGAAACCCTTCAAGAGTTTGCCTCGGAAATTGAACGGCTTGCAAATTTAGCATTCATTGACTGTCCAAAAAATGTACGGGAAATGCTCTCACTGCAATATTTTGTAGACGGAATAAAAGATCCAGAAGTGCAGAGAGCGGTACGAATGGCAGATGTGCAGGATTTAAAGGCTGCATTACTATATGCCTTAAAGTTGGAAGCAGCTACACAAGCCAGCCGAAGATATCGTCATTCAGTCCGAGGGGCAACGATGAACAAAAGCTCAAACACTGAGAGCGACGTCTTGAAAGAAATTAGGAAATTAAATCAAGAGATTGAAGCTTTAAAATATGGAAGAACAAGCTCAAGAAGACAGAATCTCACGTGCTGGGGATGCGGTGATACAGGACATCTCCGAAGAAATTGCCCCAAAATCCACGAACGTGAGATAAATTCAGTCAGCAGGGAAACTAAATTTTGGCCATCTCGCGGGGCGGAGGTTGCCAGAGAATGAAAAGCCCCATCTGAAGATCCTCCAGATATCAAAAATGAGTGGCGGTGATAATGAATTATATGTGATAGGCTTTATTAACGGAATTCAGTGCCGTATGATTGCCGATACAGGAGCCAATGTTACAATAATAAGAGAAGATTTGGCTCGAAAATTGAAATGTAAACTCATCTGGACTCCACCCTGCGTTACCCTGCAAACTGTGACGGGCGACAAGATAGGCATATATGGAAAGGCCAATTTAACCATCAACTTTGGAGGAAGCAAATATTATCATACGGCATATGTGGCTGACATAACAGATCCTTGCATAATCGGGCTAGATTTTCCGAAGAAGTTTGGCTTCAAACTTGATTTTAAAAATAATGAAATGCTATCTAAATTTGAAGAAATAAGCCTTTTTGAATTAAATAACGAAATATTATATAAACAAACAGTAATAGCCAAAGAAGACATCCATCTAGGTCCAAGAACAGAATTTTTAGTTCCAGCTGTAATTAACAATGAAACTAATTATCGATTTGGCCATATAGATTATCCCGAAGACAATAGTAAACAAGCAGGATTATTGGTGGCTTCATATGTAGAAGACCTCTCGAAGAAGACCATTCCAGTCAGAATTGCTAACATCGGTGATAAGACGAGGACTATCAAGAAAGGAGAGGTGATAGCATCATGCGCTCCTGTGACGTGCATAACTCAAAATTCCAATCACTCTCAGAAATCTTCAGATAATTTAGTCAAAGATTTGTAACAAAATACGGACTTAGATCCAAATCAAAGGGATGCTGCGGAAAGTTTAATTAGAGAATTCCAAAGTTTATTTTCCCAAATATCTGAAGACTTTGAACGAACTAAAATGGCACAACACCGAATCGACACGGGAGATCACTCTCCTATTAAACAGCACCCTAGACGATTACCTTTTGCCAAGCAAGAAGAGGTGCAGAATTTAATTAAGGATATGGAAGAAAATGACGTCATCAAACCATCGACAAGTCCATGGGCGTCTCCCATTGTATTAGTAAGAAAGAAGGATGGTTCAACAAGATTTTGTGTAGATTACCGCCGACTGAATGACGTCACTAAAAAGGATAGTTACCCTCTACCAAGGATCGACGACACTCTCGACACACTTGCGGCCAACACTTGGTTCTCGACTCTGGATCTGAAGAGTGGTTACTGGCAGGTAGAGATCCATCCCGACGACCGCGAGAAGACTGCCTTCACAACGGGACAAGGATTATGGCAATTCAAGGTAATGCCTTTTGGTCTATGTAACGCACCTGCAACTTTCGAACGGCTTATGGAAACGGTTCTCCGGGGGCTGTCATATGAAGCATGTCTTGTTTATTTAGATGATATCATAATCATAGGAAAATCATTTGATGAACATCTGAACAACCTCAGGCGGGTGCTACAAAAATTAAAGGAAGCTAATTTGAAGTTAAGCCCTTCGAAGTGCAGTTTGTTTCGAAATGAAGTCGCCTACCTTGGACACATCATTTCGGCGGAAGGAGTTAGGACTGATCCGGAGAAGATATCGGCCGTGAAAAATTGGAATCGTCCAGCAGATGTTCACCAGCTTCGAAGTTTTCTAGGATTATGCACCTATTACAGGAAATTCGTCAAAGGCTTCTCGATGATTGCAAGACCACTTCATAAATTAACAGAAGCCAATCAAAAATTTATGTGGACACAGGAATGTGACGCTGCTTTCGAAAAGCTTAAGGAGGCCTTAACATCCAGTCCAATTCTGTCATATCCTCAAATCGATAAACAGTTTATACTTGATACGGATGCAAGTAACGAAAGCATTGGCGCTGTACTGTCCGAGGAAATCGACGGCCAGGAGCGTGTTATCGCCTATTTCAGCAAGTGCTTATCAAAGGCAGAGCGAAACTACTGCGTCACAAGAAAAGAACTTCTTGCTGTAGTGAAAGCCATAGACCATTTTCATCATTATCTTTACGGTCGAAAATTCCTGATCCGAACTGATCATGCTTCTCTAACTTGGCTATTGAATTTTAAGAATCCAGAAGGCCAGATAGCCAGGTGGATACAAAAGCTTCAAGAGTACGATATGGAGATACGCCATCGAAAAGGCTCATCACATGGAAATGCAGATGCTCTCTCAAGAAGACCCTGCTCAGAGAATTGTAGATACTGCGACCGGGTTGAGAAGAAATTTAATGCCAAAGGTCCTATAGTAAGACAAGTTACAACTGGGTCTACATCATCGCAAGATCCGTGGAGTGACGAGAGCCTGCGTAAAGATCAACTTGCTGATCCTGAAATTAAGCCAATTCTAGAGCTGAAAGAGGAGTCCAACAGGAAGCCCAGCTGGCAAGACATGGCCCATTACCTACCATCCTACGACTAAACGTTATTGGGCTCTCTGGGATTCCCTACATTTGAAGAACGGTATTTTGTACCAAAAATGGGAGTCTGACGATGGAAATACATGTAGATGGCAACTACTACTCCCTAAGTCGAGAATTTCTGTAGTCCTTCAAGAACTGCATGATAGTCCCACAGGAGGTCATTTTGGTGTAATGAAGACCCTGCAAAAGGTTCGAGAGCGTTTCTACTGGAATAATGTTCGCAGTGACGTGGAGAAGTGGTGTCGAACTTGTGACACCTGTGTAGCACGTAAAGGTCCTAAGAGGCGAACCCGTGGACGATTGCAACGTTATAATGTAGGAGCTCCTTTCGAACGAATTGCTCTAGACATCCTGGGTCCACTTCCTAGAACATCTGATGGCAATAAGTACATCCTCGTTCTCATGGACTACTTCACTAAGTGGCCTGAAGCCTACGCCATTCCTAATCAAGAGGCGGTAACCGTAGCAGACATACTGATTCAACACTGGGTTTCCAGATACGGAGTTCCTCTTCAAATCCATTCCGATCAAGGAAGAAATTTTGATTCGGCTGTGTTCAAGGAAATGTGTGAACTACTCGGCATGGACAAAACTCGAATAACACCTCTACACCCTCAATCGGACGGCATGGTGGAGCGGTTCAATCGTACCATCCTAAACAGCCTCTCTCTTCTGGTGTCTAGAGACCAACAGGACTGGGACAAGAAATTGCCTCTTTTCCTGCTTGCCTACAAGAGTGCCACTCATGAGGCCACTGTTTACTCCCTTTCTCAAATGCTCTTTGGTCGTGATCTTCGTATTCCTGCGGATCTTTTGTTTGGCCGTCCTCCTGACGCTCCTTTGTCTCCTGAAGAATACGTGGATGGACTCCAGGCACGGATTGAGGAGATTCATCGTCTAGCGAGGAACCGAATCGGACTGGCATCGGAAAAGATGAAGACACGGTACGACACAAAGGCAACTGAACATGAGTTCAACGAAGGTGACAAAATTTGGTTGTGGAATCCCATACGCCATCACCATGTCGCCAAAACTACAAA
This sequence comes from Maratus speculifer, assembly GCA_964019185.1. Lineage (NCBI taxonomy): Eukaryota > Metazoa > Arthropoda > Arachnida > Araneae > Salticidae > Maratus > Maratus speculifer. Next base: position 60,049,730 of record OZ025291.1, on the reverse strand, counting down.
GAAAGTGGGACGGTCCTTACACAGTCGTCAACAGGCTGAATGACGTCGTCGTTCGCATACAAAAATCGCCACACACCAAGCCCAAGGTCGTACATTATAACCGGCTAGCCCCTTATTTTGGCCAAAGTGATTAGAAATTCAAAACTGGAATTTCAGACCATGGTCATGAAAGTCACTTTTTGTAAATATGTAAATAGTAATTAGTTCTTATTTATGTAAATTTTATTATTATTGCTATTATTTATTTATTTATTTATTTGTTTATTTATTTTAAGTGTTTTCCTCTAACTCAAGGATTGCACTGCCCGGTACGTGCAGTCTTTGAAAAGGGGGTAGTGTTACGAATTTTGTAAATAGTTAGTGTTTGTATTGTAAAATAATGTAAATAATCTTATTAAGCTCCATTTCTTTACTAATATTAGTTTTTGTTACATTGTCTCTGTTATCAAGCAAACTTGTCTATTATTTTCAGTGAATGTCTATGGCAGCTTTGCGAAATATTAGAGATATCGCCAAGTTGGCGTCACTTTTGGCGACTAATTTTGGTCGCCAAATTTGGCGATATATCGCCAAGTTGGCGACAAACTTGGCGATTTTTGGCGATGGTAACCCTTTCCTCTATGGTAACCCCCCTTTAGATATACTGATACATTGAATGTTGTTCCGTGGATTTTTCGAGATGGTTCTAGAAATTTCCAGCACCTGCTGCGAGCCTATATAAGGAGAGCGATACGAGCTGTTGTTGTTATTATTTACCACTCAGTCATTGAGTGAACAAGGCATTTGTTAAGCAAGTTTGCTTGAGCTTTATTTACATTGTTTTGAATTTTATTAATTGTTGAGACGTTGTATAAAGAGTCTCTTGGATCTAAAGCTGTACTTGTACAATAGATTTGAACAGTTATTTTTGAATATTTAGTAATATTTGTTAGTTTTGAAGACTCTGTTGTTCTGAAGATCTGTAAATAAATTATTTTCTACTTTTCTAAGAAACAAAAGTTTGAAGTTGTCTAACCATAAGATCAAAAGAACCCTATATACGCTGGAACAATATTATTCAATTGCTTAAAATGATTTGTTATGTTACTTGTTATTCAATTGAGCGACTTAGCAAGTTTTCTCTTATTCAATTTTTTCTATTTAGTTGATCAGAAATTAAAGTTGATCCCTTCCTTAACTTATCAGTACCTTAACTTCAATATACTTATTCGAACACTCGATTGACTAGATCTTTGCCAATCAGATTCTAGATTAAATTATACTCCGACTCAAAGATTAAAGTTGGAAGCTGAAAACTTGCCAAGTCGCTCTATTGAATAACAAGTAACATAACAAATCATTTTAAGCAATTGAATAATATTATGCATGACAGGAGCTATGATTTAAGTAGCTCCGAAAGAACTTGGTTTGCAGTTAGATCTCACTTATTTTATTAGCGAAACCTTTAACGAACTTGGCATTCTTTCACATTCATGTTTTTGGCAGGATATCATTATTTTTTGTCAAATCCCTTCTTTTATGAGCGAAACCTTTAACGAACTTGGCATTTTTTCACATTCATGTTTTTGATAGGATATCATTATTTTTTGTCAAATAAATAGGTATTTGTTTCCTTTTTGAAATAAATAGGTTAAATTAGTTAAATTAGTTTTATTTGACATTAATTAATCTTTCAGCTTTTTCCTGCACTTTTTCACTGCTTTTTTCAGTCAAATCTAAAAATTTAACATTAGGACTGCTTATGTTCCTTTAAATTCCTCTAATAAGGATGTTTCTTTGACGTAATTGGGTACTACTTGATTATTTGGTCGACCAAAAACGTTTGTAGCCAACTTGGCGAAATATCGCTACATTGACGACAAAAATTACGCACCAAAATTCATGCTAACATGGCGCTATTTCTGGTATTTTGCCAAATTCCCATAGATTCCCATTATAACCTGGTAATTTATCCATTAATTTTGTTAGAGCAAGGACTGTCGCCATCATTTTGGCATCTTTTTTTTCTTTAAATCGGTTCGCTAACTATCCAAGATTGCTTAAATATTGCTATTTAGAAAGTTTTTAGAACGCTTTTTGCGTATTTTTACCTCTTTTAAATTTTGTGTTTGTTAACAAATGTTCTTAGTGATCAATTATATCTTATAATTAGTCAACATGCGAAATTTTATGTTTTTAGGCCCTTAACATACAGACATCGCATTTTTAGAACGCTTTGGATTAGTGGAATCGACATAAGATATAGCCTATATTGTAGCAAGGAATATCACCATCATTTTGATATCATCACTTTTAAGATCGGTTTGTTGTTTACTGAAATTGCTTAAAAATCCCAATTTAGAAAAATTTGAGAACGCTTTTCGCACATTTTCACCCCTTTTGAATTCCGTATTTTTTATCAAATACCCTTAGAGATCATTTATATCTTATAAATAATTAACATGCCAAATCTTATAGTTCTAGGTCCTTCAGTAACACAAAAGTTGCATTTTTAGAATGTTTTTTGCTTCTTCACCCTCTTTTGGTTAATGGTATACGCATAAAATATAGCCTATGTTTGAACCGGGGCGAATACCATCATATTAGTATCATTAATTTTGAAATCGGTTCGGTGGTTTCAGAGATTAGCCCCGATACTCGCAAAAAGTGTCGCCAACTTGGCACTATTTCTGATATTTCGCGAAATTCCCATAAACTCTAAAATGCCAAACTTTATGTTTCCAGTCCAGTCCCTTAATATACAGACATCGCATTTTTAGAATGTTTTTTGCTCTTTTACCTCCTTTGGGTTCGTGTAATCGACATAAGATATATCCTGTGTTGGAGCAAAGACTGTCATCATCATTTTGATATCATTACTTTTAAGATCTGTTTGTTGTTCGCTGAGATTGTTTTAAAATTGGTATTTCGAACTTTTTTTAGAACGCTCTTCGTGTATTTTCACCCATTTAAATTCGATATTTTTTAGCAAATGTCATTAGTGATCATTTATATCTTACTAGTACTAAAAAATGCTCTGACGATATCCAAAAAAGGTTGATATGTTTTAAAGTATGAAAAAGTTTTTGACAAGAGCTTCTAATTGAGAATGAGAAAGAACAAAGGGTCCCTTCTTGGCTGTAATTCACTGTCAATGCCAAATTTGAAAAAATCATATTTGCGCTTTTTCCATATAAAAGAAATTTGCGTAAAACTTTCTATCTTTACTTTCTAGTAAAACTTCCAATCGTGCTTTACATGTTAACTGCATTTTTTACTCTGCACTGCAACTGCACTACAAATCAGTTTTCTGTGCTGTTTTACACTGCGACAGTTTATGGTGGGACTGCGTGAATGTGATACGCTGCAGGCAGTGTTGAATGCAGGAGGTGGGCCGAGGGGACATTCCCTACCGAAGGTATCAAATGCCCTCCCCCCCCTCCTTAATAAAATTTGAGATTTTGTGTTTTTAATGGTACGTGTTTTAATAAAGTGTTTTTCTGGCTGCGGGAACTATGGTTTCTGGCCTTATTTTGCTTTACATTTATGTTTAATCACACTGTGTCTTTTCTAATTATGCCTTTACACTACGCAATTTTATCGTAACAGTGACTGATTTCTTTTATATGGAAAAAGCGCAAATATGATTTTTTCAAATTTGGCATTGACAGTGAATTGCAGCCAAGAAGGGACCCTTTGTTCTTTCTCATTCTCAATTAGAAGCTCTTGTTAAACACTTTTTCATACTTTAAAACAGAGGTTCCCAAAGTGTGCTCCGCAGAGCCCTTGGGGCTCCTCCTGAACTTTCCAGGGGCTCCGCGGCGTTCCACGAATATAAACAAAACTTAAAAGAAATTAGCATATTGCAAATGATCGATTTTAAAATGTATATAGATATTTTTGTGCGTGTGTTTCGTCTAAAATGTATCGATAACCGGGTTGAAAAATAAGATACGCTTCAAGTCAGTTCAAACTTTTGCATTCTACATGTATTTTCTGTATAATATTCTTGATTTGAATTGATTTATTTTATGTTTCCACATTAATTATGTTTTAAAATTCGATTTAAATTAAACTACAAGAAATAGTATTCTGAATCGAATGTACAAAACAGAAAAGGCCCGCCATTGCTGTTAACTCTGTTTGCCGAGCAAAAGAGAGAACAGTTTTGTTTTTTGAACACCACCTATTCATAAGTTTACACTTAATTCTTTTTCGCTTAGTAACAAGGTTTTAACGTCCTAATGAGATAAGTGTGTCTGAAATTATTTATATTTTTCACTTCACTCTTCTCAATGAAGTATTTTATACTCTATTACTTGCTATATTTACTGAGAAATGTGTTAGTTAAGCTTTGATTGTTTCAATGATGGACTTATAATTGTCTTCCACTATTCGTTAAAATTTAATTTGAGAAATTTAATATCAAATTCCATGTTCTATTTCAATTTAAAATTTGCCATTGCTAAAATTAAGGATAAGTCAAAGGAATGTAGCAGTAGCCATAGTGTTCTTCACAAACACGCGCTAGCATAAATAAAAAGCCTCTTGAACTTATGACAGTTCTGAATGATGCTATAAAAATAATATAAAAACTTTAATGATATAAAAACTTTATAAAATCAAGACCTAATTTGAACTTCAAACTAATTTGCGAAGATATGGGAAGATCAGTCCATGCTGCTGCGTACTGATGTAAGATGGTTATCCCGAGGAAAAGCGTTGACACATTGCTGGATCTGCGTGCAGAGGTTGGAGTCTTTTTGACAGATTACAACCCTCAATTAGCAACAATTTTAAATCATGGAGATTGGACATGTAAATTGGCATATTTGGTGGACATTTTTAGTAAAATCAACGAAATGAATTTATCGTTGCAAGGCGAAAGTGTTACTGTTTTTAATGCAAACTCCAAAATGTCGGTATTTAAGAAGAAACTTGCCTTCTGGTCTGAATGTGTAGGAAAGGCTGATATAAGTTGCTTTCCTCTTAATAATGGTTTCTTAAATGACCATAACCTCAAGTTTGAAAAAAAAAATATTTAGAAAATTGTTTAAGATTACTATCTCCAATCTTTTATAGAACCATTTGAGCATTTCTTTCTAGCTGCTCAAAATAGGATGCTGAACGATTTTAAATGGGTACGAAATCCATTCAGCGTAAAAACAAGACCACACAGCTTAAGTTCTGTGGAATACTAAACTCTCATTGATTTACTATCTCAAAGCGATCTAGAAATCTCTTCTCAAAGCAAACCTATCTCTAAATTTTGCTGTCATTTGAAAGATGAATACAAAATCTTGTCAGGCAAAGCAAAATTAATTTTACTCCCATTTTCAAAGACATATCTGTGAGAAGCTGGATTCTCCACTTACACAAGTATCAAAGCAAAACACAGAAATCGGTTAAATGAAGAACCAAACATTCGCTTACAATTGTCGAAAATTACACCAGATAAAAAAAAATGTGCAAAGCAATTCAAGCGCATTTATTACACTAAACTTTTTTATATTATTGTTCGTCAAACTTTATGCAAAATTAAAAAAAAACTATTGAAATTTAATATTTGTATATTACATGTTGTATTTTTTTTTCATAAATTGCTTATTTTTATTAAATTTTTACTTATTTAAATCTTCTATCCTAGTTTTCAAAACTTTATTTTATTTTTAATATAATGTCTGTCGCTGAAAATGTCTTTTTCTAAAAGATTTTGTGTCATTTGAAATCCATCACTAGATTCATTTGTGTATAATGTGCGTATATATTTATTTTTATTTTTATAACTTTGATTTTTTAAAATCTGTTTATGTTATTTGTATTAATTTTTAATTATCTAATTTTTTCCATAGTAAAATAATGTTTATCGCTGAAAACACATTTTTTATTGCATCTTCTATCATTTAAAGCCGCTCATTAGATTAATAGTACATTTGTGTATATTGTATACATACGCATATTTCTTTTTTATACATAAATTTAAATTCTTTAATCTGTTTATGTTATTTGTATATTTAAATTTTTTATAATGCTTTTCACTGTACAACAATGTTTGTCGATTAAAATGCCCCTTTTTTGTAATATTTTGTATCATTTAACAAATCTCTCATTTAGTATTTATATAAGTTCTGTATGTAGTTTTTTTGTAACTTTAATTGCTTTAATCTGTTTATATTATTTTTATAATTTCTTAGTAATTTAAATTTTCTATGCTGTTTTACGTAATTGTTCTTTATTGTATAGGAAATGTATATTGCTAAAAACGCAATTTTTAGCATCTTGTATTATTTCACAACCCTTCTTTAAAATGACCTGCTTCTAATTGTATTTTTTAAAAAACAGTTCAAACTGAGAGGCGATTCATTTTCGTTGCATGTTTAGAAGTCCTAGAAACTTAAAGAAGAAAGCAAAATATTCCATAATCACATGATTCTATTACGGGTAGGCGGTACTAGAGAAAACATGTTGCATAATAACTCATGGGTGACAGGATTAGGCATATTTTTCTGTTTTTGCGAGTAGCCTATTGGAATTATACAGAAGTATCTGTTTGCAAATGAAAACTGTACAACCTACCCTTTTTTCTGTGGTTTTCACCATAACTAATAATAGTTTTACGTAAGCCCCAATGCAATGCATAACCCAAACATTGTTACCATTTTGATCTTTCATTCCGAGTTCATACTGGAAATCCCCAAAAAATATTTTTTTATTTTAAAAATGGGTGTCATTAACCCCTTAACAGTATTGCTTGAAGATCGCTCGGGTAAAAAAGCGTGTATTTTCCTCGCTACTAAATGTTTTCAGAAATCACAATTTTTTAAAATATTTTTTGCTCTATTTGAAGGAAATATCTCAGTTATATAGGGGGAAGTTGGATAAAACCGAGTAGGTGGATAAAATAGGGAACAAGACTTTATGGCTTTATTTGTAGAGATTTCAAGCGAAAACTTCTAGAATAACTTTTAGGCAAGTGGCATGCCAGCTTTCAGTAAGCACAAGTCGTGTAAACCAACTCATTTTGCAGTGATAATTTTTTAAAGTTTTGCGTGAAGAAGATAAAAATTCGACGTCTTCAATGTCACGTTACCAATCATAAATACCTAAGTACTTAATTTAGTTGAGTATAAAGTGTGATAACCTATTATTTATTTGTTATTTTAACGTTTTGTATTGGTGTCTATGAGTTGTCTGAACAATGTTAGAGTACCATTTCTTCAAAATGGCGTGGTCGGACAAAACCGGGATGCAGGTGACATAACAGGACATAACAGAGAAGTTCCCAGTTTTGGACAGCCCATTTATTTGCGTGATTGAAATAGAATTAACTTGTTTAAAATACAAAAATTATTATTTAAATTAAGTTGTTACATGGAAAAGTGTTTTTAGTCTTTTATATTCCAAAACATGTAGCAGAAAAATACAGGAAATCATTGATTTTTATTAACTGAAAGGCCCATGGAAATAGAAAATAATCCTTTGGTAGAATTTCAAAATTTTTTGACCAAAACCAAAATTCTGATATAGACCTGTTTATAGAAAACTGTTGGCCTCAGTCTGAGAAACAGAATGGGCCTAAGCAGCCAACGCCGACTTCGAAGGCTCCAGGTCTTTTAGAAGACGACGATGTGGACTTTCTGGTTGCTGTGCAACCTTCTACGTCTTCTCAAGGCCTGGGCAGAGATATCAGGCGTCATTTTGCTGTCTCACTACATGATATAAAGCCTTTTCTAGTACAAACGGACCCTAGGACCATCGAGACTTCCGACATGTGCGAGGAAAAACAGCTGTTCTTACTTCAATCCCCCTACAAATTAGAACTCGAACAAGAAGAAAAAGAAAAGATGAAATAGAAAGACAAGAAGAATTTAGCCATGAAGAAAAACTTTTCAAGAGGACAGAAAAAGTTGTAAGAAACCTGAATTGAAAAAAATAAAGTGGTTAAAGGAAAAAAATAAACATCAAACAAGGAGAAGGATAAAAGTGAAACTGCATCTTTTGCAACGGCTTATATGAACAAACTAAACCTAAGGAGACTTGGATACCATGACTTCACCAAAGAGTAGTCACATGAAACTTGTATCAATGCAGATGAGCAAGATCGAAGTTTCATTTGTGATTTTTGCGCCTAACATTTTTAACTCTGAAACAGAACGTAGTAGATTTAGTATAGATTCACATTCTATATGTATAATATGACAGTTTCTGCATTTTTGTTTTAATAAATGGTATTATTGCAAAATTACAACGTGCTTTTAATTACTTTCTCCAAGTTCCCGGTTTTGTCCGATCTCCGATCAGATCGGACAAAACCGGGACGTTGCACACTGTTAAAAAAAAGTGTTGTTATGATCTCAATTGCAATTGTTCGCGACTGAATGAATACTTTTCTTCTTCGTAAGGAATAAATTTATCGTTTTAATACAAATTTTGACCGTTTTGTTCATATAGTGCACAGTAATAAAAAGGAAAACATTAGGGTCCCGGTTTTATCCGACTTTCCCCTACAAGATAGATATTTTAATTCAAAAAAGAAGGTTTTAATTCTTATTTTTATTTTATTGTATACAATACTAGTAATATTAAATAAAATTGCTAAAGGGTCATATAATAAAAAAATTGATTTTTAAAATTTCTAGTATGAATTCAGAATTTCTGTATCAGGAAAGGTCCAAACTGAGAAACGAGGCTCAATGTAGGAAATTAATGGCTTGGATTTTTATCCAGCGGATTTTTCTCTGCTCCATAGTTAAAAAAATATATTAATTTATAAAACACAGAGAATTCTTCGGTTTAGGGGCTCCGCCTTAGAAATTCTTCCCAAAAAGGGCTCCGCGAGCCCAAAAGTTTGGGAACCGCTGCTTTAAAACATATTAACCTTTTTTGGTGCTCGTCAGAGCATTTTTTAGTACTAATCATTTAAATTTTTTGATAATTATATATTGAATATAAGAAAGACTCAGTTGCTTTTAAATATTCCCAGTACTTTTTCTTATTTCGCTCAATATTGAACTATTTAATCAATGGACAAAAAACGTGAAAAAACGAAATTAATTTTAATTTGTTCGTACAGAAATTGACAAATTCAATTAATTTTAGATAATACATATTTTGTAGAAAAATAATGCGAATAGAAATTTTTATTCTTTTTGCATAGGATTCGTGGCATTCTTATCTACTTGTTTTAAAAATCAGATGTTATAAATATGAAATATTTCCGCCATTAGCGAGATTTTTGTGATCATGGCACCCAAAGGTCGCTAAACATAATTTTATAGTCAATACACATTGTGATATCTTCGAATAGTAGCACTCTCTGAATGTAGATGGCGCAACGATACCGTAATCTGTTTTGTGAGGCAATGCATGTTGGCCAAATAAGATCGGAGATGTAAGAATGTTTTGTTTCTTTCGGATGCTGCGTGAGCGGCTATTGTATGATAGTGTAAATAAATGATGGAACTATAAAGGTTGTTTCCCTGGTGGAATTACAGTACAAGTAATTCGAACCCACACGATATTATAAAGTGGCAACTAAGATGGGATTATTTACCCATATTATTTTGTTAAGAAAAATATTGTGAAAAAAAAGTAAACGCCGGGAAAAGAAATGGCTGTTGAAAAAGAAATTATTTCACTGGGTCGGCTAGAAGAATATGACTCAAAGGTTCCTTGGACTATTTATGTTGAGAAAATGGATTTTTATTTCTGTGCGAATAATATAAAGAATGAAGAAATGAAAAAGAATATTTTGCTTAGTTCTGTTGGTACGATAACATTTACGATTTTAAGAGACATTATTGTCCCGAAGACGTTAAAGGAGATAAAATATGAAGATCTTTTAAAAAAAGCTAAAGAACATTTTTCTCCTTGTCCAAGTGAAATTGTGGAGAGATTCAAATTTCAGAAACGTCTTAGAAAGCCAGGGGAAAGCATAGCTGAGTTTGTAAGAGAACTTAGAAGATTGTCTGAATTCTGTAATTTCGGAAACACCTTAAATGACCGCCTTGTGTTCGGAATACAAGGTGAAAAGATACAACAAAAGCTGCTCGATTGTAAGGAATTAAATTTCCAGACTGCGGTGGAGATCACAGAATCTTTTGAATCTGCGGAAGCCGGTGTGAAATCACTACATATAGGCGAAAGTACAGCTGTCAACCAAGTGCGCGCTAGAGTGGAGAAACCGAAACCAGAAAAGTTCTCTCACCCATTTAAGCCCAAAGAAGAAAAATTCGCGTCTGAGAAACCATGTTTCAGATGTGCGAAATATCACAATCCTAAAATGTGCCCTTTCAAGAATGCAGAGTGCCATCTGTGCCATAAATTTGGCCACCTAAGAATTTGTTGTAGGAATCGTAAATTTATGATGAAAAATGATAAACAGAACAAAAACAGTAAAATTAAAACTGTTCAAGAGGGATATTGTTGTGTGAACAACAACTCCAATAGTGTAACATGGCAAAAAAATGTAAAAATAAATGGTGTGAATGTTAAATTTGATATTGATAGCGGGGCGGCGCATACTATAGTAAGTAAAAATGTGGCAGAAAAATTGTTCTCAGGTAAGCTACCTTTAATTAAATCTAAAGTTAAGTTACAAACTTATACTAAAGATTTTTTAACTGTATTAGGTGAGTTAAAAGTAGATGTTTTTGTTGATGAATATTGTATACCTGATTTAAAAATGTTAGTTATTAAAGAAAAAGGTCCGAGTCTAATTGGAAAAACTTGGTTAAAAGCATCAAAATTATTTTGGCCTAATGTAAATATGATTAAAAGTACTTCGAAAGATGATTTAATTAGAAATTTTCCAAATGTTTTTGCTGACGGGATCGGTACAATAAAAGGTCCTCCCGTTTCAATAAATTTGAAAAAGGATGCAAAACCAGTTTTTCTTAAGTCTCGACCTGTTCCGTTTGCTTTGAGAAGAGCTACTGATTTGGAATTGGAACGATTAACAAAAGAGGGTATTTTGAAACCTGTTGATCATTCAGATTGGGCTAGTCCGATAGTAATTGTTCCAAAACTAAATGGTACTGTTAGAATTTGTGGTGATTATAGAGCCACAGTAAACTCAAATACAGAAAACGATAATTATCCTCTTCCTAGAATGGAAGAATTATTCTCTAAATTGTCAGGTGGAAAATTCTTTACTGTTTTTGATTTAAAAGATGCTTATTTACAATAACCTGTAGATAAGGAAAGTAGTAAAATTTTAACTATTAATACTCATAAAGGAATATTTAATGTTTTAAGATTAGCTTTTGGCGTAAAGTGTGCTCCTGGAATGTTCCAGAGAAAAATAGAGAATATATTAAAAAAATATGAGTATGTTGGTGTATTTTTAGATGATGTAATCATAAGTGCTAGGAATGAATCAGAACATTCTGAAAGAGTTGAAAGTGTTCTGAAATGCTTTTCTGAGCATGGTATAAGATTAAATAAGGAAAAGTTAAAATTTATGGTTTCGGAAGTTTGCTATTTAGGACATAAAATTTCTCAGGAAGGAATTAGATCTATGCCAGAGAAAGTTAATGCTATTTTGAATGCACCTATTCCAAATAATGTGTCACAATTGCGTTCATTTTTAGGCTTAATTTCTTATTATAGAAACTTCCTACCTAATATTTCAGATGTCTTAGAACCTTTACATAGATTATTAGATAATAATGTTAAGTGGACATGGTCAGAAAAGCATGATAAAGCATTTCAAAAAGTTAAAGAATTATTATGTACATCACCTGTTTTAGAATTATATGATGTTAACAAAGATATTGTTTTGAACTGTGATGCTTCAGAATATGGCATTGGTTCTGTATTAAGTCATATTATTGAGGGTAAAGAGAAACCCATAGCTTATGCTTCTAGAACTTTAAATAAAACTGAAAGAAATTATGCAATGATAGATAAAGAAGCTTTATCTGTAATATTTGGTGTTACTAAATTTCACCAATATTTAGCTGGTAAACAGTTTAAAATTATAACAGATCACAAACCTTTAATTAGATTGTTTGATCCTGTTAAAAAGGTACCTGATACATTGTCACCTAGAATGCTGAGATGGTCGCTTATGTTAGCAGGATATGATTATACAATTGAGTATCGCGAAGGTAAAAATAATAAAAATGCGGACGCATTAAGTAGATTACCTCTCCCAGAAACTGTAAATATAGTAAGTAATCCTGCTGAAATAATGTTTGTGTCAAATAATAATGATTGGCCTGTTACTTCTAAAACGATTGCAAAGTGGACAACTGAAAATCCTATAACTAAACAAATTTTAGAGTGGGTACTACATAGATGGCCTCGAAAGGTTAAAGCAGAAGAATATCAACCTTATTTTCGTAGAAGGGATGAAATTTCCTGTTTAGAAAATTGTTTATTATGGGGGCATAGAGTAATTGTGCCAGAGGAAGGTAGAGAATATATATTGAAATTGTTGCATTCTGTTCATCAGGGTATGTCTAGCATGAAAGCTAAAGCTAGAGGGGTGGTTTGGTGGCCAAACATGGATAAGGAAATTGAACAAATGGTAAATTCATGTAGTAGATGCCAAATGTGCGCGAGGGATAATCCAAAAATGAAACCCTTAGAATGGAAGTCTGAATTACCCTGGGAAAGGATTCACATAGATTATGCAGGTCCGTTTGAAGGGAAATTTTTTTTTATAGTAGTTGATTCTTATACAAAATGGTTAGACGTAGAAGTAGTGCCCAGGACCGATAGTAGAAATACTATTAGAGTATTAAGAAGAATTTTTGCGACATTTGGATTACCTTTAGAATTAGTCAGTGATAATGGATCCGCGTTCACAAGTGAGGAATTTGAGGAATTTCTTAAAAATAATGGAATTAAGCATACACCTATTCCACCATATCATCCGTCGTCGAACGGACAGGCGGAAAGATACGTGCAAACTGTGAAAAATTGCCTTAGGAAACTGGATAAAAATGACATATCATTATCAATTGCACGACTTTTGTTAGAAAATCATTCAACTCCTCATTCGGTGACTGGTAAAACTCCTGCTGAATTAATGTTTGGAAGGCCAATTCGAACAGCCCTTCATTTGGTATTACCATCAAAACCTAAAATACAGCAACCCCTGCACAAATTTAAGCTTCATGAATTAGTTTTCGTTAAAAATTTTGGAAAGGGGGAGAAATGGGTAAAAGGAAAAATTATAAAATTATTAGGAAGTAGATGGGTTTTAGTAAATAGATGTGACGGAATAATGTGTAAGCGTCATGTAAATCAGTTGAGACGTAACAGAGAGATAAGTTACGAAAAATCTGAAAGAATTGAAGAAAATGACCACAATAACAAAAAAATGTCAGAAAGAGTTGAAAATATGGGTTATAGTGGTAAAAATTACAATGCTTATGATAATTATGAAAGGGTTAATAAAAACCGTTTTTCTGAGATTAATGGAAAAATAAAAGACCAACGTGATAATGAGAATATTATGGAACTAAACAAATCTCAGCCTTCACATGATATTGTAACAGGTACTGTTGTGAGTAATAAAAATGATGTTATGACAGATATATCTGTAAAGGACACTGTGACTAAAAATAATGATGAGGACTCGAAGAAAAGTGTTCCAGTTCGAAGAAGCAATAGAGCAAGATTGCCTGTAGTTCGTTTGAACTATGAGGAGAGGGGTGTGATATCTTCGAATAGTAGCACTCTCTGAATGTAGATGGCGCAACGATACCGTAATCTGTTTTGTGAGGCAATGCATGTTGGCCAAATAAGATCGGAGATGTAAGAATGTTTTGTTTCTTTCGGATGCTGCGTGAGCGGCTATTGTATGATAGTGTAAATAAATGATGGAACTATAAAGGTTGTTTCCCTGGTGGAATTACAGTACAAGTAATTCGAACCCACACGATATTATACACATAAAAACGAATTTTCCCATTTAAATTAAAAATAAAATTAAGTAAAATATTTTTATTTCTCTTTCCTGATATCTGTTGGAATAGCTTATTCCAAATATTGAATAATATTCTTGGACATTTTCAGGGAAATTATAGGTTAAATTATCTTCCTTGGAGAAAGTCGCTCGAAATACAGCCTTAATAGATTTACGTCAAACCGAGGATGAAAATATACTGAAAATTCATTTCTAGTATTATTTGTAAAATTGAGATTGAAATTACCAACTGTAATTAAATTTTTATATAATATACAGTGGAACCTCAGTTCACGATCATAATCCATTCTTGTATCTGACTTTCTGTATGTGATATAAATTTTTTGTGATGTGATATAAATTGTGATATAAATTTTTATCGCAAGAACTAATGCATGGGATTAAAAAAAATTATATTCAGGTAATCCCTGATATAAATTGATGCTGTTTACATTTTGATTTAAATCGTTCAACAGATGGCTTAACCGTGTTGCATTTTTCATTATTTTCGCAATAGTTCTATCTCTAGAATTAACGCACGGATTTTCATCAAACTTCAAATTCAGTTAATCTTTATATGAATTGGCTTTGTTTACGTTTTGGTTTCAATAACCAAACACATGGCGCTGCTATGCTGAATTGTTCCGATTACCACAATATCTCTATCGAAGGAATTAATGCACAAATTTTCATCAAACTTGAGATTTAGACACGCTTTGATTTATATTATTATTATTATATTTATTATTGCTCATTGCATGTTTTGGGTAAATCTCCCAACAAATGTCGCATGTGTGCTGTATTTTTAACGATATCCGCAACACTCCTATTTCAAAAACTAATGTTCGGAATTTCATGTCTTTAGAATCCTCACGGTGAGCATATGATTGTCATTTGATTTTGGCACTGTAACAATGAATTTTGACGCATTAAATGCATGAGATAGAAAATAGTTTTGGGGTTGCCACATCCGACTAGTTCTTTATAATCGGATTAATTGACGGTTCATCTACACCGTATTGTTTAGCTATTTTGATTACACTATCATCGTTCTTAAGTTTTGTCACTACTTCTTTTCATAATTGATCAGTAATTCGCTTAGGCTTCTTACTACTGTTATCACTAAACGCTTTTTCATTCTTAGAAGTCATAATAAAGGCTAAAATTTTCGCAAAACTGATTAAAATTAAAACAATAAGTTAAATTTTTTACTGTACATTAAGGTCACAAAGTACTTTGATACGCGCACTTTACTCCAAACTTGACTTATAACAAGAGTTATGTGAGGGTTGTCAACTGAACTAGTCGAAAACTTTGGTCGCGAATCGAGTTATCCTACACTTAAAAAGTAAAATTTTGATCACTGAAGTTGGTCATAAACCGAATTTGTTAAAAACAGAGGGGGCCGTAAACCACGGTTCCACTGTTTTTTGATCGATAAGTTTGCAAATATGGCATAATTTATATATTCAGTGGCGATGATCATTATGCAACTTGGCGATTTACCCGATTAAATTTGCAATTTTAAAATAGCGTTTGCTAATAACGGAAAATTGAGAATTTCTATTAGAAAAACTAGTATACACCGAACCCGGGGTTCCCGGGTCACAGAGTAAAGGTGAAAAACTTTTTTAAAAATTAAAATTGAAAAGTCTAATAAATTTTTCGTACGTAATATGCTTTTTAAACTGCCAACTAATTCCAAACAGCAGTTTTATATGAAAAATATTAATTATGTTATCATATAAAGCTTTGAAAATTATCGGTACTTCCGACGCAAGATAGAATTTATTAGCCAAAGATCTTGCTAAAGAATAAAATTGCATTATTTCAGTTTATAAAATCAACTAAGAAAATATGATACACAGATATTCTTTAAAATACATTTTTGTAAAGATTAATTGATGTATTTTTTGTAAATTAAGTTTGCAACGAACTAAAAGTTATTAAATTGATAGGAAAAAACGAAATAAAACCAACAACATTCACTGGGTTTTATAGCCGACGATATTTTGACATAACACGTTTTTAATTACTATTTTTTTCGGTTGCTATGAAAAAATGGCAATTAAAATATACAATGATCTGTTATTTTTCACGTAGAAAAGAGACAAATGGAGGTAAAGTATGGAATTAAAACGGTTTCATGGGCGTTGTTCTTCCAATTTAAGTCTCTTATTCGGGCCAAACAAAACAATCTCTAAGAACAGAGACCGAATCCTTTAACATCATTTTTTCTCTAAATGAAAAAAAAAAAATTAATATATTTTAGCATTCTAAAGTAGCATTTCATTGTATTATGAATTAAAACTGTATCGCTAAAAGTTTCCTTTTTTGCGAAAGCACGTGGTTGTGTTTGATGCAATAAAGCGAATTTTTGAGATGATTTTTTAGCGTCACCTGCAGCCACCAAACTGCATCTCTATTCATCTTCCTTTTTTTTTTTTTTTTTTTTTTTTTTTTTTTTTTTTTTTTTACTCTATGGATATTTTTCCTTTTTTCCCCACACAAATGCGATACTTAAGTTGCCACCATTAGAGAAAATGAACTAAAAACTATAAAAAATTAATATCTCAAAAACAAATTGAGATACAGTTTTCTAGCATACTGCATTTAAACGTGCATATTTTTCTGCATACGATGGTATAAATGTCGAAAACGTGCTATGTGTAGAAGTTTAAAATTTTACAATAGCGAAAATTGCAAAATTAAAATTTCATCGAAAAGTGTTGCCATTCAAAACATGACGTATGCGTTACGCACAGATACGTTTGGCCTTTATTATATAGATTAGGATAATTACGATAATTTGTATGCACGGTTTTGAGTAAACTCGGATTTTTTTCCATAATTTTAAATTTAGTACATTTGGAAATGGAAGGGAGAGGGAAAGTATATCTTTGCAATGCTTTTTCGACAATATCTCAAGCAAAAATACTTTTAAATGCCAATAATTGCTGATCGTAAATGTTACATTCACTTCACACCATCACAAAAGTTTTTTGCATCACCATGTGCTTTTTCATTATATGCTTTCTTGGCACAGATGCCATATATGCACGACATTGTGCGATATTCTTCTGACGCCAATTTCGCAAAAGCTTAGTTTTCAAACTTCAATTACATACATATATATTAAGGTACTTCTTAGTTATCCCGTCCACCAATTTCGCCAAACTATACGAATTGCCAAACTCATAGCGAAATTATACATATAGACATAATTTTCATTTTAAATAACACAAAAAATAATTTGTAGAATCTTAATAAAAAATACAAATAAAAAGTCAAAATAAAAATCCCTTAATGGCGTTTTAAACATGTGCATCGTATTTAATGTCATTGGATGCGACATTCACGATCATCCATTATTGGCATATAATATTATAGTTTGGCGATGGTTTTTTGGTCGACGGGATAACCAAGTAGTACCTGTATTAACTATTTTCTATATAATTTTCAAATGAAAATAACAATGAATAAAAACCGGTGATAATTGATTAGCCGTTCGACCAAAAAATTATCGCCAAATTATAAAATTAAATGCCAATAACGGATTATCATAAATGTTACATTCAGTTTACATTAAATAGGTTATGCATGTTTGTTATGCCGTAATTTGATTTTGAATTCAACTTTTTATTTGTACTTTTATTGATGTTTTACTAATTAACCATTTGAAAAATGGTTGTTGTTTTTGGGAGAATGGACCCGATGATGTTACCACTTTTGAATGATGTTACCACTTTTGAATGATGTGGTCACTTTTGAATTTAAATTAATTTCTTTACTTTTAGAAGAGTTTTTATTTGAATTTAAATTAAATTCTTTACTTTTAGAAGAATTTTTATTTGAATAGTAAATTAAAATGGTTAAAATCATTGTAATAAAGGAGAAAACTAACAAATTTAAAAATGGGTAGACGGAAATTAACAGATACGGAAAAAGCCGAAGCCAAAGAAATGAATGAACGTGAATATCGCATTCAATGATATTAAACACAGTCAACATGTATAAGTTGCTTATTAGTTTGGCGATTCGTATCATTTGGCGAAATTGGTCGACGGGATAACTGAGTAATACTGTATTTGGTTTGGCGCAAAAACGTCTTTCAATGCAGAAAATGATAAAATCAAAAGATTATTGAGCCGCTGAAAACCAATTACGTGTTGAAAGGCGATCACGAAAAAGGAAGCAATTTAATGCCGAACCGATTAATTGTAAAACATCATGTCGCCAGGGCGACCAATCCACTAGCCATGGCGTTTTACAATCGGTCGGTTCTAACCAGGAAAATTTGAGTGCCAATAGTGATTCTAACAAGCCGGAAAATGTTATAGCTATTACTCTTGATTTTCCACCACCTAAAAAGAAAACTAAAAAGCAATCGGCTTGGGAAAAACTGGGAAAAAACTTTTTTGATTCGATGTCTGATGGACCCATTCACAGATGCATGTGCTGCGATCGATTTTGGTTTAAAACCTCCATCACCAAAATTCTGCTCTGTAAAATCAAACAATATATGCCAAAGTCTTACAAGTATAACAGTATATGCCAAAGCTGTATTTTAATAATGATTACTTTTGCACCAACAATGTTAAATAGTTTGAAATGTTTCTTTCGTCGCCAACTTTTATGCTTGGCGACAATAGAGTGATATAACTTAAACGAACCGTACCTTCAAATTGCAGCATGTATAAAGTCATTTATAGCAGTGGCACGGATAATACACAATAAAACAACTGGTATTTAGCTTAAAATGATAGATGAATGTATCGAGTGAAACATTTTTCAAATGGTTGGGGTAATTTCTTAAATTACAATTATTTTTTTTTATTTCTTCTTTCGTTATTTAAAATAAAAATTATGCCAATATGAATTACATGGTGAATAAATTGATTTGTACAATTTGGCGAAATTGGTCGACAGGATAATCAAGTAGTATTGAAAAGTTTAATTAATAACTACAGAATGAAATGATTTATAAAATTTAACAAAATTAAATAAAGGTAAATATATATATATATATTTAATAAACATTAGCCCGATTATCATATCAGACAAAATAACAAAATTTTCGTGCCAATTAGGTACCCTTATGCGCATTTGACATCACATCCCTATTTAAAATCAATTGAATGCTATTGAAGATATGGACAGAATGTGAAGTTTTTGTTTTACTCTATATCTTTTCCTTATGTAAATTATTACGTTATATGATCATAATCATAATTAAAAAATCTTACTTTTAGTTCCTGAAGAGAAATTTTGGTTTTCCCAGATACTTTTTTCCCATGTACTTGTTTTTTCCCATTTTTTTCTACTACTAAAATTCAGTAGCGTCTAGACCCCGCCCCGAACATTGGCTCTTATCACAAATGCACCCAAGAAATTCCCCATGCTGTCGAAAATGGGGATTAATAGTTTGATATCTGCGTTAATAACAACAATTTTTCTCATTTTAGAAATTTATTTATTTAAATGGATTTATTTAATTTTATTTATTTATTTATTTAAATTTATTTTATTAATTTATTTATTTAAATAAATTTAAATTTATTTTTTTAAATTTTATTTATTTAAATGTTTATTTATTTACTAGCTGACCCGCCCGGCGTTGCCCGGGTCCGTATTAACAATATTAAACGAACTTGAAATTTGTATGATTTTATCATTAACTCGAAACATGCAGAAATGCATTGTCTAAAATACGTGGCCACTGACTGTGTGAAAAATCGGTTTAAAAAACAGCTAATGTTAAGCTCTAAAAATACTCAAAATGAACGATGAGAAACGCGGGAGGGAATATGTATCCAATGACTGCGTCATTTTTGTGTTAAAGTGTTGATATTTATCAAAAATCACTGTTAAGTCATGTAACTAATTATTTTTTTTTTCACATAGAAATCCCAAGTGAAATATTTTGAATTTTAAACTAATTATATCACTCTTAAATCCGACTATACCATGAATGAAATCGATACTCGCTGGTAGCTAAAATGTTGGTATGTAGTATTATAATTTCAGAGCCATTTAACAAAAGTAAGTGTTATTTTTAATCAAATCATGCGTAATGCTCACTCTATGGATAAATTCCTACCCGTAAACTTTTGTACCATAACCATAACCTGCCTATAATCTAACTTTGACTTAACAGTACCTTACCGTAAATTAAATATAACATAAATGTAACCTAGCCTTCACTTTATTGTAACATATCCTTATTCTAACCATAACATAAATGCAATTTAACTTTAACCTAACTTTAACTTAACCGTGACCTAACTGTAACCTAACGGGAAATTAAATATAATCAAAGACTTACCGTAATGTAATTGCAACCTAAATGTTACCAAAGCATATATTGGTTTCATGTCCATGGAAATTATTTTGTCTTGTTCGGATCTGGCTATGAATCATTAGAACATTTTTGTCGGGTTCAGATTTCGTTCGGTTCAGATTTTAGGTTTTTTTTTATATTGAGTTTTAATGTTCGGGTCGTATTCATGTCCATGGAAATTATTTTGCCTTGTTCGGATACAGTTATGGTTCTTTGGAATATTTTTGTCGGGAACAGATTTGTTTCAATTCAGATTTCGGCTTTTTCTTCAAATTGAATTTTTGGGTTCGGTTTTTCTTGCGTGTTAACGGAAATTATGCTGCCTTGTTCGAATAAGAACATGCTTCACTGGAATATTTTTTTCAAATTCAGATTTGGTTCAGTTTAGATTTCGTGATTTTTTCAAAGAAATTTTTTAGGTTCAGATTCGGTTCATGTGAATGGAAATTTTTTGTCTTATTCAGATCCGGTTACGATTCTTTGGAATATTTTTTATCAGGTTCTGATTTGGTTCGATTCAAATTTCAGGTATTTTTTCAAATAGAATTTTTAGGTTCGGATCTCGTTCATGTCCATGGAAATTATTTTGTCATACTCGAATCCAGTTATTATTCTTTCGAATATTTTGGTGGAAATAGATGTGGTTTGGGTCAAATTTCAGTTTTTTTCAAATCGAATTTTTTAGGTTGAAATTGGGTTTATGTCCATAGAAATTATTTCGTCTTGCTTGGATTGGGATATAGTTCTTTGGAATATTTTTGTCAGGTCCAGATTTGGTTCAATTCAGATTTCGGGTTTTTTCTTCAAATATAACTGCTGGGTTGGGGTCTTTTTGCATGTTCACGGAAATAATTCTGTCTTGTTCGAATAAGGACATGCTTCACTGGAATATTTTTGCCAGGTTCAGATTTCGTTCAGTTCGCGATTTTTTCAAAGATTTTTTTTGGGTTCGGATTGTGTTCATGTCCATGGAAATATTTTGTCTTGTTTGGATCCGGTTGCGTTTCTTTGAAATAGTTTTGTCAGACTCAGATTTGGTTCGATTCAAATTTCAGGTATTTTTTGAATGGGAGTTTTAGGTTCGTATCGGGTTCATGTACACGGAAATTATTTTGTGTTACTCGAATCCGGTTATAGTTCTTTCGAATACTTTGGTCAGATTTAGATATGGTTTGGGTAAAAGTTCAGGATTTTTCAAACGGAGTTTTTTAGGTTTGAGTCGGGTTTATGACCAAGGAAAGTATTTTGTCTTGCTGGGATCGGGTTATAGTTCTCTGGAATATTTTTTTCGGTTTCAGATTTCGTTCGAGTCATATTTCGGGTTTTTTTCAAGAAAATATTTAGGTTCGGGTCAGGTTTCATACCCAAGAAATTATTTTTCCTTGTTTGAGTCGGGTTATGCTTCACTTAAACATTTTTGCGGGATTCAGATTTTTTCGGGTCAGTTATCAAATCCATAGTTTTTTCCAAACATAATTTATAGGTCAGGGTCGGGTTTATACTCATGGAAATTTTGTGTATCACGGATCGGAGTGTGGTCTGTTTTTTTCTGTTTGGGATCGGGTTATGTTTAAATTAGTCTAATCATTAAGTTTATAATCAGTTTTGCTACTATTATTTTTATGGCTATTTCTGATAGATAATTTACTTCGCTATTTGATAATTTATTATGGTGAATGAATCGTTTGCGGATACAAACAATTGTACGCCAAACAGCTATTTTATTTTTGATTTAAAAACAAATTAAAGCCATATTACAATTTTAAATTGAATAGAACATATTTAAATTTAATCAATGATTAAAAAAATAAACTCATAGAAAAGTGTTGTGTAATGTTTTTTACAGCAACACAGCTAATGACTCTCATTCTAATGTTCGAAATGCCAAAAATATGCGTAAAATCATATAGTAAAAAGAAATTAATAGAGTGGCAGTATAATGTTTTGGGGTGACGCAAAAAATGTAACTCTAAAATCAGCTACATTAAGTCCAAATAAGCACCAACCATGTCCTTTGAAACTCCGATCAATTCAAGCTGATTTAAACCAGTATTTCTTTGTCTTTGTTTTTTACCTTTTAAACTGTTATTGAATAGATGACTAAAATTTCGTTTAAAAAATAACGTTTTGTGCCATTATTGCCTGTAATACACGATCAGAATGCATGAAAGATACAATTAGATTAATCATAGGCAAGAATTATTTGATTATTTTTATCATATGACTTTGAAATATCAATATAGAAGCATCATTTTAGACTTTGCTTGAAAAATCAACATTCTTCCGTTAATGTCTTAAAATCGTCTGCACTCTGAAATCTTGATTTTAGATTAATATTATTATTTAAGTGTTCATGCATGATTTTAAAAGAATCTTTTCATCACTATATTTTATATATTGACATGGAATTATTAATATGTTGTTAAATCATAAACATTTTTCATCTACGTTATAAAGTATTAAAAATTTCTGAAAAAAAAGAGAAAACATTTAGTAATACAATTTTTTACTTCAAATCATATGTTTTCAATATTTTATTTATTTTGTTTTGCCATTTAATTATTTTTAATTTTCCAATTTCAATTATTTTAAAAGCAAATATTTATTTTAATAAATAATATATAATAGAAAAAACCATTTAAAAAAGTTGCTATTTCTTCGTAAAATATGCTTCAGCTGTAATTCATTTCTTCCAATCCGTCTTATTAATACAAAATTCCTTCCTCGTGCTTTATTTTGAGGCATTAAAATTTCAGCGATAAATGGTTTCAAATTGCAAACCTTTTTTTCCGTTTACTTCGCCACCACCTATCTTTTTCCTCCATGGCATACAGCAGCTGTAATAAAAAAAATCCTCATTTAAACTGACAGTTTGCCAGTCTATGAATTTTAAAGGTCAGTCCCAGTCTTTTAAATTTTTTCTGCAGAAAATTTTATGCAACCAACCAACCATAAGAGAATGAAAAGGAAAAAAGGTAAAATAAAAGCGATTTTTTATGAGAGTGAGGTTTGGAATTTAATTAATTACTCAGTTAATAAATAGAATTTTGAAATTCTGAGCGTCAGGTGCATCAGGAGAGATATTGGGCTACTTTCATAAAAATTTTGAGCTTTGTACGTACCGTAGTTTTCGCTAACTATCGCAGACACACACACACACACACACACACACACACACACACAGACAGAGCGATTTGTTATTTTATTAATATAGATTTAAATGGCTCGCAGCGCTCATACACGCGTTAGTGATTGCGGCGTTGACGAGTTTCGTACATTTTAGTGATTCCTGCCCAGCAAGTTTCGTGGATCCAGTGATGTTTTTTTTTTTTTTTTTTTTTTTTTTTTTTTAATGGGCGCGCAGCGCTCATACACACGTTAGTGATTGCGGCGTTAGCGAGTTTCGTGCATTTTAGTGTTTCCTGCACAGTAAGTTTCGGGGATCCAGCGATGTTTGTCTGTCTGTCTGTCTGTTGGTTTGTTTGTCTGTCTGTTTGTTTGTTAATTTGTTTGTCTATTTGTCTGTCTGTCTGTCTGTTTGTCGGTTTTTTTGTTCGTCTGTCTGTTTGTTCGTTTGTCTGTCTGTTTTTGTCTGTCTGTTTGTCGGTTTGTTTGTTCGTCCGTCTGTTTCTTCGTCTGTCTCTTTGTTTGTTTTTTTGTCTTTCTGTCTGTTTGTTTGTTGGTTTGTTTGTTCGTTTGTTGGTTTGTTTGTTTGTCGGTTTATTTGTTTGTCAGTTTCTCTGTTTGTCGGTTTGTTTGTATTTACTTCTGTTTGTTTGTTGGACGGTTTATTTGTTTGTCAGTTTGTTTGTTTGTTTGTCGGTTTGTTTGTTTTTACGTCTGTTTGTTTGTTTGTCTGTTTGTCTTTTAGTTTGTCAGTTTTTTGTCTGTATGTTTGTCTGTTTGTCGGTTTGTTTGTTTTTTCTGTTCGTTTGTTTGTCGATTTGTTTGTTTGTCTCTCTGCCTATTTGTTTGTTTATTTTTAATATCGTCAAAAAACGGAAATCAAGAAACCATGCCGTCAAGAAACCATATCTTCCGTTTAAAAAAGGGAAATTATCGGCAGCATGGGGAACTTCTTGGGTGCATTTGTGATAAGAGCCAAAGTTTGGGGAGGGGTCTAGACGCTAGTCTAAAATTCAAGATGTTAGGACAGTCGAGAAAATCATCCCATGGTCAGATACAAAATGCATGTTACTTGAAAAATTAACCATGGATTCGAACAAGAAAAATAACACTGCGTTCACAACTTTATTAGGTACTTACGTATTAACGCCACCGCAGTTATCTTTTGGATTCATTGTTGCCTTGTTTTTTGCTGATTTTTGACGCCATTTTTTAGTGTTTTAGTGTTTTTTAATGTTTTTTAGTGCCTTTTAGTGCATTTTTTTGCTCATTTTTGATACCATTATTTTTGTGCACGTGCGAACAACAAGATTGCTCTTTATTAGCGCATTAGCACAAGTTCTGCTGCGGGGGCGTTAATACGTAAGTACCCTTTGTTATTTAAAGAACTGAAACTAAAAGCTTCGCAATAAAAACAAATAGCCATGTTTTTCACGTGATTTGTTTAATCTGAATGAATTATGATACATACATAACAATTTTTGATATTAAATTTGGTGGCAATGAATAAAAAAAACTACAATCGCAACAGCAAAAGACAATATTCAACTGGAGGTTTAAGACATAAATTCGATATTCTCAGAAACCGTCAAACATACAAAGATGAAAAAAAAACTGTTCTTAGTTTTATCAAGACGATAAAAATAAGCCAAAAACGAAGTTAATCCATCCATAATAACGTTAGCAATTGCTTGTTGAACTTTTCGTCTTTATTTTTTCGTTAAAAGTTAAATAAAAAACTACAGTAAACTGCAATAATTTTTTAAATGCTATCATTATATTCGTCTCGTCGAGTTCTATCTTTTGAAAACAAAATCACTGTCGTACGTCTACTGGTTCGCCAGAAATTTCAAAAAGACGTTCGCATTTTCTATTTCTTAAACATATTATACCAAACGCTACCGCGTTTGCTATGATAAATAATTAACATGCCAAATTTTGTGCTTCTAGGCCCTTCAGCAAAACAAAAATCACATTTTTAGAATGTTTTTCGCTTCTGAACCCTCTTTCGGTTAGTGGCACAGACATAAGATATAGTTTATGTTTGAAACGGGGCGAATACCATCATTTTGGTACCATTACTTTTGAAATCGGTTCGGTAGTTTCAGAGATTAGCCCTGATACTCGCCAAAAGTGACGTCAACTTGGCACTATGTCTGGTATTTTGTGAAATTCGCATAAACTTCCATTGTAATCCAATAATTTATCCTCTAACCAACCATTAATATTTAATTAATGGTGATTTCTGATTTTTTCCTATTTATAGATCCAATAACCTACCTCCACACCAAATTTCAACTTCCTAAATCACCTGCAAGTAGAGTAGCGGATAGAGACAGCTTAATGCAATAATGTTAAAACTTAGACTGAGTAACGAATGGGGAAAAAAATCAAAAAATCCCTACATGGTTTCGGCGAGTCGTTTTCAGGGTATTGATGTTAAAGTGATATCATACTTATAAACTTAGACAAGGGTTATAATAAAAGTATTATTTCTTCAATTTTCTTTTTTAATGAGGATTTTAATTGCTATTTTATAGAAATGTACAATGAAAGCATATTATAATCTTTTTAATATTAGAATATGGTACTTCTAGGTTATCCCGTAGACCAAAAAATTATCGCCAAAATATAAGATTAAATGTCAATAATGGATGATCGTGAATGTCACATTCAATGACACTAAATGCGATTCACGTGTTTAAAATGTCGATAAGTGATTTTTATTACGACTTTTTATTAATATTTTTATTAATATTCTACTAACTATTTGTTTTTTCGTTATTTAAAATAAAAATTATGTCAACATGTATAATTCGGCTATTAGTATGGCGATTTGTATAATTTGGCGAAATTGGTCGACGGGATAACCTAGAAGTACCTAGAATATTAATAATTATAACGCATTCTTTTCAAATATTAATGACATAATCCTAAACCAAACCAGATACTGAATTTTAGCGATTTTAGTGACAAGCACTCTCAAACGAATTGAATTTTCAGAAACCTAAAAATTCACACGAATCAAAACACGGAATACGGCAGACAATTAACGACGTGAACAGTTCCAATGATGATTCCTAAAAGCTGCGCGCCTATTAAAACGAAACAAACAACAACAAAAAAAATCACTGGGCACAAGAAACTGACTGTGCAGCGTGCTCTAAAATGGACGAAACTCGTCAATGACACAGTCACTAACGTACGTAAGAGCGCTGCGCGCTCATTTAAACGAAAAAAACATCCCTGGATGCATGAAACTCGCCTTGCGGCAATCTCTAAAATGCACAGAACTCGCTGAGCAGCAATCTCTAAAGTGCACGAAACTCGTCTATGCCGCAGTCACTAAAGTACGCATGAGCGCTGCGCACTCATTTAAACCAAAAAAAATCATCACTGGATGCAAGAAACTCGATGTGTGGCAATCTCTAAAATGCACGAAACTCGCTGTGTAGCAATCTCTAAAGTGCACAAAACTCGCTGTGCTGCAATCTCTAAAGTGCACGAAACTCGTCAATGCCGCAATCACTAACGTATGTATGAGCGCTGCGCGCCCATTTAAACCAAAAAGAAACATCACTGGATGCATGAAACTTGCTGTGCAGCAATCTCTAAAGTGCACAAAACTCGCCGTGCAGCAATCTCTAAAGTGCACGAAACTCTCTGTGCTGCAATCTCTAAAGTGCACGAAACTCGTCAATGCTGCATTCACTAACGTACGTATGAGCGCTGCGCGCCCATTTAAACCAAAAAAGAAAACATCACTGGATGCATGAAACTCGCTGGGCAGCAGTCTCTAAAGTACATGAAACTCGTCAGTTCCGTGGTCAACGCTCTTATGAGCTCTGCGCGCCCATTTAAATAACAACAAAAAAAAACATTACTGGATGCACGCAACTAGTTGTGCCACAACGAATATTTTTCTAATATTTATAAGGCATAAATATTATGTTAATTTTTAAATACGAAAAAAGTATTTTTGATACAGGAATGCGCTATCGTATTAACATTTCACGTTATAATATTAAGAGTAATAAAATTATGAGAAAAAGAAAATATAAATGGACAGTACAATGTAAAATACAGGGAAAAGTAACCGAAACGAACATCAATATCAAGAAAACAACTTGCCAAAACAGGATAGGGATTTTTTGATTTTTTCCCCATTTCGTTATGCAGTCTAAGTTTTAACATTGTTGCATTAAGCTGTCTCTATCCGCTACTTGCAAGTAGTCAAACATTTCTATGAGTGAGTCAGTGAGTCAGTGGTAAAAACAGTGGTTTTCAGACGTCAATTTCTCGTGAACGGTACAAGATTTTTTAAAAAAAATTTAGGATTCGGAAATTAGAAGATGGTCTTACACGACAGAAAAAATTACAAGTGTGTAGGTCAAATAGAATTTAAGTTATTGAGGGGTCAAAAATGGCTCGAAATGGTTCGGGTAATATAACCCAAGGCCGGTGTGTCGCCTTTTACTTTGTGAACTTGGCTGAAACACTGCCGTGTGTCTAGATCTAGAATGATAATTTCTCAGCGGCAATAACTTTTCAATTGAACAATTTCCGTGCAAAAAAATGAAAATTAAAAAAATTAAAAGAAAATAAATATGACGTTATATTTGAAATAGAAATAAAGAGAGTATTTTCTGTTATATATTAAACATGTATATTGATTTCATTAACAAGAATTTTGCTGGCAAAAATGGCGACATAATTAAAAGTAAAAAAAAAAAAGAATGAAAAAGAATAATATTTTTAATGAAATATTTTACTTGGAAAAATGTGACGTCATAGTTGAAATAAAACAAGTACTTTATAGTAGTCGTTAAAAATACAAAAAGGCATGGATATCAGTAGCTAATCGAGCTAGATAAATAATGACGTCATATTTAAAATGAATGAGAAATATTTTTTACTTATACTAATTAATCCTTACTAATATTATAAATCGGAAAGTGAGTTTGTTTGTTTGTTTGTTTGTTCCGCTTTCACGCCGTAACTACTGAACCGATTGCTTTGAAATTTTGCAGACGTAAAGTTAGAAGTCCGGATTAAATGATAGGGTAATTTTTATTTATTTTATTCAAATATTTTCCTTAATAATTCAAAATTTAATTATTTTTCATACAAAATCAATAGGCATTTTTAGATAAAATTTAACCATTTTCCTTTCCTGTTGCCAAGAAAATAAAAAATTGGAATAATAATTTTTCAGCGGCAATGAATTTTTAATAGAAAACTTCCACGCGAAAAACTATAATAAAATAATTTAAAAGAAAATAAATATGACGTCATGTTTGAAATAAAAATAAAAGGTGTATTTTTTATAATACATTTAACAAGGATATTTGTTTAGTTAATGGGAATTTTTGTGTAAAATATGGTGACATAAATTAAAAGTAAAAAGAATGAAAAAGAAATATATTTTTAATAAAATGGTTCACTCATGAAAATGTGACGTCATAGTTGAAATAAAACAGGTATTTTATAGCAGTCGTTAAAAATACAAGGGGTATGAATATCAGTAGCTAATGGAGTGAGATAAATAATGACGTCATATTTAAAATGAATCAGAAATATTTTTTACTTATACTAATTAATAAGTTATAAGTTACATACAAATGAATATTTTTATTCAAAACTCATAATTATCAATGGAAGAAATTTTTTGTGGGGAAATGTGGAAAATAAAATCACTGATTAATATATTTTTTTCTCGATTTTTTAACACTTTCGAACAAAGTTGAAAAGTTATTATGCTTTCGGCTTGTCTGTCTGTCTGGTCGCTTTCTAACTTTCGTAAATATACTCCGATTTCCATGAAATTTTTGGACGTTCTTAACGTTTACCTAGCACGAATACCCATCGAAAATAAAGTTTCTACCATGATTAGTTTATTCGCAGGGATAGTCAAAAAATTTTCTTATATTACGGCATTATGGGGAAATATCGTTTTAATTAAATTTAACGATGTTACAGCCTGTAGAACATATTCAAATTTATATGCATTTACAAAGTGCACTAAAATATGCATTTTGTAAAGTATGTAGTGAAAAGGGTATTTACTATTCATTTACAGGGTCAGACAGAAGAATTCCATTGCATAGGAATAAAGGGAGGAACAGTTTCCGACATATTTTAATTATGGTAAACGATTTCATGTATAATCAAATTGATATATGTTGCTGAGGCTTAATGTAAGTTATTTCATGCATAATACGAAGTCCATAGCATTTACAGGGACACACAAAAGATTTCAAATATTATATATTCTATCCGAAGTACTGTATATCATGGATGAAGACTGTTGCATGGATGAAATGCATTTTGAATTATGATATGTGCTTTTAAGTTTCGCTAAATGTATGCATATTAAATGGAGAGTATAAATGGTAATAGTATAAATAGTTAAATTTAGATATACAGGGTTACACAAAAGATCTCGGAAAGGTTACTGAATATGAGCGTAATTTACTTAAAGGTGGTTTTTAAATAAAATATGCATTTTTATTTTGAACTGCATTTAGTAAACTAAGAAATGTTTGTAGTATATATATAAAATGATAAACAGGGTGCCGCAAAGAACTGGATACAAGGTTGTCTTCGGATGATAATTTCTGAAAATGTAATTTAGGTAGTAATAAGAAATATTTTTGTTTGAAATAAATTTTAGAAAGATACTTTCGTGTATTAAAGGCACTTGGAAAACTACAGGGCTGAACAAAAGAATTCAAGAATGTTTCTATCTATTAGTATTAATCGCTGAAAGGAAAATTTTGATCAGCAAACAAATTAGCAAATAGGGATTATCAAAAGTTTTTTTTACCATAAATTCGCGATAAAAAGTTAATTACACATGCTTTTCATCATCGAAATTTTTTGATTGATTGATCAATTATTTCTTTTTTAAATGTTATGTAAACGAAGTCACGGGTAACTGCTAGTATTTCTAAAAATGTAATCTAAGTAGTAATAAGGAATATTTTTGTTTGAACTAAAGTTTAGAAAAATACTTTCGTACATTAAAGGTACTAGGTAAACTACAGGGCTGAACAATTTATATTTGAAAATTAATTGCTTTAAATTATTCTAAACTTTTTCTTTTAATAAAAGCTACATTTTTTGGATTTGACAATTTGTACAAACGTGATCAAATATTCCAAACAAATTTGAACACCATTCAGCTTACAAGGAAGGTCTCCCTACGGGCATACTCCGAAAAATCTGAAAAAATTACAGAATGTTCTTTTCATAAGGATATATACGTTTATATAAAAAAAATGAAGGAACCTTGATAGTGTGTCCGTAAAAATGATGAAAATTTCGTTATTTGGCGATTTTTCATCTGTGTGTGATGGGATACAATTTCAAAAATTATTTTTTATGTGAAATACACTTTAAGAAAAATTTGTTTCATGTTGAACTTGTTTAAAAAAATTTAATTTCAAGAACTTTATCACACGAATTCGAATATTTCCAACTGAGCGAAAAATTGCCCAGACCAGGAATCGAACCCAGATACTTGGCTTACAAGGCCAATGTTTTACCTGTTAAGCTAACTGGGCGATAGCTGGCTGGGATTTTTCACTCAGATAACCTTATTGGTCATAACATCTGGTCTGTCATTTAGACAGCTCGGCAGAATAAGCCGCAGGTAATGGAACTCCATATAACGATGGAAACGTAGATATACTATTATTTTAACACAATCAATTGATCGGTAAATTACCATTTACCATCGGTAATTTACCATTAATTTTACCAATCAATTGATTGTGTTAAAATAATAGTATAATGAACTTTAATTTTGTCAGTTTTAGTTTGTCTTGACTATAGTTTCGTCATATAGATATTTATATGTATTTATATTGAAATTTAACAATCAAAAATTTAAATTTAAAACGAAGTTCAAAATTCAAATTTAAAACTCAAAATAAATTCTAATTGAACATTAACGATTCAATTTTTTGCAATGGAAACAACTTTGTTTTTTAGTTTTGAACACACTTAAATGCATGAAAAATTCATTATAAAAATTTTTATATGTATGAAACATTTTTTACAGTGATAAATTAAACGACTGCAGAAACAAGCAATATGTATATGTAATACAATATATATTAGACTGTCTCATTTTAAGTTTAATTTTTTTAATGTCGTTTGCACGAATTCTAAAAATCCTTTAACAAACAACTTTCAGTTACTTTAAATACGTTTGCTTTTGGCGAGGAAAAGTGCTGCTCGCCAAATTGTGTGACGCTTACGTCATTTCACGCCAAATATTCAAAAGTAGTTTATTTTTTTTTAGACTTTCTACTGTAATTCCACTGCTAAATTTGACTGATATTTTATTACATGTATTGAATAGTTTAATTAGTTTTTTTTTTTTTTTTTTTTTTTTTTTTTTTTTTTTTTTTTTGAGTCTGCCCAGTGTGGAGACCTTCCTTGTTAGAGAGTAGGCCCGCTAAATTGTTTTATCGTCCCAACCCGTCGAAACAGGGTCGTACTGGCCCACTGGGCAGCGAGGCAAATGCCCGGTGCGCCCCTAGTCGAGGGTTTTTTTTTATGTAAGCGCATTTGAAATAAGGTTTTCTGAGCGGCAAAAAAGAAAAGTGATATTTTCAAAACATCTCAACGATTAATGCTTTCTAAGAAAACTAATGAAAACTATTAATTATTCTTTATGTGTTATATTTACCGTGTGTTGTATTTAAGTACTTGCGACTCGAATTGTTGCCCACTATTCTGGTTTTTCTACATATTGCTTAAGTTAAGTATGAAAAAACGTGAAATACGAATTCAAGAAAAGTAAATTTTCATTTTTATTGTATCCATTTTGACAAGAGGCGACATGGCGCCCTCGGTCAGATTTTTTTTTTTTTCAGCTATATTTTCTTAGGTGGCTTTGGCCTTCTTGGCGCCCTCGGACATTTTTTTTCAGCTATATGAGTAGGTGGCTTTGGCCTTCTTGGCGCCCTCGGACAGATTTTTTTTCAGCTATATGAGAAGGTGGCTTTGGCCTTCTTGGCGCCCTCGGACAGATTTTTTTCAGCTATATCAGTAGGTGGCTTTGGCCTTCTTTGCGCCCTCGGACAGATTTTTCTTCAGCTATATCAGTAGGTGGCTTTGGCCTTCTTGGCACCCTCGGGCAGATTTATTTTCAGCTATATCAGTAGGTGGCTTTGGCCTTTTTGGCGCCCTCGGACAGATTTTTTTTCAGCTATATCAGTAGGTGGCTTTGGCCTTCTTGGCGCCCTCGGACAGTTTTTTTTCAGCTATATGAGTAGGTAGCTTTGGCCTTCTTGGCGCCCTCGGACATATTTTTTTTTCAGCTATATTGGCTTTGGCCTTTTTGGGGCCCTCGGACAGATTTTTTTAGCTATATCAGTAGGTGACTTTGGCCTTCTTGGCGCCCTCGGACAGATTTTTTTAAAAACTATATCAGTAGGTGGCTTTCGCCTTCTTGGCGCCCTCGAACAGTTTTTTTTTTCAGCCATATGAGTAGGTAGCTTTGGCCTTCTTGGCGCCCTCAGACAGATTTTTTTTTTCAGATGTATCAGTAGGTGTCTTTGGCCTTCTTGGTGCCCTAGGACAAGCGCCCTTACAAACGATATCTTCTAAAAAACTGATATTAAGAATTATTCACGCATTTGAATTGTTAGCTTCGTATGGTTGCCCCGTACTTTGGAATTTCTACTTATTGAGCTAATGGAAGCGATAAAACAGGGTTGAATGCCTTAAAAATCATCTTATTCTACCTATTGATATAGGCGGCTTTGGCCGTCATGGCGCACTAAGACAGATTTTTTTCTTTTAGGCGCCCTTACAAATGAAGTCTTCTAAAACTGATATTAAGAATTATTCACATATGTAGAATGTTTTCTTCATTTAAGAATTGTCCGCTTCGTATGGTTGCCCGGTACTTTGGAATTTTTACTTACTGAGCTAGTGGAAACGATAAAAAAGGATTCAGTGCCTTAAAAATCATTTTATTCGACCCATTGACAGATGCGCCTTTGGCTGACATGGCGCCCTTGCTATTTTTACTTACCCATCATAGGTAGTATAGGACGGGTAAATCTTAAAATCGTTTTGAAAATTGAAAAAAAAAATTTGACGGATTTACACGTTTTAGATACTGGAGATTCCGAAAAATATGTTTTTAGAAAAAAAAATGCTGTCCGTCCGTCTGTGTGTCAACCATTTCCGAATAGTAATGTTTGCCTTATTTAATCTGTCATTCAGTAAGCCAAATATTACTATTGAAAATTAGCAACATAAAATATCTATATATTTTTTTTTATAAAAAAATGTCAACCCTGGATTTAACAGATTTCTTTTTTAGGTGCAATGTTTTCATGGAATGTTTTTTAGAGTCAAAATTTCTTTAGCTTGTTTATACAATGTCGAAATTTATAAATTTTGACGAAAAAACAACACTATATATATATTATTTAGCCGTACATTTAAATGTTATTTAACGCTTCTGTCGTTTATTGAATGTTATACATATCTTTAAAAATATTAATTTTATGTATTCTGCATTTAGGGTGTTCTTAAATCAAGAAGGGCAACTTTGTGACACATGCTTTAATTTATTTTTGTTCGGAAATGCATGAAAATAGCAGGTGTTCTTAGACAGAAACTGTCTAATTGCACTCAATTTTCTGTATTTTGAAAAACACAATAGATTTTTCATAACAAGCCTTCAAAGTTGACACTTTTGAGTAGATTTTCCGACGAAAGCAGATAAACCGGTCGAAAAGCAGGAGAAAAACGGGTGATCCCGTCATCGAAATAGCTTATAACTCGATAGGTAATTTAATTATCATAAAATGGAAAAATAAGTTCGATTCGAAATCGCTTCTATATTAGTCAGGCCTTCCAGAATTTTATCTTTCTGTTAAAAAATGAATTTGTAAATGTGTCAAAACGTTTTGCGCTTGTTGAGCGGAGCAGTTAAGAATACCCTTAAAATGAAATCGTTTTCTTACTGCTGTCATTTTTAAAAATGTATTGTCTATATTTTTAAATCGAGATTAAAAGGTGGTCATGAAATCCATCCACTTTCTTTTTAATTACAAGAGTTATGCGAAGGGATGCAGGCTTTCCTTATTTATTAAATGTTTAAAAGAACAATATATTAATAAATTCAATTTTAGAAAGTAAGGCGGTAAAATTTAAACCTATTTTAGTTATTTTTTTCCCAAACAAATTGAAAAGAATTGCACAAAAAAGTTATGTTTACTTGCTGTTTTATCCCCAGTAATGAGATACTACGGTACTTCCGAAGAACTGGTACTTATTTAGATTGGGGTTCAGTTTTTACTTGGAATTTTCTAAACGAAAACTATCCCACAATCAGCTTTTAAACGGACCTTTCAAAACGATCTTTGTATGCCACATGGATGGTTTTCCTCAAACGACAATTAACCCTTTGAGGGGCAAGCAGTTGCGTTCGTGTAATTCTGAACTCCCACCGGAAATTTGTTAAAAAGTTATATCAAAAAGAGGATAAGCATTTTCACGACTGTTTTCCACCAAAGTTAGAAAAGGGAAATTTAATGAAATTTTTCTGGTGTAAAACTTCATCGATCGTAGGTGGTATATAATATATACCGCCGCCCCTAAAGGGGTTAACAACAGCAGTTTAGCATTTGCGATTAAAAGGAGTCCGTGTTTAAACACATTATGGATCACCAATCGAGTGCATAATGTGTCCAACACCTGTTGGCTGCAGAAGAATCGTTTTTGAGCCTATCCCCCCTTCCCCTAAGATCTTCTTTCATCATTCACGCTGCCAGTTATACCTTGATTAGTTCCCAAGAATTATCTCTTTTTGGCAAAAGGAAAAAAAAACCGTCAAGTATTAGACTATTTAAATTCGGACATGTATAGTTTATTCTGAAGTAGCTCTTTTTTTAATTCTGTTTGTTTTCTTTTCTGAATTCTGATTCTTCGTTTTCCGAATACAAAAATAACAAAATGTAAACAGACAGGGACCCTGGAAAGACCTGGAATATTTTATAATCTTCACCAAACACAATCACACAGATAGTAAATTATGTTCGATTCAAGAGAATTGTAAATAATTTTAAAAGATTAAGTTTTTACTAATAATATGATGTTAACTATATGGTGTGTTTATGTTATGTCTTAAATTTTTCATAAGTGTTATATATCTTTTAAGTATCAATATGCTTCTGATTTCTTTTGTGTAAAGGATGAAACAAGGGCGTCCACAATAGGGTAGGGGGTGACAGAAGAGAGCAATTAACTCTCTCTGAATTTTTGGAAAAAAATAAAGATTGTTCCTTTCAAATTATTTATAATAAATAAACATTAAAAAAAAAGGATAAATTGTTTTTCCTCCTGCAATTCCTTTAAAAATTATTTTCAGCTCTGATTTTTATTTACATTTATGCATTCAAAATTATCTCAAATCGTGGTTTGGAAGAAATAAATAAACTGGGAGAAAAAAAGAATAATAAACTATTTTTGTTTTTTTTATGCATCTTATTTTTTACATTTCTATATTTTTTTACTGTTGGTATTATTCGAAATTGTCTTATGAATTATTCTTGCCAAAGAAAAGTTTTGGCAGTGTATTACAAGCACATATTTTTTCCCCTTCTTGGATTTTGCTGTGTGTGTGTCCATGTGATGAAACCAAATTTACATTAATTTTTCAAGGTATCTAAAATATTTCTCTCCCCTCCCGCAAAGTTAAGATACATATTTTACTAAATATTGGCAATATTTTTTCAATGTGTGTGTAATCTTTATAAAATTTGCACCAACATTAAAAAAAATTACAAATTCAACGTTTTGACACTTTCCAGTATAGTTGAAAAGTGTATGATTTCGATTAGTTTGTCCATCAAATGTAAATAAATTCCGATTCCCATGTCGCTTAAATACGTATATGGTTTACTATAGAAGCTTTCTTAATCCCTGTGTTGAATTCAGACACTTTTCTCCCGGAGGAAATTCTGTGTCTCCCGGGGGGGGGGGATTGCACTTTTTGACCATTGAAGACGCAAAATCTCAAATTTTCCAGGGGGACATCTCATTGCTCCGGGGGGAATGTTCCCCTTTGGTCATTCCCTGAATTCAACGCTGCAATCCATTTAATGTCGAAGAGAAATGAAACAAAACAATCATGCAATATTTTTTTATGGTATTAAAGTTAAGGCAAACAATGATATAAGAACAAAAAAATCTCAAATAAATCAGCAAGTTTTTTAAGGGAGACCCGTAAGAAAAAACCCAAAATTTTTATTATTGATTTTAAAGTAATGAGTTTTGGTGCACTATTTAAGAATCTTCTTGTAAGGATAATTAGCAAAAAAAATTCACTTTTTATTAAAAAGTATATTTTTTATGGGGATTTTTGTGATTTTTTTTTTTTTTTTTTTTTTTTTTTTTTGTCGAAAAATACACTTTTTAGCTCACAGGCTATCATAGCCTGAGAGCTTAGGTGACCGTCCGTTCTGTATGTACGTTCGTATGTTCGTTCGTGCGTAACGCGATAACTCATGATAAAAATATCGGATCCACTTGAAATTTTGTATGTAGGTATATTCCGATAAGGCGCTTCCCTGATTAGTTTTTGGAGTTCATTCGATATGTATAAGAGGGGGAACGGGGGGCTCATGCCCCTCCCCTTAATTGATATAAACGAGATTTTCATGCAGAATTAAGAGTTTTCGTTCAAAATTTAGATATATAATCATTCTGATGAGGCGATTCCGTGACTGTCATTAGGTGTTCATAAACAGGGGGAATGGGGGGCTCATTCCTCCCCCCTTAAGTGATATAAACGGGATTTTCATGCAGAATTAACAGTTTTCGTTCAAAATTTAGATATAGGATCATTCTGATGAGGCGATTCCGTGACTGTCATTAGGTGTTCATTGAATAAGTATAAACAGGGGGAATGGGGGGCTCATTCCTCCCCCCTTAAGTGATATAAACGGGATTTTCATGCAGAATTAACAGTTTTCGTTCAAAATTTAAATATAGGATCATTCTGATGAGGCGATTCCGTGACTGTTATTAGGTGTTCATTGAATAAGTATACACAGGGGTAAGAGGGGCTCATGCCCCTCCCCTTAATTGATATAAACGGTATTTTCATGCAGAATTAACAGTTTTCGTTCAAAATTTAAATATAGGATCATTCTGATGAGGCGATACCGTGGCTGTTATTAGGTGTTCATAGAATAAGTATAAACAGGGGGAACGGGGAGCTCATGCCCCTCCCCTTAATTGATATAAACGGGATTTTCATGCAGAATTAACAGTTTTCGTTCAAAATTTAGATATATGATCAGTCTGATGAGGCGAGTCCGTGGCTGTTATTAGGTGTTCATTGAATAAATATAAACAGGGGGAACGAGTGTTCTAATGCCCCTCCCCTTAACTTGTATAAATGGATTTTTCAATCAGAATTGTCAGATTTCGTTCAAATCTCTGAATAGTTTTGGAAGTTTAATGGTTAAGTATAAAAGAGGAGAATAACTCCTCTTAAATTATATAAATGCTAAATGGCTTTTTATTAAGAATTATACGATTTGCTCTGAATTTTGGATGTAGGTTTTTTAATATGATAAAGCATGTACTTGATAGTTTAGGAGGTTTAATGATTAAGTATAAAAAGGAGAAAGGGGAGAGCTGTTTCCCCTTCTTAATTTTTTTTTCGAACGGAATTAACGAAAATACAACGCTGTAATGTACAATTAGTATGCGTAGCCTGTGAGCTCAATGCCATCAGTTTAACTGGGCAATATTCTTTTTTATTAAAATTACTACTCCTCATTCATTTTTCAATATTTTGGTATTACTATAATTTCTTAAATAGTGTTATAGTATATAGAAAAGAACTAAGGAGAGATATTTTTAATTTTCTATTTTAATCGGCTAAAAAAAAAAAAAAAAAAAAAAAAAAAAAATACACATGGTAAATTTCCTTAAATTCGTTATAATTTTCATGTTTACCAATTTATGTAAAATTTTCAAAAATAGTTTAAAAAAAATCTTTCCTTACTTTTGTTGCAAATTTTTTTATGATTCTAAAAACATAAACACTTTGTTTCTAAATCATTTTACCACTGAGAATTAGTACTTTGAACTTAGGCAAAATATGAAAAAAGTCATTTTCAGGAAAACACGTTTTAAATGGCCGCTAGTCCTTTAAACTCTATAATGAGTACAATTTAAAAAGTTCATTTTCTACCTGTTCCAAGTGTCCCCGAATTCTGAAATTTTGCATGGATATTCGCAAATATGTATTTTATCGTTTTCTGAGAAAAAATTTTTTTTGAACTTTTGATGATTTTTGGCCGAAAATGGGGTTCGGGTCTCCCTTAAGCAAGATAACACTAAGTGATAAATCTTAGTACTCAATATTTTATGCACAGATTTTAACTCATATTATCAATTTTAGTATACTTTAAAAAAAGGAACATTACGTTTTTAAATAGATTTTAAAAAACGACTATGTACTTACTTCCATGATCTGTTGATAAGTAATTTACAACTGACACTAAATCACAAGAAAATATGATAACCCACATTTTCATTAGTTTAAAAATACTAGTATATCCTCGGTGTCTAAAAAAATTACTGTACTGAAATGAATACGGCGGCCTTAAATGTGTTAAGAGACTACATCGGTCAAGCCAAGCGAAAAGATATGTTCATTAATGCTAATCCTATGGAAGAAATTTATGAAGATATCTCGGTTGCATTTCAATAGTTTAAAATGATTTTTTTTCTTTCTTCTATTTTACAAGAAGAAAATATTGGATTTGAGAAAATTTCCAACTTCCGGTTTTCGACGGAGTTAGGCGTTTTAAGGGTTAGATATCGAAAAACATTTTTTTACAAAATGTCTGCCTGTGAGCCCTCTGACTCTGCCTGCATGTATGTATGTGACAAAAATAATGTGTGCACTCTTTATCAAGAATTTATGCACGGAATTTAATAAAAAGTTATAGTCAGGTGGTTTCAGATGTAAATTAAGGCTGATTAGTTTTTGATGTAAATCGTCCAACAGGTGGCGCTGCTATACTGAATTTTTCACAATTTCCGCTATAGCTCTATAGCAAGAGCTAACGCACAGATTTTCATCAAACGTCCAATTCAGTTAGTCCTTCATATGAATTGCTGATGAATATGCTTTGGTGTACATCTCTCAACAGGTAACGCTGCTATGCAGGATTTCCCCCCCCTCCCCCCGATTTTTGTAATAACTCAATCTCAAAAACTAATGCATGGATTTTTAGCAAACTTAAAATTCAGTTAGACGTTGTTTCTAATTAGGTTTTGGTGTAAATTATCCAATAAGTGAGCTGCTATGGTGCATTTTACTGGATTTACACGATTTCTGTAATAGTCATATCTCAAGAATTAATACACGGAATTCCTTAAGTGACACTTCCATTTTTGGAACCGGTTGAAATTGCAACCGTGATCTTTATAAATTTCTTCCTTAGGAATAGTATTAGCAAGCTGACTGAAGTAGCCTGTTAATGAAAATGGAGTGTCTAGCACTCATAGTTCGTTTACAGGAATACACAAAACTAATCCGTTTAATTATGTCATATGAGGAAAAAATGTTTGTAGTGTATTTTAATGTGTCCCAATGCTTCAAATAAAATTAAATCGATATATATTACTGTGGTACACTACATAGAATACGAATTGAAATTTTTTTATTGTTTATTTACAGAGATACACAAAAGGATCCAACTGTATTATTATTCTTAGTATAGAGTAATTGTTAAATCACTTTTTAAATTGAAATAATTGATTTTTGTGAAATTCACCCCCCCCCCCCACAATTACACAATTGTGTATATTCATATATTTATGTATTAAAAAAAGTACCGAAAACAAGTACATATTGTTTATTTTAAACCCTTGAAAAGATGGTTTGATTTCATACTCTTTTTTTTTCCTGTCATGAGAGGCGTTCTATCTTTGCAAATGGCCCTATTTCTGTATCATTAAGTTACTGTTTTTCGTTTCTCTGTTTTCATGTCTTTCTGTCTCTCGCTTCCTTTCTCTTTAAATTACATTCTAGTCTTTAATTTTCGTAAAAATTGAGATTGACTAATCTTTATAAAATTTTAATATGCTGTTAAGGCTGCAAAAAACATTTTCGCAATTGGATATTATTTACCTTCACGTTTCGGAATGTGGTTTCTGGCACTCTGTGATGCAACATTTTTTCGATCGACTTTTTTTTTTTTTTCTTTTTTTTTTTTTTTTTTTTTTTTTTTTTTTATTATTGTGGAGTTTAATCAATATCTGATCCAATCACCAAAAAATAGCAAAATTGAGATTCAGTTGCATTAAGACCTGCATCGGACTATCCTCATTCAAATTTTCAGATCTTTCATGCAGCAAATTTTCTTAGCCATTTCTTTCCCTCGCATACATATACTGAGAGAGATAAACGCTTTTCTGTTATTAATAGAAATATTTTTCAAAAAAAAAAAAATTGCAATAAAAAACTTTTTTCTGACAGAGTTATGCTATACTTATGGCTATTAGTACGAAGTTGTATTTGGCTGATTATAAAAATTAAATATGTCTCTTAAAAGGAAGTTTATTGCCAAACTTTTTGGGACGCAAATTAAATATGAGAGAAGGAAAGAAGATAAAGGACATTTCAGAAACACGTATGACAACTTCTGACAATTTCATAAGTCCCAGTGTAATTTAAGTTGGATTTATTTACAATCCATTTAATCTACAAATAAAGGACACATTATTTAAATAAAACAAATTATTTCATTCAAGATAGGCCTGTATCCGTTATGTCAACCCTAAAATGAAAAATGTTTAAAATACTTTAAAATAGTAATTGGCGCCCTTTTGATTAGAAGGTGGCGCCCTGTTAATACAAGTTGCCACCGCCCTTTTTGTCATGCCAGTACGCCACTGCGTCGAAATCATTTCGCCGGGTACGGGCCTCGGTCGCGTGCAGACCTCTGGTATGTTCCTGTACTTTCACCCTGTCCACTACGTGGCATGTGAGCTTGATTGATGTGAACTCACATTTAATCTTGCCGTTACCACTCCCATTTAAGATAAAATGCTTACTTTGTATACTGTTTCGCAGAAATCCTTTACAAAAGGTAATGATCTAAAAAAAAACTAATATTTTTATTATTATTATTATTATTATTATTATTCGGTTAGTTATGTTAGAAATTAATTTCTTTAAACTTTTAATAAAATTATTTTTAATGCAAACTACAAATATCTATATTATAAAGGCCAAACGTATCTGTGCGTAACGCATACATTTTGCGGTGCGCGGAAAAAAGGTCAACGGAAAAAACGTCAACGGAAAAAAGGGCAACGGAAAAAAGGGCAACGGAAAAAACGTCAACGGAAAAAAAGGCAACGGAAAAAAGGGCAACAGGTAAAAGCTTATGTATAAAGACAGCAACTTTCATATCTTTATGTAAACTTTGACCAAAAACATTCTTTAAGTGACAAAAAAGGGGCAAACGTGAAAAAAAAAAAAAAAAAAAAAAAAAAAAAAATACAGGTATAACGGAAAAAAGGGCAACAGGTAAAAGCTTATGTATAAAGACAGCAACTTTCATATCTTTATGTAAACTTTGACCA
The DNA here is from genome assembly GCA_964019185.1 of Maratus speculifer. Lineage (NCBI taxonomy): Eukaryota > Metazoa > Arthropoda > Arachnida > Araneae > Salticidae > Maratus > Maratus speculifer. The sequence goes on along the minus strand of OZ025291.1, from coordinate 60,007,719 downwards.
AAAACATTCTTTAAGTGACGAAAAAGGGGCAAACGTGAAAAAAAAATACAGGTATATATATTTTAAAAGGGTAGAAAAAAGACACAAAAAAAAATTGTTGTCTTGATATTTAGAATGTTCAGACGGATAACAGAAAAAGAATCGAAATTTTAAAATTTGGTACACGAAAACTCATTTTGGCAACATGCAGCATAAACCATTTAAAATAAAATTTAAAATATAACGAAATTTGTTATGGTGGTTACATTAATAAAAATAATTACAAGGCAAGAAAGAGACAAGGTTGGAAGAAAATCATGGAAAACTCCAAACGATTTGGCCAACGAATGCGATTGAGTTCGAACCCAGCACCTCCCGTGTACCAGCTTCGAGAGCACAACCTCTTAGCTACTGGTGGGCGGATTTGACAAGGGGGGTCTTATTTAGAAACCACAAAGTCGAATAATGTTTTCATTTTTCGATAATACTTGTAGAAGAAGAATAAGAAATGAATAAAAATTTATAATATTTAATAATTAATAATATTTAAATAATAATTAATTATTCATTAATAATTTTATATTTAATTTATATTTATATATTATTATATATTTTTACTATGTTATTATATTAATTATTATGTGTTATACTGTATATTATATATATTATAATATATAAATATAAAAAATTAAATATAAAATATAATAAATATTAACAATAATAATGTAGTAATAATAATATAGTACATAAATATTAAATATAATAATTATTTTAAATAATATTAAAAAATAAAAAATATATAAATATAAGTAAATTTATAAAATTATATAAAAATAATAAAATATTAATCTATGATTCAATTATTATTATTACTAGGTATAGCCCGTTATCGGAGTGAAAACTCTTAAATTATAATTAATGAGAGATCATTCAGTCGAAGACGGGACCCACCACGTGAAGGCGATCTCTATTAGGCCCCACCCATTTTTTAATGTGGTTGGCTTTCCAGTCTGTCCACTACTTACCAAATAATTAAGGATATAGAACATTATATAGAATAATACATACTGTCTCACCACCGCCCACTGACACCACCAATTTCTCAATCTGTCTCATTTTCTCTTCTTTTTCTATTCTGCTCTCTTTTCTTCGCCAGTCTTTCTTCTCGGTGTTCTGGGGTTTCGTTTGCATATCTTTTTTTATTGTTAATGAAGAGGTCTTCCATTTGTTCTTCCATCTGTTCTTCTTTCTGTTCTTCCATCTGTTCTTCCATTTGTTCTTCCATTTGTTCTTCCATTTGTTCTTCCATTTGTTCTTCCATTTGTTCTTCAATTATATTCGACGATTCACTGTTTGAGAGCCTATCTGTCCTTTTATTTATAGAAGTTCAAAATGAAAAAAGATTTTCTTAGCAGACGATTTTTTGTGATAAATACATTATCTGTTTTATATTTCTTCTGCTTTATTCCTTTTATTTATAGAGTTCAAAATGAAAAAAGATTTTCTTAGCAGACGATTTTTTGTGATAAATACATTATCTGTTTTATATTTCTTCTGCGTTTACCTAAGCTGTGTAAAATATAAAGAAAAAAAATATGACACTCAAATGCAATGCATTCACTGTTTGAGAGCCTATCTGTGCCTCAATTAATTAATTATCCTCTTTATTCCTTTTATTTATAGAGATTAATATTATTACATTATATTTATATATGCTCATGTTTTTACTGGTCCTTTTTTTCCGGGCACTTTTTTTTCGTTTACCGATTTGGAAATGGCAAGGATTGTTATTGTTTTTACTTCCGATTATCTGCCCGGGGTATATAGGCCCTTGTAGGAGAGCCCTCCGTGGAGGTCTTTCTAACTGTATTTACGCAAGGTTACCCAAGGTTAGAAGAAAATCATGGAAAACTCCGAACGATTTGGCCGACGGATGCGATTGGGTTGGAACCCAGCACCTCCCGTCTACCAGCTTCGAGAGCACAACCTCTTAGCCACTGGTGGGGCGGATTTGACAAGAGGGGACTTATTTAGAAACCATAAAGTCGAATAATGTTTTCATTTTTCGATAAATGCAGGTGGCCTTCCTCGAAAATGATGTTTTCGATAGAATTTTCGCACACGAAAGCCTGATAAAGGTCATCGTGAGAAAACACAGCCTTATAACAAAATGCAATTCACTTGTCGAAAAATGAAATAATATGTTTATACATACAATTTTTTATTCAATTATTATTATTTTGATTATTATTATTACTATAATCAATAGAATCACCATAACAAATTTCCTTATTTTTTAAATTTTAATTTAAATGGTTTATGCTGCTGTATCCAAAATTGAGTTTTCTTGTGCCAAATCTCCACATTTCGACTCATTTTCTGTTATTCGCCTTATCATTCTAATAACATAATTAAATATCAAGACAAAAAAAAAAAAAATATATATATATATATATATATATATATATATATATATATATATATATATATATATATATATATATTTTTATATATATATATATATATATATATATATATTTTTTTTTTTTTTTGCCATTTTTTCCACGCCATTTAAAATGTATTTGTACCATTTTTTTTTCATTGCCTGTTTTAAACTTTTTTCTCACCCCAAAGAATGTCCTTGGTCAAAGTTTGCATAAAGATATGAAAGTCGTTGTTTTTATATGTAAGCTATTCATCAATCGAGTTGAAATAACCGATACCCGTGTACTAACCGATACACTTGTATACTTACTTGAAACATAAAATCGGTTCTATAACTTAAGATACCTCCTTTAATAACTAATGTATATCAACTTTCGATTTATTGAAGAACTGACATTTATTACTATTATTTATTGTTGCCGTTTTTATCTGTTGACCTTTTTTCCGTTGCCCTTTTTTCCGTTGACGTTTTTTCCGTTGCCTTTTTTTCCGTTGACGTTTTTTCCGTTGCCTTTTTTTCCGTTGACCTTTTTTCCTAAATTCACATTTTGCGAATGGCAATACTTTCAAATTTTAAGTGAAATTTCAATATTGCAATTATTGCTACTACAAATTTTTTAACTTCTAAATATAGCACATTTTCAATTTTTACACCATCGTGTAGGGGAAAAAATGTACTTTTGAATGAAATTTGTTTGAATGCTGTATCTTAACGTGTTTTTGAATTATTAATTTTTTGTGGTTTTTAATACCGCTTTTCTAATCGTTTCAACAGGAGTACTCCATTTCTATTAAAAGCAAAGGAAACAAGTTGGAAATTGCACGTGAAGCGTAGCAAATGAGGGGCGTTCGTACGATAACAAAGTTTTAAAAATATCACTCTCATATATCAATTTCATAAAACTGTAAATAATTACAATTAAAATGCGCCCCAAACAATGTTCTCCCTATACCATTATGCAATGGAATACTTTTGTGTGGCCTTGTAAATCAATAACAAATATTCTTTGTACCACAGATTATGCAAAATGTATATTATAATATCTACTTTATAGATGCATTTCAATTTTATTACGTTCGAATGAGTGTAACACCATTAAAATGCATTAGAAACATTTTTCCCCATTGACCGTAATGTAACTGAATAATTTTGATTGTCCCTGTAATTGAACTATGCATCCGATTTTGATAAAATTTGAAATAACTTGACAAAATTATGTAATAAATATGTATTTAAAATTTCAAACGATTAAAATGCATTTGAAACTTTTTTCCCCATTGACCGTAATGTAACGGAATCCTTTTGATTGTCCCTGTAATTGATCTATGCATCCGATTTTCTTAAAATTTGAAATGACTCGCCAAAATTATGTAATAATAATATATTTTAAATTTCAAACGATTCGGTTGGGTAGTTTTTGCGTTGTTATATGCGGACGGACAGACAGACGGACGGACTGAACGACAATAGGTGCTACGTATATACATAATTATGAACGCACCTAAAAAGGAAAAAAATGATTACTGTTTCTTTATGTTGCCATTTTCTCATTAAAAGGGAAAAAATTGAAATTTAAATATCTTCTGTTACAAAACCCGGTGAATTTTGATTACATTTACAAAATTTGATTGACACGTAAAAGAATATCAACAGTTTAATATCTATTTCAGCTAATAGCCCTATTGAGACTTCAAGTTTTGAATCAAAATGATCAAATTAAAATGCCAATTTTTTTGAAAAGATGAATACAGATACGAAATGTGCATTTGTAAATTTTGATATGAAAAAGTTATGCCGTGTTTAGAATAAACTAATTTTGTAGGTTTATTATAAATCAATGAAACAGTTCCTTCTTAAACATTTTCTATCGTCAAAATTTGACGGGTTCTGCCTTGTTTAATTAATTTTTAAATTTTGTATAAGCATAATCAAATATTTTAAATCTCATTGCATTTAGGCAGAATATTGAAGGTTATCTAATATTTATCTCAAATTAAAAAATATATATATGTTGAAATTATTTAAAGTAATAATATAAAAAAAAATTCTGAGAATCCCTTTCGGCATATTTCAGAATTCTTCAATTTTTAAAGAGAAGGCAACATTAATTTTTACATAATTGGAAGAAAATTAATTACAAAATATAAAACATCGGTCCATCAAATAATTTATGCGTAGGTGATATTTTGTTTAAAAAATAATGACTCTCGATACAAAACATAATATTTAACGACTGTTTTTTTTTTTTTTTTTTTTTTCTCCTATACGTTAAGTAAAGGTAGGAAAAATTCTTCAACAAATCGTCTAAAGAAACTTCTGAAAAAAAAAAAAGACGTGTGGCACTCGGGGACTGCCGCGGCAAAGCTATTGCATAGCACTTTTTATCAACTTATGCAATCATAATTATTTATTTACTTTTTATTTATGCAGTTTTTTTGTCTTTGATATTAATTCAAGCTATACTTTTTGAGCGTGATCACCGATAACAAAACATTTTTTTTTCTCTTTTATTGAATAAATGAGAAATTAATATCGTTTAAAATATTTTTATTATCTTAAAACACATGTAGGTTAATCAGGAATTTTTATAATTGAAAATATACGTTTATGGTAGCTGAAATAAAAAACATAAGTTTGAGACTTGATATTCTCAAGATATCTGAAAAATACCGCTTTAATGTCTGCCGAAGTCTACCGAAGGATACCGTGCCGAAGTCTGTCAAACTCAAGCGACGTTAGCCGGAGTGTTAGGTTTTTCTCGTTACGGAATTTCTAGATTCTTTCGCCGCGCTCAAAACCCGCGATAAAAGATATGCCAATCAAAATTTACCAAACAAAATTTGGCCGCGCTACAAAAATTAGATCGCGAGTTACAAGCATTATAAATTTTCCGATCCTCACCGTGGGGGTCTCCTGTCACCAAAAATTAACATTGTCTTATTAAAATTACCAAACGAAATTTGGCCGCTCTACGAAAATTAGATCACGAATTATAAGCATTTTAAATTTTGCGACCTTCACCGTGGGGAGGGGGGGTCTCCTGTCACCGACAGTAACACTGTCTCCTAATAAATTATCAAACAAAATTTGGCCGCGCTACGAAAATTAGATCGCGAGTTATAAGCGTTTTAAATTTTTCGACCCTCACCATGGGAGATCTCCTGTCACTAAAATTAACATTGTCTCACTATAAATTACCAAAAAAAATTTGGCTGCGATACGAAAATTAGATCGCGAGTTATAAGCATTTTAAATTTTTCGACCCTCACGGTAGGGGGTCTCCTGTCACCAAAAGTAACACTGTCTCATAATAAATTGCCAAGCAAAATTTGGCCGGGCTACGAAAATTAGATCACGAGTTATAAGCATTTTAACTTTTTCGACCCTCAACGTGGGGTGGGGGGGGGTCTCCTGTCACCAAAATTTAACACTGTTTCATAAAAAATCATTAAACAAAATTTGGCCGCGCTACGAAAATTGATCGCGAGTTATAAGCATTTTAAATTTTTCGACCCTCACCGTGGGGGGTCTCCTGTCACCAAAAATTAACAATCTCTCATAATAAATTACCGAACAAAATTTGGCCGCGATACGAAAATTAGATTGCGAGCATTTTAAATATTTCGACCCTCACCGTGTGGGGGTTCTTGTCACCAAAAATTAAAACTGTCTCATAATAAATTACCAAACAAAATATGGCCGCGCTACGAAAATTAGATCGCGAGTTATAAGCATTTTAAATTTTTCGATCCCCAAGGTGGGAGGTCACCTGTCACCAAAAGTAACAGTGTCTCTTAATAAATTACCAAACAAAATTTGGCCGCGCTTTGATCTCGAGTTATAAGCATTTAAAAATTTTCGACCCTCACCGTGGGAGGTCTCCTGTCACCAAAAATTAACACTCTCATATAATAAATTACCAAACAAAATTTGGCCGCGATACGAAAATTAGATTGCGAGTTATAAGCATTTTAAATTTTTCGACCCTCACCCGGGGGGGGGGGTCTCCTGTCACCAAAAGTAACACTGTCTCATAATAAATTGCCAAGCAAAATTTGGCCGCGCTACGAATATTAGATCACGAGTTATAAGCATTTTAAAATTTTCAACCCTCACCATGGGGGATCTACTGTCACCATAAATTAACACTGTCTCATAATAAATTACCAAAGAAAATTTGGCAGTGCTACGAAAGTTAGATCACGAGTTATAAGCATTTTAAATTTTTCGATCCTCACCGTTGGGAGTCTCCTGTCACCAAAAATTAACAATCTCTCATAATAAATTACCGAACAAAATTTGGCCGCGATACGAAAATTAGATTGCGAGCATTTTAAATATTTCGACCCTCACCGTGTGGGGGTTCCTGTCACCAAAAATTAAAACTGTCTCATAATAAATTACCAAACAAAATATGGCCGCGCTACGAAAATTAGATCGCGAGTTATAAGCATTTTAAATTTTTCGATCCCCAAGGTGGGAAGTCACCTGTCACCAAAATTAACACTGTCTCATAATAAATTACCAAACAAAATTTGGCCGCGCTATGAAAATTAGATCACGAGTTATAAGCATTTTATCTTTTTCGACCCTCACCGTGGGGGGTCTCCTGTCACCAAAATTTAACACTGTTTCATAATAAATCATTAAACAAAATTTGGCCGCGCTGCGAAAATTGATCGCGAGTTATAAGCATTTTAAATTTTTCGACCCTCACCGTGGGGGGGTCTCCTGTCACCAAAAATTAACACTCTCTCATAATAAATTACCAAACAAAATTTGGCCGCGATACGAAAATTAGATCGCGAGTTATAAGCATTTTAAATTTTTCGACCCTCACGGTGGGGGGTCTCCTGTCACCAAAAGTAACACTGTCTCATAATAAATTGCCAAGCAAAATTTGGCAGGGCTACGAAAATTAGATCACGAGTTATAAGCATTTTAACTTTTTCGACCCTCACCGTGGGGGGGTCTCCTGTCGCAAAAATTTAACACTGTTTCATAAAAAATCATTAAACAAAATTTGGCCGCGCTACGAAAATTGATCGCGAATTATAAGCATTTTAAATTTTTCGACCCTCACCGTGGGGGTCTCCTGTCACCGAAAGTAACACTTTCTCATAATAAATTACCAAGCAAAATATGGCCGCGCTACGAAAATTAGATCGCGAGTTATAAGCATTTTAAATTTTTCGATCCCCAAGGTGGGAGGTCACCTGTCACCAAAATTAACACTGTCTCATAATAAATTACCAAACAAAATTTGGCCGCGCTATGAAAATTAGATCACGAGTTATAAGCATTTTATCTTTTTCGACCCTCACCGTGGGGGGTCTCCTGTCACCAAAATTTAACACCGTTTCATAAAAAATTATTAAAAAAAATTTGGCCGCGCTACGAAAATTGATCGCGAATTATAAGCATTTTAAATTTTTCGACCCTCACCGTGGGGGTCTCCTGTCACCAAAAGTAACACTGTCTCATAATAAATTGCCAAACAAAATTTAGCCGCGCTACGAAAATTAGATCATGAGTCATAAGCATTTTAACTTTTTCGACCCTCACCGTGGGGGGGGGGGGTCTCCTGTCACCAAAATTTAACACTGTTTCATAAAAAATCATTAAATAAAATTTGGCCGCGCTCCGAAAATTGATCGCGAGTTATAAGCATTTTAAATTTTTCGACCCTCACCGTGGGGGTCTCCTGTCACCAAAAGTAACACTGTCTCATAATAAATTGCCAAACAAAATTTAACCGCGCTACGAAAATTAGATCATGAGTCATAAGCATTTTAACTTTTTTGACCCTCACAGTGGGAGGTCTCCTGTCGCCAAAATTTAACACTGTTTCATAAAAAAATCATTAAACAAAATTTGGCTGCGCTACGAAAATTGATCGCGAGTTATAAGCATTTTAAATTTTTCGACCCTCACCGAGGGGAGTGTCCTGTCACCGACAGTAACACTGTCTCATAATAAATTACCAAACAAAATTTGGCCACGCTACGAAAATTGATCGCGAGTTATAAGCATTTTAAATTTTTCGACCCTCACCGTGGGGGGTCTTCTGTCACCAAAAATTAACAATCTCTCATAATAAATTACCGAACAAAATTTGGCTGCGATACGAAAATTAGATTGCGAGCATTTTAAATATTTCGACCCTCACCGTGTGGGGGTTCCTGTCACCAAAAATTAAAACTGTCTCATAATAAATTACCAAACAAAATATGGCCGCGCTACGAAAATTAGATCGCGAGTTATAAGCATTTTAAATTTTTCGATCCCCAAGGTGGAAGGTCACCTGTCACCAAAAGTAACAGTGTCTCTTAATAAATTACCAAACAAAATTTGGCCGCGCTTTGATCTCGAGTTATAAGCATTTAATTTTTTCGACCCTCACCGTGGGAGGTCTCCTGTCACCAAAAATTAACACTCTCATATAATAAATTACCAAACAAAATTTGGCCGCGATACGAAAATTAGATTGCGAGTTATAAGCATTTTAAATTTTTCGACCCTCACCCGGGGGGGGGGAGTCTCCTGTCACCAAAAGTAACACTGTCTCATAATAAATTGCCAAGCAAAATTTGGCCGCACTACGAAAATTAGATCACGAGTTATAAGCATTTTAACTTTTTCGACCCTCACCGTGGGGGGGTCTCCTGTCGCCAAAATTTAACACTGTTTCATAAAAAATCATTAAACAAAATTTGGCCGCACTACGAAAATTGATCGCGAGTCATAAGCATTTTAACTTTTTCGACCCTCACCGTGGGAGGTCTCCTGTCGCCAAAATTTAACACTGTTTCATAAAAAAATCATTAAACAAAATTTGGCAGCGCTACGAAAATTGATCGCGAGTTATAAGCATTTTAAATTTTTCGACCCTCACCGTGGGGGGTCTCCTGGCACGAAAAATTAACACTCTCTCATAATAAATTACCAAAAAAAATTGGCCGCGATACGAAAATTAGATCGCGAGTTATAAGCATTTTAAATTTTTCGACCCTCACCGTAGGGGGTCTCCTGTCACCAAAAATTAACAATCTCTCATAATAAATTACCGAACAAATTTTGGCCGCGATACGAAAATTAGATTGCGAGCATTTTAAATATTTCGACCCTCACCGTGGGGGGGGGGGGGGTTCCTGTCACCAAAAATTAAAACTGTCTCATAGTAAATTACCAAACAAAATATGGCCGCGCTACGAAAATTAGATCGCGAGTTATAAGCATTTTAAATTTTTCGATCCCCAAGGTGGGAGATCACCTGTCACCAAAAGTAACAGTGTCTCTTAATAAATTACCAAACAAAATTTGGCCACTCCTTGATCTCGATTTATAAGCATTTTAAATTTTTCGGCCCTCACCGTGGGAGGTCTCCTGTCACCAAAAATTAACACTCTCATATAATAAATTACCAAACAAAATTTGGCCGCGATACAAAAATTAGATTTCGAATTATAAGCATTTCAAATTTTTCGACCCTCACCGGGGGGGGGGGGGTCTCCTGTCACCAAAAATTAAAACTGTCTCATAATAAATTACCAAACAAAATATGGCCGCGCTACGAAAATTAGATCGCGAGTTTTAAGCATTTTAAATTTTTCGACCCTCACCGTGGGGTGTCTCTTGTCACCAAAAATTAACACTCTCTTATAATAAATTACCAAACAAAATTTGGCCGCGCTACGAAATTTAGATCGCGAGTTATAAGCATTTGAAATTTTTCGATCCTCACCGTTGGGCGGGTCTCCAATCACCAAAAGCTACATTATCCTACCTTATTTTATCTTAAGACGATTTTTTTCTATACACATTCTATCAGGAATTTTCATCATTGAAACTAGGACTTCCCTCAGAGGGATTAGTCTGAGCGATATTGCTGAGAATACACATTTAATAACTTGCGATAAGTAAAGAAAATGAGATGTTACCTTTAATGGGTCATTCATTGTGATAAAATATGATGAAAATAAGCATATCGAATCGTAGAACTATAAAATCTTGTTGCATATACTATTTTTATAAAAGAAAAGCAAACCATGCATGGATATAAAATTGGAAATATGCAAAATGTTAAACGTAATACAGAAAAAAAAACACCAAATTTTCCTATATTGGAAATATAGCTCTTTGAAATGATGTCACGAGCATAAACAGAAGCTTCGCACCGATTTGAGAAACTATAAATAACAAAAACTATTATGTTTGAAGATAAATGGAGTGTATTTTATATGGTGTGAAATCCGTCCGAATAGTTATAATGTTGAATATCTGTTTTCCACGGATGCAATGAGGTTGTCGATAAGAGTTAAGGAATCCTTTTTTTAAAATTTGTCCTAAACGAGCACTTACATCTTATAAGTTACTGTGATGCCAAAGTTATAGTTTCTGACCCCAACAGTATCTTAGAAATTGCAATATTCTCAATAAATTGGGTTTAAAACTTTTTCTAGAAAAAAAATGTTTAATTTGTGAAATTAAATTGTCGAATATTTTAGAAATCGTTCATAACGAGAATATTATACTATCTTTAAAGTTGCCAAAAAAAAAAAAAAAATTAAATTTTTAGTCATATCAACATCAAAGAATTCTCAATTTTAGAACTTTTTTTGCTCGTGCATTGATGGTGATTATTGTTCCTACGCAAAATATAGTATATTTTGCAGCAAAGATGGTTACCAACATTTTTTGCCCACATTATTTTTTAAATCGGCTAGGTACTCCCAATGCTAACGAAAAACACACAAACGTTAATGCTTTATAGCATAGAAATACAGAATCAAAAGCTATTTATCTCCTATTATATACACATACACATAAATTATCTAATTAGTGCTAGCAGATGAATTTTTAAATATACATAGATCAATATAATGCTTCATTTTTCTTTTATTAGTATTTCTAAGTATTCATTTTTCATTTATTTGTATTATTCAGTAAAAAACTCACTTTCTTAAGCCCGAATTAAGTCAAAATTTTTATAAAAGCGCCTAAGTCCATATAACAGCGAAGTATTGTGAAGAGTATTAAATACAAGGTAGTAAGACACTTAGCCAAACGCAGGTAATAAATCACCAAATATTGTCCTTTTCGCCCTCTCTCGAAATGCATTTTTTTTTCGTATATTTAAAAAACACGATTTTGAGTCATCTTATTTAAAATTCAAATAAATAAATGAGAGGAAGCAATAATAGCATAAGTCAAAACATTCATAAGTCAACATCAAGGAATTGTATCGTAGTTACACATGTTTAAAAAAAGCTGCTTTTGGCCAAAAAACATTGTCTTCACTAAATTTGAATCCGATTAAAAAAAGTACCGTCATTAATTAAAATGTTATAGACAGAGCTGCCAAGTCTCCGGTATTTTGGATACCGGTATTTTAATACAGAAAATGTTTTATTAAATTGGAACATTCTGCGGATTTAAAAAATAACTTTTCCTATAAGAAAATTCTGCTATGCAATAAGCGAGGGTTTGGCATCTCTGTATAGGAATATTTCGTAATCTACTTTTTAACCTTAAAAAAAGCAACGACCATTTTTCGGGTACAAAAAGTATTGCTAATTGTGACATTTTGCATACAAGGTACTGATTGTAAATTGATACATCTACGGTGATAAATTTCCAATAATTTTTCAAATCCCATTTATTTCATTAAAAATATAAATCTTTTATTCATTTAGTTTAAAATAAATGGTTTTTAACTAATTTCATAATACTTTTGAAATATCACTTTTCATTGGCCATTTTTTAAAAGCATTTAGAAAGGGGTTGTTGTTTTCAGTCAAATATAGACTTTGGTCTGTCCACATTTTATTTTATTATTATTATTATTTATAAATAGTGGAGAAATATTCATACTTAATCCATAACGTATATAATATATGACTCTGTTATTACATAAATCACCTTTTTATTATCATAAAAATTATGTTTTTACTGATTTTTATTAACTCCATAGGAAAAATTTTGTGTTTTGCGCAATAGATGTCCGCATTTCCTTTATTTATTTATTTTAACAAAATTCTTTGTATTTAGAATTTTTATTTAAATAGGAAATCCAGATGTCACTGTTAATAAAAAAGAAAGTTACAAAAAAGGGTACAAAACGAGTAGACGCATACTATCAAATATGGAAAAACGACGATTTCCAAAAAGACGTCGTATGAAATATCATCTTTTAAAGCAAAAAAACGAGGTCTGATTATCGAGCCTACTGATTACAAAAATTGCATTATATAAAAAAAAAAAAAAAAAAAAAAAAAAAAAAAAAAAAAAAAAAAAAATGCTGCAAATATTGATTATTTTTTCTTTTGTGCAGTTTTGGCTTCGAAAGGTGCGCTATATTGCAAAAAGATATAAGCGCCTATGAAAACACACCTGGTAAACGTTCATGCTCAGTTTTACAAATAAATATGGCACATATATGCCCTATATACACCGAGGTACCTAATTAGTGCCAAAATGGCGTTTAGTTGCCTAACATGCTGGTTATCATATAAATGTTATAATAAATTGTTTGTTCTAAAAATATTATCATTTATTTATTGTTATATCTTTTTTAATAACAGAAAATGTTTCGTTTATTCCTTTTTTTTTTCATTTTGAAATAAATAAATAACGTGTTGTTATAGCATGCTATATGCATCTGGTAATCAAAACGATGTTTTCGCCTAATTGGCATAAAAAATGTCGCCAAACCCGGTGCTTATCTCTAGTATATTATCTCAAGTATTTTATTTGTGTATACTATAATTGTTTTTACATACCACTTACTTCTTCTGGTATACAGAAATAGGTAAGTGGCTCCTTTATGCAGTATAAATTGTATAAATCTTTAAAAAATAGCCCCGTTGCCCCTTTTTGGATCGAATTTAAAAAAATCAATGTCTAATTCCGCAGTATTGCTCCCAGGTATGCATACATACTCCATATTTCAAAGTTGTATGCCAACAGGAAACGGATGAAAAATGGGAAAAGATGTCACATATGCACCAGGGTACATAATTGGCGTCAAAATGGCATTATTTTACCTGAGATGGTAACCCGGCTTTATTTATTTATTATTTGTTTATTTACTCATAAAATGTTTATTTACTTTCACTTCCTTCTTTTAATTATATAAACTATTTCTTTTTATAGTTATTAATTATTATTATTATTTTATTTACTTTAAGTTCTTTTTGAAAATAGAAAATAATTTAAAAATGTGTATGTAAACGTTATTTGAAAAGGGATTTTCGCCAAATGGGCTTTGAAAAAAATTGCGCCAAATCTGATACGCTTGTGGTATCCGTGCCGAAAAATTAGTGACTAGAATTGACTTTCATACACAAACAAAATATAAGTTAAAAGAAAACATGCAATGAAAATAAATATAAAGGGAAAATGATGTCATAAAAGAAACTTTTTATTTAAAAACGTAATTGTTTCTAATTTTCACACGCGAAATATGTAAAACATTCTTTTAGCGATCAAAAAGTGCTGTTAAGGGATAATCACAAAATCTCAAAATCAAAGTTTTTATGACATTTTTTAATATAAAAAAATAACAGTTTTATTTTCCTGCATGATTAAATTTTAAAATGTTTTATTGCATTCAATATTTCTGAGTGCGAAAATGATTACTATTTACTCCATGTACAGATTCGGTTATCTACGAAAATGTCCAGCCGGTGAAAATCACGCTCACCAAATTTCTGTGACGTATGCACATAAATTGTGCTTTTTTATCAGTTTTTTTAATATAACTTTTAAACTATTTGGAATTAATTTTTAAAAGTAGGTGCATTCACGAGGTTACCTTCATAGGTACCTTCTGGTACAAACAGAATCAAAATCCGACAAGTACTTTTTGAGATTTGCTTGACGAAAGAATTTTTTTGAATTTTAATATCGTTACGTATCTCTGAGTATAAAGACTTCGCTTCGCTCAGACAACTATACATTTATGGTAACTGAAATAAGAAACATAAGTTTGAGATTTGATATTCTCCAAATATCTGAAAAATACCGCGTCAATGTCTACCGAAGTCTACTGAACGATACCATGCCGAAGCTGAAACGACGTTACCCGAGTGTTAGGTTTTTTCGTTACCGATGTGTTAGGATTTTTCGCGTTACGGAATTTTTGGATTCGGTCGCCGCGCTCAAAGCCCGTGATAAAAGCTATGCAATAGCTTAAAAAACTAAATATTTTTAATGATCTTTAACATTTTGTTCAAATATATTCAAATATTTTAAACTGCTTTTTCGTTTATATACAACATTGATTGCTATCTACATTTCACTTTAAATAAAAGTATGTATAAATAATTTTAATTAACACGGAAAAATCATCGGAGGCTCTATCGATCTGAAATTAATTCAACGAATTCCTTCTGGGATATTTCAAGATTCTTTTTAACCATTGAAAAATGGTTGTTGTTTTCGGTGGAGGATTGACAAAATAACGTGGTCACTTTTGAATTTAAATTAAATTCTTTACTTTTAGAAATTTTTTTATTTGAATTTAAATAAATTCTTTACTTTTAGAAGAATTTTTATTTGAATAGGAAATTAAAATGTTTAAAATCATTGTAAGAAAGGAGAAAACTAACAAATTTAAAAATGAGTAGACGGAAATTAACAGATACGGAAAAAGCCGAAGCTAAAGAAATGAATGACCGTGAATGTCGCATTCATTGACATTAAACACAATACGCGTACTTAAACAATCACAAAGTGATTTTTATTTCGACTTTTTATTAATGTTTTACTAATTTATTTGTTCTTTTGTTATTTAAAATAAAAATTTAGTCAACATGTATAAGTTGCTTATTAGTTTGGCGATTCGTATCACTTGGCGAAATTGGTCGATGGGATAACTAAGTAGTACTGTATATGGTTTGGCGCAAAAACATCTTTCAATGCAGAAAACCAGAAAATCAAAAGATTATCGAGCCGCTGAAAACCAATTACGTGTTGAAAGGCGATCACGAAAAAGGAAGCAATTTAATGCCAAACCGATTAATTGTAAAAGATCATGTCTCGAGGGCGACCAATTCACTAGCCATGGCATTTTACAATCGGTCGGTTCTAACCAGGAAAATATGAGTGCCAATAGTGATTCTAACAAGCCGGAAAAAATTATAGCTATTACTCTTGATTTTCCACCGCCTAAAAAGAAAACTAAAAAGCAATCGGCTTGGGAAAAACTGGAAAAAAACTTTTTTGATTCAATGTCTGATGGACCCATTCACATATGCATGTGCTGTGATCGACTTTGGTTTAAAACCCCCATCACCAAAATTCTTCTCTGTAAAATCAAACAGTATAAGTCAAAGTCTTACATGTATAACAGTATATGCCAAAGCTGTATTTTAATAATGATTACTTTTGCACCAACAATGTTACATAGTTTGAAATGTTTCTTTCGTCGCCAACTTTTATGCTTGGCGACAATTGAGTGATGTTACTTAAACGAACCGTACCTTCAAATTGCAGCATTTATAAAGTCATTTATAGCAGTGGCACGGATAATACACAATAAAACAACTGGTATTTAGCTTAAAATGATAGATGAATGTTTCCAGTGAAACATTTTTCAAATGGTTGGTATAATTTCTTAAATTACAATTTTTATTATTATTGTTGTTGTTCTTGTTCTTGTTCGTTTAACAGAATTTCATAGAATTTAGTTGCAAAACACTCAAATAATTATTTTCCCATCAAATGCCATCAAATATTTAAGCACAGACGATATTACAAATAAATAAATGAATAAAAAATCCCTCGGAAATTACACATCAAACGTAGCAAATGAGGTGTGTTCACACTGTAATGAAGTTTTTTTAAATATTAAGATCTTTATTTAATAGTATACAGCATTTCGGATACAGTATCTTTTGTGGACACACAAATCTTTTGTGTGTCCACAAAAGATACTGTATTTTGTGTGTCCCTGTAAATACTATTTGCTTTTTATTATACGGGAAATAACTTGTAGTAAATCTCACCAACGTATGTTAATAATAGTTTAATATTATTAAAACGCACTACAAACAATGTTTCTGCTTTTACTATTAAATAATAGAATACTTTTATGCGGTCCTGTAAATTAATAACAAATATTCTTTTCATCACAGATTGTAATGAATGTATAATTTAGTATATACTTCATATATGCATATCAATTTTATTATGTTCGAAAGAGCGCAACATCATTGAAATGCACTTGAAATTTTTCTTCCCCATTGACCATAATCAAACGAAATAGTTTTTATTGTTCCTGTAATTGTCTGAGCGAAGCGAAGTCTTTATACTCAGAGATACGTAACGATATTAAAAGTCAAAAAAATTCTTTCGTCAAGCAAATCTCAAAAAGTACTTGTCGGATTTTGATTATGTTTGTACCAATAGGTACCTATGAAGGTAATCTGGTGAATGCACTACATACGAAAAATTAGTTCCAAATAGTTTAAAAGTTATATTAAAAAAAACTGATAAAAAAGCACAATTTATTTGCATACGTCACAGAAATTTGGTGTGCGTGATTTTCACCAGCTGGATATTTTCGTAGATAACCGAATCAGTACATAAAGTAAATAGTAATCATTAACGCACTCAAAAATATTGAATGCAATAAAAAATTTTAAAATTTAATCATGCAGGAAAATAAAACTGTTATTTTTTTATATTAAAAAAATGACATAAAAACTTTGATTTTGAGATTTTGTGATAATCTCTTAATAGCATTTTTTGATCGCTAAAAGAATTTTTTATATATTTCGCGTGTGAAAATTAGAAACAATTACGTTTTTAAATAAAAAATTTCTTTTATGACATCATTTTCCCTTTATATTTATGTTTATTGCATGTTTTCTTTTAATTCATATTTTGTTTGTGTGTGGAAGTCAATTCTGGTCACTAATTTTTCGGCACGGATACCACAAGCGCATCAGATTTGGCGCAATTTTTTTCAAAGCCCATTTGGCGAAATCTCCGTTTTCAAATAACGCTTACATATACATTTTTAAATAAATTTCTATTTTCAAAAAGAACTTACAGTAAATAAAATAATAATAATAATTAATAACTATAAAAAGAAATATTTTATATAATTAAAAAAAGGAAATGAAAGTAAATAAAAATTTTATGAGTAAATAAACAAATAATAAATAAATAAAGCCGGGTTACCATCTGAGGTAAAATAATGCCATTTTGACGCCAATTATGTACCCTGGTGCATATGTGACATCTTTTCCCATTTTTCATCCATTTCCTGTTGGCATACAACTTTGAAATTTGGAATATGTATGCATACCTGGGAGCAATACTGGAATTAGACATTAATTTTTTTTAATTCGATCCAAAAAGGGGCGACGGGGGCTATTTTTTTAAAGATTTTTACTGCATAAAGGAGCCACTTACCTATTTTTATATACAAGAAGAAGTAAGTGGTATGTAAAAACAATTATAGTATACATAAATAAAATACTTGAGATAATATACTAGAGATTTAAGCACCGGGTTTGGTGAGATATTTTATGCCAATTAGGCGAAAACATCGTTTTGATTACCAGATACATATAGCATGCTATAATAACGCGTTATTTATTTATTTCAAAATGAAAAAAAAGGAATAAACGAAACATTTTCTGTTATTAAAAAAAGAAATAACAATCAATAAATGATAATATTTTTAGAACAAACAATTTATTATAACATTTATATGATAACCCGCATGTTAGGCAAATGAACGCCATTTTGGCACCAATTAGGTACCTCGGTGTGTATAGGGCATATATGTGCCATATTTATTTGTAAAAATGAGCATGAACGTTTATCAAGTGTGTTTTCATAGTCGCTTATATATCTTTTTGCAACATAGCGCACTTTCCGAAGCCAAAACTGCACAAAAGAAAAAAAATCAATATTTGCAGTATTTTTTTTTTCTTTTTTTTTTATGTAATGCACATTTTGTAATCAGTAGGCTCGATAATCAGACCTCGTTTTTTTTGCTTTCAAAGATGATATTTCATACGACGTCTTTTTTGGATTCGTCGTTTTTCCATATTTGATAGTATGCGTCTACTCGTTTTGTAACTTTTTTTGTAACTTTCTTCTTTATTAACAGCGACATTTGGATTTCCTATTTAAATAAAAATTCTTCTCAATACAAAGAATTTTGTTAAAATAAATAAATAAATGAAATGCGGACATCTATTGCTCAAAGCACAAAATTTTCCCTATTGAGTTAATAAAAATCAGTAAAAACATAATTTTTATGATAATAAAAAGGTGACTTATGTAATAACAGAGTCATATATTATGTACGTTATGGATTAAGTATGAATATTTCTCCACCATTTATAAATAATAATAATAATAAAATAAAATGCGGACAGACCAAACTCTATATTTGACTGAAAACAACAACCATTTTCTAAATGCTTTAAAAAGATGGCCAATGAAAAGTGATATTTCAAAAGTATTATGAAATTAGTTAAAAACCATTTATTTTAAACTAAATGAATAAAAGATTTATATTTTTAATGAAATAAATGGGATTTGAAAAATTATTGGAAATTTATCACCATAGATGTATCAATATTACAATCAGTACTTTGTATGCAAAATGGAACAATTAGCAATACTTTTTGAACCCGAAAAATGGTCGTTGCTTTTTTTAAGGTTAAAAAAGAGGTTACGAAATATTCCTATACGGAGATGCCAAGCCCCCGCTTATTGCATAGCAGAATTTTCTTATAGAAAAAGTTATTTTTTAAATCCACAGAATGTTCCTATTTAATAAAAGATTTTCTGTATTAAAATACCGGTATCCAAAATGCCGGAGACTTGGCAGCTCTGCCTATAACATTTTAATTAATCACGGTACTTTTTTTAATCGGATTCAAATTTAGTGAAGACAACGTTTTTTGGTCAAAAGCAGCTTTTTTCCACATGTGTAACTACGATACAATTCCTTGATGCTGAAATAAAATGTTTTGACTTATGCTATTATTGCTTCCTCTTATTTATTTATTTGAATTTTAAATAAGATGACTCAAAATCGTGTTTTTTAAATGTACGGAAAAAATGCATTTCGAGAGAGGGCGAAAAGAACAATATTTGGCGATTTATTACCAGCGTTTGGTTAAGTTTCTTACTACCTTGTATTTAATACTCTTCACAATACTTCGCTGTTATATGGACTTAGGCGCTTTTATAAAAAGTTTGACGTAGTTCGGGCTTAAGAAAGTGAGTGTTTTACTGAATATTACAAATAAATGAAAAATGAATACTAAGAAATACTAATAAAAGAAAAATGAAGCGTTATATTGATCTATGTATATTTAAAAATGCATCTGCTAGCACTATTTAGATAATTTATGTGTATATAAAAAAAGGAGATAAATAGCTTTTGATTCTGTATTTCTATGCTATAAAGCAATAACGTTTGTGTGTTTTTCGTTATCATTGGGAGTACCTAGCCGATTTAAAAAATAATGTGGGCAAAAAATTTTGGTAACTATCTTTGCTGCAAAATATACTATATTTTGCGTAGGAACAATAATCACCATCAATGAACGAGCAAAAAAAGTTCTAAAATTGAGAATTCTTTGATGTCAATATGACTAAAAATTTAAAATCTTTTTTTTTTTTTTTTTTTTTTTTTTTTTTTTTTTTGTGGCAAATTTTAGGATATAATATTCTCGTTATGAACGATTTCTAAAACATTCGACAATTTAATTTCACAAATTAAACATTTTTTTTCTAGAAAAAGTTTTAAACCCAATTTATTGAGAATATTGCAATTTCTATGATACTGTTGGGGTCAGAAACTATAACATTGGCATCACAGTAACTTATAAGATGTAAGTGCTCATTTAGGACAAATTTTTAAAAAAGGATTCCTTAACTCTTATCAACAACCTCATTGCATCCGTGGAAAACAGATATTCAACATTATAAACTATTCCGACGGATTTCACACCGTATAAAATACACTCCATTCTCTTCAAACATAATAGTTTATGTTATTTATAGTTTCTCAAATCGGTGCGAAGCTTCTGTTTATGCTCATGACATCATTTCAAAGAGTTATATTTCCAATATAGGAAAATTTGGTGTTTTATTTTCTGTATTACTTTTAAGATTTTGCATATTTCCAATTTTATATCCATGCATGGTTTGCTTTTCTTTTATAAAAATAGTATATAATAGGTCGCTTTTCTTTTATAAAAATAGTATTTGCAACTTTATAGATAAGATTTTGTGATTCTATGATTCAATATGCTTATTTTCATCATATTTTATCACAATGAATGACCAATTAAATGTAACATCTCATTTTCTTTACTTATCGCAAGTTATTAAATGTTTATTCTCAGCAATATCGCTCAGACTAATCCCTCTGAGGGAAGTCCTAGTTAAAGTATACATCCGATTTTTATAAAATTTGAAATGACTCGATAAAGTTATGTAACATTTATGTATTTTAAATTTAAAACGATTCAGTTGAGTAGTTTTTGGTCAAATATATGTGGACAGATGGACGAATTGAACGACGACTGTAGGTGCTACGTATTTTTATAGTTACAAACGCACATAAAAAAAAGTGACATTTAATCAGAAACATAAATATTTATTAACCCTTTTCTTTTATTCAGTTAGTTATGTTAGAAATTAATTGCTTTTAAATTCTTCTGGAAATCTTTTAAAATGTTTCACCGCATCATTAACTCGAAACATTTATGAAACATTCAGCAACTTTTGAAGTCGAATACAATTCCTGGACTGCATTCCTGTCAAGACATTTCAGGCAACTTACTGATGAAATTAATCCCTTGGTCTCAAAACTTTATGCAATTTTAAGCCGACTTTCGAAAGACTTAATTTAAAATGTACTTGAAAAGCGATTTTGAGAAATATTTCCAGATGCAGTAGCACAATTGACCTATTTTAAGAAGTACTTAAATTTTCAGGCTGTTTATAAGTTTTGCGAAATTTAGCATATCTAAAACTTTTGATTGAACGAGAATTGCTGCTTTCTATTTTCTAAATGTTTCGCGTGATAAAATTGATGCATATAAGTAAACCAAAAGAAAAATGAATTATTATACAAAATTCAATTATAATATTTTCTATAGGTAATTTCTAATTAATTATTAACACTTAACAGTTAATAAAACTAGCAAAAGCCATGCTTTATTTGGATTCGCGAAGCATTATTTCATTAGATAACTATTTGAAAGTAACAATATTTTTTTAATATTATTTGTACTACTTGATTACCCGTCGGCCAAAAAAAGGTACCGCCAAACTAAAAGATTAAATGCCAATTATGATGATAAAAATGTCACATTCACATAACATTAAACTCGTATCACATGTTCGTTTTGCCATCATACAGTGGCGAAGTTGTAAGAGAAACATAGGGTATACGCTCAATACAGAGGATATATTCTAAAATATATGTACTTAAAGCTTTCTTGAGCAGTAGATGGTATACGGTGTTCTGTTAAAAAATCCAGAATGTATACGGTTGGTACCCTCGTATATCCTCCAGTACATCCCTGGCCATCAAGTGATTTTTAATGTGAAGTTTTATTGGTACTACTTTGTTATCCCGTCGACCAATTTCGCCAAATTAAATAAATCGTCAAACTGACAGCCAAATTAAACATATTGACATAATTTTTATTTTAAATAATGAAAAAACAAATAATTAGTAGAATATTAATAAAAATACAAATAAAAATCTGTTAATGACATATTAAACACGTGTATCACATTTATTATCATGTGACATTCAAGAACATCCATTATTGGCATTTAATCTTACAGTTTGGCGATTGTTTTCTGGTCGACGGGATAACGAAGTAGTACCATTTTTTTGTATTCTTATTATTTTTTATTAATGTATTTGTTCCTTCGTTATTTAAAATAAAAATTATGCCAATTTGTATAATTTAGCGAATAGTTCGGCGAAATTGGTTGACGGGATAACCAAGTAGTATCAACCAATAGTAGATAACCAATTAATACTGCATGGTTATCCCGTCAACCAAAAAATTATTGCCAAACTATTACAAAACTATTCTTTTCTACTATAACTTATAACTACTACTGCCAGTAGTGGATGACCGTGAGTGTCTCAATCAATGACATTAAATACGATAAAGGTGTTTGATGCATCATTAAGTGATTCTATTTCGGCTTTTTATTCGTATTTTTATTAATATTCTACTAATTATTTGCTTTTTCGTTATTTAAAATAAAACTTTTCTCAATATGCATAATTAAGCTGTTAGTTTGACGATTTGTATAATTTGGCGAAATTGGTCGACAGGATAACCAAGTAGTACCTTGGAATTTAATCCTGAAATTTGGCGTTAGAGTTCTGGTCGATGGGATAACCAAGCAGTACCCAAAAATATACTGTGGTATAATATCAATGGGATGGGGCAATAAAATATAAAATTCTATAATATCTTGATTAAATGGCTACTGTATTCAATCTGACGAATTTAATGCGATAAACAAAAAAACTGGATGAAATTGGGGAATTAATTTCTCCTCAATGATATCTTCAATATTTAGGGATATGGAACAGGATCCATATACCATATTATTAGTTACAGAAAGAATATTTAGTTCATCATTTACTATATATTTATGGCAAGTCTTACAAGATCCAGTAGATTGAATATGCATGCCAAACTAACGACGATGACAAATATTGCAAAAAAAAATTTTATTTTGTGCATCTTCGAAATTTAAAGCATTTTTCCGAGCACATGCACTCTCTGTCAGAACAGATTCGTCATGTCGACGTTTTGGCACAGATGTCATATACGCACCACATAGTCGCTATTTTATTTTAAGACGCCAATGACATATACGCACCGGGGTACTTAACTGGCGACAAAATGTCGTTATTTTGCTTCACATGGTAACCCGGATGTTGCTTATTTATTAATGAAAAATTATTATATAATTATTTATTAATGAAAAATTGCACTAATGTGATGTGTATATGACATCTGTGCCGTCGTTTTTTACGCTGATATCTAGCCTCTTGCCTTAAAGATATATCATATTCGCGTTCTTTTCAACCAGTGAATGTACGTTTTCTTGGATTTTTTTTATAACAGAGCTAATATATTCCATAGATTGTTTAAAACGTCAAATTGTTTAAAATAAAACGGTAAATTATTTTAAAATAATACTACATGTACCAAAATAATAATATTTGTTTCATTTGGTTCAAATTTCAACCTTCGAAATTCAAACAACTCTTTATATAACGAATTTAACAATTTATTTTATTTGTTTACTAGTCTTTTGTTGCCACTTTACAAAACAAAAATCATAACATAATTATTTTAATATGCGTAAGTGTCATCAGCGCAAACGATTTTGCCGGAATAAAGAAAATACATTTTATTTATTTAATTAATCATAATTCTACCTGTAATTGCAAGCTCCATGATTTCTTTTCTTCTGAAAACATACGTTTCATTTTTTATTTCCAAAATTTCGTCCGTAATGAAAAAGCATGTAAAAGATAAATTAATTAAAATAATATTTTTTAAAGGTTATTCTGTAAAAAAAAATTATATTCTGCAAATCTACAGATCATAATTTATTTTTGTGTTTAATTTCAAGTCGAAATACTGAATAGTTTTTTTGTAAAGTGTACGACAAAATGTAATTTGAGTGGTCTAGTAGAGGATTCGCTTCGCTCATCCTAATTAGTTTTTATTAATTGTTATTTGAATATTATACGAAAAGTTGTTCAAGAATTTTATAATAGTCTCGAATTTGGATTTTTAAGCTGATATGATTAAAATGTCAAATTAAAATTAAACATAATTTATTGTAAATTTCACTTCATTCACAGATTTTAACACATTTCGTATTTTTTTTTCCCCCTAAAAATAAAATTGTTGTTGTGTAAAATAACTGCACTACATTCAAATTTCAAAAATAAAAGAAAAAAATTAAGTTCTTTATTCAATTTTCAAATAATTTTCTTTGAACAATCCTTAATAGGATATATTCTCGAATAAGGATATAATTGACGAAGTATTCAAATAACAAATTGCTTATTTTCTGACTCATTTTTAAATCCATTTTTTGCTCTCAAACGCTTTCAATTGACATGTTCTCTTATTTAGGAACTCTATAATGTGCCGTATTGGTCAGTTTTTCGATAAAGGCAGAATATATATTTTTAAAAAAAGCTATCAAAGTGGGCATTTCGAACAAAATTTCCCGAAGCGATCGTGATTGGAGAATTTAGGATGTAGTCGAATAACAAATTCCTTATTTTTATGACTCATCTTTAAACTTAATTTTGCTCTTAAACGCATTCAATTGGCAGTTTCTCTTATTTAAGAACTTTATAATGTGCCATATTGGTCGTGTTTTTCATAGAATCGGAATATATTTCAAAAAATGCTGTCAAAGTGGGCATTTGAGCCGAATTTCGCTTAAGACGATTCTGCTAAAATTAGGTCTTACAGAAAAATAAAATTAAAAATTCTTCAAAAACGTCCAAATAGAATTTTTTAACTGGGCTTATCCTTAATCTTATTTTATTTTTTGCTGTTGAAACAAGCCCTTAACTTCGAAATATACCTCCACCTGTTGGCAAAGCCGACAGGTATTTTTTATTTATTTATTTATTTACTTATTTATTTTACTGTCTGAGCGAAGCGAAGTCTTATACTCAGAGTACGTAACGATATTAAAAGTCAAAAAAATTCTTTCGTCAAACAAATCACAGAAAATTCCTGTCAGATTTCGATTCTGTTTGTACCAGAAGGTACCTATGAAGGTAACCTAGTGAATGCACCTACTTTCAAAAATTAGTTCCAACTAATTTAAAAGTTATATTAAAAAACTGATAAAAAGCACAATTTATTTGCATACGTCACAGAAATTTAGTGTTTCATTTTTCAATCATTTTTCACTGGCTGGATATTTTCGTAGACAACCGAATCAGAGTACATGGAGTAAATAGTTGTCTGAGAGAAGCGAAGACATAAGTACATAAGTACATAAGACATAAGTTACATAATACACATAGTATGTAACCATATTAAAAGTCAAGCTTAATTCTTTCGTCAAGCAAATCTGAAAAAATACATGTCGGATTGCGATTCTGATTGTACCAAACGGTAACCTATGAAAGTAACCTACTGAATGCACCTATTGTCAAAAATTAGTTCCAAATGGTTTTAAAATGATGTTTAAAAAACTGATAAAATCACAATTTATTTGCATACGTCACAGAAATTTGGTGTGCGTCACTTTTCACCGGCTGGATGTTTTCATTAGATTCCCAAATTTAAGCACATGGAGCAAGGAAAATACGCAAACAGTTTTTAAGTACAATAGATTATACTTAAACTTAAGAAACTGGAAAATAATTTTGTTTATCTTGTTAATTTAAAAGAAAAGCCTTAATTCTTAGTAATTGAGATTTTGATTATTGAGATGATTTTGATAATTTGAGATAATTAAGTACTTGAGATTTTGCAGTATTCTTTATAATAGCACTTTATAACCGCAATTAGCATCTTTTATATTTCGTATATGCAAATTGGAAACAGTTCTGCCGTGTTTAAATAAAATACGTGTTTAAATAAAATATTGGAACTACTTGGTTATCTCGTTGATCAATTTCGCCAAATTATACATATTGACATATTTTTTATTTTAAATAACGAAAGAAGAAATAAATTAGTTAAACATTGATAAAAAGGTACTACTAGGTTATCCCATCGACCAAAAAATTATCGCCAAATTACAAGATTAAATGCCAATAATGGTTGACCGTGAATGTCACATTCAATGATATTAGACACGAAGTATGGGTTTAAAACGTCATCAAGTGATTTTTATTTCGTTTTCATTATTTCGATGTTTTATTAATATTTTACTACTTATTTGTTTTTTCGTTACCTAAAATAAAAATTACGTCAATATGTATAATTTGGCTATTAGTTTGGCGATTTGTATAATTTGGCGAAATTGGTCGACGGGATAACAGAGTAGTACCGATAAAAATACAAATAAAAAGTGGGCACAGATGTCATATAGGCACCACATTTGCATGTGCTTTTTTTTCCCCGCCAATTTGGCATTGCACATCTGTGCCAAGGAGAAGTTCCGTTTAATAAGTTTATAACAATTAAGAATGTATTTGTTAAAAATACAAGTTTATAACAATAGTTAGCAAAATAAAATGGGAAAAGTTCAGTAAAATGTGCTGATTAAATGATACAACTGCATGCATTCAACATGGCTATAAGTATTAACAGATGTAAATTTCCAATATAAGTATTACTATTTACGATTTATTGTGAAAATTATATTTACTGCTATGTTACTTATTAAGTTTATAATTTATAATTGTTTAAATATTGTTTCCTTTTTTATTAAATTCATGTTTATTTACTGCTATTTTTTATTTTAATTCTTTAAATTATTTTTTATTATATACTATATAAATAATTATTTATATCAAACCATCATTTAATTTTCTTTTATTATTTCATTTCTTAAAATGCTAGAATCGCTTTCATTTTTTCACGTTATTTTATTTTTATATTGCAATAAAAAATCGCGCCCTGTTATTGCATATAATTTGTAACTTATATTCAAAATCAAAATTTTAGCCGAATTGGCGGGAGAAAAAAGCATGTGCAAATGTGGTGCGTATATGACATCTGTACCAAAAAGAAGGATAAAAATCATTTGATGATATTTTAAACACATGTATCGTATTTAATGCGATTGAATGCGACATTCACGATCATTCATTATTGGCATTTCATCTTATTGTTTGACGACACTTTTCCGTCGACGGGATAATCAAGTAATACAAAAAAAAAGTTGAAGCGATGAATAAACAGTTATAAATAATAAACATAATAATAAATGTAATAAAAAATATAAATATCCCAATAAATCGTAAATCGTAAAACACTTATAGCAAATTCAAAAACAACGTCTTTACCAATTTGGCGGGGAAAAATCGCGCTAACGCGTAGCTTATATTTTTACACATAAATATGACATCTGTGCCATATTTATGACTAAAAAGAAACATAAACGATCATCAAGTTTGGAATCTCAATTTCTGAAGCCCAAACTGGACCATTATCTATATCAACGTCGACTAAATACTACCGGCCGAGCCATTTCGCGAAAAAAGCCGAAAAAGTAAAGCTGGATTCATCTTCAAACTTCAAACCCTAAATCATTTCATTGAACCACGTGTAAGTCCATGTGACGCAAACCCTGCCCAAATTAGCATTGAATAAGCTGATTTCTGTTCTGTGCACATGTTTGCACAGGTGTCATTGTTTTGGTTCAGGGTTTACATGATTGGTCTGAATAACTTGGGAAAAGTATCAGCGTCATCTGGCGGGAGACTTCATACATTAATCTCAAATAGACAGGCCTTTAGAAAAATCTAGTGGCCCATGTCTGTACAATAAAAGCCTAAGTCATGTGACTGTCATCAACGCTTCCGGGCTTACCCACTTCACTCTTTACATGCTATGCGGCCAACTTCATGTTAGCCAGCGCAGGTGATAAGTCGCCAAATTATTCTACAGATTATTGCTATTATACGAGCATTTGGCTGTCATCAACAGTTTGTAGTGATGACCACATCGCTTTTCATAGGCCAAGCGACCAGTTTTAATCAAAACTATTTTTCCGGATACAGCTGTATAAAAGTTGTACTTTTATAGAGATCGCTTGAAAAAATAATATTTGAGAGCTGAATTACATTGAAATACGTGTATATTTTGAGATTACTTCAGTGAAATTTAAATTAACTTCCCAAAAGTTGTTTCCACCAAAGTAAACAATAAATGATTCATTCTCCAATGATTGAAAAAAAAAAATAATTTATGGAGGTAATAATTCCTATAGCAAGTTTGCCAACCATCAATCTTGCCATGCAAAAATAATTCGAGCATGTAATCCAATCAAACTTCAGTTTCATTCTCCTAGATGAAATACTATACAACTCAACTTTCGAAACGTTTTCTTTACAAAGTGAAATGTAAATAAGCCAACTCACATAATATTTAATATACAATTAAATGATTGGCATTAAATGAACGATATTTTGGTTTAATCTAAGGGTCATCATTAAAGGCCTTTTACAGAAAAAGTCAATGACCAAACCCTAAGACCTGGAGATCAAACTGGTCGCCCGGGCGGCTAGTTTCTAATATTTTAAAAAGGAAGTAACAATTAAAAAAATACGATTAAATCTAGATTAAATGAATGTAGAAAAAATATATAAACATACTTCACTTCTGATTTCAGACTTCACCCACCTTGGGGACCCGCTTTTGGCATATGGTCGGGACAAGCTCCGAGCTCAAGGCAGGGGGGGGGGGTCCACTATTCCAGCGGACCACAGCCATGTTCCCGTTGCCGGGAGCATCAGCAAGGAGGAAGATCCCTGTTTTTTTTTTTTTTTTTTAATCACTTGGAGTTTACAATTGCAATCACAATTGGCA
Source organism: Maratus speculifer (assembly GCA_964019185.1). NCBI lineage: Eukaryota > Metazoa > Arthropoda > Arachnida > Araneae > Salticidae > Maratus > Maratus speculifer. The sequence continues at coordinate 59,978,742 of OZ025291.1, read as the reverse complement.
ACCCTATTCATTCAGGGCGTGCCGGTTTTTACTTGTAGTATTCCTGGTTGGGGTTATACATGACATTGTTTGGTATTCACTATTAAATTTGAGAAAAGTAGTTTTTACAATAATACAACAATACTTGATTATAATTACAGTGACACAATGAGAAAAATACAATTATATATACATTAAAACAAATACTGCTTACTGTAGAATACTATGATACTATGAGATATTATATACATTTTATGATGCTAACATTAAGAATTCACTAGTATTTACAATAAAATAAACATTACTTTGTATTATATACAGTGAAAAATGAGAAGAGTACAGTTCATTTTAGCAGTCTATATGTGCGTAACTGTGTCAATGTTTGGTATGTGACTGTTTATAAGATAGTGCATTTTATGCATTATTACTATTTTCATGTTATATTTAGGTACTCATAGGTACATCCATTTTACGTGAGAAATTTGTATTTTATGAAAGAGTATTTTTCATTTCGAATATTATAGTTTTGATAAAGTTGTCTTATTTTTGTTTGATCATTTATTATTGACATTATATCGTCATATACAGTGTCGTGCTTTCTTTTGAATTTGAATTTCATAAATTTACAGTTTCCAAAGATGTAGTGGAGCGGATCTCCCCTGACGCCACACTGACAGGTTTTCTTTTTTCCCTATACTGTGTACGAAGGTGGGGAAGCTACCGCGTCCTGACAGAAAGTACATTGAAACTTTGTCTTTGAACGTTAGAGAGGCTTGAATCTTTGGTACAATAGAGTGAGTAAATCTGCCGCTCCCTGAGTTATCCCAGTTGTACTGCCAATCATCCAGCATATTGTGCTTCAGGTATTTATTAAGATATGACCGAGGAAGTTTTATCCCTCGGTCTGTTGGGAGATCGCAGTACTGAGCAGCGTCATTGGCCAGTTTGTCCGCCAGTTCATTGCCTTCTATGCCTATGTGTCCCTTTATCCATGTAATGTAAAATATTTTATGTTTATTCTGAGTTAGTGTTTTTTGTATGTTATAGATATCTGGGTTGTTTGGGAATACTTTTGTTAAAACTTTTACTGTTGACTGGCTGTCTGATAGGATTTGGAATTTAGTGTATTCTGTTGTTAGTGCCCAGTTTATCGATGTAATGACTGCATGTAGTTCTGCTTGAAAAATTGTATTATCTTTTTGGATTTTTACAGATTTTTCATAAATTTTATTTTTTGAGTTGAATGCTACTACTGCATATGCTGTGTTTTCCTCTCCCTTCGAACCGTCTGTGTATATTTTTATGATGTTATTTTGTGGTAGAATTTTATCTGTCGCTATTAGGTTATTAATGTGGATTTCAGGATTAATTTGATATTTAAGGATTTTGTCTTCTATGTCGGTGTGTGTTATTGTTTTACCATTGTGTATGAGAACGTTTGTTTTGTTTAATATGTCGTTTTTTAAATTTTTGTAGCTCAGCGTTAGAAGAATTGGGGGGATGCCTAATAGTGTTTGGAGCGTGTGTGTCGATACATTTTTATATGTTTTTGTTATTGATAACAGACAAGTTCTTTGTATGCTGTTGAGTTGCCTCTTGTCCGCGTATCTTAGGTTGTTTGCCCATACATCCGAGCCATAGGCTATTATTTTTTTAAGTACTGTGATGTACCATGTTCTTAGGTACTCTCGGCTGACTCCCCATGTGGCAGAGAAGACCCTTTTAAGTGATGTTGTTAGTTGGAGGATCCTATCATTGATGTTTTTGATGTGTAAATCCCATGTTAGTGTGCTGCTTTGAAATATTACTCCTAAAACTTTTAAGCGATTAACGTGTTTGATTTTGTAGTCCCCTAGTTTAAAGCTTGGTAGTCGGTTTTCTAGTGTGTTCATACCCATCATCATAAATGTTGTTTTGTCGTGTGATATTGTGAGTTTTAAGTTATGACATATTTCTGCGAAGAGCTCGATCCTTTTATTCACTTCGTTTTCCAATTCCCTTCGGCTGTTAGCCTTCACCACCATGTTGAAATCGTCGCAGAATGCATATAGGTTTATGTAGGAGTGATAGAATTTATTAAAACACATTGCTCAATGGTGCACAAAACAAGAATTTTAATGTACACTTGTACAATTAAAATGAAATAAAAATATCAACGTTTCGCGCCGTCTTCTGCGGGCGTCTTCAGGCGTCGCAGAAGACGGCGCGAAACGTTCAAAAACTTTTCAGAAATTTCAACATAGGAGCGACCGCAATAGGTAGTATTTCATACGAAATCAACCTAATTTAATCTACTTCGTTATATACAGCCTTGGCCAAAAGTATTTGCCACCTTATAAAATTACAATAAACTTGAAAAATACTTGAAGTTTGAATTGAATAAAAAAAACATATGTTTAAAATACATTTATTGATCAAGTTACATTAATATTTTGTATTGAAACCCTTTGCTTTAATTACTGCTCTGATTCTTTTGGGTAATGAGGAAACTAACATTTTACATTCTTCAGGCGTTATAGCATTCCACTCCTGTATTAAACAATTCTTTAAAGTTTCTTTGGAAGTAATTGAATGTTCCCTTATTTTGCGCTTTAAAATCGACCATAAATGTTCTATTGGATTGAGGTCCGGTGACTGAGGGGGCCAACTTAGAAGTTCTATGCCATTTTTCTCAAACCAACTCATGGTGGCTCTGGATGTGTGGCAAGGCGCGTTATCCTGTTGGAAACGGACTCCATCTAGGTTAGTATCACCGAACATCATGTCTAAAGAGGGTTCCAATGCTGTTTCCATCACTTCGATATATTTTTTCGAATCCATTCGGCCTTCACACACGACCATTTTTCCTATTCCTGACGCAGACATGCAGCCCCACACCATAATACTGCCTCCGCCGTGTTTTACAGTAGGCACCACACACTCCGGCTTGAATTCTTCGCCAATTCTGCGTCTTACGTAGGTGGCACCTGCAGTACCAAATACCTGAAATGTAATAAAATAATAAGTTTAAAAAAAATAAGTCTAAAAATAAAGCACTGACATTAATATGTCTCAAACATGATTAAATAATGTTATGATTGTTCAAATAACATGTGTACCTCAAACTTTGATTCATCCGACCACACGATACTGGACCAATCTTCCTCGGTATAATGTTGGTGTTCTAAACACCACTGCAAACGTAACTTTTTGTTCTTCTCAGACAACCACGGCTTCTTTCTTGCCTTGCAACCTTTGAGTCCTACATCTAGGAGTCTTCTTCTTGTAGTTCTAGCAGAAATCTTTTTTCCCAACGTCTCACTTAATTCGGCAGCCAATTCAGAAGATGTTTTCTTACGATTTTTCAAAGAGGTTCGTATTAAATGGCGGTCTTCTCTATCAGATGTAACCCTTTTCCTTCCACTTCGTTTCATGTTTTCGTGACTTTTGGTCTTCTTGTAGCGGTTCAGGGTATATCTCACAGTACTATGAGGACATTTCATGATCCTCGCAATTTCACTTTTATTTTTGCCTTCTTCAGCTAACACTTGAATTTTTAAACGTTCTTCTTTACTCAATTCACGGCACTTGGGCATTTTTCTAGTCTTTATGAACTGCCTAAAGGAAAGCAACAACAATTTTACAATAATATACCGACACTTGTACACACTGCGATAGATCGTGGTAAACTGACACATTTGAAAAATTTCATTTACCTGGGAATAGAGTCACTTCTATTGTGTTTATGGTTTTATGATATGATGTGTTGTTTTGATTGGCTCATTTTAACCTCTACAGGTGTCTTAGTTAACAATAGACTCAGTGCAGTTCAACAGATAAGAGATTTCTAAGAATTAATAGGATGGCAAATACTTTTGGCCAAGGCTGTAGAGCCGGCAAAAAAAAAAAAAAAAAAAAAAAAAAAAAAAAAAAAATCTTGACTTTCATTGAAAAATGTGAAGTTTGTGACGGATGGTCCTTAATGATAGATTCATTGGTAATGTCTCTTTAGCACTTTCCGACAAAGTTGAAAAATGCTTATTGAATCGGTTTGTTTGCTTGTTTGTCTACGCTCTAACTAGCGTAAACATACTCCGATTTTCATGCAACTGGATTTCATGCAATCGGATTTCAAGCTTATTTAGAATCACCAAAGCATGTTTGGTATTTCATATGAAGTATATACGATTAATGGTTCATTGACAGGGACACTCAAAAGAATTCGATTACATTATGGTATACGGGGGAAAATCGAAAGAGTAATGACATTACGCTATTTCAAATGTATCGAAAATGACATAAATCACTAAATTTCACTACGATCATATTAAAATTGGGTATTCGTAGCATTTTTTATTAATTTACAAGAGCACATAAAAGAAATCAGTTACAGTGCTGTCTTTCCGTAATAATTTCTGGAGAAAGTAAGTTTTAAAATTCGATATGCGCTTTTAAATTTAATTAGCTTTTTATATATTACTCTTTATATATAAATGATGTACCTCATATACAGGACTGCACAAAAGTATTCCACATACCATTCTCCTTATTAGAGAAAATTGCTGAAAGGGAATTTTCAATTGAAATATATGTATCTCTTAAATAAACTATTGGAATGCATGTTGCTAATATCATAGATATTATATATATGATATAATAATCTAGATTTCTATATCATATACAGTGCTACTAAAAAATTCGGATAATTTCACGATTGTAAACGAGAACAGCTGTAATTTGGTTTTTAACTGCATTATACATTTCCATATGGGGAAATTAGGCGTAATATTTTAATTTTTTTAACGGTGCAGTTTTGTAACGTTATTCTGAACGCCTTGGAAAGTGCTTCACAATATATTCTTGACGCATGATTTTTTTTTCTTTCTTGTTTAATTCTGCAGTTGATGTAGTTTATTTTAACAGTAGTTCACGCTTTTTAGAAATATCAGCCTAATTCTTTAATCACTAAATTTTAATATTTTATTGCTTTATTGCAGTAATAATATTTTTTATGTATGAGAAAATAATAATTAAAATTTAAAATAATAATATCCTTCTATAGTAAAAAAAACTAGATTTAAAAGGAATGACTCCTGGTTGGTTGTATAAGTTTTAATGGCGCAAAATCCCTTGTGGGACATGCTGCGCCGAATGACTCCTGGAATGATGCTCATGTGTAAGATTTCCGGAAATAACAACTCCGAGTCGACCACTCCTTCCATGAGTCGAGGGGCTCCGTCTATGCATCGCGAAGCGATTCCAACCGGGATTGGAAAGCAATACCGAACGAAATCACGAAGCGATAACGCGAGGGTTGGCGAGCGAAGCGAGCAGGGCGGCGGAGCCCACCTATAGTTTAAAACAACTGTAACTGCTCATTCCAATTATGCATGTTTGGTTTGGGGCGCCCCACCCCACTTTGCCCCCCCCCCAAAGGGGAATTTTTTAAATTTTTATCCACAGCACTCGTGTTGCATATCTTTAGAAAGGACTGAAACTGCCTTTTCCTATTATGGATGTCTTGTGTGTCCCCCTCCGCTCTGCACCCCAGGGGGGCACATTTTTAATTTCTTTACAACACCAGTCGTGTGACAGATCATTTGAAAGGTCTGCAACTACTTATTCATATTAAGGATGTCTTGTCTGTCAACCCCCCACTCTGTCCCCCCAGTGGGGACACATTTTTAATTTCTTTACAACACCAGTCGTGTGACACATCATTTGAGAGGTCTGCAACTACTTATTCATTTTGTGGATGTCTTGTGTGTCACCCTCACTCTGCCCCCCCAGGGGAGTATATTTTTAATTTCTTTACAACACCAGACGTGTAACATCATTTGAGAGGTCTGCAACTGCTTATTCATATTATGGATGTCTTGTGTGTCACCCCCCACTCTGCCCCCCTAGGGGGGCACATTTTTAATTTCTTTACAAAACCAGTCATGTGACACATCATTTGAAAGGTCTACAACTGCTTATTCATATTATGGATGTCTTGTGTGTCACCCCCCCCTCTGCCCCCCAAGGGGGCACATTTTTAATTTCTTTACAACACCAGTCGTGTGACATATCATTTGAAAGATCTGCAACTGCTTATTCATATTATGGATGTCTTGTTTGTCACCCCCACGGAAGCCCATTTTTTATTTCTTTACAAGACCAGTCGTGTGACACATCATTTGAGAGGTCTGCAACTGCTTACTCATATTATGGATGTGTTGTGTGTCACCCCCCCACTCTGCCCATCAGGGGGGCACATTTTTAATTTCTTTGCAACACCAGTCATGTGACACATCACTTGAAAGGTCTGCAACTGCTTATTCATATTATGGATGTCTTGTGTGTCCCCCCCCCCACTCTGCCACCCCAGGGAGGGCACACCTTTAATTTCTTTAGAACACCAGTCGTGTGACACATCATTTGAAAGATCTGCAACTGCTTATTCATATTATGGATGTCTTGCCTGTCAACCCCCCACTCTGCCCCCTCAGGAGGGGACACATTTTTAAATTCTTTACAACACCAGTCATGTGACACATCATTTGAAAGGTCTGCAATTGCTTATTCATATTATGGATGCCTTGTGTGTCGCCCCCCAGTCTGCCCCCCAGGAAGCCAATATTTTATTTCTTTACAACACCAGTCGTGTGACACATCATTTGAAAGGTCTGCAACTGCTTATTCATATTATGGATGTCTTGTGTGTCCCCCCACTCTGCCCCCCCAGGAAGCCCATTTTTTATTTCTTTAGAACACCAGTCGTGTGACACATCATTTGAGAGATCTGCAACTGCTTATTCATATTATGGATATGTTGTGTGTCATCCCCCACTAAGCCCCCCAGGGGGAGCACATTTTTAATTTCTTTGCAACACCAGTCGTGTGACACATCATTTGAAACTTCTGCAACTGCTTATTCATATTATGGATGTCTTGTGTGTCAACCTCCCACTCTGCCCTCCCAGGGGGCAGCACATTTTTAATTTCTTTACAACACAAGTCGTGTGAGACATCATTTGAAAGGTCTGCAACTGCTTATTCATATTATGGATGCCTTGTGTGCCAACCCCCCACTCTGCCCCCCCAGGAAGTCTATTTTTTATTTCTTTACAACACCAGTCGTGTGACACATCATTTAAAAGGTCTGCAACTGCTTATACATATTGAAGATGTCTTGTCTCTCAATCCCCCACTCTGCCCCCCCAGGGGGGACACATTTTCAATTTCTTTAAAACACCAGTCGTGCGACACATCATTTGAGAGGTCTGCAACTGCTTATTCATTTTATGGATGTCTTGTATGTCACCCCTCACTCTGCCCCCCAGGGGGGTACATTTTTAATTTCTTTTTAACACCAGTCGTGTGACACATCATTTGAGAGGTCTGCAACTGCTTATTCATATTATGGATGTGTTGTGTGTCACCCCCCCTCTGCCCGCCAGGGGGGGCACATTTTTAATTTCTTTGCAACACCAGTCGTGTGACACATCATTTGAAAGGTCTGCAACTGCTTAGTCATATTATGGATGTCTTGTGTGTCCCCCCCACTCTGCCCCCCCAGGAATCCCATTTTTTATTTCTTTACAACACCAGTCGTGTGACACATCATTTGAGAGATCTGCAACTGCTTATTCATATTATGGATGTGTTGTGTGTCACCCCCCACTAAGCTCCCCAGGGGGAGCACATTTTTAATTTCTTTGCAACACCAGTCGTGTGACACATCATTTGAAAGTTCTGCAACTGCTTATTCATATTATGGATGTCTTGTGTGTCAACCTCCCACTCTGCCCTCCCAGGGGGCAGCGCATTTTTAATTTCTTTACAACACAAGTCGTGTGATACATCATTTGAAAGGTCTGCAACTGCTTATTCATATTATGGAGGCCTTGTGTGCCAACCCTCCATTCTGCCCCCCCCAGGAAGTCCATTTTTTATTTCTTTACAACACCAGTCGTGTGACACATCATTTGAGAGATCTGCAACTGCTTATTCATATTATGGATATGTTGTGTGTCACCCCCCACTAAGCCCCCCAGGGGGAGCACATTTTTAATTTCTTTGCAACACCAGTCGTGTGACACATCATTTAAAACTTCTGCAACTGCTTATTCATATTATGGATGTCTTGTGTGTCAACCTCCCACTCTGCCCTCCCAGGGGGCAGCACATTTTTAATTTCTTTACAACACAAGTCGTGTGAGACATCATTTGAAAGGTCTGCAACTGCTTATTCATATTATGGATGCCTTGTGTGCCAACCCCCCACTCTGCCCCCCCCAGGAAGTCTATTTTTTATTTCTTTACAACACCAGTCGTGTGACACATCATTTGAAAGGTCTGCAACTGCTTATTCATATTATATTATGGATGTCTTGTGTGTCACCCCCCAATCTGCCTCTCAGGGGAGATCATTTTTAATTTCTTTACAATACCAGTCGTGTGACACATCATTTGAAAGGTCTGCAACTGCTTATTCATATTGAAGATGTCTTGTCTCTCAATCCCCCACTCTGCCCCCCCCAGGGGGGACACATTTTCAATTTCTTTAAAACACCAGTCGTGCGACACATCATTTGAGAGGTCTGCAACTGCTTATTCATTTTATGGATGTCTTGTATGTCACCCCTCACTCTGCCCCCCAGGGGGGTACATTTTTAATTTCTTTTTAACACCAATCGTGTGACACATCATTTGAGAGGTCTGCAACTGCTTATTCATATTATGGATGTGTTGTGTGTCACCCCCCCTCTGCCCCCCAGGGGGGGGCACATTTTTAATTTCTTTGCAACACCAGTCGTGTGACACATCATTTGAAAGGTCTGCAACTGCTTAGTCATATTATGGATGTCTTGTATGTCACCCCTCACTCTGCCCCCCCAGGGGGGGTACATTTTTAATTTCTTTTTAACACCAGTCGTGTGACACATCATTTGAAAGGTCTGCAACTGCTTATTCATATTATGGATGTCTTGTGTGTCCCCCCCCACTCTGCCCCCCAGGAAGCCTATTTTTTATTTCTTTATAACACCAGTCGTGTGACACATCATTTGAGAGGTCTGCAACTGCTTATTCATATTATGGATGTGTTGTGCATCACCCCCCACTCTGCGCCCAGGGGGGGCACATTTTTAATTTCTTTGCAACACCAGTCATGTGACACATCATTTGAAAGGTCTGCAACTGCTTATTCATATTATGGATGTGTTGTGTGTCACCCCCCCACTCTGCCACCCCAGGGAGGGCACACCTTTAATTTCTTTACATCACCAGTCGTGTGACACATCATTTGAAAGTTCTGCAACTGCTTATTCATATTATGGATGTCTTGTGTGTCAACCCCCCACTCTTCCCTCCCAGGGGGTTGCACATTTTTAATTTCTTTACAACACAAGTCGTGTGAGACATCATTTGAATGTTTAACAACTGCTTATTCATATTATGGATGTCTTGTGTGTCAACCCTCCCACTCTGCCCTCCCAGGGGGTGGCACATTTTTAATTTCTTTACAACACAAATCGTGTGAGACATCATTTGAAAGGTCTCCAACTGCTTATTCATACCATGGGGTATTGGTGAGCGCAGCAAGCAGGGGTAGCGTACAACTTGGAATCGCGAAGAGATCACGCGGGGGGTTGCGAGCGTAGCGAGCAGGGGGGCGGAGCCCCCCTAGTTTAAAAATAAAATAAATAGAAAATTTTATTGATACATATCATTACTACGTATAAGTTGGAGAAAATTATCATTTACATACAGACATAAATAACAGACCGGGAGGCAGCAGCAAAGATAAACACCTCATCGATTTCAAGGCTGGAATTCCAGGATTAATTATTACTCGATTCGCATATTAAAACGCAATCGGTTTGCCAAGTCATACCTTAATGGAAAACACATCAAAACCCGATTTTAGCATGTAACTAACCTATATGTACCATTGTGTTTTCCTGCATTTAATAGTATAAAAACATGGAGAACTGGGAGCAGGAAAACATAATGGTAAAACTTATGAATCAACAGCAAAAATCGGATTTTTAGGAATTTTCCACCGAAATATGACAAGATATGACCGATTGAGTTTTAATATACGAATCGAGTTTTATCTAATTATGGAATTTCAGCCATGAACTCGATGAAATGATTGTATGTGCTACCACCTCCTGCTCTATAAATAGCTGAACTTTTTTAGAATTTTAGATCACTTGTGTATGAATAAAATCACGAATAATTTTATTTTACAAAATTTAGAATACATAAAAAAAACTACGCATGTCCATACGTCGATATCATACTATACGCAATCAGTGTAACTTACAACAAGTGTTGCCAATTTAAGAAATTTTTCAATTCCACCATTTCTGAATGGTAATCTTCCCCTTATTTATCTCAAAAATCCGCGATTTAATAGCGTGGAGGTTCGGAAAAGTTTTGTTCAAAATTCCGCTAAATTAGAAATACTCCCTATCGTGAATTTTCCTTCAAAGTTACACATTTCTTTAATCAAAAAAGTTGAATATCTGTAATATAACTCTATTGCAATTGTTCCTTACATAATAAGAAGCGCTGTATTAGAGCGCCATCTGTGAAAAAGAAGAACCGTGGGGGTTCGAGATTATAGAACAGAGTTGTGTTTTGGTTTGGTAAAAAGTGGCGATATGATTTCGCATTTATAAGTTTTGAGTTGTGTCGTGAAATAAATAATATTTTGTGTGTGACAGTCCACTAAATGAGTGAGTGTTGTGATTTCTTCAAGCTATCGTCGACATGTGGTCCAGTAGCAGCCGGAATAATTTCGCAATTTCGAAACCAATTACCGTGGATGAGAATGCGTTTTCGTTTTATCTTTTCTGGAATAAACAACAGATCGTTTGAATGGAACACCTGCAACATTGAAAGAAATTAAGTAAGAGCTTGAGTTTTATTGGTTCATTTACCCCATAATATAGTAGCTTTTTATTTGTGTTATGTATTTTATTGTTTTATTTTGAGTTAAAGTGTTAATTGTTTGGGTTTTATAAAATTGTTCTTAAAATGTTTAAAGACGCGCGTAAATCAGATTTGCTGATTGCTGCCGCGGAATTAGGAGAAAAAGTAAGCGATAAAGCTACGAAAGCAGAGTTAATTAATATTATAAAAAATACGGAGAAATTTAAAAGTGACTCTGAATTCGTAAGTAATTTAATAGACGGTATAATTGAGGAACGTAAAGAAGAATTTGAGCGGCTCGAGAAAAGTAAACAATTAGAATTGCAATTAGAGCAAATTAAATTGGAAAGAGCTAAAGCCGAATTAGAATTATCTCGTATGCAAACAAATTCTAAAACTAATGACAGCGATTCAGAAAGTAAAATTGATTCTCTGGACTCTTTAATAAAAAGTATAAAAACTCTAACAATTAGAATTCCGAGTCGCCCAGAAGGTTGGGGTCTTTTTTTTGCTTCTTTGGAAAGATCATTTATAACAAAAAATGTACCCGATAAATTTAAAGCTGAGATTCTTTTGAATTTATTAGGGGAGAAAGCTTCAAATGTAATTTCTTACATAAGCGATAATGAGTTGGGTGATTATGATAAAGTAAAGAGAATTGTTCTTAGAGAATTTGAACCAACACCCCAATGTTGTCTTGAGCAATTCAGAAAAACTGTTAGGCAGTCGAATGAAACACATATGCAATTTGCATCACGTTTAATAACTAGCTTTGATTATTATTTAAAATTGAGAGAAGTGTCCGATTTTGAGAAACTGAAACAATTAATTGTATCAGACAAATTATTCCAATGTTTAGATAAAGATACAGCAGCTCATATTAGTGTTAAACAATCGGATTCATGGTTCGATCCCGTGACGTTAGCGAAGGAAGCAGATTTGTTTTTTGTGTCACGCGGTAAATCATTAACTGAGAATAATAATCAAAAATCTATGAGAAATGTGTCTAAAGTATTTTTATCTGATTGTAAGAGTATAAAATGTATGCTTTGTTTTGAAAGCCACCCGATACATAAATGTAGGCGATATATGGCATTATCTGTTTCTGAAAGGATAGAGGTAATTAAGAAAAACAATTGTTGCTTTAATTGCTTAGGCAAACATTTAGTTAATAATTGTAAATCAAAATTTTCGTGTTCATTATGTAAGCGAGAAGGTAAAACCAAGAGACATCATTTTTCATTGCATTTCCCGAGAAATGAGATATTGCGCAATGCAAATGTGAATGGTGAAAATGGGGGGGAAGCGCCTTTCCCCACCGTAAGAGTAAGTGAATCAAATCTCTCGGCAGATTCGCCAATATTTGAACCTAATCAAAACAATAGAAATAATAATTCCGTACTTTCTACGCGAGTAATAAATCAAACAAAAACTGTTTTGTTAAGTACAGTAAATTGTTTATTGAAAGATGAGGCGGGAAATTACTATAGAGTACGTGCGGTTTTGGATCAAGGGGCAATGAATAATTTTATGACGGTAGATTGCGCAAATAGCCTCAAATTAAAAAAGGAGAGAACTAATTTGGCAGTTTGTGGTATCGGTGATACATTCACAAAAATTAAATCTGTTGTTACCGCGACAATTTCAAATTTAGAAAGAAATTTTGAAAGAGAGTTGGATTTTTTGATTGTATCTAAAATTACGGATTTCATGCCATCAAAAATGTTTAATATTAATGTGCCAGAGTTAAAATATGTAAAACTAGCGGATGAAGACTTTAACAAACCAGGTCGCATAGATTTACTTTTAAGTGCTGAGATATTTTATGAACTGTTACGGCCAGGTCAAATTTGTCCGGTTAATAGTAATTTGATTTTTCAAAATACAGTTTTTGGTTATGTAGCAAGCGGAAGTGTTCCCATTCCAAGTCAGGGGAGGGTACACTGTGGTTTCATTCAGGACAATGCTCTTTTAAACGAAACCATAGAGAAATTTTGGAAACTAGAAGATGTTGAGATTGAGGTACCCAAAAATAAAGAAGCAATAATTTGCGAAGAACACTTTGAGAAAAACGTTAAAAGAGATAGTACAGGGAGATATATTGTTAAAATGCCGTTGAAAGAGGATCCGCTTTGCTTAGGAAAATCCAGAGATATTGCCCTTAAAAAGTTAAATTCGCTGTGGAATCGATTCTTAAAAGAACCTGAATATTTAACATTGTATAGAGAATTTTTACGCGAATATGAAAGGTTGGGTCACATGACAGAGATTTCGGAAAGGGGGGAAGAAGTAGGAACGTATTATATACCGCATTTAGGAATCTACCGCCCTGATAAGAGTACAACGAAACTTCGTGTAGTTTTTAACGCGTCTTCGAAAACAACCTTAGGAAACTCTCTTAATTCCTTACAGTATAACGGTGGGGTTATTCAGGAAGACCTTTTTAAAATAATGACAAGATTTCGTAAACATATTTATGCATTCGTAGCTGACATTAAACAAATGTATAGAATGATTTTAATTGATCCGAGTCAAACTAAACTTCAGAGAATTCTTTGGAGGGAGGGGGTGAATGAACCAGTTAAGACTTATGAGCTGAAAACTCTTACATATGGAACAGTGAGCGCCCCATATTTAGCTACTAGAGTTTTGCTTCAACTATCGATAGACGAGCAAAACAACTTTCCCTTAGCATCCCCAGTTTTAGAAAGAGATTTTTACATGGATGATGTGTTGAGCGGCGCAGCCACTTTAACCGAAGCTAAAGAGCTGCAGTCAGAGTTAGTAGAGGCTCTCAAGAGTGCAGGAATGCATCTGCACAAGTGGCATAGTAATAATTTAGAGTTAAAAACAGAACCTGACAGTGATTATAATTTTAGAGAAGAGACAAAAACGCTTGGTGTGATGTGGAATCCTAGTAGTGACAGCTTTACCTTTCAAATACAAGTAGAAAGTGTAGTTTCGCCAACGAAAAGAAACGTACTTTCAACAATCGCAAGAATTTTCGATCCACTCGGCCTCTTAGGGCCTGTTGTTACTAAAGCTAAAATTCTCATGCAAAACCTGTGGTGTTTGAATCTAAATTGGAGTGATCCACTTCCTGAAAGAGAAGCACAAGAATGGCAAAGCTTTATCGAGTCCCTGCCAGTGGTGAACAATGTGAGTGTTAAGAGGTGCATTCTAATTGAGAAACCTGTTAAGATCGAGCTTCATGGTTTTTCTGATGCATCCGAATCTGCTTATGGATGTGTTATTTATTGCAAATCAACGTCAAGTGATGGAGCTTTTAAAGTAAATTTGGTTTGCAGCAAATCCCGAATAGCACCCCTTAAGCGTCTTACTATTCCAAGATTGGAGCTTTCTGCAGCCGTTCTCTTAGCAAAACTGATATCCAAAGTGAAAAGTGCCTTACAACTAGAGACTGCTGACATTTATTTATGGAGCGATTCGATGATCGTACTTTCCTGGTTACGAAAAGAACCATATCTTATGAAAACTTTCGTTGCCAACCGTGTAGCGGCAATACAGGACTTGACAAAAGTTCAACAGTGGTGTCATGTGTCTTCTGAGAACAATCCAGCAGATCTTATTTCGAGAGGAATGGATCCTGAGAAACTGGTTAAAAATGAACTGTGGTTCAAAGGTCCGAAGTTTTTGACTCAACGGGATTATCCTAATCGTAAAATTCCTACGTCTATCATTAGAGACGATTTTTCACAAGAACTAAAAAATTTAGATCAAGACTTATCTGTTTTTTGTGTAGCTTCCAATCCTTTTATTGAAGTGTTATTTAATATTACTAATTGTTATACTAAACTATTGCATGTTCTGAGTTATCTTTTCAGGTTTATTCACAATTTGAAGAATCCAACAGAAAAGAGGTTGGGTCCTTTGACAACTCAAGAAATATTAAAAAGTGAGATATTTATTATTAAAGAAGTCCAAAACAACGAGTTTTCTGAGGAAATTAAGTGCTTAATGCACCAAAAGAATGTACCAGATAAAAGTAAGATAATATGTTTAAATCCTTTTTTAGATAGGGATGGAATAATAAGGGTAAATGGTAGAATAAAAAATTCTGAGTTAAGTTTCAACAGTAAATTCCCAATTATTCTACCTAAGAGTCATAAATTAACTAAGTTAATTTTAGAGGCATATCACAAGAGATATTTTCATTTAGGCCCTACTGCCCTATTACATTACGCAAGACAAAAGTTTTGGCCCGTTCAGGGTAAAGCAGCATGTAGAAAAGTCGTGCATGATTGCATTAAATGTTTTAGGTGTAAACCTGTAGGTGTTGAACAGTTAATGGGTGATTTACCAAAAGAGAGGGTAACTTCTGATTTTCCATTTAATTGTTCAGGGGTGGATTTTTGTGGGCCATTCCTTATTAAGTATAGAAATCAAAGAAAAGGAATTTTCCACAAAATATATGTGTGCATATTTGTATGCTTAGTCACAAAAGCCATTCATCTTGAAATTGTAACTGATTTAACATCAGAGGCCTTTGTGGCATGTTTAAAGAGATTTGTGGCTCGCAGAGGTTTGTGTTCGAAATTATATTCGGACAATGCGACAAATTTTATAGGAGCTAATAAAGAGCTTTCTAAATTACATAACTTAGTTTTAAATCCAGATGAGAGACTTTCAAATTATTTGTCAACTGAGGGAATTGACTGGAATTTCCTTCCTCCAAGAGCACCTAATTTTGGTGGCCTCTGGGAAAGTGGTGTAAAGTCATTTAAATATCATTTTAAAAGAGTTTTAGGTAATTCTAGTTTGACATATGAAGAATTCTTGACGGTTATTACTCAAATAGAAGGAATTTTAAATTCCAGACCACTTGTACCTCTGTCATCAGATACTGATGTGTATGATGTGTTAACCCCTGCCCATTTCCTAATTGGCAGACCCTTAAATGCCATTGTTGAGCCAAATTTAACAGAGATTAAAGACAATCGGTTGTCTAACTGGAAAAAACTAACAAAAATAATTCAAATTTTTTGGAAGAAATGGCATATTCAGTATCTTAACAATTTGCAACAGAGGTCCAAGTGGATGGTAGAAAAAGATAATGTAAAAGTTAATGAGTTAGTGCTTCTTAAAGATGAAAATCTACCCCCTCAAAAATGGGCATTGGGTAGAATAATAGGAGTTTATTTTGGTGAAGATAAACGGGTCAGAGTTGTTAAAATAAAAACTCAATCTGGAGTTTATAAAAGACCAATATCAAAAATTTGTATTTTGCCTCTTAATCTGTAACCTTGTATATATTTTCTGTGTGTTTTTCTTGTAATTATATATTTTCTGTGTTTTAATATTATCAATATATTGTTACTATTTTATATTTGCATTTGTAAAGACTGTATAATTTAATGGTTGAATGTACCATTGCAACGTGGGGCGGAATGTTCCTTACATAATAAGAAGCGCTGTATTAGAGCGCCATCTGTGAAAAAGAAGAACCGTGGGGGTTCGAGATTATAGAACAGAGTTGTGTTTTGGTTTGGTAAAAAGTGGCGATATGATTTCGCATTTATAAGTTTTGAGTTGTGTCGTGAAATAAATAATATTTTGTGTGTGACAGTCCACTAAATGAGTGAGTGTTGTGATTTCTTCAAGCTATCGTCGACAGCAATCTACACGAGAAGGGATGTTGATTTTACAGCATAATACTGGCATCTGGAGCGCCAGTATGTAACTTCAAAATTAACAATAATAAAGAGTAAAATTAGTAAGTAATATACAAATAAGCAGTAATATTCGGTTTAATTCATCTATACGATGGTATATTACTGCTTATTTTACGGTTATAAGCTGGCGCCCTAGCTGCAAGTATTATACTGTAAAATCAACTCTCTCTTTTTTTTTATCATTTGGAAAATGCTTGTTGTTTTCGTTTGAGAATGAAATTTGGGTTGTCCGTATTTTATTTTGTTTATGACTGGTCCATGAATAATAATGTTTAATCCATGGCGTGCGTAATATATGACTCTGACGTAAACCACGTTTCGATCCTCATAAAAAATGATGATTTTACTGTTTTTTATAAACTCAATGAGAAACATTTAAACACTTTGTTTTGGGCCATGGATGTCCGCCTTTTATTTTGTTTTATTTTATTTTATTTTACGAAATTCTTTACATTTAGAAGATTTTTTATTTGAATATGAAATCGAAAGGTCGTTGATAATAACAAAAAAGAAAAGAAAAAAGCTACAACATGGGTAGACTCAAATTATCACAGATGGAAAAATCCGAATCCAAAGAAAGACGTCGTATGAAAGATCATCTTTTTAAAGTAAAAAGACGATGTCTGATTATCGTGTCCACTGATAACGAAATATGCGACAGTCACGAAAAATTAAACAGTCTAATGTTGAACCAATTGATTGTAAAAGACCAAGTTTATATGTATATATATATATATATAATTTATTTATAAGTCTTAAATTTCAGCCTTTAAAAATAATCCTTTTCCAAATAATTATTGCAATTTGTTAAGTTTTTTTTTTTTTTTTTTTTTTTTTTTTTTTTTTTTTTTTTTAACGTATGAGGAGCTGCTTTGATAACAGTCAAATTTCCTAAGCGAACTATAAATAGAATTATAACCTCTTTGTCCCTTTACATCAGTTAACTTTACTCTAAGTTTCAAATATTTAATTTAAAACACTCACTAGAGTGATTTTATCCAGAGAGTTGCTTCAAAATATAAATAGCTTTGTTTAAAAGACATTTAATTTGAAAAGCAAAGCGCTTCAGTGAAAAGGCATAGCAAATTACATCATTATCAAGTTATATCCACTAAGTACCATGGCTTTCTCCCATGGTACATCATGTTTGATTATTCAGTACCGTGCATTGTGAAATAGGCTGGCAGGAATCGTCTTCAAATGAAGTTCATTATTTTAAAGCTAAAGCATGCAATAAAAATTTCTTTTAAAGTTATTACGGCATAAGTGCTTTGCATTCTGAGTGCATTTTAAGCTTGGTATTATGATCCGTTTTAACTATTTCATTCATTAATTACTTAATGTGTGCACTTTGCATATAGACTTCCAGTTAATTCCGTTTTATTAATTTTGTGATAATTCGTCGACACAATCAAAATGACGATTACTACTGTTGAGAATTTATGTAATACAGAGTTTTAGGTAATTTAATATCTCGTTTTCAAAAATCATAGCTCATTGTAAACTACAGTACGGGCAGATTTAAGGCCCGCGTTGATCGCAATCGCTAAAAGACCAGGTCAATCAGCCCTGAGCTTTCTATTGGACCGATTTTGATAATTATTATTATTTATTTATTTATTTATTTATTTATTTATTAAGGAAAGCTGTTCATATGTAGATGTGCTTTCTATAGCTATCTTTTAAATAATTTCCATTTTTATATTTTATTTTTAATTTTAAAAGCTATTTTAGGAAATTTCTTGAAAACAGAGACAACTGGATTACTTTCATTGTTGCAGAGAAAAGAAAAATAATTAAAAATATTCAGACACGTGGTTTTTTTAATGTATTTTTTAATTTGCGAGTTAAATTTCGGTAAAAAACATTTATACTTGTGTACTTTATTTTGATAAGCGAATAAAAATTCACATTTACTGTGATGTCAAGAGAATATTGCTTATTGAGCTTATTTTATCTTTATGTATTTTAATCTTATTGATGCCATTTTTTTTTTCATTACAATGAAAAAACATATTTTTTTTTAAATACAAGCTGGTTAAGCATAAAACTACATACATAAAGAACGTGTGAAAAGTTTGTTTCGGTGAAAGTGGCTGTATGATTAGTTTAAAAAGTATTTTTATCTTGACACATGTAAAGAGAACAAGTTGGAAATTGCACGTGAAGCTTAGAAAATGAGATGCGTTCGTACGATAACGAAGTTTTAAAAATGTCACTCTCATATATCAATCTCATAAAATTGTAAATAGTTAATTACAATTAAAATGCGCACCTGACAATTTTCTCCCTATACCATTATGTAATTGAATACTTTTGTGTGGCCTTGTAAATCAATAACAAATATTCTTTGCACAACAGATTATGCAAAATGTATATTATAATATATACTTTATAGATGCATATCAATTTTATTATGTTCGAATCGGTGTAACACTATTAAAATGCATTTGAAACATTTTTCTCCATTGGCCGTAATGTAACGGAATACTTTTGATTGTCCTTGTAATTGAACTATGCATCCAATTTTGATAAAATTTGAAATGACTCGACAAAATTATGTAATAATTATATATTTTAAATTTCAAACGATTCGGTTGGGTGGTTTTTGCGTTGTTATATGCGAACAAACGGACAAACGGACGGACTATGGGTGCTACGTATTTACATAAGTACGAACGCACCTAAAAATTGATCTGATGGTGTCAAAATGACGTAATTTACACTGATTTTTCATTTCTAGATTATAAAGCTTAAAACTGGAGACTTTATATTGATCGTTTCATCTTGACTACATGTTTTCTCTCGCTTTAAAAAAGAATAATTTTAGGTAAGATAGATTAATATTTTAATAAATAATTCAGAAAAGTTTGAACAATGCATTGTATTAAAAAAAACTGTACAAACTACTATTTCAGACTTTTTTTATTTTAATGATTTTGAATACTGGGAAGAAAACAGAAAAACTACACTACGTTTCAATTTTTGTTTGCCTCTTTTAGATTTTTTTTTTTTTTTTTTTTACATTATTTTACTTAAATTTCTTCATTTGTCTAAATTGCATAAAATATGTACTGAAAGAATTAAAATGCATTTTTCCAAATATTCCCATTTCATAATGGTTTTTTTTTTCTTTTCATTTTATGTGTGTGTATTTTACTATGCAAATACATTTAATAAAGTTTCTTCATAACAATGTGCTATGAAATTTCGTTACATTGATGTTTCATTTATACATATAAAAGTGTGTTTTTATTTGTTAACTGTTAAACTGTTATCAGTAACTAATAAAAACATTTCATTTTCATAGCATATGAAATATTCTTTTCGCTTTTTCTCACTGTTTTGTTTTACTCTTCTTATTTTTTCTATTTACCTAGTATTTGGGCCGTTGGTTGGTTGGTTGGTTTGTTGGTTGGTTGGTAATTTAACAAATATGCATTCATAAAAGTCCTTCTGGCCAGTGCCGGAAGAAAAAGATATAGCTTTCATATTCCTTTTTTTTTCCTTTCTTTCTTTTTTTCAAGTTATATAGATATACTAGCGGACCCGACAGACGTTGTCCTCCTGGCACCGACTCCAGAAAATCAAATAAATGTACGTAAATATAGTAATATGCGCGATAAACACTACGCTCTTGATTTAATTTCTTATCACAATTATGTAATAGGGTGGTGCGAAAAAACAAAAGTTTTTATTTCCGAATCGCTATAGTGCGGAAAAGTTGCGATTGGTAAATACAAGAAAAACTAAAAAAAAATTTTGAAATCGGACATTATCTTCCGATCGCGCAAACCACCTAAAAATTCAACAAAAATTGAAAAATTCCGATTTTTTCAATTTTTTTAAAAAAAATATTACATATACACGTATTTTATCACTATAGTGATAAATATTTGCATATTGCACTATTTAATAATAATAATAAAATAAATTGCGTTTAGAGAATATCTTCCGATCGCGCAAGCTCATTAAAAATCGGGAAAAATTCAATTTTCAGTGATTTTTGATATATTAAGAAAATAATTAAAGAAGCTCAGTTTGCCGTCTCATACTATTGTCGTTTTCATCCTTAATCATTTTATTTTTTTATTTATTTTCATAAGGAAATTTGGAAAAAAAATGTAAGCTTTCTCTCCAACACTTAAAAAATGAAATTTTAAATGACTAATTACAATATATATTAAAAATTTTGCCATTAAAGAGATCCAAAATTATTTTATTTCAACATCTTTTATTAAACATCGCTCGTTCTATACATTAAAAAGGTCACAATTTATGTTTGATAAATGAATATCAATGTAAAATATATATATATATGTATATATATATATATATATATGTAAGGAAATTATTTTTCACTCTTCAGTATTTTTTGAATTCGGTTCAATTTTTGGCAGAAAAGTTTATTTTTCTCATTTTAGTTAAAAGTTAACGATTTTCTGAAGTCGGTTAAGAAAAATTATGATACAGGAAATATTATTGTAAAGCATTACACGTTTGTCAGGAGCGGGATTCGAACACGCGACGTCTTTCTTCAAGAAGCATAGCTTAAATTTGCCGCCTTAGACCGCTCGGACATTCCGTCCGCACTCTATTCGTCGAACTTATTCAACACTTTTAATTAGCGAAAAATCACAAACTATTAGTTTTTGCCTAATTACTACTAAAGTACTGAATCAATTTCGATGAAATGTGAATCTAAATCATTCTCGAGTCCACTGGAACACACACACAAAATTTCATTAAAATCGGTCCAGTCGTTTAGGAGGAGTTCAGTGACATACACACGCGAAGAAGATTTATATTATATATGTAAAGATAAGCATTGAAAATTTCAGATTTTTGCGCCGAAGACATCGCCAAATTCGGAAAATGTGAATTATCTCACGAACTACTGAATTTAAACGAATTTGTTTAGTACCATTCGATTCAGCATGAAAAAATACATTAAAATATGCTATCAGTTGAAAAATATCTACAAAAGCCGATTTTAAAGGAATTTTTTTAAGTTCGTTCTTTTTTTTACCTCCTTTAGGGGTGGAATTTTCGAAAATCCCTTCTTAGCGGCACTCAATATTTATAAGAAGTATTTTTACCCCAATTTTCAAGATTTTTGGTTCGGTAGATTTTTTTGTGCTGCGATTAATACAAAATCCTGACTTTCTTTTATATATATAGTTAAGGATTGAAAATTTGAGGTTTTTGCGCCGAAAACATGGCAAAGCCGATTTTAAAGGAATTTTTTTTAAGTTCGTTCTTTTTTTTACCCTCTTTGGGGGTGGAATTTTCGAAAATCCCTACTTAGCGGCACTCGATGTTATAAGAAGTATTTTTATCCCAATTTTCAAGATTTTTGGTTCGGTAGATTTTTTTGTGCTGTGATTAATACAAAATCCTGACTTTTTATATATATATATTATATATATATAGTTAAGAATTGAAAATTTGAGGTTTTTGCGCCGAAGACATCGCCAAATTAGGAAAATGTGAATTATCTCACGAACTACTGGATTTAAACGAATTTGCTTAGTACCATTCGATTCAGAATGAAAAAATGCACTGAAATATGTTATCAGTTGAAAAATATCTACAAAAGCCGATTTTAAAGGAATTTCTTTTAAGTTCGTTCTTTTTTTTAACCCTCTTTAGGGGGGGGAGGATTTTCGAAAATACCTTCTTAGCGGCACTCGATGTTATAAGAAGTATTTTTACCCCAATTTTCAAGATATTTGGTACGGTATATTTTTTTGTGCTGTGATTAATACGAAATCCAGACTTTCTTTTATATATATAGCACTTTTAATTAGCGAAAAATCACTAACTATTAGTTTTTGCCTAATTACTAAAAAAGTACTGAATCAATTTCGATGAAATGTGAATCTAAACCATTCTCGAATCCACTGGAACACACACACAAAATTTCATTAAAATCGGTCCAGTCGTTTAGGAGGAGTTCAGTTACATACACACGCACAGAAGATTTTTATATATAAAGATTATTTAAACATACGAAACAGAAATTAGTGAAACTCGAATTTAGAAGATTCAATACTAGTTTTTGTCAATACTTAAGAAGTATGGAAATATCGAGAAATTAGTCAACTTTATACAAGCTGATTTTATTTAAAGCGATTTATGTTTGGTGACCAAATTTGACGATATTATGAAGTACCTGCCAGTTTCAAGTAACATGATGGGTGACACTAACCAATGAGCTTTTTCGATGTTATAGTCATTTCTGTGCACATGCTCACTCACATAGAAATTGTTTTATACATACGAATGCTGTTACAGACAAATAGATTTTTAAAAATTTCACCCAAATTAAAATACAAACTGCTATATCTCAGCCGTTTTTTAGATAAAGACAAAACAAAAAAATTTTCAAAATCCTTGTATCAAGATCAAACACTTCAGAAAGAATCTTTTTTAAATTTCTAATTTTATTTTATTTTCTGCATATCATTATATACTTAAAATTTTTTTGATAATTTTAAATGGCCGAAATTTTGAAATAAGATGAAAAATGAAGTTGGCCAAAGAACTTGGTCAAGACATTGGTATGTACTATGTACTATGTGTACTATGTACACACCTAGTTACATCCCAATCGATTCATAATTATGCATATTACTGCCTGACAAAAATCAGATCGTTTCAAAATGTTAGCCACAGAAGAAATTCAAAGTGCTCGGCCATTCGTTAAGCTATAGAGAAAAGAAAATCCTATCAAAAACATGAATGTGAAAGAATGCCAAGTTTGTTAAAGGTTTCGCTAACAAAAGAAGTGAGATCTAACTGCAAACCAAGTTCTTTCGAAGCGTCTTAAATCATAGCTCCTGTCACGCATAATATTCTTCAATTGCTTAAAATGATTTGTCATGTTACTTGTTATTCAAAAAAGCGACTTAGCAAGTTTCTCTTATTCAAATTTCTCGATTTAGTTGATCAGAACTTAAAGTTGATCACTTCCTTAATTTATCAATACCTTAACTTCAATATACTTATTCGAACACTCGATTGACTAGACCTGTACCAGTCAGATTCTAGGTTAAATTGTACTCCGACTCAAAGATTAAAGTTGGTGGCTGAAAACTTGCCAAGTCGCTCTTTTGAATAACAAGTAACATAACAAATCATTTTAAGCAATTGAAGAATATTATGCATGACAGGAGCTATGATTTAAGAAGCTTCGAAAGAACTTAGTTTGCAGTTAGATCTCACTTCTTTTATTAGCGAAACCTTTAACAAACTTGGCATTCTTTCACATTCATGTTTTTAATAGGATATCATTACTTTTTGTCAAATAAGTAGGTATTTGTTTCCTTTTTGAAATAAAGAGGCTTAATGTTAAATTAACTTATTTAATATTAATTAATCTTACAACTTTTTCCTGCATTTATTTACTGTTTTTTCAGTCAAATTTAAAAATTTTAACATTAGGACTGCTTATGTTCCTTTAAATTCCACTAATAAGGATGTTTCTTTTACGTAATTCGGTACTACTTGATTGTCCCGTACACCAAAAAAGTTTATTGGCAAATTGACGACAAAAATTATGCCCCAAAGGTTATGCTAACTTGGCGCTATTTCTGGTATTTGGCCAAATTCCCATAGATTCCAGTTGTAATCTGGTAATTTATCCAATACTTTTGTTAGAGCAAGGACTATCACCATCATTTTGACATTTTTTTTTTTAAATCGCTTCGTTAACTTTCCAAGATTGCTTAAATATCGCTATTTAGAGAAAGTTTTTTGAACGGTTTTCGCGCATTTTACCCTTTTTAAATTTTGTATTTGTTAACAAATGGTCTTAGTTCAAATGTTCATTTATAACTTATAAGTAATGAACATGTCACATTTTATGTTTCTAGGCCCTTAACATACAGACATCGCATTTTTAGAACATTTGTTGCACCTTTAACCCCTTTGGATTAGTGGTATCGACATAAGATATAGCCTATGTTGGAGCTAGGGCTGTCACCATCATTTTGATATCATTGCCTTTAAGATCGGTTTGTTGTTTGCTGAGATTGCTTAAAAATCTCAATTTAAAACATTTTTAGAATGCTTTTCGCGCATTTTTTCACCCCTTTTAAATTCTTTATTTTTTAGCAAATGCCCTTAGAGATCATTTATATGTTATAAATAATTAGCATGCCAAATTTTATATTTGTAGGTCCTTCAGTAACACAAAAGTTGAATTTTTAGAATATTTTTGCTCATTCACTCTCTTTTGGTTAATATGTTAATGGTATACACATAAAATATAGCCTATGTTTGAACCGGGGCGAATATCATCATTTTGGTACCATTAATTTTGAAATCGGTTGAGTACTTTCAGAGATTAGCCTCGATACTCGCCAAAAGTGACGCCAACCTGGCACTATTTCTGACATTTCGCGAAATTCCCATAAACTCTAATATGCCAAATTTTATGTTTCCAGTCCCTTAACATACAGACATCGCATTTTTAGAATTTTTTTGCTCATTTACCCCCTTTGGGTTAACGGCATTGACATAAGATACAGTGTAAACTTAAACTCCAGTAAAAAACGGAAAAGGTGCTGGCAGCAGAGTTGCCGTATCTGATCCGTTAAATCATAGAAATTCTTTTTCATTACTTTTCCGTTTCCAAGACTGAAGTGTTTCGTTTGAAACTGGAGATTGTCCGTTTTCGAAACCGGAGCATTTCCGTTTTCGAAACTGGAACGTTTCCGTTTTCGAAACTGGAGCGTCTCCGTTTTCGAAACTGGAGAGTTTCCGTTTTCGAAACAGCAGAGTTTCCGTTTTCGAAACAGGAGCATTTCCGTTTTTGAAACTGGAGCGTCTCCGTTTTCGAAACTGGAGAGTTTCCGTTTTCGAAACTGGAGCGTCTTCGTTTTCGAAACTGGAGAGTTTCCGTTTCCGAAACTGGAGCGTTTCCGCTTTCGAAACTGGAGCGGTTCCGTTTTCGAAACTGAAGTACTCCAACTGGGAAAGTGAAGTACTCCAATTGGGAAACTGAAATACTCCAACTGGGAAACTGAAACGCTATGGTTTAGAAACAGAATATTGTTTTTCAGACTAAAATTTTCCATTTCAGAAAGAAATTTTAAATTAACGCATGATTAGTTTCCATTGTACTAATTTATATTTTCAAATTTTACCTTACTGATCAAAACTTATTGACATATAATTAGTTTCGTATTTATGTCGGTAAATATTTTTTTGTGTCTAATTTTTTCGGTGTTTTCTTAATTTTTTTTTTTTTTTTTTTTTTTTTTTTTTTTAGTTGTTGAAGTATTTCAAAAATAATGACTGCATATGTTAAAGTATAAAGGAAATACATCAAACAATATCAATTATAATAATCAGGCCTTGTATATTTACATTGTACAGGGCCTGATTTATGAAAAGGTCAGCCTTAGGCCCATTGCTGATGGAGAACCAAAATAATTTAGAAAAGAATTCTTAAAAATGCTTTTTTCTGCAATTTGCTTAAAAATTTTGTACTCCTTGGTTATCCCGTCGACCAATTTCGCCAAATTATACGAGTCGTCCAACTATTATCCAAATTACTCAAATTGATGCAATTTTTTTTATATATAACAAGAATACAAATAAATTAGTAGAACATAAATAAAAAAAAAATGTCGAATCCAAAATCCGTTGACGACGGAACAAATACGTGCATTGTGTTTAATGCAAGTGAATGCGAAATTTACGGTAATCCATTATTGGCATTTAATCTTGGCATTAAATTTTTTGCCGACAGGATTACCAAGTGGTACCAAATATTTTAAATTAACTTGAAAACTGCATCGCATTATCTAAAAGCTTCGAAATATACTCTCAATAAACTTAAAAAAATTTCCAAAGAATTTTTCATATTACAAACTGGCATTTTGACATTTCTCCTTATTGATCGAAACTTATTGGCCTATAATAGATTACAGATAATTTATGTCAGTAATTATTTGTAACTAACTCTTCCTGTATGCTTTTCTTAAAGAAAACCTTTTGTTTTAGTTTTCAAAATATTTTGATAAACTGGATGTGTTAAAATGCAGAGAAAAAGGAATGCAATATCAATTTTACTATAGACGTTCTTTGGTTTAATCTTAAAGATAAAATAGACATTACAAATTGTATTTATGTACATATTTACTCAAAAACTATTTTTTTTTTTTTTTTTTGGCAATATTTAAATTGGAGAAAAAAATGTGCATATATATCAACTGTTTTCCATTTTCACACATTCTGACATCCCTGGTGATTTCTGGTGTAAAATCAACTCTGCAGAATTACAATTACTTGCTACCAAAAGTTTTAAATATGTTAACTGTCTTTTTTTGTGTTTATATATAATGTATTGAACTGGATACAAGAATTTCTTTGCTGTGTTGTCAAGTTTTAAACCATAAAAAATTGGTTGCCTGTAAAGTCGGTATACGGGCGAAAGTTTTACGTGACAACGACTTTGAGTTGTAAAATAATTTTAATGTGAATATTCATTCGTATAGTAGGAAGAAGGATGAAATAATAGTAACAATTTAAAACATTTATTTATACAAAGAATTATATTTAAAACATTAATTTATACAAAGAATCTCGCACTGAATTTCATATTAACAAAATTTTATTTTTACCTTTACACATACATACGTATTTATATACAAATATACATACAATAACTTGCAATACACTGTGTTTGTTAAACACATTTTACTTCATGTTTATTGATGTCAAATGTTGAATTTTGTAAACAGCATATTAAAGAATTTTTCAATGAGCAGAATATAACTAAAGTAAAATGGCTTTCACTAATCACATATCATTAGTTTTCCATAATATACCACCGAATTACGAAATAAACTACACTTATTTTCTTTGTACTTTATACTAATAACTAATACATAACGTATTTCGTCTTAGTTTGATACTATCTAAAATTCCTATTAAGCACCGCCCCTTCCTTGCAGCGAATTCACATTCACGTTCAGAAAATGGTCCCACAAGTGACCGGAAAAAGTTAAGAGAAAAGTGAGCGCGTATCGTGAGCGGAGCGTAACGTAACGTAACGCAGTTTCTTGAAGTGTCTCCCGGCAAACCAATTTACAAGACGTTGTCACGTCAAAATCGGGAAGTAAAAAAAAAAGTCAAACTTCAAAAGTATTCATTAATAATTCTTTATTAACATATAAAATATTAACAAAATAAAATAATACATGATGATCACATTAAAAAAGAAATTTACAGTTTTCAGTGTAATGCTATAATTCATTCATTCTAACAAATATAATTCTTTGTATAATATTTTGCATTTGAGAGTGAAAATTGAAAATGTATTCAGAGAAACAATCATGAAGTTTTAAAAAGCAATCATATATGATTGCTGATAACTTCTATCACATCAAATAGTTCTAATAAACACAGTGACAATAAATAAGACTGAGAAAAATTGGGTTAAAAAATTAAGAGGAATAAATATGCAAAAAATCAGAACACTAAATAAAACAATAAAATTATCGATTGTTGCATCCCAAATTAAAATGACTTTCAAAATCTCTAAGTCCATTTACTAACTATATAATTGGCTTGGTAATCTTGTTAATTCTTCTTCCTGTCATCCTAGGTGCTTTGATACCTTTATTTGGGTTAATAGTGGCAAAGATTCTGGAAAATAAAAATAGAAAATTTATTAATAAAAGACACTTATAAAGTTAAAAGATGTAGCATGGTATATTATAAAAAAAATACCATACTTTCCTTTTATTTTACAATACTTTTTTTTATATAAAAAAGTTGCAGGAAACACGAGAAAAAAAGTTCTGAGATAACTTACAGCAATTTATGGCCTTACATAGGATAATTTTAACAATATCATGGTTTTTAAACAGACATGAGAACGATCGATACCAAAGAAAAAAATATTTGATGCCTTTTCGTTCTCCCCCCTCCCCCTTCGGCTCAGAAATTCATCCTGGCCATAAGCCGAAAGCTGGTCCCCAGGATGGGCGTCTACTTTTATTGCTGCCCTTTCGTTATAGTGTCCGGGGAATGTGTCCCCTCTGGCCCCCTCCCTTTAGCATCGATCCAGATAACAAATACCTTAACTTCCACCATTATAAAGGGTTGTAATCCACAAAATCTGATTTTAAAAAAATACTGAATGGTTCAGATTTTCTTCAACCTTAAATATATTAGGCATCACTAAAGTAGAACACACAAAGCTATAGGGGAGACTGGGGTACATGTGAACAGTACACATAAATATAGCTTTTTCTCATAAATGGATTAATTTCTATAAACAAAAACTACTCAATATATTAAACAGAGCAAGTTTGTATATGGTAATTTTTTTAAATCGCTTTTATAGTTTCTTTCTTTTGATAGTTTTATAAATTAAAAAGAATTGTTTCACAACTGTCCTACTATTGGGGTGACGAAAAAAGTAAATTTTTGACGAAAAAAGTAAATTTTTAACGAAAAAATATCTATAAATTTCGCTAGTTTCTGGATGATATGTTTAAGCACTGCATTATAAAATTGGAATAAATAGATTTATGAAAGAGAGGGAGGATTAGGTGATTGCTTTAATTGTTAAAATAAAAAGAAAAATTAAAGAAGTAAATTTGAAAAAGAAAATATAAAACTTTTAAATTTTGCTTTGAGGTTTGTGTTTCTGGATTTTTTTTTTTTTGGGGGGGGAGGGGGGTATTTAGATAATTCTCATCAGAAATCTAACAAAATATGA
The DNA here is from genome assembly GCA_964019185.1 of Maratus speculifer. NCBI lineage: Eukaryota > Metazoa > Arthropoda > Arachnida > Araneae > Salticidae > Maratus > Maratus speculifer. The sequence goes on along the minus strand of OZ025291.1, from coordinate 59,949,423 downwards.
AAGATTCCCATCCATGTATTTGCCATATTTACTTCTAAATTAATGATAAAGAAGGATTTTTAATGATTGTTAAAAAAAAAACTCGATTATAATATCTCCCCTAAATTTAACTTCTTTCACTTTTGAAAGTGAGAAGGTTGGAGCGGCATAAAATCGTAATTTTATGATAGTTATTAGTTTAAAAAATTTTACTTTCTTAAGATATTACTAATATCTATCACCGTTTAAAGCATCATATATATATAACTATTTTAGAGAAAAGTAAGCAATCATTTCAAGTTTGGAAAAAAATAAATAGAAATATTTGCTAAACTGTTTAACGCGAAATTTTTGTATTAACAATGCATAAAACACCGTTTATTAAAGTATAGTATAACATTATTTAAGTTTATTAATTATTTTAAATTAAAATTAAACGAGATTGTTGCTCTTTATGTATCTATTGACAGATGTTTTTGTGGAAGTTTGAATACAAAATCAAATGTTCTATGGCAAACAGTCTTCTATTGCAGGAAACTTATAGAAGCTGACATCATTTCTCATGAAGTTAACTGAAACGATCAGAATCTAAGAATGATTATTGGGGCTCTTATGAATTGTTCATATTTGCCCCCAACAAATTATTTCATAAATGCTCCACTTGTCCAATACAGTTAAAATGACAAATCGTTAACAGTTTTCAATTTTTGAAGACTGTTTTGTATTAAAAAATATTTATTAGTATTCATAGTATATGTTAAAACACTAAAATTCAAATGATAGAATAAATAAAATTATTAGCTTACCAAGTGGGAACTAAAATTTTACTTTTGAGATCTATAAACGGTGTTTTGCCTACCGAGGCTAAACAAAATGTCAAAGAGCTTCAATTTTTTCTTCTTTTTACCATATGTCTACAGGTGTTGTTATCATTAATATTTTTTTCAACTAAAAAATCATATAATAACTAGTTAAAAAATGCGATGTTCACATAGTTCTATTTTACTTCAACTTGCAGAAGTTTCTCTAAATATTAATGAGTAATTACAATATTTAATATATTTCTGCTTAGATTTCCTTACTGTGGCAAAATTTTTTAATTGTGATTCAAATCAAACTCTGAAACACTTTTCTTTACTTACATAGTATTTTACTTTTTGACAAATGTTAAGTTTTATCTTCTTTAAAGTTTTTTTATTATCTGTGGCGTAAAATTAAACTATATTAATGCACTATCATAGTATGTATTAATGTAATATGTTTATTTTCATCGCAAATTTATTTAAAACTAATATCTAGGAAAAACTGATTTAAATAAATGATTTTTTAATTTATTTAAATCGTGATTTAAATCAAACTGATTAAAATTAACGAGTCCTGTTAAATTTATTTGAAAATAACTTCAGTAATATACTTTTAAAATTCTGGTAATAAATAAATAAAAACACAATTCGGTAGTACTTTTCATGGGGTGTTTTGTTCCATTACTATAATTTTGATGTATTTCTGGATATGTGTGATTATTTGATGTATTAATGGAAAAGGAGACTGTGATTGGCTAAGTTTGTAGATTAATATAGAAAAAAACTGGAATATGTTGATTATAACATTATTTAAAAGATAGTTTTTAAAAATTCAATAAACTTAAGCTGTTTAAGAAAACAGTTTTAGTGCTTCTGCAAAAATAAGGAAAAATGATTTTTCGGTTAGGGAGAAAAAAAGTTTTTCATATAAAGCATAAAACACGTGCCCCACTTTTCATTAACATTTAACTAATATTACTGATTTCACAGACCACTGCTTTTTTAATTGTTATAATTTAACTTTCAATTTTTCAATTTAACTACAAATACTGATTAAATTTCATTTCATTTGGAACTTTAATACTATCACCGGAGACTTTTAATAGGTGAATGTTAATTACAATATAATGTCTTGTACAAAATGTTTAGCACAAAAACACCATCGTATGAGTTTATTATTGTTTTTATTCACCTTTCGAACTTGCAGTCACACAAACCGCTTCAGACTAGTTGCGTTGCAATTTCTGATACGTCAGTTAAAGATTAAACTTACGATCTGCATATTAAATTTATAGTCTACTATTATAAAAACAAAAATATTACAAGTAAATAAAAATATAAAAGAGTTAAGTAAAACAAATTCTCAATAAAATTATCACTAACATTTCATGCTTCATGGCTGGTAAAAATTGTTAATGATAATCCAATTAAGAAAATATACATGAGAGACTATTTCTTACTTGTGTTAAACTTTAAACATGCAGGGAAGAATGGGGCACATGTGAACATGGGGCAGATGTGAACATCGCATTTTTTCACTAGTTTATATGATTTTTTAGTTGAAATAAAATATCAATGATGACAGTACTTGTAGACATATGGTAAAAATTTTTTGAGGCTCTTTGACATTTTATTTGTCCTCGGCAGCCAAAACCTTGTTTATAGATCTCAAAAGTAAAATCTCAGTTCCAACTTGCTAAGCAAATAACTATTTGTCCTTTCATTTGAATGTTAGTGTTTTAACATATATATGAATACTAATAAATATTTTTTGTAAAAAAATCTTCAAAAATGAAGAACTGTTAATAATTTGTCACTTTAACTGAAGTGACCATGTGGGGGACACTTGTGAACAGACTACTTCTGGCAGATATGAACAGTTCATAAGTGCCCTAATAACAATTCTGTGATTCTGTTCCTTTAGTTAACTTCATGAGAAATAATGTCAGCTTCTATATCTATAATTTACCTGCAACAGAAGACTGTCGTAGAATATTTGATTTTGTATTGAAACTTCCACAAAAACATCTGTCAACAGGTACATAAAGAACAACAATCTCGTTTACTTTCAAGTGTAATTTAAATAAATTTAATGTTTTTTAAAATGTTATAATATTATACAATATTTTAATAAACGGTTTATTATATTATTTTTATGCATTGTTAATACAAAAAGTATTGCGTTAAACAACTTTGCTAAATTGTTCTATTTAATTTTTCCAACCCTGAAATGATGGCTTACATTTGTCTCTAAAATAGCTATGTATATCATGCTTTAATGGAGATAGATATCAGTAATATCTTAAGAAAGTAACATTTTAAAACTAATAACTACCATAAAATGCCAATTATTAGCATTTTCTCCCCCCCCCCTCCTTCTCCTCTCTCTTTCAAAAGCAAAAGAAGTTAAATTTAGGGGAGAGATTATAATTGAGATTTTTTCAACAATCATTTAAAACCCTTCTTTATCATCAATTTAGAAGTTAATAAGACAAATACATGAGTGAGAACCCTTCTTATTTCGTCAGATTTTTTATAAGTACTATCTAAATGCCCCTGTCTAAAATTTCCCCGAAACACAAACCACTAAGCAAAATTTAAAAGCTGCATTCTCTTTTTTTATTTTAACAACAAATCAATCATCTGATTCCCCTCTCCCTCCCCCCAACCTTAATTTTGTAATTTAGTGTAAGCTATATTTATGTGAACACATGTGCTCCAGACTCATAAAAAAAAGAACTTTTTTGTCAAAGAACGAAAAAACATTAGGATACTTTCATTTTTGGATCATCTTTCAAACCAAGTTAAACAATTTTTTCCCCATACTGATATGCTAAATTAGTCATTTATTCCTAACAGGGGTCTAGCTAAAGCTGTATTCTATATATAAAATAACTTATTCATTCCTTTCCCAGTTGTAAAATAAATGTCATTTTTATTGTTCTGTGTTTCTATTGAATTAAAGGGGGGGGGGGGACATGCTGCAAAGAAAATATTGTTTAAGTGTTATATATAAATCAAGTACATGCAAAACAAGTTACATTAGAAAACCGTATAACTTAGAAAATCTTATCTACATATTGTGTAATCTACATATGGTACTTTAAATTTATTTTTTCAAAAGCTCCTAGCATCTTAATTTGATTTTGTGGTAACCCGTCACTAAATTTTTTTCTCAATAACAAATAAATTGTATTTTTATTTATTTATTTGGATCTGTCCTCCGCCTCTCAAAAAGAGATTATTTGTGCTCCAGAGAATATTTCTGTTAAAGAGTGTATACTCATATAACTTATTTTTGTGATATCGTGATTGATTTCATTTCTTAAAATGGTTCATTACAAAAAGTCAGTCCCGCTCCTCCCCCCTCTCTCATATATATAAGAAAAAAAAGAAAGACATAAAAAAAAGAAAAAAATTATAATTTAATAATTGATTACAGTAAAGTAAATTCCAAAAGTAAAATGCATTATCATTAAATAGAAACAATGTTGCATCTTGCTATACTAACAACATTTTTTGTTTAGTTGTTGTTTTTCTGAGCATACTTAAAAAAAATACATATTGATGTTTTTGATGATTAAAATCACTTTAAATGTAATTTAAACTTATATCACGTCAAAAAAATTTTGACGGCTTGAACCAAACCCTGCATGTAAGCCAAACGTGCAATATTAGAAATAAACATAACAAGATCAGAATATCTAACACTCATTTAAAATAAGTACAATTTTCATTAAAAAAAATAATTACAAAATGAATCTGAATAACTTACCTTTTGTTACAAACGTAACGAAACAATCCAGGTAAAAAAGATGACGAAATCGAAACAACGTTTTATTATTCGTGTAATTTTAAGATATATGCTGCATCTAAATGTCAGCATCAGCAAAAATGATCGCAGAAATCTTTTCTAAACATAGCTTAAACATTCATAACCAACAATAACATAAAATCAACATGGCTGTCGCCGGAGGTGTTCTGTTTTTGGTGCGTCTGTTGCCACAAACGGAAAAGCTCAATTATCAAGTCAACAAAAAATGAAAAACTTCCTGGAATTTCTGGAAAACTAAGATTTTTTTCTAAAACGGAATTTCTCAATTAAAAAAGTTAAAATTCAAAGAATAACGCCTGTAAAATTCAGGACACTTTTTTACAGTGTACAGTCTATGTTGGAGCAAGGACTGTCATCACCATTTTGATATCATTACTTTTAAGATTAGTTCGTTAATTGCTGAGATTGTTTTAAAATCGCTATTTAGAACGTTTTTAGAACGCTCTTCGCGGTTTTCCACCCCTTTTAAATTTGGTATTTTTTAGCAAATGTCATTAGTAATCATTTATATCTTATAAATAATTCACATGCCGAATTTTGAGCGTCTAGTCCCTTCAGTAAAACAAAAATCACATTTTTAGAATGTTTTTTGCCTCTGAAACCTCTTTTGTTTAGTGCAGGGCTCCCAAATGGTCCGCGAACTGAACATCAATATTTTTTAACAGAAAATTTAATGATAGGTTTCTGCAAAATTTGTGCTAGAATTGACTTCCGAAGCTGGTTTCTTGGCAATTTGCAAGTAAAATCTAAAAGAAAAATCTCTTTAAGAAAATTCTGATGTTCAGTTGGCGGACCATTTGGGAGCCCTGTTAGTGGCACAGACATAAGATATAGTCTATGTTTTAACCGGGAAGAATACCATTATTTGGTATCATTACTTTTAAAATCGGTTCGGTAGTTTCAGAGATTAGCCCCGATACTCGCCAAAAGCGACCCCAACTTGGCACTATTTCTGGTATTTTGTGAAATTCTCATAAACTCGCATTGTAATCCAACAATTTATCTTCTAACCAACCATTAACATTTAATTAATACTGATTTCTGATTTTTTCCTATTTATAGATCCAATAACCTACCTTCACACCAAATTTCAACTTCCTAAGTCACCTGGAAGTAGTCGAACATTTTGATGAGTGAGTCAGTGAGTCAGTGGTAAAAATAGTGATTTTCAGACGTAAATTTCTCGGGAACGGTAAAAGATTTTTTTTTTTAATTTATAAGATTCGGAAATTAGAAGATGGTCTTACATGACACGAAAAATTGCAAGCGTGTATGTCAAATAGAATTTAAGTTATTGAGAGGTCAAAAGTGGCCCGAAATGGTTCGTGTAATATAACCCATGGCCGGTATGTCGCCTTTTACTTTGTGAACTTGGCTGACACACTGCCGTATGTCTAGAACTGCTCCGAAATCTTTTTATTAAGGTCAAACATATAAAAAGAAAATCTTTTTCAATTTCGAATTTTTTTTTAATTTTAAATTTAGATTAAAAAAATAAATGGCCGAAACAAGAGGGCGGATGAAGTTGGCCAACAAAATCGGTCAAGACTTTGGTTTGTACTATAAACACCAAGTTATATCCAAATTGATTCATAAATATACGTATTATCGCGTGACAATAATCAGATCGTTTCAAAATGCCAGCCAAAGTAGAAATTCTTCGTCTATATTTTAAGATATAGACGAAGAAAAAATGCTCTGCAATCTTTGTATCAAAGTCAAGCACATACAAGAAAAATATTTTTCAATTTCTAATTTTTTGTTCCTCGTTTTAAATTTAAATCTTTTTTTTTTAACTTTAAATGGCCGTTATTTTGTAACAAGATGGTGGATGAAGTTGGACAACGAACTCGGTCGAGACATCGGTATGTGTTATGTACACACCAAGTGACATCCAAATCAGCTCGTAAATAGGCGTGTTGTCGCCTGACAAAGATCAGATTATTTCAAAATGCCAGCAGTACTAGAAATTCAAAGTGCTATAACTCAGTCATTTTTAAGATATAAATGAAACAAAAAATGCTCTGGAATCTTTGTATCAAAGTGAAACACGAATACAAGAAAAATATTTTTTATTTTCAATTTTTTTTTTTTATTATTATTTTTATTTATTTAAATGGTCGACATGTCGAAACAAGATGCCCGATGAAACTGGTCAACAAACTCGGTCCAGACATCGATATGCACTATGTACACACTATGTACAATATCTAAAAAAACACTTCATCTAAGAAAAATCATTTTGCTCATTGTATAAAGTAAAATTTTCTCAAACATGGCACTTAAAAGTAATTTGTTTTAAAATTATTTTTTCAAGAATTAAAAGCACAAAAGAAATTTTTGCAAGCGAGCAGACAATAAAAGCCTAAATATAAAAGATGTACATAATTATTATTGAGGCAAAATTTATTCTGAAAATCAATTTATTTCATTCAACATCAACTCCTTCTGACAAAAATATCGATACTTCAAATACATTAGAAGGAAATATAGTACGAGTAATAAAATGAATTGTGGAAACAAAAAGACAAATGGATTAATTACTGAATGTTTTTTTGTTTCTACTTCCTCTTCAATCAAAAGTTAAAAGATTACATTCCTTTTAACTTTAAAGTTTGAACATATTGAAAATGTGGAGTGATGAGGGATGAAATTGTTTTTAAACAAAAGATTGTATTCCTTGTAATCACATCTATCGCATTTAGTTGCAGTACTTCTCATTTGAGAAAAGTTTTCGTTCTTTTAAAAACTTTAAATTTTACATTTGACCTCAAGTTTTGAAAACGAGGATTATCATCAGCCTTTGTTAAAATGCTAATAACAGATAAAACATTCTTAGATAATTGTCGATGTTTAGTAACATAGTCTTTTTAAAATGATTCAAAGCAATATTTGCCTATGAGAGCGATATCTTCCAGAAAATAGTTACGAAAGTATATTCTATTGAAAAGTGTATCAAAACCTTTGCATTCAGTAATTTTTCTATACAGCTCTTCAAAAATTCGGTCTAAAGAAAAAAAAACTTTATATATATATATATATATATATATATATAAGAAAAAGAGTAGTTGTTTAAGTGTTGTTTTCAATTACTACAAACATTGTTACATTGGAGATAAAAATCCGAGGATGGAAAAGAACTTCATGGTGATATTTTGTGGCAATAGAATTACGATAATTTTGATTTATTAAAAAAGTGTTTTTACTAAAAATATAGGATATTCCGATTGTGAAAGTTTCATTTGAATATATCATATATGTTTATTAAGTTTTAGTGGAATAATTCTTCTTTTTTATCCACAAAAATGTTAATAACCGAGTAATGAATTGAAATTTTGATTAAAATGTGCAACTTTGTTTAAGATATACATTGTATGACCAAAAATTAGCGGTCACTTTTCGATTTTAGACATTTTGTCGAATATCACCAGAAATAATATTTCACAAATTCTTTCTGAAACTTCAAGGATGTAAAAAATATATTTGAACCCATATTTTTCTGCAAAGATTCTAAAGCAAACAAAAATAGGGGACCAACAACAAACTGAATAACAAAAATGGTATCTATGATCGTCTTGTAAAACAAATTTTTGAAAAGAACTGTAACTGCAGCGTACGACCATGTGAGTCCTGTTCAGTACTTGTGTTTATTTGTGTAAAAACAGCACTTATATTCATGAAAATAAAAAAAGCTTAGTATTTAAGGAACTTTAGTATTAAACATGAATATTTTTATAAGTGTTATTCAATCGTATAATCACGCAAAACATTTTAATTTGTTATTTTTTGAATAGACAGTTTTTATTAATAATTATCACTTACATTTATTACTGTTACTAAGATGGATTTTTATCATTTGACAGTTATCTGATGATTATGAAGCAACAATAACATTATTTCAGAACTTAGAAAACATGCATATAAAAAATGTCTTCGAAAAACCGTGAATGTCTTCATTAAAAAAAATAAAGTATTTAATACAATGTGACACATATGTATTACGTTCGCCACACTGCAATACTAAAAAAGACATTTACAATTTCAAGCCTGCAGTTTAAATCTATACTAATAAAAGAAAATATAGCTCTGTCTCTCTCTGTGTGTTTGTGTGTGTGCGATGGCTGGCAAAATTACCGCAAGTACAAATCTGAAAATTTAGGTGAGGATAGTCCAAGACAGGCCCTGTTTCACCCGAGGCTCAGACTTTAGTTTTTTTACGGTCAAGACCGCTGGGCCCCTTTAAGTTTTTATGCACTAAATTATTAATAACTTGCTCCCTTTTTATCCGATCTTTGTTTCTGGGGTTATATCTCCATTTCCATTTATTTATTTCCTTATTTCTACATTTCAGTTGAGACTCTCATCCTACTGGGTTCGGTACAGGGTCCCTTTAGCGTTTTGCAACTTAAATCTATACTAATAAAAGAAAGTTTCACTCTGTCTATCTATGTGACTGCGATTGCTAACAAACTCTTCCGCACGTAGAAGTCTGAAAAATTAGGTGAAGATAGTTCAAAACAGGTTCTGGTGCGCTTGAGGCTCAGATTTTTAATTTTTTTAAGAGTTAGGGTCCCGGGGCCTCTTTAAGTTTCTGCGTACTAAACTAGCTGCCTTTGCCCGCTACGTTGGTCGGTTTCTTTAAAAGAATCTTGTATCAAACAAAATGCATCTAGTAACGGTTAAAAACTTAATATCTAATCAAATACCCATAATCATTGTCCTATTTGTATAATATTTCATTATCCGGTTCAAAATACATGTTGACGACATAATAGACAAATTACCTCTAAAATCACTATTTTAACTACTTTTTAGAAGATTTGCTATCTTGAATTTTGCGTTTCTACCTATAACTACTACAGAGATGTATCGAAATGTCCTAAAAGTACGACCCCCCCCATTAAACCCTAGGTGAGAATTTCTAAAATAGATAAAATACATGTTGATTTTAGTAAATATATGGAAACTAAAAACAGAGGGAATTAGAAGCAACAAACAAAAGGGAGGCTATAAAGAAGCCATATTAAGAGCACACACTAGTCACGCGGTAAAAGCCGAACGCTAATGATAAGTCTATGGGCGCAATCTTTTCAAATATCTCGCTGAAATTTGTAATATTTTTACATGATTTTTTTGCACAAGATAGCTGAGGACGATCCACAACCGGCTTAGTTTTTACTTTTTCGATTTTGCTTATATATTTTTTATATTACGATAGTTTCTGTTTCAGAACCGGTTTAAACTGGTTTTGAAAGAAAAATATAATTTTTTAAAGATAATCTGAAACCAAAACTGAAAAAGTAAAAACTAGGCCGGTTGTGGATCGTCCTCAGCTATCCTATGCAAAAAAAATTCATGTAAAAATATTAAAATTTGAACGAGATATTTGAAAAGTTTGCGCCCATAGACTTATCATTAGCGTTCGGCTATTACTGTGTGACTAGTGTGTTCTCTTAAGAGCCCACAATAGTCACAGAAAAAGTACACAAAAAGACCCGGATGACCATGTAAAGTCTATGGGAGCGTTCTTTTCTAATATCTCGCTGAAATCTTAATATTTTTGCATGATTTTTTTGCACAAGATAGCTGAGGGCAATCCACAACCGGGCTAGTTTTTACTTTTTCGATTTTGGTTATATATTTTTTATATTACGATAGTTTCAGTTTCAAAACCGGTTTAAACCGGTTTCGAAAGTTAAAGTAATTTTTTAAAGAAAATCTGAAACAAAAGTTGAAAAAGTAAAAACTAGCCCGGTTGTGGATTGCCCTCAGCTATCTTGTGCAAAAAAATCATGCAAAAATATTAAAATTTGAGCGAGATATTAGAAAAGAACGCTCCCATAGACTTTACATGGTCATCCGGGTCTTTTTGAGTAATTTTTCTGTGACTATTGTGGGCTCTTAAGAGGACACGCTAGTCACACGCCAAGGCAAATCAAGATGGCGACGCGCTTTTTCAGCGGATTCGAAGGATGGGCTAAAATCACTTTGATTGACATGCAATCATCCAATTAGGAAATAGAATGCTCTTAACCAATTATCTGCGACGATTTTTCTCTTCAAAGGTGCGCAATTCTAGCCGATTTCATATGTAAAGGATTTTTTTCAACTGATTTCCCATTACTTTGGGTAAATGCAATGATGTCGAACTTCAAAAGAATTTCAATCGCTTTATGATTAGCGTTCCAAAATTAAAATAGTTTGATTTTCAGAAAATAAACGAACAATTAATTTAGGTAGATTACTATAAAATAAAAACTATTTTATCAAGGGCGGCGTCAGAATTTGCCCGACGGGGGGCACTGTATCCCCGACAGGGGGGCCAAGTTAAAAATATATATTAGAGGTCCCCGTGTACTGGTCCAGGGGCCTAAAAAACTGCATGGGCAAAAATTTTAGGCTCAGGCCCAATCCGGTTTGTACTAAATAGATTAATGATCCGGTTAAAATAAAATTTAAAAAGTCGGCCTTATTATACGTTCTGGGAAATACAAATACATACATACATAATATAACCTGACAAAAAAAAAAAAAAAAAAAAAAAAAAAAAAAGATTAAAATCTCGGCCCGCCCGACTCTATTTCTACAAAACGTGAATTTTTACTTCGTTATGATTATAAAGTGTTTAGCATAAAAAGTTCTAATAAAAAATATGTCTTTTTTTTAGAAGTGGTCTAGCGGCAATATTTATTTATTTTGGATGAATATCTATTTGCATGTAAATGTTTCAATCACCATTCAGTTATCGCTAATTCTTATATCACGTATTGGAAACTTAAAATGAGAAAAATGCCACACAGTAAAATCTTCTAAAAAAAAAAATCGCATGGGGAAAAGAAAAAAAAAAAAAAAAGAGAGAGAGAGAGAGAGAGAGAATTATAGTCAAGTTACCCTCGTAGTAGGTGTTGATGTGTATATTCTTTTCGGTAATTATTAAAAACAAAGCATAACAAAACCACTAGTTGAGTGATGCATAATAAATTTTATCAGCATTATTTTATTTGAAAGTCTAAAAAAAGTATGAAATTGGATTAAATTCTGTGCGTTATTTTTTTAGACACAGTTATATCGGAAAATCATGAATGTGTATTTCTAAACCACTGGTTGAGTGATGTATAACAAATTTTATCAGCATTGTTTTATTTGAAAGTCTAAAAAAAAGTATGATATTGGATTGAATTTTGTACGTAGACATAGTTATATCGGAAATCATGAATGTGTACTTTTATATATAACTTTGTACCAATTCTGCAGCAAATAGAATTTTAAATTTTATTAAAAAAAAATAATAAATAAAAATCCTTCTAAATACGCCATTTTCAATGTGCTAAAATATGCATTACCACAATTGCCAGTCCACAATTGTACCTGGAAAAAATTTGAAGGGAAGTTACCTAAAACCATTGCCATATGCGTTTTTTAAAGTTGTCTTATTTTCCGTATTTTCCATTAACCGGATCGACCTTGGTCCGGATAATCGAAGCTCTACTGTATGTATTGTTGAGTGCAAAAATATAAATGAAAAACATCCATAAACATTATTTAAATTATTATTATCAACAAAAGTACGAATTCTGCGTATAAAGCAGTTTTAAAATTAAAACACTCGTGTAAAAATATCAAATCAGACATAAACGCAAATAAATAAGAAATCATTTGAACTTGCTCTTATAAAAGTCTTGAAACTTTTTATAAACAGCTGAGACAAATTAAAGTTGATATCTTCGTAGAAAAGAAGGCACTCATAAAATATCTATAAGTAGTAGAAATGATAATTATAATGCAAAATATGCAAAGTCATAAATTTCAAAATATTAATATAAAAATACTAGATCAGGAAAAAAAATTAGCTCTTTATATCTGTGGTCAATGGACAATTGATGAAAATAGAGTACTGCATCTATGTAACTCTGAAATATCATTCCGGTCTATCACATTACAGGTTTTTTTTTTTTTTTTTTTTTTTTTTTTTTTTTTTGTAATTTTTATAGCAACGTTGAGATACATAAATGTTATTTTTACAAACAATCAGCTAAAATACGTCTGCTGAAGCTAAGCAACATTATTCATCAATCTCTTTATTCCAATTGTCGAAAAATTTGCTTTATATTTCTTGCACATCAGTCAGAATTGGAAACTAGTCAAAATAGACAGGCATGTATTTCCTTTTAGTGAATCACAGCTGTTCTCTGCGGTTTAAACATCGTAGATTGAAATCTAAGTAAGAATACAAGTATAAAGAAACAGGATACTTACTAAGAACAAAACTTATGTAAAATTGAAATTTCTTCATATTCTTTTTCGTTCCATCTTATCTATGCTAAATGTTAGTTTTCTTTATTTGAAATGAATGTATTTGCCGGATTAATCGAACTAAAATTTTTGAAATATGTACCTTATATTACTTTATTAATACCGTGTTTTACTTTTTTCATTATTTTCTATTTTTGTCACTTTTGAGAAAATGTAATTATTATTCCATACACTCTCAAAAAATATTTCGCCAAAAATAAAATATACAGACAGTAAGTTGCTGGAACGCACATGTTATTGGAACAGATTTTTCTATCACTTGAAGAAATTTTGGTGCTTTGATTGTAGAATTTCAAAAAAGATTTGCGATTCGGTTCACGAACTTTTCATTATTTTGAGAGAAAATAGAGGTACATAAAAAATCAGTTTCGAATAGAAAAATCTAGTGTACAGTGTTGCTGCCCATTAAACTGAACAGTCTTTTGATTCAACAAAAATGCAACTTTAGATATTGGAGGATTTCAGGTAGTTTTAGCATTAGATTAATGAATTTTCTGCATTTTCGGGAAAATGTGTAAATTAAAGCAGTTTTTTTAGCTATTATAGTAATAATAAAAACAATGGGAAAAACATCTTCAATTTCCATTTTGTTTTAGAGTGTATATTGGTCGAATACAGAATGTGTGATGTTTCAAATTTTCCTAAAATACAAAATTTATATCTGAAACAAAAACTTAAATAAAAATTTCCCAAATTAAAAGATAAATGTAAATGTGAAAACTTAAAAAATAGTTAGAAATCCAAAAGTGCATTATTTTAATATCAGCGAAAAGCGACCCGCAATTAAAAATATATCACCGATCCGCACAAAATTTCTCGCTCTGAGTCCGTCGCGACAATGCCGAAATATCCCCCTGATTTGAAGAGGCTTATCTATTATTTTAAGCAATTTCTGCCTTCTGATTGGACATTTTTTGAAAATTTTGATCTTAGATTTCTGTTTTTTAAGTATATTTTAATAAAACGGATTTATAAATTCCATTTCTAATACGAAAAAGTACTAAGCAGCATAGCTACCAGAACACCCATGTAATTTGACGAACATGTTGCTTTAGGTGTGAGTATTTCAGGTAATTGATGTTTTTTCTGTATTTTTTGCGGGGGCTGGGGAGGGATAGAAATAGCAAAATTAAAGCGCATGAAAGCAAAATTTAAAGCAAAATTTTCTATTTTAATGGAATATAAACCAGGAAAAAATAGCTCAATTCACGGATTATTTTGCGAGCATAGAATCCTCCATGGATTGAGTTATACCCGACCTGAACTAGTTAATTCTACATCCATTCAAGCTGAACCAGTTTTAAAAAAGTAGATAATCCGTAGATAACTCAACAAACTCCGACCAAAAGTATTAAATTCGAACCCAATCCCAAATCGAAATGCAAGAGAAAATTGAAAAAGAAAATTCTATCTTGTAAAGCAGTAATGGAAAAATAGTCTACAATAATGCCTCCAATATCAATTATATATTTTATTTGGAAAAATTAATGTATTTATCATTTTTGTGTTAAATTTAATGTATTTAATTTAATGTATGTTGTTAAAATTTAATGTATGCACTCATTGACATTCAAATAATATAATTTCACATTTTAAAATATATTTCGGCGATACTTTTGAGAAAAGAGGTAGAATCGAATCCATACGCTAAAACAATTGAAACTAACCCTTCTCGAAAAATAGAAGTTAATCCGAACCCCTCCGAAAAAATATTAACTTTAGCCAGATCTGACTAAAATCGCCAGTCGGGTTGGGTTTATTTCCCAAGGTGATGCAGGACTCTACCCAAAACGCGATCTAAGCGCGACATCTCCAAATTTTAATCTGAACCCGAAATATTTCGACCTCAACTTAGACCCCAACCGTAACTGATGAAAAAATATATACATACTATAATGCAATTACGTAAAAATATATCTATAACTATATCTCCAATGTCCGTTTTAACTTTTAAGTAAAAAATCAGTATATATAAACAGAGCCCGATCAAGCTGAAATTGGGCCCAAGGCCTATTAAAAAATTGGGCCCCACTACCTACCCATTTTCGACGACACATTCACAAAAAAGAAGGTTCATTTGACAGTAACTTCGAATATTTAAATTTTACATTTCATATTTTATAAAACAATATCATTTGAAAAGTATTTGATTAAGGGGAAAAAATCAGCCATATAATTTGTAGGCCTCTGAAATTGGTGGGCCCAGGTCCAAGGCCCCGGAGGCCCGTCATTAATCAGGCCCTGTATATAAACTCATTAAAATTCAATGTATAATTTTTCAACTTAAAATAAATGTTGTAAATTCTTTTGAGAGATCGATCTTGAATCAAGAACCATAAGTGTCAACAACCAACTCGAACCTGAAACAATTAAAGTTAACCCAACTGGAATCCGACCCACATCGACAAAAGATTAGGACCGATCCAATCCAGATTGCGAGTCGTGTCAGGTTCAGTTTGCCCGACCCGATGAAGCATTCTACTTGTCATTGAAGACAGCTCCGACAAAACTTTAGTATAAATTTTATCTTTTATGTTAAAAAATATACATGTACAGAGACATTCATGTATCATCTTATGTAGTCCTCTATATAGATTTTTATTTTAAGAAATTCATTTTTTTTTTTTTTTTTTTTTTTTTTTTTTTTTTGAAGGATCGGGTTTATTTGAACTCAATCTGCAAGATTCAAAATTTAGTCAGAAACCGACTCGTACCCAAAATAATTAGTTTAGTCAATCTAAGTTTAATTAAAAAAAAAAAAAAAAAAAAAAACTTTATATGTTGATCCAACTTGACGGGGACGAAATTCAAAAATCAAAATATTTTCCCCGACGACATCGAATTTTGACCCCGATGGGGGGGCCAGGTATGCCCGACGGGGGGGGCATATGCCCCCCCGGTCCCCCCTCTGGCGCCGCCCTTGTATTTTATTTACTTAACGCAATCACAAAAAAATAAAAAATAAATAAATAAATAAATAAAAAATTAATATTGAATGAGAGGGGGGGGGATATCAGGTACAAGTAGTTTAAATAACTATTTTTTTTTGGGGGGGGTAAGGGGGAGGGATTCTTTTTAGAATACGAAACTTATCAAGATAAATAGCACTGAAGGTTAAAGTCGTAAATACTTCATAAAATTATGAGAAAAATATTTAGACAAATTTAAATATTTAAACATTGTTTATTTTTTGCGGAGAGGCAAGCAAGCAAGGGCGAAAAGGAAATAGAAATTTTGAAGAAAGGAGAAATAGGTGTTAATCCCAGCCTAGTCGTTTATAGACATAATACATAATTTATTATTGTTTGTAGTGACAAATGTGACAGAAAAAGTGTAGCAAATTTTAAAAACTTTGTGTGATGTTAAGTCAATAAAGCAAAATATTTTGTCAATATTTCAGGTGGAAGAAAATTTAGATTTTTGATGATTTTTACAAGCATTATATAAAAACCGCAAGGAGCTCTAACAATTTTTAATATTGAGCACTGACATAGAAGTAAAGTCTATAGGAGGCAGGGGGGGGGGGGGGGTTCTGAAAACTGTTTTTTAAATGATACAGTCAGTTAAGAATGGTTTTTGTTTTGATACAATATATTGTACTGATTCATTTCTTTATGGATTTACTCAACTCAGCCGAAAACTCGGGTAATTTTGGTATTTATGTTTAGTGGTTCAATTTTGAGCTAATAGAAAGGAAATAACTGCGAAAAGTTGTGAAAATTTACTTGCACATTAATGGAAAATCACAATATTTTATTTAAATATTTCTCTAAAGATATTTTACTGTATGAAATGCACAAACACAATACGCAAAAAATGTAAACATGTGTTTTGTGTAGAATTTAATGCATATCTATCGCTTTATTTTTAACACTTTCCTACATAGATAAAAAGATTTTGTTAATATTATAGTTAGCAGAGATTTATAATTAGCACTTAAAAAAAATTAAACATATTTAAAGACTTAATTATTTGTGCAGAAGGAGGATTTCAGGTTTTAATTATTTTTTTTTATTAAAATACGAAGAGAAAAAAGAAAGAATTTAATTTTGTAAGTTGAGAAGGGGGGGGGGAGGTAGAGGGAAAAAACGGATTTTTTTAGGGGGGGGGGGGAGATAGTAGAACAGTTTTATAGATGACAGCTTATTTACCTTCTTGAATATTTATTAATAGGACGAAAAATGTAACTTAAAAGTGTTTTAAAGATTTTTAATTTTGTGTACTTCAAAAGAACGAGGGGGGAGGGTATACAACGATATTTATGGGTTGTTTACGATTAATTATTTATTTTTAGAATAAAATATGTATAAACCTATGGAAAAAAAAACTTTCAAAGATTTTAAATTTAGTGACATATGGGTAGGGGAGAAAATAGTGCAATGCCCCCCTCAAAAAATGGTGGAATTTGTATTTGTTTAAAATTTGTGAGCTGAGGAAAAAAAAGAAATAAGCACATTATTTATTTATTTTCGTGTGCGTGTGTAGGGGGGGGGAGACGTTTATTAGATGACTTATTATTTATTTGCCTTTCAAAATATTTATAGATCGGTATAAAAAATAATAAAAGTGGGAATTATTATTATTTAAAGAACTAAATTTTCTGCACTTAAAGGAACAAAATGATAAATCCTAATTTCAGTCGTGGGGAGGGGGGGGGGAGGAAATTTTGTGATTGATTGTTTATTGATATACTAAAGTGACTTATATGCTACAAATATGGGTATTGTGGAGTAAACTACAAAACGAAGTGATATTTTTATAAGGTGCAGTTTAGAAGATTGTGACAGATTCAAAAGGCGAAGCGAAATTTTGATATAAAGGGAGGCGAAGACCAAGGGCTGATCCATACCATTTTATGGTATGCCCGTTTATATTTCGCTAAAAATATGCACATTATATGGTGTGTATAAATGTTATAGTTGATATACAGGGCTACCCAAAAGAGCTCACCAATGTTACTGAATATGAGCATAAATTATTTAAACGTGGTTCTTAAATAAGCTATGCATTTTTACGCTGAGCTTCATTGAATTTACTGAGAATTGTTTGCAGAATATAGATAAAAGGATATACAGCTCCACGCAAAGAATTCGGTACATGGACGCCTATGAATCATAATTTATGAGAATGTGATTTCAGTTGTTTTAAAAGTGTTTTAGTTTACAATAAATTTTAGCCTAATGCTGACGTGTAATAAAGTTACAATGTAAACTATAGGGCTGAACAAAAGTATTCAAGTATGTTTCCATCTGATAGTATGAAATGCTGAAAAATAAATTTCAAGCTACTGGGTATTTTCTTGCTAAACTAAATTTTCCCATTATATCAAGTGACATATGAAATACAGAGCTGTTCAAAAGTACTGGAATACATATTTGGGTATATTTGGCTATACACTATTATTTCCCTAAATAACAAAGTTTTGTTAAAGATTTCATTAAGTGTTGGAAAGTGCTTCATAATCAATGCTTAACGCATGATTTTTCTTACTTGTTACTTTATCGAGAAGGGTTCGGGTTGACCCGAATTTATTGGGGTGAATTCTTTGGTAAAATGTCCGTTCTTTTTTGCAATTTTTGTACAAAATGTGCGTCTGTTTCACGATATTTTGAAGAAATTCGTGTTTTCTCCGCGATCATTTTACAAAATTTGTTGTCCGGTTCGCTTCTATTTTTTGCTGATGATCGGGTTTAATTTTTTACTTTTTGTTGTGGGTTGCGTTTGAATCCGGTTAACTTCTACTCTTTCCTACAAACACGTGACGTTACACACAGCAAACACGTGGGTGGTTTACAATTCTCCATCGATATACAGAATACAAATTGCCCTCACCTACGGGAAAAAAAACCACAACTAGAGGAAACAAAGAAAAAAGGAAGACAATAGAAATCAGAGGAAAAAGAAAAGAGAAAGATCATTCAGGTGCCTTGGTTTAGGAAGCCCATGAATATTTAAAGAAGGTATCATCCTGGAGGCGATTAGTTTTAAGAATTCATTGAATAAGTATAGGGGGAGAAAGGGTAGCTAACCCCCCCCCATTTAAATTTAGAAAAAGATTTTTATGCTGAATTACCACATTTCGTTCGAATATCGTAAATCATATAAATAATTGGTTTAAAATTTCATTTATATAATTGTTGGAGATCTCTGAGAAGGAAAAAATGAAAAGTATTTATTTATTTATTTTGGAGGGGGATGAAGAGAATTTGTTAGATGACTTACTTTATATGACTAAAGATTAACAAATATGGCTGAACACAAAATAAAGAGATTTAAAGACTAAATTTTATGTACTTGGTAAGGAGAAATAGGGGGGAAACATCAATTTTTGTGGGGTTAAGAGTAAAACTATGATTGATTATTTATTACTACAGTAAAAGTTTTAGAAAAATCGATGACTTTAAAAGTTTAAAATTTGTGAGCTGGGGGGAGGGGAGAAACAATTTATTAATTATTTATTTTGGTGTGTATGTGAGATGGAGAAGTTTTTTAAATGACTTACTTTTATTTGCCGTATAAACATTAACAAATGGGCTTAAAAAATAATAAAATGTGGGAAAGTTTCAATGAATAAATTCTAGGCAATTACTAATAGGATAACAGGGAAAAATCTCATTTTTAATTAGTGGGGAGGAGTTTTTGTGATAGATTTTTTATTGTTACAACAAAGTGGCTATATTGTGTAAACATGGATACAGTGAGATAGACAGCAAAACAGCGAAGTGATACTTCTGGAAGGGATAATATTGAAGGCTGTGATGAGAGCAAAAGACGGGAACGAAATTTTGATACAAGGGGGGGGGGGGGGGGGCAAAGGTGATATAAATTTTTTTTCTAAATCAGAATTTCAGAAAACTCAGATTTACACCTCCAATTAATAAATAACAAAAAACTTAAATATTTTTAAGGACTTTTTGCAAATTCTGCATAACACTAATAAAGTTTTTTAAGGAGCAAAAATTACTTTTAAAAAATGAAACACTTTTTAAAAAATTGAAGAAACATAAGAAATGTGTAGGACCACTTAAAATTTTTCCGCTACATTATGGTCTATGTAGATAAATCATTTGCGGTGTTTCAAGGAGCGCCATACTAATTTAAAAGTAATTAAACTCATATACATTACTGAGGTACTCTGGAAGACAATTATAAAAAAAAATATGTCATGTATAGCACTTACAGAATACACACAGAGGATCTCCATAGTAATCTATTATATCTGGTCTAAAAATAATTTCGCGATGTATTGTTGTAATAATGTTACTCTTTTACAAACAATGAAATTTATACGAACTTCTAAAATGGACTTAAGAATGCTTGCGGTATAATATTTGGCGAAAAACATTTGCCATTCAATTACAGAGTTGCACAAAAGAATTCGGTTGTAAAAAGCTCTTCGGAGAAAAACTGTTCCTAGCGTATTTAAATTATGTTCACTACTTTGAACATGAAATGCAATGAAATGCTGTTTCGTGTATGCTCTCTGTTAAAAAGAATTTCCATAAAAACATTCCATTTATATATATAATCAAATTAAACCTGTTGAAATTGGTCATCTGTTTCCCGCCGTCCTTTTTTTTTTTTTTTTTTTTTTTTTTTTTTAAGGAAGATACCGCACACTCAGTCTAGCTTTATTAATGTTACAGAGTTTTACAATTAAGTTTTCTTCAAAATTTATTATCCATTGCAGAACAATGTAATAATTCCCACGAACCATCTGTCGACATATAAAAAGATGCGATTCAATAGCAAGATTTCAATATGATGAATACCAGAAGCGATGGGGCGATCGCCCCCTCCCCCTTTGAGCCCAATGAAGGGTCTTCAAAATGATATTAGATGTCCATAGGATAAATGAATCGTGTTTAAGATTGAGAACGGTGCGACCTGATCGAACTCGACGAAGCTGTCACTGCCCGGGTTGGGCCGGGCCAGTTTTAACTCATTAGACTAGGGCTTGCTTAGGTATAGAGATCTGCATCGCCCTGTATACGACTGGCAAAAAAAATAAACAGGCCGTATGGGCCAGTCGGATAAAAAAGTTTAACGGGCCTGCCGGCGTGTTATAAAGATTTCGGTAAAAACGCTAAAATGAGGTCTATTTTCAATGAATATGGCTTTAACGACCATAAGTATAAATGTGCGTCACGAGTAGATACTAGTTTAACAACATCAATACATAAATGTAACGTGTACAGCGTAGAAATCAGCATCGGACAATTGCTTTGTGTCTATACGGGTATAATAATTTTTTGGCAAACTGGAGCCGGGCCAAGATCAGGTTTGCACTGTTTTTCTACATATAGTCAGGGTCAGAACTAGACTTAATTATTCGTAAGACGTGTAGGGCAGACAACATTATTTGTAAAAGGGATAAAAACTATTAACGTACTGTTAACGTACTTTTTGAAAATATACTCCTTGGTGTTTCTTAAATTCATTTCTGAACAACACGAAAGTTTGACGCATTTTCTGACTAATTTTTAACTATAAAGGTACAAAATTGACAAGCCTGACTATTGAAGGGATTTGGAATCGAACAGAATATTTCATTTTTGGTAAATAAAATATTTGTATATACTTGTTAAGGTATAAGAGATTCTTGTCACGTGGTTTCAGATTTTTCTCCTTTTGCATGTTGTCGCTTCCGGAAATTCGATACAAAACTCTAATTTTCATAAGTATCATGAAAATTAGCGTTTTATATAGTGTGTTGCGCATTGTATTTGCTTGTATCAAAAAATGGACAACGCCATTCCATTACATTGTTTCTGAATAAAAACACCTGTTAAACTCATGTGTTTCCAAAAAGAAATGAAATCAGAAATGCATAAAAAATAGCTCCTGTAAATTTGAGAAAATCTTTGATAAAATGATAAAGAAGTATTTTCATAAATGTACTTTTTATTACACAGTTTCAAAAGTTATGATAATTTTAACTTCCTTTTTTTTCTTTTATTCTAAACCTTATTAATTTTTCAGTGCATCTTTATTTGAATGTTGAAAGTTTAAGAACCTAAGTAATCATTAATGTTCTTATTGTGTATTGTCAGTAAAATTTTTCTATAAAATTATCCAATAAATATGAATGCAGTAATCTTTAAAAAATCTTAATTGTATGATAAAAATCTGATTTTGTTTCGAAATAAAAATACAGGCCGATTTCGGCCTGGACTGTTTTCATTGATTTCTGTACGGGCCGGGCCTGGCCTAGAAATGTAAAAGTGTAAACGACCGGGCCAGGCTCGGACCGAATATTTATTTTATACCGGGCCGGGCCAAAATAACATTCATTCGGTCCGGGCCAGGGCGAGACTGGAAACTCCAGCCCGTCCAGATCTCTACTCAAGTCTTCACTCTTTCGGAAACGGTTCCGAGTTCGGATCTTACTTTTTTTCTGCAAAACTTGACCACACTATATTTTTTCTTCCACTTCGGGCCTGGTGTGGACTTCGTTCTTTTAGAGGTCTGCCCGAACCTAAATTTCCATGCCCAGGCTCAATAAGCAATTCAATTTTAACCCAACCCAAGCTCGCTAAAAAAAAAAAATAAATAAATAAATAAAAGAAAAAAAACTGATTCAATACCGAATAGCCTGATACAAAATAGATCAACAAATCCAAAATGAAACAAAATCAATCTAATATTTGAAGGAAATTGGGAAAATTATCCCATATAATTACATCAATATTTTTTTTTGTTTGTTTAAGTAGAAAAATGAATATATATATAATGTACTCGTCAATATTCAAACATATAGTTTTTCATAAAAAATTATCTGATCTATTGAAAAATCCAGTCATCGACCAGTTTATACTAGATCCGAATTTGTCAAAATCCAAAAGAAGAAATGTCCCGAATCCGAAACGTTTAAAGTCAATCCGACCCGTAATATATCAATCCGAACCCAAAAATTACAAATTATGACAAATCGAGCCCTTACCCGAACACCTGAAACTGAAATGAAAGAAAATAAGTTCATGTATTTTAATAGAATTAAAAAATGTGTTTTACATCTTCAACTTGAATGTTATAATTTATAGAGAAAAAAAATCTAGTATTTGCTCTTTAGTGCAAAACCTATTCCTAAATCAGCCTGCTCAAACTAGGTCCGTAGCAAAAAAGTCCAAATCTATCCGGCCTACTACAAAAAACAAACTCAAAAAAAAAAAAAAAAAATCTTTAACCAAACTTTCTAATTAACTCGAATCCCCACCTTGTTCTTTGCGCAGCATATCCTGATGTAACTTTGCGCCATAAAACCCCATTCAAACAACCAATCAATCAACCTGAGTGTTACTCTCAGAAGTGAAATTTTATCCAGAACAGAACCGAACTTGAAAAAATTTAAGTCAAACTGACCCAAATCCGACCCACAGCAAAAATGTCAAGCCGATTCGAACACGACTCACTGCAAAATTTAGAAATAATCTCCACTATCAATGAAAAATATCCCCTCCTGCCTGAACCTCTAAATTTTGAAATCGCTCCCCCTTGAGGATTTTCGTGTTCCCTCCTTGAATCAGAAAAGAGCGTTCCTCTAAGAATTGCACTTAAAATAACTTCATTTTTCAAATATTCGACAAAAAAATTTATTTGACCCCTGAGCGTATAGTATTGCCCTGCTTCCGATCCGAACCCGAAAATACCATTGGAAATCAAATCAAAATCCGACCAAAAATTTTTTTGTCGATTTAGAATCGAAATGAAAGAAAAACAATTCATGTTTTAATGGAATTATAAAATGTCGGCATTTATATTTCTAATATCAATTTTATCTTTTATATAGAAAATAAATATCTAATATATACTCATAACGGAATCAACCAAAGAGAGATGGCTAAATTGTTGAAAAGTGTTCGTTAAATAGAGGTATCTTCTATTCGAGACATTCCGTATGGATATTTTAATGTACATGTTAACACTTGCGAATAGCTGTGTTAACATGCAAATTGAAATGTAAAATCTTAAATATTCATAATTAACTATTTGGAAATGTCTGTTATGGCGTTTATATAGTTTCATTTTATAGTATCTTCGATATTTTCTTTTATGATACTCCTTTAAATTATTTTCTTCCATAACGGAGAAAATATTTAGGGATGAAATTTTTGAAATATGGGGTCGAATCGAATCCTTCTTGCGAGATTGAAAATTCCCTATGAATCAGATCAGAACCCAAAATAGTGTAAATTAATTTCACCCCAAAACAACTACAGCAACAAAAAAGAATGCTGAGAAAAGCAGATAAAAAGTAGAATTCCACTCTGTCCGCAAGAAAAGCGTAAAAATCCACTCGACCAGTAGCAAAAAAGTAAGAATTCAACTTGACCGAAACCAAACCAGCGTCAATAAAATAGTACTCAACTCAACCCCCCGCCAGGGCCGTAGCTAAGGGGGCGCTATGGGCGGCTCAGCCCCCCCTGGAAAAGATTCCAAGGTCACTCAATGAATTTCTGTTCCGAAAATTCAAATGAAATTCTGTTCAAAAATCTAACTTGGTCTTGAAAACCTTTCACAATTTTGCAGGATTACTAAATTTTATTTAAAATAAGTGTGTTCAACACCTCCCTCATCCTATTGGCACATAAGAAGCTAGCATGATGTTTAATTTTGATCAGCTATACACTCAAAATTTTCATCATCCTATAATTTTCTTAGTATAAAATGAAGTTATTAGAACACTTTTTAATAAGAAACATAGTACCTACAAAATGAATATGCATTACTTTATCTTTCTGTGGCAATGCGAGAGAAAAAAATTATGAGCCCCCCTTACATTCTCTTGATCCCCTACATTCACTTGAGCCCCCCCCCCCCTATTGTTCACTTCTAGCTACGGCCCTGCCCCCCCCCACACACACAAAATAGAAATCAACCACACCCAATACCAACCAGCAGCAATAAAGAAAGAGAACCGGTTCCCAACCCAACTCGCAGCGGCAAAGTAGAATTGAACCTTACCCAAACACGACTCGCAAAAACAAAGTATTTAACCAGAACAACGACAAAAAATGAAAGTAAACCGGACCGAAACCCGACCTGCAACGAAAAAAATTAGCCCCGATCCTACTGATGATGAAAAAAAATTGTCCCGACACGATCTGCAGGTGCGATTGGAATCTCCAAATTTCTGAAAAGTCCCCCCCCCCTCTTTTTTGAGGAGTCTCGAGATCTGTCCTTGTACCAGGACAAACAAAAACTGCTAAAAACTGCAAAATCGTCTAAAAGTTTTACAATGTTATATTGAATTGTCACCCATTAAATATATACGTACTTGTAAAGTTTGTAAGTATCTCGACAAATCTTGTCCACGATACTTTGTACGATGATGTTTTGGAACATGCAAAAGCCTTCTGCTCGATAGAAGCTGCATTAGTTGAACGTCGACAAAAAACTCCAAAGAAGAAACAATTCTGATAAGTATTAGAGAGTAAAATTTGCTGAATAGCAGACTTTAAAAAAATTGCTATATTTTGCCTTACAGTTTCATTATTTTTACTTTTATACTATAACTAGCGGACCGCCCTCGCTTTTCTTCGGGTAGAGCAAGTCGCCCAGTCCCCCGCCACTACTGACACCGCTAATTGTTTCTACCAGTTCATCTCATTAAATTCAACTACTAAAAACACTACCCTCATTTTAGGTAGTCGGATAAAAAAATAGCTTATATGTTAATCTAAGGTGTCAGATACCTCCATACAAAATTTCATAAAAATCGATCCATCCGTTCTTGAGTTATAAATGGTGTAACTAACACGATTTTGCTTTATGTATATGGATTATAGCAGCCCGCCCCGGCTTCTCACGGATATTTAAGAAAAATTTCAAGTTATAAATTTTTTCACACACACTCATAACCTAATAATTAAAATGCCGTCTCTGAGATTGACTCCCCTCCCGTGCCCCAGTGACGCCTATATCACACATTACGATGCAGCCTAGTCGAGCGGGGTAAACGGCAACCATTAAATCAGTCTTGATTTTGAAGTAATTTATTTTGATAAGAATCAATACCAAAGTAACAGTAAAGAGCTTTTACAGAAACGGCATTTTAATTATTTTTTTAAATAAAAAACACTTATTGTGACATAACTATAACAGTTAGACATATGCTGTTGCGACATTTTTTGTAGATAATTACATGTTAACAAAGTCGTAGTACATTATTTGGTTCTATAATCATTAGTATTCGCAACGCACGCGATGTAAAGAATTTTTAAGTTCATTTTTCTACACCTTGGGTTACAATATTGGCATTTTAATAAGGATTTGAAATAATTTTTTTGAAAATATAATATAGCCTATGTTCATTGGAAATAGTGTAGCTTTCATACGGTGAAAGAATTTTTCAAATCTGTCAAGTACTTTTGGAGCCTATTCAGTTCAATTCAAACAAACAAACAAACTAATCTTTCCTCTTTATAATTTTATATTAAATTAAATAAGTAATATTTATCCCTAGGCTTATTGAAACAGTCCGCATTTGAAATTGTAGAAAACGTTACGATTTTAAATATTTGACTGCTCCTCCTAAAAAAAAAATTCCTCTCTCCCCATATTTGATGCTCACTACTCTTTAAAATATTTACTATCTGTTATAACTTTTTTGAAAACTTCAAAACAATCGTTTCGTGATTTATTTTTAACTTTAATTAATCTGCGTTTTAGCATTTCTTTTCCTTTTTTTAGTAATTGCTAAATAGTTTTAAAAATTAAAAAACACGGTTTTATATCAGGTCGGGATAAAAAGTTTAAAATGTTTTTTTTTTTTTTGGGGGGGGGGGAGGAAAATCGTGCATAGTTACGATTTTCATATGTGTTTCAGTGATTGTCATGTGTCTAGTGGGTCACGTAACCTTTAGTTTCCCAAATTGCTTTTGATTCGTTTATCCGGCGTTTTATTTTTATCCTTTTAAGCGGCGACTATAGCCTATGTTCACCGGAAATAGTGTAGCTTTCCAACGGCGAAAGAATTTTTCAAATCCGTCAAGTAGTTTCGGAGCCTATTCAATGCAATCAAACAAACAATCAAATCTTTCCTCTTTATAATATTAGTATATAGATAAATAATGATAAATATTTGCAATTCGTTGTCTTTGCAAATATACCTTTGTGTTATATTAAAATAAAATGTATTACGCAGGATAAATTCCCATTTTTAACGACTGTTGAAAGTGTATCGTTTTCCTCAAAAGTAATAAATATTAAAAAATATTTCTTTAAAGTTTGAAACAAGTTGATCAACAATTTTAAAATTACCAATCTTTAAAACTTTCTAACTTTAATTTCTGCTTATTTTTGATAAAACTGTTTTTCGAACTGAAAATGCTTATTTTTTTTACTGTTTTACTTAATAATACTGGACTGAAATTGGGCTGCCTAGTATCGTATAATACCAAAAACAAACACAGGGAAGAGAAAACTGTGCCCGGGGCAAAGTTTCAATTTGGCGCCCCCTTTCCCAACTTTTTCTTGTAACAGCCCAAGAATGATGTTGATAGTATAAATGTGCCCCCCCCCCTCGGACGGCGCGGTGTTGAATAAGCCTCCTCAAAATGTACTCCTGGCAGCGCCGTGCGAAAAAGAGAGGGACGAAGGGGGTGGTTGCCCCGGGATCGAAATTTAGGAGGAGCCAAATTTTTATTACTAACGTAATTTTTAGTCTGTCACAAGAAAAAGTTCAGGGAATGGGACGCCAAACTGAACTTTACTGCGGGCGCAGTTTTCTCTTGGCACACCCCTGCCCCCCCCCCTTGTTTCATGTATTTTGCAAGCTGTATAAGGAAATTTATAAATTCCAAATATAGCTCCTTGTCCTTTTAATGCTACCTATGTATTTCACAAAAGTTCCAATTATATTTTTAAATTATCAGAATTTCCTTTTTGCTAAAAAGGAGCGTACTGTAATTTGTATCAAATCTACCTTGTTTTGTATGGACTTGAAAAAAAATATATATACAAAGAAATGTATAATTTTCTTCTTTGGAAGTTAGTTATAACTTAAAAATAGCGTTAGTTTTATAAACACAAAATATTAGAAGTCGTTGATTTTTTTCAAGACTATTTTAGTTAAAATTTATCAATAAATGTAGAAAAAATAAATTCAAACCTTGAAATAAGGGAGGTTATTTTAACACGTTACTATAAACAAATAACAGAAAGGAAATAGAAGGAAAGGAAAAAAGTTACTTTCATTTGCTAAAATGGATTGGTGTTAACCAATTGTAATTTTCAAAAGGGCAGGAGAGGCGGAGACTGGCTGAGGCGGAGCGCATATAATTAAAACGCTTTTTTTATTCCATTTCTGATCAAAATATTTTCGAATTTTGCTCTGCCTAATTGCAGTAGAAATATGGAAAGCATATCATTGGAAAGCTTATACACTAATATTCCGTGAAGCGTTTTTAATTTTTTCTGAATTTTGCTGAAATAGGTTTTATAAGACTAAAAAGGGCACAACACCTCGAATTTCACTGAATCCAAAATTTAAAGTGTCCTCAGAATTAAACTACAACGAAAATCAGAAAAGTACAAACTAGCCCGGTAATAGAATGTCCTCAGCTATCCTGTGAAAAAAAAAAATCTATGTGACTAGTGTGTGCTCTTAAGAGCACACACTAGTCACGCGGTAAAAGCCGACCGCTAATGGTAAGTCTATGAGCGCAATCTTTTCGAATATTTCGCTTAATTTTCAATATTTTTAAATGATTTTTTTTTCTCGGGATACTTGAGGACATTCTATTACCGGGCTAGTTTGTACTTTTCTTATTTTCGTTGTAGTTTAATTCTGAGGACCCTTTAAATTTTGGATTCAGTGAAATTCGAGGTGTTGTGCTCTTTTTACTCTTATAAAATCTATTTCAGCAAAATTCAGAACAAATTAAAAACGCTTCACGGAATATTAGTGTTTAAGATTTCCAATGATATGCTTTCCATATTTCTACTGCAATTAGGCTGAGAAAAATTCGGAAAGATTTTTATCAGAAATGGTACAAAAAAAGCGTTTTAATTATATGCGCTCCACCTCTGCCAGTCTCCGCCTCTCCTGTCCTTTTGAAAATTTGATTTTTTAACACGAATCCATTTTAGCAAATGAAAGTAACTTTTTTCCTTTCCTTCTATTTCCTTTCTGTTATTGGTTTACAGTAACGTGTTAAAATAACCTCCCTTATTTCAAAGTTTGGATTTATTTTTTCTACAATTATTGATAAATTTTAACTAAAATGGTCTTGAAAAAAATAAACTTCTTCTAATTTTTTGTTTTTATAAAACTAACGCTATTTTTAAGTTATAACTAACTTCCAAAGAAGAAAAATATACATTTCTTTGTATATATATATATTTTTTTCAAGTCCATACAAAACAAGGTAGATTTGATACAAATTACAGTAAGCTCCTTTTTAGCAAAAAGGAAATTCTGATAATTTTAAAATATAATTGGAACTTTTGTGAAGTACATAGGTAGCATTAAAAGGACAAGGAGCTATATTTGGAATTTATAAATTTCCTTATACAGCTTGCAAAATATGTGAAACAGGGGGGGGGGAGGGGCAGGGGTGTGCAAAGAGAAAACTGCGCCCCGAGTAAAGTTCAGTTTGGCGCCCCATTCCCTGAACTTTTTCTTGTGACAGACTAAAAATTACGTTAGTAGTAAAAATTTGGCGCCCCCTAAATTTCGCACCCGGGGCAACTACCCCCCTCGTCCTCCTCTTTTTCGCACGGCGCTGCAAGGAGTACATTTTGAGGAGGCTTATTCAACACCGTGCTGTCCGAAGGGGGGGGGGGGGTGGCGCCACATTTATACTATCAACATCATTCTTGGGCTATTACAAGAAAAAGTTGGGAAAGGGGGCGCCAAATTGAAACTTTGCCCCGGGCGCAGTTTTCTCTTCCTTGTGTTTGTTTTTGGTACTATACGATACTAGGCAGCCCAATTTCAGTCCAGTATTATTAAGTAAAACAGTAAAAAAAATAAGCATTTTCAGTTCGAAAAACAGTTTTATCAAAAATAAGCAGAAATTAAAGTTAGAAAGTTTTAGAGATTGGTAATTTTAAAATTGTTGATCAACTTACTTCCAAAGAAGAAAAATATACATTTCTTTGTATGTATATATATTTTTCAAGTCCATACAAAACAAGGTAGATTTGATACAAATTACAGTAAGCTCCTTTTTAGCAAAAAGGAAATTCTGATAATTTTAAAATATAATTGGAACTTTTGTGAAGTACATAGGTAGTATTAAAAGGACAAGGAGCTATATTTGGAATTTATAAATTTCCTTATACAGCTTGCAAAATATGTGAAACAAGGGGGGGGGGAGGGGCAGGGGTGTGCAAAGAGAAAACTGCGCCCGGAGTAAAGTTCAGTTTGGCGCCCCATTCCCTGAACTTTTTCTTGTGACAGACTAAAAATTACGTTAGTAGTAAAAATTTGGCGCCCCCTAAATTTCGCACCCGGGGCAACTACCCCCTTCGTCCCCCTCTTTTTCGCACGGCGCTGCAAGGAGTACATTTTGAGGAGGCTTATTTAACACCGTGCTGTCCGAAGGGGGGAGGGGTGGCGCCACATTTATACTATCAACATCATTCTTGGGCTATTACAAGAAAAAGTTGGGAAAGGGGGCGCCAAATTGAAACTTTGCCCCGGGCGCAGTTTTCTCTTCCCTGTGTTTGTTTTTGGTACTATACGATACTAGGCAGCCCAATTTCAGTCGAGTATTATTAAGTAAAACAGTAAAAAAAATAAGCATTTTCAGTTCAAAAAACAGTTTTATCAAAAATAAGCAGAAATTAAAGTTAGAAAGTTTTAAAGATTGGTAATTTTAAAATTATTGATCAACTTGTTTCAAACTTTAAAGAAATATTTTTTAATATTTATTACTTTTGAGGAAAACGATACACTTTTAACAGTCGTTAAAAATGGGGAATTTATCCTGCGTAATACATTTTATTTTAATATAACATAAAGGTATATTTGCAAAGACAACGAATTGCAAATATTTATCATTATTTATCTATACTAATATTATAAAGAGGAAAGATTTGATTGTTTGTTTGCATTGAATAGGCTCCGAAACTACTTGACGGATTTGAAAAATTCTTTCGCCGTTGGAAAGCTACACTATTTCCGGTGAACATAGGCTATAGTCGCCGCTTAAAAGGATAAAAATAAAACGTCGGATAAACGAATCAAAAGCAATTTGAGAAACTAAAGGTTACCTGACCCACTAGACACATGACAATCACTGAAACACATATGAAAATGGTAACTATGCAACCTCCTCCTCCCCCCCCCCCCAAAAAAAAAAAAAAAAAACATTTTAAACTTTTTAGCCCGACCTGCCATAAAACCGTGTTTTTTAATTTTTAAAACTATTTAGCAATTACTAAAAAAAGAAAAAGAAATGCTGAAACGCAAATTAATTAAAGTTAAAAACAAATCACGAAACGATTGTTTTGGAGTTTTCAAAAAAGTTATAACAGATAGTAAATATTTTAAAGAGTAGTGAGAATCAAATATGGGGAGGGAGGATTTTTCTTTTAGGAGGAGCAGTCAAATATTTAAAATTGTAACGTTTTCTACAATTTCAAATGCGGACTTTTTCAATAAGCCTAGGGATAAATATTACTTATTTAATTTAATATAAAATTATAAAAAGGAAAGATTTGTTTGTTTGTTTGAATTGAATAGGCTCCGAAACTACTTGACGGATTAAAAAAATTCTTTCACCGTATGAAAGCTACACTATTTCCGGTGAACATAGGCTATATTATATTTTCAAAAAAATTAGGGATCCTTTTTTAAAATGCCAATATTGTAACCCAAAATGTAGAAAATGAACTTAAAAAATCTTTACATCGCGTGCGTTGCGAATACTATTGATTATAGAACAAAATAATGTACTACGACTTTGTTAATATGTAATTATCTACAAAAAAATGTCGTAACAGCATATGTCTAACTGTTATAGTTATGTCACAATAAGTGTTTTTTATTTAAAAAAATAATTAAAATGCCGTTTCTGTAAAAGCTCTGTATTGTTACTTTGGTATTGATTCTTATCAAAATAAATTACTTCAAAATCAAGACTGATTTAATGGTTGCCGTTTATCCCGCTCGACTAGGCTGCATCATAATGTGTGATGTAGGCGTCACTGGGGCACGGGAGGGGAGTCAATCTCAGACACGGCATTTTAATTATTAGGTTAAGACAGTGTGTGTAAAAATTTATAACTTGAAATTTTTCTTAAATATCCGTGAGAAGTCGGGGCGGGCTGCATTAATCTATATAAATAAAGCAAAATCGTGTTAGTTACACCATTTATAACTCAAGAACGGATGGATCGATTTTTATGAAATTTTGTATGGAGGTATCTGACACCTTAGATTAACATATAAGCTATTTTTTATCCGACTACCTAAAATGAGGGTAATGTTTTTAATAGTTGAATTTAATAAGATGAAGTGGTAGAAACAATTTGCGGTGTCAGTTGTGGCGGGGGACTAGGCGACTTGCTCTACCCGAAGAAAAGCGAAGGCGGGCAGCTAGTTATAGTATAAAAGTAAAAATAATGAAACTGTAAGGCAAAATATAGCAATTTTTTTAAAGTCTGCTATTCAGCAAATTTTACTCTAATACTTATCAGAATTGTTTCTTCTTTGGAGTTTTTTGTCGACGTTCAACTAATGCAGCTTCTATCGAGCAGAAGGCTTTTGCATGTTCCAAAACATCATAGTACAAAGTATCGTGGACAAGATTTGTCGAGATATTTACAAACTTTACAAGTTCGTATATATTTAATGGGTGACAATTCAATATAACATTGTAAAACTTTTAGATGATTTTGCAGTTTTTAGCAGTTTTTGTTTGTCCTAGTACAAGGGCAGATCTGGAGACGCCTCATAAAAAGGGGGGGGGGGGACTTTTCAGAAATTTGGAGATTCCAATCGCACCTGCAGCTCGTGTCGGAACAATTTTTTTCACCGTGAGTAGGATCGGGGCTAATTTTTTTCGTTGCAGGTCGGGTTTCGGTCCAGTTTACTTTCATTTTTTGCCGTTGTTCTGGTTAAATACTTTTTTTTTTGCGAGTCGTGTTTGGGTAAGGTTCAATTCTACTTTCCGCTGCGGGTTGGGTTGGGGTCTGATTCCCTTTCTTTATTGCTGCTGGTTGGTATTGGGTCTGGTTGATTTCTATTTTGTATGTGTGTGTGGGGGGGGGGGGGGTTGAGTTGCGTACTATTTTATAGACGCTGGTTTGGTTTCGGTCAAGTTGACTTCTTACTTTTTTGCTACTGGTCGAGTGGATTTTTACATTTTTCTTGCGGACCGAGTTGAATTCTACTTTTTATCTGCTTTTCTCTGCATTCATTTTTGTTGCTGTAGTTGTTTTGGGGTGAAATTAATTTACACTATTTTGGGTTCTGATCTGATACATAGTGGATTTTCAATCTCGCAAGAAGGATTCGATTCGACCCCATATTTCAAATGAAAGTCTAAATATTTTCTCCGTTATGGAAGAAAATAGTTTAAAGGAGTATTATAAAAGAAAATATCGAAGACACTATAAAATGAAACTATATAAATGCCATAACAGACATTTCCAAATAGTTAATTATGAATATTTAAGATTTTACATTTCAATTTACATGTTAACACTGTTATTCGCAAGTGTTAACATGTACATTAAAATATCCATACGGAATAATCTCGAATAGAAGATACCTCTATTTAATGAACACTTTTCAACAATATAGCCATCTCTCTTTGGTTGATTCTGTTATGAGTATATATTAGATATTTATTTTCTATATAAAAGATAAAATTGATATTAGAAATATAAATGTCGTCATTTAATAATTCCATTAAAACATGGATTGTTTTTCCGTCATTTCGATCCTAAATTGACAAAAAAAAATTTTGGTCGGGTTTTGATTTGATTTCCAATGGTATTTTCGGGTTTGGATCGGAAGCAAGGCAATACTATACGCTCAGGTGTCAAATAAATTTTTTTGTCGAATATTTCAAAAATGAAGTTATTTTAAGTGCAATTCTTAGAGAAACAGTCTTTTCTGATTCAAGGGGGGAACAAGAGAATCCTCAAGGGGGAGCGATTTCAAGATTTGGAAATTCGGGCAGGAGATGTTTTTCATTGCTGGTGGAGATTATTTCTAAATTTTGCAGTGAGTCGTGTTCGAATCGGCTTGTTATTTTTGCTGTGGGTCGGATTTGGGTCAGTTTGACCTACATTTTTTCAAATTCGGTTTTTTTTTTTTTTTTTTTTTTTTTTTTTTTGAGTTTGCTTTTTGTAGTAGGCCGGATAGATTTATACTTTTTTGCTACGGACCAAGTTTGAGCAGGCTGAATTAGGAATAGGTTTTGCACTAAAGAGCAAATACTAGATTTTTTTTCTCTATAAATTATAACATTCAAGTTGAAGATGTAAAACATATTTTTTAATTCTATTAAAATACATGAACTCATTTTCTTTCATTTCAGTTTCAGGTGTTCGGGTAAGGGCTCTATTTGACATAATTTGTAATTTTTGGGTTCGGATTGATATATTATGGGTCAAGTTGACTTTAAACGTTTCGGATTCGGGACATTTCTTCTTTTGGATTTTGACAAATTCGGATCTAGTATAAACTGGTTGATGACTGGATTTTTCAATAGATCAGACAATTTTTTATATGAAAAACTATATGTTTGAATATTGACAAGCACATTATATATATATATTCATTTTTCTACTTAAACAAAAATAAAAATTATTGATATAATTATATGAGATACCTTTCCCAATTTCCTTCAAATATTAGATTGATTTTGTTTTATTTTGGATTTGTTGATCTGTTTTGTATCAGGCTATTCGGTACTGAATCAGATTTTTTTTCTTTTATTTATTTATTTATTTATTTTAGCGAGCTTGGGTTGGGTTAAAATTGAATTGCTTTTTGAGCCTGGGCATGGAAATTTAGGTTCAGGCAGACCTCTAAAAGAACGAAGTCCATGCCAGGCCCGAAGTGGAAGAAGAAATATAGTGTGGTCAAGTTTTGCAGAAAAAAAGTAAGATCCCATTTCGGAACGGTTTCCGAAAGAGTGAAGACTTGAATAGAGGTCTGGACGGGCTGGATTTTCCAGTCTCGCCCCGGCCCGGACCGAATGAATGTTATTTTGGCCCGGCCCGGTATAAAACAAAATATTCGGCCCGAGCCTGGCCCGCTAGTTTACACATTTACATTTCCAGGCCAGGCCCGGCCCGTACAGAAATCAGTGAAAATAGTCCAGGCTGAAATCGGCCTGCATCTTTATTTCGAAACAAAATCAGATTTTTATCATACAATTAAGATTTTTTAAAGATTACTGCATTCATATTTATTAGATGATTTTATAGAAAATTTTTACTGACAATACACAATAAGAACATTAAAGATTACTTAGGTTCTTAGACTTTTAACATTCAAATAAAGATGCACTGAAAAATTAATATGGTTTAGAATAAAAGAAAAAAAAAAGGAAGTTAAAATTATCATAACTTTTGAAGCTGTGTAATAAAAAGTACATTTATGAAAATATTTCTTTATCATTTTATCAAAGATTTTGTCAAATTTAGAGGAGTTATTTTTTATGCATTTCTGATTTCATTTCTTTTTGGAAACACATGAGTTTAACATGTGTTTTTATTCAGAAACAATGTAATGGAATGGTGTTGTCTATTTTTTGATACAAGCAAATACAATGCGCAACACATTATATAAAACGCTAATTTTCACGATATTTATGAAAATATTGTAAAATTAGCGTTTTGAATCGAATTTCCCGAAGCGGCAACATGCAAAAGGAGAAAAATCTGAAACCACGTGACAAGAATCTCTTACACCTCGACAAGTATATACAAATATCTTATTTACCAAAAATGAAATATGCTGTTAGATTCCAAATCCCTTCAATATTCAGGTTTGTCAATTTTGTGCCTTTATAGTTAAAAATTAGTCAAAAAATTTGTCAAACTTTCGCGTTGTTCAGAAATAAATTTAATAAACACCAAGGAGTATATTTCCAAAAAGTACGTTAACAGTACTTTAATAGTTTTTATCCCTTTAACAAATAATGTTGTCTGCCCTACACGTCTTACGAATAATTAAGTCTAGTTCTGACCCCGACTATATGTAGAAAAGCTGTGCAAACCTAATCTTGGCCCGGCTCCAGTTTGCCAAAAAAATTATTAAACCCGTATAGACACAAAGCAACTGTCCGATGCTGATTTCTACGCTATACACGTTACATTTATGTATTGATGTTGTTCAACTAGTATCTACTCGTGACGCACATTTATACTTATGGTCGTTAAACCCATATTCATTGAAAATAGATCTCATTTTAGCGTTTTTACCGAAATCTTTATAACACGCCGGCAGGCCCGTTAAACTCTTTTATCGGACTGGCCCATACGGCCTGTTTATTTATTTATTTATTTTTTTTTTTTTTTTTTTTTGTCAATCTTATACAGGCCGATGCAGATCTCTACACCTAACCAAGCCCTAGTCTCATGAGTTAAAACTGGCCCGGCCCAACCCGGGCAGTGACAGCTTCGTCGAGTCCGATCAGGTCGCACCGTTCTCAATCTTAAACACGATTCATTTATCCTGTGGACATCTAATATCATTTTGCAGACCCTTCATTGGGCTCAAAGGGGGAGGAGGCGATCGCCCCATCGCTTCTGGTATTCATCATATTGAAATCTTGCTATTGAATCGCATCTTTTTATATGCCGACAGATGGTTCGTGGGAATTAATGCATTGTTCTGCAATGAATAATAAATTTTGAAAGAAAACTTAATTGTAAAACACTGTAACATTAATAAAGCTAGACTGAATGTGCGGTATCTTCCTTAAGAAAAGAAAAGAAAAAAAACGAATAGTGAAAAAGAAGAGACTTTAAGTGATAAAAAAAGCAAGGACGGCATGAAACAGATGACCAATTTCAACAGGTTTAATTTGATTATACATATAAATGGAAATTCTTTTTAACAGAAGAGTATACACGAAACAGCATTTCATTGCATTTCATGTTCAAAGTAGTGAACATAATTTAAATACGCTAGGAACAGTTTTTCTCCGAAGAGCTTTTTACAACCGAATTCTTTTGTGTAACTCTGTAATTGAATGGCAAATGTTTTTCGCCAAATATTATACCGCAAGCATTTCTTAAGTCCATTTTAGAAGTTCGTATAAATTTCATTGTTTGTAAAAGAGTAACATTATTACAACAACACATCGCGAAAGAATTTTAGACCATAATATAATAGATTACTATGGAGATCCTCTGTGTGTATACTGTAAGTGCTTACATGACATATTTTTTTTATAATTGTCTTCCAGAGTACCTCAGTAATGTATATGAATTTCATTACTTTTAAATTAGAATCTCGCTCCTTGAAACACCGCAAATGATTTATCTACATAGATCATAATGTAGCGGAATAATTTTGAGTGATCCTACACATTTCTTATGTTTCTTCAATTTTTTAAAAAGCGTTTAATTTTTAAAAAGTAATTTTTGCTCCTTAAAAAAACTTTGTTAGTGTTATGCAGAATTTGCAAAAAGTCCTTTAAAATATTTAAGTTTTTTGTTATTTATTAATTGGAGGTGAAAATCTGAGTTCTCTGAAATTCTGATTTAGAAAAATAATTTATATTACCCTTGCCCCCCCCCCCCCCTTGTATCAAAATTTCGTTCCCGCCTTTTGCTCTCATCACAGCCTTCAATATTATCCCTTCCAGAAGTTTCACTTCGCTGTTTTGCTGTCTATCTCGGAGTATCCATGTTTACACAATATAGCCACTTTGTTGTAACAATAAAAAATCTATCACAAAAACTCCTCCCCACTAACTAAAAATGAGATTTTCCCCTCTCATCCTATTAGTAAATGCCTAGAATTCATTCATTGAAACTTTCCCCACATTTTATTATTTTTTAAGCCCATTTGTTAATGTTTATACGGCAAATAAAAGTAAGTCATTTAAAAAACTTCTCCATCCCACATACACACCAAAATAAATAATTAATAAATTGTTTCTCCCCCCCCCCCCCTCAGCTCACAAATTTTAAACTTTTAAAGTCATCGATTTTTCTAAAACTTTTACTGTAATAATAAATAATCAATCATAGTTTTACACTTAACCCCACAAAAATTGATGTTTTCCCCCTATTTCTCCTTACCAAGTATATAAAATTTAGTCTTTAAATCTCTTTATTTTGTGTTTAGCCATATTTGTTAATCTTTAGTCATATAAAGAAAGTCATCTAACAAATTCCCTTCATCCCCCTCTAAAATAAATATATAAATAATTTTCATTTTTTCCTTCTCAGAGATCTCCAACAATTATATAAATGAAATTTTAAACCAATTATTTATATGATTTACGATATTCGAACGAAATGTGGTAATTCAGCATAAAAATCTTTTTCTAAATTTAAATGGGGGGGGGTTAGCTACCCTTTCTCCCCCTATACTTATTCAATGAATTCTTAAAACTAATCGCCTCCAGGATGATACCTTCTTTAAATATTCATGGGCTTCCTAAACCAAGGCACCTGAATGATCTTTCTCTTTTCTTTTTCCTCTGATTTCTATTGTTTTCCTTTTTTTCTTTGTTTCACTCTCGTTGTGGTTTTTTTCCCGGAGGTGAGGGCAATTTATATGAGCCGATATCACTCTGTATATCGATGGAGAATTGCAAACCACCCACGTGTTTGCTGTGTGTAACGTCACGTGTTTGAAGGAAACAGTAGAAGTTAACCGGATTCAAACGCAACCCACAACAAAAAGTAAAAAAATAAACCCGACCAGCAGCAAAAAATAGAAGCGAACCGGACAACAAATTTTGTAAAATGATCACGGAGAAAACACGAATATCTTCAAAAATACGAATATCTTACGTGAAACAGACGCACATTTTGTACAAAAATTGCAAAAAAGAACGAACATTTTACCAAAGAATTCACCCCAATAAATTCGGATCAACCCGAACCTCTCTCGATAAAGTAACAAGTAAGAAAAATCATGCGTTAAGCATTGATTATGAAGCACTTTCCAACACTTAATTAAATCTTTAACAAAACTTTGTTATTTAGGGAAATAATAGTGTATAGCCAAATATACCCAAATATGTATTCCAGTACTTTTGAACAGCTCTGTATTTCATATGTCACTTGATATAATGGGAAAATTTAGTTTAGCAAGAAAATACCCAGTAGCTTGAAATTTATTTTTCAGCATTTTCATAATATCAGATGGAAACATACTTGAAAACTTTTGTTCAGCCCTGTAGTTTACATTGTATCTTTTTTACACGTCAGCATTAGGCTAAAATTTATTGTAAACTAAAACATTTTAAAACAACTGAAATCACATTCTCATAAATTATCATTCATAGGCGTCCATGTACTGAATTCTTTGCGTGGCCCTGTATATCCTTTTATCTATATTTTGCAAACATTTCTCAGTAAATTCAATGAAGCTCAGCGTAAAAATGCATAGCTTATTTAAGAACCACGTTTAAATAATCTATGCTCATATTCAGTAACGTTGGTGAGCTCTTTTGGGTAGCCCTGTATATCAACTATAACATTTATACACACCATATAATGTACATATTTTTAGCGAAATATAAACGCGCATATCATAATTAAAATGCATTTCATCCCTCCATCAGCCATCATCGGACACATATGCGGTACTTCAGAAAGAATATGCTATTTGAAATCTTTTGTATGGCCCTGTAAATGCTATGTACTTCATATTATGCAAGACAGTAGCGTATAATTTATATTAAGCTTCAGTGACAT
Organism: Maratus speculifer; assembly: GCA_964019185.1. Lineage (NCBI taxonomy): Eukaryota > Metazoa > Arthropoda > Arachnida > Araneae > Salticidae > Maratus > Maratus speculifer. The sequence goes on along the minus strand of OZ025291.1, from coordinate 59,909,640 downwards.
ATATCAATTTTATTATACATGAAACAGCTTAATATATTTAAAATATGCCACACACAATTCCCCCCTTTTACCATTATCTTATGGAATTCTTTTGTGTGGCCATGTAAATGAATAATAGCTATATTTTCACCTTATATTTTATAGAATGCATATTTTAATATGTTTGACAGGGTATAACATCTTTAAAATTAATTTGAAACGATTTTTTCATATAGGCCGTAATGTAATGGGAAATTTTTGATTCGCCCTGTAGATAAACTAATCATGGTAGAAACTTCATTTTCAATAGCGTTCGTGCTAGGGTAAACGTCAATAACGTCCTAAAATTTCATGGCAATCCGAGTATATTAACGATTTTCCCCATACGCCGTAATGTAATGAGAAATTTTTGATTGTCTCTGTAGATAAACTAATCATGGTAGATACTTCATTTTTAATAGGTGTCGTGCTAGGGTAAACATCAATAACGTATAAAAATTTCATAGCAATCCGAGTATATTTACGGGAATTAGAGCGCGGACAGACGGCCATCCGGCCAGACGGACAGACAAACCGAATGCATAAGCACTTTTCAGCTTTGTTGGAAAGTGCTAAAACGAAATCCTAAAGTGTCCCAAATGCGCTAAGTACTGCTAAAAAGTAAAAGTCAACCAGATTAAAAACAAAATGTAGCAGTCAACAAGACCCAAATCTGACAAAAAAAAAAAAAAAAAAAAAAAAAAAAAAAAAAAATCAGAAATTAACTTGAACAGCAGCAAAGAGTCGAAGTCAACCCGACCCAATCTCGACCCAAGTAGGAATTAACCCAGACAGGAGCAAAAAATGGAAGCCAACCGGACCCAAACCCGATCCACAGCAAAAAAGTAAAAAAAAAACACGACCCACATAAAAAAATGAGTTCCGACCCGTGCATTACACTGGAGTATCCAAATTTCTAAAATCCTCCCCCCCCCCCCCTTGAGGACTCTCAAGATCAGCCCTTGGTCTTCGCCTCCCTTTATATCAAAATTTCGCTTCGCCTTTTGAATCTGTCACAATCTTCTAAATTGCACCTTACAAAAATATCACTTCGTTTAGTAGTCTTGTCCACAATACCCATATTTGTAGCATATAAGTCACTTTAGTATATCAATAAACAATCAATCACAAAATTTCCTTCCCCCTCCCTACGACTGAAATTAGGATTTATCATTCTGTTCCTTTAAGCGCAGAAAATTTCGTTCTTTAAATAATTCCCACTTTTATTATTTTTTTAAACCGATTTATAAATATTTTGAAAGGCAAATAAATAATAAGTCATCTAATAAACATCTCCAACTACACACACACACGAAAATAAATAAATAAATAATGTGCTTATTTCTTTTTTTTTTTTTCCTCAGCTCACAAATTTTAAACAAACACAAATTCCACCATTTTTTGATTGGGGGGGAGCATTGCACTATTTTCTCCCCTACCCATATCTCACTAAATTTAAAATCTTTGAAAGTTTTTTTTTTTTTGTTTTTTTTTTCCATAGGTTTATACATATTTTATTCTAAAAATAAATAATTAATCGTAAACAGCCCATAAATATAGTTGTATACCCCCCCCCCCCCCCTCGTTCTTTTGAGGTACACAAAATTAAAAATCTTTAAAACACTTTTAAGTTACATTTTTCATGCTATTAATAAATATTCAAGAAGGTAAATAAGCTGTCATCTATAAAACTGTCCTACTATCTCCCCCCCCCCAAAAAAAAAAAAAAGAATCCGTTTTTTCCCTCTACTCCCCCCTCCCCTTCTCAACTTACAAAATTAAATTCTTTCTTTTTTCTCTCCGTATTTTAATAAAAAAAAAAAAAAAATTAAAACCTGAAATCCTCCTTCTGCACAAATAATTAAGTCTTTAAATATGTTTAATTTTTTTTTAAGTGCTAATTATAAATCTCTGCTAACTATAATATTAACAAAATCTTTTTAACTATGTAGGAAAGTGTTAAAAATAAAGCGATCGATATGCATTAAATTCTACACAAAACACATATTTACATTTTTTGCGTATTGTGTTTGTGCATTTCTTACAGTAAAATAGCTTTAGAGAGATATTTAAATAAAATATTGTGATTTTCCATTAATGTGCAAGTAAATTTTCACAACTTTTCGCAATTATTTCCTTTCTATTAGCTCAGAATTGAACCACTAAACATAAATACCAAAATTACCCGAGTTTTCGGCTGAGTTGAGTAAATCCATAAAAAAATGAATCAGTACAATATATCGGATCAAAACAAAAACCATTCTTAACTGACTGTATCATTTAAAAAACAGTTTTCAGAACCCCCCTCCTCCCTCCTATAGACTTTACTGCTATGTCAGTGCTCAAAATTAAAAATTGTTAGAGCTTCTTGTGGTATTTATATAATGCTTGTAAAAATGATCAAGAATCTAAATTTTCTTCCACCTGAAATATTGACAAAATATTTTGCTTTATTGACTTAAAATCACACAAAGTTTTTAAAATTTGCTACACTTTTTCTGTCACATTTGTCACTACAAACAATAATAAATTATGTATTATGTCTATAAACGACTAGGCTGGGATTAACACCTATTTCTCCTTTCTTCAAAATTTCTATTTCCTTTTCGCCCTTGCTTGCTTGCCTCTCCGCAAAAAATAAACAATGTTTAAATATTTAAATTTGTCTAAATATTTTTCTCATAATTTTATGAAGTATTTATGACTTTAACCTTCAGTGCTATTTATCTTGATAAGTTTCGTATTCTAAAAAGTATCCCTCCCCCTTACCCCCCCCCAAAAAAAATAGTTATTTAAACTACTTGTATTTGATATCCCCCCCCCTCATTCAATATTATTTTTTATTTATTTATTTATTTATTTATTTGTGATTGCGTTAAGTAAATAAAATAGTTTTTATTTTATAGTAATCTATCTAAATTAATTATTCGTTTATTTTCTGAAAATCAAACCATTTTAATTTTGGAACGCTAATCATAAAGAGATTAAAATTCTTTTGAAGCTCGACATCATTGCATTTACCCAAAGTAATGGGAAATCAGTTGAAAAAAATCCTTTAAACACGAAATCGGCTAGAATTGCGCACCTTTGAAGAGAAAAATCGTCGCAGATAATTGGTTAAGAGTATTCTATTTTCTAATTGGATGATTGCATGTCATTCAAAGTAATTTTAGCCCATCCTTCGAATCCGCTGAAAAATCTAGTCGCCATCTTGAATTGTCTTGGCTTGTGACTAGCGTGTCCTCTTAAGAGCCCACAATAGTCACAGAAAAAGTACAGAAAAAGACCCGGATGACCATGTAAAGTCTATGAGTGCGTTCTTTTCTAATATCTCGTTCAAATTTTAATATTTTGACATGATTTTTTTTGCATAAAATAGTTCAGGACGATCCACAACCGGGCTAGTTTTTACTTTTTCGATTTTGGTTATATATTTTTTATATTATGATAGTTTCAGTTTCAGAACCGGTTTAAACCGGTTTTGAAAATTAAAGTAATTTAAAAAAAAAAATCTAAGAGCCCACAATAGTCACAGGAAAAGTACAGAAAAAGACCCGGATGACCATGTAAAGTCTATGGGAGCGTTCTTTTCTAATATCTCGTTCAAATTTTAATATTTTGACATGATTTTTTTTGCATAAAATAGTTCAGGACGATCCACAACCGGGCTAGTTTTTACTTTTTCGATTTTGGTTATATATTTTTTATATTATGATAGTTTCAGTTTCAGAACCGGTTTAAACCGGTTTGGAAAATTAAAGTAATTTTTTAAAAAAAATCTAAAACCAAAAACGAAAAAATAAGAACTAGCCCGGTTGTGGATCGTCCTGAACTATTTTATGCAAAAAAAAGCATGTCAAAATATTAAAATTTGAACGAGATATTAGAAAAGAACGCTCCCATAGACTTTACATGGTCATCCGGGTATTTTTGTGCACTTTTTCTGTGACTATTGTCTCTTAAGAGCAAATAGTCATTTATAAATCGGTTTAAATCAAAATATTTATAAATCGGTTTAAAAAAATAATAAAAGTGGGAATTATTTAGAGAACTAAATTTTCTGCACTTAAAGGAACAAAATGATAAATCCTAATTTCAGTCGTGGGGAGGGGGGGGAGGAAATTTTGTGATTGATTGTTTATTGATATACTAAAGTGACTTGTATGCTACAAATATGGGTATTGTGAAGTAGACTACAAAACGAAGTGATATTTTTGTAAGGTGCAATTTAGAAGATAGTGACAGATTCAAAAGGCGAAGCGAAATTTTGATATAAAGGGAGGCGAAGACCAAGGGCTGATCTTGAGAGTCCTCAAGGGGGGGGGGGGAGGATTTTAGAAATTTGGGTACTCCAGTGTAATGCATGGGTCGGAGCTCATTTTTTTATGTGGGTCGTGTTCTTTTTTTACTTTTTTGCTGTGGGTCGGGTTTGGGTCCGGTTGGCTTCCATTTTTTGATCCTGTCTGGGTTAATTCCTACTTGGGTCGAGATTGGGTCGGGTTGAGTTCCACTCTTTGCTGCTGTTCAAGTTAATTTCTGATTTCTTTTTTCTTTTTTTGTCAGATTTGGGTCTCGTTGACTGCTATTGTTTTTAATCTGGTTGACTTTTACTTTTTAGCAGTGCTTAGCGCATTTGGGACACTTTAGGATTTGGTTTTTAGCACTTTCCAACAAAGTTGAAAAATGCTTATGCATTCGGTTTGTCTGTCCGTCTGGTCGGATGGCCGTCTGTCTGTCTGTCCGCGCTCTAACTCCCGTAAATATACTCGGATTGCTATGAAATTTTTATACGTTGTTGATGTTTACCCTAGCACGACACCTATTAAAAATGAAGTATGTACCATAATTAGTTTTTCTACAGAGAGAATCAAAAGTTTCCCATTACATTACGGCGTATGGGGAAAATCGTTAATATACTCGGATTGCCATGAAATTTTAGGACGTTATTGACGTTTACCCTAGCACGAATGCTATTGAAAATGAAGTTTCTACCATGACTAGTTTATCTGCAAGGAGAATCAAAAGTTTTCATTTACATTACGGCCCATGGGGAAAAATCGTTTATATACTCGAATTGCCATGAAATTTTAGGACGTTATTGACGTTTACCATAGCCCGAACCCTATTGAAAATAAAGTTTCTACCATGATTAGTTTATCTACAGGGCGAATCAAAAGTTTACCATTACATTACGGCCTATATGGAAAAATCGTTTAAAAATTTTTTTTAAAGATGTTATACCCTGTCAAACATATTAAAATATGCATTCTATAAAATATAAGGTGAAAATATAGCTATTATTCATTTACATGGCCACACAAAAGAATTCCATTAGATAATGGTAAAAGGGGGAATTGTGTGTGGCATATTTTAAATATATTAAGCTGTTTCATGTATAATAAAATTGATATATGTCACTGAAGCTTAATATAAATTATACGCTACTGTCTTGCATAATATGAAGTACATAGCATTTACAGGGCCATACAAAAGATTTCAAATAGCATATTCTTTCTGAAGTACCGCATATGTGTCCGATGATGGCTGATGGAGGGATGAAATGCATTTTAATTATGATATGCGCGTTTATATTTCGCTAAAAATATGCACATTATATGGTGTGTATAAATGTTATAGTTGATATACAGGGCTACCCAAAAGAGCTCACCAACGTTACTGAATATGAGCATAGATTATTTAAACGTGGTTCTTAAATAAGCTATGCATTTTTACGCTGAGCTTCATTGAATTTACTGAGAAATGTTTGCAAAATATAGATAAAAGGATATACAGGGCCACGCAAAGAATTCAGTACATGGACGCCTATGAATGATAATTTATGAGAATGTGATTTCAGTTGTTTTAAAATGTTTTAGTTTACAATAAATTTTAGCCTAATGCTGACGTGTAAAAAAGATACAATGTAAACTACAGGGCTGAACAAAAGTTTTCAAGTATGTTTCCATCTGATATTATGAAAATGCTGAAAAATAAATTTCAAGCTACTGGGTATTTTCTTGCTAAACTAAATTTTCCCATTATATCAAGTGACATATGAAATACAGAGCTGTTCAAAAGTACTGGAATACATATTTGGGTATATTTGGCTATACACTATTATTTCCCTAAATAACAAAGTTTTGTTAAAGATTTAATTAAGTGTTGGAAAGTGCTTCATAATCAATGCTTAACGCATGATTTTTCTTACTTGTTACTTTATCGAGAGAGGTTCGGGTTGATCCGAATTTATTGGGGTGAATTCTTTGGTAAAATGTTCGTTCTTTTTTGCAATTTTTGTACAAAATGTGCGTCTGTTTCACGATATTTTGAAGAAATTCGTGTTTTCTCCGCGATCATTTTACAAAATTTGTTGTCCGGTTCGCTTCTATTTTTTGCTGATGATCGGGTTTAATTTTTTACTTTTTGTTGTGGGTTGCGTTTGAATCCGGTTAACTTCTACTCTTTCCTACAAACACGTGACGTTACACACAGCAAACACATGGGTGGTTTACAATTTTCCATCGATATACAGAATACAAATTGCCCTCACCTACGGGAAAAAAAAACCACAACTAGAGGAAACAAAGAAAAAAGGAAGACAATAGAAATCGGAGGAAAAAGAAAAGAGAAAGATAATTCAGGTGGCTTGGGTTAGGAAGCCCGTGAATATTTAAAGAAGGTATCCTCCAGGGGGCGATTAGTTTTAAGAATGCATTGAATAAGTATAGGGGGAGAAAGGGTAGCTACTCGCCCCCCCCCCCCTTTAAATTTAGAAAAAGTTTTTTGCTGAATTACCACATTTCGTTCGAATATCGTAAATCATATAAATAATTGGTTTAAAATTTCCTTTATATAATTGTTGGGGATTTCTGAGAAGGAAAAAATGAAAAGTATTTATTTATTTATTTTGGAGGGGGATGAAGGGAATTTGTTAGATGACTTACTTTATATGACTAAAGATTAACAAATATGGCTAAACATAAAATAAAGAGATTTAAAGACTAAATTTTATGTACTTGGTAAGGAGAAATAGGGGGAAAACATAAATTTTTGTGGGGTTAAGAGTAAAACTATGTTTGATTATTTATTACTACAGTAAAAGTTTTAGAAAAATCGATGACTTTAAAAGTATAAAATTTGTGAGCTGGGGGGGGGGGGGGGAAACAATTTATTAATTATTTATTTTGGTGTGTATGTGGGATGGAGAAGTTTTTTAAATGACTTACTTTTATTTGCCTTTTAAAACATTAACAAATGGGCTTAAAAAAATAAAATGTGGGAAAATTTCAATGAATAAATTCTGGGCATTTACTAATAGGATGAGAGGGAAAAATCTCATTTTTAGTTAGTGGGGAGGAGTTTTTGTGATAGATTTTTTATTGTTACAACAAAGTGGCAATATTGTGTAAACATGGATACAGTGAGATAGACAGCAAAACAGCGAAGTGATACTTCTGGAAGGGATAATATTGAAGGCTGTGATGAGAGCAAAAGGCGGGAACGAAATTTTGATACAATGAGGGGGGGGGGGGCAAGTGTGATATAAATTATTTTTCTAAATCAGACTTTCAGAGAACTCAGATTTTCACCTCCAATTAATAAATAAGAGAAAACTTAAATATTTTAAAGGACTTTTTGCAAATTCTGCATAACACTAACAAAGTTTTTTAAGGAGCAAAAATTACTTTTAAAAAATTAAACACTTTTTAAAAAATTGAAGAAACATAAGAAATGTGTAGGATCACTCAAAATTATTCCGCTACATTATGATCTATGTAGATAAATCATTTGCGGTGTTTCAAAGAGCGCTATACTAATTTAAAAGTAATGAAATTCATATACATTACAGAGGTACTCTGGAAGACAAATATAAAAAAATATGTCATGTATAGCACTTACAGTATACACACAGAGGATCTCCATAGTAATCTATTATACTCTGGTCTAAAAATAATTTCGCGATGTATTGTTGTAATAATGTTACTCTTTTACAAACAATGAAATTTATACGAACTTCTGAAATGGACTTAAGAATGCTTGCGGTATAATATTTGGCGAAAAACATTTGCTATTCAATTACAGAGTTACACAAAAGAATTCGGTTGTAAAAAGCTCTTCGGAGAAAAACTATCCCTAGCGTATTTAAATTATGTTCACTACTTTGAACATGAAATGCAATGAAATGCTGTTTCGTGTATACTCTGTGTTAAAAAGAATTTCCATAAAAACATTCCATTTTATATATAATCATAATAAACCTGTTAAAATTGGTCATCTGTTTCCCGCCGTCTTTTTTTTTTTTTTTTTTTTTTTTTTTTTTTTTTTTTTTTTTTTTTTTGACGTGAGAACGTCTTGTAAATTGGTTTGCCGGGAGACACTTCAAGAAACTGCGTTACGTTACGTTACGCTCCGCTCACGATACGCGCTCACTTTTCTCTTAACTTTTTCCGGTCACTTGTGGGACCATTTTCTGAACGTGAATGTGAATTCGCTGCAAGGAAGGGGCGGTGCTTAATAGGAATTTTAGATAGTATCAAACTAAGACGAAATACGTTATGTATTAGTTATTAGTATAAAGTACAAAGAAAATAAGTGTAGTTTATTTCGTAATTCGGTGGTATATTATGGAAAACTAATGATATGTGATTAGTGAAAGCCATTTTACTTTAGTTATATTCTGCTCATTGAAAAATTCTTTAATATGCTGTTTACAAAATTCAACATTTGACATCAATAAACATGAAGTAAAATGTGTTTAACAAACACAGTGTATTGCAAGTTATTGTATGTATATTTGTATATAAATACGTATGTATGTGTAAAGGTAAAAATAAAATTTTGTTAATATGAAATTCAGTGCGAGATTCTTTGTATAAATTAATGTTTTAAATATAATTCTTTGTATAAATAAATGTTTTAAATTGTTACTATTATTTCATCCTTCTTCCTACTATACGAATGAATATTCACATTAAAATTATTTTACAACTCAAAGTCGTTGTCACGTAAAACTTTCGCCCGTATACCGACTTTACAGGCAACCAATTTTTTTTTAAGGAAGATACCGCACACTCAGTTTAGCTTTATTAATGTTACAGTGTTTTACAATTAAGGTTTCTTTCAAAATTTATTATTCATTGCAGAACAATGTAATAATTCCCACGAACCATCTGTCGACATATAAAAAGATGCGATTCAATAGCAAGATTTCAATATGATGAATACCAGAAGCGATGGGGAAGAAGCGCCCCCTCCTCCTTTGAGCCCTATGAAGGGTCTGCAAAATGATATTAGATGTCCATAGGATAAATGAATCGTGTTTAAGATTGAGAACGGTGCGACCTGATCGGACTGGACGAAGCTGTCACTGCTCGGGTTGGGCCGGGCCAGTTTTAACTCATGAGACTAGGGCTTGCTTAGGTCTAGAGATCTGCATCGGCCTGTATCAGACTGGCAAAAAAAAATAAACAGGCTGTATGAGCCAGTCCGATAAAAAAGTTTAACGGGCCTGCCGGCGTGTTATAAAGATTTCGGTAAAAACGCTAAAATGAGGTCTATTTTCAATGAATATGGGTTTAACGAACATAAGTATAAATGTGCGTCACGAGTAGATACTAGTTTAACAACATCAATACATAAATTAACGTGTTCAGCGTAGAAATCAGCATCGGACAGTTGCTTTGAGTCTATACGGGTATAATAATTTTTTGGCAAACTGGAGCCGGGTCAAGATCAGGTTTGCACTGTTTTTCTACATATAGTCGGGGTCAGAACTAGACTTAATTATTCGTAAGACGTGTAGGGCAGACAACATTATTTGTAAAAGGGATAAAAACTATTAACGTACTGTTAATGTACTTTTTGGAAATATACTCCTTGGTGTTTCTTAAATTCATTTCTGATCAACACGAAAGTTTGACACATTTTCTGACTAATTTTTAACTATAAAGGTACAAAATTGACAAGCCTGACTATTGAAGGGATTTGGAATCGAACAGCATATTTCATTTTTGGTAAATAAGATATTTGTATATACTTGTTAAGATATAAGAGATTCTTGTCACGTGGTTTCAGATTTTTCTCCTTCTGCATGTTGTCGCTTCCGGAAATGCGATTTAAAACTCTAATTTTCACAATATTTTCATAAATATCATGAAAATTAGCGTTTTATATAGTGTATTGCGCATTGTATTTGCTTTTATCAAAAAATGGACAACGCCATTCCATTACATTGTTTCTGAATAAAAACACCTGTTAAACTCATGTGTTTCCAAAATGAAATGAAATCAGAAATGCATAAAAAATAGCTCCTCTAAATTTGAGAAAATCTTTGATAAAATGATAAAGAAGTATTTTCATAAATGTACTTTTTATTACACAGCTTCAAAAGTTATGATAATTTTAACTTCCTTTTTTTTTTTTCTTTTATTCTAAACCATATTAATTTTTCAGTGCATCTTTATTTGAATGTTGAAAGTCTAAGAACCTAAGTAATCATTAATGTTCTTATTGTGTATTGTCAGTAAAAATTTTCTATAAAATCATCCAATAAATATGAATGCATTAATCTTTAAAAAATCTTAATTGTATGATAAAAATCTGATTTTGTTTCGAAATAAAGATGCAGGCCGATTTCGGTCTGGACTCTTTTCACTGATTTCTGTACGGCCCGGGCCTGGCCTAGAAATGTAAAAGTGTAAACGAGCGGGCCAGGCTCGGGCCGAATATTTTGTTTTATACCGGGCCGGGCCAAAATACCAATCATTCGGTCCGGGCCGGGGCGAGACTGGAAACTCCAGCCCGTCCAGACCTCTACTCAAGTCTTCACTCTTTCGGAAATCTTACTTTTTTTCTGCAAAACTTGACCACACTATATTTTTTCTTCCACTTCGGGCCTGGCGTGAACTTCGTTCTTTTAGAGGTCTGCCCGAACCTAAATTTCCATGCCCAGGTTCAAAAAGCAATTCAATTTTAACCCAACCCAAGCTCGCTAAAAATAAATAAATAAATAAATAAAAGAAAAAAATCTGATTCAGTACCGAATAGCCTGATACAAAACAGATCAACAAATCCAAAATGAAACAAAATCAATCTAATATTTGAAGGAAATTGGGAAAGGTGTCCCATATAATTATAACAATATTTTTTTTTTTTTTTTTTTTTTTTTTTTTTTGTTTAAGTAGAAAAATGAATATATATATAATGTACTCGTCAATATTCAAACATATAGTTTTTCATATAAAAAATTGTCTGATCTATTGAAAAATCCAGTCATCAACCAGTTTATACTAGAACCGAATTTGTCAAAATCCAAAAGAAGAAATGTCCCGAATTCGAAACCTTTAAAGTCAACCCGACCTATAATATATCAATCCGAACTGAAAAATTACAAATTATGTCAAATCGAGCCCTTACCCGAACACCTGAAATTGAAATGAAAGAAAATAAGTTCATGTATTTTAATAGAATTAAAAAATGTGTTTTACATCTTCAACTTGAATGTTATAATTTATAGAGAAAAAAAAAATCTAGTATTTGCGCTTTAGTGCAAAACCTATTCCTAAGTCAGCCTGCTCAAACTTGGTCGGTAGCAAAAAAGTATAAATCTATCCGGCCTACTACAAAAAACAAACTCAAAAAAAAAAAAATCCCTAACAAAACTTTCTAATTAACTCGAATCCCCACCTTGTTCTTTGCGCAGCATACCCTGATGTAACTTTGCGCCATAAAACCCCATTCAACCAACCAATCAATCAACCTGAGTGCTACTCTCAGAAGTGAAATGTTATCGAGAACAGAACCGAATTTGAAAAATGTAAGCCAAACTGACCCAAATCCGACCCACAGCAAAAATAACAAGCCGATTCGAACACGACTCACTGCAAAATATAGAAATAATCTCCACCAGCAATGAAAAATATCACCTCCTGCCCGAACCTCCAAATTTAGAAATCGCTCCCCTTGACGATTTTCGTGTTCCACCCTTGAATCAGAAAAGAGCGTTCCTCTAAGAATTGCACTTAAAATAACTTCATTTTTCAAATATTCGACAAAAAAAAAAAAAAAAAAAAAAAAAAAAAAAAAAAAATTGACCCCTGAGCGTATAGTATTGCCCTGCTTCCGATCCGAACGCGAAAATACCATTGGAAATCAAATCAAAACCCGACCAAAGTTTTTTTTGTCAATTTAGAATCGAAATGAAAGAAAAACAATTCATGTTTTAGTGGAATTATAAGATGTCGACATTTATATTTCTAATATCAGTTTTATCTTTTATATAGAAAATAAATATCTAATATATACTCATAACGCAATCAACCAAAAAAAGATGGCTAAATTGTTGAAAAGTGTTCGTTAAATAGAGGTATTTTCTATTCGAGACATTCCGTATGGATATTTTAATGTACATGTTAACACTTGCGAATAGCAATGTTAACATGTAAATTGAAATGTAAAATCTTAAATATTCATAATTAACTATTTGGAAATGTCTGTTATGGCGTTTATATACAGTTGGCAAAAAAAGTATTTGTACACCCTAATTTTTTTTTATTTTTAACCCAATAAAAACAGATATTTTGTCAAAAATAGTTTTAATACAGTCTGTTTACCGTGTGTTTTAAATTACACAACAGAAAATTTCGATAAAGATGCAAAATAATTTTCTAATACGAAAAGTTTAAAAATTTCTTGCAAAAAAAGTATTTGTACATTTCTCCATCCTGATATGTACTGTGTTTTATAGTGTTTATCGTTCAAAAGGACTACTTTTACAGAAGCTGTTAATAATTTTTGAGTTCATATTATATTTGTCTGACATTTAATCTAATTTTCTCTTGAAATAATTGACTATAGAAACTAATACTAGAGAGGCACCTCTAGATATATGAAATCCTATGATTGATCATAATAAAAATTTAAATTCGCAACAAGAATTTGTAAAAGCTATTAAATTACCATTTACAACTATTGAATGTATAGTGAAAAACTATGAATAAATTAAAAGCATCGAAATTCAATGAAAACCAGGACTTCTTAGCAAACTAACAATGAGGGAAAAAAGGAGTGTTGTTAAAAAAGCTTTAAAAAATCCTATGCGTTCGGTTCAAAAATTTGCTGGAGACCTTGCGACATCTTCTCGCATCAGAGTAATACCTCAAACAATAAAAAATATTCTTCTCAATGCAGATTTAAAAGGAAGAACCTCAAGGAAAAATCCATTCATCAGCGAAACAAATAGGCGAAAATGCATAGTATTCGCTTTCGCATACAGAAGTAAATCATTGGATTTTTGGAAAACAGTAATTTTTTTCTGAAGAGGGAAAATTCGAAATTTTCTTATCACCAAGCATTCGAAAAATTTGGCGTAAAAATAAAACTGTTCTAGATCCAAAACGTATACTTCAAACTATCAAGCATGTTGGGGGGAATATTATACTTTTGGGGTGCATAGCTTCTAATGGAGCAGGACATTTAAAATTTATCGACAATGGAAAGACAGGTTTAACATACATTGATGTGTCGCGCCATAATTTATTAAACTGTGCCAAGAAATTATGCATAGAGGAAGCTTTTCACTTTCTGCAGGATAACAACCAAAGCATACTGCTGTGATCACCAGCACATGCTTACGACAATACTCCAAGACGACTGGTAACTCTTCTAAAATCTCTAGACTTGAATCCAATAGAAAATTTGCAGATGCTATTGGATGCAAAAATCCGAAAAAAAAATATGTATTGGTAAAAAACAGTTTTAAAGAAGCTCTTATTGTGTCATGGAATAACATTAACCAGACCGATACAAAAAAGTTGGTGGAATCAATGTCACACCATCTAGAAGTAGTCATAAACGCTAAATGAATTCGCACAACATATTAATTTGTATCATTTTACTAAATTTTCATTAATTATATTACATTAATATAGTGTACAAATACTTTTTTTGCATTGTATTTTTGTATATTTGTTTATTATAATGTAAAAAATCGATTCGTTTAATTTTGTTTTTGCTTCTATAATATTATAATGCATTAAATTAATGTATTACAGTATTTTTTGCTTAAATCTTTTGTTTAATTTCATTATAATTTAAAAAAATGAAGTGTACAAATACTTTTTTTGCCAACTGTAGTTTCATTATAGTATCTTCGATATTCTCTTTTATAATTCTCTTTAAACTATTTTCGTTCATAACGGAGAAAATATTTAGACTTTCATTTAAAATATGGGGTCGAATCGAATCCTTCTTGCGAGATTGAAAATTCACTATGAATCAGATCAGAACCCAAAATAGTGTAAATTAATTTCACCCCAAAACAGCTACAGCAACAAAAAAGAATGCAGAGAAAAGCAAATAAAAAGTAGAATTCCACTCTGTCCGTAAGAAAAACGTAAAAATCCACTCGACCAGTAGCAAAAAAGTAAGAATTCAACTTGACCGAAACCAAACCAGCGTTAATAAAATAGTACTCAACTCAAACTCCCCCCCCCCCAGGGCCGTAGCTAAGGGGGCGCTATGGGCGGCTCAGCCCCCCCCCTTAAAATATTTTGAGCCCCCCCTGGAAAAGATTCCAAGGTCACTCAATGAATTTCTGTTCCGAAAATTCAAATGAAATTCTGTTCAAAAATCTAACTTAGTCTTGAAAACCTTTCACAATTTTGCAGGATTACTAAATTGTATCTAAAATAAGTGTGTTCAACACCTCCCTCATCCTATTGGCACATAAGAAGCTAGCATGATGTTTCATTTTGATCAGCTATACACTCAAAATTTTCATCATCCTATAATTTTCTTAGTATAAAATGAAGTTATTAGAGCACTTTTTAATAAGAAACATAGTACCTACAATATGAATATGCATTACTTTATCTTTCTGTGGCAATGCAAGAGAAAAAATTATGAGCCCCCCCTTACATTCTCTTGAGCCCCCCCTACATTCACTTGAGCCCCCCTATTGTTCACTTCTAGCTATGGACCTGCCCCCCCCCCCACACACACACATACAAAATAGAAATCAACCAGACCCAATACCAACCAGCAGCAATAAAGAAAGAGAACCGGACCCCAACCCAACCCGCAGCGGCAAAGTAGAATTGAACCTTACCCAAACACGACTCGCAAAAAAAAAAGTATTTAACCAGAACAACGGCAAAAAATGAAAGTAAACCGGACCGAAACCCGACCTGCAACGAAAGAAATTAGCCCCGATCCTACTCATGATGAAAAACAAATGTCCCGACACGAGCTGCAGGTGCGATTGGAATCTCCAAATTTCTGAAAAGTCCCCCCCTCCTCTTTTTTGAGGAGTCTCCAGATCTGCCCTTGTACCAGGACAAACAAAAACTGCTAAAAACTGCAAAATCGTCTAAAAGTTTTACAATGTTATATTGAATTGTCACCCATTAAATATATACGAACTTGTAAAGTTTGTAAGTATCTCGAC
This sequence comes from Maratus speculifer, assembly GCA_964019185.1. NCBI lineage: Eukaryota > Metazoa > Arthropoda > Arachnida > Araneae > Salticidae > Maratus > Maratus speculifer. The sequence continues at coordinate 59,894,177 of OZ025291.1, read as the reverse complement.
AAATCTTGTCCACGATACTTTGTACTATGATGTTTTGGAACATGCAAAAGCCTTCTGCTCGATAGAAGCTGCATTAGTTGAACGTCGACAAGAAACTCCAAAGAAGAAACGATTCTGAAAAGTATTAGAGAGTAAAATTTGCTGAATAGCAGACTTTAAAAAAAATACTATATTTTGCCTTACAGTTTCATTATTTTTACTTTTATAGTATAACTAGCGGCCCGCCCTCGCTTTTCTTTGGGTAGAACAAGTCGCCCAGTCCCCCGCCACTGCTGACATCGCAAATTGTTTCTACCACTTCATCTCATTAAATTCAACTAGGGTAGATGTGCCAGTAATGGGCCACCTTCCAGTAATGGGCCACCTCGCACTTTTTGGTTTATAAAAAAATAATAAATAATAGTTAAGCTTTTATTATTTTTTTCTGAACTCTACCTTGCATGCTTTATAAGCTGGATTAATTTTTTACACTTTTCGTCAAAACAATTAGGAAGCAGAAAATAAAGTTTCACAGTTTTTCTGTTTTTCACTGAAAATCTTAATGAACATGCTAAGAGCAGACTTTACTTACTTAGTTTTATATCTTTTTTATTTTTCCGTAAAAATTGAATGTTTTTGTTTGGTTAGCAATATAAAACATTAAATTTAATATACCAATTGCCATTTACAAAATTTTATTTATTTTTAAGATTTTAGGAGGGGTGGTCCATTACTGGATTGCTTATTTCGTGATTTGCCAGTAATGGGCCACCCAAGTGACCAATACTAAAAGTGTAATTTCAGTAGTGATAAAATATTTTGATTTAACTGAAAACTAAATAAACAAATTTAATACTTAAATTTTACTTACTAGAATTTAATAAAGACAATTTCTTTATAAATACAGTCAAGTCTCTCTATAACGAAACTCCATACATCGAATTTCTCTATATAACGAATTTTTAGTAGGAATGTTCCCCTTTTCCCATGATTACATTAAAAACAGTCTCTATATAGCGAAATGTCTATCTCCATATAACGAATATTTTCATAAAATGTTCTTTATTCAGTTGTAAAAAAATACTTCGAAATCACATGAAATCAAATTTCCATCTCTTATTCCTAATTTATCGTTCAGTGCTGAGTTTTTTTTTTTTTTTTATTACTCCTCTGCTTGAATTTTCTTGTTCCTTAAGTTCAACAAATTCATCAACCCCCTCCTTTCACACACCTTTCAACATCCTTCTCAAAACAGTGTTAATTGAATAGTTATACATATACGAACGGTATCAATGGGGGTAATTGAAGAAAAAACAATTTACAATTGCTTCAAAAAGGCCGAATTTTGTATACAAGAGGATAATGTGGATTCTGAGGAAGAAGAAGATGCGACTTACGCAGACATAAAAAGAACAAGTTGGAAATTGCACGTGAACGTAGCAAATGAGGTGCGTTCGTACGATAACGAAGTTTTAAAAATATTCAGATCTTGCTTTTATAGTAAATAGTACTTCGGATACAGTATATTGGTTGAAATTCTGTAAATATACAGGAATAGTAATTCTTATTACACCTCAGTAACGTATATCTTATTCATAAAATTTGAAATAGTTGAATATAATTAAAACACGTACCAAACCATGTTTCCCCGTATAGCATTATATAGTGGAATACTTTTGTGTAGCCCTCTAATTTAATAATAAAAATTCTTTGCGTCACAGATTGTACAGAATACATATTTTAGTATATATTTCATAGATTCATGCCAATTCTATTATGTTCGAATGAGTGTAACATCATTAAAATGCATTTGAAACTTTTTCCCCATTGACCGTAATGTAACGGAATCCTTTTGATTGTCCCTGTAATTGATCTATGCATCCGATTTTCATAACATTTGAAATGACTCGACAAAATTACGCAATAATTATATGTTTTAAATTTCAAACGATTAAAATGCCTTTAAAACTTTTTTCCCTATTGACCGTAATGTAACGGAATCCTTTTGAATGTCCCTGTAATTGATCTATCCATCCGATTTTCATAAAATTTGAAATGACTCGACAAAATTATGTAATAATTATGTATTTTAAATTTCAAACGATTCGGTTGGATAGTTTTCCGTTGTTATATGCGGACAGACAGACGGACAGACAAACGGACAGAAAGACTCAGACAAACGGACAGATAGATGGACAGACAGACGGACTGAACGACAATTATAGGTGCTACCTATTTACATAATTACGAACGCACCTAAAAATAATTATCTGTTATTTTTTGTAGGGTGGCCCATTACTGGAACATAGGCGGTCCATTACTGGAACATAGGTGGCCCATTACTGGGCATTTGGGTGTTTAGACATATTTCTATTATTTAAAATGAAATTTTTATTTCTATTGGGAAATGTAACTGTGGGATTAGTTAAATATTGTTGAAAGATTAATCTAATATGAAAAAAAATGGAATACAATAATTATAACTATTAATAAAAAATTATTTTTTAGAGAAATTCCTTAAGGTGGCCCATTACTGGAACATCTACCCTACTAAAAACATTACCCTCATTTTAGGTAGTCGGATAAAAAATAGCTTATATGTTAATCTAAGATGTCAGATCCCTCCATACAAAATTTCATAAAAATCGATCCATCCGTTCTCGAGTTATAAATGGTGTAACTAACACGATTTTGCTTTATGTATATAGATTATAGCAGTCCGCCCCGACTTCTCACGGATATTTAAGAAAAATTTCAAGTTATAAATTTTTACACACACACTCATAACCTAATAATTAAAATGCCGTCTCTGACATTGACTCTCCTCCCGTGCCCCAGTGACGCCTATATCACACATTATGATGCAGCCTAGTCGAGCAGGGTAAGCGGCAACCATTAAATCAGTCTTGATTTTAAAGTAATTTATTTTGATAAGAATCAATACCAAAGTAACAATAAAGAGCTTTTACAGAAACGGCATTTTAATTATTTTTTAAAATAAAAAACACTTATTGTGACATAACTATAACAGTTAGACATATGCTGTTGCGACATTTTTTGTAGATAATTACATGTTAACAAAGTCGTAGTACATTATTTTGTTCTATAATCAATAGTATTCGCAACGCACGCGATGTAAAGATTTTTTAAGTTCATTTTTCTACACCTTGGGTTACAATATTGGCATTTTAATAAGGATTTGAAATAATTTTTTTGAAAATATAATATAGCCTATGTTCACCGGAAATAGTGTAGCTTTCATACGGTGAAAGAATTTTTCAAATCCGTCAAGTAGTTTTGGAGCCTATTTAATTCAATTCAAACAAACAAACAAACAAATCTTTCCTCTTTATAATTTTATATTAAATTAAATAAGTAATATTTATCCCTAGGCTTATTGAAACAGTCCGCATTTGAAATTGTAGAAAACGTTACAATTTTAAATATTTGACTGCTCCTCCTAAAAAAAAAAATCCTCCCTCCCCATATTTGATTCTCACTACTCGTTAAAATATTTACTATCTGTTATAACTTTTTTGAAAACTCCAAAACAATCGTTTCGTGATTTGTTTTTAACTTTAATTAATTTGCGTTTCAGCATTTCTTTTCCTTTTTTTAGTAATTGCTAAATAGTTTTAAAAATTAAAAAACACGGTTTTATATCAGGTCGGTCTAAAAAGTTTAAAATGTTTTTTTTGGGGGGGGGGAGGAGGGGGGTGCATAGTTACGATTTTCATATGTGTTTCAGTGATTGTCATGTGTCTAGTGGGCCAGGTAACCTTTAGTTTCTCAAATTGCTTTTGATTCGTTTATCCGGCGTTTTATTTTTATCCTTTTAAGCGGCGACTATAGCCTATGTTCACCGGAAATAGTGTAGCTTTCTAACGGCGAAAGAATTTTTCAAATCCGTCAAGTAGTTTCGGAGCCTATTCAATGCAAACAAACAAACAATCAAATCTTTCCTCTTTATAATATTAGTATAGATAAATAATGATAAATATTTGCAATTCGTTGTCTTTGCAAATATACCTTTATGTTATATTAAAATAAAATGTATTACGCAGGATAAATTCCCCATTTTTAACGACTGTTAAAAGTGTATCGTTTTCCTCAAAAGTAATAAATATTAAAAAATATTTCTTTAAAGTTTGAAACAAAATGATCAACAATTTTAAAATTACCAATTTTTAAAACTTTCTAACTTTAATTTCTGCTTATTTTTGATAAAACTGTTTTTCGAACTGAAATGCTTATTTTTTTTACTGTTTTACTTAATAATACTGGACTGAAATTGGGCTGCCTAGTATCGTATAATACCAAAAACAAACACAGGGAAGAGAAAACTGTGCCCGGGGCAAAGTTTCAATTTGGCGCCCCCTTTCCCAACTTTTTCTTGTAACAGCCCAAGAATGATGTTGATAGTATAAATGTGCCCCCCACCCCCCTCGGACGGCGCGGTGTTGAAAAAGCCTCCTCAAAATGTACTCCTGGCAGCGCCGTGCGAAAAAGAGAGGGACGAAGGGGGTGGTTGCCCCGGGATCGAAATTTAGGAGGAGCCAAATTTTTACTACTAACGTAATTTTTAGTCTGTCACAAGAAAAAGTTCAGGGAATGGGGCGCCAAACTGAACTTTACTCCGGGCGCAGTTTTCTCTTTGCACCCCCCCCCCCCCGTTTCATGTATTTTGCAAGCTGTATAAGGACATTTATAATTTCCAAATATAGCTCCTTGTCCTTTTAATGCTACCTATGTATTTCACAAAAGTTCCAATTATATTTTAAAATTATCAGAATTTCCTTTTTGCTGAAAAGGAGCTTACTGTAATTTGTATCAAATCTACCTTGTTTTGTATGGACTTGAAAAAAAATATATATATACAAAGAAATGCATAATTTTCTTCCTTGGAAGTTAGTTATAGTTATATAATAATAGTAAAATAGCGTTAGTTTTATAAAAACAAAAAATTAGAAGTCGTTGATTTTTTTCAAGACTATTTTAGCTAAAATTTATCAATAATTGTAGAAAAAATAAATCAAAACCTTGAAATAAGGGAGGTTATTTTAACACGCTACTATAAACCAATAACAGAAAGGAAATACAATGAAAGGAAAAAAGTTACTTTCATTTGCTAAAATGGATTGGTGTTAACTAATTGTAATTTTCAAAAGGGCAGGAGAGGCGGAGACTGGCTGAGGCGGAGCGCATATAATTAAAACGCTTTTGTTATTCCATTTCTGATCAAAATCTTTCCAAATTTTGCTCAGCCTAATTGCAGTAGAAATATGGAAAGCATATCATTGGAAAGCTTAAACACTAATATTCCGTGAAGCGTTTTTAATTTTTTCTGAAATTTGCTGAAATAGATTTTATAAGAGTAAAAAGGGCACAACACCTCGAATTTCACTGAATCCAAAATTTAAAGGGTCCTCAGAATTAAACTACAACGAAAATCAGAAAAATACAAACTAGCCCGGTAACAGAATGTCCTCAGCTATCCTGAGAAAAAAAAAATCATTTAAAAATATTGAAAATTAAGCGAGATATTAGAAAAGAACGCTCCCATAGACTTTACATTAGCGCTCGGCTTTTACCGCGTGACTAGTGTGGGCTCTTAAGAGCCCACAATAGTCACAGGAAAAGTACACAAAAAGACCCGGATGACCATGTAAAGTCTATGGGAGCGTTCTTTTCTATTATCTCGTTCAAATTTTAATATTTTGACATGATTTTTTTTGCATAAAATAGTTCAGGACGATCCACAACCGGGCTAGTTTTTACTTTTTCGATTTTGGTTTTAGATTTTTTTTAAAAAATTACTTTAATTTTCAAAACCGGTTTAAACCGGTTTTGAAACTGAAACTATCATAATATAAAAAATATATAACCAAAATCGAAAAAGTGAAAACTAGCCCGGTTGTGGATCGTCCTGAACTATTTTATGCAAAAAAATCCTGTCAAAATATTAAAATTTGAACGAGATATTAGAAAAGAACGCTCCCATAGACTTTACATGGTCATCCGGGTCTTACCCGGATGACCACGTAAAGTCTATGAGAGCGTTCTTTTCGAATATCTCGCTCCAATTTTAATACTTTTGCATGATTTTTTTGCACAAGATAGCTGAGAGCGATCCACAACCGGGCTAGTTTTTACTTTTTCGATTTTGGTTATATATTTTTTATATTACGATAGTTTGTGTTTTTGTGTACTTTTTTGTGAAAAAGTACACAAAAAGACCCGGATGACGATGTAAAGTCTATGGGAGCGTTCTTTTCTAATATCTCGCTCAAATTTTAATATTTTTGCATGATTTTTTTGCACAAGATAGCTGAGGGCAATCCACAACCGGGCTAGTTTTTACTTTTTCGATTTTGGTTATATATTTTTTATATTACGATAGTTTCAGTTTCAGAACCGGTTTAAACCGGTTTCGAAAGTTAAAGTAATTTTTTAAAGAAAATCTGAAGCAAAAATTGAAAAAGTAAAAACTAGCCCGGTTGTGGATTGCCCTCAGCTATCTTGTGCAAAAAAATCCTGCAAAAATATTAAAATTTGAGCGAGATATTAGAAAAGAACGCTCCCATAGACTTTACATGGTCATCCGGGTCTTTTTGAGTAATTTTTCTGTGACTATTGTGGGCTCTTAGAGCCCACAATAGTCACAGAAAAAGTACACAAAAAGACCCGGATGACCATGTAAAGTCTAAGAGCCCACAATAGTCACAGAAAAATTACTCAAAATGACCCGGATGACCATGTAAAGTCTATGGGAGCGTTCTTTTCTAATATCTCGCTCAAATTTTAATATTTTTGCATGATTTTTTTTGCACAAGATAGCTGAGGGCAATCCACAACCGGGCTAGTTTTTACTTTTTCAATTTTTGTTTCAGATTTTCTTTAAAAAATTACTTTAACTTCCGAAACCGGTTTAAACCGGTTCTGAAACTGAAACTATCGTAATATAAAAAATATATAACCAAAATCGAAAAAGTAAAAACTAGCCCGGTTGTGGATCGTCCTGAACTATTTTATGCAAAAAAAATCATGTCAAAATATTAAAATTTGAACGAGATATTAGAAAAGAACGCTCTCATAGACTTTACATGGTCATCCGGGTCTTTTTCTGTACTTTTCCTGTGACTAGTGTGGGCTCTTAAGAGCCCACACTAGTCACACGCCAAGTCAAATCAAGATGGCCGACTCTCTTTTTCAGTTCATTCAAAGGATGGGCTAACATTGAAATGATTGACATGTAATCATCCAATTAGGAAATAGAATTTTCTTAACCAATCATCTGTGACGATTTTTCTCCTCAAAGGCGTATTTTCTAGACGGTTTCTTCACTAAAGGATTTTTTCAACAGTCTTCCCATTACTTTGACTACATTCGATGATTTCAAGTTTATAAAAGTTGTAAAAGAATTTCAATCTGTTTAGCTTTAACGTCCCAAAATTAAACGGTTTGATTTTCAGAAAATAAATGAGTTATAAATTTAGATAGATTGCTGTAAAATAAAAACTGTTTTATTTATTTAACGCAATTACAAAAATAAATAAATAAATAAATAAAATAAAAATTAATAAATATTGAATGGGGGAGGGACATCAGGTACAAGTACTTTAAATAACTATTTTTTTTTTTTGGGGGGGGGGGGGGGATTGTTTTTAGAATACGAAACTTATCAAGAGACTAATGTAAGATAAATAGCACTGAAGGTTAAAAATAAGATCTTTATAAAATTATGAGTAAAATATTTAGACAAATTTAAATATTTTAAACATTTGTATATTTTTGCGTAAAAGGAAACAGCAAGGGAGAACGGGAAATAGAAATTTTGAGGAAAGGAGGTATAGGTGTTAATCCCAGCCTAGTCGTCCTTTATAGACATAACACACAATTTCCTATTGTTAGTAGTAACAAATGTGACAGAAAAAGCGTTGCAAATTTAAAAAAAAATGTGTGACGTTAGGTCAGTAGGGCAAATATTTTGTCAAAATTTCAGGTGGAAGGATATTTAGATTTTTGATGATTTTTACAAGCATTACATAAATACCGCAAGGAGCTCTAACAAATTTTGAGTCCTGTGAAGGGAGGATGCAGGGAGTTTATTAGATGACTTGTCTTATTTACACGACTAAATATTAAAAAATAATATTAGAAAATAATAAACAGGAAGACGAATTTTTGTATGCTTTGCAAGTAAAGATATAAATAAAACGTCAATTTTGGTGGGTGAAGAGTAAAATTATATGATTGATTATTTATTATTACAATAAAAATTTTTAGAAAAATCGGAGACTTTTAAGGTTTAAAATTTGAAAGGCTGAGGGAAAAAAGAAATAAGCACATTATTTATTTATTTATTTTCGTGTGTGTGTGGAGGGAGAGATGTTTATCATATGATTTATTATTTATTTTCCTTTCAAAATATTTATAAATAGGTTTAAAAAATAATAAAAATGGAAATATTTAAATAACTAAATTTTCTGCACTTAATAAAAGGAAGGGAGTGATAAAACCCAATTTCATTCGTGGGGGGAGAGGAATTTTTGTTATTGATTTTTTATTGTTACAATAAAGTGACTTATAAGCTACAAATATGGGTATTGTGGGATAGGGTACAAAACGACGAAGTGATATTTTCGAAAAGTGCAATTTAAAAGACTGTGACAGGTTAAAATGCGAAGCGAAATTTTGATATAAAGGAAGGCTAAGAGCTTATCTGGAGAGTCCTCAAGTGTGTGTGTGGTAGGGGGGGGCGATTTTAGAAATTTGGAAACTCCAGTCTGATGCATGGGTCGGACTCAGTTTTTTTATGCGGTCGTGTTACGTCTACTTTTTTGCTGTGGGACGGGTTTGGGTCCGGTTGGCTTAAATTTTTCCTGGAAAAAATATGGCCCGAACTCGGCCCGAAAACATTAGTGACTAGGCCCGGCCCGAATCACAAGTAAAGACCTAGCTCGGACCAGCCCGAATGTCGTTAATGGAAATCGGCGCGAACCCGGCCCGCGGGAAGTGCTCAGGCTTCACACCGAGGCCTGCCCCGTTCAGATCTCTAAAGTGAGTACAAAGGAGGAAGGTAAAAAAAAATATAGAACATTCTGCCTATCTGATTAGCCGTTTTAGATAAGAACCAGAAATTCAGGATACCAAACTTCTTAAAAATATAATTAAATAGTTATTATAGCGGCTTTAGAAATTCCTTCCCTAAGAAATAAATGTGTGTGTGTAGGGGGGAAGGGTGAAAATTGTAGCACATTTTGTCATATCAACAGCACTTTTAAGTATAAACAGGAAAATAAGAATAATAAAGCAACTAAAAATATATTTCAATTTAATATTTCAGTGATTTTATTCCTTTTGTGTCTATTAAATCATCAACATCGACTTTGAACTGGATAACGTAAGATTATACGAATAAGGCAGCAATTATGGTTATATGATTAGATATTTAAGAAAATGTTTATTTTATTTCACATTTGATAGATATATTTCGTTGGATTTGCGATTCTTTAGAAAAACCGACCCAGCGTAACGGGTGAGGGCTACTAGTTGACTTTTACGGCCTTTAAAAAGAATAGCAAACTTAACGCTCCATTAATTACTTATGCAATTTATTATACCAAATTAAATTTCTGAAGATTGCCATAAATATACACAGTCTATTATTTTCACAAAAATATTCCTCTTGGATATGGTGTGTGTATTTGGTGTATTTTTTGTCGTCCGATTATCTGCGCTAGGGATATAGGACCAGGGAAGAGTGCCCTTCGTGGGGGTCTTTCTAAGGAACCTAACCCGTATTCACGCAAAGTTCGAAGAAAACCACGAAAACTCCAAACGGTTTGGCCGACAGCCGCGATTGGGTTCGAACCCAGCACCTGCCGTCTACCAGTTGAAAAGTCCGTACCTCTCGGCCACTGGTGGGGCTCTTGGATATGGACTGGAAAGAAATTTCTTGAATCTAGTGAAACAGTACGTCAAGGTTTCATTTGTGAAAATACTCTTCAATCATTTTTCAGTAGTAATTTATTGAAATTTAAAAAATAGATTATAGGAAAAATAAGTCAGCATTTGAAAATAAACCATATAAGCCCTTTACAATCGATGGACAAATTTCTACAAATTTTTCGCATTGTAACACCGTAATGAAAAAGATTCTGTGTCATCCAACCAACCTACCAAGATTCGATATTTAAAGGTAGCGCGGTCAGTTTCAAGAAAATAGGTTGACGTACGAGTGGAGAAGAGATTAGAATCAATCGTAGAGTATTGGCCGTTATTGCTAAAATTTTTACCAAAATCTTTCGTAATTTTGGTCTTTCTAATTATGGTAAAACTATAAAAAGCATATTACTAGAAGTTTAATATCTGAGCTATTATTGTGCGTTTTTTTCCTTCTGAATTTTGCTAATATGGATTTCATTTGGCTGTAAAAGACACACACCTCGATCATTTTCCGAATGATTGAAAAATGACAAACGAACTCCTCCAATTAGCAAATGGAATATTCTTGTAGCGTGATTTTTTTTTCACGTTACGCAGTTAAAAGAAGAATTTTGAAAGAAGCGAAATTATTATGTACAAATATATTAAAATAACTGTATTTTGGAAAATTCTTTGCAGAACTCGAGATTTATCAAGAGAATTACATAAGCTAAATGATATTAAAGTATAAGATAGGATCTTCATGAAATGAGGAAAAAAATATTTAACAAATTAAACGATTTTAAACATTGCATATTTTATACTGTAGAATAAGCAGGAGGGGGGGGGGGTCGTCAAACGGGAAACATAAATTTCGAAGAAAGGAGGTGTAGATCGAAACCCCAGCATATTCATTTATGGGGCTGTTCATAAATGATGCCACACATTTGTCCAATATTTTTAACCCCCTCTCTCCCATTTGTCACATGTCAAGCTATATTACATATACATATACTTGTAGTTCAGGAACACAGCACTATGTTATAGATCGTATTTCAAATTTTGTTTAAAACAATGACTTTTACGTATATAACTATAAAAATAATTATAGTACGAAAGCACTCCATTTTCCATGTTTGTCGAGCAATTTCTAACTTGTTTGATTATCAAACCCCAGTAGAAGGACAATCGAGAATCGGTGTCACATTGAAATTTTTTAAATGTTAGACCTGTACAGAACATCACCATGATTATTTGATACTACCTGGTTTAGGTAGATTTCGTGAGAAATACTATGTATACTATATCGTAAGATATAAAAGGGGGGGGGAATAAAAAGCATTTTTTTTTAATTTATTTATTTTGAGGCCAATGGAAGAAATTTATTAGATGACTTACTTTACATGAGTAAAGATGAACAAATATGGCTAAAAACATAATAAAGAGATTTAAAGATTAAATTTTATATGCTTGGTAAGGAGAATAGAAAGAAAACATCATTTTTGGTGGGGTTGAGAGTAAAAATATATGTCTGATTATTTATTATTACAGTAAAAGTTTTAGAAAAATCAATGACTTTAAAAGTTTAAAATTTGGGAGTTGAGGGGGAAAAGGAAACAAGCAGATTTATTATTTATTTACTTCGGTGTGTGTTGGGGGGGAGGGGAGAAGTTTATTAGATGACTTGTTATTTATTTGCCTTTCAAAACATTTACAAATACGTTTAAAAAAAGATTAAGATGCAAGAAAATTTTAATGAATATGTTTTAGGCACTTAGTAATAGAGTGAGAGGGATAAATCCCAATTTCAGTTAGAAAGAAGGAATGTTTGTGATCGATTGTTTATTGTTACAACAAAGTGACTAAATTTTGTAAATATGGATAAAGTGAGATAGAAGCAAAACGGCGAAGTGATACTTCTGGAAGGGGTAATATTGAAGGTTGTGATGAGAGCAAAAGAAGGGAACGAAATTTTGATAATAAGGGGAGGCAAGGGTTATATTGATTATTATTTCTAAATCAAAATTTCGGAGAATTCAGATTTTCACCTTCAGTTAATAAATAATTAAGGACTTAGATATTTTTAAGGATTTTTTCAAATTCTGCATAAAACTAAGTTTTTTTAAGGAGCAAAAATTACTTTTGAAAAAGTAAATACGTTTTAAAAAATTCAAGAAACATAAGAAACGTGTAGGATCAATAAAAATTATTCCGCTACATTATGGTCTATGTGGACAAATCATTTGTGGTGTTTTTAAGAGCGTCATCCTAATTTAAATGTAATGAAATTCATATAGGGTAGATGTGCCAGTAATGGACCACCTTCCAGTAATGGGCCACCTCGCACTTTTTGGTTTATAAAAAAATAATAAATGACAGTTAAGCTTTTATTATTTTTTTCTGAAACCTTGCATGCTTTATAAGCTGGATTAATATTTTACACTTTTTGTCAAGACAATTAGGAAGCAGAAAATAAAGTTTCACAGTTTTTCTGTTTTTCACTGAAAATCTTAATGAACATGCTAAGAACTGACTTTACTTACTTAGTTTATATCTTTTTTATTTTTCCGTAAAAATTGAATGTTTCTGTTTGGTTAGGAATATAAAACATTGAATTTAATATACCAATGGCCATTTACAAAATTTTATTTATTTTTAAGATTTTAGGAGGGGTGGTACATTACTGGATTGCTTATTTCATGATTTTCCAGTAATGGACCACCCAAGTGACCAATACAAAAAGTGTAATTTCAGTAGAGATAAAATATTTTGATTTAACTGAAAAGCTAAATAATCAAATTTAATACTTGAATTTTACCTATTATAAAAGCAATTTCTTTATAAATAGTTGTTTTTAAAACGTCATCCAAAATTGGTACAAAAAACAAGCAGAAAATTTGACAAAATCTAGATGTGCCGTTACAAAAGAGGTTGTTTTAAGTTGGTTTAGGAATGTAAAATCATATTAGGAAGATGATATTATTAATATTTTCTTCCAAATTCTAAAGCATACAGAGAGAATTTTCAATGGCGTTAAAAGGGGATTTCTTTTGTGCTCTTAAAACAGGGAAAATTTTGAGACCAAAATCAATTAAAGATGCGTATTATGTAGTACCGAATAGCGAAAAAGAACAAATCACTGTTATGGGATGTTTTTCAGCAAATAGTGAGATTGTTCCATTGATGATATATCCATATAAGCATCTCTGAAGGGAAATTGTGGAATCAATCTGTGCTAAAATGATTGACTATATGATTATCTGAAAATGGTTGGGTAGTGCAAGAACATGTATCATTTTAAATGCATTCTAAAATTCCATATTGAATAGTTTGGACTATCAGAAAGGGATGATAAAATTGAAGATTTGTTATTTATATTTCATATTTACACAGCACATCATTTAGATAATGATATGAATGAAGATTGGAGACTTTTTTTTAATGCCTTATTTTATCTAAACTTGATTTCAGTAAAACATTGTCTTTATCGTATAAAGCCTTTAAATTTAAATACTTTATTTTATATCTTAACAATATAAATCCTTTAATGTAATAAACAGTTAATAATATCATTAATATTTTGTTTTATATCCACATTATAAATAATTGATTATAATAAATTCATAACTTAAATTTAAATATTTTGTTTTATGTTTTTTTCAATATAAATCCTTTAATGTAATGAATTTATAACTTAAGTTTTAATATTTTGTTTTATTAGCATGCTTTTATTAAGTTCTGGAGCAAAATAGAATTGAAAAATCAATTATCTGTTATTTTTTATAGGGTGGCCCATTACTGGAACATAGGCGGTCCATTACTGGAACATAGGTGGTCCATTACTGGGCTTTTGGGTGTTTAGACATATTTCTATCATTTAAAATTAAATTTTTATTTCTATTGGGAAATGTAACTATGGGATTAGTTAAATATTGTTGAAAGATTAATATAATATGAAAAAAATTGGAATACAAGAATTACAATTATTAATAAAAAATTACTTTTCAGAGAAATTCCTTAAGGGGGTCCATTACTGGCACATCTACCGTATACCACTGAGGTACTCTTGAAGATAGTTATTAAAAAACATCATAGGTATAGCGCTTATAGTATACGCACAGAGGATCTCCATAGTAATCTATTACATTATAATCTAAAAATCTTTCGCGATGTATTGTTGTAATAGTGTTACGCATTTACAAACAATTAGATTGATACAAACTTCTGAGATGGACTAAACAATGCTTGCGGTATAATATTTGGTGAAAAGCATTTACTCATTCAATTACAGAGTTACAAAAATGATTTCGGTTGTAAAATGCTCTTCAGAGAAAAACTGTTTCTAGCGTATTTAATTTATGTTCACTACTTCGGACATCAAATGCAATGAAATGCTGTTTCTTGTATACTCTCTGTTTAAAAAAAATTTCCATAAATACATTCTATTTGTATACTTAATCAAATTAAACTTGGTGAAATTGGTCATCTGTTCCCCGCCGCCCCCGCTTTTTTTTATCCCTTACAAAGTCTCTTCTTCTACACTGTTCGTTTTTTTTTTCAAAGGAAGATGCCGCACAGTCAATCTAGCTTTATCAATGTTACAGTGTTTTACGGTTAAGTTTTCTTTCTAATTTTATTATTCATTGCAGAAGAATATAATAATTCCCACGAACCATCTGTCGACATAAAGTTGGCAAAAAAATTATTTGTACACTCTAAAATGTTTAATTTTTAACTAAATAAAAACAGATATTTTGTCAAAAATAGTTTTAATACAGTCTGTTTACCGTGCGTTTTAAATTACACAACAGATAATTTCGATAAAGATGTAAAATAATTTTCTAATAGGAAAAGTTTAAAAATTTCTTGCAAAAAAGTATTTGTACATTTCTCCATCCTGATATGTACTGTGTTTTATAGTGTTTATGGTTCAAAGGACTACTTATACAGAAGCTGTTAATAATTTTTAACTTCATATTATATTTTTCTGACATTTAATCTAATTTGCTCTTGAAGTAATTGACAATAGATCCTAAAACTAGAGAGGTACCTCTATATATATGAAATCCTATTATTGAGCATAATAAAAATTGAAACTTGCAACAAGAATTTGTAAAAGCTATTAAATTACCATTTACAACTATTGGATGCATAGTGAGAAATTATGAATAAATTGGATGCATCGAAATTCAGTGAAAACCAGGAGTTCTCAGCAAACTAACGTTTGCTGAGAATGAAATGAATCAGGGAAATGAGGGAAAATGAATGAATGAGGGAAAAAGGGAGTTTTGTTAGAAAAGCTTTAAAAAATCCTATGCGTTCGGTTCAAAAATTTGGTGCAACATCTTCTCGCATCAGAGTAATACCTCAAACAATAAGAAATATTCTTCTCAATGCAGATTTAAAAGGAAGAACCCCAAGGAAAAATCCATTTATCAGCGAAACAAATAGGCGAAAACGCATAGTATTCGCTTTCGCATACAGATATAAATCATTGGATTTTTGGAAAACAGTAATTTTTTCTGATGAGGGAAAATTCGAAAATTTCTTACCACCAAGCATTCGAAAAAATCGGCGTAAAAATAAAACTGTTCTAGATCCAAAACGTATACTTCAAACTATCAAGCATGGTGGGGGGAATATTATGGTTTTGGGGTGTATAGCTTCTAATGGAGCAGGACATTTAAAATTTATTGAGAATGGAAGGACAGCTTTAACATACATTGATGTGTCGCGGCATAATTTATTAAACCGTGCTAAGAAATTATGCGTAAAGGAAGCTTTTCACTTTTTGCAGGATAACGACCAAAGCATACTGCTGTGATCACCAGAACATGGTTACTACAATACTGGAAGACGATTGGTAACTCCTCTAAAATCTCTAGACTTGAATCCAATAGAAATTTTGTGGGTGCTATTGGATGCAAAAATCCGAAAAAAAATATGTATCAGTAAAAAACAGTTTTAAAGAAGCTCTTATTGTGTCCTGGAATAACATTAATCAAACCGCTACAAAAAAGTTGGTGGAATCAATGTCACACCATCTAGAATTAGTCATAAACGCTAAATGAATTCACACAAAATAATAATTTGTATCATTTTACTAAACTTTCATTAATTATATTACATTAATATAGTGTACAAATACTTTTTTTGCATTATATTTTTGTATATTTGTTTATTATAATGTAAAAAATCGATTCGTTTAATTTTGGTTTTGCTTCTATAACATTATAATGCATTAAATTAATGTATTACAGTATTTTTTGCTTAAATCTTTTGTTTAATTTCATTATAATTTAAAAAAAATGAAGTGTACAAATACTTTTTTTGCCAACTGTATAAAAAGCTAAAGTGTGATTCAATAGCAAGATTTCAATACGATGAATACCAGAAGTGATGGGGCGATCGCCCCCCCCCCCCCTTTAAGCCTAATGAAGGGTCTGCAAAATGGTATTAGATGTCCACAGGATAAATGAATCGTATTTAAGATTGAGAAAGTGCGACCTGACCGAACTCGACCAAGCAGCCGCAGTCCGGATCGGGCCGCGCCAGTTTTAATTCATGAGACAAGGTTTGGGTCAGGTCTAGAGATCTGCACGGGCCGGACCAGGCTGGAAAAATATTTCCGAATTTTAAATTAGACCAGCAAAAAAAAAAAAAATATGAGATGGCCATACGGGCCGGGTCGATAAAAAAAAAAAAAAAAAAAAAAAAAAAAAAAAAAAAAACGGGCCTGCCGTCCTATTATAAAGATTTCGGCAAAAACGCTAAAATGTGAACTATTTTCAATGAATATGGGTTTAACGAGCGTAAATCTGTGTCAGACTCGATACTAGTTTGACAACATCAATACAGAAATGTAACTTTTATAGCGTAATGATCGGCATCGGACAGTTACTTTTTACTTTCTTCTATCTTCAATAGAAGAAAGTATTGTAATCGAAATTTTTTTCGACTTCCGGTTTTCGGCGGATTTACACGTTTTAGGGGTCAGAGATTCCAAAAAACATGTTTTTACAAAATGTCTGTCTGTCCGTGTGTCTGTGTGTGTGTCTGTGTGTATGTCTGTGTGTGTGTCTGTGTGTCTGTATGTCGCCATTCTACCATCAAAAAGTGTATGAAGTTATGCATAGAATTGAACCAAATTTTTTGTGAATGTTTTTGGCTGTGGCAAGCAGGTCCGCCTTCAGTTTTGAAATATTCCGCCGGAAGGGGGCGCTGCAATCGCGATTTTTGTGCCATTTTCAATATTGTACCGACCAAAAGTATATGAAGTTATGCATCGAATTGAACCAAATTTTTTGTGTATGTGTATGAGTATGGGTAGTTGGTCCTCCCTGAATTTGAAAAAAATCCGCCGGAAGGGGGCGCTGCAATCGCCATTTTTGTGCCATTTTCAATATTGTACCGACCAAAAGTATATGAAGTTATGCATCGAATTGAACCAAATTTTTTGTGTGTGTGTATGACTATGGCTAGTTGGTCCTCCCTGAATTTGAAAAAAATCCGCCGGAAGGGGGCGCCGCAATCGCGATTTTTGTGCCATTTTCAATATTGTACCGACCAAAAGTATATGAAGTTATGAATAGAATTGAACCAAATTTTTTGTGTATATGTATGACTATGGCTAGTTGGTCTTCCCTGAATTTGAAAAAAATCCACCGGAAGGGGACGCTGCAATCGCGATTTTTGTGCCATTTTCAATATTGTACCGACCAGAAGTACATGAAGTTATGCATCGAATTGAACGAAATTTTTTGTGTAAGTGTATGGCTATGGCTAGTTGGATCGCCCTGAATCTGAAAAAAATCTGCCGGAAGGGGGCGCTGCAATACCGAATTTTATGCTATTTTCAATATTGCACCACATAAAAGTGTATGAAGTTAGTTCTAGAACTGAACTAAACATTTTGTATATGATTATTTGTTGGTAAGGCAAATAAGTCCTCCCTGAATTTGAAAAAAAAAATCTGCTTATCATTCTATTGTCCATCGGCTCGTGCAGAGACGGAAATTCATTTTTACTCCGATTAATTGATTGAAGCAGAAATTTAAGATGAAAATGAAAGTTGGTAAGGTATTGAATTAAAATTATTAAAGCATTAAAATGAGTAACTATTTCTTTTTAATATTAAAATGTATGTATGAGATAGAAGAAAGTTTTGGGATTGGCACATCCAACTAGTTTTTTTATAGGGGTTTAATAATTTTTTGGCAAACTGGAGCCGGGCCAAGGTCAGGCTTGCACTGTTTTTCTACATAAAAGCGAGATGGGTCATAACTAGACTTAATTGTTCATGAAACGTGTTTGGCAGATAAGATGATTTGTAAAAAGTATTAGAAGGGAGAAAGAATTTCTGTTAACGTACCCTTTGGAAATATACTGCTTGGTGTTGCTTAAATTCATTACTCAACAACATGAAAGTTTGACACATTTTCTGACTAATTTTAACTGTAAAGGTACAAAATTGACAAGCCTGACTTTGAAGAGATTTGGAATCGAATAGTACATTTTATTTTTGTTAATTAAGATATTTGTATATAGGGTAACATCCCCAGTAATTGGCATGCACCAGTGATTGGCACATCCTACAAACATGTCCTAAAATAAGATTTATATCCAGTCTTTTAAAAATGCAAGATCATGTACCAGTTATATGCTCATTTACGTTAAAGATTATAACATTGATTTATGCTACTAGATGATAATAGTGCCTAGGAAAGAGAAACAATTATGTCTTGTATCAAATTAGCCATTTTTGTTGCAAATGCTTCTTCATTGACTTAAGGAGGGCATGCTTTTCAATTAATTATTATCTGATTTATAATGGATTTTAAATTTTAATTGACAACAGTTTTGTTTAGTTAAAAAGGGTTACTTTAATTGTGTAAAAGTATTTTCGACACAAATATTTGGATTTCTGAATTAATGATAGATGCCAATTAATGGTGCTTCAAATTTGCTAGTTCCAAGTAATTGGCACCTATTCCAATTACAAGGAATTAGCAAGTAATTTGAGATTAAAACACTTATTTTGGAAGTACTTTTAAAGTTATAGACTAATTTTGTTTATAATTTGTTTTTATTTGAAAATGTGGAATATTATCAATAATTGGAATCCATTAAAGCTTCATATGACAATTACTGGGGACAGCATGACAATTACTGGGTATTAATATAAGTATATTGTATTGTTTTAAAGTGTTCACATTTCAGACTAATATGCTGATTTCTTACTCTCAAAAACCTGAAATATGGCATCTTCATCTACAGTAAATTCATTTAAAGCGATTGAACCCAATGCAAAATGTGAAGTTTTTTAAAATATAAACATGTGCCAATTACTGGATCACAAGGTGTCATTCATTGGTGCTCTAGGTGCCAATTACTGGTGATTTCAGCAACTTTTTATAAATATATTTTTATAAAAATACTTTAATTTTTTTTTTTCCTTTTAGCGGGAAAAATAGATGCACAGATATGCATTCTTTGATTTAAAAGTATTTCCAAGTAAATATCTTATTTCATTGTAATGAAAATTGAAGTAAGTTTAAAGACAAATTCTTAATGTGCCAATTACTGGGGATGTCACCCTACTTGTTGACATATAAGAAATTCGTGTCACGTGATTTCAGATTTTTCTCCTTCTCAATGTTTTGCTTTCGGAAATTCTTTTCAAAACGCTAAATTTCACATTATTTTCTTAAATTGCTTGTATCAAAAAAAAAAAAAAAAAAAAAAAAAAAAAGACAACGCCATTCCATTGCATTGTTTCTGAATAAAAGCACCTGTTAATCTCATGCGTTTCCGAAAAGAAATGAATATAGCAATGCATAAGAAAATAGCTCCTCTAGATTTGAGAAAATTTTTGATAAAATGATATAGAAGTATTTTCATAAATCTAGTTTTTATTACACAGCTTCAAAAAATATGATAATTTTAACTTTTTTTTTATTTTATTCTAAACCATATTAATTTTTGAGTGCATCTTTATTTGAATGTTGAAAGTCTAAGAATCTAAGTGATCATTAATGTTTTTATTAGTGTATTTTCTGTAAAATCACCCCATAAATTTATAAGCAATAATCTTTAAAAAAAAATCTTAATTGTATGATAAAAATCTGAATCTTTTCGAAATAATAGAAATTATGTCGGGCCTGATCAGGCCGGGCTCGGACCGACTTTTGAATTTTATAACGGGGCGGGACAAAATAACATTTATTCGATCCGGGCCGAGACGAGACTGGAAATTTCAGCCCGTCCAGACCTCTAGTCAGGTCTTTAACCTTTAGGAAACCGTTCCGAGTTCGGATCTTACTTTTTTATACAAAACTTGACAAGACCTTTTTTCCCCTTCCATATCGGGGCTGACGTGGATTTTGTTCTTCTAGAGGTCCGCCCGGATTTAAATTTTCATGCCCAGGCTCCAAAAGCAATTCAATTTTAATCCAACCCAAACTCGCTAAAATAAAAAAAAATCTGCCCTAATACCGAATAACCTGATACAAAACAGACCAACAAATCCAAATTAAAACTAGTCGTTGGGGGCCACCGTAATACTTACCCATCATGGAAATGTATATGAAAATAAAACATGTGAAACTATTTATACAATGCATTGCAATTCATAAACAAAATTTAAATATTGTTAATATACATAGTAATGCTATATTAAAGAACTGCTGATGTACCAATTTCGACAAATTATATAAAACACCAAACTACTCAAGTAGTACCGAACTGCGTAAAAGAAACATCCTTATAACTCCAAAAATAATAATTCTATTAACTAACAATTAACTGCGTCAGATTGAGCGTCTCATTTCCAATTAAAATATACTTCTGAATTGAAATTTGAATGAAATACAGGGTCATGAAAAATCGAAGAATGTGGAAAACAAGATTACAAATATCTCGGCAACTAATAATCCGATCGACTTCGTTTTATATGCAAAATGTGTGTTATTTTATTGCCTTTTACGTCCATTCCTTAGAACAAAAAAATTCGAAAATTTTTATATACCTTTCATCAGAACGAATTTTTCGAGAGTCCGAAAAAAATAGTTCCGGATAATCGAGGTTGCTGATATTAAATAGGGTTCGTCCCACTCTTACATACTAACTACATACAAAATTTCAAGTCTCTATCTCAATTTGTTCGGGAGATAGAGCGTTTACAGACAGACAGACAGACAGACAGACGGCAAAATTTTTTTTCTAAAAATATGTTTTTCGGAATCTCCACTATCTAAAACGTGTAAATCCGTCAAAAATTTTTTTTCGATTTTCAAAACGATTGCAAGACTTACCCTATACTACGTATGATGGGTAAGTAACAAAATCAATCTATATTTAAAGGTAATTGGCCGTAAAATCGATCGATATTTAAAGGTAATTTAAAGGTAATCCCAGTTTATACCGGATCCAAATGTGTCAAAACCCAAAAGAAAAAAAATGCCCCGAATCCGAAATGTTAAAAGTCAACCCGACCCATAATGTATCAATCCGAACCCAAAAATTACATATTATGTCAAATCGAGCCTTTGCTCGAACACGGCACAAACATTTTTGTCGTTCTGAAATTGAAATGAAAAAATGAATTCATGTATTTCAATCCAATTGTAAAATGTATTTTACAACTTTAACATGAATGTCATAATTTATATAGAAAAAATCTAGTATATACACTTTAGTGAAAACCTATTCGTAAGTGAGCCTGCTCAAACACGGTCTGCAGCAAAAAAATATAAATCTACCCGGTCTACTGAAAACAAGTGGAAATAGCCCGACTCGCAATTTAAAAGAAAAAAAAATCCCCTTACCAAACTTTTTAATTAACCCAGATCTCCACCTTGTTCTTGGCGCAACATATGTCTAATGTTGGAAAATATTCCGAACATTTAATTGGCGCGAGTTCTAAACCTCATCATTAAATTTTAGCTTTAGCTGTCTCAACATTTAATTCAGGTAAGCAAAAGGAATAAATAAATATTCTCTTACCTTTTGTAGATATCCAGTTCAGGTATACCGGCTAATCCAGGGATGTGGTGCACGATCTAGTTGTGGCATTTTTATTTAACAGTGTATATCCATTTGTTCTCGTTGAATGATGTTACGTGCCCCATTTCTTAATAAATCCGTGTAGCACTCATGAAGAGGCAATCTTAATAATTACTACTAATTTTAAGAAAGAAATAAAGAATATTTAATATAGCATATTAGGCGGAGCAGCAAACACTTATGACCTCTCGGTGCGAGAGTCAAATATAGAGTAAGTAACATATGCTTAATTACATTACAAAACATTAACAACAAGCACACTTACACATTATGGTGCAATCAGCTAATTAATTTTAATGGGTTATTTTTTAAAGTCAAAGAATAAAGCATACTAAAAAAGTCTATCAGTTAGTAATATTGTTTATGTATAAAATTCTGGAAACACTTTCTGATGACTGGAAATATTGCATATGTCTTCTGTAACTTCCACATGGCACGGAAAAACACGGAACTAAGTTTCGATAATCATTAGTGTGAATTCTAACTTAATGATGTTTTTCGTTCTTATCGCACCAGATGCGAGAGTTCGTTAAGTATCTTGATTCGGGGATTATTAGATCGGAAAATATATTTCAACATGTTCCCCCTTAAGCCCCTAATCAAGATTGTTTCGTAGTTTCAACCTTTCTCTGTTTTCTTGAAACTGAGGTTTGGGTTCTGGTTTGGTTAGGATGTCCGCCAGCATCGATTTACTTGGACAGTAACACATTTCTATCGTTCCATTTCTTTCATTTGCTTGATCAAGTGATATTTTAAATCAATATGTTTCGATTTATTAGTGTATTTTTCTGTTTGTATCATTTTTATGCATGATAAATTATCTTCGTAGACTGTTAGAGGAAGATTTTGGGGTAAATGCAAGTCTTCCAACAGCTTTAATATCCACATTAGTTCTTGTATGGCACTCGCTGCTGCTACATACTCAGCTTCTGCTGAGGATTGTGCAATACATTTTTGACGTTTTGTTATCCACTGAATGAGAGTATTTCCTACAAGAAATAAATTCCCGGATGTTGATCTTCGAGTTTGTGTATCACCGGCCCAGTCGGCATCGGTGTACACTTCCAAAATTGGTGCATGTTCGGTGTTTATTACTAAATTCAGATCTTTGCTGTGATACAAATATCGGATCAAGCGTTTGACACCCTTCCAGTCCTTTTCGGTCGGGTTTTCGTTTTTCCTGCTCAAGACATTTACGGCCAATAATATGTCTGGCCTTGTAATCGTAGCAATGTATAATAACGCGCCGATCGCCTAACGATATTTTGTGTTATTAGGCATGGGATTCTCATCTTTATCTGATTTTAAGAAACCCGTTTCCATAGGTGTTCCGTAAGGTTTTGATTCTTCCAGATTAAAATTTTTCACGATTTCCAAAATTTTAGATGTTTGGTTAAGATTGAAGCCATTCGGTGTTCTCTTAATTTTTATCCCAAGATAATTATTGATTTCACCTAAATCTTCAAGTGCATACTGTTCCTTTAATTTATTTATGACATCATTTATTTGAGCATTGTTTCCTGCTATGAGTATATCGTCTACATAGACAACTATGTAGACTGTGTTTTCCCCCTGTCCTCGGGTAAACAGGCAGGTGTCTGCCTTTCTTTGCGTAAAACTCAATTCTTTAAGAGATTCGCTAATTTTTGTGTACCAGGCCCGAGCTGCTTGTTTCAGCCCATATATTGCCTTCCGGAGTTTACAAACTTTTTCCGGTTCGCTTGCGTTCACATACCCTTCGGGTTGTGACATATACACCAATCAACCCGAATCCAACTCTCAGAAATTAAACCTTATCCCGGAACGGAACAGAACCGAATTTGAAAAAATGTAATTGAATTACATTTCTTTTAATTCCGTTCGTTGAATGAACTGACCCAAACCCGACCCACAGCAGAAAGGTCAAGGCGATTCGAACACGACTCACTGCAAAATTTAGAAATAATGCCCCCCCCCCCCCCAGCAATGAAAATCATTACCTCCCGCCCGAACCTCCAAATTTTTAAATCGCTTCCCCTTGAGGATTCTGCTCTTCCACCCTTGAATCAGAAAAGAGCGTTCTTCTAAGAATTGCATTTAAAACCACTTTATTTTTCAAATATTCGACTATAAAAATTTATTTGACCCCTGAGCATGTAGTATTGTCCTTCTTCCGATCTGGACCCAAAAATTTCATTGGAAATCAAACCAAAACACGACCAAAAAATTTTCGTTGATTTAGAACCGAAATGAAAGAAAAATAATCCATATTTTAATGAAACTATGAAATGTCGACATTTATATTTCTAATATCAGTTTTATCCTTTATGTAGAAAATAAATATCTAATATACACTCGTTAATACTAAAATAACTGTAGATCCTCTAAAGAACGGAAGCAGCGAAATAAAGATGTCTAAATTGTTGAAAAGTGTTCGTTAAATAGAGGTATCTTTTATTCGAGACAATCCATGTGGAGATTTTAATGTACATGTTAACACTTACGAATAGCAATTTTCAACGTAAAATCTTAAATATTCATAATTAATTTCATTCGAAGTGTCAGTTATGGCGTTTATATAGTTTCATTTTATAATGTCTTCGATATTTTCTTTTATAATACTTTTTTAAACTATTTTCCCCCATAACGAAGAAAATATTTAGACCTTTCATTTAAAATATCGGGTCGAACCGAATCCTTCTTGCGAGATTGTAAATCATGTATGAAACGGATCTGAATTTAAAATAATGTAAATTAATTTGACCCGAAAAAAAAAAAAATTGCAGAGAAAAGCAGATAAAATGTAGAATTCCACTCGGTCCGAAAGAAAAATGTTAAAATCAACTCGACCAGTAGTAAAAAAGTTACAAATCAACTTGACCGAAACCAAACCAACGTCAATAAAATAGTACTCAACCCAACCCCCCCCCCCCCCTCCCACAAAAAAAATAGAAATCAACCAGACCCAATACCAACCAGCAGCAATAAAGAAAGAGAACCGGACCCCAACCCAACCCGCAGCGGCAAATTAGAATTGAATCTGACTCAAACACGACTCGCAGCGAAAAAATTAGGATTTAACCAGAACAACGGCAAAAAAAAAAGAAAGTAAAGCGGAACGAAACCCGACCCGCAACAAAAAAAAATTAGCCCCGACCCTACCCAGCATGAAAAAAATTGTCCCGACGCGAGCTGCAGGTGCCATTGGAATCTCAAAATTTCTGAAAAGTCCCCCCCCCCCTTTTTGAGGAGTCTCCAGACAGGGCCATTGCTAAGACTTTTTATTGGTGAGGGAGAAGACCTTAAATTGCCAAGTCAAATTTTCATATTTGCCAACTTGTTTTATAATTTTGCAAAGTTACCACACTTAGAAAATGTAATACAGTTCTTATTTGTAAAAAGTTTAATAATATTCCCAATTAGAGTTGAAACTTTTGCAAGTTCTATCAAAAATAGGAAATATATTACAGTTTTTATTAAAATGTTATTTAAATTTGCCAAGTGTAAACAACATTAGCGAATGTTTGGGGGAGGAGGCTCAACCCCCCCCCCTTGGCGAGGCCACTGTCTCCAGATCTGCCCTTTGTACCAGGACAAACAAAAACTGCTAAAAACAGCAAAATCGTCTAAAAATTTTAAAATGTTGTATTGAGTTGTCACCCATTAAATATATACGAACTTGTACAGTTTGTAAATATCTCGACAAATCTTGTCCACGATACTTTGTATGATGTTTTGGAATATGCAAAAGTCTTCTGCTCGATAGATGGTGCATTAGTTGATCGTCGACAAAAAACTCCA
Source organism: Maratus speculifer (assembly GCA_964019185.1). Classification (NCBI taxonomy): domain Eukaryota; kingdom Metazoa; phylum Arthropoda; class Arachnida; order Araneae; family Salticidae; genus Maratus; species Maratus speculifer. The sequence continues at coordinate 59,868,428 of OZ025291.1, read as the reverse complement.
AAGAAGGAACAATTCTGAAAAGTATTAGAGAATAAAATTTGCTGAATAGCATACTTTTAAAAAAGGCTATATTTTGCCTTACAGTTTCATTATTTTTACTTTTATATTATAGCTAGCGGCCCGCCCTCGCTTTTTTTCGGATAGAGCAAGTCGCCCAGTCCCCTTCCACTACTGATACCGCAAATTGTTACTACCACTTCATCTCATTAAATTCAACTACACTAGCCCCCTGACTGCCCAGCCAAAGGGTAATATTGTAATGTTGTTTTCTCTGTAACTTTAAAAAATATTAAAAAAAAAGATGTTTTTTCCAACCTGATACAAAATATGTTATTAGTATCGGTGTATAATCTTTGATAGCATCAATCCTAACTTAATTTTTGAGAACTGGGTTTTATTTGAGGAATTATACTAATTTAAATATTGCTTATGTTGTAGTGAAACCTGCAGCTTAGTGTGTGAAAAAATCAGCCGGCGGCAGTCAGGAGGCTAGAAACATTACCCTCCTTTTAGATAGTCGGATAAAAAGTAACCTATATGTTAATCTGAGGTTCTAAGGTGTCATATACCTCCATACAAAAATTTCATAAAAATCGATCTATCCGTTCTTGAGTTATAAATGGTGTAACTAACACGACTTTGTTTCATGTATATAGATTATAGAAGCTCGTTCCGACTTCTCACGTGTATTAAAGAAAAATTTCAAGTTATAAATTTTTACACACACACTCATAACCTAATAATTAAAATGCCGTCTCTGACATTGACTGATAATTCCCGTGCCCCAGTGACGCATACATCACATATTATATTGCAGCCTAGCCAAGAGGGGTGAACGACGACCACACGATTTTTTTCTTATACTTACATTTTTAAATTCATGATAACTTTCGAATAGAAAGTCCGAATCGAATAATTTAAAAAGTCATATAAACGTATTAAATCAGTCTTGATTATGAAGTAATTTATTTTGATAAGGATTAATATGAAGGTAAAAATAGAGGGCTTTTACAGAGACGGCATTTTAATTATTTTTTAGATAAAAAAAAAAAACACTTATTGTGACTTAACTATAACAGTTAGACATATGCTGACGCGACATTTTTTGTAGGTAATTATATGTTAGCAAAGTCGTAGTACATTATTTTGTTCTATAGTCAACAGTATTCGCAGCGCACGCCATGTAAGGATTTTTTAAGGTCATTTTTATACACCTTGCGTTACATTGTTGACATTTTAGTATGGATCCCTTCATTTTTTTGAAAATATAATATAGCCTATGTTCATCGGAAATAGTGTAGCTTCCTAAGGGAGAAAGAATTTTTCAAATCCGTCAAGTAGTTTCGGAGTCTATTCAATTCAAACAAACAAACAATCAAATATTTCCTCTTTATAATTTTATGTTAAATTAAATAAGTAATATTTATTCCTGGGCTTAGTGAAAAGTCCGCATTTGGAATGGTAGAAAACGTTACAATTTTAAATATTTGACCCTAAAAAAAAAAAAAAAAAAAAAAAAAAAAAAAAATCTCCCGCTTTATATTTGATGCTCACTACTCTTTAAAATATTTACTATGTGTTATAACTTTTTTGAAAACTCAAAAACAATCGTTTTGTGATTTGTTTTTTTAATTTTAATTAATTCGCGTTTCAGCATTTCTTTTTCTTTTTTAATAATTGCTAAATAGTTTTAAAAATTAAAACACACGCTTTTATATCAGGTCGGACTAAAAAGTTTATTTATTTATTTATGTATTTTTTTTTGGGGGGGGGGGGGGGAAGGTTACATAAATCATATGTGTTTCAGTTATTGTCATGTGTCTACGGTGTCAGGTAACTTTTAATTTCTCAAATTGCTTTTGATTCGTTTATCCAGCGTTTTATTTTGATCCTATAAAGCGGCGACTACATCCTATGTTCACGGGAAATAGTGTAGCTTTCCAAAGGTGAAAGAATTTTTCAAATCCATCAAGAAGTTTCGGAGCCTATTCAATTCAAACAGACAAATAATCGAATCTTTCCTCTTCATAATATTAGTATAGATAAAAAATGATAAATTTTTGCAATTCCTTGTCTTTACAAATATACATCTATGTTACATTAAAATAAATGTATCACGCAGGATAAATTTCCAATTTTTAACGACTGTTAAAAGTGCATCTTTTTCCTTAAAAGTAATAAATATTAAAAAATAAATAATATTATTTCACTAATAAATATTTCAAACAAAACTAATAAATATTTCAAACAAGTTGATCAATAATTTTAAAGTTACTAATCTTTAAAACTTTTCTGACTTTAATTTCTACTTATTTTTGATAAAAACTGTTTTTCGAACTTAAAATGCTAATTTGTCAAATATTTTATGCATGCATAGCAATAAGACATATATAACATAAACCAGTTCTAGTATTTTTTGATTATGTAAATTTATTAATAGTTCTATTAACTGAAAAAATACGTAGAAAAGAAAGCCTTTTTTTATTGTTTTACTTAATAATATTAGACTAAAATCGAGTGCCTAGTATCGTATAGTACCAAAAACAAGCCCGGAAGCATATGAAAAGAAAATTGCGCACGGGGCAAAGTTTCAATTTAGCGTCCTCTCCCCCAACTTTTTCTTGTAATGGCCAAAAAAAGACGTTTATAGTATAAATGTGGCGCCCTCTCCTCTTTCGGACAGCGCTGAATATGTCCCCTCCAAATGTACCCTCGCAGCGCCGTGTGAAAAAAAGGGGGGAGCAAAGGGGGCGGTTGCCCCGGCTGCGTAAATTTATGGGGCGCCAAATTTATACTACAAACGTCATTTTTAGTCTGTCACAAGAAAAAGTTCAGGGAATGGGACGCCAAATTGAAACTGCCCCGAGCGCAGTTTTCTCTTCGCACACCACTGCCCCCCCCCGTTTCATATATTCTGCAGGTTGTATAAGGCAATTTTTAATTTTCAAATGTAGCCCCTTGTCCTTTTAAAGGTACCTATCTATTTCACAAAAGTTCCAATTATAAGCATCCTTTAAAATTATCAAAATTTCCTTTCTGCTAAAGGAGAACTTACTGTAATTTGTATCAAATCTATGTTCTTTTGTATGAACTTGAAAAAAATATATATATACAAATGAAATGTACTATTTTCTTCTTTGAAAGTTAGCTAAAACTTAAAAATAATATTAATTTATAAAAATTAAGAGTTTGAAATCGTCTTTTTTTTTTTTTTTCAAGAATAATACTGTTAAATTTTACCAATAATCGTTGAAAAAATTAAATCCAATGTTTCAAAAGGAGGGTTTTATTTCAACGCATTACTATACTCCAATCACGACAAAAAACGCAATGAAAGGAAGTGATTTCCTTACATTTGCTAAACTGCATCGGTGTTAACCAATCAAAGTTTTAAAAGGGCGGGGATTTCAGATTCTTGGCGCAGGCGGGCCGCATATAATTAAAACACATTTTTCGTACCATATTCGATCAAAATCTTTTCGAATTTTGCTCAGCCTAATTGCAGTAGAAATATGGAAAGCATATCATTGGAAAGCTTAAACCCTAATATTCCGTGAAGCGTTTTTAATTTTTTCTGAATTTTGCTGAAATGGATTTTATAAGAGTAAAAAGGGCACAACACCTCAAATTTCACTGAATCCAAAATTTAAAGTGTCCTCAGAATTAAACTACAACGAAAATCAGAAAAGTACAAACTAGCCCGGTAATAGAATGTCCTCAGCTATCCTGAGAAAAAAAATCATTTAAAAATATTGAAAATTAAGCGAGATATTAGAAAAGAACGCTCCCATAGACTTTACATTAGCGCTCGGCTTTTACCGCGTGACTAGTGTGTGCTCTTAAGAGCGCACAATAGTCACAGAAAAATTACTCAAAAAGACCCGGATGACCATGTAAAGTCTATGGGAGCGTTCTTTTCTAATATCTCACTCAAATTTTAATATTTTTGCATGATTTTTTTGCACAAGATAGCTGAGGGCAATCCACAACCGGGCTAGTTTTTACTTTTTCGATTTTGGTTATATATTTTTTATATTACGATAGTTTCTGTTTCAGAACCGGTTTAAACCGGTTTCGAAAGGTAAAGTAATTTTTTAAAGAAAATCTGAAACAAAAATTGAAAAAGTAAAAACTAGCCCGATTGTGGATTGCCCTCAGCTATCTTGTGCAAAAAAATCATGCAAAAATATTAAAATTTGAGCGAGATATTAGAAAAGAACGCTCCCATAGACTTTACATGGTCATCCGGGTCTTTTTGAGTAATTTTTCTGTGACTATTGAGGGCTGCCCTCAATAGTCACAGAAAAATTACTCTCGTCAGCAAATATAACTTTATTCCAGTAATCAGAATTTTTATTTATGTTGGATTTTGCGAAAGCTAGTCTGAGTTTTCTATTCTTTTCTTTTACGAAGAATTTTTTCCTGGCTACTCTATCGTGATATCCAGCAGATCGAATTACCCTTCTAATAGTCTCAGGATTAACAATTATTCCTTATAATGCTTGTAAATCAGCAGCAACTTTTGAAGCACTATTTCTTGGATTTTTTTTAATGTTTCGAACGATAATTCGCTTTATTCCATTGGATAGCTTGGATGGTCGGCCAGGTCTTCTTTTATCCTGAATCATATGATTCTTTTTATATCGTTTAATGATATTGAAAACTGTTGAACGACTCAAGTTAACTGCTTCAGCAGTTTTTCTACTATATTTTCCACGTTCAATATGCAAATTAATAACTAATTTTCGAATTTCGGGCGAAGTTTCTTTTCGTTTAGCATTCATGGCTACACAGAGCTAAAAAAACACAAAAATTCCAAAACAAACTGGAAAGAAATACTGCAGACGATTTTATAAATTATTGCCAATTGCTTTTAAGTAAAAATAAAACCCCAAAAAATATTTTTATTGCTTATTTCAGACGATTTTTGTTGCATATATAATGGTGTCCCATCACTTATATGAGCTATTTTTTGCTCCGTTCTAAACATTTGTACTTTTATTAAATTAATATTTTAATATTTTGACAAAATGTATGTTATGTAATAATCTTTACTAAATTTAAGTATGAAACACACCCACATAAAATGTGTACATGTTTTTTAAATTTATTTGATTAGTTTCCTTTTGTAAAGCACAAGCGTCCCATCACTTATGTGAGACACTGTAAATCTACCCGACAAACTGAAAACAAGTGGAAATAGCCCGACTCGCAATTTAAAAGAAAAAAAAATTCCCTTACCGAACTTTTAACACAGATCCCCACCTTGTTCTTGGCGCAGCATATCTCTAAAAGATCTTTGCGCCGTAAAACCCCATTCAATCGACCAACCAATCAACCCGAATCCAACTCTCAGAAGTTAAACCTTATCCCGGAACGGAATAGAACCGAATTTGAAAAAATAATATAATTGAATTACATTTCTTTTAATTCGGTTCTTTGAATGAACTGACCCAAACCCGACCCACAGTAAAAAGGTCAAGGCGATTCGAACACGACTCACTGCAAAATTTAGAAATAATCCCCCCCAGCAATGAAAATCATTACCTCCCGCCCGAACATCCAAATTTTTAAATCGCTTCCCCTTGAGGATTCTCTTCTTCCACCCTTGAATCAGAAAAGAGCGTTCTTCTAAGAAGTGCACTTAAAACAACTTCATTTTTCAAATATTCGACTAAAATAATTTATTTGACCCCTGAGCGTATGGTATTGTCCTTCTTCCGATCCGGACCCGAAAATTCCATTGGAAATCAAACCAAAACACGACCAAACAATTTTCATTGTTTTAGAACCGAAATGAAAGAAAAAAAAAATTCAAATTTAAATGAAAGTATAAAATGTCGACAGTTATATTTCTAATATCAATTTTATCCTTTATATGGAAAATAAATATGCAATATACACTCGTTAATATTAAAATAACTGTAGATCCTCTAAATAACGGAAACAGCCAAATAGAGATGTCTAAATTGTTGAAAAGTTTTCGTTAAATAAAGGTATCTTCTATTCCAGACAATCCATATGGAGATTTTAATGTAGATGTTAACACTTACGAATAGCAATTTTCAACGTAAAATCTTAAATATTCATAATTAATTTTTTTCGAAGTGTATGTTATGGCGTTTATATAGTTTCATTTTATAGTGTCTTCGATATTTTCTTTTATAATACTTTTTTAAAATATTTTCTCGCATAACGAAGAAAATATTTGGACCTTTCATTTGAAATATCGGGTCGAACTGAATCCTTCTTGCGAGATTGTAAATCCAGTATGAAACCGATCCAAATTCAAAATAATGTAAATTAATTTGACCCGAAAACAACAACAACAACAGCAAAAAAATGCAGAGAAAAGCAGATAAAAAGTAGAATTCCCTCGGTCCGCAAGAAAAATGTAAAAATCAACTCGGCCAGTAGTAAAAAAGTAAGAAGTCAACGACCGAAACCAAACCAGCGTCAATAAAATAGTACTCACCCCCCCCCCCCACACACACACACACAAAAATAGAAATTAACCAGACTCAATTCCAAACAGCAGCAATAAAGAAAGAGAACCGGACCCCAACCCAACCCGCAGCGGCAAAGTAGAATTGAACCTGACTGAAACACGACTCGCAGCAAAAAAATTAGGATTTAACCAGAACAACGACAAAAAAATGAAAGTAAAGCGGACCGAAACCCGACCCGCAACAAAAATTTACCCCCACCCTACCCATGATGAAAAAAAAATTGTCTCGACACGAGCTGCAGGTGCGATTGGAATCTCTGAATTTCTGAAAAGTCCCCCCCCCCTCTTTTTGAGGAGTCTCCAGATCTGCCCTTGTACCAGTGTAAACAAAAACTGCTAAAACAGCAAAATCGTCTAAATATTTTACAATGTTGTATTGAATTGTCACCCATTAAATATATACGAACTCGTAAAGTTTGTATATATCTCGACAATCTTGTCCACGATACTTTATATGATGTTTTGGAATATGCAAAAGCCTTCTGCTTGATAGATGCTGCGTTAGTTGATCGTCGAAAAAAAAACTGTAAAGAAGAAACAATTCTGAAAAGTATTAGATAATAAAATTTGCTGAATAGCAGACTTTAAAAAAAGGCTATATTTTGTCTTACAGTTTCATTATTTTTACTTTTCTCTTGTAACTAGCGGCCCGCCCTCGCTTTTCTACAGGCAGAGCAAGTCGCCCAGTCCCCCGCCACTACTGATACCGCAAATTTTTACTACCACTTCATTTCATTAAATCCAACTACTAAAAACATTACCCTCCTTTTAGGTAGTCAGATAAAAAGTAGCCTATATGATAATCAAAGGTATCAGATACCTCCATACAAAAATTTCATAAAAATCGATCTATCCGTTCCGTTCGTGAGTTATAAATGGTGTAACCAACACGACTTTGTTTTATGTATATAGATTACAGCAGCCCATTCCGGCTTCTCACGGGTATTAAAGAAAAATTTCAAGTTATAAATTTTTACACACACACTCATAACCTAATAATTTAAATGCCGTCTCTGATATTGACTCCCCTCCCGTGCCCCCTACATCACATATTATATTGCAGCCTAGCCGAGCGGGTTGAACGACAACCACGCGACTTTTTTCTAATACTTACATTTTTAAATTCGTGATATCTTTCGAATGGAAAGTCCAAATCGAATAATTAAAAAAGTCATATAAAGGTATTAAATCAGTCTTGATTATGAAGTAATTTATTTTGATAAGGATTAATATTAAGGTAAAAATAAAGAGCTTTTACAGAGACGGCATTTTAGTTTTTTTTAAATAATAAAAACACTTATTTTGACGTAACTATAAGAGTTAGACATATGCTGACGCGACATTTTTTGTAGATAATTATATGTTAGCAAAGTCGTAGTACATTATTTTGTTCTATAATCAATAGTACTCGCAGCGGACGCGATGTAAGGATGTTTTAAGTTCATCTTTCTACACTTTGGGTTACATTATTGGCATTTTAGTAAGAATCCCTACATTTTTTTGAAAATATAAATATAGCCTATGTTCACCGGAAATAGTGCAACTTTCCAACGGTGAAAGAATTTTACAAATCCGTCAAGTAGTTTCGGAGCCTATTCAATTCAAACAATCAAATATTTCCTCTTTATAATTTTATATTAAATTAAATAAGTAATATTTATCCCTGGGCTTAGTGAAAAGTCCGCATTTGAAATGGTAGAAAACGTTACAATTTTAAATATTTGACCGCTCCCCGTAAAAAAAAAAAAAAAAAAAAAAAAAAAAATCCTCCTGCTTTATATTTGATGCTCACTACTCTTTAAAATATTTACTATCTGTTATAACTATTTTGAAAACTCCAAAACAAGCGTTTTGTGATTTGTTTTTTAATTTTAATTAATTCGCGTGTCAGCATTTATTTTCCTTTTTTAATGATTGCTAAATAATTTTAAAAATTAAAACCCACGCTTTTATATCAGGTCGGACTAAAAAGTTTAAATGTTTTTTTTTTTTTTTTTTTTGGGGGGGGGAAGGATGGTTGCATAGTTACCATTTTCATATGTGCTTCAGTTATTGTCTAGAGTGTCAGGTAATTTTTAATTTCTCAAATTGCTTTTGATTCGTTTATCCAGCGTTTTATTTTGATCCATTTAAGCGGCGACTATAGCCTATGTTCACCGGAAATAGTGTAGCTTTTCAAAGGTGAAAGAATTTTTCAAATCCGTCAACTAGTTTCGGAGCCTATTCAATTCAAACAAACAAACAATAAAATATTTCCACTTTATAATATTAGTATAGATAAATAATGATAAATTTTTGCAATTCCTTGTCTTTGCGAATATAACTTTATGTTATATTAAAATAAAATGTACCACGCAAGATAAATTTCCAATTTTTAACGACTGTTAAAAGTACATCTTTTTCCTAAAAAGTAATATATATTAAAAATATCTCTTTAAAGTTTCCAACAAGTTGATCAATAATTTTAAAGTTTTAAATCTTTAAAACTTTCTGACTTTAATTTCTACTTATTTTTGATAAAAACTGTTTTCAAACTCAAAATGCTAATTTGTCAGATATTTTATACATGTATAACAGTAGGACATATATAACATAAACAAGTACTAGTATTTTTTGATTATGTGAATTTATTAATTGTTAACTATTTTAACTGTAAAAATACTAAGAAAAGAACGCATTTTTTTTTACTATTTTACTTAATAATACTAGACTAAAATCGGGTGCCTATAGTTTCGTATAGTACCAAAAACAAGCCCAAGGGCATATGAAAAGAAAATTGCGGAGCAAAGTTAAAAGTTAGCGTCCTCTCCCCCAACTTTTTCTTGTAATGGCCAAAAAATGGCATTGATAGTATAAATGTGGCGCCCCCCCCCCTCTTTCGAAAGACGCTGAATAAGTCCCCTCCACATGTACCCTCGCAGCGGCGTGCGAAAAGAAGGGGGAGGCAAAGGGGGCGGTTGCCCCGGCTGTGTAAATTTAGGGGGTGCTAAATTTATATTATTGCCTTCCTTTTTAGTCTGTCACAAGAAAAAGTTCAGGGAATGGGACGCCAAACTGAAACTTTGCCCCGAGCACAGTTTTCTCTTCGCATACCACTGCCCCCCCCCCTTTCATATATTTTGCAGGGTGAATAAGGAAATTTATAAATTCCAAATGCAGCCCCTTGTCCTTTTAAATATACCTATCTATTTCACAAAAGTTCCAATTATAAGCAGCCTTTAAAATTATCAAAATTTCCTTTCTGCTAAAGAGAAACTTTCTGTAATTTGTATAAAATTTACCCTTTTTTGTATGAACTTGAAAAAATATATATATACGAATGAAATGCATAATTTTCTTCTTTGGAAGTTATCTAAAACTTAAAAATAGTATTAATTCATAAAAATAAACAATTTGAAATCGTCATTTTTTTCCAAGAATAATACTGTTAAAATTTACTAATAATCGTTGGAAAAATTAAATCCAATATTTCGAAAGGAGGCGTTTATTTCAACGCATTGCTATAATCCAATCACCACAAAAAACGCAAGGAAAAGAAGTGATTTCTTTACATTTGCTAAACTGGATTGATGATAACCAATCAAAGTTTCAAAAGGGCGGGATTTGGCGCAGGCGGAGATCATATAATTATAACACATTATTTGTTCCATTTTTGGTCAAAATCTTTCCAAATTTTGCTCATCCTAATAGCAGTAGAAATATGGAAAGCATATCATTGGAAAGCTTAAACACTAATCTTTCGTGAAGCGTTTTTAATTTTTTCTGAGTTTTGCTGAAATAGATTTTATAAGACTAAAAAGGACACAACACCTCGAATTTCACTGAATCCAAAATTTAGAGGGTCCTCAGAATTAAACTACAACGAAAATAAAAAAAGTACAAACTAGCCCGGTAATAGAATGTCCTCAGCTATCCTGTGAAAAAAAAATAATGTAAAAATATTAAAATTTTAGCGAGATATTAGAAAAGAACGCTCCCATAGACTTTACATTAGCGCTTGGCTTTTACCGCGTGACTAGTGTGTGCTCTTAATGGAAAAGCCATGTGACGGCGTTTCCTGGTTGCAAAAGTAGAAAAGGCGGAGTAAGTGTAAAAAATAAAGAGTTTAAGTGTCAATTAGAATTTTTTGGCAATTAATACCAAAATAGTCAAAGAAATAAGAATTAAGAGCTCCCTTGTGGCAAAAACAGAAAGTAAAAGGATGATGAATAGGGATCAATATTTTTTATTCATTTTTTTCTACATTATTTAAGTTCAGTTCCATAGTTTTACTTTTATTAGAAGACAATTTGCTTAAATACGTTAAACGTATCCCCCCCCCCTCACGAGGAGCAAGGGAAGTGTATAATGTGAATAAGTTGTCACATGACAAAACAACGATATATCACATAAAGGGTATCGGCTAAATTTAAAAAAAGCCCCCCTTGGAGGCAAAGAGGAGGGAGCTACTCGGGAGGTGTATAACTTAAAGTATTAGTCACAGAGCTTTACAATGATATGTCACATGATTAGTGTCTGCAAAAGTTGAAAAAATACATCCCAGGGTCCAACTACCATGCCTTTCCCCCGCCCGGAAAATATTCTCCACTTTCTCTCTGTTTAAAATTTTCATGTATTATAAATAATATTTATCAGAGGACTCCGCAAAAAAATCCGATTTAAAATGATAAAACACTGCAATTTCAAAAAAGTTTGAAAATTGTCCCCGCCTGGGGGTCTGAATTGGAGAAGAGGAATGAAAGGTCCATAATCTGAAAGAGTATTCCGAGTGCTTTAAGATGATACATCACATGACTGGTCCAAAAAAAGCTTGAAAATTTTCGACCCCCACTTTATCCCCCACAGGGATGGAAATTTTAAAATCTCTGAAACACATGTTTAATTATTTTTATATTAGATTTATTTTCTGCAATTTCACGTTCCTACTTAAAACAACTTCTGAGATTTGCCAAATGTTCTAAACTTTTCGACCCCCTCTTAACCCCTTTTTAACCCCCTTTTAACCCTTTTATGGGGGAGGGATTTGTCAAATTGCTGAATTGCTAAATGTTTAATTATTTTTAGTACATTTATAATCTGGAATTTAACGTCCTACACTGTAAAAAAAAATTTCAGAAACGTTTCTGAAAATAACGAAGACCTGTGCTGCACGATACTAACGAAAGGATTTCTGATTGAGCAGGAAAGCGTTTCGGCTAAAACACGGAACCTTTCTTATTCGTAATGAAAAGTTTCTGAATATATCCGAAATCTTCCTAAATATATATTTGTAACCTTTCTGAATAATCTTAAGCCTTTCATTATGGATCGGAAAAGTTTCTGAATATATCGGAAATATTTCATTACGGGTTGGAAAAGTTTCTGAATATATCGGAAGCCTTTCTGAATATATCTGAAAACATAGTAAACCTACCATTAAAGACAGGAACGGGTTCATTATATGTAGGTAATCTTTCATTGCGGGGCGGAAAGTTTTTGGAATATATATGGAACATTTCATTTGGGATCGGGAATGTTCCTGAATATGTATAAAGGTTTCTTGTTTTAGCTAAATGTTTTGCTGCTGAAATCGGAAAATTTCCTGTCAGTGTAGATGTGCCCTATACAGGGTGTATCTAAACTACTGGGCAAAACTTTAAGGGGTGATACTACACATCAAGACAAATAATATTAAATTTGAAACTAAGGGTCCCAAACGTCTTCCGAAGGAGATAGGTGCCATCAAAGTTTCGGGTCCAAAATTTGAAATGATTATAAAAAACGGAAAAATTGGTCGATTCGTGTGCGGTTTTCACGAAAACTATTCTTTATGTTAGTATTGTCTTGAAAATAAATTATAAAGATAAATATCAAAAAATGCATATAGAGGGCGCTTTGGACTTTGGAGTAACGAACAACTATTTTTTAACGTTATTTTTGCATCTCATAATTTTTTTTTAGAAGTTTAGACATAAACTTAAATTTTGAGCCCAAAATCTGTAGTTAAGTAGTGCTAACTGAACTGTGTTCAATGGGAGTGGGTAGGTTCAAATTTCAAATGATTATAAAAAAAAACAGAAAAATCGATCAATTGATTTGCGGTTTTCAATAAAATTATTCTTTATGTCAGTATTGTCTTGAAAATAAATTATACAGATGAATTTCAAAAAATGCCGATAGAGGGCGTTTTAGACTTTGGAGTAACGTACAACTAAGTTTTACCGTTATTTTTTGCATCTCATTAAATTTTTTTAGAAGCTTAGACATAAACTTAAATTTTGACCTGAAAATCTGAATCGTCGAGAGTGGTTAAGTAGTGCAAACTGAACTGTGTTTAATGGGAGTGGGGAGGTTCAAATTTCAAATGATTATAAAAAACGGAAAAATTGGTCGATTCGTTTGCGGTTTTCTGTAAAACCATTCTTTATGCCAGTATTTCCTTGAAAATAAATTTTAAAGATAAATTTCAAAAAATTCCATTGGACGGCGCCTTAAACTTTAGAGTAACCAACAACTATTTTTAACCGTTATTTTTTTTTTATCTCATTGAATGCTTGCAAAAGCTTAGACTTAAATTTTGAGCTCAAAATCTAAATCGTTGTGAGTAATTAAGCAGCGAAAAATTGAACTGTGTTCGTAGGGTGGGCAGAGTAACATTTCAACTCTTGGACAAAGTTCAGTTGCGCTTCTTAACCCCTTCCAACGATTCAGAATTTGAGCTCAAAATTTAAGTCTAAGCTTTTGCAAGTATTTAATTAGATACAAAAAATAACAGTTAAAAATACATTTAGGCTATTTTGTTACTTGGAAAATAGTTGAGTAAAATGTAAGCTTTTTGTAATGTTGTTAACTTACTTTCACAATATATAATTATATTGTTTTTATACACCATACCTAAACTAATTCCATGCCAGAAAAAAAATAAGAAATATTCATTTTAAGTGGTTATTACTTAAAAGTGAGCGTGAGGTATATTTTTAATTTTCGGCAATCAAATGACTGTGTCGAAGTCATAATAATCTAAATCCTACTGTGATACCTAAGTAAAAATTAAAAGTAACATAACAGTAAGAAAAACAAGTAAGAAAAATCATGCGTTAAGCATAGATTATGAAGCACTTCCCAACGCTTCATGAAATCTTTAACAAAACTTCGTTAGCTAGGTAAATAAGGATATAAAGCCAAATATAGCAAAATATGTATTCCAGTACTATTGAACAGCCCTGTATTTGATCTGTCAGCTAATATGCATACTATACAATGGTAAAATTTAGTTTTGCAAAAAATGCCTAGTAGCTTGAAATTTCTCTTTAAGTAATTTATACTATTAGATAGAAACATACTTGAATACTTTGTTCAGCCTTGTAGTTTGCCTGGTACCTTACACATCAGTGTTAAGATAAAATTTATTTTAAACTAAAATACTCTTAAAACAACTGAAATCACTTTCTCATTAATTGCCATTCATAGGCTCCATGTACCCAATTCTTTGCGTGGCCCTGTATATCATTTTATCTATATTCTTCAAAAATTTCTTAGTAAATTTAATGCAGGTCAGCGTAAAAATGCATAATATATTTAAGAATCACCTTTTAGTAATTTATGCTCATATTCAATAACGTTGGCGAGCTTTTTTGGGTAGCTCTGTATATTAACTATAGCATTTATACACACCGTATAATATGCATAAATTTAGTGAAACTTATATGCGCATATCATAATTAAAATCCATCAGCTATCATCGGATACATATACAGTACTTCGGAAAGAATGTACTATTTGAAATTGTTTGTGTGTCCCTGTAAATACTATGTACTTTATATTAGGGAAGGCAGTATCGTATAATTTATACTAAGCCTCATTGACATACATCAATTTTATTATAGATGAAACAGTTTAATATATTTAAAATATGTCACACACAATTCCCCCTTTTACCATTATCTAATGGAATTCTTTTGTGTGGCCCTGTAAATGAATAATAACTACATTTTCACTTTATACTTTATAGAATGCATATTTTAATGTACCCCGTAAAAGCATATAAATTTTAATATGTTTGACAGGATGTAACATCTTTAAAATTCCTTTGAAACGATTTTTCTCCATAGGCCGTAATGTGATGGGAAACTTTTGATTCTCCCTGTAGATAAACTAATCCTGGTAGAAACTTCATTTTCAATAGGGTTCGTGCTAGGGTAAACGTCAGTAACGTCCTCAAATTTCATGGCAATCCGACTATATTTACGGGAGTTAGAGCGCGGACAGAAAGCCAGACAAACCGAATGCATAAGCACTTTTCAACTTTGTTGGAAAATGCTAATAATAATAACAAGTAAGAAAAATCATGCGTTAAGCATAGATTATGAAGCACTTTCCAACACTTCACGAAATCTTTAACAAAACTTCGTTAATTAGGGAAATAAGGGTATAGAGCCAAATATGATTCCAATACTTTTGAACAGCCCTGTATTTGATCTGTCAGTTGATATACATATTATAAAATGGGAAAATTTAGTTTAGTAAGAAAAAAGCTTAAAATTTCTTTTTGAGCAATTTGTACTAATAAATGGGAAACATACTTGAAAACTTTTGTTCAGCCCTGTAGTTTACCTTGTACATTTATTACACGTCAGTAAGAAGCTAAAATTCATTTTAAACTAAAACACTCTTAAAACAACTGAAATGATATTGTTATAAATTATCATTCATAGGTGTCCATGTACACAATTCTTTGCGTAGCCCTGTATATCATTTTATCTATATTCTATTAACATTTCTTTATAAATTGAATGCAGTTCAGCGTAAAAATGTATACCTTATTTAAGAACCACCTTTAAGTAATATACGCTCATAGCCCTGTATATCAACTACAACATTTATACACACCCTTATAATGTACAAAGATTTGGTGAAACTTAAATGCGTATATCATAATTAAAATGTATTGCATCCATCCATAATCCATCATCTGAAACATGTACAGTCCGTCGGAAGGAATATACTATTTGAAATCTTTTATGTGTCCTTGTAAATGCAATGTACTTCATACTATGCAAGACAGTATCGTATACAGTGAAACTCGTTTAAGATACGCCCGCTTAATATACGAATTATCTTCGGTCCCTTGAAAACTGCCTGTGTGAAATTACCCGCTTAATAGACGTACGCATAAGATACGATCCCGCTTACGAAGAATATTGGTCCCTTGATGTCAAAAAACCCGCTTAATACACGAAATGGTGCTTATGAAAACCGTTTATCACGTGTCTTTAGGACAGAATATGTAAAATCTTAATTATTTTTCATAAGATACTTTCTTTTTACCTTTTTTCTCTCTAAAATATGTTCTTTTCCACAGCTTTTGTACTTTAAATTCTGATTTGCTCCTTTCTCAACAAAATACAAAAACAACAACCGCTTTTATTTCTTTAATCTTTACACTTGGGCAGTGGATGGATCTGAAATTCCATAGGTTTCTCCCTCTCCTGATTGGATGAGAAAGTTGTGAGGGAGTGACCTTTGTCATAAAGGCACTCTAGTATTTCTGAGATCGTGACGTCAATAATTTAACATGTGTAAGCGTAAAAGCGACATCTATCCTCTCTTTTACTTTAACTTTCTAGAGTGTGTGTGCTCTTTCGGATTCTGCAGTTAGCTCGCGGTTATTAGTAATATGTTAATGTGAAGTATCTCAGTTTGCAGCAGATAAAAGCTTGGGTGTGAGTGTGTGGTGAGTGTCTCTGGCATTAGCCAGCGAGAGAGCATCTCTGGCATTAGCCAGCGAGAGAGCATCTGTGGCGTTAGCCAGTGTGTGAGTATCTGTGGCGTTAGATAGCGAAGTGAGATATTGTTCAGCGAAGTGCTAGCCGATTGAAAGTAGCAGCGGGCCTCCAGTGAAGTGTAAAGGAGTTTCGATAGTTGACTTGAGAGTTGGCCGGGGTAAGAAACTTCATAGTAGTTTCATTTTGATTATTTGTGAATAAAGAATTACACACAGCCACGGGCTGTTTAATTAAGCTTTATCTAGTAGCTCAGCCAAGAGATAGTGAGAAGTGTTAGAAGGTGCCACGATTGAGCTCGTCCGGAGCCTGTGAGTATGCGTTGAGCTTTTTCATAGTATTCTCAGTTGTGTAAAATTAAGACTTGCTCCACTTCCCTTCAGCCCTCATCATTTTAATAAACTTTGTTGTTTTATCTTAACTACTGAGTATGTCTGCATTTAACCTCCACCACGACCAACCAATCGTTACAAATGACACTCAATGTGCATGTAACGTTACAAAGTTATTGGTGAAATCCGTCTACATATATATATATATATATATATATATATATATATATTATCTAGCTGCTTTCTATTATTATGTTATTTTTTTACTATAAATTGTCTTCAGAAGTGCCTTTTTTATGAATTTCTTTTTCACTTCTTGTTTGCGGCACTTTATAAAATGAACAGAATAAAAGCAGTATCAAGAAGAATACAAAGATTGGCACTTATTTGTCAAAATTAACGATCAGGTTGTGACAAGTAAAGTTCATTCTATTGCAGATATAATCACAGACGTCAAAAGTTCCGATAAACCTAGGTCTTCAGAATCAGTAGAAGATGACGCATAAGAAGAAACAGATGTACCCAGTGACGCAGCCACAATTTGGTTCTAGACGGGGTTTTGAATTTGCCAGTTATTTGAATCATCGGTTAATAGAATCAGTATATTTACTGCATCAAATGCATCTTTAATTAATGCATCTTTTCCGCAGTTACATTGGTCATGTTTCATTTAAACAGCATTCACAATGTTAGAGTTAGAAAATATAAAAGCCATGAAAAGACAATAATGAACCTACGTGTGAACCACTAAAATCGGTATTTCAGGTGTTTTCCACCACATGACATGACATCGAATTTGGCATTAATTAATATAAACTTGTTGAAAATTTTGTTAAAATATCTTTGTTATCGTTATACTTCTCTAAAAATATCTGGGTATGAATTAAACAGGAAATCATCATTCTTTTATCATAAGGCATCTCAAAAAAGTGACTTAGTTCAAATACTCAATTTTCACTTTAACTAATGCATGTAATATGCACTTTCACAGTTTTAAGTAGAATTTTTTCCATTTAATCTAATTCAACAAAGCGGCAGATTCAGAAATACACAAAACGTTTAGGTATTAAATTTCGTTTTGATTCATATAAACAGCAATTATAGCAATCTTTTTTAGCTCTGGGAGGGGTTTTAACCCCAAAACATCCCCCTTGACTGCGCCACTTGATGTACCAACCATACCATCATTCGCAAATGTAATGAGCTTGTTCAGCTTATTTCGACTGCATGCCTCTTCGATGGATGCTGCTCCCTCCGTTGAAAATTTTTCTACTACATCAACAAGGCAGAAAACTTCCTAATAAAATCTCGCCCCACGTTGCGCCAATTAAAGATAAGCAACTTTTTCTAAAGAAACTAAAACTACATCATGATTTTTATAATGTATCGAATAATTATTGTCCTTTGCATACATTTAGTTTGTCTTTCAAAAAATTATTATGAAAATTTACTATTCTTCCCCTTTAACTATGTAATGTATTTTAGTTACTGTTTTCAAAAAATTAACAAACTTTTCATTTTGTCTTTTTTTTTTAATTTGACAGGGAATACTGTATAAAGGCATCTTAATTTTTTTACTGTACAAACAGATATTCAATAAAATTCTAGAGAAAAATAAAATTATTCTTTTCAATCAATATCTTAAATTTAAATTTTCTAGAATATCTAAAAATTGTTAGAAATGGGTAAAATAAGAGTTATGAATGGCGAAAATACGTTAACAACAATGTACACTGCCTTTAATATGCATTATTATTCAAGAATTTATAAATTCCGGATAAGATACGATCCCGCTTAAGATACGAAATGCTCTCGGTCCCTTGATTCGTATCTTAAACGAGTTTCACTGTAATTTATATTAAGCCTCACTGACATATATGAATGTTGTTATACTTGAAACAGTTTAATATATTTTTTAAATGTCGCATACCATCACCCCCCTCTTTACCATTATCCAATGGAATTCTTTTGTGCCGCCCTGTAATAGAATAATAGCTATATTTCACCACACATTTTATAGAATGCATATTTTAGTGCACCTCTTAAATGCATGTAAATTTTAATATGTTTGATGAGGTGTAACATCTTTAAAACCCCTTTGAAATTATTTTTCCCCATAGGCCATAATGTAATGGAAAATTTTTGCCTCTCCCTGTAAATAATCTAACCATGGTAGAAACTTCATTTTCAGTAAGGTTCATGCTAGAGTAAACGTCAATAACATACAAAAATTTCAGGGCGATTCGAGTATATTTACAGCTGTTAGAGTGCTGACAGACGGACAGACGGACAGACAAACAGAATGCTTAAGCACTTTTCAAACAATGAATAAGCAAATTTCAAATTTTTGGAAAGTGTTATAAACTTTAAAATTCATTCGAAACGATTTTTCCCCATAGGCCGTAATGTAATGGAAAACTTTTGACTCTCCCTGTAAATAAATTAATCATGGTAGAAACTTCATTTTCAATAGGATTCGTGCTAGGGTAAACCTAAATGACGTCCAAAAATTTCATGGCAATCCGAGTATATTTACGAGAGTTAGAGCGCAGACAGACGGACAGACAGACAAACCGAATGCATAAGCACTTTTCAACTTTGTTGGAAAATGCTTATAAAATTCATTTGAAACGATTTTTCCCCATAGGCCGTAATGTAAAAGATAACTTTTGACTCTCCCTGTAAATAAATTAATCGTGGTAGAAACTTCATTTTCAATAGGGTTCGTGCGAAGGGTAAACCTAAGTGACGCTCAAAAATTTCATGGCAATCCGAGTATATTTACGAGAGTTAGAGCGCGGACAGACGGACAGACAAACCGAATGCATAAGTACTTTTCAACTTTGTTGGAAAGTGCTAAAAAGTGGGTACGTGTGATCGCAGATCGTTCTGAGTATTTCCTTTAATATATCTTTCAAAACAACTTATCCTTTAGTTAATAAATCTAAATTATTGATTTATAATTATTAAATTCTTACATAGATGGTAGCATCAATAAATTTAAAGTAAAAGGAAGTTATTTAATTTAATTAAATTAAAAATGTTCAAATTAAATTATCTAAATAAAATTCAAAATGCAAAATTCTTTAAAAACACGAAATAAAAAAAAAAATAGCGAAGATATAAATAAAATTAAAAATTTTTAAAAAGAAAAAAAAATGTTTAAACGAAATTTAAAAGGCTGAATCATTAAAAAATCGCTCGTTTTTAAAACAGAAAGAAATATATATACAGGGTGATTCCAAATTTTTTTTACAATAAAAGAGAGGTGATAGTACACATCAAGACAAACAATATTAAATAGGACACCGAGGGTCCAAAACGTTTTCTTAAGGAGATAGCTGCCATTAAAGTTTGGGGACCAAAATTTCAAATAAACATAAGAAACGGAAAAATCGGTCGATTGATTTGCGGTTTTCACTAAAATTATTCTTTATGTCGGCATTTTCGTGAAATTAAATTATAAAGATAAATTTCAAAAAATGCCGATAGAGGGCGCTTTAGACTTTGGAGTGACGAACAACTATTTTTTGTCGGTATGTTTTGCATCTCATTAAATGTTTTCGTAAGTTTACACTCAAACTTAAATTTTTAGCTCAAAATCTGTAGTTGGGAGTGGTTAAGTAACACAAACTGAGCTGTGTTCAGAGGGTTAAAAGTTCAAATGATTAAAAAAACCGGAAAAATTGGTCGATTAATTTGCGGTTTTCACTAAAACTATTCTTTATTTAAGTATTTTCGTGAAAATAAATTATAAAGATAAATTTCAAAAAATGCCGATAGAGGGCGCTTTAGACTTTGGAGTAACGAACAACTATTTTTTGCCGAATTGTTTGCATCTCTTTAAATGATTTCGGAAGCTTAGACTTAAACTTAAATTTTGAGCTCAAAATCTGAATAGTAGGGAGTGGTTAAGTAGCACAAACTGAACTGTGTTCAAGGGGGAGGTTCAAATTTAAGTAATTACAGAAAATGGAAAAATTGGTGGATTCGTTTGCGGTTTAAAATAAAACTATTCTTTAAGTCAGTATCTTCTTGAAAATAATTTTTAAAGATAAATCTCAAAAAATTCCGTCAGAGGGCGCCTTAAACTTCAAAGTAACCAGCAATTCATTTTAACCATTATTTTTTGGTTCTAATTAAATGCTTGCAAAAGCATTTTAAATGTTCTCGGAAGCTTAGATTTAAACTTAAATTTTGAGCTCAAATCCTGAATCGTTATGAGGAGTTAAGAAGCGCAAACTGAAGTGTGTTCAGGAGTTGAAATTTAATCCACTTTCCTCCTCGAACACAATTCAATTTTTAGCTACTTAAACACTCCCAATGATTCAGAATTTCAGCCCAAAATTTAAGTCTATGCATTTGAAAGCATTTAATGAGATTAAAAAAATAACAGTTAAAAATAGTTGTACGCTACTCCAAAGTCTAAGACGCCCTCTATCGGCATTTTTTGAAATTTATCTTTAAAAATTATTTTAAAGTAAGCACTGATTGATCAAGAAAACTGCTGATTTAAAAATTAGTTTTAGCAAAAAACGCAAACGAATCGACCAATTTTTTTCCGTTTTTTACAATTATTTGAAATTTGAACCCTCTGAACACAGCTACGTTTGTCTACTTAACGACTCCTAGCTATTCAGATTTTGAGGTCAAAATTTAAGTTCAAGTCTATGCTTACGAAAGCATTTAATAAGATGCAAAAAATAACGCCAAAAAGGAGTGTTTCGTTACTCCAAAATCTAAAGCGCCCTCTATCGGCATTTTTTGAAATTTATCTTTATAATTTATTTTCACGAAAATACCTAAATAAAGAATAGATTTAGTGAAAACCGCAAATCAATCGACCAATTTTTACCGTTTTTTATAATCAATTGAAATTTGAACCCTCTGAACACAGCTCAGTCTGTGCTACTTAACCACTCCCAACTACAGATTCTGAGCTCAAAATTTAAGTTTGAGTCTAAGCTTACGAAAACATTTAATGAGATGCAAAAAATACCGGCAAAAAATAGTTGTTCGTTACTCCAAAGTCTAAAGCGCCCTCTATCGGCATTTTTTGAAATTTATCTTTATAATTTAAATTTCAAGAAAATGCCGACATAAAGAATAATTTTAGTAAAAACCGCAAATCAATCGACCGTTTTTTCCGTTTTTTATGTTTATTTGAAATTTTGGTCCCTAAACTTTAATGGCGGCTATTTCCTTGGGAAAACGTTTTGGACCCTTGGTCTCCTATTTAATATTATTTGTCTTGATGTGTACTACCACCCCTCTTTTATCGTAAAAAAAATTTGGAATCACCCTGTATATGAATATTAATGATAAAAAATAATATAAATCCTTAAATTGCAAAAAGTACGAATCTTACTAGGAAACTGCAAGAAGTGTAAGTCACCGATTTTGACGAAAGTGGTATCGTTGGAAAGATCTCATTGTGAGGAGTAAAAAACTCAATGGAACTACCCGTCGGAAATGAGCCGTTTTTGACATATCCGACAATTTATGTCACTTAGCTAGTGAACACTTACGGGGAAACCGCAAAACATTCTGGTCTCGATTTTAACGAAAGTGGTATCGCTGAAAAGATATTTTCGGGAGGATTAAAACACTCAATGGAATCACCCGTCGGAAATGAAACGTTTTCAAGATATCCGATAATCTGTATCACGTAGCTAATGCACACTTACTGGGAAACTGCATTAAGTTACATAAATTGTCTGATAATCTCAAAAACGACTCATTTCTGAAGGGTAGCTCCATTGAGTTTTTTACATCTCAAAATGATATCTTTCCAACGACATCATTTTTGTCAAAATCAAGGCAACAATTTTTTGCGGTCCTCTGTTAGATGTGCACTAGACCAGTATGTACTAGCTATGTGGCTTAAATTATCGGATTTCTCGAAAACGGCTCATTTCCAATGGGTAGTTCTTTTGAATTTTTTACTCCTCACGATAAGATCTTTCCAACAATACCAATTTCGTTTAGGGATGCAACGGATACTGACTTTGCCGGATATCGGATACCGGATATCCGGTATCCGATTTGCCTGCCGGATTCGGATATCCGGTACTGAATATGTTTTTAGTTATGGTGAATGTTTGTTTATTTCTTTATGTAATGCCATCTCAAATAATAAATTGCAAACATGTTTCACACACTATTGCAACTTTTAAACGTATTGGAATATAATTTACAGAAACTATATATCTTTGACTATCAGGGCTTGAAATTGAGGTTTTCCCAGGCAGAGAGAGTTTTCCTCATAAGTCATAACATTTGTAAATGCAGGGGTGTTAAACTATATAAAAAGGAAGAAATTAAAAAAAAAAAACTATTGTTTTTTACATGCCATTTAAATATTTAATTTATATCAGCATGACAAAATTCCATTAAAATAATTTAAATCAACAACTCAAGATAATTATCCAAAATGTCTATTTTAATTAAAACAAACGAAAAGAATCAAGCCTTATATATATCATATCTATTTTTCAATTGTTATTCAGTGTTGTGAACAATTAATAATTGAGTTGCTAAATGAATATTTTAACTTAGATTTTATTCGATTTTGTGTGGTTTAGAATCTTTTGTAAGTTACACTTTTTTATTTTTATTTTATTTTATTTTATTTTTTTATTTTTTTTTGTAAAATCTGATAGGCATTCATTTTTAATTTACTTGCAAGAATAATACATTTAGATGATTGTATTGTCAATATCCTGCGGTGATTGCATACCACTTAGTGGAATTATTGTCAATACTGTAATTTCTGACATTTTAGCTAATTGAATTATGTTCTTTTATGCAATGGAATTTTAAACCCATATGAAATTCTGAAAAGGGCATAATCAGTAGGTTTCTTCTATTCCATGAGAAATGGTTTATTTAAAAAGGTCATGTCCTAATTTCTGTGAACTATGCACATAAACTATTTATTGTTTCTAAATGTGTTTCCTTAAAGTTTGCCTTTTTTTTCAATCATTTGGAAAGCGGTTGATGTTATCAGTTGAGAATGGACCTTGTGGTGCTGCATTTTATTTTGTTTATTATTGGTCCAGGAAATCCATGACATATGTAGTATGTGACTCTTATTACACGAGTCATGTTTTGATCATCATAAAAATAATGTTTTTACTGATTTTCATTAACTGAATGGGAAACATTTAAACATCTTGCTTTGGACAATGAATGTCCTCATTTTATTTATTTATTTATTTATTTATTTATTTTACAAAATTCTTTAAATTTAGAAGAATTTTTATTTGAATAGGAAATAAATGTCATTTTTAATAAAGAAGAAAATAAAAAGTTACAAAATGGGCAGATGCAAATTATCAGACATGGAAAAAAAACGAATCCAAACAGAAACATCGTATGAAAGATTATCTTTTAAATGAAAAAAGAAGTATGATTATCAAGATTATTGATTATAAATGTGCGATGCTTTCGAAAAATGAAAAAAAATCTAATGCTGAACCATTGATTGTAAAAAAAAACATGTTTTTTTTTTCCAATGTGCAACACAAGATCCAATCTCATTTTGTTTAATGCTGATTCCAGGCTAATTAGATAGAGCTCAGACTCTAGTGACCGTTACTGCCCTTTTAGAAATTTCTTGTTTCGGCAAAAGAGACAAAATAAATTAGAAAAGAAAATTCACAAAATACGGAAATCGGCCATAGAAAAAATATCGCTGATTTTGTCCACCATGGCAAAAATAAATTTTTAAAAATAGTCAATCGGTCAGAAAAAATTTTAAGTTTGAGAGAACTTGGGCAGTGGGAAAATATAGCGAAATTCATCAGTCATTTACAGTAAAATATTGTGAAATTTGTTAGTCTGTCATAAGCAAATATCATGAAAATCATCAGCAGGTAACAGAGAAAAAACACAAATTTTTCAGCTGCACACAGGAAAATAAATATTAATTGCAGCAGAATGTCACTAAAACAAAAAGGGAAATTTTCCAATCAGTCGCAGAATAAAATAGCTAAATTTGTCACATTCAGTTGAGAGAAAAAATTTGCGAAATTTGGCAATCGGTCTCGAGAAAAAAGTTGCAAAAGTTTGCGAGGCGAGCAAGCGAGAAAATTGTGAGAAAAATTGCAAAGCTTTTCAATCAAATGCAAAAAACCAATCATGAATTTTGTATAATTGCCGTAAGAGAAAACTGTGAGATTTGCCAAAATATCATAATTGATAGCGGAAAATATCACAAAAATAGTCAGTCAGTCCTGAGATTTGATCGCCATTTAACAAAAGAAACAAAAAAAAAAAATCAAAAGGGGATTTTTTTTTCTTGGTAACAGACATGTCTTGGCCATAAGATTTTTTAAGGCATGAATCCAGCCATCCCATGCCAAAGTTCAAGCCCTGTATGTGTATATTAATAATATTGAATAAAAAATGTACTTCAAACATTTAAATATTCTGCTTATTTGTCAATGAAATGCCGATAATGGCTAATAATTACAATGAAATGTTGTTAATTGCTAATAATTTGTACAATGAAATGCAGATAATTTATAGAACAAATTTTACACATTTATCAATATGTTTATTTTATAACTGTAAAGTAATTTCACAAAGAAATACATAGCTTCCATTTATAATGTAAACAAAAAGGCTTACGAATATACCAATGGTTGAAGAGTTATTTCCAAACATGGGTTTACTTAATGATTTTTTTCATGTTTTAATTATTTATACTGTTTTACCTTAAGCTACATTTAATTTTACTTTAACTTAAATCACTTTCAAATTTATAAGCAAAAAAAAAAACTTTTAATTTTAAATATTTATAATGAAATCATGAAAATAACTAGTTTATGCACCAATCCCAAAACTCTCTTCTATTCCATATATCTGAATGTTTCAAAAAATA
Organism: Maratus speculifer; assembly: GCA_964019185.1. Taxonomy (NCBI): domain Eukaryota; kingdom Metazoa; phylum Arthropoda; class Arachnida; order Araneae; family Salticidae; genus Maratus; species Maratus speculifer. The sequence goes on along the minus strand of OZ025291.1, from coordinate 59,842,940 downwards.
TTTACAAATACAGTCGAGTCTCTATATAACGAAATCCATCGTTTAGTCAAAAAATTCGTTGAATAGAAAACGGCAAAAAATTTTGTACTTTATAAGAAAGCATTATGCTTATCCCAGAGGAGTTTTTATGCAGATGCAGTAGAAGATAACACCAGCATAGATGACGTTTAGTAACAATTCTTCACTCAAATGATCTCTCACAACAAAAAATATTCCAAGTCGCCACAAGCAACAAACATAAACTCTAAACTCTAAACTCTAAAAGTAATGAGAGTTAGTTTAGATAGATGAAAACCTGCTGAAAAAAAACCTTTTCTGCAATTGCCCCCTCACCCCTTCCTTATTGCTGACTTACTATCCAAACCAAGAGATAAACACCATTTTCAAGACGATAATGGAATAGATTTATCTTTTAGGATGCTTTGTGATTATTGCAAATCGTTCTAATAGCAAGCAAATGTTTCACTCTTTTCCAAGAACGCAAGCTCACCTTGGCTAAAACAAAGTCAAGTATAACCATGCAAAAATGTTTTTATTTTTTTTGGAGGGGGGGGGGGTTGAATGCCTTTTTTTAGACATAAGGAATAAGGTAGAGGATGCTATGTAGCTATGACTTATAAACGAGAAATCAATGAAAAAAATTTACTCTACAAATAATTTGAAGCGTTTTCAGAACATATAGAAGAACATTTTTGAAAAAATTCGTCAAATGGAGATATATATATTTCACTATATGTAGATTATTTTTAATGTAATCATGAAAAAAATTGACCGTTCCTACAAAAAATTCGTTAAATAGAGAAATTCGCTGGATAGAGTTTCATTGTAGAGAGAGTCAACTGTATCAATGCTACTTCAATATTGTTAGTTCAGTACTATACCAACTTTTATTTTCATCTAGAATTTTTGCTGCAGTCAGTTAATTAGATTAAGAATGAGTTAATCTCGATCATGATATTTATTAAAATCAATATTCTTTTCTGTTCTGCTATACATCAGTTGTTTGCGAATAGCCAATTTTAGAAAGATACGAAGTTCGCATCGCTGCAAGAACAGCCAATTCTCTGTAAGGATTATGAAAAATCAAAATTATTTTACAAAAATCATTATTACAGTACCATCTTTGGGCAAACTATTTTCAAATTGAAGGAAGACCAGACAGTCATTCCCAGAAATGTATCCAAAGAAATTTGGTTCAATTCTATGCATAACTTCATACAGTATTTGATGGTAGAACAATGAAAATGGCACAAAAATTGCAATTACAGCACCGCCTTACAGCGAAATGTTTCCATATTGAAGAAGAACCTGTTGGTTACCGTCAAAAATATGCACAAAATATTTGGATCATTCTGTGCATAACTTCATACACTTTTTGATAGTATGATGGCGACACTGGGACAGACAAATGTTTTGAATAAACATGTTTTTGGGGATATTTGATCCCTAAAACACGCAAATTCGTCAAAAAAAATTTATTACAATAATTTCTTCTTTGAAAGATAGAAGAAATTAAAAATAGGTTTGTTTAGTTGTGTAACTTAAAAACCAATTAACCCATTGTTTAAATTAAAAGAAAGAAAAAAAAGTAGTAAAATCACAGTTTAATAAACAACTTCAAATTTTATGAAGATAGAAAACCAACATTTAGAAATGCATGTAAGGTAGCAAACAGCTGTTTCGAATCTATTACCATTCGCTCCCGTAATAGGCATATAAGACTGCTTCACTGTCGCTTTGCTCAGCTTAGCTTTTTCTAGCATGCTGAGTCTTATACTGATGAAGAATCTCGATAGTAGATTCGAAACGGCTGTTTTCTATTCTTTTCATGCATTATTTGTACATTTCTCAATGTTAGTTTTTTATCTTAATACATTTTTGCACAAAAGCTTCATTTGCTATTTTGACTTCAAATTTTGTTTTACAATTTGAAAGTAGATACAATTTTCTAAAAGATGTAAACGTAAACTTTTAAATTTGTTAGAGTTTAAATATAAATAATTGGAAAGCTGGCAATTCTTTAAACTTTTGAGAATTACCTTTTATTCATCGATAGGGAACTTATAATAATATTTCACCTTTCGCATTATAAACAAAAGTTTTTCGCATTGTTTGGCATCAAACGATTACTGTTATTAATATATATTTGGTTTGTTGCATTCTGCCGGATATCCGATAGAGAAGTCGGATATTCGGTGATTGTGATTCGGATATCCGATGATATTTCGGATATTGAAAAATCAGCCGGATATGCCGGATATCGGATATTGGCCGGATATCCGTTGCATCCCTAATTTCGTCAAAATCTAAACTAATTTTTTTGCGATTCCCCAGTATGTATGCATTAGCTACGTTACATAAATTGTCAGATATCTCGAAAACGACTCGTTTCCGACGGGTAGTTTCATTAAGTTTTTCGCTCCTCATAATGAGATCTTTCCAACGATACCACTTTTGTTAAAATCGGTGTCTTACACGTCTTGCAATTCCCTAGTTAGTATGAAAACTTCAAATTCCAGCATCACGGTTCGAACTGTGAATCTTCTGCTTACTAGCGAGTCTGTTTTCCTAAAAGTCTTTCACATAGGGGAGACCGGCGTACAATGGACCACTTTTGTTAATTTTGACTGTTTACTCTTAAAATATTCACTTTAAAAAAAAACTCATATGCATGCATATTATCTATACATTATAGTTTAGATTTAATCTACTCAAAAATAACAATTATGTATACTTTTTTAAATATATATTTTTAAATAGCAAGTGATAAAATGGACCATTTTGGACCATGGCGAGGGTACAATGGTCCACAGCATAGGGCTCTGTGGACCACATGTAATTCTGAAAAAATATATAAGTATAGTACATTTTTTAATAATAAGAAGCATAAAATATATCATAATTTGTTTATTCGTGTCTTAACTTCATAGATATAATGTAAGATTAACGATTATTAAAGATAGTAAATGATACGTCAAAAAAATATTTGTGTCACTGAAAGCCTGCTGCTTTCTGCTGAAACATTAGAATCTGGAAGAATCATTACAATATCTTAAACATTTACAAGAGATTCATCAACATTATTGGAAAATATTAATACATTTTGGTTTGATTTTCGGCACATGAATCTCACAAAAACAGAATCATCATCATTTTTTTCTATTACTAAATCAACAAAATGGATGTTTTATTTATTTATTTATTTATTTATTTATTTTTGTTTATTTTTTTATTTCTTTTTTTATTTTATTTTTTTTTATTTATTTTTTTTTTTTTTGTCAAAAATTTACCCAAAATGTAATTAACAATTTTTATTTCTGGCTATTGGTGTTTAATTTGAATTAATTTTGAAATTTGAGAACATATTATCTACTAGCTGACCCGCCCGGCGTTGCCCGGGTCCGTATTAACAATATTAAACGAACTTGAAATTTGTATGATTTTATCATTAACTCGTTACATGAAGAAATGCATTGTCTGAAATACTTAGCCACTGACTGTGTGAAAAATCGGTTTTAAAAACAACAACTAACATTAAGCTCTAAAAATACTCAAAATGAGCAATGAGAAACGCGGAGGGAATATGTATCCAACGATTGCGTGATTTTCGTATTAAAAAGTTGATATTTACCCGTAAAAATCACTGTTAAGTCACGTAACTAATTATTATTTTCACATACAAATCCCAAGTGAAATATTTTGAATTTCAAACGAATTATATCACTCTTAAATCCGACAATACCATGAATGAAATCGATACTCGATGGTAGCTAAATGATTGGTATATAGTATTATAATTTCAGAGCTATTTAACAAAAGTAAGTGTTATTTTTAATCAAATCTTGCGTAATGTTCACTCTGTGTATAAATTCCTAACCTTAGACTTTTGTACCGTAATCAGAACCTGTCTGTAACCTAACAGCGACTTAACAGTACCCTACCGTAAATTAAATATAACATAAATGTAACCTAGCCTTCACTTTATTGTAACATATCCTTATTCTAACCATAACATAAATGCAATTTAACTTTAACCTAAATGATATAACAGAAAAAAACCATTTTAAAAAATTACTATTTCTTCGTAAAATATGCTTCAGCTGTAATTCATTTCTTTCAATTCGTTTTATTAATAAAAAATTTCTGCCTCGTGCTTTTGTTTGAGACATTAAAATTTCAGCGATAAATGGTTTAATATTGCAAACGTTTTTTTCGTTTTACTTCGTCTCCACCTATCTTTTTCTCCATGGCGTACAGCAACTGTGATAAAATAAAAAAAAAAAAAAAAAAAAAAAAAAAAAAAAAAAAAAAACCTCATTTAAACCATAGCCTACTATAATACTACCAGCCGAGCCATTTCACGAAAAACCGCCGAAAAAGTGAAGCTGGCAACAGCTTCAAACCCTGAACCATTTCATTGAACCACGTGTAAGTCCACGTGACGCAAACCCTGCCCAAATTAGCATTGAATAAGCTGTTTTCTGTTCTGTGCACATGTTTGTACACGTGTCATTGTTTTGGTTCAGGGTTTACATGATTGGTCTGATTAACTTGGGCAAGGTATCAGCGTCCTCTGGCGGGAGACTTCATACATTAATCTCAAATAAACAGGCTTTTACTAGTATTATAGTAGGCTATGTTTAAACTGACATTTTGCCAGTCTATGAATTTTAAAGGTCTGTCTCAGCTTTTTTAATTATTTCTGCGAAACTTTTATGCAACCAATCAACCATAAGAAAATGAAAGAGAAAAAAGCGGAAAAAAGGCGATTTTTTATGAGAGTGAGCTTTGGAATTTAATTAATTACTCAGTTAATAAACAGAATTTTGAAATTCTGAGCTTCAGGTGCATCAGGAGAGATATTGGGCTACACTCATAAAAATTTTGAACCTCGTACGTCAAATAGATTTTGCTAGCCATCGCAGACACACAGACACACAGACACACACAGACACACACACAGACAGACAGAGCGTTTTGTTCTTTTATTAGTATAGATACTAATTAAAGAGCAAAACGCTCTGCCTGTCTGTGTGTCTGCGATGGCTAGCAAAATCTATGGGACGTACGAAACTCAAAATTTTTATGAGAGTAGCCCAATATCTCTCCTGATGCACCTGAAGCTCAGAATTTCAAAATTATATTTATTAACTGAGTTATTAATTAAATTCCAAAGCTCACTCTCATAAAAAATCGCCTTTTTTTTCGCTTTTTTTCCTTTCATTTTCTTATGGTTAGTTGGTTGCATAAAATTTTCGCAGAAATAATTAAAAAAGCTGGGACAGACCTTTAAAATTCATAGACTGGCAAACTGTCAGTTTAAATGAGGATTTCTTTTATCACATCTGCTGTACGCCATAGAGGACAAATATAGGTGGAGGTGAAGTAATCCAAAAAAAAAAAAGGTTTGCAATATGAAACCGTTTATCGCTGAAATTTTAATGTCTCAAACAAAAGTACGAGGAAGGAATTTTGTATTAATAAGACGAATTGAAAGAAATGAATTACAGCTGAAGCATATTTTACGAAGAAATAGTAATTTATTAAAATGTTTTTTCTATTATATTATTTATTAAAATAAATGTTTGCTTTTAAAATAATTTAAAATTGGAAAATTAGAAATAATTAAATGTCAAAATAAAATAAAATAAAATATTGAAAATGTTGATATTATGAACTTCAATTATTATACTGTTTAAATTCTTACTCATGCTCCTTGTATTTAACGTGCTTTTTATATGTAGTTTTCTTCTGTTAACTTTTGTGGCAATTGTTGTTTATTGGTTTAAAATAATTTTTTCAGCTTGTTCCATTGCGGAAGCCTGTTAGCTTTATTTTTCCAAATTAAAGTTATCTTCATAATGTTTATTTCATATTTTTTATCTGAATTAAGTTAATTAATTCTTGTTTACCCGTTATCTGCTAAAATATTTTCAAGTGGTTATGCTCCCAGGCTTGCTTCGTACTGCGCGATAGTTACGGTAACGAGAATTAAGTCCTAACCAACGGTAAAATGCATTTCAAATTTGTGTGTTTGGTTAGTTAATAAAGATAAAAATATGGAACTTTTTACAACTGACAAATTTCTTGGCTCTGAGAATTGGGTCAGATGGAAATGGATGGCGGAAGGCTTGCTAATGGAAAAAGAAAATGCATTCGAGGTGTGCTCTGGCGAGATTGTACAGCCAGAACCGGTTCCCGAAGGCGCTGCTGCTGCAGATAGGAACAAATATAACTCTGACTAAGCCAACTTCAATAAAGGCAACAGAGCTGCCAGAGGTATTTTTTCAAGAACTCTAGATAGTAAAATATGTGACCTCGTATCTATGTGCAAAACTGCAAGAGAAATATGGGTGAAACTACATGAACTGTTTGAACAGAAAAATACTCAAGCTCAATATGCCTGCCAAATGCAATTTTCATCTTTTGTGCGAGATCCGACGGATTCAATGGCTATGCACATAGCAAAACTAGATCGCCTAGTGTCACGGATGTCTGATTTGTATATCAAACCAAATGACTTTGTGGTAATGAGTAAGCTTTTGGAGACTTTATCTAGTGACTTTGAGCCACTGAAAATGGCTTGGTGTGCAAGACCTGAAGAGCAACAGACACTAGTGGAGCTTAAGAAATTACTTGTTGCAGAAGAGCAAAGAAGAATGCTAGACTCTTCCAAGGAAAATGAATTAAATGTCTTACTTGCCAAGTCTAGTTTGAAAAAGATTCACAGTGCTGCAGAAAAGTATGGCAACCATGCAAACAAGCAGGGGAAGCAGTTTAAATGTTTTAGATGTGGGAAAAGAGGTCACATGAAACGTGATTTTATTGTTAAAAAAGTTAATAATGCGCATGAGAGAAAATCAAAGGATGAAGTTTTTATTAGTGAATGCCTTGCAGCCAATTGTGATGACACATGGGTCATTGATACAGGAGCCACACAACATATAACTAACAGACACGATGTCTTTCAAAGTTTTACACAATATAAGTGCCCAATAGAAGTAAGGGTTGGTAATAATTCCACAATGAAAGCGTATGGCCATGGTGAAATCTCTGTGAAAATGTTAGTTAACGGCAACTGGAAAGCCAGTGTACTGGAAAATGTATTATATGCTCCAGATGCTTCGAGAAATTTATTTTCTGTATGTCAAGCTCTAGACCATGGATCAAAATTTAAGATGTGTAACAATAAGTTGAATTTGTAAAACCTAAAGGAGTTGTTGCTGTGGGTATACGCCAAGGTAACTTATTCAGATTGCTATGCAAAGTAATAGTACCTGCAGTAAACAGTGCAACTAATATTGTTACATTGCCCTCTTCTGAAGCTCAACTTACTGAATCAAACTCGCTTCAACTTTGGCATGAGAGACTTGTACATTTGAATAAACAACATGTGAAAAAGTTTCTTCACACTCAAGGTATAGAAGTGCAAGATGATGGCGAGTTTTGCGAAGCATGCGTGGTAGGTAAACAACATCGATTACCATTTCGAAATCGCCAACAACGAGCTAAGGATGTTGGTGATATTATCCATACTGATGTCTGTGGGCCTATGGAAGAAGAATCATTAGGTGGCACCAATTACTATGTATGTTTTATTGATGATTACTCTAAATTCAGAAAAGTGTATTTTCTCAAACATAAATCTGAGGTCACATCTAAATTTGAAGAATTTTGTGCTTTCTTCAGAAATCAAACACAGAAACCAATCAAGGCAGTCCTTAGTGATGGTGGATTGGAATATAACAACAAAATTTTGAAAGGTTTGCTTCAGAAAATGGGAGCAGAATTTCGATACAGCACACCCTATACACCTCAACAAAATGGATCTGCTGAACGAAATAATCGAACTCTCATCGAGTCAGCTAGATCAATCATGATCGCAAAAGATTTACCAAAATCCCTGTAGGCTGAAATAGTCAATGCTGTAGTACATATACTGAATCGTGCTGGAACATCTGCAGTTGAACAAAAATCCCCTTATGAAGTTTTTTATGGGAAAACACCAAGACTCAATCACCTTCGAATTATTGGCACAGAATGTTTTGTACATACCCCCAAGCAGAAGCGCAAGAAATGGGATCCGAAAGGCCGAAAAGGCATTTTAGTTGGCTACTTAGATGATGTTGATGGTTATCGTGTATGGTTCAAAGGTACAAGAAAAATCGAACGAACAAGAGAAGTAGTGTTTTCTCCTGAATCTATATCAACATCAACTGTAGTTGCAATTGAGTCGGAACAGCTTAGAATAGATGAAAGTCCTACTCCTGACGGTTATGGAACTGATTTTAATACAGATGAAACTTCTGAAAATGCTCAGCATGATCGAAATCTAAGAGACAGCATGAAGTTAAAGGCACCTGAACGTCTTATTGAATGCTGCATTGCAGAAGAGAGTGAACCAGAACACTACTACCAAGTGGTAAAATCGGAAAAGGCAAATGAATGGCAAGCTGCAATGGATGAGGAAATTAAATCGTTACTAGAAAACAATATTTGGTATTTGACAGACCTACCAGAAGGAAGACGAACCATTACAAACAAATGGGTATATAAATTGAAGCGTCATGCTAATGGTGACATTGATCGGTTCAAAGCTAGGCTTGTAGCTAAAGGATTTTCTCAAAGAAAAGATATAGATTATTCAGAAACCTTCAGCCCAGTTGCACGTTTTGAAACTATTCGAGCTTTAATAAGTGTTGCAGCAAATGAAAATTTAGACCTGGTACAGTTTGATGTTAAAACTGCATTCCTGTATGGGACGTTAGAAGAAGAAATCTATATGAAACAACCCGAAGGAAATGATGACAACTCAGGCCGTGTTTGTTGACTAGTTAAAAGCCTTTACGGATTGAAACAGTCACCAAGGTGTTGGAACAAGCGATTTAAAGAGTTCCTGGGAAAATATGGTCTTACAGAGAGTGCTGCTGATCCATGTTTGTTTTGCAGTAACGAGAAACAACAGAAATTGTTATTAGCATTACATGTAGATGATGGACTTGTTGCCACAACTCCTGAAATCAAGAATAATTTCCTTGAAGAATTACAGCGTGAATTCAAGGTAACATACAAAGATGCTGTATACTATCTTGGTGTAGAGATAAAAAAGCTGACAAGTGGAGATATTTTTATTAGTCAGCAAAATTATGCTAATAAAGTTTTGGAAAAATTCAACATGAAAGATGCTAATCCAGTTTCTACTCCCATAGAAAAGGATAATATTTCAGGGGAAGTTAATGAAGAGATTGTTTCTGAAAAAGTTCCTTACAGACAAGCTGTAGGCAGTTTGATGTACATGGCAGTTGCTACCCGTCCCGATATTGCCTTTGCTGTGTCATATTGTTCTTGGACACTGTGTCATCTTGGATAAAGCAAAACAAAAACATTGGTCAATGATAAAACGAATACTAAAGTACATCAAGGGAACATCTAATTTTGCATTAGTGTTTAAAATCTGGTTTTCACCCTGGTACCTTAGAAGCATATAGTGATGCAGATTATGCCAGTGACACAAGAACCAGAAAATCAGTTTTCGGTATTGTATTTAAATACAGTGGAGGAGCCATTGACTGGGCAAGTCGTCGACAGCAGTGTGTGTCATTGAGCACCACAGAAGCAGAGTATATAGCTGCAAGTGAGGCAACCAAAGAAATTGTTTGGCTGAAACGTCTCTTTGATGACATTGCCCCATTAACATCAACGTCTATTCTGCAAGTTGATAATGCGAGTGCAGTTCGTTTAGCTAAAAATCCTGAGTTCCATCAGCGAACTAAACATATAGATATTAGATATCATTTTGTTCGAAAAAGGTGTTTAATTGGTGAAGTCAGTGTCCAGCATATTGATGGTGAATACCAAATTGCAGATATTTTTACAAAAGCCTTACCTAGAAAACGTTTTGAAATGTTAAGGACTCTCTTGGGTATGGTAAGAATGCCATAATTGCAAGTTCAAGGGGAAGTGTTGATATTATGAACTTCAATTATTATACTGTTTAAATTCTTACTCATGCTTCTTGTATTTAACGTGCTTTGTATATGTAGTTTTCTTCTGTTAACTTTTGTGGCAATTGTTGGTTATTGGTTTGAAATAATTTTTTCAGTTTGTTCCATTGCGGAAGCCTGTTAGCTTTATTTTTCCAAATTAAAGTTATCTTCATAATGTTTATTTCATATTTTTTATCTGAATTAGGTTAATTAATTCTTGTTTACCCGTTATGTGCTAAAAGATTTTCAAGTGAGTATTAGTATGTAGTAATTTATTAAAATGTTTTTTTTCTATTATATTATTTATTAAAATAAATGTTTGCTTTTAAAATAATTTAAAATTGGAAAATTAGAAATATAGGCCAGTCAAATTGTCAGAAAAAAGGGCCAATAGATGCAAAAATTCTGCTAGAAGATTTTATGTTTTTAAAATGTTTATGGGGATCCCCGTAACAAGAATTAATGGTTTTCCAACAAAATATCTCGAGGCTAAACTTTGTGGAGCCAAAAAACCACAAAATTTTCGGACTTTTTTCAGTTTTTTGCTTATAACTAAAAAATTATAAATTTTTTGCGTACATACTCAATCACAAAAAGAAAGAACATTAAATTCTCTACAAATTTCATATTAAAACTGTTTGTCTAAAGCCAATATTAAGCGCGCTACAGCTTTCTGAATGCGACTCTTTTTTTCTAACTTTGTGGAAAATTTTCAAAAACGAAAATTTGACACAATTTTTCATCATTTTACACTCTTTAATGTAGCTTATTTAAATTACAGTTATTTGAATGATAACAATCATGATGAATTACAACGGTAACATTGTAAAAAAATTAAGAACATTATAACTTTTTTGTATTTAGAGCTTTGGTAAAGAACATTAATATTAGCTATTTAACTGAATGTAAGTAAAAAATGTTTTCGGTATTTTGCCTTTAACTCGAAAATTATAAACTTTTTACGTAACATACTTAATTACAAAAAGAAAGAACGTTAAATTTTCTATAATTTTGTTATAAAAACGTTTTTCTAAACTCGTTACTAAATGCGCTATGATTTTTTGAAAATGTCACTTTTTTTAACTTTATAGAAAGTGACCTATTTTTCGCCTCCCATCCCAAAAAAACTTTTCATCACTAACAATGGAAATTAAATAGATATATTGATTGATGAAAAATGAAAGTTTTAAGAAAGGTAGGTAGAAGATGCACAAATTCTAGAAATCCTATAAGAAAACAATTACAAAGGGAGGGTCGGGAATAAAAAAGAGAATGCAGATGGAAGATTGTGGTCAATGACGTTCCCGAGCCTCTTTCGTTCAGATGCAAGTGTTCTTTTTTAAATACATACTCTTCTAATATGCTGCTATAAAGTTTATTGCATATCTTCTCGTGCAGTATTGAAAAATGAGTGAGCTGTACCCAAAATTGTGTTTCATTTGCTAAACGGCTTCAAATAGTGATATTCGCGTTGTGAGCCAGAGAGCACTTGCCAAGCTCTTTGAACATAGCGTTTAACGTCAAAGTAATATTCATCAGTTTTTTGAAAAGCAGCAAGGAAGGTAGAATACAGGATGATTGCCGAAAAATATATGCGAATGAGACAATGATAGCAGCAAACTTTCGTCGGGATGAAGATTCTACACAGACTATAGTTTCTCCCTCAGATCAAGCACTTCTTTCAAGCTTCAAGATAAATGCTTCTTATGTGACGAAGGTAATCCCGGTGACTTCAGCGAAAAACAATAGAAAAAGTTCTTCGTAAAGAAAAATTTGATTCACAAAGTAATGAATTTAGAAGTGAAAATTATATTTTTGAAAGCTGCTGAAAAACGGGGGATGTAGGGTCCCAAAAAGTAATTGAGCGTATTCAGCTCGAACCTGACTTGCAGTTGTGAACCTGACTTTCAGTTTCATGGTATTATAGTTTTCGTCGCGTAAAACTAGATCAATCTGTAACAAGTGGAGAGAAAAGAGGGCGTCGACCCGCCTCATCTGTTGACGAAGCCAATGACAGAAACAAGAGCCGCTTTATTTCATTGCTTAAAACAAATAAAAAATTTAAAAACAAGAATTTAAAAATAACAGAATTCAAGCTGAGCAGGCAAAGGAAGAAGCTGATTTCATGATAGTTACCTCAGCCATTTCAAGAGCCGAATCTTTTGAAAGTGTTTAATTGTCGGAGAAAACATTGACCTTCTCGTGATAATGACGAGCTTAGGCTATCAGCACAAAAATCTGTTTTTCTAAAAACCTGGAAGAAGTAACATCAAAACCAAGTGGTTTTCAACCATGTCGTTCAAATGCAGTCACAACAATTTTCTTTTCACTCGCGCAATCTGCGGATGCGATACAACATTTGCTCTTTTTAGGCAAAGAAAGTCAAAGTTTTGTAACACATTGAAAAAAACATAATCGGCTTCGAGAAATAGCCTGCATATTCAATAAAATAGGTTCTACCCGTCAAGAAATCATCAAGGTTTGAAAAAAATTCCATATTGCACGATACAGTGGATGCATAGCTACCACTCAGAATTTGAACACCTTAAGGTTCCAGTTATTTGCTAAATCTGCCACAAAACAGCAAAGTTCATTTTGCAAGACTACCATCAACACAAGAGGCTGCGCAGCATCATTTTCTCCGATGTTATCATAAGGTACAAGCTAGGCTAGGAAACAACAGCCCTCCTGAAGGATGTGGGTGGGCTCACAGGTTCTCTCGCAGCCAGTTCAAATATTCCACGACCTGGCACTTGAATCCTTGCTGCATGTTGTGTCATGTAGCTATAGAAAAGGGTCCAGCAAAGCATGTTCTTTTCATAAATTACAGGGTGGCGAGTGGTCAGGAAAAACCGGGAAAAACACGGTCAAGAAAAGAGAGAACTACCAGTATTTTCTTACAGAAAACACTTCAAATAATATAAAGAGATTATATAAACTGAATTTATCTTTAACAAAATACTGGTATTTATCATGTATATTGATTGTGTTTTTGTTTACATTATTACATTTTTATCACTCGCCACCCTGAATTAAAATTCAAATGATCGGCAATTTGTAAAAAGAAAAAATGTAATGGGGTCAACTACGAAAATGTCGACGACATTATTTATCAAGAAGGAGGGATGTAAAGAGTTAATGTTCTCCACTAAAGTTTTAAATGCAAAAAAGTTATAAAGTCCTTAATTTTTTTTACAATGTTACCGTTACAATTCATCATGATTGTTATCATGCAAATACCTGTAATTTAAATAAGTTACATTAAAGAGGATAAAATACTGAAAAATTGCGTCAAATTTTCGTTTTTGCAATTTTTTCACAAAGTTAGAAAAAAAGAGTCACTTTCAGAAAGCTTTAGCGCGCTTAATATTGGCTTTAGAAAAGCAGTTTTTATATGAAATTTGTAGAGAATTTAATATTCTTTCTTTTTGTAATTGAGTATGGTACGCAAAAAATTTATAATTTTTGAGTTATAGGCAGAAAACTGAAAAAAGTCCGAAAATTTTGCGGTTTTTTGGCTCCACAAAATTTAGCCTCGAGATATTTTGTTGGAAAACCATTAATTCTTGTTACTAGCATTCCCATAAACAGTTTAAAAACATAAAATCTTCTAGCAGAATTTTTGCATCTATTTATGACAATTTGACTGGCCTAATAATTAAATGTCAAAATAAAATAAAATAAAATATTGAAAACATTTGATTTGAACTAAAAATTGTATTACTAAAGGTTTTCTTTTTTTTTCAGAACTTTTTAATACTTTATAACTTAGATGAAAAATGTTTATGATATAACAACATATTAATAATTCTATGTCAATATATAAAATATATTGATGAAAACATTCTTTTAAAATCATGCATGAAAACTTAAATAACAAATATTAATCTAAAATCTAGATTTCAGAGTGCAGACGATTTTAAGACATTAACGAAAGAATGTTAATTTTTCAAGCAAAATCTTAAATGATGCTTCTACAGTGTCTCACAAAAGTGATGGGATACTTGTGCTTTATAAAAAGAAACTGCAATAAAATAAATAAACAAACATGTGCAAAAATTTTTTGGGTGTGTTTCATATTTAAAGTTAGTAACAATTATTACATAACATACATTTTGTCAAAATATTAAAATATTAATTTAGTAAAAATACAATTGTTCAGAACGGAGCAAAAAATGGCTCACATAAGTGATGGGACACTTACTTTTCCATCAAATATTTATCTAAAAATTTTACTTTTTAAAAGGTTTTAATATTTTGTTGGATTTCCTTTTACTTTTAAAACATGATTTAATCTTTTTGGGAAGGATTCGACTAATTTTTTTGTGATTTCTGGAGTGATTTTACCCCATTCTTCTTGAAGCACCGATTTTAGTTGTTGTTTTGAAGAAATGGTGTGTTTGCGAATTCTTGATTCCAATTCTTCCCAAATATTCTCTATGGGATTTAAGTCTGGAGATTGTGGTGGTGTTTTTATTATTTCAGGACAGTTATATAGCAGCCAGAGTCTAACGTTCAGAGCAGTGTGCTTGGGGTCATTGTCCTGGTAGAATTTAAAATCGTTATGAATGTTCAATTTTCGTGCTGAAGATTTCAAATTTTGCTTTAAAATTTCAATATACTTGTACTGATCCATTATACTGTCAATAAAAACAAGATTACCAACTGGAGCGGTCAACATACACCCCCATACCTTAACTTTTCCTCCACCATGTTTTACTGTTGGTACCAAGTTCTGTTTGCGAAATTCTTCCCTGGGTTTTCTCCACACCAAGATTCTACCGTCAGAACCAAACATATTAAATTTACTCTCATCAGCAAATATAACTTTATTCCAGTAATCAGAATTCTTATTTATGTTGGATTTTGTGAAAGCTAGTCTGAGTTTTCTATTCTTTTTACTTACGAAGAATTTTTTCCTGGCTACTCTACCGTGATATCCAGCAGATCAAATTACCCTTCTAATAGTCTCAGGATTAACAATTATTCCATATAATGCTTGTAAATCAGCAGCAACTTTTGAAGCACTATTTCTTGGATTTTTTTTAATATTTCGAACGATAATTCGCTTTATTCCATTGGATAGCTTTGATGGTCGGCCAGGTCTTCTTTTATCCTGAATCATATGATTCTTTTTATATCGTTTAATGATATTGAAAACTGTTGCACGACTCAAGTTAACTGTTTCAGCAGTTTTTCTAATAGATTTTCCACGTTCAATATGCAAATTAATAACTAATTTTCGAATTTCAGGCGAAATTTCTTTTCGTTTAGCATTCATGGCTACACAGAGCTAAAAAACACAAAAATTCCAAAACAAACTGGAGAGAAATAATGCAGACGATTTTATAAATTATTGCCAATTGCTTTTAAGTAAAAATAAAACCCCAAAAAATATTTTGATTGCTTATTTCAGACGATTTTTGTTGCATATATAATGGTGTCCCATCACTTATGTGAGCTATTTTTTGCTCCGTTCTAAACATTTGTATTTTTATTAAATTAATATTTTAATATTTTGACAAAATGTATGTTATGTAATAATCTTTACTAAATTTAAGTATGAAACACACCCACAAAAAAATGTGTACATGTTTTTTTAATTTATTTGGTTAGTTTCCTTTTGTAAAGCACAAGTGTCCCATCACTTATGTGAGACACTGTATATTGATATTTCAAAGTCATATGATAAAAATAATCAAATAATTCTTGCCTATGATTGATCTATTTGTATGTTTTATGCATTCCGATCGTGTATTACAGCCAATAATGGCACAAAACTTTATTTTTAGAAGGAATTTTAGTCATCTATTCAATAACAGTTTAGAAGGTAAAAAACAAAAACAAAAAAATACGGGTTTAAACCAGTTTGAATTGATTGGAGTGTCAAAGCACATGGTTTTGTTGGTGCTTATTTGGACTTAATGTAGCGGATTTTAGAGTAACATTTTTGGCGTCATCCCAAGACATTATACTGCCACTCTATTAATTTCTTTTTACTGTATGGTTGTACGCAGATTTTTGGCATTTCAAATATTAGAATGTATGAGTTATTAGCTGTGTTGCAGTAAAAAAAATTACACAACACTTTTCTAGGAGTTTATTTTTTTAATCATTGATTAAATGTAAATGTGTTCTATTCAATTGAAAAATTGTAATAAGGCTTTAATTTGTTTTTTAAACAAAAATAAAATAGCTGTTTGGGGTACAATTGTTTGAATCCGTATGCGATTCATACACCATACTAATTACTATCAAATAACAAAATAAATTATTTATCAGAAATAGCCATAAAAAGAATAGTAGCAAATCTGATTATAACCTTAATGTTCGGACTAATTTAAACATAACCCGATCCCAACGAGAAAAAAAAACCAGACCACACTTCGATCCGTGATAGACAAAATTTCCGTGGGTATAAGCCTGACCCGAACCTAAAAATTCTCTTTGAAAAAAACTATGGATTTGATAACTGACCCGAACCAAATCTGAATCCCGCAAAAATGTTCAAATGAAGCATAACCCGATCCAAACAAGGAAAAATAATTTTCGTGGGCATGAAACCTTACCCGAACCTAAATATTTTCTTTAAAAAACCCCGAAATATGACCCAAACGAAATCTGAAACCGATAAAAATATTCCAGAGAACTATAACCCGATCCCAGCAAGAGAAAATACTTTCCGTGGTCATAAAACTGACTCAAACCTAAAAAATTCCATTTGAAAAATCCTGAACTTTGACCCAGACCACATCTAAATCTTACCAAAACATTAGCAAGAACCATAACTGGATTCGAGTAAGGCAAAATAATTTCCGTGGTCATGAACCCGATACGAACCTAAAACTTCCATTCGAAAAAATACCTGGAATTTGAATCGAACCAAATCTGAATCTAACAAAACTATTTCAAAGAAACGCGACCGGATCCAAACAAAACAAAATATTTCCATGCACATGAAACCAATCTGAACCCAAAAAATTTCTTTGAAAAAATCGCGAAATCTGAACTGAACGAAATCTGAATTTGACAAAAATATTCCAGTGAAGCATGTCCTTATTCGAACAAGACAGAATAATTTCCGTGAACACGTAAGAAGACCCGAATCCAACAGTTATATTCGAAGAAAAACCCGAAATCTGAATTGAACCAAATCTGAACCCAACAAAAATATTCAAAAGAACTATAACCCAATCCAACCAAGACAAAATAATTTCCATGGACATAAACCCGACTCGATCCTAAAAAATTTGAATTAAAAAATAACCTGAAATTTGACACAAACCACATCTGAATCCGACCAAAATATATGAAAAAATCATACTGGATTTGAGAATGACAAAATAATTTCCGTGGACATGGACGAGATCCGAACCTAAAAATTATATTTGAAAAAATACCTGAAATTTGAATCGAACCAAATCTGAATCTCATAAAAAAATATTCCAAAGAACCGTAACCGGATCCGAATAAGACAAAAAATTTCCATGCACATGAACCGAATCTGAACCTAAAAAATTTCTCTGAAAACATCACGAAACCTGAACTGAACCAAATCTGAACTTGAAAAAAAAATATTCCAGTGAAGCATGTTGTTATTCGAACAAGGCAGAATAATTTCCGTGAACACGCAAGAAAACCCGAACCCAAAAATTCCATTTGAAGAAAAAACCGAAATCTGAATTGAACCAAATCTGTTCCCGACAAAAATATTCCACAGAACCATAACTGGATCCGAGCAAGGCAAAATAATTTCATAGACATGAATCCGACCCGAACATTAAATTCAATTTTAAAAAATACCTAAAATCTGAATCGAACGAAATCTGAACTCGACGAAAATATTCTAATGAATCATAACCAGATCCAAACAAGACAAAATAATTTCCATGGACATGAACCCAATATATGGTTAGGTAAAATTTAAGTTGCAATTACATTACGATAAGTCTTTGATTGTGTTTAATATCCCGTTTATGTTTAATTTACAGTTAGGTCATGGTTAAGTTAGGTTAAAGTTAAGTTGCATTTATGTTACGGCTAGAATAAAAATAGGTTACAATAAAGTGAAGGCTAGGTTACATTTATGTTATATTTAATTTACGGTAGGGTACTGTTAAGTCGCAGTTAGGTTACAGGCAGGTTATGGTTACGGTACAAAAGTTTACGGTTAGGAATTTATCCACATAGTGAACATTACGCATGACTTGATTAAAAATAACACTTACTTTTGTTAAATGGCTCTGAAATTATTATAATACTATACACCAGGGCTGTCCAACGCGGCGCCCGCGGGCGCCATGGCGCCCTTTGATGATTTTTTTGGCGCCCTTTTGAAGGAATCCTATTATTAAAATTTTTAGAAGTAAAATTACAGTATAGAGACTTCTTTGTTTAAAATAATTTGTTTGCATCAGAGATATTTTCAAAATCTGTGAAAAGACATTAAAAGCCAAAAGCATATTTTGAAAATTTAATCATGCATATTTTCACGATTTGCAGTTTTTTGTATAAAGTGTAATTATGATTATTAAATTTGATTAGAATTAAAAATGCCTCTTTTCAATACTTAAGGAGTAACAGAGAAAGAAACGTTTTTCGTCTCCCCTTCCCCCTTCCGCTCCTCTGAAGGTTTTCATGAATGTTTAGCTTCTTTCTTTCCACTATTGTCACATTATTGAGCCATTGGCTGTTTTATACGAATATTAAATGGGGTTTAATTTTTCCTCTTGATTTTTTTTTAATTTTAAGTTCTTTTTTTCCAATTTGCTTAGAAAATTTCACAATTTTCATTTATGAAAGCTCTTTCAGACTATCTCTATGAAATTTCCAATACGGATTTGTCACTATCATGTCTGATTTGTTTTTTTACATCTTATAAAACTAAATTCAAGCCTTCAAAATAAGTCAAAGCTTGTTTTAATACCTTAAAAGAAACCAAGCAGTATCTCTCATTTCCATGTTTATTTATCGTCTTCTTATTCTTATTATATTCGCGATTAAAGTTTCTGGCACCTTACCTTACAAACATTTTTAGATAGGTCTCTCATAGAAAATGCATAATTTGAATACACGTAGCTCCAGGATTATAAGGGTCTTTTCCTTATTGCTTTAAAATTCTTTTACATTATGTTGAGATGTGTGTGTATACTAAGACTGTGCGATAATATTGCCGGATGTTTTCAGTCAGGTAGTTAATGGCGCCCTTCGTTTAATGCCAATACCTGAGGTGCGCCCCTGCTCACTAAAAGGTTGGACAGCCCTGCTATACACCAAACTTTTAGCTACCATCGAGTATCGATTTCATTCATGGTAAAGTCGGATTTAAGAGTGATATAATTAGTTTGAAATTTAAAATATTTCACTTGGAATTTTTAAGTGAAAAAAATAATTAGTTACGTGACAGTGATTTTTACGGGTAAATATCAACACTTTAACACGAAAATCACGCAATCGTTAGATACATATTCCCTCCCGCGTTTCTCATTGCTCATTTTGAGTATTTTTAGAGCTTAATATTAGTTGTTTTTTAAACCGATTTTTCTCACAGTCAGTGGCCACGTATTTCAGACAATGCATTTCTGCATGTTTCGAGTTAATGATAAAATCATACAAATTTCAAGTTCGTTTAATATTGTTATTACGGACCCGGGCAACGCCGGGAGGGTCAGCTAGTCTATAATAATAAAAATACAAGTATGTTTGTCTGTCAGCGCTGTTCTGAAGAGACCGCTGCATGTAGAGTTATAAAATTTGGAGGGAAGGTACCTCTATACATGTAGTTTTGCCCCTCGAAGCCCGATTTTCGATTTTTTGATTAGATTTTTTTCAATAATTTTTTAGGCGATTTTTAGCGTTCTTTTTGCGGTTTTATCCCAGTAGTGAAAGAAATACGGTTTCATTCTTTTAACCCCAATATAGCATTTTTTTTTTCTCTTTTCAACAAAGTTTATTTGGAATTCTTACATCGATTTTTAAATTTTTAATGAATTTTTTTATTCGATTTTTAGTGTTTTTTTCACATTTTGCGGCTATTTTTTGATATTGATAAAAGGAAAATTGTTTCGAACTTTTATTATAATACAAGAAAATTTATCTACTACGATTTTTAGAATTCAACAATTTTTAATTCGATTTTGAATGCGATTTTTAACGATTTTTTGCTTTTAGTGTCTATTTTTTTCCATAGTTTTTCTATCAAAAACTTGAACCGTTGAGAATGCAATAGGTAGAATTTTTTTGCGAAATCTACCTAAAATGTCAAAAGTTTAGATACCACTATTTTTTAATAGAAATTTCCTCAAATATCTTAAATTCTTGCTTAAGACCGCCACCCCCTCGAGTAATATATCTCCTGATAAGTTTTTTAATGGAGTTTCGTTTACATATAGTTTTGATAAGAATATAGCGCGCTCCTTGGTGGTGGAATATGGAACCAACATACAGCGATTTTGTTAAAATTGGGAAATCTTATAATATGATTTGTTTTAAACTGTAAGATTATTTATAATCTATAATAATAAAGAGACAAGTATTTTTGTCTGTCAGCGCTGTTCTGAAGAGACCGCTGCATGTTGAATTATAAAATTTGGAGGGAAGGTACCTCTATACATGTAGTTTGGCACCTCGAAGCCCGATTTTCGATTTTTTATTAGATTTTTTTAATAATTTTTAGGCAACTTTTAGCGGTTTTTTTTTTTTTTTTTTTTTTTTTTTTCGGTTTTATCCCAATAGTGAAAGGAATACAGTTTCATTCTTTTAACCCAATATAGCAATTTTTTTTTCTCTTTTCAACAAAGTTTATTCGGAATTCTTACATCAATTTTTTAAATTTTAATGAATTTTTTTATGCGATTTTTAGTGTTTTTTCACATTTTGCGGCTATTTTTTGATATTGATATGTTTATGTTTAATTTACAGTTAGGTCACGGTTAAGTTAGGTTAAAGTTAAATTGCATTTATGTTACGGCTAGAATAAAAATAGGTTACAATAAAGTGAAGGCTAGATTACATTTATGTTATATTTAATTTACGGTAGGGTACTGTTAAGTCGCAGTTAGGTTACAGGCAGGTTATGGTTACGGTACAAAAGTTTACGGTTAGGAATTTATCCACATAGTGAACATTACGCATGATTTGATTAAAAATAACACTTACTTTTGTTAAATGGCTCTGAAATTATTATAATACTATACACCAACCTTTTAGCTACCATCGAGTATCGATTTCATTCATGGTAAAGTCGGATTTAAGAGTGATATAATTAGCTTGAAATTTAAAATATTTCACTTGGAATTTTTAAGTGAAAAAAATAATTAGTTACGTGACAGTGATTTTTACGGGTAAATATCAACACTTTAACACGAAAATCACGCAATCGTTAGATACATATTCCCTCCCGCGTTTCTCATTGCTCATTTTGAGTATTTTTAGAGCTTAATATTAGTTGTTATTTAAACCGATTTTTCTCACAGTCAGTGGCCACGTATTTCAGACAATGCATTTCTGCATGTTTCGAGTTAATGATAAAATCATACAAATTTCAAGTTCGTTTAATATTGTTAATACGGACCCGGGCAACGCCGGGAGGGTCAACTAGTCTATAATAATAAAAATACAAGTATGTTTGTCTGTCAGCGCTGTTCTGAAGAGACCGCTGCATGTAGAGTTATAAAATTTGGAGGGAAGGTACCTCTATACATGTAGTTTTGCACCTCGAAGCCCGATTTTCGATTTTTTGATTAGATTTTTTTTTAAATAATTTTTTAGGCGATTTTTAGCGTTCTTTTTGCGGTTTTATCCCAGTAGTGAAAGAAATACGGTTTCATTCTTTTAACCCCAATATAGCATTTTTTTTTCTCTTTTCAACAAAGTTTATTTGGAATTCTTACATCGATTTTTAAATTTTTAATGATTTTTTTTATTCGATTTTTAGTGTTTTTTTCACATTTTGCGGCTATTTTTTGATATTGATAAAAGGAAAATTGTTTCGAACTTTTATTATAATACACGAAAATTTATCTACTACGATTTTTAGAATTCAACAATTTTTTATTCGATTTTGAATGCGATTTTTAACGATTTTTCGCTTTTAGTGTCTATTTTTTTCCATAGTTTTTCTATCAAAAACTTGAACCGTTGAGAATGCAATAGGTAGAATTTTTTTGAAATCTACCTAAAATGTAAAAAGTTTAGATACCACTATTTTTTAATAGAAATTTCCTCAAATATCTTAAATTCTTGCTTAAGACCGCCACCCCCTCGAGTAATATATCTCCTGATAAGTTTTTTAATGGAGTTTCGTTTAGATATAGTTTTTATAAGAATATAGCGCGCTCCTTGGTGGTGGAATATGGAACCAACATACAGCGATTTTGTTAAAATTGGGAAATCTTACAACATGATTTGTTTTAAACTGTAAGATTGTTTATAATACACGATAAAAATTTAAAAAAAAAAATGGTGCAACATATTTCAGGGTGCGAAAAGAGAGGGGCGCGTACAAAATTAGGAAATGTAACAAGAAGGACCGTTTGAAACTTTAAGATAGCTTATTATATAATACATACTGAAATTTTTAAACGCCGACGATGTTCGGGAGAGACTGCTGCACGAAGAGCTACAAAATTTTGGTGAAAAGTTCCTCTATATATGAAGTTTAGAACCTCGAAGGCCTATTTTTGATTTTTAATATAATTCTTATTTGATTTTTAGCAGGTTTTTATAATGTTTCGAGGAGGTTTTACCCCATTAGCGAAAAGAATGCGGTTTCATCCTTTTGACCTAATATAATGAATTTTGTTCTCTTTTCAATATATTTTATTTGGATTTCGCGTGATGACTTTTGGATTTTTAGTGAATTTTTTAGTGCAATTTTTAATGTTTTTTCGTATTTTGCGCTGTATTTTGATATTAGTAAAAGGAATTTTGAGTCAATCTTTTAGTTTAATGTACTAAATTTTGTCTGCTAACAGGGGCATGCGAAGAAAAAACTGCACCCGACCCGAATTTTCAATTTGGCACCCCCCCCCCTCCCCGCGAACTTTTTTTTGTGATAGACCAAAAATGAAGTTTGTAGTATAAATTTGGGGCGCAAACCAAATTTCCGTGCCCGGGGCAATCGACCCCTTTCGTCCCCTCCTATTACATGGTGCTGTCTGCTAAGATTCATGAATTTCAGCGATTTTTAATGCTATTTTTCCAGATTTTTTGCGCTTGATGTCGAATTTTCGTCATTCATGAAATATTTCCAATTACAATGTTTTACCCTATTAGAGTAAATTTTTAACCCAGCTATTTTTTAATATTAGTGACTAGCGAGCTTCGGCCGCTAGCGGCCCCTTTCTGAAAAAGGAAAATCAGTGATAATCAATTTCGTGCTGGAAAATGTCGAATACAAATCTTAGTTTTGTTCGTGCTCGTAAATATTCCTCCCGTACGTCAAAGTGCATTAAGAAAAATACTTTCTTATTAATTTTCATAATTGTTTTTTCATTACTTAAAATTGTTCTTTTATGTGGATATAAAAAAAAAAACATTGATTTTTTCATATCGGCGTAGCTTGGCTAAGTGCACGCATGCGCAATGCGAAAAACATTGTTTCTGTTTATATAAAAGATGAAGATTTAATATTTATAAAAATATGTTTGTTGGTCTGCAAATGGTTACACCTATTATTTTATTTAAAAGATATTTCTGATAGCCATATTTTTCCAAAAATTTCATACCTCATTAAAAGTGGATTACCAAGAATGGTATTAGCCGATTTTAAGGAAATATTGAAATTAAGTAAAAGTTGTTCCTAAAAATATGAAAAAAAAATAAAAGAAGAAGAAGTTCGTTCTTTCCCCGTAATTTCGCGGATTTTATTTATTTAAAAATACTTCTAACTGTTGTATCGTTTCAAAATAGTGATGCAACTTGTACCACGGTATTCTCTAACTGCTTTTATGAAGATTTTAAAGAAATGTCAAATTTTAAAATGTATTTATTTGCAATAATGTTCTCTAACGATATTTTAAAAATATACGGATTACCGAGTGTCGGATATGTGAGGTCGCAATGTATTACTATTACACACTTTGAAAAAAAACCTCAAGTATAATTTTCGTGTAAAAATATGCATATTTTGTACAAAAATTTTAATTTTTAGTTTTTTCCTTTTTCACATTTATTAATTTAATTTAAAAAATTCGCCTATTATATTTAAAATACAGTTACGGCCTCCCGATTTTTTCAAAAATTTTATGCAAGGTGTAAAACCAGTACCCCAAACACACATATAAAGATCATTGAAGAATGCAAGATTTAAGGGCTACTTTTACCTAAAAATATGGCAGAAAAAAAAAAATCGCCCGTTTTACGCCGTAATTTCGCGGTTTTTACAGATTTAAAAATACTTCTAACAGTTGTATCTTTTTGAAATTTTGACACAACTCAAAACGATGTATTCACTAAGAGGTGTATAAAGATGGAAAAGAAATATTGAAAATTAGGGATTTTATTCATATAAATATAAGCGGAAAAAGCGTCGAAAAAGCAAACAAAATTGTACGATCGGAGACTCTTTTTCTCGATTTTTTTTGAAAGGGTTAATATTAGAATATTTAAAAAATAAACACACCGTTGGAAATTAGACAGAAGCGTCTTTGAGGGGGTATTTTTTTTCTTTGTCGTGCCTCCAAAATTAAAAAGGATGGAATCGTTTTAAAATTCGATAGTTTTCGGTCGAAAATTCTGCGGAGAAAAATGGAAAATGAAAGCTTTCGGGAAAACGTTTTTTTTTTTTTTTTTTTTTTTTTTTTTTTTTCAAAAGGTTAATGTTCGTATTTCTTGAAACCGAATAGACCGCCAGAAAGGTCTTTAAATTTCCTTCAAGAATATGTAATTTGTTTTAAAATCCGTGAATCTGCAGCGCGGATGCGACGTTATATAAAACTCCTTAATTTTCGTATTTTCGACACCGTGGTTCTTCATCCGCGGAAAGCTAGTTTCGACCGGAAAGCTCCGTCAGAGAACCGTCTCGGAACTTGGATTTTTTGTCACGTTTCCCAGGTAGTTTTTAATTAATATATCGGGTAATTACCGGGCGATTTTCTCGAAATTCATTATCACAAAAGGCCGAATCGTCCCGAGTCGATAGACACCCAGAGCGCCACTCCACTTGGCCGTTGAGAAAAGTTTTTAGCGGTACAGACAGACAGACGTTTACTGCGGTTAATAGAATAGACTAACGAGCTTCGCCCGCTTACGGCCCCTTTCTGAAAAAAAAAAAAAATCTCTTTAAGGTCCGGTGCACACTTGCGTTTTCTAACCGCTGACCACAAACCATCAATCATCCTGTGCCTAAATTCGCCTATTATATTATTTAAAATACAGTTACGGCCTCCCGATTTTTTCAAAAATTTTATGCAAGGTGTAAAACCAGTACTCCAAACACACATATAAAGATCATTGAAGAATACAGGATTTAAGGGCTACTTTTAGCTAAAAATATGGCAGAAAAAAAATCGCCCGTTTTACGCCGTAATTTCGCGGTTTTTACAGATTTAAAAATACTTTCAACCGTTGTATCTTTTTGAAATTTTGACACAACTCAAAACGATGTATTCACTAAAAGGTGTATGAAGATGGACAAGAAATATTGAAAAACTTATTTAAACTAGCTTTATTTGCGATTTCATTCGTTACCTTAGTAACGTTAGATTTTAATATTCTGTTTTCTTTTAATACAGCTTCCATCTTAATAATATTTTCAAATACAAATTATATTCAAGTAATAAATATGTAAAAACTTACCCTTTTCATTTTATCCAAGGGCAATAGCAACACATTATTCGAAACTAAAGTCTTATTGAAATTAAATTTGTAAGTTTTTACCTATCCATAGGTCGCTCACTTCTCCGGCTCGACGGACCATAAAATATATATATGCATAATTATTACTAATTAAAGCACACTAAACACAGTTTTAAATAATTAATGTAAGTACTGTACCTTCAAATTTTAATAATACACTATAATTAGCGAACACTCTGGTCGCCAATTTATTTCACAAACTATAAGCAGCGAACACTCTGGTCGCCATTCTTTTTACACACTCTAAACAACATTTTTTTTCTACTCGGTTCACTTCACATTTCAACCAAAGGGGGTTCACGACGCCCTCTTACGGGACTTATAAATTCTGAAATTTCAACAATAAAGATCAATTTTAGATCATGGTATATATTTTAATTTTATTTTTTGCAATAGAGCGCGTGTTTTTTTTTGTTATTTATATCTCATTGTCGCGTGTCATTTGTATTGTCCGAGAAATATTTTGAAATTTTGTTTTATTTATATTATGACTATGGAACTTATTTGACGGTTCCGAAACATGTCAATGTATTTTATTTTTACTATAACACCTTTCTTAAGAAAAATTAAAATTGTTATTAAAAAGACAAACAATTGAAAATAGCATACTAACTTTATAATTAAAAAAAAAATACTGCAATTGCACTGGTAACATCAAATTTAGGGTAAGAGAAAGAAATTTAGTTGTGGCCCATATTTAAACAAAAAAAATAGCAATATTATCAGTTAAAAAATTAAATTCGAGAATTGATCCCTTTTTTATATTTTTTTTCGCAAAAACACACATGAACATTATTTTCAAGAGGTTTTTCTTTATCTTTTTCTGTGTGCAATTGCAATATGAATGTATTTTGTTACTGACATTACTGTCAAGATTTATGCACTGGAGGAAACAAACTACCAAAAAAAAAATTCCTCTAGAGAATGAGATTAACATATAAAATCTAAACACTGTCATCTGAGTTTGTAATGTAAAAACATTTAAAAAATTCCATTCAGCAGAGTCTAAAAGTAGAAGTGGATTTTGAAAAAAAATCATAAGCTATTAAAATAACATAAAAATTAAAAGGCGTCAGAAACATAATCCAGTTAATTTCAATCTCATTTTTCAGGTGAAATAATGCAAATTATGAGTCCTTTAAATAACTTTTTGGGGGTGTTCAGATTGAAAAATGGTAAATGTAAATAGCAAAAACATTCAGAAAAAAATCTACTAGGTTATGATATCTGTTATGAAGGGGGATAATTTTTTTCACTGCCAAACCTTTTATCCACGGCTTCAATTAGTTTTTAGCAATATGAAGTGCTTTTCAAACATGTCAGCCATCAATCAAAGATGTGCTAATTATACAAAATGGAACTCGCAATTTTTCATAGTCAGGAAATACTGACGATTTTTGTGTTTTTCGAAAAATGCCCCTTAGCCTTTACTTTAACCCTCATGATTTGATCCAGTCCATTAACGCCCCTTTTCCTGCAAACCAAGACACTTGCAAGCTAGTGCTTTCCATATAAGGAAGTTTCTTTTTCTTTTTCTTTTTTTTTTTTTTTTTTTTTTTTTTTTTTTGTATTTGATACTTGAGGTTCCTTTTTACATTGCTCTTAAGCTTTTTCAATTTTGGTTGCAGATATCTTTTAGAATGACACTTTCATTTTTGGAACCGGTTTTAAAAACAAAAGCAACTTTGAGAGACCTCAGTTATCCAATGCAAAATAATAATAATATTTAAAAATCTCTAAATGCAAAACTGTTATTAGAAAATAACCTCTCTCTAAGAATAGCATCAGTTTGCGAGAGTCTTTGCTTACAGGAACAGGAACATTGACGCTTCTTGATTTCTTGGGTTAATTTCAAAATGATCCATACAAAATTACCGCAAAATGAATTATATATACATAAACGAAACCATTGCAAGATAGGATTTCTTACAAAACTCACCTATAAACCATTCCTTCAAAAGCTTGTCAGATTTCATAACTCTATAATACACTTCTTTATGAATATTATAACATACATTTTTGTAATGAATGAATAATAAATGTTTTTTGTTGTTTATTATTTATTGAAAAAAGGAACTTTTTTACAATTGTTCTATTTGTGCAATAAATATGCAAACACTGAAACATATTTTAATTATGGTAAACGATTTCATGTGTAATCGAATTTGTATATGTCGCTGAGGCTTAATATGAGTTATTTCATGCATACTACGAAGTGCGTAGCATTTACAGGGACACACAAAAGATTTCAAATACAGTAGACTCCCCCAAATCTGCAACTCTCTAAAATTCGCACATAATTTATGGATGGAAACAATGAAATATTCAGCTCAGACATAGAGACAGAATTTGACTTTTTTTAGTTTTATATCAATTCCATACATATTTTAATTTGTAATTTTCATTACTAAATTCATGTGTTTTCATGAGGAAAAATTAAATTTATTTATTAAAAAAAGTCAAGATATTGTTGATATGACAGATAATCAGAATCTTCTTACCAAATATATTTATGTATTAATGAAGAAATTTTTGGCTATTAAATCTAGCTAAACCTGAAATAAAACTTCCTTATTTTGTAATTTTTATTTTAATTAGTAATGTATTTTTATGAGGTAAGTTTTATTGAATAATTCAAGGAAAATAAATTTCATCTTAATAACGAATATTTAATCACTGGTTATTAATTGGACCGTTTCCTTTAATTTTTTAATCCTTTTAAAAATTATCTAATTTTTTCTTTTTTTAGTTTAGTAGTTATTTTAATATTTTATTATAAGCATTAATTATAGTTTCGAGTGCATTATTAATTACATTCAAATTACTGTTTAAAGGATGTAAAAGCAATGACCAGAAATCCACAAAATTTTAATATATGCACAACCTCTAGTCCCAAGCTGTGTGGATTTGAGGGAGTCTACTGTACTATATTCTATCCAAAGTACTCTATATTATGGATTATGACGGATTATGGATTATGTTGGATGGATGAAATGCATTTTTAATTATGATATGCACATTGTATGGTGTGTATAAATGCTAATAGTTACACAATTTAGATATACAGGGTTATGCAAAAGATCTCGGAAAAGTTACTGATTATGAGCATAATTTACTTAAAGATAATTCACTAAGAAATGTTTGCAGAATATAGATAAAATGATATACAGTCGTCTATATAGGATAATATCTGGAAATGGGATTTAAGTACCTTAAAGAGTATTTGTGTTTGAATTAAATTTTAGCAAAATACTTTCAAGTAATAAAGGTACTAGGTAAATTACAGGGCTGAACAAAAGTATTCAAGTATGTTTCCATCTATTAGTATAAATTGCTGAAAGAAAAATTTGAATCAGTAAGGCATTTTCTTGCTAAACTAAATTCCCCCATTATATAGTATACATATCAACCGACAGATCAAATACAGGGTTGTTGAAAAGTATTGAAATACATATTTGGCTATGGACAGTAATACTTTTTTTCACTGGAAAACGAAGTTTTGTTAAAGATTTCAGGAAGTGTTGGAAGTATTTCATAATCTATGCTTATCACATAATTTTTCTTACTTGAATTTTTATTTTAGCACTCACATGTAGATAAATTTTTCATCGAAAGGAAATATTAATCTTTAAGCTGTTTTTATAATTGGCAACAATTTAAAAAAACCATTTCTAAAATATGAATAAATTATCGCTCTTAAAATGGCTAAAATTTGAATAAAAAATAAGAAAATAAAAAATTAGTCATTAAGAAAAAATAAATGCCATCTGCAAATCGCAAGTTTGTAATGTATATTCTTAGAAGAAAATTATTAAATTCCTATGGATAATTTTTGTTTCTATATAACTTTTATTGGAAATTTTTTAACCAACTTTTTTAACATTAAAAAATTAATTTTTTTTTCTTTAATGTCTGCTTAAATGTGTTTATCAAACATTTCTCTTAAATACTACACATTTTCACATTTTTGTATGCTGTAATTTTCTTAATATGTAGATAAATTTTTCATCGAAAGGAAATATTAATCTTTAAGTTGTTTTTATAATTGGCAACAATTTAAAAAAACCATTTCTAAAATATGAATAAATTATCTCTCTTAAAATGGCTAAAATTTGAATAAAAAATAAGAAAATAAAAAATTAGTCATTAAGAAAAAATAAATGCCATCTGCAAATCGCAAGTTTGTAATGTATATTCTTAGAAGAAAATTATTAAATTCCTATGGATAATTTTTGTTTCTATATAACTTTTATTGGAAATTTTTTGACCAACTTTTTTAACATTAAATAATTAATTTTTTTTTTTTCTTTAATGTCTGTTTAAATGTGTTTATCAAACATTTCTCTTAAATACTACACATTTTCACATTTTTGTATGCTGTAATTTTCTTAATATTAATTAAGAAAAACATTTGGTTACAAAAAAAAATTCATTTACAGTGGCAAAGACAATTTTACTTCTTTTTAGAATAGAGAGATTTGTCAGAATAAAACAGTGTTAATTGCTACTCAGTTGTGCACAAGACCAAAAAATATAATGCAAAGTTTTGCCCAATCCCTTCAAGAGAGCTTTGTTTGATCATACACTGATTAACTCTAATTAAAAATTACTCACAAAATAATTTTGATTTTTATATATAAAAAAAAAAAAAAAAAAAAAAAAAAAAAAAAAAAATGACAACAAAACAATAGAAAGTTATAAATTTATTCTCAAATGCTAATATATATTTGGTTTGGCTCTTCACACTTTATGTACATTTGCATATAACAAAGTTAAGAGCTCATAAAATCCTTACAACTAGCCTAAAACATATTCTTCTTTTAATATGTGGTCACTATTCAAAGCAACAGACCACAGGTCATTCCATATCAAAATATATCAAACAAGTGGCAGTCTCTAATTAAATAGTACATTAAATCAATGCATATTATAAAACATTTCACACCATAAAATAACAGAACACAGTTATAATATAAATTCTAGTGATATAAATAAGAACTGACACACGGAACATTGTTACAAACAGAAAATAAATTACAAAATATACAATCATGAGTAAAAAAGTTTTGGAATTTTCTTTTATCCATTTAAAAACTGATTATAGCAATCACATACTTAATTCTTAAAAATACAAAGTATGATCAAAAGTAATTCATTAAATGAACATGCATGCTCATTTTTACAAAAATTTAGCATAAAAAAATTTGCATGTGCAAAGTAGGAAATAGATATAAAATGTATATCTATTTATTTATTATTTATCTTGTTTGAAATGTTTATTTATACAATTATCTGGAAGAGCAGACAAAAAAAAAAAAAAAAAAATAAATAAAGCACACATGCTTAAAAAATAGAAAAACATACACAATTTTGAGTTTTGAATTTTTTTTATATTCTTTTGTACAAAAATGGTTCTGATCGAAAACAGCATAGTAGCTACACAAATATAATATTGTCATTTTAGAGGGAAGGAGGGGGGAAGGTTGTCTTTTGATATCAATATCATTTTTGATCCACTCAAAAATATTTCTTTTTATTTGTAACATGTTTTCTGGTGCAAAATAGCATGTTATCTTTTTAGCCTGCTATCTATTTTTATGAAAATACAAAGTTATTATTAAAATCATAAAATTATTATTAAATTCTAAAACATAGAATACAGCAATGTTTGACATTCTTCTTCATCTAAGTATGCATATATAATCACAGTTTGAGAAATCACAGATGAAGTATATTTGAAATGAAGCTTGTGTTTACTAATTAATAAAAGAAAAAGAGAGAGAATGGTGTCCACTTGTTTTGCTGATAAGAATTTATCTGCCTACCACCCTTACTTCGTTTGGGGCAAGTGCAATAGAATTTATTACTGTTAAATGCATTATGTAACAAAAAGCTATTATAAAATACTTTTAAAAAATAACTATTTTTAAGTGTTATTTGATATAATTTCATATACAAAATGTTATTTTATTTACTTCTCTTCATTTGAATCATAAAAGCATGCAAAAAACAAATGTAACCACTTTCTTCAAATAAAAGAAATAATTTTTAGAAATCAAAGAGTTTTTATACTTTGATAACGATATCATTACAGGGAAGGAGGGGGGGGGGGGTTAAGGATGATAATGTATGAGTTGAAAGAAGTGGGAGTTCAAAATTATCAAAAACTTAATAATGTTAGATTTGCACAGTCCCATCTTTAAAAAAATTATCATTAATGCTACCTGAACAAGAAAAATATCGAATTAGCTATCTAGGGAGAAAAAACAAAAACAAATTTATGATTTTTTTTTTTTTTTTTTTTTTAATAAGAGTTAATGTGCTGATATTCATGTGTTATTACACTAAAGAGAGAAAAAAAAATAGAGTAGTACATAGCAGTAGTAGAATTTTCTATTCAGTGAAATAAATTGAAATACATATTTATTTTGAAATATAAACCAAATCTGTACTTATATATCACTACCTAATATATATATTATGCATATGGTAATATTTCAAAGAAAATCCATTTAAGACAATATTATAAAAAAAAAAAAAAAGTAGATATTGTGAAGAGAAAACTTATTGAATAAAATGTCATATTAAACTTTTTTTTTTTTTTTTTTTTTTTTTTTTTGTAATATAAACTGAACAGATATATAGAGAAAAAGTTGTGTTATACAGTATTTGTATTTTTTGTGAAAATAACAGAAAAAGAACATTTTTGTGGCACAATAACATTTTAAATATGGAATAATAATTTATGGTATAATTAGAGTTAATGCTTAAACATGAAACATCGGCAAAACCTACAAGAATTGGATGCATAGTTATATGCATCCATGAGGTAATAAATGAGATAGATGGTTCTTAAGGAAGGACAGTACTATACAACAGTATCTCAGATACTTTCATACCAACATTCTTACATACAGAGTATCAGAGTTATGAATAAAATAATTAGACCCAAAAATTGTTTCAAGCAAAAAAAGTTCATTATCTAGAAAGAAAAAAAATCACAATATAATGTTTAGATTTACATAAGAAATAAAGTAGCAATCATGCACTATATCTTACATGTCACAAATTTATATAAATAATCTAATTATAGTTGGTAGGCAAAAATTGCCAAATTTTATAAAACTGATTACTAAAAAATTAATCATGTAATATCAATTTAATTAATTAGAATTCATTTATTTTTCATAACTATATGAAAGAAAGGGATAATTTTTCCAATATTCAATTAAGAGGAGAAAAAAACTTTTCCTAATGATAAGATTACTTACAGATCAAAATTTCATAGGATATTTAATACAATGTTTCAATTAAGTTTTTTAAACAATATCACATAGTTAAAACTATAATAGGAGGTACAGAGCATAACTCTTCAATCCCACCCAACAATATTCAATCGTTTAAATTTACAAAAAAATGGTAGATATTATTTACATAGTAATTTTAATTTACATTTAAATTAAAGTGATAACATTAGTATCGGAACATAAATGGCACATTGCTATGCTAGTATCCATATAATACTTTTCAATTTCCAAATATTATTGATGCTTTAAATACTTTTAATTTTGTAATAAATAAAGCAATAAAAAATTCATAAACCGTGAAAGAATAATCAGTTAAAACAAATATTAAGACACTTTTAAAATAAAAGTTCATAAAATATTGCACTACTCTTACAATCACTAGTACAATAAATAGTTAATTTATACAATTTCATTTAACATAATTAAAAAACCGCAGATATATTACAATGATTGCAAAATAATCAAAGCTAAAACTTCAAGCAAGAAATAACTTGCAGTGATACTTGGTGATGCATTACAATATATCAATAAATTATAAATATTAATAATAAAAACTTGTTTTAATGCATTATAACAATTCTTTACCCCAATAGAAACTGTGCAGTAAGGCAGTGGATTTTGCAGATTATTTAAAAAAACTGATAAAAAGAGTGTGGGAGGAGGGGAATGCTAAAAAATTACAAAATTTTATATTTTCTCAAGATTATTATTATTTTGTTTAATGTGTGTTCTTTGTGAATTTAAGTTTTGCGTAATTAAGACACCAAAATACAGTTGAATTCATTTATAGCAATCTATTATAAATTAAGAATCAAGTTCCAATGAGCAGAGAGAAAAACAATTATCTAACATAAAAATTTCTTTTTTATAGAGCTTTTGATCTTTCTTAAATGACATTGATGCAATTTGAACTTAAGGAAGTGAGATTTATTTCCAAATGGAAAAAAAAAAAAAAAACTGAAAAGTTAATGAAAATAGTAAACAATAGCTTCTTATTACACATATTTCACTGTATATATTAGCTATGGCTTCTGCAAATAAATGCATACATTGAATAAATTTATTAAATATTGAACAAATTGCTTGGAAACAGTAAGTAGGTTTCAAGAAAGCATTTGTAAAATTATCCTTTCTTGCAAAGATCGTTTTCTTATTCACGCCTAAATCTTAATTTAAAAAAGGGCAATTTCATGATTATTAATAATTCAATTTTATGCATATGTTTTAAAGCAATGTTTTAAAGCAAACTAAATTATTATGAGATAATACCACACAAGATTAATTAAATTATTATGAGAAGTCTGCCACAATCAGAGATTCTTATGTCTATTTTTCTTAGTAATAATAGAGTTCAACTGTGTAATTAATAAAAATACTAATGTGGAATTCAACATTCAATTATGCTAGACTAAGAAATAGAGGATGAGAAGGGTGAACCATAAAAATTTAAAAGTGAATTTTAAAGATTTGTTTTTAACTAGACATAGTTAAAAAATCTATATTTAAATTATTTAAGAAATGCTAAATAAATTATAATTAATGAAATATAAAATATTTTTTTGTTATTGCATCAAAAACATTTAAATACAGCCTTATAACAATTATTAAAAAGAAAGAACATATCTATATATTGTTTTCCACACTTAAAACTAACTAAAGGAGATAAATTTAAGAAGCAGATTCTTGTTAACATCCCACAGATCACTAACCTCACCACAGCCACACAGAAAGTAACTATGAGATAAACCATATAAAATTTATTTATTCATCAAAAATACTTACAAATTTCTCACTATATAGTACATTGTTAAGTGCATTTTAAAATATATTTATTTAAAAAACAAAATTTCATTTCTAAAATAAATTTTGTCTAGGAGTGCATCTGAAATTCATTCATTGTGTATTTCTGTGAGCAACTATTTCATTATGTATCGCTGAGATCAGATACAGCCATGAAGCGTTAATGTTTTAAAACTAATTCTGACTGGAATAACAAAATTCAAACCCAAATTGTCAAAATCCTATCCAAGAGTGGTAGAAGCATAACTGCTCAAGAAATTGCGTCAATATCATATAGAAAATTTGCTTTTATAAAATAGAAATCAAATAACACAAAGAATGCAATGACCATTTTGAAATTAAATCCACAGAAAATGAAAGAAACCCGAAGTAATATAGAACTTGGTTTTAAGCAAATTAAAACATACTTTTAACATTGTTGTTATGTTTCTATATAAATTCTTTCAGTGAAGCTTTGCAATAATACTGATGGTTGATTTAAAAGGCATGCTTAAAAAATGCAGAAGTTTCTTAAAAATTCTCCTCTTCCAAATAATTTTACTTTTATAAATGTTGACAAGGATACTCCCTTTGCAGAAAGGAAATGAATTTAAGAGTTCCTTAATTTATTGAATGAACTTATATTCCAGTAAAGGTCAGAATAAAAAGTATATATATATTTGTCAAGGAGAAAAAAAAAAAAATCTGTACCATACTTTCCTTTACTAAACTTTAATAATATATTTTGCAAATATATATTATTCTTTTATTTTTTTTATTTATTTAACTACTACAGTAGTGATATAAATTCTAAGTAAATCATTCAATCTTCACAGTAATGATATAAATTCTAAGTAATTCATTTATTTTTCACAAGATGTGCAACTTTTACATTTTCAACTTTTCTGAATCATAAATATGCAAAATTTAATAATAATTTGGCTGAATAGGAAAGTGAGGTAGGAAATGATATAGTCAAAATGATGAAAATAATTTGAATAAACATCCACAAAATTTCAACAATCTTACTTTATCATGATCATACATATGTAAGAATAAGAGAGTACAGATAGCCCAAAAGAAAAAAATAAAAATAAAAACAATAAAATACATGAAGTTGTAATTTCCCATGCAATAAACTTATTAGTATTATTATTTTAACCAAAATTATGTTTTCTTCTTCATTTTTCTAAAAGATCTCTCTCTTTCTCTAACTGAAAATTGAGAATCAAATGGAAATTTTTCTTTTTGAAATACTTATACTCTCTTAAACTTTAATAATATGTCAATGATAACTTAAAAAACTACATTTTGAAGCAATAAATATGTGTCTTCATCAAGAAAAAAAATTTCATAGGGTGTACATTTTTATACTGTACATCAATTTCTGAAATAAAGTATTCATATTAGATCACCACTGAAATGAATGTTTATTGGTAAATGGAACTGTTATATGACATTCATTACATAAAATAGAAATAAGATATAATCTATCTTAAGTAAAAATCAAACAATTCCAGAGTAAATTGTACTGACTATAATAAAATAAAATAATAAAACAAATACAATACAAAACCAATTATTCATAATAGTTGGGCCATATTTATTCCAGATAACTGTTTTTTTTCTTTTCTAGATAACTAGTTGGGCATTAAAGCAACATCAATTTGATCAAATTTTTAGAATGTATGTGGTTGTGACGTTGTTTTTGATTTCAAATCAACTAACATATTAGACAGATTGAAAATTTTATTCAAACAAATTGATCAGAGTTTGAAAGAAGGAATTAATGGACTTGCAAAAAAAATTTCCTCTGCATTAAAATGTCCAATATATAACTAAATATGCTTCCATTTTAAATCTTAGTTGTTGGTGTCAAGTTATATTATGCATGTTGTAATGTTTAAAGCAAAAGAGATGCCAAATTGGCACTGTATGACTGTAGAGCACATTTTTCTGAAATAAGACAATTAAAAATATCTTTTTGAATAACTGATTTTCTGGTTAACTGATTTCAGATAAATGGTTTCATACTGTAATCCCATGAAATGAATTTTTATTTATATATCTATCTTTTGCACAAAATTAAAGTTAATTTATGCATTTATTTAGCTTTTAAAAACATAAACATGTGAGAAGAATTTATAATAATAAATGAGATTAAAACTATATTGGCCAGGAAACATCAAATTCAAAAGCATCCTTTATCCATAACTTGAAAACATAAATATCATACCTGCTTCTTGCATGAGAAATATTTCAATTAAATCTCTGCTTATCTAATATTTCAATTAAATTTTTATTTTCTAGGTTGTATGTAAGCATTCATTATTTTAGAAAAAGAGTTGTTAATTTTGTTACTCTAGTAATTAGTTTAACCTTTTTTAAAACCGTATCTTAAGTTTGAAAAGAAAGCATTAATGCACAGATTATGATGTAGATTTATGCATATCACATCTTGTAAAAGAGATCGTATACAGAAAAATTATTAATTTTAGGGAAAAAAAAAACGAAAAACTTTGCAATATGTATTTGTCAGGAAATATTAATGCAAAAGCCTACTTTTTTCTTAAATGTAGAATCAGATTAGTAAAAGTTTAATAAAACCAACTGAAAAAAAAAAACTTTATATAGAAAAGGGGGCTGCATAGAATAATCTATATTTGTTGTGATGCAACTCTTTATGGTCACCCTAGCAAAGAAACTATTATATAACTTCATACTTCTATAATACTTTTAAAAAATCATATTTCTTTAGAGACACATTGACATTACAAATTTTTTTAACTTTAATATAAGTAAAAAAATATTGAAAACATTACTAACTGGATAGACTCCAAAATAAAGTTTTAGAAACTTCATTTGATACAAAACTAAATATTTCGATCATAACAGGTCAGCATTTATTGTAGTCACAATGTACATTGATCATTGGGTTATAAGAATCAATTATTTAAATTTTTTTTAAAAATACATACATATACAAGCTTTAAATCATTGCATTTTTCCACTTAAAGACATTTCCACAGACAAACAACTTGTAAGAATCATAATGCATTACGATAACTAGTGGAAATATGAAATATTACAAGAAAGTTCTGCAAAATATTTGAAAAATTAAATTCTATTCTAATTATAAAGATAGTGAGAATGCTATCTTTACTTTGCAAGAAATCTTAAGCTTAAACAATCAATGAGTCAGAAACAATGTGCGTGTCCTAAAAGCAAACATTTTTAAACTATAAAGATAATTTTGGGACTTGAAAGTTACAAATAGGAATTAGACATTGACAAAAAGACAGTAGTGTACTAGATTTTTTTATTATGATATGGATGCTAAAATCATGGTTACAAAGGTGTCCTTCAATGCAAGACTAAAAAAATTAGTGTTATTTTTTTTCTCTGCAATATTTTTTTAATATTAGGAATAACCAAATAAAAGATTGGACATAGATGACTTGCATTATGGCTAAAAAATGATGTCTTATAATAAAAGAAAGTGATTAGAATTACTTGATAGTAAAATTGCTATTAATGTATGTAAAGTAAAAAATTTTATTGGTCAAAAATCATTTCAATACTGAAATCAGTCCTCAGGCTGAAAATCTTGCATTCATATTTAAAATTCAGCAGCTTAAAAAATGGATTGCAAATTAAAAAGCTTGCTGAATCAGCTGAAGAATGCATTTCTAAATGTTTTAGCCTTTGTAATAACTTTACTAAAAATTATATACAAAAATTTACAATTTTATATAGAACTTCGAGTTTGAAGCTCAGTAATTAATATATTAAAACTACAAACATTCGTAAATAGCAATTAAATATTTTCTGATAAAATTATGGTAAATTTTGGTTATAAGAATCAAAAATAAAATTAAAAACATGATTCTTATATCCAGAGATAATTTACCTTTGATTATCACTATAACTAAGCTTTAAAAACTTTAGTTTTAATTTTAAGAAAATATTTGTATTAAAATACAAAAACTGGATATAAACAAAATAAAACATTAGCTTCATAATTTAAAAAACTTGAACATTTGCCCTTGATAACTTTTTCAAGTTTCTTATAAGCTACTTACAAGAAATCAATAGCTTATGACAAGATTCAAGTCAGACGTCATTAATTTTTATCATAATTTTAAATAAAGTACTTGATAGCAGTTTGCTTTATTAGACAACTATAAATGTTTTTTAGGCAAAAATATGAACTCATAAAAATAAATTAGCACTCTTAAGTACATAAAACAAAAGATTAAATAAAATATTCATGCATACAGAAACATTTCATGTTATTCAGTATGAAATCTGCATATATATGTGTGCAATGCATTTTATTCTATAGTAGGAAACAAAATTTATTTTCATACAAAAATCAAAATTTTTAAATAAATAATACAGTTACCAATTTACTTTTAATATTGAAACATATTACATAAGCAAACTTAATGACAGCATTAAAACTTTGAAAAATGTTAATTTTTTTTTAATGAATCTCCCGAAAATTACCCAACAGTAAAATTTCATGAGAATCCTTTAATGACTCCTAAACTTCCCAGACATCAAATCAAACAAAAATTTAGTGCATTATAAGTTTTAAAAAAATCTCTTTCTATAGAGGTTTAAAATTGTATTACATAAAATGAAAACTAATTGTAGTAAAAATCTTTTTTTCCTTTTTTCCCCTCCATTAGTATGAAAAGATTACAAGAACGTATTTTCAAATTTTGGTAAAATTTTTAAATATAAGGGATTATATATAATTTTGTAAATTTGTATTTCTTGAACAAAACAATATAATCTTTGTTACAAAAATGTTTTAAACAACAAAAGTACCATAAAATCTGAAGTATAATGTGTATTGGTGTATAATGATTTGAGACAGCATTTTTATGTTTTTTAGATATATCTGCAATATAGCACACACCCTTTTCTTTACACAAAAATCTGAAATGTACATGTGATGCTCTTATCTTTTGAAGCCATGCATTCCAAGGATAGGCTTTGGAATAACAATATATTGAAGTGACAAATAATATCTGTATGTCAGTAGATGAGAGAACATTTATATAAGGAAACCATATGTGTCTAGAAATAATGTATAAGTTGATAATAAAAGCATGGAATAAAATTAAACTTGACCTAATTCAAAAGTCATTTGAAAGATGTAATATATCTAACAGTTTAAATGGAATGGAAAATTATTAATTATTTGTGGATCAGAGTGACACTGATGGTGAAAGCGAAATAATCTGATGATGTGCCTTAAGATATAACAGAATATGAACTTTTCATGTAAGGAGCCATCCATAAATGGTGTCATGCTTGGAGGGGAGTTCATGAAATTGTGAGAGTTTGTGACAAAGAGGTGGGAGGGGGTAAAAAGAAATGTAACATTGCACATTTTAGATAAAGTTAAAGAATTAAAAATCAGCAAATGAAATTTTGAAAGTAAAGTATTTTGTGTTCATAAAGTAAAGATAAAATTTTAAGTCAAATACTAATTAAAATTCCATTTCATATTCTAAAATACTACTGTTTTCAATTGCTTTTTCATATTTATATTTTATTACTATTGTCTAATATTCTTATTTCATACAAAATAAGTACACAAGCCATTTTTATTATTACAGTCACAAATATCATTAAAAGACAGTTTAAATTTTTAAATAAAATTTAAAATATGATCTATAACAGCAGTTCTCAAACTATGGGTTGCGTGGCTATTTCAGTGGGTCACAGAAGCAATCGAGGTTTGTCTCAAAAACATATTTAGTATTTCATCTGTTAAAAAAATATAACAACTTCAACAGCAAATAATATTTCAAGGGAAATTCCTTGGTGTGAGCATGCTTTTTGTATGGGGCTGTTTTTGAAAAACAAGTATGAAATTAAGCAGTTTTAACACTGATATAGATGCTTTCATCGGTAAACACCAGTGCCAGAAAACACACTGATTATAACGTAATATTTTGATAGTAATTAAATGTATTTTTGATTATCTTTGTAGTTTTGTGTTGTTTAAATTATTGTTCCACTTACACACATCGGGGTTATCAATTCTTGTTTTTGCCATATTGTATCCTTCTTAAGAAAATTTGCCTTTTTCGTGGAATAGGATAGCCTATAGCTAATACAGGTCATACAACAATTTCCATGCTGATACACCATTATATCGGGTGGGTTGCGAAGTTTTTTTTTATATTTACTTAAAGGTGACTCACGTACCAATAAAGATTGAGAATCACTGATCTATAACATAATGCTTTGTTTCTCAACTATAAGTATACCAGAAGATAGCCCGTCAAAATGACGTGTTTGCATTAAAAGGATGATAAAAAATTACAACTGAGGTCAATTATAGCCATTTTCTTGTTGAACCTATTGGGATGCAGCATTTGGTGGCTATTAGTATGATCCCAACCAATCACTGCTGTGCTTCTGATTAATGACGTACATAAAGAGTTTACCGTGCATTTCACAATTGTGATTTTTTTTTTTTTTTTTTTTTTTTTTTTTTTGAGCAATATTGCTTGAGTGCAAACCCACAATACAATTTAAGGAGTTTCTAAGGAGTATTTTGTTTATCTAAGTAGTTCTAAGTACTACTTGGAAACGTTTTCATTTCTAAGTAGTTTCTAAGGAGTCCAAGGAGTCTGTACTAACCTTGGACTTTGTGACAAAGGGAGAGGGGGGGGGGGGTCAAAAATATTGAAAAAAAGTATAACATCATTTATGTATGGCTGCTAACCAGATGATGAAAATTAAGTTCATATGTAATGCCATTTAATTTAACTTAAAGGTATTTATTATACATAGAGAAATCTAATTTTTTATAGACATATTTTCTTTATTATAATTCTATCATTTTTATAGATGGTCTACAATGTATGCCTATAAATTACGATCTTATGTTTGGTATTAAAAATATGCATTATACTCTAGATTTTACAATACATTTATATGTTTGCCTATATGTATGTGTGTATATATAAATATATGAGTTCATGACATGAGTACATCGCATGAGTTTTAAAACTAGCCTTATACAGAAAATCAAATTTTGGGAAATCACAAAAACCTCTGACTTCATCCATCTGTTTTCATTGTTAACAATGTTTTAACTTTGGCAGAAATACAGGATAAAATTAGTTTGTTTGCAGGTAATAGTGTTTATTCAGTACAGTATGACCAATAAAATAGATGCACAGAAAAAACATGATTTTTAAAATGGATAAGGCGAATTTTGAAACTCACATTGTACTTACTTTAAATTTTCTTAAAATATTGATTTTCAAAAATATACAACTAATAAAAAGAAAATTCATAACAGCTGGTTTTATAAATATATATATATATTAATAAAACCAGCTGTTATGAATTTTCTATAATCATCAGGATTTCTTTGCAATAAAATAGAATCATACTCTTATTTGTATCTAAAAAATCTGATCATCTTATAATACTATTAAAATTACTAAAAAGACAAAAGAATTATAGTTACTATTATTAAGGGAACTTCCAAAAAGATGTTATTTTTATAATTTCGCAGCTACAAAAGTATTTTTGACAAAGCAACAATAGGAACCATACTAGATGTTTACTACCACACCAAAATCGAACAAATCTGAAAATTGGTCAAGGAAAATCTATTTTGGCTAAATATTTAGAAAATGATTGCTTATTTTTTATTTTTTCTAATAAACCAGAGGAAAGAAAAAGAAAGACTAAACCTAAGACCTAAAATTTAAAAAAATCTTTTCGGCAGTATGAACTGTATCTGTTACTAAGCTGTAGTTTTCACTGTAATAGAAGCATTACTTAATATAATTCTACAGATTAAAGCTGTTTTAAAACAATGAGTAATTAGTAATATTCTTAACGATTATATTCATATAATAAGTTTTCTATGTCATTACCATCTGTTTTTATCGTTTTTAAAAATTAATAGAGAAAACAAATTAAAATTTTGCTTGGCAATCAGAAAAATAAAGATGAATCCAGAGGCCACCTTTGCAATCCCTAATAGAAATATTTAAGAATTGCAGGAATATAACATTCTTTTGTTGTTAGCCAACAACAAATGGCAAAAGAGACTGCAGCAGTCATAT
Source organism: Maratus speculifer (assembly GCA_964019185.1). NCBI lineage: Eukaryota > Metazoa > Arthropoda > Arachnida > Araneae > Salticidae > Maratus > Maratus speculifer. The sequence continues at coordinate 59,799,899 of OZ025291.1, read as the reverse complement.
TAAATTGTTGTAAAGAATGTAAGTATAAAAGTTCTTAGTATTTTAGTTTGAATCTATATTGAACAGATGAATAAAAACTTTTACTTTTGATCTATCTTTTGCTGAAGCATGAATAGAAATGGATGTTTACTTGATGAGTAAAATGTTGATATTAATATTTGATTTTCATATTTAAAATTAAAGATAAAAAGATTTTTTAAATCCTTAAAAATAAGTTAACGATTGTAAATTGTGGGATTCATAAGAAATTTTTCAACATAGAATGTTTAATCATGTTCAATTCATAAAATATTGATAGATGCATTATAATATATAATAAAGAATATTTTCAGATATTCACAATGGAAAAAAAATGTAAGGACCTTGACTGATGAGCTGCAAAATGGGGATTTAATTTATAAGTTACAGAAGCCCTTCTTCAAAAACCCAGAATTTTATTTCTTAGTAATAATTAGTCTTTTTTTAAAAAAATTTTTAAGTCAAATAACAAAAACTTTATATAACAAATGATAGTGATTTTAATGATAAATTCCAATACATATTAATCAAGACAGATGAGTAATAACTACATTCACACAGTTAATTTTTAAAATTTAAATTTCACTTCATTAAGATTTAAAAAAAAAGAAAAGAAAAAAAGAGAGAGAGAGAGAACAAAAAGCCTTTTCAGCGAAGTTTTCTCATACTGTGAACACATAATTAGTGAGAGAGTTTATTTTGCATAAAGGTATTAAAAAAAAAAAAAAAAAAAAAAAAAAAATTAATATATAGCAAAACACCATGAAAAAATACTTTAGTATTCCTTAACCATTTCACACTTATTTTGTTGGTATGCATCAATACAAAATATTTTCAACAGAATTTGAAATAATTTTGATTTGTTTATCTTACACAAACAGCCCTGTAAAAGTACAAAGAAAAAAAATTATTGTTATTGTGATTTTATAGATCATAAATTTTAAATTCTTTTACTCAGTTTTGATCTAGATTATATTTATAACTAATGATTGAAGTATGAATGAATGAAATAATGACATGTATAATGTATAATATTTAAGAATGAATAAGCAATGGAAACTTCAAATACAATTTTGAATGTAATTAATAGTTTTTAGCTTGCATCTTATTATTATTATTGATATTATTCAATTATTAGTAAAACAAAAATAAATAAACAATGTAATATGAAAGTAAAATGCTCTTTTTCAGTTTGATTTCGTTAAAAAGGATTTAAATTCTTTCACCATCTTTATATTAAAGTTTTGTATATCTTTGTAATTCCAATTTCTCACATTTTAAAACAAAGAAAATGGAAAGGTTCCGAGTTTAGTTTGAAACAAAATGTAAAATAAACAAATAAGTTTCAGCATGATATTTTATAATGTAATATCCCTTTCTACACAAATATGTCATTTTAATGATACTAAGAATGTGGAATCAAGTTGTGAAGTGGTAAAGATTAATGATTTCCAGAAAAATGTCACTTATCACAAATATTTTGAGATTGTCCATGAAACAAATCAAATTAACCAATTTATGTAGAGTGAAAAAGGGTTTACATATCACCTGGTTAAAAAATCACTAAATACATCTTTAGGAAACATTCACAACAATAATTATTACATGATCATATACCTTTACTAAAATAATAGTAAATAATTTTATTATTTATTAACGATCTAAAAATTTTAATTACTTACGTCTTATACAAAAAGCTCATTTTATACTTTAAGTTTAATATACAATGTTATAAGACAAGCCAACTAATAGTAAAAAGCATAACATGAAATAGAACATAGTTGATGTTGATAAAGAGCAGCACAATGATTATGAAAAATACCAAGGCAAAAACTATTAGAATGGAATGTAAATCTGCACTTAAATTTCATAAATTAATTAATTATAAAGAAGTTTTAATTTGCATTGAAATGTAGATGTATCAACTTTATATGATTTAAACTTGCATCTCTGGTGATAAAATCACTACATAGAGAAAAGTTACACATAATTTATACTGAGGTGATAAAAAAATTTATAAGATTACATAACAAGACAAGATTATACTTAAAAGATTCATTAAACTAGGATGATTTGGAAATGTAAAACATTTTAAGTCTTGCATGTCAAAAAATATAGATGAAATTATATTTAATAGGGAAGTTGTCACTCTGGGATTTATAAAAATATTTATCGGTTGTGGAAAAATAAAAATCTCATAAAATATAAACCAGAATTTTTGAATAATTAAATAGAGAAATACATTATGCTAAATATAAAATTTAAATCTGCAGTTTCGCAGGTTTTGTATATTTAAAAATAAACTGTTGCTACAATTTAACAAATGAAATTACATCAAAAACAACAGATTCATTAATACTAAAATGAAATAGAAGGAAAAAAAAATAATATTGCTATTTTCAAATTGTATTGCAAAATTTCAAAACAGTTTGAGAGCAACTACAGTTACAAAAATTATTTTGTAACACTCGTGAGCCTTTGATCTGGAATGACCAAATGATAAATTAAATTTTCGAACATTCACACACACACAAAAATTATACACTGACATTTGTACATACTTGAATCAAGACATTATAATCTAAAAAGTACTTAAGACTTCCAGCTCGAAGATGCTGGAGGTAATGATGGAGACTGTGTTCTATCTGGTCGGTATTGCCTTCTGAAATCATGTTGACCCGTAGTAGATTTCCCTTGATTATGATGAGTACTTGGTGGCACAAATGACGTTAAAGACAACACATTGGGATGCAAAGGCACACCTGAAGCTAATAAATGTTGGGCTTGAGCCTGAAGTAATGATTGGAACTGAGGATTTAGTTTTCCTACTTGTCCTAAACCAGCATGATTCATAGAGGATGTAGGTTTAGGAATGTAGGTGAGAGTAGTTCCTGCTTTTGAAAGAGACCATGCAGATGAATTGTGTGCTTGGTGAACTGGTGCTTGATGAGCTGGTGCTGGCACTGGAAGGCGAGAGTTTTGACGAGGCTGAGGTTCACGAGTTGAGGAATGTGATTTAGATGATAAAGTCTGAGACAAACGATCAATTTCTTTTTCTTGCTGAAGTGCTTTTAAAAATGCTGCTTTTAAACTGTTAGTGTGCTGAGCTTTCAAAGCTTTACGAATATTAGAATTGATACAGGCTTCACAAAAAACATTATACACTTTTTCTCCATTCTTATCTATTTCTTTCCACTTCCATGAACAAGTGAAATCTGTAGAACACTGAGCACAACATAAAGGTTTCTCTCTTAGAGGGTTTCTTTTTGTTTTTGTTAAGAAATCTACCACACAATCTAAACCCATTAAACAGAGAAATTCAATACTATTAGCATTGGGAAAGAAGTTCAATTTCATAGGAGGTGCTTTTGGCAGGGGAATCTGCAAAAGTTGCTTTTCTAACTGTTTTCTCAAAGCAAGTTTAGCAGCAGCCTGTCTCTGATATATGGTTTCAGGATCAATCTTCTCTTCAGGAGGAGGTTGACTGACAACAAGGCTTGGAGCTGAAGGTACCTTTAAATAACAAATATCATAAATAGAATGCTCAACAACAATATAAATTCATATACAGTGAAACCTCCCTAAAGCAACCATGTTCCGTTCCAATAAAAATTGGTTGCTCCAATAGGCATAATCTTACAGAAGGCAGTGGCGTAGCTAAGGGGGGGGCAAGGGGGCGTCCGCCCCGGGCGCCGAGGCCTAGGGGCGCCAAATTGAGAGAAATTGTTATATATCTATATTGGGGTGGGGGTGCAAAATTTCTTGCTGGCCCCGGGTGCCAAAAAACATAGCTACGCTACTGAATGAAGGTCATGTTTAAATCTAGATTTTAAGTGTTGAAAAAGGTAACAATTAATGTTACAGAAGTTTACTTTTCACATTAGAAAAAATATAAAAATTTAAGTATCAAAACAAAAGCTAATTATATATGAAAATTACTGCAGTTTAAAAAATTAATGCATTGATGTGTGACTTTATGGTTTTATCTTTCAAAATTTTTATTTCTAAGTACTTTCAAAATTCAATAAATAAACTATTTTTTTTTTTTTTTTTGGTACTGGAACAAATAATGATGATTTCATTACTTCACCTATTTATATGAGAATTTCCTGACAGAATAGAGCAGGGAAGTTTATTGACTATCATTGTTAATCCGTCATAAGAGTTAAATTCATTGGCTAAAACAGCACAAGGGGGTTTAAATACTTAAAAGTTACCTTTTTTTTTTTTTTTTTTTTTTTTTTTTAATTATTATTATTTAAACTTAGTTTAGAAGTTTGATGAATAATGTACTCTCCAAAATTATTTTTCTGATAAAGCCTTCTTGAAACAATCAGCCAAAAACTGATTCTGTTTCATTTTCTTCAAAGAAACTGATCACTCATGGAGAGAGTTCAATTGAAATGGTCTCTGAATGAAGGTAAAATTTTTATTGAGCCTATGGGAATAAATTTTTTTCCTCTGAGGGAGGTGATCACCTAATGGAGGTGGTTGCATAGGGAGGTTTCATTAACATTTTTTTTTTTTTTTTTTTTTTTTTTTCCCATGAAAATAAAAATAGCTATTGAAGAAAATTTTGAAACCGAAAATTAAATCTCTCAAAAATATTTCTAGACCATATCAATAATACAATACACTACAAAATGTTAAATAATAAAAATACTCTGTTAAGCCCAGCAATAGAATTTTTTTCTGCAGTCTGCAGCACAAGTAAAAACTTAAAAAACAGTCTGCAGACCAATCCCTCGCATTACATTATATGCACTCAAACCTCACAAATATTTGTGATAGACATAAAAGAAAAGTATACTTTTAAAAAGAAGTTGCCTTTGTTCTCAGAATTTTTAACACCTCATATATTGTCCGAAAGAGGGGGAGGACAGCTCCTCTTTGACAAAATTTGCATTTTTTTTTTTTTTTTTGACAAGATTTGACGTTTTTTCTGATCTTTTGATGAAAACTGCTTTTTTTTGTGATCTTTTATAAATAAATTTGTCGTTTTTTCGCGATCATTTGATGAAATTTGCCAATTTATCGTGATCTTTTAAGGAAAACTGCCTTTTTCTTTGTGATCTTTTGACAAAAACTGTCGTTTTGTTGCGATCTCTTGGAGAAATTTGCCGTTTTTTAGCGACCTTTTGAAGAATCTTTGATAATATACTGCACTTGCTTTTAAAATCATAACTATTTTGAGGTTATGACCATTTAGTACATGCGTGAAGCGTTTTGGATGCCAATTGCAATTTTGGCAAATGGTATTGAAAGGCAGGAAATTCAAATTGAATTTTGTCTAGATTTTTTTAACCCATCCAGTATAAGAAAATGAGATGGATTTAAGTTGGTTATGAGGAACTGAAGCGATGGAAATGAAGAACTTTAACTTATGTGCATTTCAAATGTCACCATATTAATAAATTAAAAACACCAGTTTACAAAAATCGTTCATTATTTTTCTTTTATTTAAATGAGAGTGTGCGAAATCTTATATCCATTGGAGGAGGAATAGTCATAAATTAACTTCTGCCAGTAAAATTCCCAGAATTAAAGCTACCTACCCCTTGATGACCTACCCCTATTATCATTTTAAGTGATTAAAATGTTTATTATCACAATTTAGATTAACGATATTTCTTTACATTATAGTTTTAAAAAATATTGTCATTGATATTAAAACTAGATCAATCGAATTCACCAAAATGCAGATTTAATACAAAAAAAATGGGGGGTGGGGTGAATACTGAAAGCCTATAATTCCATTGCTGAAAGACAGAGTAGCAAAAATCAAAAACATTTGTGACATTGAATTGCATAATTAAGTTACTAAAAATATTCACTCATTATCTAGAATTCATGTTTTAAAAAGCCATGTACAATGTGTTTTAAATCAATGAATACACAATTTATTTCGTAATACGTGGCACATTCTTGTTTATCTTTCTGGTTCAGCTCATTTGAAATAATGGCTAAAACCAGACTATGCTTTGAGTGAAGAAAACTTAGTCTAAAATGCTACTTGTTCAAAAACACAGCTGCAATCTAAAAAGATAACTTGGTAATTACTTTGAAAAACTTAACTCTAAAGAATTTGCAGATAAATGCCTTTATAAAGATCAGTTAAATACATGTTGTAAAAGAAATTCCTTATGAATTAATAATAATAATAATAATAATAATAATAATAATAAAACTTTTTAAAAATTTATAAATCTTAAATTACACATAAAATTGATTGAATGGGCTGACTTCAGATAAAATAAATGACAATGTGTAAAAATTAGAGTTATATTTGCTATTCATTAGGTGCATAACAGACAAAAGTAAACGTTTATTTAATATCTATATATTAAAACGAAAGGCAGAAAAAGTAATCGTGGTTTAATTACGTCTCTACGCATCGATACTTGCGCCGGTCTCTGAGAGTCTCCTCCTATTGGTTAATCGGAGGAGAGTAATTACTGTCTGTAAGAGCATTTGCAAAGCGCGTTTGTAAATATGGGATAAGAACGCTGACACTGTTTAATGCAATGCTATAATAATTAAACTTTATGACTTTACTCATCTTATAATGATTGGAATACATTGTTTTTTTCACTTTACGTAAGTTAATTAATTTATTTCCATCTGTATTCTTTTTTTGCAATGTTATTGCCGGCAATCTTAGGCTTAATTGTAGAGATGTTTCATATGAAATTGAAACATTCAATAAGTTAATGATTAAAGTGTTTATTTACGTTCTTGGCCGATAAATCATTTTCTATATTGTAATTTTCAAATTTATTTATTAGTATGTGTAAAAAAAAGGCTGGAAATCACATTGTTTTTTGTTTCGTATTTTGATGGTGCGATTTTCGACGGATAGTTTGACTTCATGGATGTAAACAGATTCGCAAATCACTATTTATTTTTTGCTTCAGTTTCTTATTATACTCATGTCAAAAAACGGTGATTTTTTTCCCACTTAATAATTTCATTTTTGAGCAAATTCATAACGTTTAGGAAGTATTTACATTACATCTCATAGTCTCGCCGAATAATAGAAAATTGCATATGAAATGAAAATAATCCCAGTTATAAACAGCTTTGTAAATCATTAATATTTCTTTAATGTTTCACTTTTTTTTGAGTACACTTTTTTAAAAAAGTGTTTCCGTGACAAAATTTGCTGAGTTTTTTTGGGGAAGGAGGAGGGAATATTTTGATGAAATTTGCTATTTTTTTTTTTAATCTCTTGATCTTGATCTCTCAATAATGTTTTTTCAGAAATATGAAGATCATTATAATCAACAAAGAAAAATAAAATTATCAGAAGAGATCCCTCTTTCTGCATAGCTTTCAATCATGATAAAGCAGTCTTTATATACCATATTCATTGCTTGCTGGTTTTTTTTATGATTATTTGGCAAAATTTGCATTTTTTGTGGTACCTAGATGATTTGAAAATTACAATATAGAAAATGCTTTATCGGCCAAGAACGTAAATAAACACTTGGAAATAAAATAACTTATGTAAAGTGAAAAAACCAATGTATTTCAATCATTATAAGATAAGTAAAGAAAAAAAATATAATTATCATAGCATTGCATTAAACAGTGATAGCAAAAATGCAGTCTCTCTGTGTTGTTTTCTCACAATGTTTACCAATATTTGCATTTTTTGAAGTACCTAGACAAATTTAAAGTATTTTTTCAAGATCTTTTGACGAAATCCACATCTTTTCTGGTACCAGGAAAAAATTATTTGTTTTCTTAGGGATTTTCGGTGAAATTTGTCATTTTTTTCTCGCTATCTTTCGATGTAATTTGCCGTTTTATCAAATTTATGCTTTTTTCATGATTTTTTTTTTTAATTTGTCGTTTTTTTCGTTATTTTCAGAAATTTGTCATATTTTCGCTTTTTTTTCTTTGCAAAAATTACCTGTTTTGCGATCTTTTGATGAAATGTGCCTCTTTTTTTCATCTTTTGACAAAATGTGTTGTTTTCTCACAATCTGTTTACCAATATTTGCGTTTTTTGAAGTACCTAGACAAATTTAAAGTATTTTCAAGATCTTTTGACGAAATTCACATCTTTTATGGTACCAGGAAAAATTTATTTGTTTTCTCAGGGATTTTCGGTGAAATTTGTTGTTTTTTTCTTGCTATCTTTCGATGTAATTTGCCGTTTTATCGAATTTATGCTTTTTTTGTTAAATTTGTCGGGTTTTTTTTTGTTATTTTCAGAAATTTATCATATTTTCGCTTTTTTTTTCTTTGAAAAAAATTACCTGTTTTGCAATTTTTTCTTGAAATTTGCCTCTTTTTCATCTTTTGACAAAATGTGTTGTTTTCTCACAATCTGTTTACCAATATTTGCGTTTTTTGAAGTACCTAGACAAATTTAAAGTATTTTCAAGATCTTTTGACGAAATTCACATCTTTTACGGTACCAGGATAAAATTATTTGTTTTCTCGGGGATTTTCGGTGAAATTTGTCATTTTTTCTCACTATCTTTCGATGTAATTTGCTGTTTTATCGAATTTATCCTTTTTTCATGATTTTTTTTGAGAAATTGTCGTTTTTTGTTATCTTTTTAAGAATTTTTTTTTTTTTTTTTTTTTTTTTTTTTTTTTTTGCTATTTTTTGCGATTACCTAGACAAAATTTATGTGCTTTTGAGATCTTTGGACGAAATTCGTGTCTTTTATGATACCTGGACAGTTTCGGAGAAGTTTATCGTTTTTCTCGAGTTCTTTCGATGAAATTGTCGTTTTGTCACGATCTTTCGATGTAATTTGCCGTTTTATTGAAGATCTTTTTGCAAGGGTTTTTTTTGCAAAATTTACTTTTTTTGTGATTATTTGATAAAATTTGCTTTTTTTTTTTTTTTCAATCTGACGAAATTTGTTGTTTACTCACAATGATTTGTCAAAAATTTTTGTTTTCTTACAATATTTTGAATTTTATTTTCACAATATGTTTACAAATTTGCCATTTTTTAGGGATTTTTTTTTTTTTTTTTTTTGTGGAATTTGGCTTTATTTTTCGAAATTTTTTCTTGAAAATTGCCAATTTTTTTAGACGTTTTGGCACAATTTTGATTTTTTGCAATACTTTCATGAAATTTGTTTTATTTTGGGATACCTAGACAATTTTTGTCTTTTTGAATTTTTTTGACAAATTTTTTAGAGATCTTTTCATAAAATTTGTTGTTTTTTGCTATCTGTTGACGAAATTTGCTGTTTTTTTTTTTCACAGGTACCAGGAAAAATTTATTTGTTTTCTCAGGGATTTTCGGTGAAATTTGTTGTTTTTTTCTTGCTATCTTTCGATGTAATTTGCCGTTTTATCGAATTTATGCTTTTTTTGTTAAATTTGTCGTTTTTTTTTGTTATTTTCAGAAATTTATCATATTTTCGCTTTTTTTTTCTTTGAAAAAAATTACCTGTTTTGCAATTTTTTCTTGAAATTTGCCTCTTTTTCATCTTTTGACAAAATGTGTTGTTTTCTCACAATCTGTTTACCAATATTTGCGTTTTTTGAAGTACCTAGACAAATTTAAAGTATTTTCAAGATCTTTTGACGAAATTCACATCTTTTACGGTACCAGGATAAAATTATTTGTTTTCTCGGGGATTTTCGGTGAAATTTGTCATTTTTTCTCACTATCTTTCGATGTAATTTGCTGTTTTATCGAATTTATCCTTTTTTCATGATTTTTTTTGAGAAATTGTCGCTTTTTGTTATCTTTTTGAGAATTTTTTTTTTTTTTTTTTTTTTTTTTTTTTTTGCTATTTTTTGCGATTACCTAGACAAAATTTATGTGCTTTTGAGATCTTTGGACGAAATTCGTGTCTTTTATGATACCTGGACAGTTTCGGAGAAGTTTATCGTTTTTCTCGAGTTCTTTCGATGAAATTGTCGTTTTGTCACGATCTTTCGATGTAATTTGCCGTTTTATTGAAGATCTTTTTGCAAGGGTTTTTTTTGCAAAATTTACTTTTTTTGTGATTATTTGATAAAATTTGCTTTTTTTTTTTTTTTTTCAATCTGACGAAATTTGTTGTTTACTCACAATGATTTGTCAAAAATTTTTGTTTTCTTACAATATTTTGAATTTTATTTTCACAATATGTTTACAAATTTGCCATTTTTTAGGGATTTTTTTTTTTTTTTTTTTTTTGTGGAATTTGGCTTTATTTTTCGAAATTTTTTCTTGAAAATTGCCAATTTTTTTAGACGTTTTGGCACAATTTTGATTTTTTGCAATACTTTCATGAAATTTGTTTTATTTTGGGATACCTAGACAATTTTTGTCTTTTTGAATTTTTTTGACAAATTTTTTAGAGATCTTTTCATAAAATTTGTTGTTTTTTGCTATCTGTTGACGAAATTTGCTGTTTTTTTTTTTCACAGGTACCAGGAAAAATTTATTTGTTTTCTCAGGGATTTTCGGTGAAATTTGTTGTTTTTTTCTTGCTATCTTTCGATGTAATTTGCCGTTTTATCGAATTTATGCTTTTTTTGTTAAATTTGTCGTTTTTTTTTGTTATTTTCAGAAATTTATCATATTTTCGCTTTTTTTTTCTTTGAAAAAAATTACCTGTTTTGCAATTATTTCTTGAAATTTGCCTCTTTTTCATCTTTTGACAAAATGTGTTGTTTTCTCACAATCTGTTTACCAATATTTGCGTTTTTTGAAGTACCTAGACAAATTTAAAGTATTTTCAAGATCTTTTGACGAAATTCACATCTTTTACGGTACCAGGATAAAATTATTTGTTTTCTCGGGGATTTTCGGTGAAATTTGTCATTTTTTCTCACTATCTTTCGATGTAATTTGCTGTTTTATCGAATTTATCCTTTTTTCATGATTTTTTTTGAGAAATTGTCGTTTTTTGTTATCTTTTTGAGAATTTTTTTTTTTTTTGCTATTTTTTGCGATTACCTAGACAAAATTTATGTGCTTTTGAGATCTTTGGACGAAATTCGTGTCTTTTATGATACCTGGACAGTTTCGGAGAAGTTTATCGTTTTTCTCGAGTTCTTTCGATGAAATTGTCGTTTTGTCACGATCTTTCGATGTAATTTGCCGTTTTATTGAAGATCTTTTTGCAAAATTTACTTTTTTTGTGATTATTTGATAAAATTTGCTTTTTTTTTTTTTTTTCAATCTGACGAAATTTGTTGTTTACTCACAATGATTTGTCAAAAATTTTTGTTTTCTTACAATATTTTGAATTTTATTTTCACAATATGTTTACAAATTTGCCATTTTTTAGGGATTTTTTTTTTTTTTTTTTTTTTGTGGAATTTGGCTTTATTTTTCGAAATTTTTTCTTGAAAATTGCCAATTTTTTTAGACGTTTTGGCACAATTTTGATTTTTTGCAATACTTTCATGAAATTTGTTTTATTTTGGGATACCTAGACAATTTTTGTCTTTTTGAATTTTTTTGACAAATTTTTTAGAGATCTTTTCATAAAATTTGTTGTTTTTTGCAATCTGTTGACGAAATTTGCTGTTTTTTTTTTTCACATCCATTTACAAAATTTCCGGGTTATGCTTTTTTTTTGGGGGGGGGGGGGGTATTTTGACGAAAATAACTATTTTTTGTGATTATTTGCCAAAATTTGCATTTTTTATGGTACCTAGACAAATTTTTGTACATAGTAAATGATTTCTAGCATTTTTTAAAAGAAACTTTAACAGTAGAAAAATAATCTTCAAACATTTTCAAGAGTTTGTAATGTGTGTCGCAGCGTTGCACCGATTCTGCGCCCGGGATCATGTCATGTTGGTGTTACGTTGGTAAATGGAAAAGCATATTGAAATTTTTAAGAAATATTAATTTTTTTATAGCGGCAAAATACTTTTTTTCCTTTGGTTCTTTCATATTGTTGCCGTCAAGTTTTGATGGGTTTCACCTAGCCAGAATAAATATCATTAATTTTTTTAATATGTGAAATCGACATGTATTTTTGATTTATGAAAATGTAATAGAAAAGATAGTTCAAAATGCAAATGTTTATTTGTTGAATGGGGTGGGTAATGTAAAAACAAATTAACCACGGAGAGGATCATTGTTACAGTTGTTGCTAAATGGCAAACTATAAATTCAGTCTTATTTTGCTGCGAAGTAAGTGAAGTATGTATATTTTGTATGAAATGAGAAGTGACGGTAATTTATGATTTATTCATGTCATGTACAATTTATTGGTGTTGTATTTGTAAATGGAAAATTATCAAATGAGAGAGATTCTAATTCTATAGCAGCATGTTTGAATGTAACTCTGCCAATTGCGGGTCATTTGCCTAGATGTAAAATGCAGGTTTTTCTTTTATTTATTGAAATTTTTGCTGAAGATTAGTCATTAAAAAATCCTTTAATAGCTGGAAAATACCTTTTATTTCTGTGGTGCCGTCAAGTTTTGACGGGTTCCATCTAGTAAGTATATATTTTTTAAAAAATCAGAAACAATGCATGAACACGAAAAAAAATTATTTCTGAATCTACATCAAATTCACTTATAATGAGCTTAGCCAGGCCATTTGGCTTGGTATATCCAAGGTTTGTTATAAACAATTTACAACATTCCATAATAAGTAATGTTTTAAAATGCTTTTAACTATATAAGAATCTTAGTGAATATTTTAAAGGTATTAAAATTTTATACAATTTAATTTGATTTTTTTAAATACTATAAGCATTGAATATTTATGTAAAATGGTTACATTGTAAATTTATCCAAAAATTTTCATTAGCATACTAGAATGATTTTATAAGGGAAAAGGAACATTATAAAGCATAGCTTTGCATAAGAAAAAAAAAAATCTTTCACTTTTGTTTGCCATATCATTTCAAGAACTTAAAAGTGTGAACTATTTCAACAAAGCAGAATCAACACGAAGCAGAACAACACAATCTTCATGAGTGGTTTTTCTCAGTTTCTTAACTTTAGCTATGTTCTGCTCATATGCACATTTTATTGATTGTTTCTCTATTTTTCTAATACAGTACCAACTATAGTTTTTTTTTTTTTTTTTTTTTTTTTTAACAATGAGCAAAGTTAACTTCCTTAGAATCTTTTCTATTTTGAACACAATTTCAGTTTTTTCTTCCAGACAGAATAATTTTCTTTTGCCTACTACAACTTTAAAAATTGTAGATCATATTCTTTCTAAAAGAATTATGTATGACAATATGCAACAAGTTTCTCTACCTTATGAAAATCTTACTGAATGGCATTTTTCATATCCAAACAACAAATCAGTGTTACTTCAGTCAACTTTGTGAAATCCACACACTTAGAGACCGAGGGTATAGTGAATTATAGATCATACAATACAAATTTTACTGATTATAATCAGCAAAATTTGTATTGCACATAATTTCATTATTAATTATTAATAACTATTTATTACAGTGAACATTGACACAATTCATTAGTAGTTTCAGTTTTGGTTTGTTCCCTATCATTTTTCTCTGTACTCAAGGGTATTTAAAAATATTTAAATATTTATTCAATGGAAAAATCATAACAGAAAAAAATAAAAACTTTATGAGTTTAACTGTTACAGGATTTCCAGCAAAACATGATTGGAAAATTCCCTGACCTTTTCCTAACCAAATCTCAAAACAATCTCTGTCTAAACAGGCATATAGTGAAATTTGCTGTTTATTTTTGCAATCCTTTGTCAAAATTAGCAATTTTTACTAATAGCATTCTTCAAATTTCTCTGGTTTTTTTTTTTTTTTTTTTTTTTTTTTCAATTGTTTGAAGAATTTTGAGATTTTTACCCCAAAAGTATTTAATACAAAAAGTTTTTTTTTTCTCTCTCTCTCTTTTCTAAGACTTTTTTTTTTTTTTTTTTTTTTTTAGAAAGTATTTGTGAAATTCCAGACTTTTCCTATATATTTTGATAGTTGCCTGACTTTCCATTATACTGAGAACACTGCGTTAATGACAATTTACATTGTTTACATTTTAACATGTAGTGCGGATAATTGATGTTTGCAGATTATACATCGGTGGATTTCAATCATAGTTGACTGTATATTCCATGAAAAGACAAGAGGTGTTCTTTACAATAGAATGACAGCATTAACCTGCCAAGTGAGAAATTCCAAAATTGCAATTTGTTGTCTTTACCAGTCCACATGCGCAAGGGATAACAATTGCATATATTCAAACAGGTTCCTGTTGCTATCAATTGCAAATAATCTTTTTTTTTTTTTTTTTTTTTTTTTCCTCCCAAACAATAGAATCAATCAACACTCTTCACACAATGCATTGGCGAAGGGGGAGTAGAAACAGACAGTTAAAAATGTAACATGCAGAAGGCTAAAGATTAAGATAAGAGTATTTTGTCAATGATGAAATTTTAAAAATGGCAATTAACTTAATGAGTAAATATTAATTTTGAAAAATACAGAGAAAATGAGGACTACATAAACAAGAGTTTCTTATATCCATAATATAGAAGTTTGTTATATTAATTAAAAGTAGAACTGTGAAGTCTATCAAATAAAATGAGAATTCCTATCTGGTTCACTATAACTGAAGGCCTGCTACATTCCAAGTTCATTACAATCAGACTCCAATGTAGATTAATTCAGAATTACATATAAAGAAATGAAATGATTACAGGCCAATTACTTATGGTTATGGGAATAAAAGTAAAATTTAAAGAAAATTAAAAATATTTTAACTTGTGCACTGCATTACACAGTTCTAAGTTACTTCAGAATAGTGTAAATGCCTGTCCTAGGGCAATAGGTAAAACTTGTATTTTTCATTTAAAATTTGAAAATAATAATAATAATAATAATAATAATAATAATAATAATAATAATAATAATAATAATATATATATAATAACTGACAAAATGTGGAGCAAAGTTCAGATGATGTTTTGATGATGGCATTTAGATGAGCAAAGTTCAGTTCATTTATGTTCTAATGCACATACTATTAGCATAAATACAGTAAAACCTCAATAATTCAGATTAATTAGGAACAGACCCAATCCAGATAATCAAAAATACAGATTATCCAGAGAATGAGAACAAATGAAATAAAATATACTTACAGAAAATCACTTTTATACTAAACTTATTCAAAATTTAAGACAATAAAAATGTTTATTTTATAATTATATAATTTGTAATCTACTGCTGTGCCAGTTTTACGGGCAGGATGGTCACACATCTGCTTGAGCATAAGTAGTTTGTTGGATATAGTCTGCACATGATGTTTAAAATAAACCATTAATTGGTCTAAATGGGACATTGCTTAATTATGGCTAATAAATTCTGGTTGATCATCATTAATAATGGTGTTTTCTCCTGTAACATCTACATTTTCACTTTCTTCAATTGTGCACAAAGCAATTATTTCACCATCTGTAAGTGAGGTGTAACTTTCATTATTTTCTGTTTCCATTTAATTGCTAACGTTGCTGATATCAACATCTGAGCAACCATCAATTTGTTTGAACACGCTCATGAAATCTTCAGGCATAATATCTCTTTCATTTTCGCTTATTCCTCCTTATATTTCAATTTTTCGCAAGTAATTTGTGGAAGTGTTTTGTGACGAAGACAGGGAAATAATCCCGAGATCTCTATGGACTGGCTGAAATAACTCGAAAAGCCATCCTTATCAGTCAGTGTATAAAGGGACTATTTTACCTCACTATTTTGTAATGCTCAAAGTAAAACTTTATTGTGCAGTGAGCTTTTGATGACATTTCAAAATGGATTAAATAGAAAACTGTGAAAATTGGAATTGTCAAACTTAAATGATACTTAGTTGTTCCTTGGATAGACTGAGATAACAACAAAGAGTTTAAGTAAGAAAGCTTAAGGTATTCTTCTGGAAAGATTTCAGAAAATATTTTTTTATTCAGAATACGAGGATATTAAGGGAATTTGCCAATCGCTACTCCAGCTTGAAAAAAAAAATAACAAAAATAAAATAAAATAAAGCAGACCGATCCGGATTATCCAGAGATTTGAATTAATAGGGTCCAAATTAGCAGGGTTCTACTGTACTTCTGGGTAAACCAGGCTTTCAAGTTAATATATCATAATAAAACTGAGGATTTCTTAATAAAATAAAAATTTAACAAATATGCATTAAAATTGCATAATTATATAAGTCTGCTGCAATTATTGAAATAATACTAATAATTAATACTAATTTTTTTATAACACTTTGAAACTGTATTTTTATCATTTAAATCCCCCCATATAAATTTATTAATCAATTTTAAAAAGTTGATTAATAAATAAGATAAATTTTAAAGAATTAACACAGTCTCAATGTGTTTTAAATCTGTCAATAAAACTTCTAAGCAAAAGACGAAAGCTATTTTTATTCAAGGATAAATTTTATAAATGCTTTTTAGTGTTTTGTAACCATCATTTTTTTATATATCTAAGCACTTTTTCAAATATTGCAATACAAAAAAGAATCAAAACTAGTTAAGGCCCATTTTTAACATGTGTACAAAACTTTTGAACTGAACGTTTTAAACCTTTTGAACTTTACGTTGTATCAAATGAAAATAATCGTTTATCCTTTCTTTCACAAACAACACTAACTTTGTTAATGAACAACGAACACTGTGCCGTTTTAACTTTGAAAATGACTGCCAAAGAACTGTTTGTAACCTTGGTGGTCAGTGGACCTTGTACACTAAAGTTATGGCAGTAGGAAAAGCGTCATTTTCCCAGCATGTTTTTTCTATGTACTATCTATGTGTCACATTTCAAAAGAAATGAATGTACAGAAGAACCCCCTCTCTGAAAAAGACTTTGTTGAACTAAGAGAAAGCATTGTTAAAATTTTCTTAACGCTTATTTGTATTTTTCTTCTGTATACCCATGGCTGATATCACATAAATAAGCAGTAGAACAGCTTCAGGTAACATCTAGTTCCAAGGTTTAATTTTTTTCAATGAATGTCTTACAAAAGGGAATGACTTGCATGCTACGGTTGTATACAACTCGATTTCTGAAATGGTTTTTAATTACACAAATCATTTAAATTTTGTTAATTTTGAATCTTTTATAGAAAATTAAGTTGAACAGAAGGGATTTCAGATAGAAAAAGACTTTTATTTAGGCAAATACGTTTTCTCATGCACATCTCGAAATTAAAGCTAACGTGTCTCCATCTTATCCGAGACTAGTAAGATCGATGGATTTGCCCTGGATTAGTCACACTATATTTTATTATATAGAGATGCTTCATAATATATTAATTACTAACTGAAAATCACTCGCAAAATAAAATTGGCAGGTTAGTGTATGATACTTTATAGAAATAGTTAATTTCTAAAAATATGAAGAAAAAAATATATTAGGAGATATTAAAACAAAAATTATTTTTAAGAACAGCTCTTTTAAATTGTTGCAACAAATAGTTGTTAACTAAACTTAAGAATACAAATGCTTTTCAAATAAATTTTGTACAAACTTACCGGGGTGACAGTAATTTGATTAGAGAGATTTTTCAGTAGAGGATACTGATTTAATGTATTAGATTTCAGCTGTGAGCTCTGAGATACAGTTGTAGAATTTGAAGAGGGATCAGTCTTAACAAGAACCACGGGTGCTGGTGATGAATACCGTTGTGGACCATTACTAGTTACAACAACAGAATTTGATTTCATTTCCTAAAATGTAATCATATTTCAGTAAAGAAAACACAAATCACAACATGTATAAATTAAAAATGGGTTAATTTGTAAAGCATCATTATTATTTTCTTTTTAATTAAATAAATTACTAAAGATTAACAACAATTTAATCATGTTCATAACAAGATTCATACACTTGTAACTTTAAAACTTATTGAATCCTTAAGACAATTTGGGTAAATAAAACTGCACTGAAAAAAAATATAATAAATTTAATTCAGGCACAGCCAATAGGATCAATTTACTCAAATGAAATCATAGATATCAAAATTTACCAACTCAAATTCATTAAAATAATTAAATTAGTTGCTTTTAAACTCTGTATATAAATATATATGCATTGTAACTGTAACTGAAAAAAAGATATAGGGCTGCTTTATCTCATTTAAACACATAATTTTCAATAAATTTCAAAATTTTATTATTTGAATGCAGATTGCAGAATAATGATATGTTTTACAATGACATTCTTACAAAAAGATGAGTAAGGAAAAAAAAAATATTTTGATAGCATTATATTGATAACATTTTTCTATCATTAATAAGCAAGCCATTTTTCAGTCATATAAAATTGAGAAGATTTTCATGGAACTATGCTTCTTATACTAAATCGAGCTAGATCCCAAATTCAAGAAAATTTATTTTGACAGGTTAAAACAAACAAACTCAGTGCTGAAAATTCTGCTTGCTATGAATCAAAAAATGCACATTAATACTAGATTATAATTGTATTAATTATACTAAATCATGCTAATTTTAGCTTGAGAAAACATGAAGCAAGATCTAGAAATCAGAAAAGTTCATTTTAGCATTAAAAATGCAAATTGAAAACAGATTGAATTCTAATTTGGAAAAAAAAATGTTTCATAGGGCTAAAACAAACTCATTACTCAAAATGATGGTATCAGTTGAAAACAATTCTGACAATTTTTATGAAACTAGAACTTTTTATGAACTTATGAAACTTAATTTTTAGAAAATAATCCAACTAAGTATAAAATTCACAAGAAAATTGTTTAAATATGTTTAAGAATTCTTTTTATATTTAATCATATAATTAATTGGAATTCTAGCCAATGCTATTAAGTCACTGATCATCAACATGAAAAAGGATGATCTCATTGATGGTGGTTATGGTTTTTCCTTGTATATTAAATTGAACACGAGATAGCAGCTTATCTAGGCCCCAAATACCGTAAAATTTATTTTAACTGGCTTAAACACATAAAATTTATTTTACCAAATGTTGATTTGGTGTATTTAAATATTATAATCATTCTACAAATTTACTAAAATTTCTTGATAGATAACGGTTCTTATACTTTTACTATGTATAAAACCATTACCACATTGTTTATAAACATCCTAATAGTTTGATGCTATGGTGATACATCATGGTGCAAAATTAACAGAAATTTTAAAAGCAATAGAATTTTTCTTTAAAACTTACGATATTGTTGCCAAAATTGCACATGTTTGCTGCCAACTATTGACTTCAACAATAATAGCTTTTTTTTTTTTTTTTTTACACATTTTTATGATGACAATCCAAATTTTCTGCTATGTTGAATTTTTTTTTTTTTTTTTTTTTTTTAATTTTTAAAATGTTTTTTACATACTAAAATGAACACTTCAGAATCTAAATTCTACATTTCCCACCCTTGGAAAAAATTACATTATATTTGAAAGAGAAAACAAATATTTTTATAATTAAAATTGAAGCATGTCATTACTTCTGCAACACTACGACATCCTTTTCAGTAACTTTGCACTTCCATCTGTGCTAAGACCATATCTCCTACATCTCATAAAGAGGTGAAATGGTTTAACCACATCCAGATAACCAAATGTCTCCAGTTACTTTCTTTCTGACAATTATAATATCTGAAAGCATTTTTTATACTTTCAGAGACTTTTTTTTTTTTTTCTTAATTATGTATTGCAAAAAAAGATCTGTCCAGATGAAATTGTAAATCTATTGAGAGAATTATCCTAAAACTGATTTAATGGTAGTAATCTTTCAGACTCATTTTTTTTAATGTTGGACTTGAGTGACTAATATTTTTTTCATTTGAGGTTAAATGTATGTTAACCTGAAAGTAAAAGATAAGCGGAATTCATAGTTCTAAAACTAATGGAATCCTATAAAAATAAAGGTTATAATGTAACAGTTGATATTTTTTTTTACTTTACTGGAACTAGCAAAAGATCTGATAAAATCTAAATCAAATGTGGTAAGAACTGGAGATCAAGCTCAAAAAGAAGTTTTGTATTGTATTAAAATAAAGAAGATAGTCTTTATTTTATGAATATGAATACATAAAAACACAAAAATGAAAGTACTGGTACATATTTACTATATATCAAGAAAAAAAATTAAAGAAAGTAATTGTACTGATCACAATTAATTCAAACTTTACAATTAACAAAAAGAAAACAACAGAAAATTTAACATTCTACAATGAAGCCAAATATGATGTGAACTTTTAGATCAAATTGCCAAGAAATATTCTGTAAAATCTGGATCAGAAAGATGGCCTGTACATAAATTTACAACATTTTAGAGATTGTAGTTACATTGCAGTTATTTGGCTTATTTAAAAATTTGTATCAAGCAATTACATTTCAAGGAAATGTTATATTTAACAGTTAGTAAATGAACTGTGTTCAAATTATGTAAAGAATAAAAAATGTGCCACTAATCAAAATTATACAATAGAACCCCGATTATCCGAGAAACGGCTAGACCAAAAAACCTTAAAATTGCTTAAAGTCCATTTTAAATGCGAAGAATTTTACTGTCAACATTATTTCACCAAAGTCAAATGATACCTTTCAACATATTTTGATTTATGATTACTATTTTATTTGTAAGTTTTAGATCAAAACAATTCTTAATCATTTTTAATACATTGAAGAGTGGTTATTATTAGCTTTAAAAATTAGAAGCAATTAAAGTAAAAATCAAAACTTTGAAAAGTATAATTGCACACTGGTAGAAATAGATTAAAAAAGTGGAATTTTGGGCATTTTATTAGATAAAAACAAACAGCACTTTTTTTTTTTTTTTTTTTTTTTTTTTACAAAATATGTTGGGATTTTTTTTTTTTTCCAACTTCGGGCTGCTTTGAATATGGTACTACAATATTTTTATTACAACTATGTTCTAAATAACAATAACAGGTTTTCATAAAACAAGTTTTCACCATAAACCTTCCAATTATTCAAAAATTCCTATGGAACCCAGCTTATCTGAAAATTCCTATGTACCCCTGATTAACCGAAAATGGTTTGATTCCATGCTTTTCAGATAATCGGGGTTTTACTGTATATCGGAATGAATTCAAAAATTTACGTTTAAAAATTTACAGCAACAAATTCAATAATTGCATAGTAAATAACTCCCAAAAAACAATTCTGTTTGTTATGCTGCATAATATGCCTATACATTTTATTAATTTAATTGTTATTTCTCATTATAAAAATGACAATATTCATACTCTGTCATTTGAATTTTATCAATACACATATAATGTATGAAAAAACAATATGGCTTTTTTTTTTATTACTGCATTATCATTACAATACAAAAAATTCAAGATAAAACTTGTCCACATAATAAATAATTACATATGATAAAATACTGCAAGGATAAGTGAAATCAGGTATGAACCATAGTACATCATTTAAACAAAAAATTGGAAAAAGAAATTTCATGGGTCCTTGAGGATATATGATTTTTACCTTGAAAAAACACAAAATATGCTGGTAAAACATGAGCACAGAAGCAGAATTGGTGCAAAGCTGCGACATATGTCACAGACTCTTGGGTACAGAGTTAGAAATTAGCGGTCGTTAGTCGTCAAATGCAACTAAAGGAATGAATTTGACGACTACAAAATTACTCTCGGTCATCAAATTTGATGCCTAGCTTTTAAAAATATATTTATTAGACATTCAGTTTCGAAAAAAAAAGGGGGGGGGGTCTAGTGTGAAAATTCGGAACTAAAAACATCGCGAATTTCGACAAATAGTTGCGAAAAAAATCAATTTTGTCAATTGTTCGCATAAAAAATTGCCAATTTCAACAAAGGATTGCAAAAAAAGGTGATTTTTTTTTTTTTTTTTTTTTTTTTTTTTCAAAACCAGGGCTGCGGAGTCAGTGGGAAAAATTACCGACTCCGACTCCGGGCTTCCTGGCTAGCTAATATACTAATGTTGATGCTGGTTAAAGTTATGAGGGAACGATAGAAAAATAAGGCAAAAAGTCATTATTTCGGTATTCAGTTCTTAGAGCTTTGGAAAAAAAAATATTTTCCGTTTTACAAATTCTTTAATTTTACGTACCACAAACCTGAAAAATTAAATTACCGAAATCTAAAAGAGATAACAAAACGGATATTTTACTATTTCAGATCCGTGGCCTCGAAAAGGGGAAATTTGTACAATTTTTATGTTAACTAGTGCTCTCCAGAGCAAAAAAATTTCAATGGAAAGGAAAAAAAAATAGTCAGATGTGTTAATCTTAGAACTTTCTTCTATATCACACATGTTAATATTTCCTGAAAAATGCAGCATAGCAGCGCCACCTCTTATGTGATTTACACCAAAATGTAGTCAACAAGTTATATCAACTTCTAACTGAATTTGAAGTTTGGTGAAAATCAGTAAATTAATTTCTGAGATAGGGCTATTGCTGAAATTTTAAAATTCTGCATAACAGCGCTACATGTTGAGTGATGTACATCAAACACGAATCAGGATCAATTTCTATCAGATACTAACTGAATCTAAAGTTTAATGAACATCCATGCATTAGTGATTGAGCCACAGCTATTTCAAAATCGTAAAAAAAATCAGCATATCAGCGCTACCTGTAGGGCGATTTACACCAAACACTAAACTATACTAATCTAGATTACAAACTAATTAAATAAAAAGTTTGGTGAAAATTCGAGCATTTGTTTTTGAGATAGTGCTGTTGCAATATCATGAACAATGCAGTATATCAGCGCCACCTATTGAGCGATTTGCACCAAAAAATTTGAAGCACCTAATTATATCAAGGACTAACTGAATCTAAAGTTTTATAAAAATTCGTGCATCAATTTTTAAGATATAGCTACTGTGGACATTGTGAATAATGCAGCATAGCAAAGCCATCTGTCAAGTGATATATACCAAAATTAATCAGATCCAATTTCTATCACAATCTAACAAAATCTAAAGTTTTGTGAAATTCCATCCATTAGTTCTTGAAATAGAGCACTCCAAAATTTTTGTCGCATGCAGACTCACGAAGTGACAGACACTGACAGACATTTTCGAAAAACTATCAAATCATGTTCAGTTCAAGATCTTCTAAAACGTATAAATCCAACGAATTGCAGGAAATCGAAATTTTTTGAGAATCCAATACTTTATTCTTGTAAAGATAGAAGAAAATAAAATTGAAATGAAAATTTTACTAGTTCGCAAATAATCTGCAATCTACTAGAGCTTTTAATTAAAAACAGTTTGCATCTCCTGCGTACGCTGGTCAGTTTATTGGGATTCTTTAACTTGGGTAGTCCGATATAATCCAAAAATAACAATAAGAATTCCTTCTATGGATTTAAAATTACATTTTATTGGTTTAATTTCACTTCAAACTGTCTAAGAAAAAAGCTGGAGTCGGAGTCGGATTGTTTTTTACGACTCTGACTCCTTTTTCTCAAAAATGGGCCTGACTCCGACTCCACAGCCCTGTTCAATAGTCCCTGTTCGCAGCCCCATAGCAAAAAAAACAAAATTTTTTATTATGATAACGAAAAAAAAACCCACGAATTTCTACAAAGGATTGCGAAAAGAAATGAAAATTTCGTCAACGAATTGCTGGAAAAACGTAAGTTCCATTAAAGAATCGCGAAAAGAAATTCTAATTTTGTCGAAAAATCCCCGGAAAAACGCGAACTACGTCATAATATCGTGGAGAAAAAAAAAATTCTAGAAGGATCGCAAAAACAAATTTTTATTTCGTCACAAAATCTTACAAAAACGCGAATTTTGTCAAAGAATTACAGAAAAAAATGAGAATCTTGTCATAGGATCGCGATGAAATCCGCTAATTTCATCAAAGGTTCACGAAAAAAAAGCAAATTTTTTCAAGGAATCACAAAAAAATACGCAATTTTCGCCAAATAATTGCGAAAAGAAAACGCATAATTAACAAGGAAGGGGGCTATTCTCAGCCCTTCCCCCTCTGCTGTAACCTTTCAAAAAATCTGTGAATTTAAAAAAAAATTTAATTCAGAATCACCCCTTGATTCAAATGCAGATGCATTATGTTTTTATTATTATTTTACTAAATTCAACTGTAATTACAAATACTAAAGAATTAGCCAAATTTTAATTTTTTTGTACAGATTAAGTGCATTTTCCTATTACTTTCTAAATATAGCAATAATTAGAAAAGCTTTACACCTGTTTTACAATTGCTTTAATTATTACTATCTTACAAATTAATTTCTATAATTTTAAATAAAAATAAATATTTGGGCTTTTCTAAAAAGTAGAGTCAAGGAGATTATGGTCCGAATTTTCCAATAAATTAAGGTAATCATTTACGAAAATTTTAAAAAATCGGTCATAAATCCGAAAATTCAGACATAAAATATATCACAAATTTCGAGAATCGGTTACCGTAAAAAATCAAGTCAATTGTTTTAAGGAAAATTGCCAATTTTTTCAAGGGATCATGGAAAAAATCTGAATTTCGACAAAAACGGTAAATTTTGTCAACAAATCGTGAAAAAAGACAAATTTTTTCAAAAAATTGCGGTAAAACACGGCCAATTTTGTCAAAAAATTGCAAAAAAAACATGGCAAAGCTTGTCAAAGGATTGAAAAAATTGACAAGTTTTGTTAAAAAATTGCAAAAAAATGGCAAGTTTCATGAAAAAATCGCGAATAAATTGGCAAGTTTCATCAAACAATCGCGAATAAACCGGCAAGTTTCATCAAAAAATTGCCAAAAAGGCAAGTTTCTTCAAAAGATCACGAAAAAATGAGCAAGTTTCTTCAAAAGATCGCGAAAAAACGGGCAATTTTGTTCAAAAGATTTCAGAAAAACCAGCAAATTTCTTTAAAAGATCGTGAAAAAACTGCCAAGTATCGCCAAAAGATAGCAAGAAAAAAAGTAAATTTTGTCAAAAGATCGCGAAAAATCGACAAATTTCATCGAAAGATTGCAAAAAACTCAAACAAGAAGAGCTTAAAATAAAAAAAAAAAAAAAAAAAAAAAAAAAAAACATTACTGGAAGCGAGTTTCTCTCCAGTCTCTCCTTTTAGGAAAATTTGATGCGAATTGCAAATTTTTTTTTTAGTCAGAATTATTTCTAAATTATATACAGTATAACAATAATATTAATATGAATTTTAGAAACTGCAATTAAAAATCTTAATTTGACGCCTAAGATTTTTACAGTTGTCGTCATTTGACGCCTGCTTTTTATCTCCCAATTTCTATCACTGCTTGGGTAGGTCTGCAGACTATTTCTCAACAGTTAAAAATTTAGCAAAAATTAAAAAATTTCGGTCCTAAATCCAAAAACTCGGACAGAAAATGTATTGCAAATTTCGACAAATTGTCTTCGAAAAGAAATCAATTTCGTCGTACATCGTGGAAAACATGCAAATTTCTCCTAAAAAGAGCGAAAAAAATGGCAAATTTCGTCAAAAAATCACCAAAAAAAAACAGCAAATTTCTTCAAAAAAAATCACAAACGGAAATTTCTTCATAAGATCGCAAAAAAACAGCAAATTTCTTCAAAAGATCGCAACAAAACGGCAAGTTATTTCAAGAGATTGCAACAAAACGGCAAAATATTTCAAGAAATCGCAACAAAACGACAGTTTTCATCAAAAGATCGCCAAAAAAAGGAAGATTTCGTCAGAAGATCACGATAGATCGGAAAATTTCTTCAAAAGAGAACGAGAAAATGGCAAATTTATTCAAAAGATCCCCCCCCAAAAAAAACAACAGTTTTCGTCAAAAGATCAGAAAAATGTCAAATTTTGTCAAAAAGCGCAGAAAAAATGCAAATTTCGTCAAAAGGTCACAAAAAATGACATCGCGTCAAAAGACTGTGAAAAACCTGCAATTTTTGTCAAACGGGAGCCCCCCTCCTCTTTCGAACAATGTATGAGATGTTAAAAATTGTGAGAACAAAGGCAACTTCATTTTAAAAGTGTACTTTTCTTTTATGTCTATCACAAATACTTAGGACATTTGAGTGCATATAATGTAATGCGAGAAATTGGTCTGCAGACTATTTTTTTAAGATTTTACTTGTGTTGCAGACTGCAGCGGGAAACATGAGTTAGTTTCTTGGAAGCATCTGGGACACAGGTACCTAAGATTTCAAAAGTGTAGTAAAATCATTGAAAAAATATTAAATAAAAAGGGAAAATCGAAATGAAATAAAGCCTAAAATTGTTCAAAATAAACTACTATAAGAGTTTAAAAATTGTCATACATTGAACAGCAATTGTGTAATAATTAGCAATTAGGTTAAACATAAAATTCAGTTTGGGAAAATATTTTGTGTTGTTTAAATGCAAAAATCTGAGCTTTTTTATTTATAAATAAATTCAGTTATTTTGATTGGATTTTAAAATAATCTAACAACACATCTAACATTATAGTTATTATTTTTTTTAATTTTACAATCATGATTTAAATTGATCTTATTTATCTTATGATTTGCTAAATAATTTTATGGAAATTTACTAATATGGTCCATTTTTAAAATTCATTAATTACCTTTTTTCATGAAATATATGTTAGCATTAAATATTTTCATTATACAAGAAATAGCTATTTAAATGTTTAAAGAATTTTTTTTTTTTTTTTTTTTTTTGTGGTAAATTAAAAAAAGTAAAAAACATTTAGAAAATAAAACAATCACGGAAATTATTAAATGAAGAGTTTAATTCAGCTACTCAAATTCAGTAATATAAAAATTTCTTAAATAATAATTATGAATATAAAATTGCATTAATTCTAGAATGCTAGCGTTCATCACATTTACAAATTATTTTAATGAAAAATGGGCATTAAATAATACAGTTAACTTTTTGAAGCTAATAATTACACTGCAAGCAGAAACAAAAAACCCATTATTTGCTTATATACAAAGAAAAATATATTTATAATATATTTATGATATTCTAAGAAAAGAGGTTGAACAAAAAAATTTAATGTTATTTTTAAAATCAAGCATAAAATGCAACTTTTTAACCTTTTTTACAGGAAGAAACTTGCT
Source organism: Maratus speculifer (assembly GCA_964019185.1). Taxonomy (NCBI): domain Eukaryota; kingdom Metazoa; phylum Arthropoda; class Arachnida; order Araneae; family Salticidae; genus Maratus; species Maratus speculifer. The sequence goes on along the minus strand of OZ025291.1, from coordinate 59,772,891 downwards.
TGGCAACAGCTGCTTATTAGGTATAGACTGCTGGACATTATTTCTTAAAAGCACTGGATGATTTTTCTGACTATTAAAGTTGGTTACGTTAGAAGGTAATGTTGAAGATGGCAAAGGACTTCCACTAGCTTCTGTCTTTGGTTCTTTACTCTTTTGGCTCTCTTTTAGCTTCAAAAGTAGTACAAGTTTCATCTCCTCATCATTCAGCTGCTTTTTCAGTCTTTGAACATTTGATTCCCACAGTTCTAATTCTTCTTTGGTCTTTACTTTACATATAGGTGAAGGAATTGGACTACAATCAGAATCACTTTCAGATTCACTCTCTTCCTCATTATCTTCATCTGATACGACAACAACATCAGGACTACCGCCATAAGATTCTGTGAACCTGGCAGCCCTGTGAGGCAATGAACGCTTTGGTTGATCATCTATTAGGCGCTTTGCTTGATCCTCAACTACTTTTGATTTCTTTATTTGAGAACTCGCATTTTCAAGACCATTTGTACTTAATATTTGAATTTCATCTGGTTCTTCTTCAACTTGTTTCCTCTTAATGGGAACATTAGAAGGACGATTCAAATTTGCTGGACGATTTAAATTAGTAAAACCAGCCAAAGTTGCATAGTTAACATTTTTCTTAGGGCGCCCTCTACTTCGTCTGAAAGGGAAAAAAAAAAAAGAAATGTAATGATAAGAAATGTTCATAGGAAAAACTTTTGTTAATGTATGCTGAAAGTGAAAACAATAAAATAATAAATGCAATACATAAGTTTTGCATAAGATAAAATTAATTTCATTGGCATAAGATAATAAATAATATTATTAAATAATTAATTACATTAATAATATTAATTAACAGTATACATTAAGTTTATAGCAGCAAAAGATAAAATAAAATTTCACAAATGAAAGAAAACTAAGAAAATTCAAAAGAACTCATTATTGCATTTATAAACAAACTAGCCACCTTGACAATCTTAAACACAAGGTAGAACCTGTCAAATTTTGACGAAAGAAAATTTTAAGAAGGAACTGTTTCATTGATTTATGATAAACTTACAAAATTATAATAAAAAATGCACCTTATATTTGCAAGTCTGACTCTTTAACAAATGGTAATCAACTTAAAATTATCAAAATACTATTTCTATAGAAAACTCAGTTGTAGAAATTGTTAAAATTAAACTTTAATCGCTCATGTAAGTAGTAAAAAATAATAAAGATTATCTGTTATTATGATAAAACTATCAATTAAGGCTCTTATGCTAGTATTGCAAAAGGAAAAAAAGCAAAATTTATTCAACTTTGACTCAAACATAGAATTTTTTCACCATGAAATTTAAACCCAACATCATTTTCACCATATCAAAATTTACAAATGCACATTTCGCATCTGTTCACTTATTTAAAAAAAAAAAATTGGTACTTTAATTTGATCATGGTTGAGTCAAACTTGATGTCTCGATGCTGTAAGCTGAAACAGATCTTAAACTGTTGATATTCTTTTAAGTGTAAATAAAATTTTGTAAATGAAATCAAAATTCACCGGGTACGTACTTAAATTTCAATTTTTTGCCATTTTAATAAGAAGAAACATAAAGGTACCATAGTTACTTTTCCCTTTACTTTTAATAGAAATGGAGACTCCTGTTGCCACGATTAGAAAACAATATTAAAAACTACAAAAAAATTAACATTTCAAAAATAAATTAAAATGCAGTTTTCAAATAAATTGCATTTAAAAGTATATTTTTTTCCCTATACGATGGTGTAAAACGTGAAAATGCATGATGTTCAGAAGTTAAAAAAATTGTAGTAGCAAAAATTGCAATGACCAAAATTTCATTTCAAATTTCAAAGTGTTTCCTTTCGCAAAATGACGTATGTGTTACGCACAGATACGTTTGGCCTTTATAATATAGATATGCTCAATATTACATCATGTTACGTTTATTCATAATTTAATTTACTAGCTCAACCTTTGCCAAATTGGAAGATTCTGATAGTGAATTCAAGAACTCTGTACCTTTATGCTAGCTTGGTGCATGTGATAAATCACCAAATAATGTTCCCATTAAAGACAGACCGAAAATTTGATATCTTCTAAAATATAATCTAAAATTTGATCATTTCAATAAAATATTTTCCTTGGAGAAATGCTGATTTACAATTACAGTACAGAACCATTTATCCAGAATGGTTGGGATCAGATGTATTCTGGATAATTGATTTTTCCAGTTAACTGGTTGGGCATTAAAGCAGCATCCATTTGATAAGTTTTGTGAAACATATGTAGTTGTGGTATTACTTCTAATTTTAAATTGATTATTAGATTACTTGAACCAAAAATCTGATGCAAGTAAGATCAATTGTTAGAGTTTGAAAGAAGATAATTTATAGGAACTCCTTGGGAACAAAAGCTCTTCTGTCTTCTCGGCATAAAAATGAAAACATCTATAACTTTATAATATCATTTATTAATCTATAATATGACTATATGCTTCTATTTCAAATACTAGATGCTGTTATCAAACTATACAATTGTTTCAAGCAATGTATATGTCAAACTGATTGTGTATGACACTTTTTTCTAAAAAGATTCCAACATCAGTCTATTAGAAGTATGATTCTGGATTGCTGGTTTTCTGGTTAACTGGTTTCTGGATAAATGGTCCCATACTGTAATAGCATAAAATTACCTTTATGATTTCAGTAAGATTTTTCTTGATTTGGGAGATTATCGTTTAAGAATGAAAAAGAAACTCAAAATGTGAGGTCAAATAAGAAAACATTGTAAAATTGTGTGCTAATGAAGAATCTGTTTACTTTCAATTAAAATATGTAATAAGGTACAGTAGACTCCCTCAAATCCGCAAACCAGAAATCCGCAACTCTCTAAAATCCATACATATTTTATGGATGTAAACAATGAAACTTTCAGTTAGAATATAGGGACAAAATTTGATTTTTTTAGTTTTGTATCAATTCCATATATTTTTTTTTATTTGTAATTTTCTTAATAATACTCTATGTTTTTTTCATGAAGGAAGAATACATTTTTTTTTTTTTTTTTTTTTTGATAACTTCAAGATATTGTTGATATCACTGATAATAAGAATCTTCTTACCAAATATATTTATGCATTAATCAAGATTTTTTGGCTATTGAGCCAGGCTAAACTTTAAAAAAAATCCTTATTTTATGATTTTGATGTGAATTAGTAATGCACTTTTATGAAGCAAGTTTTGTTGGATAATTTTGGAAAAATACATTTAATCTCTATAATGAATATTTAAATTTAATCATTCACTATTGATTATTAACTTGACCTTTGCTATTAGTATTTTAATCATTTAAAAAATTATCTAAATTTTTATTATTTTAGTTTATTATTTATTTTAATATTGTATTATATTGTAACCATCATTATAGTTCCGATTACACTATTACTTGCACTCAAATTACTGATTAAAAAATGTAAACAAAGCAACAACCAGAAATCCACAAAATTCTAAAATCCGCACAACGTCTGGTCCCAAGCTGTGTGGATTTGAGGGAGTCTACTGTATATTTAAATCCTCCATTGTGTAATTAAATCCATGGTTTAAATTTCACAAGAAAATGAGGAGGATGGAGGAAATCGAGATTAGGTTCACTTGAGACATAATAGAAAGTCTCACAAAAAATGTCTAAAAAGATTTATTATTAATTTTTAGTTTAGACATTGAAAAATAATATGTATTATAACCAGGGGTGAGGAAACACCAAGGTTTGTGATTTTTTTTATTTTTTTAATAAAAATCAAAATAATCAGATTTTTTTTATTTAAATCAGATTTTTTTGATTTTTTTTAAAAATGTCACACATTATTATTTTACATGACTTTTTGTTTAATTTAAAAAATATAAATTTTACATACATGTTATAAGTAATACCTATTAATAATACAGTAGACTTCCTCAAATCCGTACAGCTTGGGACCAGAGGTTGTGCAGATTTTAGAATTTTGCGGTTTTCTGGTCATTGCTTTGTTTACATATTTTAAAAAGTAATTTGAATTTAATTAAAAATAAAATCAAAAGTATAATGAATGCTTACAATGTACTTAAATATTAAAATGAGTAATAAACTAAAATAATAAAAATTTTGATAATTTTAAAAATGATTAAAATACTAAAAGCAAAGGTGAAGTTAATAATCAATAATGTACAATTAAATGTTCATTATAAAGATGAAATGTGTTTTTTCTAAATTATTCAATGAAACTTGCCTCATAGAGGTACATTACTAATTCACATCAGAATCATAAAATAACGAAGCTTTATTTCAGGTTTAGCCAGACTTAATTACTAAAAAAGCTTCATTAATACGTAAATATATTTGGTAAGATTGTGATTATCAATGATATCAGCAATATCTTGATTTTTTTTCAGAAATAAATTATTTTTTCTTCATGAAAAAACATGAATTCAGTAATATTAACAAAAATTACAAATTAAAGTATGTTTGGAATTGATATAAAATTAAAAAAGTCAAATTTTACACCTACATCTGAACTGAATGTTTCATTGTTTACATCTGTAAATTATGTGCGGATTTTAGAGAGTTGCAGATTTGAGGGAGTCTACTGTACTACACAATTTACATAAATGATTCATATTATTTCAATGTAAAATTTTAAGCTATTAAAAAAATCGACACAAATTGAGATGTCATCACTAATCGACTGACTTCTCAGTAGTGTTGGAATTTACACATGAAAATTTTGAATAGCAATTTTATTTTATTTGTGAAATATCTATCATCTTATAAAACAATAACTATTTAAACTTACTAATGAGAACTTGGAATCCCTAAATAAAAATTCAGTCAGAGAAGGAATGCTACATTGTTGCTGCATTTGGCTGGTTTTTTATTAGGGGATTCTGAATTCTCATCAGTAAGTTTAAGAAGTAATTAATCATAAGTTAATCAGTAAGTTCATTTTTTTTATATAATGATAGATATTCCACAAAATAATAATAATAATAATAATAAACCACATTTGGCTGATTTTTTAGTGGGGGATTTCAAATTATCATCAGTAAGTTTAAGAAATAATTAGCCAGAAAGTTCATTGTTTTATAAGATGATAGATATTCCACAAATAAAATAAAAATGCTATTCAAAATTTTCTGGTGTGAATTCCAACACTAGTGAGAAGTCGGTCAATTAATCAACATGTAACAATTTGTGTTCTCTGGCCTTGAGCATTTCCATGGCAGTGGTTTAGCAGTTTTATCAGTTGATTTCTAATTTTTGAAAGTGCCAAACCAAAGGTAGAAAACATATGTTCTACTGAAACAGATAAATCTATTGCAGTAAAAAGCTAGTTGATCCTTAATTCTCTAAGTTTTTTTAATATCAGCTTTTTCAATAACTTTAAAATTTTTCTAAATACTAATGAGTAAATATTCAAATATTTAATATATTTCTGCTTAGATTTCTTTACTGTTGCAAGATTATTTCATAATTTGATTCAAATGAAATTTGAAAACATTTTTTTTTTTTCTAAACTTTACATTTATTTTACTTTTTAACCAAGCTTAAGCTTTTTCTTTCTAAAATGTGTTTGATTATATATATTATATAAAACTAAATTATATTAAAAGTGCATTGTTATGTTTGTATACATCTTAAATTTATTGAAAAATAACTCAAAAGAAAAACTGATTTAAATCAATGATTTAAAAAAAATCAATTGATTTAAATTGTGATTTAAATCATGATTAAAATCAAGCAGATTTAAATCAACGAACGCGGGGAAACACATAATTTTACTCGGCACTAGCGAATGAATTATCTGTCAGGATGAGTGAATTTTCAAGTTGTCTTTCAAAATTGGAAACTACAGAGATGTTCCAAAAACTTCTACTTCTTTTGGAACAACTTCTTTCTTTACTTCTTAACTGTAATCTGCAACTTTTCTAACTATTATGTAAACACGGATGAAAATTCTATCCTTACTAAAATGTATATATTTTTCAATTTTATAAAAAAAAAAAAAAAAAAAAAAAAGTATGAGAATGCATTGTAGTAATAGTAATTAATTATTTTTGCAAATGTGTAAATTTTGCCACGGCAATTTGCAATTCTATGTTACATTATTTTACTGGCTGGTAAAATAAATCCTTGGCAGTAAGATAATCAGAAAATTCACTACCCCTGATTATAACATAGCTTATAAGAAAAGTCTGTATATTAAGTGTGATGGCTATTTAAATGTTTTGGTGGATGATAACTTTTATAAAACTACTTTTCATTTTAACATCAATGTTTTCAGTAGTCTAAAAAACTAGTAAATAAATATTTCTGTACCAGATTTTCCCTCATCTTTCCCAAAAATTTCCTTGACCTTTCACAGTAAAAATTCGACTTATATATTGTTGTAAAACCCTCGACAATGAGAAATTTGCATACATAAGGGATTTGGTCCCACATCCAGTTTTCAAAAATGTTCTCAAAAACACAAAAAAAAAGTATCAATAATTAATTAATTGTACAAAAAAAGGTTGAAATCACATGACTCTGAATAGGGGCGTGACTTACTATGATGTCACAGTTCATGACATACTAATGTTTACATTTTGTTAGCAAGCAGCAATTGTATCCTATTGACATCGAAATTTTTTTTATTTGGATTTTTTTATTAATTCATCATCATCTCAATATCATTGTTGATTTTTTATTATTATTAGGTACTATTTGGTTATCTCGTCAACCAAAAGACTACTGCCAAACTATAAGATTAAGTGCCAATAATGGATGATCATGAATGTCACATTCAATGACATTAAATATGATACACATGTTTAATACGTCATTAAGTGATTTTTATTTCGACTTTGTATTTTTATTAATATTCTATTAATTATTTGTTTTTTCATTATTTAAAATAAAAATTATGTCAATACGTATAATTAGGCTATTAGTTTGGCAATTTGTATAATTTGGCAAAATTGGTCGACGGGATAACGAAGTAGTACCTATTATTATTATTTACTTATTTTAATGAATTATGTTTCTTCTACCCAAATTTAGCGAAAGACAATCAGGCAATCTGCCAAGAATCGTTGGCATGGCTATGTTCTTTTTCTTGGGGAAAAACCCTGATTTCTTGGGACTCTTGGGAGCAGAATTAAGAAGGGTGAAAACAAAAAAGTACATAAAATCATTTTTATGATTCATATTCAATTTATTTTATATTTAGTTTATTTAAATGTTAGTAGTAAAAAGATCAAGATTTTTTTTTTTTAATTTAAAAAACTGATTTTCCCCCCCAACATTAAATTAATGAATGTCAAGAGTTTTATGTTTCCAGAACTATTAAGCCTCTAATTATTAACATAATCTACAATTTTACACTTTAATTAATAAAATTTAATTATCAGTTAATAATTACAGAAATTATAAAAAATGCTGATTAGTAATTTCATTAGTTAGTAAAATACAATAATGTTACACACATTAATATTTTGTAGTAATTATGCAAGACTATAAAATATTAGTTATATTTACATTTATCAAAATGATCAATAACTGCATTTATTGTTAAATTGTTAATACTAATTAAAATTAATAATTATTACACAAATAATCTTTAATCAGGAACATAAAATACATTTTTTATATTTTAATTATTAAAGTGATAATTTATAACTTATTATGCATTTTAGAAGTAAAAAAACCAGCAGGATAATAGCTCCAAAAAAGGGCACTATTTCATAAGAAACTATATTAGTAATGTGTTTAGTAACAATAAAGGGGGAAAGTACATAATTTTTTACTATAACAAATAAAAAATCATTAATTTTTAAAAATTTTATAAATTATGAATTGAAAAATAATGTTAAATAACATGGTGTATTTTGTCAATTTTAAAAGGGTTCTTTAAAAAATGATTTAGAAAAAACAGTTTTAAAAATTTAAAAAAAAAAAAAAGTAAGTAATTTTATTAGTTATTAGCACAAATAGCAAAACTAAAAAATATTATTGACAGCTCATTTTGCTTTTTACTTAGAAAAATTGATGTTAATCACCTAAATCTTAACTTGCAGAATGTATGTATATGCTAGCTAACCAAGATCCCTTGCTGTGCTTAACATTTTTATAGCAATTATTTTTTTTTTCTCTTATACATTCTTTTACAACAACTGTTGAGTAGATGTTATTCTTTCATTCTTCTTTAGCTCTAATATTTGGTATAAATTTATTATCATAAAATTAAAATAAGGAAATAAGATTCTGGTTGTTTGCTCTCTTGGCAGAGATTTATTATACTTCCCATGCTTATTTTATATAAAATAATAAATAATTAGATTACTTCATCTAAGGAGATTATGATTAGAGATGTAAATTTTCCGGAAAAATATAAGTGGCAGAAAAAAACCGGTTTTTTACCGGCTTTTTTCGGAAAAAAACGGAAAAATTTGAAAAATTGATTTTTCATGACTGTTTCTCCCAAATAAATTATATTTTCTTAGAGAATATTAAATAATAAACATTTTTTCCCATTTATATATATTAAATGAAAATTATTTTCACTTTATATTACAAAATAAAAAGAAAGTAGCAAAGCCTGCTTTTAAAAGTTTAGATTTTTTTTCAACAGCCTAAGAATTTTTATTAAACGCTATTGTTTGTTATATCATATCTCTGTTGAAATGATTTTTCAGTTGCATGTTTAACTACCAATTGACCTAATGTAAAAACCTGAGCCAATATGTCTGCAGTTTGGAATGAAATAAATTATGCATTCCATTTACATAAGTATAGTTTTTAAGAAAATGATACTAGTTTAAAGAAATTATTGCAGTTTTGTCATTATTATAAATATCAGTATTCAAAAAGTCCATTGTTTGTTTAAAAAATGTATATTTTTACATTATTACTTTTTTTCTTAGAATTATAATTTTATTTCCTTTATAAAATATGTTTAGTTTTGGTATAGCTTTCCAATCTCAACTCTAAGTTTTGATTTAGTTTTATAATCTAAATTCAAACAAAACTAAGTTTTACTTTGGCTTACTCAGGTCTGCAACTAAAAAATAGCGTAGGATTTATTGACTGTTAGATTTTTACTCACTAAAACCAGATTTTTTTTTTTTTTTTTTTTTTTTTTAAGTTTAATTAAATGTAATTTTTTTTTCTTTTTACCCTGAAATCTGGTATTCTATTCTTGAGTAAGAAAAACCATATTCAAAAATGTTTCCACATGGTAGTTTTATATTTCTAAGAGTGGAACTCAAAAGTTATGAAAACAGAACACTACAAATAGAAAATGTTCAATATTTGAGGAATTAACAAAAGCAGTCACATACAGAGATAAACTTCTACTGTGCTTTAGAAAACTACAAAAATTCAAAGTTTAATCAAGAGGGAAAGTATAATTTGGAACATAGTTACAAATATGGTTTTTTTTTTCATTGCAGTTGTACTTTTCTAATGCAAATTGACCATGTTTTTGCAACATTACTGTACATTATGGAGGTAAAATGGAGGTCAATTTTAGATTCAACACCTTGAAAAAACATTCAATTAATCAGCTATAACGAAATCTTGGAAAATGCAGCATAGTAGTGCCACCTATAGGGCAATTTACACCAAAAACTAAACAGCATTAATATATATCAGAAACTGTCTGAAGCTGTAGTTTCATTTTTTTTTTTTTTTAATCGTCCTTGAGGTAAAGCTATTGCGATAATCATGAATAATGCAGCATAGCAGCGTCATCTGTTGAGCAATTTACACCAAAAGTAATGAGCACGAAGTTATGTAAGGATTAACTTAATCTGAAATTTTATAAAAATACATACATTAGTTTGAGATAGAACTATTGTGGAAATTATGAATAATGCAGCATAGCAGCATTATCGGTTTGGCGATATACACTAATAAATTAAACATCTCGAGTTTATATCAAGGTGTAACTGAATCTAAAGTTTTGTGAAATTATATGCATTAGTTCTTGAGATAGAGTGCCCATAAAATTTGTCACATACAGACTCACAGAGTGGCAGATATTTTCCAAAAACCATTAAAACATGTTCAGGACCTTCTAAAACATTTAAATACACCAAAAACTGGAAGTCAAATTTTTCACGAATTCAATACTTACTTCTTGAAAAGATAGATTAAAGTAATAAAAGTAGTAAAAAACTTCAAAATTTTATGTTGAATTTTTAATTTTATCATTTCCATTAATCTTCATATTATTGCAATAATTTTACACATGAATTAATTTTTAAAAAGAGAAGTTGCATTTAATTACATATCTAGATTTTTTTTATGTAATCAAGTTTTTGTGAAATTGTGAACTTTTTGTATATACTTGTACAAAATATATTCAGAATTTTTGAACAAGAAATTATTACTGTATTTAGGTTCCTATTTAGAAATTTTTAATAAGGTTATTTACATATATATATGCAACTTAATAAGATTCTGCTGCTGTATGGCATGAGATTTTTTTTTTCTTCAATCACTGCACTCGCGAAAGATTCAATTTGTTGATTAAACATTTTCTGAAATGTCTATTTTCAAGAGAAATTTTGCAAAGGGTCTTGTGTTTCAAACAAGAAAAAAATGTGAAGGATCCTTACAAGTCATCTCAAACAGATTTCTGCTCAGAGATCAGATTACCCACATTAAAATTTTCATGTGAGACACTCAACACAAAAATAAATAAAATAAAAAGTATGAGAATGTAGCTATTACAAAATTTTCACTATATTATTTCATAAATGAAATTTCAATTTTTCCAGTTCGGAAAAATTGAAAAATAAGCCTTCGGAAAAAAACTGAAAAAAACCGGTTTTTTCCCCAATTTTTCCGGTTTTTTTCCGACCATTTCCATCTCTAATTATGATACCGCAAATTATATTAAAATTAAATCAGGGTTGCCACTCTAATCTTGAAAAAAAATTCCCTGTATTTTCCCTGTACTGCAATGCATTTATTCCATGTTGAGTGTGAAAAAATATATGCGTGTATGAAGGCTAATTAGAAATGTTATAATTTGCCATTACCAAATTCCCTGTGTTTTCCAGATTTTTTAGGATTTTTAAAAAAATTCCCTGGATTTTCCCTGTTTTGGGAGTAGATTTAAAATTCCCTGTGTTTTCCCGGTTTTCCAGGTTCTCCAGGTGGCGTGGCAACCCTGTAAATGTTTGAATCAAATGCTTTTATACTTTTACAAACTTACTGTACTCAGGGTTCATACTCTCTTTCAATGATAAAATTCAAGCACCTTGCTCTCAAATTTCAAGCACCTTTTCAGAAATTTTATAAATGGAAATTTTAACGTTAAAAAACATATTGTAAAAGTGTCAAGAGAAATTTTTTTTTTTTTTTTTTTTTTTTTTTTTTTTTTTTGTTTCTACATATTTTTAGGTTATACATAACATACTGTAGCAAAGTTTTAGTGCAAAATGTTATAAGAAAATCTTCAAAAAAAAAAATAAATAAATAAAATAAATAAATAAATAAAAAATAATAATGATAATGATAATCTTTTCGCATTCAAATTTGAAAGCTATTTGTGCTAACATTAGCACAAATTTTATATTTTGTCAATTTAATATTTCCTGATGAAAGGTTGCACCATAAGTGCAATTGAAAAAATAGCTTCAACAATAAATTTATCAATAATTTAATTAAATAGAAAAGATACTATGGAAACATATATGTGATTGCAATTGTTAGGATTCAGAATCTTTTTTTTTTTTGGAGGGAGGAGAGGGGGCTCAAGAGATAAATAAAAATCTTTTCTTTTATGGTTTCAACGGTTCTTCTTATAGCTGGTATGCTGTCAAAATTTCAAGGCAGTTTTGATTATTGATGATATTTTATAATAACCTTGAAGCTTTGCTGGACAGTACTTCAACACTCTAAGTGCTGTTTTTAAAACTATTTTAGCCGCCCTGACCCTATCAATAGATTCAATGAGATTTAACCAGTCATTTACCATAGCGAAAAGCACAATCATAAACAGTAAAAAAAGCTTCCCCCCCCATAACAAAAATAATAAATAAGATCAAATTTGCAGAAGAATATCAGGTCTAACATCATATATTTTGTCCTTCATGAATTAATTCTTCTTTGTTAATAATATCACTGATTGAAAATAAAAGTGTAACATAAATTAAAATATTAATAATAATATATTTAAAAAGGACAAGATGATTTATATACAATCTTTTTATTTCACATGTTTAAAAAAAGAAAAAAAAGAAGAGAGAGGATTATAGCATATTGAGCAAGAAATAATAAAAATAATTGTTTAAAACTGAAACCATTAAAAATAAACTACAGTCGAACCTCGTTAATACGCGAATCAGGGGTCCGATCAAAATTCGCGTATTAAACGGGTTCGCGTATTAATCAAAGGTCGCGAATTTTCGTCGAGTGATCTATCTAATAACAATGTATGTGGAAAAACGCATGTTTTTTCAATTTTTAGCTTTTTTTAGGCATAAAATGACATTTTATTTAAATTATTCATTATGTACTTAGGGACGTTTGAAAGCTGAAAATTCAAAAAATCATTTTTTTCTCAAGTAAAAATCCTATGTCTTTTCAAATTTAGATTTGTTACGTATGACACATAAAATTGAATAAGGCGAACACAAAAATTTCTGCAAACCATATTAATTAAAACTAATGTTAACGAAATTGAAATCTTTGTTAGCTATACAGAACAGATAGATGCGATAATTAATAGTGTTCATAATAATAAAAAGTCAATAAAAAAAACTTACTGAAGTGAATAATACCATAAAAATTACTTTTTGGAAAAGTAGCTGTCAATTTTGGCCTGTTCGACGTGCGGTCGCGCTATCACCATGATGTTTTCCGCCTCGTTTAGGTAGTGGTAAAGTTCACTTGTTGAGGGTCCTTCGTCCGGTGACGATGCATATTGTCTTAGGAAATTGTATGTGTAAGTTTGGTGAATGAAGATGGAGCCGGAAGCGTAGATTCATCATCTTCTTCCTCCTCATTTGGTTTGGCAGTCACAGTTATATCGACGATGATATCATCCAGACCTCTAAGTTCGGAGGTAACTAGATCTTTGTTAATATTAATGAACGTGTCTAAATCGACAAAATTTTCCCCTATAGTTTTTTGTGCGGCCTGCCAATTTTCTTCAACTTTAGGTTGCGAGGTTGGCACTGTGTAAATGATGTCATTGTCACTTCCGAAACCCGCTTTGTGAATGCAAATTGTAATTGTTGTTGGTGTGACACTCGCCTATGCTGCGATGTGAATCTTGCAATTTACTTTGACGCTGTTAATTATTCCTTGTTCCATTGGCTGGGTGACACTAGTCGAATTTGGAGATAGAAATTCTACTTTGACATTATTCAGATCTTTGTTATATTTTGGATCCACTGGGCCACAAGCAATAACACATGGAATGATTGTTTTCTCATACGCCGATCAAAATTACGAAGCCGTGTTGTAAAAATGTTGCCCGTCATCCATGCTCTACGCTGGCTTTCGTACATTCAGGGGAAATTCTTGACATTTTTGAAGCATCACAGATTGCGGGATTTCACTATGACCAGCAGCTTTAATTTATCTGATCCACTAGAGTTGGCACCGAGCAGAATAATAAGACGCTCTTTGCTCAGTTTGCCTTCATGACATGTTTCTCCTTTCATGGCCATTGTTTTATTGGGTGTCAGCTTGTAAAAAAAGTCCAAATTTGTCCACGTTGTAAATATCCCGACTTGAGTAGTTTTCTACAAGCCGCGGAAGCACATTAATTTTCCAACAGTGAACATCTTCAATGTTGACTGCAGCTGATTCACCGCACACTTGCTTGAATTTTATGCTGTACCGAGTTTTAAATCGATCCAGCCAACCATTTGAGGCATTGAAATCTAGCAATCTCACTTTTGATGCGATTTCAGAAGCTTTTTCTTGTATTAACAAACCCCTTATTGGGATATTCGTAAAGCGCGCTTGAACAAACCACTCGTTAAGGGCCTTTACCATGTCCTCAAACTTGGCGATTTTTATTTTCTTGTTTCTTTATAACTCCAACCACTGCTTGATTAAAGATATGACTTGATAAAGACTCAGGTATGCCTTTTTCTTTGGCGAACGCAGACTTATTTGAGGCAGCTTTGGCATCGTATTGATTTATAATTTGTAACTTCTCAGTGATGGAGAAAGTTTTTCGTTTAATATATTTTACTCCTTCCGCCATAGTTTAGACCAGATTATAAAAGCATAGATAGATACTGTAGACTAGATAACACTGGGAGTGACAAGCGATTCTCTTCTTTAAAAAATAACGTAGTGCTGATGAAACAGTGATTGGAAAGACTCACGTGATTAATCTGTGATTGTAGCGCATGCTCCATCTATTGGTTCGATTACTCTAGTTTAGGGGAGAAGGGGGATCACATAACTTCTTAATTATGGGGAAAAGTTCTTTTCATTTATGCTTTTTATTAAAAACTAGCTGACTCGCGCAGCCCGCGCCCGCGATGAATGATGAACTTCAAATTTGTATGATTTTATAAATTTACAGGGTTCTCACGCATCAGGGGATACCTGGGATTTTAGGTGCTTTTCCACCAGAAAATTTGTAAAGTACTGATTGTTATGAATTTTTCAAAACAGACATAATGTTTTTAACTTTTGCATAACGCTAGCCTCGTGTCACTTATGAGATTTCATTGGGAGAGTTTTGATTGGGCAGTCTTGTGCTAGCCTCGGAACGGGGTCATTATCTAGTCAGCGTGTGGTTTTGAGGGGAAAAAAAGTTAAATTTAATCGGGTTTAAATAATTGTTGTATAAAATGCTTGGAAAAATTCTTCATCTAAAAATTCGTACGTTTAGAACTAAGCTCATTCGCGTATTAAACGTAGGTTTTTCTTTCTAGGGACTGATAAAAATTTCGCGTATTAACCATTCGCGTATTAAAGGGGGTGTTTTTATATGCGTAAGATAGGAGCATTTCAAGGGACCAAAGAAAATTCGCGCATTAAGCGGTTTCGCGTATTAAGCAGGGCGCGTATTAACGGGGTTTGACTGTATTTCTTTTTATTATTAATAACAAAACAGTTTATTCTGAAATTTTTTCTTTTCAAAATTTAAAAATGTGCGAATTCAATAGAGGCCCAAGCAACAACAGACAGAACATGCAGAAATATTGTGAGAAAGCCAGTGAGGCCTTCAACCATAATTTTGTTTTGAAGGATTTTTGTTTAAAAAATATTAAATAATTCAAATCCGATCAGGGTCCAAGCAACGACAGATGGGTAGCAACAGATGGGTCAGTTAGTATGCAATTAAAAACAATAATAATTAATCTAATCACTACATGAGCTGCATGAGAAATAAATTTAGATATGGGACACTTTGGTTGGATAAAGTTCAATTGTTGCATTATTAATAAATTATTATTTTATTAATCAAAAACAAAATCATGATACAAAAATAAATTTCACTTTTTTTTAAAGATCAAAATTAAATGGAATCCAAATAAATTATTTAATTTAAAAAGAAATTAAATCTAACAAGGGTCATGACTTTTCCTGCTCCCCTTTTCTATTAGCAATGTTGTACAACTATTGTGAACAACAATGGTATCACTTCCAATCTGCCTAACTTTTACATCAGAATTAAATATTTATTGTTATAGAAAGCACTGCTCAAACGACTTGTTAATGCAGATTCGTCCATATTCTTCAATTTCTGAAAAGCACAGCATAGCTTGCATTGAAATTGGTATAAATGTGGAAAATGCATTCGGACAACCCAACACTGGATTGTCCTAGTACATTTTCTACATTATTCAGTACTGTTCTAACTAACGATTGCATATTTCTTGTTCTATTCACAGTTTATTGAAAGTACACTTTTCATATATCGTTATAGCATATCTCAATAATTACATTATATATCTACAGAATGTGGATGAAAAACTGTTAGTTGCAAGTACTACTTTACATGCATCTGTGAATGGATCATCTGACTGAGCTCAATATACAGAACAAAGTGAAGCACAAATGCTTGTACTTTAACCTCCAGTAAGGAAAACGATTTCAAAACCAATATTTTCACCTGATTAATTAACTTTTTTTAAACATTTGGGACTATTATTTTAATTTAAGATATTAATAAGAAAAATTAAGCACATATAAGAAAATATTACAAAAGTTAAGCACCTTCATTAAAATTTAAACAAATTCAAGTACTTTCAAGGACCTTTTTTCTGTCCTAAAAATTCAAGGACTTTTAAGCACGGTATGAACCCTGTGTACTTAATGTACTTAAAAATAATGAAAAAACACAAATTTCATCTAAAGATTTTGAAAAAAAATGCAAATTTCATCAAAAACCTCCAAAAAATTGCGAATTTCTGCATGGAATCACGTAAAAAACACACATTTCAACAAAGGACTGCATAAAAAAACTCTTATTTTGACAAAAAACTGCACAAAAAACACAAATTTTGACAAAAAACAGCAAAAAACGAATTTTGTCTAAAGATTGTGCAAAAAACGCAAATTTCATCCATGAATCACATGAAAAACGTGAATTTCATCCATGAATCACGTAGAAAACACAAATTTTGCCCATGAATCGCATTAAAAAAAAAGTAAATTTTAACTATAACTATGAATTGCGTAAAAAATGTATGTTTCGCCTGCGAATTGTGTAAAAAAATGTTGTCATCCAATCACTCTATTAACGCAAATTACATCCATGAATCGCATAAAAAATAAGAATTTCATTCATATCAAAGTAATATAACACATAATTTTAGTAAACATTAAATTAATTTGCAAAAAGTTTTTGATCCAATATTTACATGCACAGAAAGTTTTTGCTTTTATACAAGTCTGCCCATAATTACCCCATTGACAGGATAAATATAGGGTCACATAAAAAATTCAATTGTAAAATAAATAAAATTGTTTTGGTTAAACAATGTTTTATACAAAAGCTACAACACTAAGCTAGTTTCATACAAAATTTAAAAATTTCTTCTTATATATTTTAAGTAGATAGTGAGATCATATTGCTTTCTGACTCTATTTACTACCGTGTCACCCTATATAAATTAGGCAACATTTCTTGTTTTTTAATTCATATGTTGAATGGAACAACATATTAAAAGTAAAACAAATGGTTGTAGTATATATTTATAACAGTTAAAATAAAAATGCACAAAATATTCATATTTCAAATAACATTAGATATTACAGATATAATTATATAACTGAAAATTCAAATAAAATATCAACTTTTGAAAAAGAATAATTAAAACTATTAATGCAATTTTAGATACTAATTTCATTCACCATTTAATTTAAATAAAAGAAAAATATTGTTTAATTGAGCAACAAATACCTTTGTTGTGGGATGCTTTCATTATTCATCATTTCTTTTAGATATTAGAGAAAACCTAAAAATTTAATAAAAAAGACATTTTACTTATATCATCCAAAATCTTATTATTCAAATCATTTTAAGAAACAACATTTAAATGAATAAATATAAATCTTAAGCATCAATACTACAAGGTGTCCCTGAAGTCATGGGTCAAAACTGTAAGGCATGGGAAAGAAAAATAAAGAAGCAATTTTGGTAGATGCAGCAATAGCAATAGAGGCAACAATTGCAATTTGGCATCAAAAATGAAAACAAGCATTTTATTGACATAAAAATTAAAGTAAATGCTGAAATGTACCACCATCAACATCAATACAGACCTGAAAGTGTCTTACAAGTGATTGGCATCAGCATTTGTGTACCCATGGAGGGAGCTAATAGGGCTTAAGCTTCTCCCAGATTGCAAGATTAAACTAACTATTTTAAATCTTCTAAAATTATGAAAGTTTACTTTTATTGCTTTTAATAGATCCTGAAAAACAGTAATCTTTTTCCATTTTTTTTTCTTTCTTAAATTTTTTAATAAAATTTGCACTATCGGCATTTTTAATATTCATCATTTAAAACAATATATTTTTAAAATTTATCTAAGAGGTTTAAGCCTTCAAAATTAGCCCCATCAAATATTTTAGTTTCACTATAATAAAAGGTTTTGCTGATTGCCCCCCTCCCCCCCCCCCTCATTCCACTATCCAGTCTTCATTCTGTATTAAGTCAATTTTTTTAAAAAATGTATGTCCGGGAACAACATATCTCATCCATTTTTAATAAAATGTAAAAAAAAAAATCGACCGAGCTTGTCCGACATTCCAGGCTATATCAGGAAAATATAGACCTCTAAAATATGCTACTGTCTGGCTCCTATAAGAGAGACTCTAGAACTGGTCTCAGGTCCGTTCTGTTGCCATGGTAACTGGTCAATCTACTTTATTTTAGGGAAGTCCAGCATTTCCTTTTCTTCCATTCAACCGATCCATTCTGCGAATATGCAGTCTTTTTTTGTCCTATGGATGAAGTTCCCTCCCTACATGTTTTGGAACCTACGAAAGCAGGAAACCTACTCAGAGTTTCTCTTATCTTGGTCAGACAATAGCCCTCTCCAAAGCTTTACGAGGGGGTTCGAACAGCATCTGTCCGAGGATACAAGTTATGCCGGACAGATGTTGTCCGAGCCCTCGCGTAAAGGTTAATCTTGAGTGTGCCACTGGGCATCAGTATTAATAGTGTAGAAGTAAAAAAACAGAGAGTATATGCTCAAGGCAAAAGGTATATCTTAAAGTGTATATACTATAGCTTTCTTGGAAAATAAAAAGTATACAATATTCCATAAACAATCCAGAAGGCAGGGTTGGAAAAAAATCATGATTTTTTTTTTTTAATTGGATTTATTTGATTTAAATCAGATTTTTTTTATTTAAATCAGATTTCTTTGATTTTTTTTAGAATCCTATTTTTAATTGTTGTGTTTTTTTTTTTTTTTTTTTTGTTTTTACAATACATGGAGCAGTTTTTTTTATAATAAATAACTAAAAAAGAATAAATAATATTTATAATTTATAAAAATAATATAAGAAATAATTACATAGTTAAGAAAATACTACATACTAGTTACTGATTGGTACTAAAAATTAAACATCTAGGCTTTAATCTAAAGCCATTCTATTATTTTGTAATTGAATTGTGCACTTTAAATGTGTTGTAAATGAATAGAAAATGGTAAAATTAAAAAATAAATAAATATTCATTTAATGCAAGCTAGCTATTAAGGGATAAAAATTGCAATTAATTTAATATTTTTTAAGCAAATGGGAATAAAGCAGGGATTTAATTGTTTGAACAAAAACACTAATTTAGAAGCTTTGTCTACTCCTAATTTAATACGAAGGCTTGAATGAACAAGTCCTAAAGAAGAAAATTGTCTTTCTACTCCAGCAGATGAAACCACGGCTGTTGTTAATTGGTAAATAAATTCAATTTCAATACAGTAGACTCCCTCAAATCTGCACATAATTTATGTAAACAATGAAACATTCAGTTCAGATGTGGGTGCAAAATTTAACTTTTTTTGCTTTATATCAATTTCATGCATTTTTTAATTTGTAATTTTTGTCAACGTTATTGAATTCATATTTTTTCATGAAGAAAGAGCAATTTATTTCTGAAAAAATCAACATATTGCCGATATCATTGGTAATCACAATCTTACCAAATATATTTATGTGTTAATCAAGCTTTTATAGTTATTAAGTCTGACTTAAACTGAAATAAAGCTTTGTTATTTTATGATCCTGATGTGGGATAGTAATGCACCTTTATAAGGCGGGCTTCATTGAATAATTTAGGAAAAACACATTTCATCTTTATAGTGAATATTTAATTGTACTTTATTGATTATTAATTTGACCTTTGCTTTTAGTATTTTAATCATTTTAAAAATTATGTAAATTTTCATTATTTTAGTTTATTACTTATCTTAATATATAATATATTGCAAGCATTCATTATACTTCTAATTTCATTATTAATTCCATTCAAATTACTTTTTAAAAAATGTAAACAAAACAATGACCAGAAATCTGCAAAATTCTAAAATCTGCACAACCTCTGGTCCCAAGCTGTGCGTATTTGAGGGAGTCTACTGCATCGCTGATTCTATCTTTACCTCCCATTACATAAAAAGACTTTCACCAATCATAATCTGTCATAATATTACAAACAATCTATAACATATCTGTCATAATTTTCAGAATGGGTCATTTTTTACTTGAAAATGTGCTATAGTGGTGAGAAGATATGGACAATTTTCTTTAATGAAAACCTTCATTATTTTCCTCTACACTAAGTGAAATTTCTTTCCATTCAAAACAGAGGGATTTAATAAAACTCCAGCAAAATAACAGGAATTAATAGCTTGTTCATATCTTGCTTTAAATTTTGTTATTCTATCTTTATCTAATACATTTTCTAACTTTTTACCCAAAATTTTCCTTTGATATGTGCATTCATGTGATATTGCAAAAAAATTGATTTAAATCAAATGATTTTTTTTAAAAAATCGGTTGATTTAAATCATGCCCCCTGCCAGAAGATATACAGCGTACACCCTACATGAATATGTAAACTAATAAAAGATAAAATAGATTAAAAATATTCAATATTTAGTATAAAATATTTTCATTAAAAAAAAGTATATTATTATAAGCAATCTATCATAACATGCATAATGATTCTTAATAGGGATGTACCGAATATTCGGTATCTATTCGGTATTCGGCCATGTTACCGAATATTTGGCTTGGCCGAATATGAAACTATGCGGCCTGTCGAATATTCGGTTTGGCCGAATCCAATACTTAATAAAGCCTTTTAAAACACATTTTTAAAAACTTTTCACAATTTCTACTTTTAACTGTCAATTTATTAATATATTTAAAATAATTAGCAATAAAATCATATTTAAATAATATAGAATGTTTTTACATTATTTATTTGCTGTTTGTAAAGTTTAACTTAAGAAAATTAACCATGAGAAGGATTAAAATTCTGGTTTATTAGGATTCTCCTTAGGAATAAATGATGCGAGTGCAAATGCAAGTTCCTAAATTCTATTTAGTAAATAATCTGTTTCTTACTTTTCCCAAAAGTCCTTAAACAAGAAAGGAAAACTTTTGAGATTAGTAATAGCTATGAAGGCTTTTTGTTTATGGAACCATAATCATAATCAACTTATTGAATCATAAATGCATTGTATTTCATCTCACTCTAGGTCAAACTTTTCGTTTGTTGCATTAAAAATAAATAACTATATTTTCAACTCACATGCTTTGATTTCTGTAAAATATGACATGATGGGAAGGATGAAAAATGCCACCATTCATAAGAAAAGAACTAGCTAGACATTCCTTTATTCAGAATTAAGTTGAAAGTATTTATACTTTATTTTATATTGAAAAAAATCTACCTTGAGTTATTTAAAAAGAACAAATATGAGACTGTACAGATTTCCTTCAACTATTTTTTTTTCATTATTTCTCTTTGATTTCAAAATGTTTGTTTCAATTTGTAGAAGAAATGAAATTTAAAATTTTACTAATTGAAAAAGTCTCATAATTATGCTTCTTAAATAAAAAAAGGCAGATTTTTTTCAATACTGAATGTTCTTATAAAAAGCTTTTGTTTATCAAAATATAAGTTTCTCTTATTAAATATAATGCAAAATTGTTTTAAAAAGTAACATTTTAATACCTTTAAACTTTGAAATATAAAAAGCATTTGAAAAGCCGAAGATTCGGCATTCGGCCGAATAGTTACTATTCGGCCCAACAATTACTATTCAGCTAGCCGAATATTCGGTATTCGGTTTAGCTGTCGGCCGAATATTCGGTATTCGGCCAAAATCACTATTCGGTGCATCCCTAATTCTTAACATGGAGCTACATAATTTGATGGTCTTTAAGATTTTAGTCAATTTGTAAAAGAAATTTTTTTTGATTAGAGAGATTATCCTTAAGAATTAAAACATAAGTTTAATAAGAGGCTATTCAAAATTTGGGTGCTAGTTATAGCATTTTAAAAATACCAATCTAATTTTTTCCCCTATTATTTGCTGAATCTAATGACCAAAAACGTTGATTTCAAATTGTCACTCTAAAATCAACCCCCCCCCCCCCCCCCAAGAAGAATTTCAAATTTATTGTTAGAAAAATTGTGTAAAATAATATTAGGTACTACTAGAGATGTAAATTTTCCGGAAAAATATAAGTGGCAGAAAAAACAGTTTTTTTACTGGTTTTTTTTTTGGAAAAACCGGAAAAGTTGGAAAAATTGATTTTTTATGACTGTTTCTCCCAAATAAATTATATTTTCTTAGAGAATATTAAATAATAAACATTTTTTTTCCCATTTATTTGTATTAAATGAAAATTATTTTCGCTTTATATTACAAAGTAAAAAAAAAAAGTAGCAAAGCCTGCTTTTAAAAGTTTAGTTTTTTTTCCCACAGCTTAAGAATTTTTATTAAACGCTATTGTTTGTTATATCATATCTCTGTTGAAATGATTTTTCAGTTACATGTTTAACTACCAATTGACCTAATGTAAAAACCTGAGCCAATATATCTGCAGTTTGGAATGAAATAAATTATGCATTCCATTTACATAAGTATAGTTTTTAAGTAAATGATAGTAGTTTAAAGAAATTATTGCAGTTTGGTCATTATTACGAATATCAGTATTAAAAAATTCCATGGTTTGTTTAAAAAATGTATATTTTTAGATTACTTTTTTTTTTTCTTACAATTATAATTTTATTTCCTTTAAAAAATATTTTTAGTTTTGGTATAGCTTTCCAATCTCAACTCAAAGTTTTGATTTGGTTTTATAATCTAAATTCAAACAAAACTAAGTTTTAGATTGGCTTACTCAGGTCTGCAAATAAAAAATAGCATAGGATTTATTGGTTAGATTTTTACTCACTGAAACCAGAAAAATATATATATATTTTCTTTTAATTTAATTAAACGTAATTTTTTTCTTTTTATCCTGAAATCTGGTATTCTATTCTTGACTAAGAAACCATATTCAATAATGTTTCCATATGGTATTTTTATATTTAAAAAACATTCAATTAATAAGCTATAATGAAATCATGGAAAATGCAACATAATAATGCCACCTATAGGGCTATTTACACCAAAAACTAAACAACATTAATATATATCAGGAACTCTCTGACGCTGTAGTTTGATAAAAAATCGTCCTTTAATCCTTGAGATAGAGCTATTGCAATAATCATGAATAATGCAGCATAGCAGCGTCATCTGTTGAGCGATTTACACTAAAAAGTAATGAGCACGAAGTTATATCAAAGATTAACTTAATCTAAAGTTTTATGAAAATACATACATTTGTTTTGGAAATAGAACTATTGTGGAAATTATGAATAATGCAGCACAGCAGTGCCATCGGTTGGGTGATATACACTAATAAATTAAACATCTCGAGTTTATATCAAGGTGTAACTGAATTTAAAAATTTGTGAAATTATGTGCATCAGTTCTTGAAATTGAGTGCCCATAAAATTTTTGTCACATGCAGACTCGCAGAGTGACAGATATTTTCCAAAAAACATCAAATTGTGTTCAGGACCTTCTAAAACGTTTAGATACACCAAAAACTGGAGGTCAAAATTTTCACGAATTCAATACTTACTTCTTGAAAAGATAGAAGAAAGTAATAAATGCATGCTTCAAATTTTATGTTAAACTAGCGAGCTACGCCTGCTAGCTGGGCCACTTTTTCCAAACGAACCTCGGTATTAAGCAGTATATAATAAGCAAAAAAATTCATTTAATAAGCAAGTCTTGGTGTTCGAATCCTCAAGCACAAAAAAAAGTAAATTAAAGAGCCATGGTCCCGTTAAAAATATGTGATTTCTCACTGTGGGCCACGTGCACTAGAAAAAAAAAGATTGTGGATCGGAGCTATGGTCGCTTCGCGCCCATAGTCCCGTTAAAAATATTTGGTTTTGCACGGTGGGCACTACGCGCCCATAAGACATTTTTTCATATTTTTTAGTTCATCAGAAGCAGATTTTTACGCAGATTCTGAATATGTAATCAGTTTTTTTCTACTTTAAAAACTGTCTGCATGATGGTTTAAGAAAAAACGCACAAAAAAAAAAGTTTCGATAGTCCTGTTTTATTTCTAAGTTCAATATTTTAGCGAAAACTACGGTAAATATTCTACGACAAGTCAAAAAAATTGATGCAGAAAAAAACGCAATTAGCGCCGGTAGAAAAAGCGGTTTTTGGCTGTTTCTTCTTTTAGCCAAAGGGGAAAAGTTTGATGGGATTCCATCAACAGATGGTTTTCTCATCGCCTCCTATATCCTTTTATTCATTAATTTATTCACTCATAATTTATTTTAATATTCATTTATTTATTATTTCATAACAACCATATCCAATAAATATTAACTTACCTTTCAATTCCTTTCCGGCCGTTATCGACTTCATAGCTTTCAATAATCCATTTAACTTCAATAGCCTTCCGTAATTTCTGTCATGGACTCCATCTTTAACTTCAAACAACATCGACAATAACTTATCTCCGACTAATCATATTTTTCCGTAACGATATTTTCCCCGCCAGATGGCGACTTGGAATATCGTAACATTAATCGAATCTTTCATCCGTTTTACCGAATCGATCTTTCGATTCGTACACACGTCGTTTTCTCATTGGCTCGTTTTGTGGGCGTTGCTCACAAATGATGTTTTCAATCCGGCTAGCTTAGTATAAATACACGATGTAGATTTCTAATCTTCGCCGCTTTTATCTTCCTACAAATGGAAGGTTTTCAAGTAACTGTATTGAAGCTGGTCTTCAATCTGGATGTATATTTAGTTATACTTGTTTTTAATTAGTTTATTTTTAATTGTTTTTAACCTGCATACTGATGTCAACTGTAAGCTCAACTATCAATATGTTCACCTGTGCTCATGTGATGGAGTTCGCCGTATAAAGTCTTCTGTAAAGCTGAATCTGCATCTCAAAGTAATAAATAAATACTTTAGTTTTATTTTTGACTTTTGTTTACTGTTAATGAGATCGACACTTATTTTGCTCAATCACATTTTTGAATTCCAAGATCATGTTAGGTGCCAGCAAAAGCTCCACAGGTGCTAATCTGCTACTGTAAGGACATTTTTCAGCGTATATAGACCTCCAAAGGCTATATTACGCACATTAAGGGGTTATGGGCGGAAGCCTAACCCTAAAAGCCATTTTGAGCAGATCGATCTTGGCAGGCAAGAGTGAAATGTTGTGTTTTGAAAAATTCTGGATTACGTTTAATGATTTCTTCTTTATGAAAAACTGAAATTTTTCTTGCCAGACTGTATAATTTCAAGAACTTTATTCATATTTTTAAAGAACTTTGTTCATATTTTTCAAGAACTTTATTTTATATTTCTGCCGGACTTTTGTTTACTGAACTGTTTACTTATATTTTGAAGAAGTTTTGATTTATTTCTTTGCTGAATTTTTATGATTTACAGAATGAATTAATTACGTTTATATTATTTTATGCTTCAGTTATGCTTTCACAATAGACTATTTTTGAGTTTTGTTGAACTTTATCCTATTTTGAAAATTTTTTTTTGAGAAGTTTTGACTTGGCTTTTAACAGAGAACCGACGAAAAAGTCGGGGGGCGGTAACACTTAAATTTTTTTTCTGCTTGAAAATTTATCCTGAGAAATTTTTTAAAATGGCCACTAATACTATTGATAAATTAAGTACAAGAAATTATGCCACATGGGCTTGCGACATGAAGTATTTATTGATGGAAAAAGGCCTATGGGATATAATACATTTAAAGCAAGAAACCCCAGCTTTAAGTGACAGTGTTACTGCCGAAATGGTCAATCAATTTACCTCCCGTGCGAACAAAACTCTTTCTTTAATTTATTTGAATATAGAGCCTGAATTTAAAAGGTTAATAGAAGATTGTCAAGAGCCTGTTGAAGCATGGAGAAGGTTGCACAAAAATTTTCATCCTGACTCACTCACCCATCATATGACCTTGTTTAATGAACTTATGGAAGAAAGGATACGATATGGAGAGTCCATTAATTTATTTGCCACTCGTTTAAAGAAGATTTACTCTGAAGTAAAGCTCATAGATGAAAATTTTTCCGAATGTTACCTCACCTACCAATTCTTACGATTTTTACCAACCAGTTTCGACAATCTTGTCCAACAAGTCTTATCCAAACCTGGGGCATCTGTTAAGTTTGATCTCGTCGTGGATGAATTGGTGGCTGAAGAAACGAGGCAGAAGTTACGTGATCGGGACAATGCCAAACAAGTCAGCGTCTCCACTACTGCTAAAGTGAATAAATCCTTTAAGAGCAAACCTCGCTTTAAGAAATCTCAACAGAGGAAATGTTGGAGATGTGGGAAGTTGGGACACATCCAAGTCAACTGCTACGCCAGATCACCTGATCGCCAGTTCCGTCATCCTTCGCCTTCTTCCAGATCCAGACGTCCGTATTCTTCCAGTGGATCCAGTTCCCGAGGTCGATATTTTCAAAGGTCTCCCGAGAGATGCCAGAGTGACTCATCATGCCCATCTGACGACTCCCACTGTGGTTCCCGAGATTCATCACCTGCTTCCAGACGCTCCAGAGATAGACGCAAGACTCCCAGACAGACTGCCAGATGACCCTCTCCTCATTTTTCCAGTTGCAGAAGCGGTGGCTCTCGCACGAAACTGTCAGATAGTTCATGTAAGTCGAATCTTTTTGTTTCACATTCTAGTCTTAGTAATGTTGTAAATTAGGGATGCACAACCTGTGGCCCGCCATGGGTTGACATGTGGCCCGCGAGTTTCGTCAATTTACCATTCGAAAAAAATTGCAATTTTTGCATATGTCGCAGCAAAAAATCGTAAATTTCGTCAATTTACCGCGGGAAAATATAAAATTTTGTCAGCCACTTAAGAATCGCAAATTTGGCGGTCGGACGTGAAAAATCACACATTTTGTTTATCGGTCAAGAAAAAATCGTCAGTTTTTGTTGATGATGCTCAGAAAAATTCAAAAGTAAATTCATCGGCTGCGGAAAAACCGCATATTTTCTCGATTTATCGCGTGAAAAAAATAGGATTTCGTTGATCAGACACGAAAAAATCGTAGAATTTTGTCGATTAGAGGTGAAAAAATTACAAGTTCCATTGAAAACATATGAAAAATTCGTGAATTTTGTGATCATGCGTCGAAAACTGAAAATTTCGTTGATCGGCTGCGAAACAATCATGAGTTTCGTTCATTTATCAAGAGAAAAAAATTGCAAATTTCATTTTGCCGCTTAAAAAATGCAGGTTTCGTCAAAGTTAATTAAAATCGCGAATTTCGTTGATCTGGCGCAGAAAATGCATATTACGTCACTTAAGGGCGGTAAAAGTGCAAATTTCGTTGGTTGGGCACGGGACTATCTCAAATTTCATTGATCAAGTGTGGAAAAATAGCGGATTTTGTCGATCGGTATTAAATAAAATCGCTAATTTTGTCGATCAGATGCGGGTAAATAGCGAAATTTGTCTATCATGCGACGAAATATTATAATTTTCGCGATTGGATTAGTCAATATCACGAATTTCATCGATCGTCTTCGTATAAATCAGGAATCATTGATAGGCTTCGTAAAAATAGCGAATTTTGTCTAACAGGTGCAGACAAATCGCGAATTTCGCCTATCAGGCGCGGAAAAATTTGCAAAATTCGTTAATCATGCAAGGAAAAACAGCGAAACTGCGAGTTTTGTCGATCAATTTTGTAAAAATCGCTACAATCGTTGATCAACTTTGTATAAATCGCAAATTTCGTAGATCAGTTTTGTAAAAATTGCGAATTTTGTTGATAAGGCGCTGAAAGATCATGAATTTTATCGTTCAGCTTCATAAAAATCGCGATTTTTTTAATCAGGCTTTGAAAGTCGTGAATTTTCGAAGAAAAATCGCCAATTTCCTCGATCATCTTTGTGAAAATCGGGAATTACGTCGATCAGCTTCGTAAAAATCGTGAATGTCGTCAATCGGTTTCTTAAAAATTGCGAATTTCGTCTATAAACTTCTTAAAAATCGTGAATTTCGTCAATCGGCTTCTTGACAATCGCGAATTTTGTCGATCAGCTTCTTAAAAATTGTGAATTTTGCTGATCAGGAGCGGGGAAATCGGGAACTTTCTCGATTGGCTTCTTAAAAATTGTAAATTTCGTCAATTAGATGCCGAAAAATCACGAATTTCGTCGATCAGCTTAAAAAAATTCACGAATTTCGTTGATAAGCTTCGCAAAAATTACGAATGTCACCGATCGTCGTTTGTTAAATTTTAGCTTTGTTGATCAGGCGCGGCAAAATCCAGAATTTTGTCGATTAGGCGCGGAAAAATCAAGAATTTCGTCAATCAGGAGCGGAGAAATTGAGAATCTTGTCCATCAAGCACAGAAAAAATGGAGAATCTTGTCGATCACGTGTGGAAAAATCCATAATTTCGTCGATCAGACGCTGACAAATCGAAAATTTCGTCGATCAGGAGCGTAAAATCATGAATTTTATCGATTACGCGAAGAAAAATCGCAAATTTCATCGACCGGCTTTATAAAAAACAAATTTCGTCAATTGGCTTCGTAAAAATCGTGAATTTTGTTGATCAGGCATGGGAAATCGTGAAATTTAAAGTTTAGTTTTTTAAGAATAGTAAATTTTCTTGATAAGATATGGAAAGATCACCAGTTTTCTCGATACGCTTTATAAAAATTGCGAATTTTTTCGATCGGTTTCATAAAAAGAGCAAATTTGGTCGATCAGGCATGGAAAAATTGTAAATTTCGATGATGAGTGTTCACAGAAAAATCGGGAATTTCATTGATCAGGTGTGGAAAATCTTGTAATTGGCTCATTCTTTCTTCTTTGTTCATAAAGTTTTTTTTTCGCACAAGTCACTTATGTTTGATTTTTAGCACTTTTAATAGAACAAAATTCACTCTCCTGAATAAAGTCAAAGAATATTATTACATCTTGAAAATAATCCTTGCTACATTTGTTATATATACAAACGTAAAATTTGCTGACATATCTTTACCAACTGAATTGAATATTTTAACTGGATAAATGAACCTAAAAGGGTATCCCCCACTCCCCCCCCCCCCTGAAATCATATTTTTTATCTGATTGTAGGCCACAGATCTCCTCCTCGAAATCGTATTCTCTCTGTTTTATTGATGTGGCCCTTGACCACCCAGACATATTTGTAAGTGGCCCTTCGCTTGAAAAGGTTGTGCACCCCTATTGTAAATGATTCGGATTGGATATTTGACAGTGGTGCAAGTCACCACTTTTGTAACAATAGAAAATTGTTTTCTAAATTTGAAGAGTTAAATGATGAAATGTCTGTAGCTGTTAAAAATGTATTGTTTCCTATTAAGGGCAAAGGGGAAGTCAAACTACGTTTTGGTCCAAGAGTTTTTACCTTGTGTAATGTCATGTATTCAGACCAATTACGTAGAAACTTAATTTTGGGTCCCCAGTTGGACCTTAATGGTTTAACTTTTAAAGGAAACAATGGTGAGGTAAAGATCTGTCGGGGGGGGGGGGGGGGGGTACTTATTTAGTGCATTTTTAAAAGACCGAATTTACAGGTTATATCCTAAGATTCCAGTTTCTAAGGGTAAATCAGTGAAATTTGAAACCTCTGCTGTTAAACATGCTGAGAAAATGTTACTGTGGCACAAAAAGTATGGACATATTAGCCCTTCTTTAATTGCCCATACTAGCCGTAAGCAGGGGGTACGAGGATTACCTAATTTAAAAGAAACTACTTTGTTTTGTGAGGCCTGTAAATTCGGCAAACTTAAGAACATTTCCCATAAGCATAACAAAAATATTCGTTCTAATAATCCACTTGAGTTGCTGTACGCAGATTTGTGGGGTTCCTGTCGCATAGAAGGTAGAGGTGGTGAAAGGTACTTTTTATCAATTATCGACGACTTTTCCCGCCATGTGTCAGTCTACCCCTTAAGGCTTAAATCCGACACTTTTGATGTCGTGAGAAAGCATATTTTGAGGGCTGAAAACTACTTGAATAAAAGGGTTAAAAGTTTTAGGACGGACAATGGCGGGGAATTCGATAGTATTTCTTTTAAAAATTTCTTTGAAAAAAAGGGTATACACCACGAATTTACCAACGCGTATACTCCACAACAAAACGGGGTGGCAAAACGTTGTATGGCAACAGCGGCTGATGGAATAAGAACTTTGCTCATTGACAGCAACTTAGACCCAAAATTTTGGCCAGAGGCACTTAAATATTTTGCCTATTCATGGAACAGAATTTGTCCAAAACTGTTAGGAAAGACTCCATTCGAGCTTTACAGGAATAGAAAGCCGTCTGTTAGGCATCTAAAGCCTTTTGGAACTGAAACTTATGTTAAATCGCCGAAGCAAAGGACATGGAAACTCGAAGCTCGTGCAAGAAAGGGAATCCTCATAGGATATGCTTTCCGCGTGAGGGGTTACCGTATTTGGATTCCTGAGACAGATGAAATCGTTGAGTCCTCTAATGTTTGCTTTAACGAAAGTTCTGTTGGTCTTAAGCGCAGTGTAGCTGTGCTGGGCACCGATGATTAGGCCCTCTTTTCTCCCAAGGTCGCAGTCAATCGAGATGATGCTGTCAAAGATGAACCTGAGGTCATTCCAGGTTCTTCCAGCAGTTCTCAAGATTACCCACTTGGGGGGGAGGGGGACATTGATTCGGGGTCCAGTACCAGTAGCCTTCCAACTATTCCCTTACGTGAAGATGTTAGTTGGATAAGAAAGCCTGTAAAACGTAAGAAGGAAAACAGAACAGACGTTTATTACTACGAGCTAGGAAAAACCAATAGGTTACGTTCCTTGAACGAAGTTCGTAAATATTGTCAGGACAACAACATTTTATTCAAACCTGAAATTTTTGATTTTAAAGGATCCAATCCCTACTGCGGAATTATTCCTATTCCCGTGGAGTCTGAAACATCAGAAAGTGAGGACGATAGTTCAAGTGAGTCAAATTTTTCACGTTTTTCAGCATGACTAGCCGTTAACTCTGATACCCCCCCCCCCTGTACATTTAAACAAGCATGCAAATCTGAACAGAGCTCAATCTGGTGGGAAGCAATGATGCGAGAAATGCAGGTAATGAGAGACCGTGGGGTTTGGCATTTGCAGGGTTCATACAGAATTCGGAAGAAAAAATCCAAGGAGTACATAAAAAATCCAAGGAGTCCAAAAAATTTTAAGGATTTGTCACTTTTATTGTTATTTATGTGGTATGCACTTGCACAGCCCCAATTCCACAGAGACTCTGCGAGTTACCCACCACGAGAGGGGGGGAGGGGGTTATCCGTGATTTTCAGACGAAATCAGTGATTTATCTGTGGTATTTTACTGAGATCTTCTGTCCAAATCGGCAGTTTTTCTGAAATCTTTTGACGAAATCGGCAGTTTTTCCGTGGCTTTTTTTTTATGAAATCGACATTTTTTTGACGATTTTTAGACAAAATTTGCATTTTTACACGATCTTTTCTGGAAAACGGCATTTTATACCCATGATCTTTTGACGAAATCGGTGTTTTTTCCGTAATCTTTTGATGATTTTTTTTTTTTTTTTAAATGATCTTTTGACTAAATATTTGCAAGCGATCTTTTATTGAACACAGCGTTTTCCCCGCGATCTTTTAACGAAATTAGCGTTTTTATTTGCGATATTTGGTGAAACTGCCGTTTTTACCGTGATTCGCACAGGAAATTCGCGTTTTTCAACGATCTTTTGACAAAGTTCATGGACAAAAACATTGACGAAATCGTTGTTTTTCCACGAAATATTGACGAAATGGGCGCTTTTTCGGCAATGCTTTCACGAAATTTGCATGTCTCCGCGATTTTTTTTTCGCATGGAAAACCGTACAAGTTGGCAACTATGCGAAACTGATAACCCAATTTCAAATTTTCGGACGAGAATTACCCCTGAATCCACCGTCATCAGCAAAATTGAGCATGATAAATCATATTATGAAGAAGAAATCCAAGTTGTATATCTAGCTGTGAAGGAATTAAACAGTGTAATCACTTTTTGAAATTAGAAGCTTAGAGGTGAATCTGGATTATTCATTTCACTTTTCTTTCCCTTATGGCCATGAAAACTAAATCACTTTGGTGGCTATTAGTATGATCCCAACCAGTCACTGCTGTGCTTCTGATGAATGATGTGCATACAGGATTTACCGTGCGCTTTACAATAGCATTTTTTTTTTTTTTTTTTTTTTTGTAGCAATATTGCTTGCATGCAAAACCGCCGCTTAACTTGAAAAATCCTGGGTCCCCGGGAATTCTAAAATTCTGGGTCCTTTTTTATCAAAAGCGGCTTCCCACTAATAAGTCATTTTAGATGCAAAAATCGAACTTGTTCATTTGCAAATGAAAAATAAAATGCAATAATCATTGTTTTAATAATAAATAAATAATTAAAACCAATAATTTTTGTTTAAACTTTTAGGAGAAATTTTCTTTACTTGTTTAAAAATAAATGTGCAAGATACAGATTTAACTATAAAATATTGAACATTTGAATGTAGAGGATAACAAGTATCACTATTGTTTGCATTTCTTTTTTTAAAAAAAGGGACAAGACTGATTTATTGAAAAAGACATTTTTGCTGAAAAAAAGAATACTTTTGTTGAGGAGTAAACTAATGAAACTTTTTGTTTAATGAAAGGGTGTTTTTCTGAGTCACATTTACTCAGAAAGACTTGGAGAAGTCAGAAACAGATTGTGAAGCAGGAAAATCCGTTTTTGGAGCAGCAAAAAAAAAAAAAAAAAAAAAAAAAAAATTAGCTTTTGGAACAGAAAAATTCACTTCCAGCATTAACGTTTTTTTTTTTTTCCATGCCTGTTTGATAAAATTTGAGTTTTTTCACGATCTTCTGACGAAATTTGCCATTTTTCGTGATTTTTAGGCGAAGTTTATCGTTTTTTCGTGATTTTTTGAGGAAATCTACCATTTTTCGAGATTTTGTGATGAAATTAGCCATTTTTTCGCGAATCTTTTGAATAAATCTATCTTTTTTTTTTTTTAGATTTTTTTGACAAAATCTATCGTTTAATTGCGATTTTTTGACGAAATCTGTCGCTTTATCGCGATTTTTTTGGCAAAATCTATAGGTTTTTTCGCAACTTTTTGAGAAAATTTGCCGTTTTTTCGTAATTTGTGACAAAATTAGCCATTTTTGTGTGATTTTTTTATGAAATTTGCCATTTCTTCGAAAATTTTGACGAAACCTGTCGTTTTAGTGAATTTTTTTGACAAAATATGCCGTATTTTCCGACAAAATTTGCAGTTTTATCGCGATTTTTTTGACGAAATATGTTGTTTTTCGCGAATACTTTGACAAATTTTGCCGTTTTATCGCGATTTTTACACGAAATTTTTTGTTTTTTCGCGATTTTTTTGAGGAAATCTGCCGTTTTCTCGAAATTTAAGAGGAAATTAGCCATTTTTGCGAATTCTTTGACGAAATTTATCGAAAAATAGTCGTTAATTTGCATTTTTTTAAAACAAAATTCGCCATTTTTTGCAATTTTTTAACAAAATTACGCGTTTTACGGGACGCGAAGAGCTATTTTGCTGCGTCCTGTCGCCGATTTTTTGCATATTTTACGCACTATAGCGCGTCTGCGGCATCGCCGACCGCAATACAATTTAAAGAGTTTCTAAGGAGTATTTTGTTTATCTAAGTAGTTCTAAGTACTACTTGGGAACGTTTTCATTTCTAAGTAGTTTCTAAGGAGTCCAAGGAGTCTGTGCGAACCCTGCATTTGGCTGAGTTACCAGCACATGTTACGCCAGTGGGTTGCCAGTGGGTTTACACTACAAAACGGGATGAAAATGGACGGATAGCCAGGCACAAGGCAAGGCTTGTTGCCCAAGGGTTCAAGCAAATAAAGGGCGAGTCCTATGAAGAGACTTTCAGCCCTGTTGTGAACTTTGGCATTATCCGATTCTTTTTCGCCCTTCTTGTATCGTGTAGCGGGTGGTCACACATTCAGTGTGACGTGACCTGCGCCTACCTGTATGCACCACTGAGTGAAGATGTGTATATGCAACAACCACCCGGATTCTCTGAACCAGGCAAAGAGCATCTATATTGCAAACTAGATCGTGCTTTGTACGGATTGCACCAGAGTGGTAGAGAATGGTTTACAGAAATACATAAAACTTTATTAGACATTGGTTTTAAGAAATTACCATCCTGTAATTGCGTATATATTTTTAATTCTAATATTTTATTACTTTTATACGTGGATGACATTGTGATCTTTGGGAAAACTAAAAAGCTTATACATAATATTTTACTTAAACTAAAAGCTAGGTTTGATATAAAAGAACTTGGAACGACAAAAAGACTACTTGGTGTTGAATTCGAGGATACTCCGACAGGAGTTGTGATTCACCAGAAAAACTACATCCAAGATGTGTGTAATAGGTTCAGTTTTTTTAAAGTTCCTGTCTCTTCATTACCTATTAGTAAAGGTATAATTTTCTCAAGATCCAGTTGTCCCATATCTGATGCTGAAATAAAGGAAATGTCACATCTGCCTTCCGTAATTTACTGGGTTGCCTTGCTTTTGTGGCTAACCGTACTCGACCTGACCTTTGCTATGCCGTGAATGTTTTAAGTCAGTTCCAAGCAAACCCTGGTATAGTCCACTGGGACGGGTTACTTAGATTGCTGGGATATTTAAAAGCAACTATGCATTACAAGCTGAAACTCTCGTGCAGATCTAATGATCTCACAATTTTTACTGATGCTGAATTCGCGGCTAACCGCGATGACCGGACTTCGATCGGCGGTCAAATAGTCATGCTTGACGAAGCTCTTGTCGATTGGCGCACTTTTAAACAAAAGTGCGTTTCTTTATAGACTATGGAGTCTGAATTCGTTGCAATGACTGAGGCCGTCAAGAACCTGGTCTGGTTTGACCGGATACACCGCGAATGTGCACAGGAAGGGATCATACCTGTACTAGGGAGGACAGCTGTAATGAATGCAGATAATCAAGCCGCAATCGACTTTGTTAAATCCCCAGTAGAAAATTACAAGTCAAAGCATATTGATGTAAAACTCTTTTTTATAAGAGATCTTTTCAATAGGGGGGAATTTTTACTTAATCACGTGCATAGCAGGTCAAACTTGGCAGATATTTTTACCAAACCATTGTCTAAATATGAAATACTTAACTTTATAAAGATTCTGTTTCTAAGTGATGATGTAAAATAGTTTTAAAATTACATTATATATAAATTTTTCATGTATTTCATATTTAAATTTTTTATATAACGTACCTAACTTAAGCTGGTATTTTTTTTTTTTTTTTTTTTTTTGTAACATGTCAAGCTTTTTGTAACTACACTATTACTTTAAAAATTGTAAAGTTTAAACAGATAAGTGTAGACATCTGCTATTGTTACTGTTAACTAACCAGCATAATTATTCAGTATAGATAACCAGCTATCTTGATCATTTTATTAAGTTTTAAATTGTTAAACTGTACCAGTATGTTAAAAATATTTTTAAAGCGATTTCTTTTTAAACCAACAGCTTTTAATTTGTAAAGAAATCTTATTTTTAAAGTGTTTGTACTTGTGTTTATACAATTTTTGTTTATATGTATATAATTTATTTCTGTTTGTTCATTCTAGGCATCTAGGGCCAACAGCCATTTTTTGTGAGTGCATGTATTCCAGGTACCGGAAGATTGTCAGGAGAGTAAGTGAGTCCCTAATTCATATAATGAATTTGAATTTTAGAATTTTTGAAAGAGCCGTTGTGTTGTCCCTTAGGACTAGATGCCTGGAGTTCAAGATTATAATGAAAATTTAATTCTTTTTTTCTGCATAAATTTTCTTTTTGTCAATTGTAATAAAGATTTATTTAAATATTGTGATCAAGAAATCAACTAGAGCTGGTTGTAATATTTCCAAATTGGAAATTGTTAACTTTTTGAAATGGTACGTCATATTTATTTTCTTCTTACATACTTTAAATTTTTGAAAAGTTTCTATTTGCACTTTTTAAGGATTAACTTTCATGTTTGGCTTTTATTAGTCCAATCTAGGATATGCATGCCTCTGTCGCGGGATTGAGATTTTTCATGTGCCAATTAATTTTTGGAAAATTAATTAATTTTGCAAATACTTTAAGCTTTTCTTATACAAATAAAACTTAACTATTCTTCAAAAATCTCATCGTTAACTTATTTAAACTGTTAATTTGTTTAAATTGTTAAATTGTTCAAGTTGTTAAATTATTCAAGTTGTTAAATTATTCAAATTGTTAAATTTTTCAAATTGTTAAATCATTAAAATTGTTAAATCATTTAAATTGTTAAATCATTTAAATTGTTAAATTATTCAAATTTTTCTTGTTAAAATTGTTAAATTGTTTAAAAATTATTAAATTTTTTCAAGTTCGAAGTGTTTAGGCTTTGTTTAAATTTTTCATGTTCGAAGCATACTTAAAAAGGCTTCGTTTAAAAATTTTTCTGACTTCAATTTTTGAAGTCGAGTGTTTTTCAAATTTTTCAACTGTTGCAGGTGTTTCACTTTTTGAGTTCAGAAATGAACTAGATGAAATTTCAATTCCTTAAAATTTTTTGGGGTAAATCCTGATTTGTTTTGGTTAATGAGGCACTCCCAATTGACATAGTATTGAGGTGTTACTAACTAACAAAAAAAAAAATTTCATTTTTGTCTTTTTGATTTTGTGAATGTAATTGTGATATCTATGGATTTTTCAATCCTTTGCTCTTTGAGTTCACTTGAAACTCTTTATTTATAGAGGCAATGAGAGGGGGGGCATTGATGGGATTCCATCAACAGATGGTTTTCTCATCGCCTCCTATATCCTTTTATTCATTAATTCATTCACTCATAATTTATTTTAATATTCATTTATTTATTATTTCATAACAACCATATCCAATAAATATTAACTTACCTTTCAATTCCTTTCCGGCCGTTATCGACTTCATAGCTTTCAATAATCCATTTAACTTCAATAGCCTTCCGTAATTTCTGTCATGGACTCCATCTTTAACTTCAAACAACATCGACAATAACTTATCTCCGACTAA
Organism: Maratus speculifer; assembly: GCA_964019185.1. Lineage (NCBI taxonomy): Eukaryota > Metazoa > Arthropoda > Arachnida > Araneae > Salticidae > Maratus > Maratus speculifer. The sequence continues at coordinate 59,735,708 of OZ025291.1, read as the reverse complement.
TCATATTTTTCCGTAACGATATTTTCCCCGCCAGATGGCGACTTGGAATATCGTAACATTAATCGAATCTTTCATCCGTTTTACCGAATCGATCTTTCGATTCGTACACACGTCGTTTTCTCATTGGCTCGTTTTGTGGGCGTTGCTCACAAATGATGTTTTCAATCCGGCTAGCTTAGTATAAATACACGATGTAGATTTCTAATCTTCGCCGCTTTTATCTTCCTACAAATGGAAGGTTTTCAAGTAACTGTATTGAAGCTGGTCTTCAATCTGGATGTATATTTAGTTATACTTGTTTTTAATTAGTTTATTTTTAATTGTTTTTAACCTGCATACTGATGTCAATTGTAAGCTCAACTATCAATATGTTCACCTGTGCTCATGTGATGGAGTTCGCCGTATAAAGTCTTCTGTAAAGCTGAATCTGCATCTCAAAGTAATAAATAAATACTTTAGTTTTATTTTTGACTTTTGTTTACTGTTAATGAGATCGACACTTATTTTGCTCAATCACATTTTTGACTTCCAAGATCATGTTAGGTGCCAGCAAAAGCTCCACAGGTGCTAATCTGCTACTGTAAGGCCATTTTTCAGCGTATATAGACCTCCAAAGGCTATATTACGCACATTAAAGTTCAAGTCCTTCACCGCAAGGTGGCGCAGTGTTCTGCTTCGGAGCTCCGTTTGGGAATTGAGATATTTTCCGTTCCGATTCCCAAGGGGTTTTTAATTCATAACTTTTTTAATTTTGGTCCCACGGTCTCGAAAATGCCCGAAATGACTTCCCCGGAATTTTTCCAATCGAAAGATACCTCTCGCGACTTCCAACTCGCCCGCGTTGCGAACTGTAATCGGCTTCAAGCAGACAGACAGACAGAGGCGCACGGATTTTATTAGTATAGATTTTTAATTTTACCATTTTTTTTAATTGGCATATTATTGAAATATTTATGCACATGATGTGCACATATTCACATGAATAAATTTTTAAAAAGAGAAGTTGCATTTAATTATGTATCTGGATTTTTTTTCATGTAATCCTGTTTTTGTAAAATTGTGAACTTCTTGTATATACTTGTACAAAATATATTCAGAATTTGTGAATAAGAAATTATTACTATATTTAGGTTCCTATTTAGACATTTTTAATAAGGTTATTTATACATATATACAATTTGATAAGATTCAGCTGCTATATGGCATGTGATTTTTTTTTTTTTTTTTCTTCAGTCACTGCATTTGCAAAAGATTCAATTTGTAGATTAAATTTTTTTCTGAAATGTCTATTTTCAAGAGAAATTTTGCTAAGGGTCTTGTGTTTCAAACTAGAAAAAAATACAAAGGATCCTTTCAAGTCTTCTCAAAAAGATTTCTGCTGAGAAATCAGATTGTCTTTATTAATGTTTTCATGTGGGACGCTCAAAATAAAAATAAATAAAATAAAAAAATATGAGAATGCAGCGATTACAAAATTTTCACTATATTATTTCATAAATGAAATTTAAATTTTTCCAATTCGGAAAAATTAAAAAAATAAGCCTTCGGAAAAAAACCGTTTTTTTCCCCAATTTTTCTGAGCATTCCCATCTCTAGGTACTACTCTGTTATCCCTCGACCAATTTCACCAAATTATACAGATCGGCAAACTAATACTCAAATTATACATATTGAAATAATTTTTTTTTTTTTTTTTTTAAATAACGAAAAAACAAATAAATAAAAATTAGTAGAATTAGTAGAATAATTAGTAGAATTTAATAAAAATACAAATAAAAAGTCCAAATAAAATCACTCAATGACATTTTAAACACGTAAATCGTATTTAATGTCATTGAATGTGACATTCATGATCATCCATTAGTGGCATTTAATCCTATAGTTTGGCGGTAATTTTTTGGTTGATGGGATAACCTAGTAGTACCGAATATTATATTCATCAAACTTAATCAAATGTTTATCATTAGTAATCAACAAATTGTTTATAAAAATTTTCAAAATATCAATGTTTGACTATGTAGAGTAGTTTATTCTTTGACTGTTAAGACTTCTAAGACTGTTTACTAATAACTGTTTAAATTAAAGTATGATTTTTTTCAATATTCTACATAATTCACTGTGATTGTCTAATTTAAATTATTTTCAAATAAAGCTATGCTATTTATAATCTAACAATGTCTATTTTTATCAATAAATATAAATGTATATGTAATAAAAATGTTTTTTTTTTTTTTTTAAACCCGATTTTTTAAAAAAAAGTGTTTTTTGGGAGGGTTTTCCAAAAAAAAAAAGTTTTTTTTTCTGACCCTGATAAAAATAGTATATATGTAAGTCACTTAAATTTGTGACTGTTGCATGGAAGTTAAAACAGCAGTTTGTATTTTAATTTATAACACAGAATCCTGAGGTTGTCGTAACATGATATGCTCAGATCAGAGTTTCCCCCAGAGGGTTTCAGGAGGGTGCTCCGCCCCTCCTGCCCTTTAGTTTAAAATATAGCGCCCCTCTTGTCATTCATTCAAAAAAATAGTGCCCTTCTTGCCCACATTTGAAAAAACGCCGCCCTCCAGCGATGATATGAACGCGCTATAGCTCGTAAATTACACAAAAAATCGGTGACAGAACAGAAAAATAGCCTCATTAGTGTCCCGTGGGATGTGTAATTTCGTCAAAAAATCGCTAAAAAAATGGCAAGGTTCGTTAAAAATCGCAAAATGACAAATTTCTGGCAAAATTCACAAAAAATGGGTAATTTCGTCACAAAATTTCACAAAACGGCAGATTTCCTCAAAAGATTGTGGAAAAACAACAAATTTCTTCCAAAAATCATAATAAAACGGAAAATTTTATCAAATGAGTCGCAAAAAACGACAACTTTCGTCAAAAAATAGCGAAAAAAAAAGGGCAGATTTCGCCAAAAGATTTGCGAAAAAACGGCAAATTTCATCGAAAAATCCTAATAAAATGGAAAATTCTGTGAAAAGTTCCGTTTTTTCGCGATTTTTTAGCAAAATATGCCATTTTTGCAATCTTTTAGCAAAATCTGCTGTTTATGCGATCTTTTAGCAAAATATGCCATTTTTGCAATCTTTTAGCAAAATCTGCTGTTTATGCGATCTTTTAGCAAAATCTGCTGTTTATGCGATCTTTTAGCAAAATCTGCTGTTTATGCGATCTTTTAATAATATTTGCCATTTTTTCACAATTTTTTACGAAATTTTACGTTTTTTTGTAATTTGTCAACAAAATTTACTTTTTTTTAATTTTTTTCAATTTTTTGATGAAATTTCTGATTCTTCACGACTTTTTGAACCGCTGGATTCTAGATTCAACTCTATAAAAGTGCTTTTAAAAATGAAAAAGTGCCCTAAAAATGTAAAAAGTGCACCTTTTAGAACAGTAGCGCCCTGCCCTTTTTTAAACCTGGGGGAAACTCTGCTCAGATATTATATAAAACAAATATAAAAAAATAAGAGTAATATATATATTTTTTCAAAAAAATTAAAATGTGTGATTTTGAGATGTCAAAGGGCAAAATGTTTCAACTTGAAATTAAAAAAAAAGAAATGTACATATGACATATCATATGAAAGCCCAATTCAAACACTTTGCAAAGACACAAAAAATAGTCCCTGTGACAATTAAGAAAGAAATTATGACTAAATTTGTACAGAATGAAATACAAAAATTCATGTTTTTCATTCATCTTAAAAGCTAATTATGTCTCAGAAACCAAATCAGACAGGTTTTCACAAAGTAAACACCAAATGATAAACCGCTACAGATGAGCAAAATACAGTAAAAAATCTATCCTATCAAAAACATGAATGTGAAAGAATGCCAAGTTCGTTAAAGGTTTCGCTAATAAAAGAAGTGAGATCTAACTGCAAACCAAGTTCTTTCAAAGGTTCTTAAATCATAGCTCCTGTCATGCATAATATTCTACAATTGCTTAAAATGATTTGGCATGTTACTTGTTATTCAATAGAGCGACTTAACAAGTTTTCTCTTATTCAAATTTCTCTAATTGATCAGAACTTAAAGTTGATTACTTAATTAATTTATCAATTCAATGTACTTATTCGAACACTCGATTGACTAGATCTTTGCCAATGAAATTCTGGATTAAATTGTACGCTGACTCAAACATTAAAGTTGGTGGCTGAAAACTTGCCAAATCGCTCTATTGAATAACAAGTAACATGCCAAATCATTTTAAGCAATTGTAGAATATTATGCATGACAGGAGCTATGATTTAAGAACCTTCGAAAGAACTTGGTTTGCAGTTAGATCTCACTTCTTTTATTAGCGAAACCTTTAACGAACTTGGCATTCTTTCACATTCATGTTTTTGATAGGAAGGATATCATTATTTTTTGTCAAATAAGTAGGTATTTGTTTCCCTTTTGAAATAAATAGGTTTAATATTAATATTAAATTAGTCTTATTTAATATTAGTTATTCTTACAGCTTTTTCCTGCATTTATTCACTGTTTTTTTCAGTCAAATTAAAAAATTTTAACATTAGGACTGCTTATGTTCCTTTAAATTCCACTAATAAGGATGTTTCTTTTATGTGATTGGGTACTACTTGATTATCTCGTTGACCAAAAAAGTTTATCACCAAATTGACGACAAAAATTCCCTGCCAAAGGCAGGGGTGCAGAAAATGTTTCTTCTCTCAACATTTCCCCCAATCCATATGAAAATTTCCCCAAAATTTTATGGTAAGTTATAGTTAAATGCTGTACTACCATATGTATCGAAAATCCATTTTTCCATTATTTCTCAACTTATGCGCAAGTATGTAAGGCAAAAGTACTTCTGAGTGGGGGAAAAAAATCTGAAATTTACACTAAATTTTCTAAATTGTTACAGCAAGGAAGTGTGTGTGTGTGTGTGTGTGGGGGGGGGGGGGGGGGGGGTGAGAATCCACTCCCAGCATTAACTTTTTTTTTCGCTGCCCTTTGACTAAATTCGCTATTTCTAGCGATTGTTTGACGAAATTTGTCGTTATTTCGTGATCTTTTAACAAAATTTGCGATTGTTTCATGATCCTTTGACGGATTTGCGTTTATTTTGTAATCTTTTGACGATATTTGCAACATTTTAACGATTAATTTGCAGGGTTTTTTCCTGCTTTGACGAATTGTGCGATCGTTTAGAGATTTTTTTGACGAAATTTATGGTTGTTTCGGGATCATTGACAAAATTTGAAGTTTTTTCGTCAATTTTAGGTGAAATTTGCGTTCTTTAGCAATCTTATAATGACATGTGTTTTTTTCGCCATGTTTTGATGGAATTTCGTGATTTTTTAACGAAATTTGTGGTTGTTTTGCTTTCTTTTGACCAAATCTGCAGTTTTTTCCCAATCTTTTGAAGAAATGGACGTTCATTTTGCAGTCTTTTGACAAAATTTGTGTTCATTTCGTGATCTTTTGACGAAACTTGCAGTTCTTTAGACAAAATTTGCACTTATTTTGCGATCTCGTGATGAAATTTGCGTTTTTTCCGTAATTCTTGGACAAAATTCACGGTATTTTTATATCCGAATTTTCATATTGATGAATTTTTTTTTTTAATTTCGGAAAATTCGTAACAGAATCACCCGTGACTTCTCAATTTTGTGAAGGTCGCCATACGGATCTTTTTATTTGTAGGGAATTTTCTATCGCAGGAAATTATGGAATTCATTTTTAAATTCAAAATCAGTTGTATGATTTCTGCAAAATTTCCCCGGTTGGTTAAAATTTCCCCCGATCTTAGATCGCCGGATCGGACATATTTTGCATCCCTGGCCAAAGGTGATGCTAACTTGACGCTATTCCTTGTATTTCGCCAAATTCTCATAGGCTCCCACTGTAATCTGGCAATTTATCCAATACTTTTGTTAGAGCAAGGACTGTTGCCATCATTTTGACATCTTTTTTTTTTTAATCGGTTCGCTAACTTCCCAATATTGTTTAAATATTGTTATTTAGAAAGTTTTTAGAATGCTTTTCATGCCCTTTTTAAATTATGATTTGTTAACAAATGTTCTTAGTGATCATTTATATCTTATAAGTAATGAACATGCCAAATTTGATGTTTCTAGGCCCTTAACATACAGACATCGCATTTTTAGAATTTTTTTGCTCTTTTAACCCCTTTGGATTAGTGACATAGACATAAAATATAGCCTATATTGGAGCAAGGACTGTCACCATCATTTTGATATCATTACTTTTAAGATCGGTTTGTTGTTTGCTGAGATTGCTTAAAAATCCCAATTTAGGAACTTTTTAGAAGGCTTTTCGAGCATTTTTACCCTTGTTGAATTCCGTATTTTTTAGCAAATGCCCTTAAAGATAATTTATGTCTTATAAATAATTAACATGCCAAATTTTATATTTCTGGGTCCTTCAGTAACACAAAAGTTGCATTTTTAGAATGTTTTTTGCTTCTTCACCCTCTTATGGTTAATGCTATACGCATAAAATATAGTCTATAGTACCATTAATTTTGAAATCGGTCCATAGTTTCAGCGATTATCCCCAATACTCGCCAAAAGTGACGCCAACTTGGCACTATTTCTGATATTTCGCGAAATGTCCATAAACTCTAAAATGCCAAACTTTATAATTCCAGTCCCTTAACATACAGACATCGTATTTTTAGAATGTTTTTTGCTGTTTTACCCCCTTTGGGTTAGAGGCATGGACATAAGATATAGCCTATGTTGAAGCACGGACTGTCATCATCATTTTGATATATCATTACTTTTAAGATCGGTTTGCTGAGATTGCTTTAAAATCGCTATTTAGAACGTTTTCAGAATGCTGTTCGCGGATTTCCACCCCTTTTAAATTTGGTATTTTTTAGCAAATGTCATTAGTGAACATTTATATCTTATAAATAATTAACATGCCAAATTTTGTGCTTCTAGGCCCTTCAGTAAAACAAAAATCACATTTTTATAATGTTTTTTTACTTCTGAACCGTCTTTTGGTTAGTGGCACAGACATAAGATATATTCTATGTTTGAACCGGGGCGAATACCATCATTTTGGTACCATTACTTTTGAAATAGGTATGGTAGTTTCAGAGATTAGCTCCGATACTTGCCAAAAGGGACTCCAACTTGGCACTATTTCTGGTATTTTGTGAAATTCTCATAAACTCTCATTGTAATCCAATCTTCTAACTAACCATTAATGTTTAATTAATGGTGATTTCTGATTTTTTCTTATTTATACATCCAATAATCTACCTCCACACCAAATCTCAACTTCCTGAGTCACCTGGAAGTAGTCAAACATTTCTATGAGTGAGTCAGTGGTAAAAACAGTGATTTTCAGACGTGAATTTTTCGTGAACGGTAAAAGATTTTTTAAAAAAATTATAGGATTCGGAAATTAGAAGATGGTCTTACACGACACGAAAAATTGCAATTGTGTAGGTCAAATAGAATTTAAGTTAGCGAGGGGTCAAAAGTGGCCCGAAATGGTTCGGGTAATATAACCCACGGCTGGTGTGTCGCCTTTTACTTTGTGAACTTGGCTGACACACTGCCGTGTGTCTAGATATAATCTCACAATGTCAGATTGTGCATTATACAAAATTTTCCATGATATGGATCACATTTCATACATCATTAACACATTCGCTGCCGATCACGCGGCAGTGGGAGTGTGTGATATGGCGCCAACGTTAAGGAACCACTCACGTGCCAGCACGTGATGTGGGGTGAAGTCCGGTAGCCAGTCACGCGCTGGCGCGGGAAAATCTTTCACTGATTCTTTGTTATAAAAAGTAAATCGACTTCTGAGTAAAACCCACTTCTACAGTGTGGCATTAACTATCATCACATCTTCAAGTAAGCGGCAGCAAACGTGTTAAATTTACTTCATAAATATAGCCAAATATATCTGAAACATATGAAAATATATTAGAGTACCTTTATACTGCATTTCTTATCTGGATTATAAATTTTTGTATTATATAAATCATTACATACACTTTTTGTTAAAAATACTTTTTACAAATGGTCTAAATATAGCTGGGCCCAAATCATTCATTTTCAAAACATTTTTTGTAATAGTAATTTGTTTCATAAAAACTCTAAGTAGAAAAAAAATTAATATGCATTAAATTTAGTTTTCTAAAGTGTAGCAGATTTTTACAATCTGGGAATTAAGGTGCTTCTTCATTATAAAATTCATTATTTACATTTGAGAAATTGTGCATTATATAGAGAATTGAGGTATAGAGAATTGCCTTATAAAGATCTACTTGATCATAAATTCTGAGGAAGTCAAGTTGTGTTGATTGGAATGATCCTCCTGCTTTGCATACTTTTTAATCTGGCAATAAATAAAATCTACCAGGAAACATAAAAAGTTCTTAAAAAACATAAGTAATGGAGTAGCTCATGGAATTTAAGCATTCTCCCATTTAAATTAAGGCAATTTTTTAAGTTACACAAGTTTGTAAAGTCATATTTTTTTCTCTTAAATGTTAGATCATTCATCTCTAAACAGACTACTAGTCTGTGCATAACAAAAAAAATTTTGATATTAAATTTACAGTAGTAATCTAGTAATGACGCCAGTAGTGCAGTCGTATACGCGCTCTAAGCAGAGGGTATATTATAGGGCAAAATTGGAAAATTTCATTAGCGGCCACTGGCCAGTAAGACTTGTTTTTCAAGTGGCCACTTTAATTAAACTAGTGGCCACTTTTTTTTTTAATTTTAAGCAATATTAAGCAAATTAAGTAAATCATTAATTAATAATTAATCTAAAACTGAATAGCCCATATAAATATGTTAATATAAATAAATTGAAACCTAAAAAAGTAGAATCTCTGATGAAATGTAAGTAAATTGTATTCTTTCCTTGTAAAAAAGTGGTCGCTGATAAACAGTTTTTCACTGACCACTTTTTCTCATTTACTGGCCCTGTGGCCAGTGGCTATTGCTAATTTTGCCCTTTAGTAAAGGTTAAAATTCAATATTTGTATTAGTAGCCAGTGGCCAGTAGAGGCTGAATGTTTAGTAGCCACTATTGTCAAGTTAGTGGCCACTAATTACTATCATAGATGCCACCAAGAAGAAAACATTGTATAAATTCTAATCAGAATATTAAATAGTTAATTATTTTATATGTAAAGAAAACCATAATTTCATTCAAACTTAGATTTTTTTCCCCATTACAGATACAGATAATGAAAATGGGGATTTTTTTTTTCGACCCACTTGATGAATTTATTAATATTTTCCACTATTGGGCAATGGATTTCGCAGTCTTTTGAAGAAATTTGCTGTTTTTTCGCAATTTTTTGACGAAATTTATCGTATCCTTACGATTTTTGGACAAAATTTATTGTTTTTCTGCATTTTAAATCTAAATTTCTTTTTATTTGAAGGAATTTGCAGTTTTTTCGCAATTTTTTTTTTGAAGAGATCTACCTTTTTCCTGCGATCTTTTGACGAAATCTGCCGTTTTTTCGTGATATTTTGATGAAATTAGCTCTTTTTTTTTTTTTTTTTTTTTTTTTTTTTTTTTTTTTTTCAATTATTGACAAGGATTACACCGTTTTTTCGAGATTTTTTGATGAAATCTGCCGTTTTTTCGAGATTTTTTGACGAAATATTTCGTTTTTTCGTGATTTTTTTTTCTTTATTTTCTTTTTTTTTTATTTATCAAATTTACCGTTTTTTCGCGCTTTTTTGACGAAATCAGCCGTTTTTCGCGATCTTTCGACGAAATATGCCGATTTTTCGTGATCTTTTGACGAGATCTGCCGTTTTTCCGCGATCTTTTGATGAAATTAGCTTTTTCTTTTGCAATTACTGACAAGGATTACACCGTTTTTTCGAGATTTTTTGACGAAATCTGCCATTTTTTCGCGATTTTTTTGATGAAATATTTCGTTTTTTCGTGATTTTTTAAACCAAATTTACCGTTTTTTCGCGATTTTTTGACGAAATCAGCCGTTTTTTGCGATCTTTTGACGAAATATGCCGGTTTTTCGTGATCTTTTGACGAGTTTTGCCGTTTTTCCGTAATCTTTTGACGAGATTTGCCGTTTTTCCGCGATCTTTTGATGAAATTAGCTTTTTTTTCTTGCAATTATTGATAAAGATTACCGTTTTTTCGAGATTTTTTTGACGAAATCTGCCGTTTTTCGCGATTCTTTGACGAAATATTCTGTTTGTTCGTGATTCTTTTCTTTACCAAATCTGCGTTTTTTCGCGATTTTTTAACGAATTCTGCCGTTTTTCGCGATCTTATGGCGAAATATACCGATTTTTCGTGATCTTTTGAAGAAATCTGCCGTTTTTTCGCGATCTTTTGGCGAAATAAGCCGATTTTTCGTGATTTTTTTTGACGAAATTGGCCGATTTTCGCGATTTTTTTGACGAAATCTGCCGTTTTTTCGCGATCTTTTGACGAAATTTGACGTTTTTACGCGATTTTATGTCGAAATCTGCCTTTTTTCGCAATATTTTGACGAAATCTACCTTTTCTTCGTGATATTTTGATGAAATTTGTCGTATTTTTATCATTTCTCGATGAAATTTACTTTTATTCCGCGATTTTTTACCCATATTTGTTGAAATTTTTTGATTAAATTCGCTTTTTTCCGCGATCCTTTGACGAAATTAGCGATTGTTCTTCAAATGATTGGCAAAATTGTTTATTTTCGGCGATTTTTTGTCAAAATTTGCGATATATTTTATATCCTAATTTCCGACTTTTTTCTTAATTTTCCGAAATGATTGATCGCCAAAATGGCGATCAGGTGCATAGCATAAAGTCGCCAATTTTTTACATTTAGTCGCCCTGTGGCCGGTGGCGACCGCGAATTTTAACCTTTACCCTTTAGGGTATATGCCCAAGGAAGAGCATATACCCTTAGTGTGTTTACACTATACCTTTGTTGACAAAGTGCATACGGTGTTCCTTAAAAAATGCAGATGGTATACGGCATATGTCTCCATATACCCTTCACTACATCCTTGACTGAAGCCAATAAATCTGAAAATCAGTAGCCTCAAATATCAATTCTGCATTTTTTAAAACATTTTATTTAGTATTTAAAACATTCAATTTGTAGTTTGTCTGTTTCCTATTTATAATACTGATTACTACACAAGTAAATATAGGGTAGATTAGATGTGCCAGTAATGGATCCCTATAGGCCCCACACTAGTCGCTGAAAAAGACGTGGATGATAAGCAGAGCCGAGGCTAAAGGGGTACTATGGACGGCTCAGCCCCCCAATTCGGAAAAGATTCCAAGATCACTAAATGAATTTCTGTTCCTTAAATTCAAATGAAATTCTGTTCAAAAATCTAATTTAGTTTTGAGACCCTTTCACAGTTTTGCAGGATTACTAAATTGTATCTAAAATAAGTGTTTCAACACTCCCTCATCCTATTCCATCATATGAAGCTAACATGATGTTTAATTTTTCATCAGTTATACATTTTAAATTTTCATCATCATATACTTTTCTCAGCATAAAATGAAGTTATTACAACCGTTTAGAAACACAGTAACTACAATGTGAATATGCACTGATTTATCTTTCTGTGTCACAGAGAGAGAAAAAAAAATTATGAACCCCCCCCCCCTCCCCCTATTGTTCACTTCTAGCTACTGCCTTAAGGCTAACCCGCCTATAGCAGCCTTTTAGGTACGGCTCTGATGGATACCCATCAGCATTTTGATTTATTAAAAATATATATTAACTTTTATTATTTTTTCATAATTTCCTTGCATGTTTTATAATCTGGTCATTGTCAACATTTTTAATCAAACAGATCAGGAAGCAGACAATAGCTCCACTGTTCGTGTTCAGTGAAAATCTTACTATTTGAGCTAAGGGGCTGTCCATAAATGATATCAAGCTTTAAGGAGAGGGAGGGCATTCGTTAAATTGTTACAGTTTGTGACAAGGGGGTGGGAGGGGGTAAAAGGAAGTGTGACATCATACATTTTGGTTACAAATAAAATCATTAAAAATCAATAGATAACATTTGTAAGTTATTTTGAAATTAAGCTATTTTGTGTTCATTAAATAAAGATAAGATTTAAAGCCAAATACATTAAATTCCATAAAACTAATGTTTTCAATTGCTCTTTCATATTAATGCTTTATTACTATTGTGCATTAATTATGTCTTTTGTCGTAAACCTTAATCTTATTTCATATAAATTAGGGATGGGACGAATATTCGGCCACTATTCGGTATTCGGCCTATTCGGCCCTTTTGCCGAATATTTGGTTGGCCGAATATTGAAGGCTTGTTGACCAAATATTTCAGCCGAATACCTGTAGCCGAATTATTTAGAGATATCTTGCCGAATATTGCTAAAATCTCGCCGAATAGTGAAAAATATCTTGCCAAATAAATTTAGGGTTTGAAGAATTTCATTCCACACATTTTTTTCTTTAATCCAAATTTGCTACTTCATTTGTGAAGTCCTTCTCACTCTTGCTAACAAAATATACAGTTATTCAGATACTAAAAAATATACAGCCTTTCTGTGTTTCCTATAAAAGTTAGTGATATTTTAGAAATTGCTGCCCAAGTTGGGGATTTAATTATATGGAAAATATCTTCATTAGTGAATGATATATTACAATTCAAGATATAAAAACACGAATAGGAAAAATAAAAGAAAAACACTGCCTTATTCTAAAACACTCGAATATTTATTAATGTCTGTAAATTCCATACACATATAAAAAAGTCTCTAATGATATTCATAACTTATTTTCTATAAAGTAAAAAATGAAAAAATTCATTCACTAGGTGTCAGGGTTGTTTGGTTAAAACCACGCTGGTTTAAACCGTGGTTAAAACCATGGTTTAAACCAAGTGGTTTTTTAAAAAAAAACCATGCTGGTTTTTTTCTAATGTTCTCATGCATTTTATGCAATTATTAAAATATCCAAAATCCAAGTTATGCGGAAGCTACAAGCACAGCCTTTTTTTTTTTTTTTTTTTTTTTTTTTTTTTGCTTTTTTTAAAAAGACATTAATAAATTTTTAAAATTTTAAAATGACAAACACTTTTAAAATGACCCAACTTTTCTTACTAGCTATAAATCTACACGGCAAACTAATTTTTTTAATGTGAGCTATGGAGGAAAAAAAAAAAAAAAAGCTGTTTGTTTTGCTTCTTCTTTAAGCCTTTTATTTTTTAAAAATAGCCTAAGATACAATTTTACTATTTAAATTGCATCATATATCAAAGCATTAATGATGACATAACATAAGTCATTCTCCCCATTGGTTACTCTTTGTTCTCTATGCTAATGAACGAATGATTGTAAATTTTCTCTGTTCTGTACCTATTGATTTTAATAACCTTTTGCTTTTCTTGCATTGGAGTTTTACTTTATGATTTTATTTTGTTTGTACTATATTTTATTTTAAGAAATCTACTTATATATATTGAAGTAAAAGGATGTCTAAAACTAGAAAAAAGAAAGATATAATCTGGTAGGAAAATAGAAATACACCAAGAACAGGCTCGAGAGCCAAATGTTTAAATTGCATGCAATGCAAATGCTGTCAAATTAGTTCTCCCTTATTATATTTGATGGAATTGTTTTTCAAGATGCCTTAGATGTTTGCCTTAAAAATTACCCCACAATAATTTGTGATGAAAATAGGAATGTTAATGATAAAAATATTCAAAAGTTTCTATCTATGTCTAACTTTAATCTAAAAAGAAATGTTGAAGATATGTTTGAATTGTTAAAGCCTATTGCAGTTGCCCTGCATAATATCTAAAGTAATAATTGTTCCATTGTTGATGTAGTTTATGTTTGGAAAAATCCTCAAAAAATATTAAGAGAAAAAAGCTAAGTAAAGAAGTCCCGAGTGTTTTGAGTCCAGGTATAAAATGGCTCTAACACCCATGCATGCTTGATATCGTGGTACAGTCAAAGTGATCTGACCAAGAAAAAAAAGGATGCATTAAATTTTGCAAAACTAGAATATCCATATAACTTTAGCTTGCACTGATAGTAAATTTTATGCCAATCTTCACCTTTTGAAAAACATTTTTTTGAGCAGAATGCAGTAAAGGAAGTTACCCCATATAAAATAAGGAAGAGTCAGCAAATTCAAATCAAGAAATTTAATAGCTCCGTCTTTACTGAAGTTGTACAACTTATAACAGCAAAAGCCTATTCAGTGAGTGTTGAAAGAATATTTTCAACATTTGGACTGGTATAGACAAATATACGAAATAAATTGGGATTAGAAAAGGCCTCAAAACTTGTCTTTTTATTTTAAGCTTTTAATTAAAATTAAATAAATAGAATTGTTTTTATAAAGAAATTGTTTACCTAAATATATTTAACTAGGCAAAATAAAGTTTGTATTAAAAAAAAAGGAAAAAAATAGTAATTTTTCAAAGCATATGTCTCAATATGTATAAATATTACACTCATTGATAAATCAAGTATGTCGATACACATGTGATTTATTTTAGCATTAAAAAAATGCATATTGATGTGTTTTATTTAAATAAATATATATATAGTAAAAGATTAATAATCATTTGTTGATGCTGATATTATTGATACAGTAAATGATTTCTAAATTAAGCACAGGAAAATGTTTTCTATTTTTGCTTATTTTTTGTTGATTTAGTGAAATATATTTGTTTATCCCTCATTATGTTCCACATAATAATTATTTCTTTAATTATTATCTAAAGGCTTATATGAGTATACTAATAAATTAGTAGTTCAACATTTTTTAAACAATAAATATTTCCCTAAAGAAAGCTAAACTTATAGGTAATTTAATTATAATTTTTATATGCTTTAATTATTTAATTATATAAAAAAATTAAGTACCAATGTGAATGTTTAACATTAATTACAAAAGAAAAATCATGACTTTCTAAAACTCAATTTTTTTTCTTGCAAATGCTTTTTAAGTAATGATGGGGAAAAAACCCGGTTTAAACCAAAAAAACCTGGTTTAAACCAAAAAAACCCGGTTTTTTGGTTTTTTTCAAAAAAACCGGTTTTTATACCAACCCTGCTAGGTGTATTAAAGAAGATTCATTTTCAAAATTAAATATCAAATATCACTATTCCAAATACAACGGTACATCTGAAAACAGTACTGGTGTCAAACTACAGCGTTCGAAATCCTTGGAGGTCCGCTGGTCCGAGACCACCGATAATTCAATCGGACCACTAATTCGAAAAATTTAGTGGTCCGCAGGACCAGTGCCTTTTTTCAAGGCCCTGAGAAAACTGCAACCGATCGCACATAAGATTTTTTTAATTATTATCAGCGATACCGCAGACACGCTATAGCGCGTAAATTGCTCAAAAAATCGGCGATGGGACGCAAAAGATAGCTCTTACGCGTCCCACGGGACGCGTAATTTCGTTAAAGGATTGCGAAAAAACGGCAAATTTCCTAAAAAAATCGCAAAATGACGACTAATTTCCGGTAAATTTGTCAAACAATTCTTGAAAAAATGGCTAATTTCACTCCAAAACCCAAAACAAAAAGGCAGATTTCTTCGAAAGATCAAGAAAAAACGGCAAATTTCGTTCAAAAAAAATTGCGAAAAACGGCAGATTTTTTTCCAAAAATTGCGGAAAATTTCATATTTCTTCAAAAAATTGCAAAAAAGGGCAGATTTCTTCAAAAAATCGCGAAAAAAGACATATTTTTTCCGAAAATCCCGATAAAGCGCGAAAATTGTCAAAAAAATCGCGAAAAACGACAAATTTCCTCAAAAGATTACGACAAAACTACAAATTTTGTTAAAAAAGCGCTTTATAACGACTAATTTTCGGCAAATAACGTCAAAAAATTCACGGAAAAAATGGCTAATTTTATCCTTAAACACGAAAAAACGGCAGATTTCTTCAAAAAATCGCGATAAAACGGCAAATTTTGTCAAAAATTTCTGCGAAAAACGGTATATTTCGCCAATAAAAATAAAAAATTTCGTCAAAATAACGCGAAAAAACGGAAATTTCGACAAAAGCACGAAAAAAAAAAAAAAAAAGAAAAAAAAAGTGAATGCCGGGAGAGAATTTTTCTGTTTTAAAAACTAATTTTCCTGCTTCCCAATCGGTTTTTTATTGCTCCAAATCTTTCTGAGTGAATGTGACTTCTGAAAGCACCATTTCATTAAGCAAAGTACCCATTTACTCAACAAAAATATTCCCTTTTTCAGTAAAAATGTCTTTTTCAATAAACCTATCTTGCCCCATTTTAAAAGAAATGCAAACAATAGTGATACTTGTTATCTTCTACACTTAAATAAGCATTATTTTTATAATTAAATTTGTACCTTGCACATTTATTTTTTAAAAAGTACAGAAAATTTAGTGTTAAAATTATTTAATAGAATTTTATGTAGCGGACCAGTGATGATCTCTGCAGACCAGTAAATTCTCATGCTTACTGGTCTTTGGGACCAGTGACTTTTTTTTAGGAATTCTAACGCTGAACTAGATATGCATTAGATGACACAACTTGCTTTATGATAGGGATGCACAACCTGTGGCCTGCGGGCCAAAAGTGGCCCCTGAAGGGTTAAGGTGTGGCCCGCGAGCTTCATCAATTTACAACTGGAAATAATTGCAATTTTGTGCATGGCTCGTAGAAAAAAATCGTAAATTTCGTCAATTTACCGCAGAAATATATAAAATTTCATCACTTAAGAATCGCAAATTTCGTTAATCAAGGGTCAATGAGGCTAGGAAAAATCGCTAGTTTTGCTCATCAGAAATGAAAAAATCATGAATTCTGTCCATGAGAAAAAAAGAGAAAATTTTTCCCGATATGGCGCTGAAGAATCGCAAGTCTTTTCGATCAGGCATGGAAAAATCGCAAATTTTATTGATCGGGGGCGAAAAAACACACATTTCTTTAATAGGGCAAGAAAAAATCGTCACTTTTGTTGATGCTCGAAAAAAATGTAAATTAAATTCACCGGTTGCAAAAAAAATAGCATGTTTTTTCAATTTATCTCGTGGAAAAAACGCGAATTTTGTTGATAAGGCACGGAAGAATCGCGGATTTAGCAATGACACTCGGAAAATATGACAATTTCGCTGATCGGCTGAGAAACAATCATGAATTTCGTTAGTTTATAAAGAGAAAAAAAATCGCGAGTTTCATCTTGCCGCGTAAAAATATGCAGATTTGGCAAAATTTAGTAAAAAAACGCGAGTTACATCAATAGAGTATGGTAAAATCCATATTTCGTCAATTAAGGTTGGAAAAAGCGCAAATTTCTTCAACTGGACATTGAAAAATCGTGCGTTTTATTTATCGGATTCCTAAAAATCGCAAATTTCGTTCCATGGAGACGGGAATAATGCCAATTTCCTCCATCACACATGGAAAAATTAGCTAATTATGTCGATCAGGCTATAACAAAATTACAGATTTGTGGATTTAGTTTCATAAAAATTGCAAATTTCGTCGATTATGTAAAGGAAAATCGAGAATTTGATCGATCCGTTTTGAAAAAAATCGTGAATTTCATCAATCAGCTTTGTAAAAATCATAAATTTTAATGATCAAGTTCGGAAACATCACGAAATTTGTCGATCGACTTCTTAAAAATCGCGAATTTTGTCGATCAGGCGCCGAAAAATCGCAAGTTTCTTTGATCAGCTTTGTAAAAATCGCGAATTTTGTCGGTAGGCTTTATAAATATCGCGAAATTCATTGGTCGGCTTCTTAAAAATCTCAAATTTCGTCGATCGGCTTAAAAAAATCGCGAATTTTATTGTTCCATCACAGAAAGCTCGTAAATTTTCTCGATCGGTTTCATAAAAATCGCGAATTTCATCGATCAGACACGGAAAATCGCGAATCTCGTTGATCAGGTGCGGAAAAATTGCAATTTTCGTCGATTATGTTCATAAAAATCGCGAATTTGGTCGATCAGGTGACAAAAAATTGAAAACATTGCCGATCAGGGGGAAAAAATCAAGAATTTTGTCGATCAGGTGAGGAAAAATCGCAGATTTTGTCGATCGTTTTTCTAAAAATGATGAATTTTGTCGATCTGCTTCGTAAAAATCATGAATTTTCCTGATCAATTTCGTAAAAATTGCGAGTTTTGTTGATCATGCGAGGAAAGATCATGAATTTTCTCATTGACTTCATAAAAAATGCGAATTTTGTCTACTGGTTTCGTAAAATTGCAAATCTGGTAAATCAGGCGTGGGAAAATTATAAATTTCATTGATCGGACACAGAAAATCAGGAATTTCGTTGATCCGGCACGGAAAAACTTTTTTGATCGGCTCCTTATTTCTCCTTTGTCCATAAAGTTCACATTTTTTTGGTACCAGCCATTTATGCTTGTTTTTTAGTACTTTTAATAAAACAAAAAACTTCCTTTCCCGAAAAAAAGTCAAAGAATATTTTTACATTTTGAAAATAATCCTTGCTATGTTTGTTATATATAAAAACGTAAAAGCTACGAATATATCCTTATTACGAATATATATTACGAATATATCCATATAACCAATTGAATTGGATATTTTGACCTGATAAGTGAATTTAAATTTGTGCCCCCACCCTCCCCTCACATACACACTTCTTTATGAAACTATAATTTTATTCAAGTTATTGATGTGGCCCTCGACCACCCAGATATGTTTGTAAGTGGCCCTTCTCTTGAAAAGGTTGTGCACCCCTACTTTATGAAGATAGTTTTATAAATATTTAAACATAAATTCTAAATACTCAATAAAATAATTTTTTTATTCTATAGTTTTCGCTTTTAAATAGTTATCTGCATAGTTACTGACTTAAATATGCAACATTATTATGTAGGGATGGGACGAATATTCGGCCACTATTCGGTATTCGGCCCTTTTGCCGAATATTCGGTTGGCCGAATATTGAAGGCTTGTTGACCGAATACTTCGGCCGAATACCTGTAGCCGAATACTGCTAAAATCTCACCGAATAGTGAAAGATATCATGCCAAATAAATTTCGGATTTAAAGAATTTCATTCTTGCAATTTTTTTTTCTCTAATCCAAATTGGCTACTTTATTTATGAAGTCATTCTCACTCTTACTTACAAAATATAGAGTTATTCAGATACTAAAAAATATACAGCCTTTCTTTATTTTCTAGAAAAGTTAGTGATATTCTAGAAAATGCTGCCCAAGTTGGAGATTTAACTGTACGGAAATGTCATCATTAGAGAATGATAGATATTACAATTCAAGATATAAAAACACTGCCTTATTCTAAAACGCTCGAATATTTATTATGTCTGCAAATTCCATGCACATATAAAAAAGGCTCTTATGAAATTCATAACTTATTTTCTATAAAGTAAGAAATGAAAAAAGTTTATTCACTAGGTGTGTTAACGAAGATTCATTTTCAAAATTAAACATAATATATCACCATTCCAAATACAATGGTACATCTGAAAGCAGAACTGGTGTCAAACTCGATACACATTAGATGACACAACTTGAAGATGGTTTTATAAATATTTTAATATAAATTCTAAATACTGAACAAAATAATTTTTTCATTCTATAGTTTTTACATTTAAATAATTATTTGCATAATTACTGACTTAAATATGTAACATTATGTATATATTTTTAATTTAATCTTCCTTCCTTCATGTTATCAATTTCTGTTTATCCTTTTAATGCTTGTTGAATAAGTGGAATATTGAAGTTGAATATTGTATGTGCCAATTCAATTGTCAAAGATTTTGTTAACATATGCATTCTACTTTAAGCATAACCTTTTGCTTTAACGTAATTTGTAATTTAAAGCTTGGCATCTGATTTCAGAACAGTCTCATTCTTACAAATTTGCTTATCACTAGGGACACAAACTCTAAATGATCAAATTTACTTCATTAAAGGTTATTTCAGAAAATATGTCCTTGTGAGTTCTGAGAGAGAGAGAGAGAGAGAGATTAAAAATATTATTGATTTTGGATGCAAGAAGTATCAGTTGACAGTAAAAGTGAAGTACATTCTTCATATTTTAATGGAAATATTTTCCCATCTTGACTTACTGAAAATCAATTTGATGTACATTAGAATAAAGGATATAATGCAATTTCTTTTTCTTTTTTTTTTTTTTTTTTTGTGTTAAAATAAGTTTTTCAAATTTAAAAATACATTTAAAAGCACATTTAAGAGTAATAATTATTAAAGAGCTCTTATTTTTTAAATAATATATAATCAAAATTTATTTCTTTATTGGAAAAAATTTTTTACTATTCGGCCTAAAATTTTGCCGAATATTCGGTATTCGGCCAAATCACTATTCGTCCCATCCCTATATTATGTATATATTTTTAATTTACATCTTCCTTCATTCATGTTGTTACCAATTTCTGTTTATTCGTTTAATGCTTGATGAGTAAGTGGAATATTGAAGTTGAATATTTTATGTGCCAATTCAAATGTAAAAGATTTTGTTAACATATGCATTCTACTTTAACCCTTTCCGGCACAGTGTGCCCAGTCTGGGATACCTAATTTTAATTCCAAACTTGCAAACGGCACCAATAATATTTTAGTAAAGTTTTACAATAAAAGCTTAAATTAAGGAATTCAAAATATGTAAAAAATTCTTTTGTGAATTCCGGTGTCAGTCGATAATTTCTCATTTTATTAACAGATTTTGCCTGTGCCGGAAAGGGTTAAGCATAACCTTTTGCTTTAACATAATTTGTAATTTACAATTTGGCAACTGATTTTAGAACAGTCTTGTTTTTACGAATTTGCTTATCATTAGGGATACAAACTCTAAATGATCAAATTTACTTTATTAAAGGTTATTTCATAAAATATCTTCTTGTGAGCTCTGAGAGAGAGATATTAAGAATATTATTGATTTTGGTTGCAAGAAATTGTAAAAGAATCATTTGATAGTAAAAGTGAAGTACATTCTTCATAATTTAATGGAAATATCTTCCCATCTTGACTTACTGAAAATCAATTTGATGTACATTAGGATAAAAGAACTTAATGCAATTTCATAATTTTTTTGTGTTAAAATAAGTTTTTCAAATTTAAAAATACATTTAAAAGCACATTTAGGAGTAATAATTATGAATGAGCTCCTATTTTTTAAATTATGTATAATCAAAATTTATTTTCTTAATTGGAAAAAAAAGTTGCTATTCAGCCGCCGAATATTCGGTATTCGGCCTAAAATTTGGCCGAATATTCGATATTCGGCCAAATCACTATTCGTCTCATCACTAAATAAATCAGGGTTGGGTTTCTTCCGGAAGAAACTGGAAAAAAAACGAAAAAAATTGGAAGAAATGGAAGAAACCACCAGAAACCAAAACAAATGCTCAAAGTTAAAGTGGATTAACTATGTAAAAGAATTAAAGTATAATTACATGAAATCTAAATTGGAAAATTTAACTATTAATATTATTTTTGCAAAGATAAATTATTTTTTTAATAAAAAACTTCAGGTTCAGCAGATATTTTCAGGTGATGGATTTTTACTACTCTAGAGGTAGAGGGATGGGTGTTTTTATTAATTGCTCCATCCATTAAAAAAAATCCTACGAATTGTTTATTTTTCATATAAAAATATATTATTTTCATATAAAAATGCATCATTTTAAACTGTGCAACACAGTAAATAAATAAATTTGTAAATATCTATGGGTGTGTCAAAATGCTTCATTTTTTGCTTTCATCCAATTTAAGTGAGAAATTGATTGCAGCATCATACTGCTAAAAAAATTTTTTGCCATACTATGTTGCATTGTACTAAAAAAAATAAGGATTTTAATGATTTTTTTTTTAACACTGAGGATAGACCGGAACACGTTTTTAAGGCCAAAATCCGACCTTTCTATTTTTTGACCAAAAATGATAACATCCAAAAAAAATTTTATGTAATTAAATTGTATGCATTAACGTAATTAATACACATACATAAATATACATAATTGTAAATTAATTATAGGGATGGGACGAATAGTGATTTGGCCGAATAGCCAAATACCAAATATTCAGCCAAAATTTAGGCCGAATAGTAAAATTTTTTTTTCCAATAAAGAAAATAAATTTTTATTATATAATTTTAAAAATAGGAGCTCATTAATAAGTATTACTCTTAAAAGTGCTTTTAAATGTATTTTTAAATTTGAAAAACTTATTTTAACACAAAAAAATTATGAAATTGCATTATAGCCTTTATTCTAATGTACATCAAATTAATTTTCAGTAAGTCAAGATGGGAAAGTATTTCCATTAAAATATGAATTATGTACTTCACTTTTACTATCAATTGATACTTCTTGTATCCAAAATCAATAATATTTTTAATCTCTCTCTCTCTGGGAACTCACAAGGACATATTTTCTGAAATAACCTTTAATGATGTAAATTTTATCATTTAGAGTTTGTGTCCCTAGTGATAAGCAAATTTGTAAGAATGAGACTGTTCTGAAATCAGATGCCAAGCTTTAAATTACAAATTACGCTAAAGCAAAAGGTTATACTTGAAGTAGAATGCATATGTTAACAAAGTCTTTGGCATTTGAATCGGCACATACAATATTAAACTTCAATATTCCACTTATTCAACAAGCAATAAAAGGATAAACAGAAATTGATAACAACATGAAGGAAGGAAGATTAAATTAAAAATATATACATAATAATGTTACATATTTAAGTCAGTAATTATGCAAAATAATTATTTAAAAGTGAAAACTATAGAATGAAAAAATTATTTTGTTGAGTATTTAGAATTTATATTAAAATATTTATAAAACCATCTTCATAAAGCACGTTGTGTCATCTAATGTGTATCAAGTTTGACACCAGTTCTGCTTTCAGATGTACCGTTGTATTTGGAATGGTGATATATTATATTTAATTTTGAAAATGAATCTTCATTAACACACTTAGTGAATAAATTTTTTCATTTCTTACTTTATAGAAAATAAGTTATGAATTTCATAAGAGCCTTTTTTATATGTTCATGGATTTTGCAGACATTAATAAATATTCAAGCGTTTTAGAATAAGGCAGTATTTTTATATTTTGAATTGTAATATATCATTCTCTAATGATGACATTTCACATACAATTAAATCTCCAACTTGGGCAGCATTTTCTAGAATATCACCAACTTTTATAGGAAATACAGAAAGGCTGTATATTTTTTAGTATCTGAATAACTCTATATTTTGTAAGTAAGAGTGAGAATGACTTCATAAATGAAGTAGCCAATTTGGATTAGAGGAAAAAAAAATTGCAATGAAATTCTTTAAATCCGAAATTTATTTGGCAATATATCTCTCACTATTCGGCGAGATTTTAGCAATATTCGGCAAGATATCTCTAAATATTCAGCTACAGGTATTCGGCCGAAGTATTCGGTCAACAAGCCTTCAATATTTGGCCAACCGAATATTTGGCAAAAGGGCCGAATAGACCGAATACCGAATAGTGGCCGAATATTCATCCCATCCCTAATTAATTACATGTATAATATAAGTATTTATTAATTATGTACAACTGTTAATAATCCAAAAACTATTTCCATATACAGTAATACATAATTCATCCATGACACAGAAAAATTTTCTAATTATACGAATTTAACTTAATTAAAAAGTATTTTAGTTTTAGGTTATACACACCTTGATTTTTCTCCTATAATGATTTTTGTAAATGATCATTTGTTATTCTAGAACTTTTTCAAAGAATATTTGAAACACTAATGCAGTTTAAACTAAGAATTTTCTATGAGATGATTGATTTGAAAAATTCCAAAACAAGATTTTTAGAATATTAAGTGTTTCATTCAGTCTGGCCGAATTTTCACCATGTTTTTGGCAAAATTGATTTCGGGCCAAAAATGAAACAATATTTTTGGTTGTTCTCTGTTTAATACAGTAATTATTATACTTTACATACATTAATAAAATTCATGTAAATTAAAAGCTTTGATTTAAATGGGTTTCATTCTACTATATATTAATAAAATTCATGTAAATTAAAAGCTTTGATTTAAATGAGTTTCATTCTACTATTAGTAAAGAATCTCTACTATTTATTACTAGTTTCAGAAATTTAAATAATAAAAAAATATGTTGGTTAAATTGAAATGGATAGTGTTTAATTGATTTTGTGTATTTTGGATAAAGTTTCTTTTCATTTAGCCAATGTTTGAAGATCTCTAGATAAGTGTGTGTGATCTTGGCTAAAAAACTGATATAATAATTAATTTAGCATGTATTCTTAATTAAATTAATTAATATAAGATTATAGGAAGAAAATATTTATTATATCTTATAAAATTGAAAATATATGGTAATTTCTTTAAAAAAAAAAATAAATAAAAAAATAAAAAAAATAGTTTTTTTCTATTTCTTCCACTTGGAAGAAACCTATTTCTTCCAGCCAGTTTTTTCCACTGCGGAAAAAACTTACCAACCTGATATAAATGAAGTACACTAATCATATTTATTGATATGCTCATAAAATATCATTAGAACGAACACATTATTAAAGTTTAAAAATATAATTTGAAATAAGATCTAAAACATAGTACTTTTTTTCTGTACTGCAAGCAGATGATTATTTAGTATATCATGACCAAGGAAGGGATTATGGTGAAGTGTAACACTATGTGATGAAGGAGGGGGGGGGGGGGGGGTAAAAAATATTGAAAAAAGTGTGACATCTTTTAAGGACAGCTCGTAAGAATTGGGCTTCACTCAAACTCAATACATTCATATATTTTTTATTATCATGAAATTTTTGCATGTTTTTATTTTGGTAACAATATAAAACTTTGAATTCATATACTAATGGTCATTTAGAAAATTTCATTTATTTTAGACCCATATCCATTACTGAAATGCTTGATTAGTCAATTTCCAGTAATGAACTCCTCAAATATTGCATATTGTAGCAATACAAAAACCCTTATCAGGTTAAAGGTTTTGATGCAGCTGTTTATGTTATGGCTCGAAGAATTTTATATATGGATTTTAAAAATAATGATATCAAATTTTTGAGTGATGCCATGCTATTAATTGAAAAATGCATTTTTATATTATTTATTATTTTTGTTCTACTTATAATAGCATGTGCAAAAGTTATCTTCAACATATAAAGATGTACATAATACTTTTTCACACACATCTCTTATAAATTCAAAATATGAGTTTTAAAGATATGATATAAAATTTAGTTGACGCCTTTATGTGGTTTTAAAGGGTTTGTTTTAAAATTCAAAATATATTTGTTATTTTTTTAATTTGGTAAAATATATTTACACATCTAAAAAATACTTATAATTTTAGAATTTGTTGTCAAATATATAATTTCCATTGAATTTATACTATGCATTGAAATGTATTTATTTCAATAAATTGATTTATCTTTTGTATCACATTATATGAAAATGTAAGTAGATGTTTATGTAAATGATTTCTTTGCGTCAAATTATCTAAACTAAGTGAAACACATATAAACGGATTTATCCTCTTCAGACCTGAGGTACACTAATGTGTACCTCCATTCTTTTCTGCATGAAAACTAAACTGTTCGATTTTTTTGCATTTTTACTTCACTTTTATACAGCTGAATGTTTTTTCCTTTAGAACAAAACCAATAAATGTCAGCACTGAGGAATGTTACCTCATAAAATAAATATTATTTTCATCCGAGTTTCGAAAATACCTTCAAGACATTGTGGCCAAAAAAGTAAGGAATATTCATGATTATTTAACTTAAATGCTTTACAATAAAAAACTAGTCGTTGGAGGCATAGGAGCCGACTTTAGTCCCAAAGCTGGGTCTGCCAAAAAGTGGAGTTATTTTAAGTCCGATTCCTAAATATTTTTATGTGAATCCTGAAAAATCAAAAAACACTTCTTTTTTTCGTCCTAGGAGATTTTTCCATCCTCAGGAATTTTAAAAAGGCAAAATTCTGTCCTGTTGGACGGAAAACTTGCACCCTTGATCACAATACATATATGTGACAGTCAACTGATTCGATTCTCCGATAATCAATATAGTCGTGAATAATAATGTAAAAAAAGGTTGGCGGCGTGGATTTTAAGTGATATTTTAAACACATTTTCAGGCATATAAGATCACAAAAAGATGGGGAAAAGCACGTGAGACGGGAAAATAAGAAATTACTTAAAATAGCTTGAGTTTAGACATCTGATACATTGAATAAGATTATATTATTCACAATTTTTTTTATATTGTTCAAATGCTATTTTATTTCAAGAGGAAATTAAGGGGGGGTGGAGATCAACAATTTATGCAAATAAGTAATTTTAAATTGAAAGTTTCTATTTTGAGTCCATGATTCTGATTTAATGTCTTTTTACAAGTCAAGCTAGTCGTGCAATGCACACTTTCCCATGCTTTACTCAAAATATCAGTTAATAAATATGGCAAGCTAATCGTTTTTTTTTTTTTTTTTTCGATCTTTTGCCGAAATTTGCATTTTCTCGCGATCTTTTGCTGAAATTTGCGTCCCCCCGCAATCTTTTGCTGAAATTTGCGTTTCCCCCCAACCATTTACCGATATTAGTGTTTTTCTCACAATGCTTAGCCAAAACTCGCGTTTTCCCCACGATTCTTTGATAAAATTTGGTATTTCCCTGCTAACTTTGAATGAAATTTGAGTTTTTTCCAAGATTCTTTGCGCTTTTCCAACTACTTTTTGACGAAATCAGTGTCTTCTTCAATGATTTTTTTGCCGAAATTCGAATTTTTCCGCGATTTTTTGTCGCTATTTATGTTTTTCTAGTGATCTTTCTCCGAAATTTGCGTTTCCCTCAAGATTTTTTGATAGAAAAATTTCTTTTTCTCTGCTATTTTTAAACGAAATTAGATTTTACAGCTATTTTTTGACGAAATTCGCGATTTTCCTCTGATCTTTTGCCAAAATTTGCATTTTTCTCGCGATCTTTTGCCAAAACGTTTTTCTCGTGATCTTTAGTCAAAATTTGCATTTTTTCTCGCAACCTTTTGCCAAAATTCGTGTCTTTCCCCCAATTTTTTGATAAAATTTCTTTTTTCCCTGCTATTTGTGATGAAATTTGAGTTTTTTTCGCGATTCTTTGCGTTTTTTCTGCTATTTTTTGATGAAGTTAACGTCTTTTGCCGAAATTCGAATTTTCCCGCATACTTTTGCCGCAATTTACGTTTTTCTCGCGATCTTTTTCTAAAATTTGCATTTTCTCCAAGATCTTTTGGGAAAAAAATAGCTTTTTCTTTGCTATCTTTGAACGGCATTAGAGTTTTTTCTGCTGTTCTTTGCGTTTTTCCTGCTTTTTTTTACGAAATTTGTGTTTTTTCCGCGAGCATTTTCCAAAATTTACGATTTTCCTGAGTTTTTTTTTTGCTAGAATTCGCGATTTTCCTGTGATCTTTTGCCAAAATTTGCATTTTTTTCGTGATCTTTAGTCGAAATTTGCATTTTTTCTCACAAACTTTTGCCAAAATTCGCGTTTTTCTCACGATCCTTTGAACAAAATTCGCGTCTTTTGCGCGATATTTGGCCAAAATCCACTATTTTCTTGAGACTTTTTGAAAAATTCGGCCGATTTTGCGTTTTTTTTCAGCGATTTTTTGAAAGAATTCATTTTTTCTGCTATTATTTGAAAATTCATATTTTTCTGCGATCTTTTGCAATAATCCACGTTTTTCTCTCGATTCTTTGACAGAATTTGCGTTTTGCCCCACTATCTTAGAAAATAATTCGCATTTTTTCTTTGATTCGTGAACATAATGTGCGTTTTTTCACGCCATTTTTTGATGAAATTTTCAAAGATCTTTTGACTATTTTCATGTTTATTCACGATCCTTTCACAAAATTGACGTTTTTTTTTTGCGACTTTTTGACGAAATAGGTGTTTTCCCACGATCTTTTGATGAAATTAGCATTTTCCCCCCGCTATTCTTCGACGCTGTTCACTTTTATATCCAATGTTTGGAAGAAATTTGAGATTTTCGCGATCTTATCTCCGAATTTTCGGATTGATGATCGATTTTTTAAAACGTTCGGTACAAATTACTCCCGCAAAAAGCGGCAAAAAAGTGGAAAATCGTTCATCCGCGAAAAAAATTTCATGCCTGCATTTTTCAGGGTCTGACAAGATATTGCAAGGTCTGCAGATATTTTTCAGGGTCTGCGCGGCAGACCCGGAAGTCGGCGCCACTGGTTGGAGGCACCATAATACTTACCTATCATACATATGCATAATATAAAATATGAAAATAAAACATGTGTAACTTATTTATAAAATGCATTGCAATTCAAAAATAAAATTTTAACGCATATTTAAAGTTTTAATATACATAGTAATGATTTATTAATGAATTGCTGATGAGCCAATTTTGACAAATTATATAAAACGCCAAAATACTCAAATAATATTGGAAGAAACATCCTTATAACTCCAAAAATTTTATATTAACTAGCAATTTACTGCGTCAGATGAAGCGTCTCATTTCCAATTAAAATATATCTTTGAATTCAAATTTGAATGAAATACAGGGTCATGAAAAATCAAAGCATGTGAAAAACAGGATTACACGTATCTCAGCAACTAATAATCCAATCGACTTCGTTCTTTATGCAAAATTTGCGTTATTTTATTCCCTTTTATATCCACTCCTTAAAATAAAAAAATTCGGAAATTTTTATACATGTTTCATCAGAATGAATTAAAAAATAGTTCTGGATAATCAAGGTTACTGATATTAAATAGGCTTCGTCCAATTCTTACATACTAAATACATACAAAATTTCAACTCTCAATCTCAATTTGTTCGGGAGATAGAGTGGTTACAGACAGACAGACACAAAGACGGATGGACGGCAATTTTTTTTTTTTTTTAAATATGTTTTTCGGAATCTCCAGTATCTGAAACGTGTAAATCCATCAAAAAAATTTTTCGATTTTCAAAATGATTGCAAGACTTACTTTATACTACGTATGATGGGTAAGTAACAATTGAGGATTTGCTGATCATTTACTTGTTTAAAGATCTTAATTTTGCTATAGTGTAAATTTATATTACTGTTTGTTAAACTGGTGTTTTAAGAGGATTAATATTTTTATATCCATATTTGTAAACCTAAATTACCAGTCCACTGAAGTACTGACTCTATAAAAATTACTCTTTCTGCCATCTATAGTGTCATTTTGTTTATGCAAAAGCAAAAAATATATATTTGTAGAGTTATTTTATGCTCAGGTCTGAAGAGGTTATTCTGGTATACTGTTCACTCTAGAAATAAAAAGGGCACTACTGCAGCAAAAAAAGGCACTTTTGCAAGAAAGAAATTGTTATTGCCTTTAGAAGGGGTAAAAAAAGCGGCAAAATACATAATTTTTAAATATGATAAATCAAGTAACATTAATTTTGAATGAATTTATGATATAAAAATTAAAAATACAATTAAATTAAAACATGATTGAATAGCTTCACATTCTTTTTCTTTAAACAATGAAAAAATTCTATCATTTTTAGGCACAAAAATTTGGAAATACTACAGAATAAAAAAAAAAAAAAATTATTAAAAATCTCTGGGTAAAACCAGCGGTGCATTTTATCACTTTTAAAAAGGGCAGGGTGCATTTTGTAAATTTGGAAAAGGGCAGGGTGCGGCACTCTTCAAAAATGGCCTAGAATGAACACTACTGGTGTATAAAGAATAGTTAAAAGTGGCCAATGTCCCCAAATGGGAACACCATGAAATTCATACCAAAAAAAAAAGTTTATTACCATTATAAGGTTTAGAATTTTCAAATTAAAATCTTAGAAGGCAAAATATGAAAAGAAAAAATTAAAAATATATACCGAATCTCAATAGACTACTTAAGTTTAAAAAATAGTAAATGACAATGTAATTAAGAGTCTTAAAATGATAATCATGTTCGATTTGAATATAAGAAATCGAAAACCTTAGACGCAATATACATTTACGATATATTTGATAATAAAATGACAGGAATCAAATTTTACATAAAAAAACATTGCCAGATTTTTTTAATTGATCCTTTATATTATAACTTAATAACTTCTCAGAATGCATAAAAATAAAAGTCTATTTCCCATAGCATAGTAATTGATTTGATTAAAATACTGTTAAGTGACATGTACATAGGTCAGTTAAATTACTTCAAGTCATAAACAACGAAATGTGCATTATGATCAGATAATCAAAATCATCAAAAATAGACATTTATAATAAATCATATAAATATATAATACACATATTGTATATTAAATTATAATCGTTAAATAAAAATATTTAGAAATAAAGAAATATCGTACAAAAAGATAGATTAAGCGAGCGAAACAACTTATACTCTAACTCAACCTGGGGGTGCCCCCTACCTGCCTGGTAACCTTAGGCCTAGACCCTCACGCGAAAAACACTAACAATTAACATTTGCAATCTGATAATTTTATTTTGAAATAAAATAACTTTAGTAATGATTATTTATAATAAAGCAGCAAACAAATATATAAAATACATATGTTGTGCAATAAATTGATATTATTTACATTGACCCCCCCCCCCTCACCTCCTAATGAACCCCTTTCTTTAAAGTTCATATCTAAAAAACATTTCAAATATAACAACATATCAATTATTCCAAATGATGGATCTGCTTTGTATTGCGTTAAAAAATGCTTATGTGAAAATTATAGTTAATTTAAATATTTATAAATTGTTATCAATTAATCAAGCCGGAATGAAGTAAATGTGTAAAGACGTCGATTATGTTCTGTAAAGTTATAGGTACTTGATTGATCACATGACTGAAAATTATAATCAAACTATTGAAACATATAATGTTAATATTTTAAAATGACAGATCACTTATAATAATCCATAAATATGTTTAATATACTCACAGAAAGCATCAAAATGTTGTTAAAAATCAAAGCAACAAAACAAGAGAAGCAAGTCTTCTCTCATTGGCTCGAAGAGAGAAAAAGGAAAATGAAACCACGCCTATAAACAACGGTAGCCGTTTCTGAAAAAGTACCCACTTTTTCATAACTAACAGATGGCGCTATATACAAACTACAAAAAATTTCATCGCCAGGGAGTGCTAAGCATGGGTAGTTTGAAAGACAAACTTCGCTCGGAGTTACATTTGTAGCAAATGGGCTTTTTTATTTATTTTATAATTTCTGACATTCTATGAGCTGTAAAGAAAAAGTGAAATGACGCTGCCATGGATCTCGTAATAAGTATTTGAGAACGTCACAATTGAGCACAATGGTAGATCTAAGGGGGGGGGGGGGGCGATGGGGCGATCGCCCCCCCCCTTGAGCCCAATAAAGGGTCTCAAAAACGATTAGATGCCTGCAAGCGGGATCGAGCCACACTTTTCTTTTCAGGGCGGGTCTGGTGTGGATTTCGTTCTTCCTTGAGGTAAACGCTCGGTCTGGGATCGAACCAGACCATGGGGGGGAGATGCAATGGCGGATCTAAGGGGGGGGGCGAAAGGGCGATCGCCCCCCCTTGGGCTAATAAAAGTTTCCTAAAAAGACATGCATCCTCGCAGGAAATGAATTGAAGCCTAGCTCGAGTCCGGCGCGGCCCGCCCCGGGCCGCGCCTTTTTTAATTCGTTAGGCTCGGGCTGGGTCAGGTCTTCTCGCTTTCAGAACCGGGCCATATCGTGATCATTATTTTTCGGCAGATTTGGGTCGGGCCCAATGGCGCGTCTGAGGGGGCGATCGTCTTCACTTCTTAGGCTAATAAAAGTTTCCCAAAAATACATGCATCCTTGCAAGAAATGAGTTAGATCCTAACTAGAATCCAGCGCCCCCCCCCCGTTCCGCGGGCTGTGTCTGGTCTTACCGCTTTCAGAATTTGGCCGTCATTTATTTGATACTATATCATGATCATTATTTTTCTGCAGATTTAGGTTGGGCCTGACTCATTTTTCTTCCAGATCGAGTCAGGCCTGGAGTCATTCTTCTTAGATGACACAGGATCAGACTTAGCCCGTGTCCGATACGAGATCGTGCTCTGTTTTTATGCTGGTCTACTGATTCGGACTCATTTTTTCTGAAATCTGAAAATTTTATTCATCGATGAATAGAAAAATGTAAAAAACTTTATCCCTTTAAAAATTAGTACTTATTCCTTTTCAAATCAATGTCTTACTATTTTGATAAAAATGAAAGTGAAGCACAATTTTTTTCTATTTCAGTATTTAAATGCTATTTAAAAAAAAACAATTAGTCATATCTACATCTATAGATTTATCTTCAAGCATTGCCGACGACCGACGATCCGGCGCCTACGAAAAAAGGCGGGAATAATGAATTTGTCTTTAGCTCGATTTTTGTTTGTGGCAGAGATTATTTTGCAATTGGATCGTTCATTATTATTATTATTATTTAGACATCTAACGCGAAAAGAATATTTTCTTTTGATTTTAGTTTGCGGTTACCGAATAATTTAAATTTCTACTGTACGCAACTTATACATGTCGTAATCGCTTTTCATATGGAAATAACTGTAGTAATTATTATTTCTTTTGGGATCTCTGCTGATGCCGTAGAGTTAAGTAAATGTATTTATTTACCATATTCTTGCGATCGAGTAGTGTTTCCTCTGTTCCTAAAAAAGTGTTGAACTTTAAAAATTTTAATTTGAGGTTATTTTCTGGGTCATGTCTATAACGAAGGCTTGTTATGAAGAATAAAATGGTTATAGTTAAAAATGTGCATTTTTTACAGAAAATTTAAAAATGTTGGATTTGACAGATAATAGACAGTATTTTCTACAGGTTCCATGCATTTATTCATGAAACACACTTCACTAACATGTCCGATGGCCATAATATTTTCTTATTAAAACAGAGACCAAAATATGAGAATCCTTTTATGCGTAAAGTATATTTTTATTTTATACCAAACTGTTTTTTTTTTTTTTTTTTTTTTTTTTTTTTTTTTTGACAATATTAAATTTAATTTTTCGTTTAACAGCCTTTTTTATATAAAAAATAGCTTTAAAATTATATTTACTTTTGGAACATTTTTATAAGTATTATGCAATTTTTTCTACTGTATAATTTCATTATCGGGCTTTTGCTCTTGATGCCGCAAAATGTTTCTGGTCCAGGCGGGAGCGGGCTGTGGAATAAGAGCCTGAATTTATCTCTAGTCCGTACTGACCAAAATTTTCCTGGTCGGGGTTCGGCTCGGAATGAAAGTTAAATTTCGGTCCGTGTCCGACCCAGAATAGACGTATGCACTTGCCCGGCCTGGCTGAGTCGGCGAAATGGTTCCAAATTTTCTAACGGGTCAGCAAAATTAGAATCATTTTTCCAACAGGCCCCGGACCAACAAAGAAAATAAACGGGCCGAGTTGACAAAAAATTAAACGGGCCATATAGAATAAACCGATAAAAAAAAAAAAAAAAAAAAAAAAAAAAAAAAAAAAAATTAGCGGGCCTACTGGATTTTTATAAAGATTTAAGCAGGAGCGTTAAAATATGAGCTATTTTCAATTATATGGGTTTAATGAGAATAAGTATAAATGTGCGTCCCCAGCCGATATTAGTTTGGCAACATCAATACAAAAATGTAACTTTTACAGTGTAGCGATCAGCATTGGAGAATTGTATTGTGTGAACCCGGGTTTAATATTTTTTTAGCAAGCTCGTACCCGAGTTCAGGCTTGCATTGTTTTTCTACATATAGACGAGTCGGGCTTGAACTAGACTTAACTGTTCTCAAGATGTGTAGGACAGACAACATGCAGCTCTGTAAAAGGGGGGGGGGCGAAGGATGCGGTCATTCCAGGCGTAGAAATTTAGGGGGCGCCAAATTTATGCTATCAGCGTAATTTTTGGCCTGTTACAAGAAAAAGTTGGGTCGGGGGGGGCGCCACATTTTGCTTTGCCCCGGGCGCAGTTTTCTCTTCGCACGCCAAATGATTGCAGATTTTTCTACCTTCTCATGCTGTCGCTTCCAGAAATTCTATTCAAAACGATAGTTTTCACAGTATTTTCTTAAACTGCTTGTATCAAAAAATGGATAACG
The DNA here is from genome assembly GCA_964019185.1 of Maratus speculifer. Lineage (NCBI taxonomy): Eukaryota > Metazoa > Arthropoda > Arachnida > Araneae > Salticidae > Maratus > Maratus speculifer. The sequence goes on along the minus strand of OZ025291.1, from coordinate 59,701,615 downwards.
CCATAGTTTCTGAATAAAAACATCTGCTAATCCTGCTAATGCGATCCACAACATAAACATTAGTTAACACGACCAGCAGCAAAAAAAGGAAGTCAACCGGACCCAAACCCAACCCACAGCAAAAACTAGAAGTCAACCGGACCCAGACCCGACCCGCAGCAAAAAATAAAAGCAACATGACCCGCAATGAAAAAAATAGCCCCGACCCACGCATTAAAGTCGAGTCTCCAAATTTCTAAAATCACCCCCCCCTCCCCTTGAGGACTCTCCAGATCCGCACTTGATTGAGCAAAAGGCCAAACAGGGGCGCGCTAGCAGTATCCGGCGCCTGTGTGTAGAACTTCGTTTGGCGCCCACCTTGCCTCCAAAAATAAAACTTTATGTAAAAAAAAAAATTCTGTGATTATTTGACATTTGTAAATGCATAGTTGCCATCGTTCTAGAGTTTTTTACCTAATCCAATAAGTTTTTTTTTTTTTTTTTTTTTTTTTTTTTTTTGACTAGAAAATTTATTTAATTGTCTGAGCGAAGCGAAGTCTTATACTCATAGTACGTAACGATATTAAAAGTCAAAAAAATTCTTTCGTCAAGCAAATCTCAAAAAATACTTGTCGGATTTCGATTCTGTTTGTACCAGAAGGTACCTATGAAGGTAACCTGGTGAATGCACCTACTTTCAAAAATTAGTTCCAAATAGTTTAAAAGTTATAGTAAAAAAACTGATAAAAAAGCACAATTTATTTGCACACGTCACAGAAATTTGTTGAGCGTCATTTTTCACCGGCTGGATATTTTCAAAAACAACCGAATCAGAGTACATGGAGCAAATAGTTACCTGAGCGAAGCGAAGGTTAATATACATTTGTACGTAACGATACTAAAAGTCAAGCATAATTCTTTCTTCAAGCAAATCTGAAAAAATACATGTCAAATTGTGATTGTGATTGTAGCAAACGGTACCTATAAGAGTAACCTACTGAATGCACCTACTTTCAAAAACTAGTTCCAAATTCGCGTTTGAAATGAAATAGACGCCCTCTCGCGGACAAAGTCTGAAACGAAATAGAACTGATACCGTGAGCATCTTCCGCTGAAATCAGTGTTTAAAAGGCCGATAAATAAATAAACAGTTCTATAATAAATAAATAAATAAACAGTTCTATAACACATGCAACGTTGGGTTCTTTGTATTAAAATTATCTAAAATCAAAATTTTATACACAAAGTTTAGATCTATAATATAAAAAAGTACATTTGACTTACTCATGGCAAAATAACATGAAAGCAACACAATGCTTGCATGGAACAAACACACTACGTAAACAAACGATTTTCAGGTCTATACAACGCCACCTTTCGGTCATTACAAACGCGAATAGTTGAAAAATTATATTTAAAAAGCTGATAAAAAAGCACAATTTATTTGCATACGTCACAGAAATTTGGTATGCGTCACTTTTCACCGGCTGGACGTTTTCATTAGATTGCCGAATTTAAGCAAATGGAGCAAGGAAAATACGCAAACAATTTTGAATTAGAATATAAATTATACTTTAACTTAAGAAACAAACTGGAAAATAACTTTGTTGTTGTTATTGATTTAAAAGAAAAAAGCCTTAATTCTTAGTAACTTCGTACTTGAGATTTTGCGATATTCTTTATAATAGAACTTTATAACCGCCATTAGCATCTTTTATATTTCGCACATGCAAATTGGAAACAATTCTGCCATTTTTAAATAAAATGCGTGTTTAAATAAAATATTGGCATTACTTGTTATCTCGTTGATCAATTTCACCAAATTATACATATTGAGATTGACATAGTTTTTATTTTAAATAACGGAAGAAGAAATAAATTAGTGATATATTGATAAAAATACAAATAAAAAGTGTTATAAAAAATAACTTGATGTCTTAAACACATGTATAGTGTTAGGAATTGACAAATTAATATATCCGTTTATTCACAGAAAATCGTTTGCAAATTTGCTATTGTGATATTTAATTTATTTATAAGACGCGACTCGTTGCTATGGAAGCGAAGCTGTTTTTTCGTCTGCTTTGCTTTTATATTTTTTATCTTACGAGATGAGTAAAAAGTTTAGGTAAAAAAGTTGGCATCAATTTTTGATGGAATGAAAAAAGAATTTTTTTAGAGAGAATGTTTATATTTTTTGAGTCGTGCGTGTCTTAAGTTTTATGGAAGAATTATGTTATTTTTATGAAAAGGCACGCATAAATGGATACATGATCATCTCTCCAGTTTAAGTACGATGATCAGAAATTATCAAGGTAAAAGGCATTTATATTTTGTACATATTATACATTTTGTACATATTATGTAAATAATTTTAATTCAATATTTCTTCATGCTATTATTCTAAGTATGTAATAAAATTTATTAAAAGAAAATTCAAGAATATTTAGAAGATTTTTGAACCCCAATAATGAAGTTTTGATTGTTTACAAAACACAAACGCTGTGCATTACTACTTATTTTTTCTAAGATGAATAAGTTAAAGAAAAAGCGTACACCGCTACGTGCGTCATTTACCAGACCTTTAAATGTTTTGAATGAAGAAATTAACAGCGAGTCATTAGATAAGGGTAAAATTTCAGACGATTTTAGAAAATTAGAAAATTTGATTCATGAAATTAAATCTATTGATGAAGCTATAATTGAACTCATGTTAGATGATGATAAATGCGATGAAGAGGCTATTGAAAATGAAGTAGTGGAAAATGAAAGTTATTCAGATCAATTTATTACCATTAAGCGTAAAGTTAGTGAAGTATTGGGTAGAAATAAACGTAATCAAGATGATAGTGTAAAAAGCACAGATTACGGTTATTCCAAGTCAAAGCATTATAAATTACCTAAACTAAATATTAAGCTATTCGATTCACAGTTAATAAATTACCTTTCATTTTGGTCCCAGTTTCAGAAAATTCATGAAGACAAAGATTTGGATAATAGTGACAAATTTCAGTATCTTATCCAATCGGTAGAACCTGGAACCAGTGCCAGGCGTTTGTTAGAGAGCTATCCAATGACCGCAGTTAATTACCCCAAAGCTGTCGAGGCATTTCAAGAGCGTTTTGGGAATAAAGATTTACTAATAGTACGTAAGAGAATTCCTGAAATTGGTTGTAGCTAATGTACAGGCGCACGGCAAAGATAAACTTCCCTTATCAGATTTATTCACGAAAGTCGAGGCATATTTAAGATCGTTAGAATCAATGGGTTTAAGTTTAGAAAGCAATTCGGCGTGACTCTATCCCATGATAGAATCTAGCTTATCGGAAGATGTATTAAAAGCATGGCAGCGATATAATATTTCAATCACATCAAACATTGTTAGTAATAATAATGCATTGTCAACAAAAGCAAATATAGTAAGTTTGATGGAATTTCTGAAACAAGAAATTGCAAACGAGGAAAGATTCAAATTAGCCAAATCGAGTTTTATAGAGCTGGGCTCTAAAGACAAACCTAAAGAAAAGTTAAGAAAAGCAGAAAGTAAAATACCTACTGCAGCAGGGCTATTTAGCGCAAAAGAACGCCTTTGTTTATTTTGCAGTAAATCTCATGAAAGCAAGGACTGTGTTAGGGCTAGATCTCTTTCCTTTAATGAACGGAAGGCCAAAATTAAGAATAAAAATTGCTGTTAAAAATGTCTTCGTTTTGGTAACCACGCTAAAGTTTGCAAAGTTTTTATTCGTTGCCACGTTTTTTCTAAACCCCATACCGAGTTATTATGCCCTGAAATCTCAATGTGTAAAGAACCAGAAAATACATCTAAGACCCCAGAAGTAATTCAAAGCACTATAGCAAATAAGCAGTGTTCTGCTGAAGTAGCTCTTATGACTTTGGAAATAGTTATTAAAGGTCGAATAACAAAGAACGTACGAGCGTTACTTGATTGTGGGTCGCAAAAGAGCTATATTTTAAAAGGTACAGCTGAAGAGCTAGGTTTACATCCCATTTCTTCTGAAGCTATTGTGCACACATTGTTTGGTGGTACGCAAACAGAAGCTAAATCTCACAATAAATTCCAAGTTGAGTTAAGTTCTTCTGATAGACAGAAACAAACGAAAGAAGTCTTAGAACTTTTGGATCAAGATATAATTTGTAATAATATTCCTCGGATACCGAAAGAACCAGTAATTAAAGAGCTTAAACAAAATAAACTATGGATTTCAGATTTAGGAGCAGGAAGTCCAAAAATTGAAATTTTGATTGGAAGCGATTACTACGGACAACTTCTTACAGGTCGAGTAAATCAGTTAAAGAGCGGTCTTACAGATATAGAGACGAAGTTTGGATGGACACTTTGTGGTCGTTTAGAAAGTACATCACAGTCTTGTCTAAATTATGGAAATATGTTTGTCACGAACCTAGCGTTAAAAGATATGAAGATTCCAGAATTATGGAAGTTAGAGACAATCGGTATAACAGATCCCTGTCAAACTTTGTCTAAAGCAGAAGAAGAAGTACTCGCTCATGATAATTTTATAAAAGAAGTTGATAGAAATATAGAAGGTTGCTATATTGTAGGTCTTCCTTGGATTAACGGCAAACGTGAGATTCCCTCAAATAGACACATAGCTGAACGAAGATTGATAAATTCAGCAAGGAAATTAAAATCAATGAAAATGTTTGAAGAATATGCTAAAGTTTTCTATGAATGGGAAGAAGAAGGCATTATAAGTAAAGTACCAGATGAAACACTCAAGATTCCAGGACATTTTTTACCTCATCATCCCGTCATCAAACCAGATAATCTTACTACAAGTGTTTGACCAATTTTTGATGCATCGTGTAAGGTAGGAAGGTCTCCTTCTTTAAATGATTGCCTCTTTAAAGGACCAAACCTCATCGAACAAATTCCTGCAGAGTTAATAAGATTTCGCGAGAAAGCTATTGGGGTAGTAGCTGATATAAGAAGAGCATTTCTTCAAATTGAAGTCAAAGAATCAGATCGGCATTTCTTACGATTTTTGTGGTGGAAGAGTCCTGACGAATTTCAAGTTTATCAACACGATAGAGTAGTTTTTGGAGCAACTTGTAGTCCATTTTTCCTAAGTGCAGTTATAAGATATTATTTTAGTAATGCTGATGAAGAAAATAAACGGATAGCTGAGAAGCTTATGAAATCATACTATATAGATAACTGCGTGACTTCAGTCAACAATGTGCCTGAACTAGAATATTTTATTTCAAAATCTACAGAAATCATGACTAACTTTGTTTTAAAAGCCTTTAATAGTGTTTCTATACCAGTAAAGTATTGGACCGACTCTTCGACTGTTCTCGCTTGGATTCGAAGAAATGATCAATGGAGAACGTTTGTAGGCAATAGAGTTAGAGAAATTTGTAAATTTTCCGAATCTCAACAATGGAACTTCGTACCTGGTCATCTCAACCCTGCTGATCTACCTTCTCGCGGATGTAGTCCTAAACAGCTGCTGAAGATGAGATGGTGGGAGGGACCAGAACGATTGAAGTTATCAGAAGAAAATTGGCCACATTCAGAAACAAGCCCCAACGAAGAATTAGTAATGATGGAAAAGAAGAAAATTGCAGTACCTACTCTTTTATGTTCTAATTCACATGAATTTATGATATATAGTAGAATTTCAAAATTTGGTAGATTTATTAATGTCGTATGTTGGGTGAAGAGATTCATAATGAAGTGCAGAAATCGAAATATATGTTTTCCATCAGAATTGTCGATTGAAGAAAAGGAAAATGCGGAAAGGTCGCTCTGGTCAATAATACAATCTGAAAGTTTTGGTATAAAAACAATTTATTTGTAATAAAACTATGCAATAAAATTAGAACATAAAAGAGTAGGTACTGCAATTTTCTTCTTTTCTACTGATGCAATAAAAGGATTAAAGGTTGTGAAAGATCAAGAATGATTGTTGAGAGTGAAAACAAAGATATTAGAGCGGGATGACGAGTTTTCATTCAGATATCCAATTTTATTATCATCGAAACATCATGTAGGGAATTGTCTGATTCAAGAATGTCATTTAAAGAATTGGCATGCTGAACTTCAAACAGTTGGATCCATTTTAAGAGAAAAATATTGGATAATTTCTTCTAGACGCAACATTAGAAGTCAATTGTCTAAGTGTTACAGATGCAAAAGATACTCTGCAAAACCATATACTACACCTCCAATCCACCTACCTCTAGATCGAGTCAGAGATTCCAAAGTTTTTGAAGTTGTTGGAGCTGATTTTTTTTGGCCCTCTTTTCGTAAAGCAAAGACCCAAAGTTTGGGTTGTACTTTTTACATGTGCAGTATATAGTAACAATACATTTGGAACTTGTATCCAGTCTCTCAACAGAAGGATTCATTCAGTCACTTCGAAGATTTATATGCAGAAGAGGAAGGCCAACTACTATATACTCTGATAATGGCTCAAATTTTAGAGAAACCAACAACCTTTTAAAATCATTGGATTGGAAGGCAATAGGTTCTTCGAAAGAACTGTTTGATATTAATTGAAAGAACTGTGCCCTATTAGTCATCCATCCAGCAGCAGCTCGATGGAGTGGATGGTGAGAAACAGTACATCTAGAAGTGGCTGAGTAGTAAAGAGCCTTTTGAAATTACTTTTTCTAGAGCTCTGAACTGACTTTTTCTAGAACTCTGAAATGACTTTTCTAGAACTCTAAATGTTTCATTATTATTTTATTATTGTTTAGTTATTGTCTTTATTCATTTCTATATTTTTTATTTTGAATTAGGGTTTAGTTTGATCAAAAGTGATCTTAAGTTTAATTTGACTTCCGCCTAAATTAAAGGTGGGAGTATGTTAGGAATTGACAAATTAATATATCCGTTTATTCACAGAAAATCGTTTGCAAATTTGCTATTGTGATATTTAATTTATTTATAAGACGCGACTCGTTGCTATGGAAGCGAAGCTGTTTTTTCGTCTGCTTTGCTTTTATATTTTTTATCTTACGAGATGAGTAAAAAGTTTAGGTAAAAAAGTTGGCATCAATTTTTGATGGAATGAAAAAAGAATTTTTTTAGAGAGAATGTTTATATTTTTTGAGTCGTGCGTGTCTTAAGTTTTATGGAAGAATTATGTTATTTTTATGAAAAGGCACGCATAAATGGATACATGATCATCTCTCCAGTTTAAGTACGATGATCAGAAATTATCAAGGTAAAAGGCATTTATATTTTGTACATATTATACATTTTGTACATATTATGTAAATAATTTTAATTCAATATTTCTTCATGCTATTATTCTAAGTATGTAATAAAATTTATTAAAAGAAAATTCAAGAATATTTAGAAGATTTTTGAACCCCAATAATGAAGTTTTGATTGTTTACAAAACATATCTTATACTATAATGCGAGCAAAAATTGTGTGTGTGTGTGTGTGTGTGGGTGGGTAAATTTTATCTCAAAAACGGCTCTAACGATTTTCGCAAAAATTTGGATTTTACCATTTTCGGGCACGAGAAGACCATTGGGCTAGGTCACATGTTCGAGAAAATTCGCTTATTGGGTCATTTTGGGTCATAATGGGTCAAGATCAAGCTATATATATCTAGATAACGGCTGGATCGATTTTAAGGAAATTTACTATCCAATCGTTTTTTGGCAGGAGAAAACTATTGGGCTGGGTCACAAGTTCGAAAATTTTCGATTAGTGGGTCATTTTTGGGTCATTATGGGTCAAGCCATTTTTATCTAAAAAACGGCTCTAACGATTTTGACCAAATTTTATATTGTATCGTTTTAGATTACAAGAAGACAATTGGGTTAGGTAACATGTTCGAGAAAATTCGGTTAGTGGGTCATTTTTGGGGTCATTGTGGGTCATGCTATTTTTATCTAGGGATTTTCTCGCGCAATTTTGACTAAAAATTGCATTCTATGGTTTTCGGGCACGAGAAAAACATTGGGCTAGGTTACATGTTCGAGAAAAAATTTTAATGAGTCATATTGGGTCATTAAGGGTCTGGGTCAAGCTATTTATATTTAAAGAACGGCGTGATGGATTATAACGAAATTTTGTATGTAACAGTTTTTTGACATGAGAAAACTAATGGGCTAAATCACATGTTTGAGAGATTTCAACTATCAGGGTCATTTGTGGGTCATGATGGGTCATAATGGGTCATGGTCAAGCTATATCTAAATAACAGGTGGATCGATTTTAATGAAATTTTGTATGCAATATTTTTTGGCACGATAAAATCATTGGACTAGGTTACATGTTCGAAAAATTTCGATTAGTGGGTCATTTTGGTTCATTAAAAGTCTGGGTCAAGCTATTTATATTTAAAGAACGGCGTGATGGATTATAACGAAATTTTGTATGTAACAGTTTTTTGACATGAGAAAACTAATGGGCTAAATCACATGTTCGAGAAATTTCGACTATGAGGGTCATTTGTGGGTCATGATGGGTCATAATGGGTCATTGTCAAGCTATAGCTAAAGAACAGGTGGATCGATTTTAATGAAATTTTGTATGCAACATTTTTTTGGCATGATAAAATCACTGGACTAGGTTACATGTTCGAAAAATTTCGATTAATGGGTCATTTTGGATAATAAAGGGTCTGGGTCAAGCTATATATAATTAAAGAACGGCAGGATTAATTTTAACGAAATTCTGTATGAAACAATTTTTAGAAACAAGAAAACTAATGGACTAAGTCACATATTCGAGAGCTTTCGATTATAAGGGTCATTTGTGGGTCATAATGGCTCAAGGTCAAGCTATATATAAAGAATGGGTGGGTCGATTTTAACGAAATTTTGTATACAACATATTTTTGGCATGAGAAAATCATTGGGATAGGTCACATGTTCGAGAAATTTCGATTAGTGGGCCACTTTTGGGTCATTCTAATTTTATCTAGACAACGTTTCGCGCAACTTTGACTAAATTTTGTATTTTATCGTTTTCGGGCACAAGAAAATCATTGGGTTATGACAGATTTTTGAGAAAATTCGATCAATGGGTCATTTTGGATCATAAGGGGTCAGGGTCAAACTAACTATATCTAAAAAACGGCTCAATCGATTTTATCTAAATTTTGTATCTAATGTTTTTCGGCATGCTAAAACTAATGAGCTAGGCCACACGTTCGAGAGATTTCGATTATAAGGGTCATTTGTTGGTCATGATGGGTCATCCTAATTTTATATAGAAAATGGTACTCACCATTTTGACTATACTTTGTATTATATCGTTTTTGAGCAAGAGAAAACCATTTGGATGGACACATGCTCGCGAAAATTCGATTAGTGGGTCATTTTGGGTCTTAATGAGCTAGGGTCATTCTAATTATATATAACAACGACTCAATCAATTTTACCTAAATTTTGAAACCAAACGTTTTTGTCACGAGAAGACTATTGGGCTGAGTCGAGTGTTAAACAAAATTATATTAGTGGGTCATTTTGCTTCATTGCTGAATGCTGCCAAGCTAATTTTACCTAAAAATGGCTTAAAAGATTTTGATTCAATTTTATATTCTACTGTTTTTGATTACCTGAAGACGATTGAGCTATGTCATATGCTTGATCAAATTTGATTAGTGGCTCATTTTGGGTAATACGGGTCAGGGTCACGAGAATATGGCAAAAGCCAATAAGTTGGTGATATTTGAAAAAATATCGGCGACATATGGCTAAAAAATCGACTATAAAAATTACGAAAACCAAAACACGTATTTGGAGCCAAATGAAAGAATGCCTCCAAATTCGGCTATATCTAGCAGAAAATATAGTCTTTCAGAATGTAAAGAATTTTTTTATACATTCTTATTTTAGATGCATGGTTAAACCAATCAGAGTCGAGCTAAAAAAGTGATTTATATCGATGTCCTTTCGTTGTAAATTTTAAAATCAAGTAAAATTTTTAAACATGCGTATAAAAACATAGTTTTCTTATTGATTGTTTTTCTAAATAAACAACATGTTTTACAGTAATAATACCGAGTGAATGACACAGTGAAAATACTATATCGAGTTGAACACAAAGTTAATTTTGACCGAGCTAAGCTCGGTATCCCCTGCTAGTAGTATTTGATGCGATTGAATGCGACATTCAAGATCTTTCATTATTGGCATTTTATCTTATTGTTTCGGATTACTTTTTTGGTTGACGGGATAATCAAATAATAAAAAAAAAATAGTTGAAGCGATGAATAAACAGTTATAAATAACAAACATAGTAATAAATATTATAAAGAATATCACAATAAATCGTAAATCGTAGAATACTTATAGCAATATTCAAAGACAACGTTTTCACCAATTTGGTGGGGGGGGGGGGGGGGGGGAAATCGCGCTAACGTGTAGCTTATATTTTTACGTATAAATATGACATCTGTGCCATAGTTATGAGTAAAAATAAACATGAAAGATCATCAGATTTGAAATCTCAATTTCTGAAGCCCAAACTGGACCATGATTTATAAAAACGCCAAGGTGAAAGTATTGGAAAAGTACCATGAAATTAGGGCAGAGATATCATATAAGCATCGGGTTTGGCGCAAATCTGGCGCAAATCATTTTTAATTATTTTAAAAAAGAAATAACAAAAAAAAAAAAAAAAAAAAAAAAAAACACGATTAAACCTAGATTAAATGAATACAGAAAAAAATAAATAATTTATTAATAGACAAACAACATCAGCCGGGTTACCATGCAATGTAAATAACGATATTTTGGCACCACTTATATAAAAAAGTGTACCATATCCTGTTCTAAATTCCTTGGCAAGTTTTTTTTTTTTCGGGGGGGGGGGGGGGGCATAAAATGAATTGATAATGTTGCGATCTTCAGCCTCTAAGGCTGCTTTTTTTTACACTTTTCAACAAATCTAAAAAATGTTTATGCATTCGGTTTGTCTATCCGTCTGTCCACGATCTAACACGAGTAAATATACACCGATTTATATGCAATTGGTAGGGATGCAGCGGATACTGATTTTGCCGGATATCCGGTATCCGATTTGCCTGCCGGATTCGGATATCCGGTACTGAATATGTTTTTAATTATGGTGAATGTTTATTTATTTCTTTATGCAATGCCATCTCAAATAATAAATTGCAAACATGTTTCACAGACCATTGCAACTTTTAAACGTATTGGAAAATTTACAGAAACTATATATCTTTGACTATCAGGGCTTGAAATTCAGGTTTTCCCAGGCAGAGAGAGTTTTCCTCATAACATTTGTAAATGCAGGGGTGTTAAACTATATAAGAAGAAAGAAATTAAAAAAAAAAACTATTATTTTTTACATGCCATTTAAATATTTAATTTATACCAGCATGACAAAATTCCATTAAAATAATTTAAATCAACAACTCAAGATAATTATCCAAAATGTCTATTTTAATTAAAATAAACGAAAAGAATCAAGCCTTATATATGAGGAGCCCAGAAGCCAAGGGGTACAAGTGACAAAATTTAGATTTCGAGTAAATTGAGTTCAAAGTTACACATCGACTGTAATTGAATGAATTGAGATATGAAAATTTTGCTTATTTCTTAATGATCCTTGAACTCTTGTTTCAATAACTGTTTAAAAAAAAGGTGGAATAGGATATTTTTTTAATTTATAACTAAGCAATATTTATCATCATTCCGCACTTATACCCCTTGGCTTCCAAGCAGTAATGAAAACTGCTTGAAAACTAAAGGGCACAAGTGCCGAATGAACACAAGAAATGAAAAATTTTTAAATAAAAAATTGTATTTATGAAAAAATTAAGATTAATGTTGATACAAATAAATCAAAGGACAAAATTTTGTTTTAATATAAATTCTAAAAAAGGAAAAAAATATGAAATAAAAAAATGAATTTACGAAAAATTTATGAACAATGTTGATATAATGAATGAAATGAAAAACTTTTGTTCTAATATAAGTTTTAAATTTTTATTATAAGTTTAGAAACATTAGAATTTCATATTTTTTAACACTTACCAACAAAGTTGAAAAGTGAATATGATTTTGGTTTGTCCGCCCATCTGTCCTAACTCTCTTAAATATATCCGGATTGCCCTGAAATTTTTGGGAATTATTCATGTTTACTTCAACACGAACTTATTGCAAATGACTCTTGCAATGACTCTGTGCAACTTATTGCACATATTTCTATCATGATTAGTTTATTTACAGAGACAATCAAAAATTTTCCGTTACATTACGGGTTATGAGAAAAATCGTTTTAAATGAATTTGAAATATGTTACACCTTGTCACATGCTAAAATTTATATGCATTTATGAATTGCACTAAAATAGACATTCTATAAAATCTGAGGTGAAAAGAATAGTTATTAATTATTTACAGGACCATACAAAGATTTACATTACCTGATAATAAAGAGGGAATTGTTTGCGACTTGTTTTAATTATATTACAATTTTCATGTATAATAAAATTAATGTATATCGCTGAGGCTTAATATAAATTATTTCGCACATAATACAAAGTACACAGTATTTACAGGGACACAAAAAAAGATTTCAAATAGGACCGAATTTCTATCCGAATTACTGTATAATTATCGATGATGATTGATGGATGAACAAAATGCTATTTTAATTATGATTTGCGCTTTTAAGTTTTACTAAATGTATACACGTTATATGATATGTATAAATGCTATAGTTCATATACAGGGCTACACAAAAATATTCGTAAAGGTTACAGACTATGAGCGTACTTTACTTAAAGATTTCTTTTAAATAAGTCTTGTATTTCTATGCTGAACTGCATTCAGTTTACTAAGAAATGCTTGTAAAATATAGATAAAATGATATACAGGATCACGCACAAATTTTTATACATGGTCATCGATGAATGATAATTTCTGGAAATGTGATTTCAGTAGTCTTAAGTGTGTTTAATTTGAAGTAAATTTCAGCTAAATACTGGCGTATAATAAAGGTTCAAGATAAACTACAGGATGAACAAAAGTATACAAGTGTGCTTCCATCTATTAATATAAACTGCTGAAAGAGAAATTTCAAACTGTTATGCGTTTTCTTGCTAAACTAATTTTTTCCATTATACAGTATATATCAACCGACCAATAAAACATAGGGCTGTTAAAAAGTATCAGAATACATATTTGGCAATGGACTGTAACACTTTATTACCTTCAATAGCAAAAATTTTTAAAGATTTCAGGGAGTGTTCGAAAGTGTTTCATAATCCATGCTTAACGCATGATTTTTCTTACTTGATAACATTTAAAATGCATATATTTAATGCATAAAAAAATCAAATGGCTTTGTATGTATGTCGTTGGTCGTGCTTCTGCTATATAGACGTTAACGGACACAACTGCACTTATACCCCTTGGCTTCCAATCGTTTCACAGTTTTGGGAATGAGGTTAAGTGACTGACCCCTATAACTCAGTACATAATGAAAAAATCACTCTTAACTCTTTACCTACAAATAAATAGACATATTTCCAGATAGCCTGTGGACTTAACTCATTTTTTTCAATTTTGTCACTTATATTCCTTGGCTTCTGGGCTCCTCATTTATCATATCTATTTTTCAATTGTCATTCAGTGTTATGAACAATTAATAATTGAGTTGCTAAATGAATATTTTAATTTAGATTTTATTCGATTTTGTGTGGTTTAAAATCTTTTGTAAGCTACACTTTTTTATTTTTATTTTATTTTACTGTAATTTCTGACATTTTAGCTAATTGAATTATGTTCTTCTATGCAATGAAATTTTAAACCCATATGAAATTCTGAAAAGGGCATAATCAGTAGGTTTCTTCTATTCCATGAGAAATGGTTTATTTAAAAAGGTCATGTCCTAATTTCTATAAACTATGCACATAAACTATTTATTGTTTCTAAATGTGTTTCCTTAAAGTTTGCCTTTTTTTTTTTTCAATCATTTGGAAAGCGGTTGATGTTATCTGTTGAGAATAGACCTTGTGGTGTCTGCATTTTATTTTGTTTATTATTGGTCCAGGAAATCCATGACATATGTAGTATGTGACTCTTATTACATGAGTCATGTTTTGATCATCATAAAAATGATGTTTTTACTGATTTTCATTAACTGAATAGGAAACATTTAAACATTTTGCTTTGGACAATGGATGTCCTCATTTTATTTATTTATTTATTTATTTATTATTATTATTATTATTATTATTATTATTATTATTATTATTATTATTATTATTATTATTATTATTATTATTATTATTATTATTATTATTTACAATTTTTTTTTAATTTAGAAGAATTTTTATTTGAATAGGAAATAAATGTCATTTTTAATAAAGAAGAAAATAAAAAGTTACAAAATGGGCAGATGCAAATTATCAGACATGGAAAAAAAAACGAATCCAAACAGAAACATCGTATGAAAGGTTATCTTTTAAATGAAAAAAGAAGTATGATTATCAAAAGCCCATTGATTACAAAATGTGCGATGATTTCGAAAAATGAAAAAAAATCTAATGCTGAACCATTGATTGTAAAAAAAAAAAAAAATAAAAAAAATAATTGTAATTTAAGAAATTACCCCAACCATTTGAAAAATGTTTCACTCGATACATTCATCTATCATTTTAAGCTAAATACCAGTTGTTTTATTGTGTATTATCCGTGCCACTGCTATAAATGACTTTATACATGCTGCAATTTGAAGGTACGGTTCGTTTAAGTTATATCACTCTATTGTCGCCAAGCATAAAAGTTGGCGACGAAAGAAACATTTCAAACTATTTAACATTGTTGGTGCAAAAGTAATCATTATTAAAATACAGCTTTGGCATATACTGTTATACTTGTAAGACTTTGGCATATATTGTTTGATTTTACAGAGCAGAATTTTGGTGATGGAGGTTTTAAACCAAAATCGATCGCAGCACATGCATCTGTGAATGGGTCCATCAGACATCGAATCAAAAAAGTTTTTTCCCAGTTTTTCCCAAGCCGATTGCTTTTTAGTTTTCTTTTTAGGTGGTGGAAAATCAAGAGTAATAGCTATAACATTTTCCGGCTTGTTAGAATCACTATTGGCACTCAAATTTTCCTGGTTAGAACCGACCGATAGTAAAACGCCATGGCTAGTGGATTGGTCGCCCTGGCGACATGATGTTTTACAATTAATCGGTTCGGCATTAAATTGCTTCCTTTTTCGTGATCGCCTTTCAACACGTAATTGGTTTTCAGCGGCTCAATAATCTTTTGATTTTATCATTTTCTGCATTGAAAGACGTTTTTGCGCCAAACCAAATACAGTATTACTCAGTTATCCCGTCGACCAATTTCGCCAAATGATACGAATCGCCAAACTAATAAGCAACTTATACATGTTGACTAAATTTTTATTTTAAATAGCAAAAGAAGAAATAAAAATCACTTTATGATTGTTTAAGTACGCGTATTGTGTTTAATATCATTGAATGCGATATTCACGTTCATTCATTTCTTTGGCTTCGGCTTTTTCCGTATCTGTTAATTTCCGTCTACCCATTTTTAAATTTGTTAGTTTTCTCCTTTATTACAATGATTTTAACCATTTTAATTTACTATTCAAATAAAAATTCTTCTAAAAGTAAAGAATTTAATTTAAATTCAAATAAAAATTCTTCTAAAAATAAAGAATTTAATTTAAATTCAAAAGTGGTAACATCATTCAAAAGTGGTAACATCATTCAAAAGTGGTAACATCATCGGGTCCATTCTCCCGAAAACAACAACCATTTTTCAAATGGTTAAAAAAAAAAAAAAAAAAAAAAAAAAAAAAAACATGTTTTTTTTTTTTTTTTTTTTTCCAATGTGCAACACAAGATCTAATCTCATTTTGTTTAATGCTGATTCCAGGCTAATTAGATAGAGCTCAGACTCTAGTGACCATTACTGCCCTTTTAGAAATTTCTTGTTTCGGCAAAAGAGACAAAATAAATTAGAAAATAAAAATTCACAAAATACGGAAATCGGCCATAGAAAAAATATAGCTGATTTTGTCCACCATGGCAAAAATAAATTTTTAAAAATAGTCAATCGGTCTGAAAAAATTTTAAGTTTGAGGGAACTTGGGCAGTGGGAAAATATAGCGAAATTCATTAGTCATTTACAGTAAAATATTGTGAAATTTGTTAGCCTGTCACAAGCAAATATCATGAAAATCATCAGCAGGTAACAGAGAAAAAACACAAATTTTTCAGCTGGACACAGGAAAATAATTATTAATTTCAGCAGAATGTCACTAAAACAAAAAGGGAAATTTTCCAATCAGTCGCAAAATAAAATAGCTAAATTTGTCACATTCAGTTGAGAGAAAAAAATTGTGTAATTTGGCAATCGGTCTCAAGAAAAAAGTTGCAAAAGTTTGCGAGGCGAGCAAGCGAGAAAATTGTGAGAAAAATTGCAGAGTTTTTCAATCAAATGCAAAAAACCAATCATGAATTTTGTATAATTGCCGTAAGAGAAAACTGTGAGATTTACCAATTGATAGCGGAAAATATCACAAAAATAGTCAGTCAGTCCCGAGATTTGATCGCCATTTAACAAAAAAAACAAAAAAAATTCAAAAAGGGATTTTTTTTTTTTTTTTTAACCATTTGAAAAATGGTTGTTGTTTTCGGGAGAATGGACCCGATGATGTTACCACTTTTGAATGATGTTACCACTTTTGAATGATGTGGTCACTTTTGAATTTAAATTAATTTCTTTACTTTTAGAAGAGTTTTTATTTGAATTTAAATTAAATTCTTTACTTTTAGAAGAATTTTTATTTGAATAGTAAATTAAAATGGTTAAAATCATTGTAATAAAGGAGAAAACTAACAAATTTAAAAATGGGTAGACGGAAATTAACAGATACGGAAAAAGCCGAAGCCAAAGAAATGAATGAACGTGAATATCGCATTCAATGATATTAAACACAGTCAACATGTATAAGTTGCTTATTAGTTTGGCGATTCGTATCATTTGGCGAAATTGGTCGACGGGATAACTGAGTAATACTGTATTTGGTTTGGCGCAAAAACGTCTTTCAATGCAGAAAATGATAAAATCAAAAGATTATTGAGCCGCTGAAAACCAATTACGTGTTGAAAGGCGATCACGAAAAAGGAAGCAATTTAATGCCGAACCGATTAATTGTAAAACATCATGTCGCCAGGGGGACCAATCCACTAGCCATGGCGTTTTACTATCGGTCGGTTCTAACCAGGAAAATTTGAGTGCCAATAGTGATTCTAACAAGCCGGAAAATGTTATAGCTATTACTCTTGATTTTCCACCACCTAAAAAGAAAACTAAAAAGCAATCGGCTTGGGAAAAACTGGGAAAAAACTTTTTTGATTCGATGTCTGATGGACCCATTCACAGATGCATGTGCTGCGATCGATTTTGGTTTAAAACCTCCATCACCAAAATTCTGCTCTGTAAAATCAAACAATATATGCCAAAGTCTTACAAGTATAACAGTATATGCCAAAGCTGTATTTTAATAATGATTACTTTTGCACCAACAATGTTAAATAGTTTGAAATGTTTCTTTCGTCGCCAACTTTTATGCTTGGCGACAATAGAGTGATATAACTTAAACGAACCGTACCTTCAAATTGCAGCATGTATAAAGTCATTTATAGCAGTGGCACGGATAATACACAATAAAACAACTGGTATTTAGCTTAAAATGATAGATGAATGTATCGAGTGAAACATTTTTCAAATGGTTGGGGTAATTTCTTAAATTACAATTATTTTTTTTTATTTATTTTTTTTTTTTTTTTGGTAACAGGAATGTCTTGGCCATAAGATTTTTTAAGGCATGAATCCAGCCATCCCATGCCAAAGTTCAAGCCCTGCATATGTATATTAATAATATTGAATAAAAAATGTACTTCAAACATTTAAATATTCTGCTTATTTGTCAATGAAATGCTGATAATGGCTAATAATTACAATGAAATGCTGATAATTGCTAATAATTTGTACAATGAAATGTAGATAATTTATAGAACAAATTTTACACATTTATCAATATGTTTATTTTATAACTGTAAAGTAATTTCACAAAGAAATACATAGCTTCCATTTATAATATAAACAAAAAGGCTTACGAATATACCAATGGTTGAAGAGTTATTTCCAAACATGGGTTTACTTAATGATTTTTTTCATGTTTTAATTATTTAATACTGTTTTACCTTAAGCTACTTTTAATTTTACTTTAAGTTAAATCACTTTCAAATTTATAAGCAAAAAAAAAAAACTTTTAATTTTAAATATTTATAATGAAATCATGAAAATAACTAGTTGGATGCACCAATCCCAAACCTCTCTTCTATTCCATATATCTGAATGTTTCAAAAAATATTTACAAATACATAGTCGAGTCTCTATATAACGAAATCTATCGTTCAGTCAAAAAATTCGTTGAATAGAAAACGGCAAAAATTTTTGTACTTTATAAGAAAGCATTATGCTTATCCCAGAGGAGTTTTTATGCAGATGCAGTAGAAGATAACACCAGCATAGATGACGTTTAGTAACAATTCTTTATTAAAATGATCTCTCACATCAAAAAATATTCCAAGTCGCCACAAGCAACAAACATAAACTCTAAACTCTAAAAGTAATGAGAGTTAGTTTAGATAGATGAAAATCTGCTGAAAAAAAAAAACAACCTTTTCTGCAATTGCCCCCTCACCCCTTCCTTATTGCTGACTTACTATCCAAACCAAGAAATAAACACCATTTTCAAGACGATAATGGAATAGTTTTATCTATTAGGATGCTTTGTGATTATTGCAAATCGTTCTCATAGCAAGCAAATGTTTCACTCTTTTCCAAGAATGCAAGCTCACCTTGGCTAAAACAAAGTCAAGTATAACCATGCAAAAATAATGTTTTTTTTTTTTTTTTTTTTTTTTTTTGGGGGGGGGGGGGGGGGAGGGAGGTTGAATGCCTTTTTTTAGACAAAAGGAATAAGGTAGAGGATGCTATGTAGCTATGACTTATAAACGAGAAATCAATGAAAAAAATTTACTCTACAAATAATTTGAAGCGTTTTCAGAACATATAGAAGAACATTTTTGAAAAAATTCGTTTAATGAAGATATATATTTCGCTATATGTAGATTATTTTTAATGTAATCATGAAAAAAAATTGACCGTTCCTACCAAAAATTGGTTAAATAGAGAAATTCGCTGGATAGAGTTTCGTTGTAGAGAGAGTCAACTGTATTAATACTACTTCAATATTGTTAGTTCAGTACTATACCAACTTTTATTTTCATCTAGAATTTTTGCTGCAGCCAGTTAATTAGATTAAGAATGAGTTAATCTCGATCATGATATTTATTAAAATCAATATTCGTTTTTGTTCTGCTATGTATCAGTTGTTTGCGAATAGCCAATTTTAGAAAGATACGAAGTTCGCATCGCTGCACGAACCGCCAATTCTCTGTAAGGATTATGAAAAATCAAAATTATTTTACAAAAATCATTATTATAGTACCATCTTTGGGCAAACTATTTTCAAATTGAAGGAAGACCAGACAGTCATTCCCAGAAATGTATCCAAAGAAATTTGGTTCAATTCTATGCATAACTTCATACAGTATTTGATGGTAGAACAATGAAAATGGCATAAAAATTGCAATTACAGCACCGCCTTACAGCGAAATGTTTCCATATTGAAGAAGAACCTGCTGGTTACAGTCAAAAATATGCACAAAATATTTGGATCATTCTATGCATAACTTCATACACTTTTTGATAGTATGATGGCGACACTGGGACAGACAGATGTTTTGAATAAACATGTTTTTGGGGATATTTGATCCCTAAAACACGCAAATTCGTCAAAAAAAATTTATTACAATAATTTCTTCTTTGAAAGATAGAAGAAATTAAAAATAGGTTTGTTTATTTGTGTAACTTAAAAACGAATTAACTCATTGTTTAAATTAAAAGAAAGAAAGAAAATTAGTAAAATCACAGTTTAATAAACAACTTCAAATTTTATGAAGATAGAAAACCAACGTTTAGAAATGCATGTAAGGTAGCAAACAGCTGTTTCGAATCTAGTACCATTCGCTCCCGTAATAGGCATACAAGACTGTGTTTCCCTGTCGCTTTGCTCAGCTTAGCTTTTTCTAGCATGCTGAGTCTTATACTGATGAAGAATCTCGATAGTAGATTCGAAACGGCTGTTTTCTATTCTTTTCATGCATTATTTGTGCATTCCTCAATGTTGGTTTTTTATCTTTATACATTTTTGCATAAAAGCTTCATTTACTATTTTGACTTCAAATTTTGTTTTACAATCTGAAAGTAGATACAATTTTCTAAAAGATGTAAACGTAAACTTTTATATTTGTTACAGAGTTTAAATATAAATAATTGGAAAGCTAGCAATTCTTTAAACTTTTGAGAATTACCTTTTATTCATCGATAGGGAACTTATAATAATATTTCATCTTTTGCATTATAAACAAAAGTTTTTCGCATTGTTTGGGATCAAACGATTACTGTTATTAATATATATTGGGTTTGTTGCATTCTGCCGGCTATCCGATCGGATATCCGATAGAGAAGTCGGATATCCGGTGATTGTGGTTCGGATATCCGATGATATTTCGGATATTGAAAAATCAGCCGGATATGCCGGATATCCGTTGCATCCCTAGCAATTGGTAAACATTATTTAGGGTCCCCTAGACATGTTTGGTATTGTATATGAAGTATGTGGGATTAATAGTTTATCTACAGGAGCACCCAAAAGAATTTTATTACATTATGGTCTATTGGTGGAAATCCTTTGCAGAGTATTTTAATGAAATTACGCTATTCCAAATGTGTGAAACTTATATAAACCAATGAATTTCATTACGATTACGTTATAACAGGACATTCATAGCATTTTTAATTCAATTACAGGGACACACAAAACAAATCGGTTACAATACTATCTTTGAGCAATAATTTCTGGAAATGCGTTTTCAATTTTTGCATCTGGTTTTAAATTTAATTATTTTTTTAGGTGCGTCCCCAATTAATATAAATATTTAGTACCTATAGACGTCGTCTGATCCGTCCGTCTGTCTGTCTATCCATTTATAACAGCACAAAAACTATTTTACCGAATCGTTTGAAATTTTAAATATCTATTTGTTGCCGAATTTCATTGCAAATTTTAATAAAATCGGATACAGGGTTCGAATATACTGGGACAGTCAAAATTATTCTGTTACATTACTGCCGATGAAATGAAATAACTCCAAGTACTTTTTAATGATGTTAAACCCGTAGAAACGTAATAAAATTGATATGCATTTATCAAGAGCACTAGAATATATATTTTGTAGAACATGCCGCGCAAAAAATATTTATTTTCATTTACACGTCGCCATAAAAAAATTCCATTACAAATTTGTATGGGGGGGGGGGTACATTAACTTTTCAGCTTTATTAATCTAGGGATTTTATAATAGAGTCATTTTTCAATTTCACTAGCAGGTATTCTAAATAGTAACTTTTTCGGGTAAAACTGCATAATCGAGTACACATTGACGTATTTGAGCCAGCATGTTATACTGAAAAAATATGTTCAGATTTGTAAATCATTTGTGATGACACTTGACGGCTCAAAGCTTATGAAGTCGAGATATTCAGATCTCGTTAGTACCTTATATTATAGACATTACCTACAGTGGAATAGTCGTAAAAAAACAGAATATACGCTCTAATCAGAGAACATACGCTCAAGTTAGAGAATACACCCTAGAATGTATAAACTGCAGCTTTTTGAGAAAGAGGGGGGGTATACAGTGGTTTTTTAAAAATCCAGAAAGTATACGGCGTATACCTCTGTAAACTCTCTACCACATTCATGTTTGCCAATTTGTTTTATTTTATGCATGCTAAAGCGAAATACAGCTCAATTTCATGAGAATGAGTTTGAAAAGAAAACAAAACAGCGTATGTAGTGGCCAGCATGTATGTAGTAACCAGCAACGCATTTAAATCAGATTGAGCACACAGAAACACATACTCGAAAGGACACATTGTATTCCTTTGTTGGCGTTTTCGAGATTTTTATGTGTCATTTTTTTAAAGAGAGAATACCCTAATTTTTTACCGAAAACCTCATCGCATGCACAGAAAACAGATGTAGACATTATACTATTATATATATTAACTATTTTGTTTTAACTATTTAACCCTTTAATTCCCATGATAGAAGATGTTCTAGAAATTATGTAGAAAAATTCAATGGCTAATTTCGTTTTATTTAAATACAGAATGCTCTACTATTAATTAAAGCAAATATTGCTATTTTAATTTTCTGGTGGGAATTACGATATACGAATTAAAATATCTCAAAATATCTCGGGCGGTCTCGGGTGGTTTGGGATCCAGAGGGCTAAGGGCACCACACACCATATAAAAAATTCCGTCATTCTACTCAGGCATCATAATTTGTGCCACTTTTAGGTACTAAAATTGGTTTATATATGTAATAAAAAAAAATTGCGCCATTTTGCTCTTTCTGAGTTTTTAATTCTAAAATTGTGGAACATATTTTTAATCTTAGTTTCGTAATATATTAATCGTTTAACAGCTAAAGTCCTTTTTCTTTTTTTTTATTTAACTTATTAATAATCTATTGCTTGTTTCTTAAAAAAGGCGGGGAGTATTTCGTAACCTTTCTACTTTCTGGAATATTCTCGAGATTTTAATTTAATTTTTTGTTGATCACGTGATCTGTGTTAATGCGCAAAGATGTTAAAAGGCTTTTCTATTTGCGAGGCATTATGTATGCTTACCCGAGGCCACGCCTGTTAAGACCAATCAGAGCTGATCATTTTTTGACGTTTAGACTCGAGTTAATCCTAATTGGATTTTTAAAATGATTGACGCGGAGTAGGAGGGGCTAGTTTGTCGTGAAAATGTTTAATTCTCATTTGGTTTTTTAGGAGCTTCAAAATGCAATTAACTTTTCAAATACTCGGATGCTGTTTCTGTTTCGCCGAAAAATTCTAATATCTTGGGATGCAGCTTACTCACGACGTGTTGAATATCTGATGACAGTGTCCTGGTGACTGCGGGGAATAGCTTATTGATTTTGTGAGTTCATAAATAAAGAACTTGAAGACAGATGGCATTTGTTTTTATAATGGGGAAATACCCCAATGAAACTCTTCCACTGCTCGCCAACTACCGGAGCAACTGCTCTGCTCGTGCTGCTGCGGATTCCTAGAGTTTATGGAACATAGCATTTCGTCGAATTATTATTACATTGGATTCCTAGAGTTTATGGAACATAGCATTTCGTCGAATTATTATTACATTGGATTCCCAGAGTTTATGGAACATAGCATTTCGTCGAAATATTATTACATTGGATTCCTAGAGTTTATGGAACATAGCATTTTCGTCGAATATTCATTACATTTAAAGCCGGCAGGATCTGTGAAATGAGCCGGTGTACCAGGGGCCTCGCTAAGGGGGGGGGATGGGGGGGAGCCTCCCCCCCAAACATTCGTGAATGTTGTTAGACTTGGCAAATTTTCTTTAAAATTTTAATAAAAACTATAATATATTTTCAATTTTTGATAGAATTGGCAAAAATTACAAAACTAATTGGGAATATTATTAACCTTTCAACAAATAGGGACTATATTACATTTTCTAATTGTGGTAAGTTGGCAAAAATGTAAAGTGAGTTGGCAAATATTGAAATTTGACTTGGCAATTTTAGGTCCTCTCCCCCCTCAATAAAAAGCCTTAGCGATGGCCCTGCGGTGTACATCTCTGGAGAAATATTAAACTATTATGTCTTGCCAACTGAAAACTGAACCTTTTTAGAGAAACCTGTTCGTCGCAACGATGCTTGTGCGCGCGCCATTTTCGTCGAGCTTGGGGCTAGTTGCTGGAATGTTTGTCTTTGTTTGTTCTCACCTGAAATCAGCATGAGTCATCAAGGTGGTGCTACTGGTGTTGAAGGAGGTGCTATCGATACAGAAAAAAATTTTCTCAAAAAAAATAATAATCTGAAGACACATTTTTTTTCGTGCATTTCGAAGAATAAACTTTTCAGTGTGAAATATGTCTCACGGTGTCTTTCTTTCATGGTTAGCATCTGTGAAATCGTCTGCTGATTATTAAAGATAAAAATCACCTGCAGGAAATATTGCCACATCATTTTGAATGAATTTCCAAGTTGTGTTTTTTGTGTTTCAGGTGAAACTTGGATATTTGTACGAGTTATACACCTGTTGAGTCGTATCTACGAAGTGCTTTATTTTTTGTTTATTTTAATAAATTTTAGGTATTTGGACAAGCTCTATATCGAAGTGTCTGTAAGCTATTATTTATTCTTTATCTTATTTGTTTATTGTTTACGAAATTTTAATAATAATTTCTTTATTTAAATTCTTGATTTTATTATTTTTATTACAGATATTAAAAAATAAATTTGTTCTTAATTTATATTAATTGAAATTTTCTGCAGATAAAAAATTTACTTAAGTTTACAAAATGTTCCGAGTACTAAAGTGAGAAAATATTTTTGTTCTTAAAATTAAATGTTGTGTATTTCCTATGTATTGAAAACCGTGATATTTATTTATTTATTACTTATTTATTTATTATTTATTTATTTCACATGAATTCAAAGAAAACAAACATTCCTAATACAACAAAGAAAGAGTTGATTTATTTATTATTTATTATTTTTATTGTTATTTATTGAAGTATAGTAATTGAAATACAGTAATTGAAGCGTAGCATTTGAATATTTTCCGTATGAATTATCCCTCTTTTATGTTACTAAGGTCAGGATTAGTAAAGGAAGAAAAAATGGCATAAAATAAACAATAAACCTTTTGACTTTGAGTCAGGTATGAATATTTTTAAGTGGTTTAAACACTTTGATAATGAGTGTTTTGGAGAAAAAAAAGATGAGTGGAAAAAACATAATATCTCGAAATATTTAAAAGGTGAAGCGCTAAAAGTTTCTATAAATGACTGTTTGGATTGTGTTACTTATAATGAAATTGTTGAAATTTTAACAGAAAAATTTATCCAGGTTAGAGTCCCAAAATTTTCTGAGTTTACATCCTTAAAACTAAATGATCTAATCGATTTAAATTCTTATTTTAGAAAGAAAGTTGAGATTGGAAGACAACTTCAACTTGGGGAAAATTTAATTATCCAAGGATTAACTGATGGGCTTAAGCCGGAGTATCAAAATTGTTTAATGGTAAACCCTCCTTCTAATACTCGTGAATGGTTTCGCATTGCTAAACAATTAGCAGCGATTCCAATTCACAACCCTAATAACAGCAACAGAAATTTTCAACAAACTAGACCTATGCACAATCCCAATCCTCAGCCCAGACATTGGACTCGACCCATTCCAAACTGATGGAAATATCCATCACGCATAGATCACAAAAGGGTAATAAAATCAACGGAACAATTTTTACTCAAAATGCTATATAAAAAACCATCTGGGTGGTCTAAAGAGACACCCTCAGTAATAAAAGTTTAAGGCCTGAGAACCCATGACACCACCACTGTACACTGACTTTTAACGTCAAGAGTATTTATAATGGGCCATAAAACAAATTTACTACATCTCTTTGGGGCATGTGAATGTTTCTTCTTACACACGTATTTTAAAAGGAGGCGAGGACGTCCCCCACCCAATAGTCACGAAAGCCAAGATATCCTGTTCTCCAATTATAGTTTTAAAAAACTTGGAAACTCCCACAGGTCGGGAAAGAAAAAATATTTTTTCTTCGAGTGGTCAGTTGGCTAAAAATCTCTCAACGTGTGTACACCCTCAGCTGACAAAGGGAGGATTCCTCCTGCCTGGCTCTGCTCTCTGATGTCGATGCCGGATCACGGATGCGAGAAAATGCTTTCTGCACGGAAGTCCATAACTTGGCAAGTAATTTAACTTACTATATTTACCCCCCTAATATTTTGAAATTGTAGTCAGCTGCAAATGGGGATTTCTGCAAATTAATATTACTATTAATATTATTATTATTTTAAAGAAATACTGTTATTCAAGAAATATTTAAAATGTAACTTTTTTCGGGTGATGTTTTCACCATAATGCATTTTGTTCGTTTAATGTAAAGTTTTGTAAATATCTGTAAATAAATCTTGTATTTAATTGTTAACTAGTGTATAAGAGTTATTTTATTTAGAAAGAAAATGTGTTGACTTCTTGTTTTACATTTGTGAATAATTATTTTGAATTTATTGCTTACTTCATTTTATCTTCTAATAATAATGGATTAAATGCTATATTCTCATAAGGAAAGGTTCTTCAAAACAGATCACAACGCAAAAATCATTTCTATTTTCTTTTAAGAAAATTAATTAAAATTCCAACCTTTTCCCAGAGAAAACGATCACTGCTTTTTATTTAATAGCATAATCTTAATGGCATTATTATTATTTTCTATGTGTAATTGATAAAAAAGAATTAATTTAATGATTCTTTACTCATTTAATAAATTAAGTCTATTTTTTTCCAACATAGGATTGGAAAAATAAATGGTTGCCTTTGACCAGTTGTATTAATTATAAGTGTCATATTTAATACTTAAATAAAGATCTTGGAGTTATTATAGTTACTTATTTTTTTAAAAATAACCGATTATATATAGATTATGTTATGATTTATGTAAGATATTAAATTTAACAGTAAATGGTGTAAACATTATAATGATTTGTAAAATTAATTTTCTTAAAACAGATATTATAAACAAATTTCAGATATATCCCTATTGCACACTGACTCGGTAAAAATAAAGGAAGGTCTGGCACATGGCACTTTTAATGTTTGTTTGTTTATATTGTTTTTCAATGTTATGTACTGTAGTAGATGGTAAATGATTAGATATATATAAATATATAATAAATAAATAAATAAATGAAACATAGTAAAAGAGTCAATTGAATTGAGAATTTTGAGTGTAAGAAATGTTATCTATGTTTTGTTGAAATTCAAGCCAATTTTTGCTTTCTTTGTTTATCTCCGTGTCAAGCAAATTAAGATATATGAATAAAATATTTCTTAGTAAATGATAGATATGCATAGATATATATTAATGTTAAAAAAAGGTGAAATTACTCTTTTTGTTCGAATCTGATATATGATATTTTTGTTTTTATTTCTTCCTTTCTTTGCTAATATGGTATCAATATTTTATATATGTGTATATGTGTGTGTTTTTATATTTTCACTTTGCTACTGAAGTTGAATTAAAATTATAGTAGGAGTAGGTATTAAAGCAATGTCTAGGAAATAAACATAAAAAATGGGTCTAGACGATAGTTTAGAAGGGAATGCCAGAAAATAAACGTAAATATAAAAGGAAAAGTATTGATCTAAATACCTCCGGAATAAAAACGAGGAGGCAAAGACAGAAAATTAAAGATAAAAAAATAACGATCAAAATAACAATAATAAAATGGCAAAACCTAGCGTAGATACGCTATTAACTTTTATTCCTGTCTTTGACGGAAAAAAAGAATCGAACATAAATTTTTTTGTTAGTGAATTTAACAATTTAATGGAGGAAGTCGATTTGGATGACAAGTCAAAATTAGCTATCTTAAAAGCTAAATAGTAGGACAAGCCAGAGAAAAATTAGCTAACGATGAAAGTCTAAATACAGAGAAAGATTTCGCAAAGTTCAAAGAAAAATTAATTGATATCTTTAGCGCAAAGACGAATTTTTCTACCGCTCAAAATAATTTTTTTGCTCTGAGACAAAAACCCACACAATCCATTAAGGATTTTATTTATGAATTTAATGCAGCCGCAAAATTATACGCGGATAAAAGTGGTCAAAAAATTGAAAATTCAAAAAACAAATTATTCGAAACAATAAAATTTACTAGTTTCTTAGAATCCATGAGACCGGACTTAAGTCTGGACGTTCGTAGAATGGCACCAGCAAATTTCAATGACGCGTGTAAATTTGCAAAACAAATGGAAGAAGCCTACAATCAGGTGTCATTAAATGAAATCAACACGATTCAAAAATCATCCAATGATGAAAATTTCGATAAATTCCTAAAATTGAATATTGAAAGTGCAGAACAAATTAAAATTTTAACTTCCGAACTTAACAATTTAAAATTAAAATCAAAAGGGAATATCGAAAACAAAAACAACTGGTGCGAATACTGCAAAAGAAAATCCCATTCGATAGAAACATGTTGGTTCAAAAATTCAACTAAAAATTCACAGCATAGGAATGAAAATCCTAGCGGACAAAATTCCAAAAATAGATATTTTTATAACAATAAGTTTCAACAAAGACCGAATTTTTCTCCTAGATATACAAACCCCAATCAAAACATGCAATTTCAGAATTATACCATGCCCGGTGGGTACTACGGATTTTCCCCATATTTCCCCCCACCCCCAAATTATTTTTCTAATGCCAGTGCCACATAATCATCAGTTACAAAATTATGGCCAAACTGCTGAGACCAGTTATGATAATACCAGGAATAATTCACAAAGAAATCGTACTGATCATCAACAAAATGATAACAAAAATAACAAGGAATATCAAAATTCCAATCACAAACAAAGACGTGGTTCAAAAAAATAAATAGGGGACTTACCAATACACAAAAAAGCACCCGCGTAAGTCTCCTAGAAGCGGGTCTCCTGTTTTGAATAAAATTATCGCGAGCGTAAATAGTCCTGATTGTGACACCTTACCAATTATATTTTTGAAATAAAAGGTTTTAAAATAAACGCCCTATGTGATTCTGGTGCTGCGGTGAGCCTGCTTTCACCGACATTATTTAACAAATTAAAAGATTCTAACATTAAATTCCAATATTTGGCAAATCAGGTACAAATAAAAACTTTAACAAATTCCTCTATACACTTTAAAAAGTGCATAAAATTGACTTTTCGCCTGGAAGGCATATTTACAACTGGAACATTTTACGTAACTAACCAAGATTTCGGAAGAAATTACGAAATGCTTTTGGGTTATGATTATTTAAAAACCAAGAAAATAATATTAAATTTTGACGACAAAACTATGAAAATAAAAAACAAAAAAAATCACGCTACAATTTACTGAAAAGCATTTACAAGGTGTTTTAAATAATCTAATATTTTCCGAACAGACGGAGGAAAACGAGGCCCAAAGCGCAACGAATGAGAATAATAATACAGAAATTGATGTTAGTACAGTATCAAAAAAATCAAGGCAAAATAATCGTATTTATAATAAAAACTCTATGTGGGCAAGATTATCGAAACATGTGTATTTGAAACCGGGACAAGATAAAATAGTGCAGTTGCAGTGCTCAGATATTTTTAAAGAAAAAGACTTAATTTTACTAGACCCAACTGATGCACATGATAAAAGAATTACTTACGATTCTTCTATTCATGAGATTAATAAAACAAAGCAAATCAATATTATTCTTAGGAATGAGTCGGATAGAAAAATATTTCTGCTCCGAAACACGAAAATAGGAAAACTTAGTAAAAATTTCACCATAACAAAGGATATGGAGCCAAGCAATGTCGAGAAGGGCGCAATTTATGAAATCAATAATTTAAGTATCGCAGAAACTCGAAAACTTAGATAGGCTGTTTAAATTACGACGATTTTAAATTAGACCATTTAGAGGAAGCAATTAGAAAAAAAATAAGAGACTTACTTTTGGCTAATGCTCACGCATTTTCTAAGAGTTACAATACTTTGGGTCAATGCTCTCTAGTTGTTCCGAAATTTAATTTAGCGCACGAGTTCCCCATACAAGCTAAACCCTATAAAATGGCCCAAAACATCAAAGAATATGCTAAAACAGAAATAAAAAAATTGTTAGAAGCTAAAATAATACAAAAAAGTGACTCTCACTATGCTTTTCCTGTCATATTTGTAAAGAAAAAAAAATAATGATAACAAAGAAAATGTAACAGAAATTAAATATAGAATGGCAGTCGATTTTAGACTCTTAAACGAAATTCTAGAATCCTATCCTTATCCTATCCCTGATATAAAGGAAATTTTACAAACAATGGGTGGAAAAAAATATTATTGTGTTCAAGACTTACATTCTGCTTTTTTTCAAATTAATGTACGCCCAGAAGACAGTTATAAATTAGCTTTTATAACGGAAAATGGGAGATATTTATTTTTAAGACTACCTTTTGGTACTAAATTATCAACTCCGGTTTTCGGAGATTTAATGGACAAAGCATTGGGTCATTTCGACAAGCATCAAGTAGCATATTTCATCGACGATGTTTTGTTGGCAGCTTCGTCACTTGACGAGATGTTAAACCTATTGGACAGAATCCTAAAAACTTTCATAGAACATAATCTTACTATTGACCCAAGTAAGATGCAAATTTGTAAAAACGAAATTGAATTTCTTGGTTTCGCTTTAACGAAAATGGATATTCATTATCCAAACGAAATTTGGATAAAATACAAAGTTTAACAAGACCAAAAAATAAAAAAGGAGTAAAATCTTTATTGGGTTTAACGAATTATTTTAGATCTTTAGTCCATAATTATTCAAGTATAGTGGACCCCCTTATTGATTTAACAAAAGAAAAAGTAAAATTTAAATGGGACGAGGCAGCTGAGTCTGCTTTTCAACAGCCACAAAAAGCAATTATCCAAAACCCTACATTAAAACCTCCCGATTACAATAAAGATTTTTATCTCATAACTGACGGATCAAAAAAAGCAATTTCAAGCATTTTAGCCCAAAAAATTGATGAAAAAATGCGACCCATCGAATTTTTTGGAAGAAAATTAAAAGAGGCTGAAAAAAGATATCCCAGTTGGAAATTTGAGCTGCTAGCTGTGCATGACTCTGTTATGCATTTTAAACACATATTAGCGGGTAGAAAATTTCATATATTGACAGATGCAAAAGCCTTAACGCAAAGTTTAAAATTAGAAAAACAATCGGACATAGTCGTGAGATGGATAGAACACTTACAAGAATTTGATTTTTCTATAGAGCACATTGAACGGGACTCTAATCCTGCTGATTTTTTAGCCGAAATTTAAATAATATAACTACAACAACTGACATGCAGAATAATTTATTCTTAGTGAATATGGCAATTTCAGATACGAATGTAAAGGAACAGCAAGGTTTAGACGAAAATTTAAGTAAAATCATCACGAAAATTAAATCGGGTAAGCACAATAAAACAACAAAAAAATATGCACTTAATGCAGAAGAAATTTTAATATTAAAACCAAGTTCTGATAATAAAGAATTATTAATAGCACCCGATACGCTCAAAATAGCTATTTTAGAAGAAGCGCATAGACCACATTTTGGTTTCAAAAAAACGTATGACATAATAAAGGCTAGATTTTTTTGGCATGGGATGTACAGGGACACAAAAACATATTGCAATAATTGCGTTCCCTGCAACACTACCAAACCGCACCCTACTATTAAAACTCCTATCGAAAAGATAGTAAAAAATCATGAAGTGGGTGCCTATCTGCATTGCGATATTATAGGTAAATTACCAACATCTCTCAAAAAAAACAAATTTATACTATCTACTAGCGGCCTTCGCCCGCTACGCTGGTCGGTTTATCTAAAGAAATCTTGAAGAAGTAGTTAGATAAGGTTCAGACATACATTAAAAAAAAAAAGCAAGTCGATCATTCAAAAAACGTTGGGAAATATCAAATATTTACTGTAATTTTTTAAGAAAAACAAAGTTTCGAAAAAAAAAATTAAATCGAAAAAAAATTACACTGACATATTAATGCAAGGAAATTTTCCCAGAGAGAAAATTCGCCTTGAATACAATATTTCAAATTCTTTTAATTGCTTATAGGCGTTAATGCCAACATAGTGAAAAAAAATTCCATGCTGGGAATCGAACCCGGGCCATCAGTATGGCGCACTGACGTTCTACCGACTAAACCACATGGAACGACAGCCAGCTTGAAACTTTCTCATACTTAAGTAGACTGGCGAAAACATAACGATAGCGCGTTTTAAAATCGCACAGTGACATCTATTGGATTTTATATGTACTAAAAAACGTTATGTACTAAAAAACGTGAGCAGCGCACCTAATAGTTTCTTTTGTTTCTTTTTGTTACTTTTTTGTCTGTTGTCCGATTTTGATGAAACAAAGCCTATACACTGCCCGGGAGTGTGCATTCTTCATTAGTGAAAACCGCATAAAAATCCATTCAGTAGTTACGAAGATAACCTCGAACAAACAGACAGACAGACAGACAGACAGACAGACAAAAAATTCAAAAATTTTTTTTTTTGTGTTTCATTGGTTTTCTTTTATCGCCCTGACTCCATTTTTGTCAATTATCTTCAATGTACAGACACACCGGGTCCTACTGTTTTATTATATGTATAGATTATTGATTCAACTTCAAGGTATTTGGAAGCGGTACCACTCAGAAATGTAGAATCTCAGTCAATCCTAAATGTTTTGAACAAGTATTTCAGCGCCTATGGAATGTGTCGCCATATACAGGTAGACAATGCTGGATATTTTAGATCAGATTTATTCAAAAATTATATGAAAGCTTTGAACATAGAAATAAATTTCTCCAGCGCTCGTAGGCCTAATGCAAATGGCATGATAGAGGTCTCAAATAGGACGTTAAAAAACTCAATAGTGGCTATGAGCAAAAATATACTTGAATGGGACACACAACTGGATTTTTTAAAACTAGGACTTCCCTCAGAGGGATTAGTCTGAGCGATATTGATGAGAACATATATTTAATAATAATTTGCAAAAAGAGAAAAAAAGAAAAGTACCATATTTAAAAAAAAAGTAATTTAACAAATAATAATAAAAAAAAACAATAACATCATTTTTAAGATGATCAAAACTTAGCTTACGTAATAGCAGAGTTATATTAATCTGCCTGAACATTTACAGACACTTTAATATTCCTGAGTCAATCATAAAAAAATATTAAATGAAATTTCGGTTTAACAATTTTCAGTACTGTAATTTTTTAAATTTCTAAACATTGCACATTTTCAATTTTTAAACCGTTGTATAAAGAAAAAAATTTACTTTTAAATGCAATTTGTTTGAGACTTGTATCTCAATTTGTTATTAAGTTATTAATTTTTTGTTAGTTTTTAATACATTTTTTGTCATTGTGGCAACAGAAATATTTCATTTCTAGACAATAAGCATCGACCCTTTAGAAAACGAATGAAATAAAAAGCAGAAGTACTCCATTTTTGGACATTATACATAGATAGATAAGAAAACGAATAAAACGAAATAAGTTGCGGAATTCAACCAGTAAAAACATTCAGATTTACTTCAGATTTCCCAATTCTCTTCCGAGAACAACTATTTTCCAAATAGTTATTAAAAAAATGAGATGTTATTTTTAATTGATTATATAGTGCTACAAATTCAAATGTGAAAAATGAGCAAAGTAAATGGTAGAAATACAAACTATTATATAAAAAATGGGTACTACTTTGTTATCCCGTCGACCAATTTCGCCAAATTATACAAATCGCCAAACTCTTAACGCCAAATTAAACATATTGACATAATTTTCATTTTAAATAACGAAAAAACAAATAATTAGTGGAATATTAATAAAAATACAAATAAAAAGTCGAAATAAAATTGCTTAATTGAGTTTTAAACACGTGTATCTTATTTAATGTCACCGAATGCGACATTCATGATCATCCATACTTGGCATTTAATCTTATAATTTGGCGATCAATTTTTGGTCGACGGGATAACCCAGTAGTACCAAAAAATTCCTATTCTCGGTTAAAAAATGGGAAAGCAAAGTATGTAAATCAGCCATGCACGGGTATAAAATTGGAAGTACGCCTAAAAAACAGTTACATTTCAAAGCACATGCCGAAATTGAAAACACAGCCTAGTGGACACTAAATAAGGTTTACCAATTTCATAAAAATCAGAGTATATTTACGGATTTTAGAGTGTAGACAGACAAACCGAATGCATAAACGCCTTTCAACTTTGTTGGAAAATGAAAAAAAAAGCAACCGATTCATTTAATTCAAAAAAATAATAGATAAATAAATAAAATTTCACCAAAAAAGCCAGAACAAGATTTAGAACTCTTCCACATAATTGGCGTCGAAATATCGTTATTTTGCATGACATGGTAACCCGGCAATTGTTTTTTTCTATATTAATTTAATCTGTATTTAATCGTGTTTTTATTTATTGTTACTTCCTTTTTAATATGACAGAAAATAATTCAAAATTGATTTTCGCCAACTTTGCGCCAAACCAAATACGGTACTATTTAGTTATCCCGTCGACCAATTCCGCCAAATAATACAAATCGCCAAACTAATAGACATCATATACATGTTGACTAATTTTTTATTTTAAATAAAATAAGAGCAATTAAATTAGTAAAACATTAATAAAAAGTCGAAATAAAAATCACTATGTTTTAAGCATGCGTATCGTGTTTAATGTCATTGAATGCTGAATGGGAAACAAGGTCATCTATTGTGGGAATTTAATCTTATAACTTGGCAATATTTTTTTGGTCGACGGCATAACCAAGTAGTACCCCAAATACGAATATGATTTTCTCTCCTATTTTTATGGTACTTTTCCATTAATACCTTCACTTCGGCGTTTTTAAATCTTGGTCCAATTTGGGTTTCAGAAAGTCAGATTTCATATCTGAACGTTTATGCTTATTTTTACACATAAATATGGCATAGATGTCTTATACGCACCAAGTTGGCGCGAATTTTTCTATCGCCAAATTGGTGAAAACTGATTGTGAATATTGCTGCAAGTGTTAATATTTTCGATTCATTGTGATATGTATATTTTTTTATTATATTTTTTTGTTATGTTTATAATTTATAACTTTTATTTAATGCTTCAATTATTGTTTCTTTTTTTATATTACTTGATTATACTGCCGAGCAAAAAAGTATCGCCAAACTATAAGATTAAATACTAATAATGGATGATCGGAAATCTCTTATTCAACCGCATTAAACACGATACATGTGTTTAAATCTTTCAGGGGCTTCATTTCTGCTCCAAAAATGGTCAAATAATTAATTCCCACCGATATTTACGAACAAATTTAATTGAAAATAATCAAAACTGTTTCGTCGCGTATGTTATCAGATCAAAATTTTACTAATGCCAGTTGGCAATTTAAGCATTAAAATTAAGCGTTTGTAGACTGCAAATGGCGCCCCTCAAGAGCTTAAAACGTCATCAAGGGATTTTTAATCCCACTTTTTAGTTGTATTTTTATAAATGTTTTATTAATTTATTTCTTCTTTCATCATTTAAAATTAAGAAAATATATCAAAATTAATAATATATCAATATAATAATATATACAATAATATATCAATATAATATATATGTGTAATTTGGCTATTAGTTAGCGATTCGTATAATTTGGCGAAATCGGTTGACAATTTAACCAAATAATACAAAAAAAAAAAAAAAAATTAAGTGATCGATGTGAACAAAATAACAATATATAATCTATTAATAAAACTAACATCTAAAGCACCCATATCAAACTCGTATTTTATTTAAAAAAGAAAGAATTGTTTCCAATTTGTTTCTTAAGTTTAAATATGTTATATTGCACTTAAATGAAAATTGTTTGCATATTTTCCTTGCTCCATGTGCTTGAATTCGAAAATCTAATGAAAACATCCGGCTTGTGAAAATGACGTGCATTAAATTTTCGTAACGAATGTAGCCAAATTGTATGTTTTTATCAGTTTTTTTAAATATAATTTTTAAACTATTTGGAACTTATTTTTCGCAATAAGTGTATTCAGTAGATTGCTTTCATAAGTACCTTCTGGTACAACCAGAATCAAAATCCGCCAGGTATTTTTTGAAATTTGCTTGACGAAAGAATTTTTTTATCACTTTTAATATCGTTACATACCATGTGCTTGTGCATTAGCCTTCTCTTCGCTTGGATAACAATTTACTCCATGTACTCTGATTCGGTTTTCTACGAAAATATCCAGCCGGTGAAAAATGACGAATACCAATTTCTGTGACGTATGCAAATAAATTGTGCTTTTTTATCAGTTTTTTTAATATAACTTTTAAACTATTTGGAACTAATTTTTCGTAGGTGGTGCATTCACCAGATTACCTTCATAGGTACCTATTGGTGCAAACAGAATCAAAATCCGACAAGTACTTTTTGAGATTTGCTTGACGAAAGAATTTTTTTGACTTTTAATATCGTTACGTATCTCTGAGTATAAAGACTTCGCTTCGCTCAGACAATTAGCATACAACAGCTCGATTCATAGAGCAACGGGTTTTTCGCCATCCATGATATTCTTTGCGAGAGAAATTAGAAATCCATTTTCAATTCATCTACCGACGAATGACATTTGTACTCAAACTTATGTAAAAAACAGACTTCAACACATACAAGAAGTGAAGTTACAAGCTCTCTTAAATCAAGAGAGAATTATGAAAGAATATGTCGATGAAGAAGCATTAAATAAAAAAAGAATATTGCCCAGTTAAACTGATGGCATTGAGCTCACAGGCTACGCATACTAATTGTACATTACAGCCTTGTATTTTCGCTAATTCCGTTCGAAAAAAAAATTAAGAAGGGGAAACAGCTCTCCCCTTTCTCCTTTTTTATACTTTATCATTGA
The DNA here is from genome assembly GCA_964019185.1 of Maratus speculifer. NCBI lineage: Eukaryota > Metazoa > Arthropoda > Arachnida > Araneae > Salticidae > Maratus > Maratus speculifer. The sequence goes on along the minus strand of OZ025291.1, from coordinate 59,664,869 downwards.
ACCTCCTAAACTATCAAGGACATGCTTTATCATATAAAAAATCTATATCCAAAATTCAGAACAAATCGGATAATTCTTAATAAAAACACATTTAGCATTTATATAATTTAAGAGGAGTTATTCCCATCTTTTATACTTAACCATTAAACTTCCAAAACTATTCAGAGATTTGTACGAAATCTGACAATTCTGCTTGAAAAATCCATTTATACAAGTTAAGGGGAGGGGCATGAGCCCCCCGTTCCCCCTGTTTATACTTATTCAATGAAAACCTAATAACAGTCACGGAATCGCCTCATCAGAATGATCCTATATCTAAATTTTGAACGAAAACTGTTAATTCTGCATGAAAATCCCGTTTATATCAATTAAGGGGAGGGGCATGAGCCCCCCGTTCCCCCTGTTTATACTTATTCAATGATCACCTAATAACAGCCACGGTATCGCCTCATCAGAATGATCCTATATCTAAAATTTGAACGAAAACTGTTAATTCTGCATGAAAATCCCGTTTATATCAATTAAGGGGAGGGGCATGAGCCCCCGTTCCCCCTGTTTATACTTATTCAATGAACACCTAATAACAGTCACGGAATCGCCTCATCAGAATGATCCTATATCTAAATTTTGAACGAAAACTGTTAATTCTGCATGAAAATCCCGTTTATATCAATTAAGGGGAGGGGCATGAGCCCCCCGTTCCCCCTCTTATACATATCGAATGAACTCCAAAAACTAATCAGGGAAGCGCCTTATCAGGATATACCTATATACAAAATTTCATGTGGATCGGACATTTTTATCATGAGTTATCGCGTTACGCACGAACGAACGTACGAACGTACATACAGAACGGAGGGGTACATAAGCTCTCAGGCTATGATAGCCTGTGAGCTAAAAAAGGTAAAAACATTATAAATAGGACAAACATGCTATTTAAAAGTCGCTGGGAACCCGGGAGCTCTTCAAAAAAATTTGAAGGGCCTTTCGAAGTTATTAAAAGAGTACGGAACAGTAATTATTACTTGAGGGATTTAACGAATTCACAGAGAAACTTGATAAAGCGACACATAGACAAACTGTTCAGTCCGACGACAGTAGAATATGAAAACTGTCAGCGAACGAACTCTGACGAGGCTCAGTCAGCTTAAGAGAGTTTTTTCGGTCAATATATATTAGTGCTCGCGATAGGATACGTATAGCAGCTATACGTTTAACAGGGGCGTAGCTTGAAATTTTTATTGGGGGGGGAGACCAAAATTTGGCGCCTTTTAATGTTTTGCCGCCCTTGAATTATTCGTAAACTTTTTAGGAGAGGGGGGGGGTAGTTATGCTACTTTTTATCTTTAGTTACTTATTCACGGTAATGACATCTATTTAGGTGATGTAAGTGATGCAGCCATGGTTGGATTTAGATTTTAAGAGTGCTTGCCACTGTGCGGGTAAAATATCTCTCCCAGCTCTTGTTTTTTCAAAGCTAAAAAGGCAATGTGGAATGTTTATAGAGAAATCGAATACTTATGAATATTTATGATTTAAATAAATAAACAGGCGCGGATCCACGGGGGGGGGCGATCGCCCCGATCGCCCCCCCCCCCCAAACCAGTGTTGAATTCAGACTTTTTCCCGGAAGGGATTTCTGCGACTTCGTCGGAGACAGTCTTTTGTTCCGGAAAAAACGCGAATTTTATTAAAATGTCGCTAAAAAGCGCTAATTTTGTCAAAGTGTAGCGGAAAAAGAGCGAATTTTACCAAAGATCGCGAAAAAAGCATGAATTTTGTCGAATGTTGCGCAAAAAAAAAAAAAAAAAAAGAATTTTGACAAAGGATTGCTAAAAAACGCGAATTTTGACACAAGATCGCTGATAGCGCGAGTTTTGTCAAAGTGTCGAGGAAAAAGCTCGAATTTCGTGAAAAGGTCGAAGAAAAGCACGAATTTTGTCAAATGTTTGCAAAAAAACGTTAATTCAAAGTATCGCAGAAAAAGAGCAAATTTCGCCAAAATGTCGTGGAAAAAGCGCTAATTTTGTCAAAGGGTTGGAAAAAAGGAAGGCAAAGTATAGCGGAAAAAGTGCTAATTTTGACATAGGATAGCTGAAAAAGCGCAAACTTCGACATAGGATTGCTGAAAAAGAGCTATTTTTGGCAAAGTACCGCGAAAAAGCGCGAATTTCACCATATGGTGGCAGAAAAAATGCGAATTTCAACAGAAATTCGCGTAAAAAACGCACTCTTTGACATAGGATCGCTGAAAAAGCACTAATTTTGTCAAAGTATCGTGAAAAAGCGCGAATTTCGTCAAATGATCACTGAAGAAGCGTGAATTTCATGACAGGGTCGCGGAAAAACATGAATTTCGACAGTGGATCGCGTAAAAAACGCGAAATTTGACATAGGATCGCTGAAAAAGCGCGATTTTTGTCAAAGTGTTGCGCAAAAAGTTTGAATTTCGTCAAAAGGTCGAGGAAAAAGCGCTACTTTTTCAAAGGCTTGCAAAAAGGGAAGGCAAAGGAACTCGGAAAAAGTGCGAATTTCGACATAGGATCACTAAAAAACCGTGAACTTCGACATAGGATTGCTGAAAAAGCGCTAATTTTGTTAAAGTATCGCGAAAAAGCGTGAATTTCGTCAAATGATCACGGAAAAAGCGCGAATTTCGTCAAAGGGTTGAGAAAAAACGCGAATTCTGACGTAGAATCGCTGAAAAGCACGTATTTCGACAAAGGATTGCTGGAAAAGCGCGATTTTTGTCAAAGGGCTGCAAAAGAAGCGGTAATTTTGTCAAAGCATCCCGAAAAAAGAGCGAATTTCATCAAACGATAGCGAAAAAAGCAGGGATTTCGTCAAACGAAAATCTCGGAATCGCCCCTCCCAAAACGATTCTCTGGATCCGCCCCTGTAAATAAAACATACAACAAATCACTGAATGTGTAATTTGGATTAAGCATTTATGTCATACTCATTTCCTATTCCATCAATATATATATTTTTAAGATATTTTTTTGCAATTAAATTTAATATAACACAAGTAAGAAAAAATACAATTTAAAATGAATATATAATAATATTACAAAATGCTAATTGTCGCAGATTGTTTTAATTTTTCTATTTTTTAAAGCATTCCATTTCGTCACAGCTGAGGTTAGGTCCATTGTTTCTGCCAATGATTTTTCACATTTTAGTATCTGTTAGGATGTGTAAATATTTTCAGGCAAATTTAATTAAATATCAATCTATTCAAAAAAAAAAGCAATTTTAATTCTCTGAAATTTTATTAATAAATCAAATAAATTTAATATTTTTCAGTTTAAACAGCGGAGCTCTCCGTCATAACATAATTGGAACAAACTAAAAATTTTTTTTTCTAAATTATTTTATTATTAACTATTAACTCCTAAAACTATATTAATCGATTTTATTTTCAAATATAAATCATTTTTACATTATTACCCAATTCTTTAAACCGTTAGTTTGCAATTTATGCATTTTTAAATTTTGGCGCGATCACTTATTTTTATTATCAAAAACTGGCTTTTTCTCAATTTCAAGTTCGCCATTTACAAACCTGCCCCTTCGCGTCCCTTCATTGATGATTCATCGTGATCGAGATTGTTCCAGAGGCTTCCAGTGCCTTCCATTCTAACACCTCCCACGTAAAATTAGGGGAATCCCCTGATAGAAGCTTCGAGAAAGCGCCTTTGATTGGTTGGGAGTGGCGTCAGTGACCAGCACTGAAATTTTTCGCGGGCGATTCGGAGAGATTCGAAAAAATTATCCAAGCGAGCAGGACGTAAAAGAAGATTGGGGATTTTTCTCCCCGCTGGACCTTCGGGTCCAGCGTCGGCGAAAATGTTTTTTTTCAAATTTGGCAGAGGTTCCAGTTATTTCAAGAGATGATTTTAGATATTTTCACAGGATGATCGTCTTTACAGTTTTGCATAACAAGATTTGATTTTTTATTATCTTCGCTTCAAATATTAAGTAAAAGTATCTCCAGCCTAGCTCATAAATTTCCTTATACTAAGATAATAGTGATTCTCCCGTCATCCGAGCTAACTACTTCGGTTTGATCAATTTGCTGACAACTCCAGAGTCTTGGAAATTTCTAGCGGACATCGTGTGAACCTTCGTGAATGAAATATACCTATTTAAATGCAGGCAATCGATACAATGGATCAACGCCAGACGTTGTCCACCTCCAAGGCCTGATATCACTGGATTTCAACACAAGTCTCACCGGTGTAGCGAGGATCAACTGAACCCCGGCCAACATCATTTATTACTGTCAACACAGTGGAGGTGATTATAAAGTATCAAACAAAATGAACTGATGCGAACTGTAAATCGAACATTCAACTAGATATATCTTACAAAAATTTTAGTTTTTCTGTAAAGGAATGCATGGCCATGTTCTCCACAATTTATTATCTTGCCAATCTTAAATAAAAGCTGTAATTTGTAAGTAGAAAAATAGTGTCTTCCTTGTGAATGCTGTTTGGGTGAGTGTTTTATTTTTCTTTTCCTTTTATTTTAGGTAACATTTAACAGCTTGTTGAAGTAGTTGAATTAATTTTACTTGCGGCACAACGCTTAATTTATGTACTTCCACTTTTCGACACGCGCTGCTATCTGTATTTGAGGAGTCTGCTTCCGGGAGATATACTATTTGAGCTGACTTGTCTGTTTTGATGAGTCCAGCTGCCGGGATATCGCTTGGATCGGGTTCCCCAAATACAACCACATAGCAGTATCATTAAATTATTCAACCGTTCATCTGTCATTGTTGTCCGTAAGGAATGTTTAATGAGCTTAAGTTGACTGAAAGAACGTTCATTTGAACCAGCTGTTATTATAAATTTTATTATGCGAAAATTTTCTTTGAGTACTGAACGTAATTTTTTAGATTCCTCAATAACTTCATTTAATGTATTGGAGGTTCTACATCGGTCAAATAAAATTTCCATTTCAGCCTGTAAGGTACATTTATCTGGTTTTAAAACAGATGGAGGCATCATGAAAATCAGAGCTTCGACATTAGAAATTTGTTTTTGAGAGTGGAAAGTTAAAAATATCGAATATGGGTGTGGCGGAATCAACAACTGCTGTTATATTACACTTTAATTGCATAATTAAAGTATCCAAAACGCATTTGAATTCTTTTCGGTAAAATGTATGTATTAATAATGTAAAAGTTTCAAAAATCCCCATTTATCAAAAAATAGCGATCTGTTTAGGAAATAAATAATAAAAACCATTAAAACTTAAGACACAGATGTTATATACGCACCACATTGGCGCAATTTTTTTTCTAAAGCCAGTTTGGAAAAAAATTCGTTTTTAAATATCAGCTACATACATATTTTTTATTATTTTCAATTATTTTAAAAAGGAAATGCTAATAAACTACAAAAGTTTAAATAATAATTTTTAAGCAAAATAATTTATATCGATTTATAAAAGAAAATGTAAAGTAAATAAACAGTTTATTAATAAATAAACAACAATGGCCAGGTTACCATATGAGGAAAAAAATCGCCATTTTGTTGCACTCACGCAAATGTGGTGCGTATGTGACATCTGTGCCAAAATTAAATTTAACGGAAAACTGAGAATGCTATTCGATTTTTTCCACTAATAATAGAAATGATAATAAATGAACTCACAACTGCGTCAGAAATATAAACATTGTACTTTAAGAACATGCTCAACTAAAGGTAAATATGTATATTTTTTACCTTCCACTGCATCATTATTTTTCATCCACTTTTTCATAAATTTCCATCCTTTATCCGCTTTATAACTCCTTTTTCTGTTTTATTGTCTGTAGTAAGATCCTGGCTTTTTGTTTTTATGTTTTATTTCAGTCAGATCACTCATGACTGAATTTCTACTCTCTGGACGGCTACGAAAGACAGCTTTTTATTTTTATTTTAAAAATTGAACGAAATAAATCTCTAGTTTTAAAAAGTCGCGCAATCAGCTTCAGTATGACAATCTGACAATACAGGATGCTGGAAAACCAAGATGTGTGTAGGTGACGCCCTGAAATTATCTAACCTACACACGGAAGGGCATAAGAAGGGAGTTAAAACAGTCTAAAGGTCAGATGACCCTCTCGAGGACCACCAACCTTGGATTGGAGGGGAGAGCTTTTCTCCGAAAGATCAAGTTACATGTAGTGATCGAACAATGCCCATTTCCGGAATGTGTTCTTGTTTTCGCACTAGGGATAGCGCCTGGTAGTAATCTTAAAATGTCTCAAATGTAATGGATCTCCTATATATTTTTTGAAACCATAATTTATTTTCTTATAAATTTACTGTAATATTAGTTCCAAATCATGTTTCTGTTATCTGATTTTTTTTCTGTGTAAATAAGAATGTCACATTAATAACAAAAATTTTAGGTGCCTAACGGCGCCCTTAAACATTCCATCGCCCCCTTTTTGAAACCCCTTATTTTAGGTGCCTGACTGCGCCCCTAAACCTACTGAGGGGCCCTACTACTAAAGCATATTATATAAACATTCCATCGCGCCCTTTTTGAAACCCCTTATTTTAGGTGCCTGACTGCGCCCCTAACCTACTGAGGCGCCCTACTACTAAAACATATTATACAATCATTCAAACGCACTACAGTCGCTTCCACGCTTATTTTCCCTTTCTATCTATTTCTAAGAGTGACCAACAACTACTATAAGAAAAAAATAACTGTATCAGTGCCGAAACTAGCCTTTTTTGCGCCCGGGGCAAACATGGATTTTGGCGACCCCCCCCCCCACCCCTCACATATATGCATTCTTAATAACTAACACACCAAAGAAAATCTTAATTTGGCGCCCTCTTCACCTTCTGTTCTGTTGGCGCCCGGGGCACGTGCCCCCTCTGCCTCCCTAACCTACTGAGGCGCCCTACAACTAAAACATATTATACAATCATTCAAACGCACTACAGTCGCTTCCACGCTTATTTTCCCTTTCTATCTATGTCTAAGAGTGACCAACAACTACTATAAGAAAAAAATAACTGTATCAGTGCCGAAACTAGCCTTTTTTGCGCCCGGGGCAAACATGGATTTTGGCGACTCCCCCCCCCCCACCCCTCACATATATGCATTCTTAATAACTAACACACCAAAGAAAATCTCAATTTGGCACCCTTTTCACCTTCTGTTCTGTTGGCGCCCGGGGTACGTGCCCCCTCTGCCTCCGTCTAGTTTCGGCTCTAAAGTGTATATCTATCCCGGAATAGATTACAAGTCTGTTTTCGAAATTTTTATTTCAGATGCAAAAATTTTCTTCGGGATAGGAGTGGGAGATAAATGTAGTAACAAGTCTAAAATTAAATGCCTTATTTATGTTTTGTAAGTGAAAAAAAACTAGTGCTCTCGATTATACGTTTATACGCGTATACGTATAATACGTATTATACGAAATACGGATCAACTATACGTATAATACGGCATCGGCGGTTATACGTATTGCGCAAAACAACATATACGGTACATCGTATATACGGATCTTATCCAAGCGGTTAAACGTATAAACGTTTAAACGTTTTTCATTCAAGATATGAAATTTCATGTTTCAATGCTTTTCTGCGGATTACAGACATTGTGAAATATCCGGTAGAGTATCCCCATCGCGATTCTCTGTTTAAAAAACTACGATGCGTTTATTTAACTACTACTTGTTATGCAGGTACCTAAAAAATCTGAATACGTTTCTCAGTTTAAATTTTGGTTTCTTTCCCAAAAAACTAAGTTATTTATTATAAATTGTCTTACATTAGTTGTGGATAGAATCAAACTAATCTTTGGAAGAGCTGTGGCTCAGTACTTAGTTTTTTTATATTTTCTTGTAACTTAACAAGAAGAAAGTAATGGATTCGAGAAATCTTTCGACTGGTTTACACTTTTTAAGGGTAAGATAGTCCGAAAAATATGTTTTTACAAAATATCTGTCTGTGACTTTGTCTATATGTGGCATGAATTTTGTTCCACCAGTTGCACAGAATGAGTTTTCAGCAATATCATCATCACATAGGAGGCAGTAGGCTCTGTCATTCTTTTTCTCAGCGTACCGCCACACCCAGCTTTTTCTATTCATTTCTAATTGTAATCTAAGCAGAACTGCGTCTATAAATGCTCGTTCTTCTACACTACTAGATACTTATACTAAGTGTCTGCGTCACGTGACACAATGGTTTTATTTTTCACCATATGTAAATTGTCTTACCGCGGAGGAATTTTAAAATAATTTACATATTTGGTAATTTTTATTAGTTTCTTTTTTAAATAATTTAATTATTTTGTCCTCCCAGAATATTTTATGACTTATTTAATGAAAATTAGAAGAAACATAATTAAACATTGAGTATGTTTAGAGTACTTACCGGTCACTTACCGAAGTGACCAATGTTATCAACCGATTGTAGGATAGTATGAAATGAAAATCAAGGCGAATTGTGACGTCAGCTACAATTCAACAGGATAGTTTTCATTGGTGCCACATTTCGGTTTTGTACTGCCCTACAATCGATAGGTAACATGGGTCACTTCGGTAAATTGCACTGAACATGTACGTTGATTAAAATATTTATAAAGGGAAATACCAAGATCTTGGTTGGAATCCAGATAGTAGATATTTCACTGTTAGTGAAGCGAGATTAGCCAATCAGGAGTCTGATCTTTTGTGAGCTTTTTGCAAACTGTTTTAAAAAATATACGCTTTTCATTGCTTGATCTCGTATGTATAAGACATACTATCAGGGCCGTAGCTAGAAGTGAACCATAGGGGGGGGGGGGGGGTCGAGAGAATGTAGGGGGGGGGCTCATAATTTTTTTCTCTTTCTGATGCAGAAAGATAAAATAATAACTATTCACATTGTAGGTATTATGTTTCTAATTAAACTGTTGTACTAACTTCATTTTATGCTAAGAAAAGTATAGGATGATGAAAATTTTGATTGTATAACTGGTGCAAAATGAAACATCATGTTAACTTCATATATGTACATATAACATAAGGGAGTGTTGAAACACTTATTTTAGATACAATTTGGTAACTCTGCAAAACTGTGAAAGGGTCTCAAAACTAAATTAGATTTTTGAACAGAATTTCATTTGAATTTTTGGAACAGAAATTAATTGAGTGACCTTGGAATCTTTTCCAGGGGGGGGGGGGGCTCAAAATATTCTAGGGGGGGCTGAGCCGCCCATAGCGCCCCCTTAGCTACGGGCCTGCATACTATGTGGATTTCTGTCGTAACGCTACCGATTTCCAAATTATGCTCCATTCAGCGACATAAGACTGGTGAAGTCCGCTATTTAAATTAGATACGATACGGCGAATATACGTATACATTAAATATACGTATTCTTAAATATACGTTTAGTTGATACGCCTTATACGTATCCGGATACGTTTAAACGTATATTCGAAAGTATCCGTATAGCAGAAAAACGTATTATACGGATATACGTATATCGTTTAATCGTATACCTGCTATACGTATCCTATCGCGAGCACTAAAAAAAACTTACTTTGTAATTTTACATTTAAAATTAAGTTATTTTATAATTACTTTTAACCACTAACAAAGTCTTTTTTACGGGCGCCTAGCGGCGTCCTTAAACCTTCTTTGGCGCCCTATTGCATGAACATATTGGGGGGGGAGGCTCCCCCCCCTCCCCCCCCTAAAGCTACGTCCCTGACGTTTAAACGATATACGTATATCCGTATAATACGTTTTTCTGCTATACGGATACTTTAAAATATACGTTTAAACGTATCCGGATACGTATCAGTTAAACGTATATTTTAGAATACGTATATTTAATCTATACGTATATTCCACGTATCGTATCTAATTTAAATATTGAACTTCATCAGTCTTATGTTACTGAATAAAGAATAATTTGGAAATCGGTGGCGCTACGACAGGAATCCGTATAGTATGTCTTATATATACAAGATCAAGCAATGAAAAGCGTAATATTTTTTAAAACAGTTTGCAAAAATTTCACAAAATATCATACTCCTGATTGGCCAATCTCGTTTCATTAACAGTGAAATATCTATTTTCAAAATAGCGAGTTATTACCGTGAATTGCAAAAGTATTTTGCAACATTGTACTATGAATTTATTTAGATTTTTTTATTCATCTCAAGGTAATGAGCTCAGATCCCCGTTATTTTACATTTTGTGTTGGTAATGTATACAAATTGTATCCATTGTAAATAACCAGCAAAATTAAACACTTTTTGAGGAAAGAATGAGAGTATAAATGTTTCAGATTTATTGTGAATTCTTGTTAAATTTAATTTTTTCTTTTTAATTATTTAAAAATTCTTTATTCACTTATTGTTTTACACTCTAGATTGCACCCGAGCGTAAATGCTATTCTTTTCATGGAGCTAATATTCTCCAACTCTGTTAATTTATAATAAAATTTCATTTTTTTAATCTTGACATTCTCACCAAAACATACATAGAATCACTTTATATCAAGCATTAACTAAATCTGTAGTTTGATGAAAATCCGTGCCTTAATTCTAGAGATAGAGCTATTGCAGAAATCGTAAATAAAATACAGCAAAGTAGAGCCACCTGCTGAACGAATTACATACAAAACTAGTCAGCAACAATTTCTACCAAGAACTACTTGAATATATAAGGGAGACTGGGATGCATGTGAACAGTTCACATAAACATAGCTTTTTGTCATAACTGGGTTAATTTCTATAAGCAAAACTACTCTATATAGTAAACAGAACTATTTTTTAAAAATTAACTTTACAGTTCTTCTTACTTTTCTTAATAGTTTATTGAATTTAAAAAAAAAAAAAAAAAAATGTTCATATGTGCCCTAACGAAAGAGCAGTTGTAAACACATAAGGAAAACATGTGAACACAAGGAAAAAATTGTTTTGACATGTTTTTATTATCTTTTTCATATGTTACCTTAATCATTAGTTGCATTATTTATTAAATTCACCATAAAGAAAAATGTATGTATATTTATTTAGTTTCTGAGTTATATGTTTAAGCAAAATATTATAAAATAAAAATAAGTAGATTTGGGGGGGGGGGGGGGGCTTAGATAATTGATAAAATATTGTTGCAATATAACAAAAAAAAAAAATAAAAAAGTAAACTTTTGAAAATAATTAAAGAACTTAAATTTTGCTTAGGGATTTTTGTTTGAGGGAGATTTTAGGGAGGGGGCATTTGGATAATATTTATAGGAAAACTACCAAAAGGCGAAAGATTCTCATTCCTATATTTGCCTTATTTTCCTCTAAATTAAGGATAAAAAATTGTTTTACATTTATAAGCTTCCTCCAAATTTAATTTCTTTTGCTTTTAAAAGAAAAGGGGGAGTCAATAATGGATATTTCACGGTAGTTATAAGTTTTAAAATTTTATTTTCTCAATATATATATCTATTTTCAAAACACCAAATAAAATAGCTGTTTTAGAAATGGAAGTAAAATAATACTACAAGTTTGCAACAAATGAAACAGAAAAATTTGCAAAGTTGTTAAACGTAATATTTTTTGCATTAATGATGCATAAAAAATAGTATTGAAAACTGTTAAATAAAATAATGTATAGCATTTATTGCAATTTAGAAAACATGAAATTTATTTAAATTGCAATTGAACGTAAAGAGCTTGTTGCTTTTTATGTATTTGCTGACAGTTGTGTTTGTAGAAGTTTCTATTACACAAAATCAACTTTATATGATAAAAAGTCTTCTATTTCTATAAAAATACAGATAATGGAGCTGGCATTATTTTCACGAAGTTAACTAAAAGGAATAGAATCACCGAATGTTTATTGGGCAATTTAATGACATGTTCAGATCTGCCCCAACTAGACTCTTCATAAGTGTCCCACATTCCCACAAGAGTTAAAATGACAAATCATTAGCATTCCTCAATTTAAAAAGAAAATTCATAAATATTTATTAGTATCCATAGTATATGTTAAATAAAGAAAAAAAGAATAAATAAAGAAAATTATTCTTTTATCAAGCTGGAGATTTACTTTTAAGTACAGTAAGCAGTATTTTGGCTCCTGGGGACAAACAAAATGTCGAAGAGTTTTAAAAAAAATTTCCATATGTCTATAGATGCTCCCATCTTTGATAATTTTTTGAAATAAAAAAACATATAATAACTAGTGAAAAATGGCAATGTAATAATATGCCCCTAGTCTCCACCATATATGTTACTTAATTCTGTGTATTAGGTCTTGAGATAGAAAACCCACAAAATCCATGTCACATACAGACAGACAAAGTTACAGACTCATAAACTGACAGGCAGATATTTTATAAAAAGATGTTTTTCGGACTCTCTTACCCAAAACGTGTAAACCCGTCGAAAGTATTCCCGAATAAAATACTTTCTTCTTCTAAAGATACAAAAAAATATAAAAAACTAAGTACTGCGTCGCAGATTTTTCCAAAGATTAGTTTGATTTTACTCACAACTAATGTAAGCCATTTTATAATAAATAACTTAGTTTTTTGAAAAAAAAAAACCAAAATCTAAACTGAGGAAGTATTCAGATTTTTTTAAGTACCTGCATAACAAGTAGTAGTTAAGTAAACACATCGTAGTTCTTTGAACAAAGAATCGCGATGGGGTTACTCTACCCACCGGATATTTCTCAATGTCTCTAATCCGCAAACAACTATTGAAACATCAAATTTCATACATTGAATGAAAAACGTTTAAACTTTTATACGTTTAACCGCTTGGGTAAAATCCGTATATACGATGTACCGTATATGCTGTTTCGTGTAATACGTATAACTGCCGATGCCGAATTATACGTATAGCAAATACGTATTTCGTATAATACGTATTATACGTATGCTCGTATATACGTATAATCGGGAGCTCTAATATATATACAATTTAAAAAATAAATGTATATACAGATTTTCGTTTATGGATATTAAACAACACGGGTATATCGAATATATTTAAGTATGTTATATATATATTTTTTTTTTCCAGCGGATTAATCTTGTTTTTTTTTCCTTATCTCAAAAAAAAAAAAAAAAAAAAAAAAAAAAGTGATGAGATTATTGAGTGTAGATCATTGTTTTTTTTTTTTTTTTTTTTTCGGCTGGCGCAGAATGGCGTTATATTGATAATTGGAAATGTTTATTTTCTTCTTCGATAATAATAAAGCACTTTTATGCGAGCGATATTTCAGGGCAATGCCATCCATATTTATAATTGGCTTCAAAATGCTATTTAGCCGTTTAAAAAAAAAATAAATAAATAAATAAATAAAAATAAATAAATGAATAAATAAAAAAAAATTTTTTTTTTGGTCAATTCACACAAATTCAACATAATTTTTTTTTTCAAACTTAAATAAGTATCATGCTTTTACATTAGCTTTTCTCCGATAGCAGACTTTCATCTTTAAATTTACGATTACTATATGGTATTTCATTTAAAAACATTTGATTACAGGTGACCTGATATTTTCTAGAAATATAAAACAAATAAATAAATAAATAAACAATGATAATAAAATAAAAAAAAATAATAATGAGTAATTTTTTAATATAATTCTTTAATTTAAATAAAATCATAGGTAATTACCAATTTAGACCATAACCTAATTTTAATAATTACTTGATTAAAGTTGATACAGGATTCTATTTTCTAGCTGTCGTGAATTCTGCTGGTCGGAATTAGTGCGCACCATGACTGCCGGAAATTTTTGAAAAACTTGTACCAGATTTTAAATAGTATCTACAAACGTGTTTATAAAAGAATTTTGAAATACCGATCAACTTGAAAATTAACAGCTAATTTAAAAATAAGATAACATGGAAAATATTAGACAAATAATTATGAGTAAAGATATACATAAACAAAAACATGTCATATTCCCAGTTCACGAGTATCTAATAATAATAATAATAATAATAATAAAAGCATAGGTGCAATTATTATGGATGTGAGGAGGTATACCTAACAAAATTGCACTCTTGAGACATTTCTAGAGTATATTCTAATACAGTTATGAGTGTGTTAATAAGGTATACATATTTCCTATTTTAATTTATTCGTATATTTTTTCTTACGATGTATATATATATATATATATATATATATATATATATATATATATATATATATATATATATATTAATAGTTTTTTTTAAGTCGCAGGTGTGAATATACCATATATATAAACAGCGTCAGATATGAGAAAATAATTCCTTACATATGATTCTTTATATGATATAAAGCAAAACCATAAAAAAAAGAAAATATGATACATGTATTTACTAATTGTTAACATGCTTTATATATGAGTTGTATATCATATCGAGAAAATACAAGTTTTGTGATGTATCAGTTAAATTGTTTCTATACATTTCCATAAAATGATAAATGAGTGTTATTATGTGTATCTATATAAATATAGCTTATGTTATTTAATAGTGCCAATATTATGTAACAGTTTATGCCAGAGTTTCTTTTATTTTAGAATTTTTGGCTCATAAGTTTTTTTCTCTCTCACATTTATGTTATTCGGAATTCATTGCTTTGAAAATCTATTTGGCTATTTTAATACTTTAACATATTCAAAATTGGGGGATATAATATAGTACAGCCAGAATTCCACAGATTACTATTCAACATAGTATTGACATATGGCGACTGGTGTCGCAACAATAGGACTTTTCATAACGAATCGACGTTGGAATCTCGAAAGGACGCCGTATTAGAATGTGTCGTCGGCATGCGCCGAACATTCGTTACACCTAGTTTCATTAGACAACCCCAGTAGGCCACATTCTCTCCTGCGGCATAACAGATATCCGAGGAAGATGACCGAACTAGCTGGGACTCTATTGCATTTCATCACGATGTGCTGATTGAACTTAGTGATAAAGTTAATGACAATGATATGTAAAAAAAGGACAAGAACTCTGTCCCTTTCCTTTTTTTTCCTCCTATGACAGGGGGAAAATGATGGAAATATCTATCACGCATAGATCACAAAAGGGTAATAAAATCAACGGAACAATTTTTACTCAAAATGCTATATAAAAAACCATCTGGGTGGTCTAAAGAGACACCCTCCGTAATAAAAGTTTAAGGCCTGAGAACTCAAGACACCACCATTGTACACTGACTTTTAACGTCAAGAGTATTTATAATGGGGCATAAAACAAATTTACTACATCTCTTTGGAGCATGTGAATGTTTCTTCTTACACACGTGATTTAAAAGGAGGCGAGGACGTCCCCCACCCAATAGTCACGAAAGCCAAGGTATCCTGTTCTCCAATTATAGTTTTAAAAAACTTGGAAACTCCCACAGGTCGGGAAAGAAAAAATATTTTTTTCTTCGAGTGGTCAGTTGGCTAAAAATCTCTCAACGTGTGTACACCCTCAGCTGACAAAGGGAGGATTCTTCCTGCCTGGCTCTGCTCTCTGATGTCGATGCCGGATCACGGATGCGAGAAAATGCTTTCTGCACGGAAGTCCATAACTTGGCAAGTAATTTAACTTACTATATTTACCCCCTAATATTTTGAAATTGTAGTCAGCTGCAAATGGGGATTTCTGCAAATTAATATTAATATTAATATTATTATTATTTTAAAGAAATACTGTTATTCAAGAAATATTTAAAATGTAACTTTTTTCGGGTGATATTTTCACCATAATGCATTTTGTTCGTTTAATGTAAAGTTTTGTAAATATCTGTAAATAAATCTTGTATTTAATTGTTAACTAGTGTATAAGAGTTATTTTATTTAGAAAGAAAACGTGTTGACTTCTTGTTTTACATTTATGAATAATTATTTTGAATTTATTGCTTACTTCATTTTATCTTCTAATAATAATGGATTAAATGCTATATTCTCATAAGGAAGGGTTCTTCAAAACAGATCACAACGCAAAAATCATTTCTATTTTCTTTTAAGAAAATTAATTAAAATTCCAACCTTTTCCCAGAGAAAACGATCACTGCTTTTTATTTAATAGCATAATCTTAATGGCATTATTATTATTTTCTATGTATAATTGATAAAAAAGAATTAATTTAATGATTCTTTACTCATTTAATAAATTAAGTCTATTTCTTTCCAACACAAACAACCCAACCCAAAATTTTAATCCTAGATTTTTCACTCCTAGAATGCCTACGACTCATTATCAGAATAATTATCCAAGTCGTCCCTGTAGAATATGTTTAAACAGAGAGGTATAGAAAATGCTTATCATTGAGAGAGGAGTTGTATATATATCACAAATTCCTTGCAGTCTCAAACTCCTGCTCATATACAACCACCCCCTACTAATAATGTCTCACAATTATTTATTCCTGGATATGTGGACAGTAAAAAAG
Organism: Maratus speculifer; assembly: GCA_964019185.1. Taxonomy (NCBI): domain Eukaryota; kingdom Metazoa; phylum Arthropoda; class Arachnida; order Araneae; family Salticidae; genus Maratus; species Maratus speculifer. The sequence continues at coordinate 59,648,464 of OZ025291.1, read as the reverse complement.
TGTATTGTGTTGTAGATAGTGGATCAACTGTCTCAATATTACCTCTCAAATTTTTTCGATATTTAAATGCTAATTTACATAATGTGTCCCCTATTACTATTAGACAGGCACAAGGAACTCTTACAATCAGGACCATCGTTAGGATTTTTTATTGGTGGGGGAGAAGACCTTAAATTGTCAAGTCAAATTTTCATATTTGCCAACAAGTTTTATAATTTTGCCAAGTTACCACACTTAGAAAATGTAATACAGTTCTTATTTGTAAAAAGTTTAATAATATTTCGAATTAGAGTTGTAACTTTTGCAAATTCTATCAAAAATAGAAAATGTACTACAATTTTTATTAAAATTTTAGTTAAATTTGCCAAGTGTAACAACATTTGCGAATGTTTGGGGGGGAGGCTCCCCCTGCCCCCCCCCCCCCTTAGCGAGGCCCCTGCTTACAATTAATAAATCTTGTCGATTATGTATTAAATTTGGTAATATAAAGAGGTATGTTAATTTTTTAGTAAGTAATCTAGATTTGGACTATGCTATTTTAGGTTTACCTGATTGCGCCAAATTTAAATTGAAAATTGATTGTGCAAAAAGCCAGGTGCTACAAGACAATATTACTTTAAACCAACATGTCAACATATCCAGTGATAATTTAGACTTACTTCATTTTGATATTATAAAAAATGATACCAATGTGCAACCCGATAATGGAAATACCATAACTCCTCAATCCTTACCGCGAACTAATAATGATGATTATAATCTATTGGGGTATCTAAATGCTATTCCAAATAAAAATGTAAGGGAACTTTTAAGGGATTATTTAGATATTTTTGCCAAAAATAAATATGATGTAGAGAGAATTAATATTGAACCTCAGCGTATTTTTCTTAAATCTGACCTACCAATATCTTTGAGGCCTTATCGTACATCCACTGCTGATGAAAAAGAAATATCGCAGCAAATTCAATCCTTATTAGCTGCTGGATTAATTAAAGAAAGTTATAGCCCATATTCTTCCCCAGTTACGTTAGTAAATAAACGAGATGAAGGCAAAAAAAAAAAAAAAAAAAAAAAAAAAACGAATGTGTGTTGATTACCGAAAATTAAATTCTATTATGAAAAATGACGCTGAACCTTTGCCCCGAATTGATGAAATTTTAGACAAATTAAGTGGTGCCCACTCTACATTAGATTTAGCCTCAGGCTATTGGCACATACCTATTCACCCAGCCGATTCCGAAAAGTTAGCCTTTACTACTAATTGTGGGCTCTGGGAATGGAATATTCTCCCCTTTGGTGTAAAGGTAGGCCCCACAATTTTCAATAGGACAATTAGAAAAATTCTTACAAAATATAAAATAGACTTTGCTTGTTATTATTTTGCTGATATAATTATTTTTTCTAAGTCAATAGATTAACATATACAGCATCTCATCCAAATTTTTGATTTATGCCAAATAAAAAATATTAAATTAAAATTATCTAAATGTACGTTTGCTCAAAAACAAATCAATTTTCTAGGGTATGAAATCCAGAATGGAACTTTAACTCCAGCTAATACTAGTATAGAAACTATTAAAAAATTAAAACCCCCTACTAATACTAAAGAATTACAAAGATTTCTTGGTTCTATAAATGTGTATCGTAAATTTATTGACAAATATGCTGAGATTAAACACCCCTTAAATAAATTACTTAAGAAAGATACTATTTGGGAATGGAACTCTGAATGTCAAAATTCTTTTCAAAAATTAAAAGATGCCCTCATTGCTAAACCAATTTTAAAGATTTATGACCCAAAATTACCCTTACACATGTTTGTTGACGCTTCTCAGGTGGCGGTAGGTGCAGTTCTTAAACAGCCCGACCATAATAACTTTTTACATCCAATTACTTATTTTTCAAGAGGATTGAGAAATTATGAGAAAAATTATTTCATTACCGAGTTAGAGTGTCTTGCCATCATTGATACTTTGGATAAATTTTATCATTATTTCCATGGTGTACAATTTACCATCCATACTGATCATGCATCTCTTGTTTGGTTAAAAAATGTCAAACATTTAAGAGGTCGATTATTTAGGTGGTCATTGAAGTTAAGTATGTTCGATTACAAAATTGAATACTTAAAGGGATCTACAAATGTCGAAGCCGACATGCTGTCCAGAAACCCTCTTTCTCATTTTTGTAAACCCCTTACTTTTCTTTTTGACGTTAAAGAGGTAATTGAGATGCAAGAAAGAGAAAATGTGTGTGGTTCAAATTCTATTAATGACAATGGACTGATTATAGTTAAAAGAAAAGGTTTTTGTAAAGTGGTAGTTCCAGGGCCGTAACTACCGCCGGGGCAACCGGGGCACTGCCCCGGGGCCTCCAAGCCGGAGGGGCCCCAAACTGATGGTTAGAAAAACTATTGATTTTAGTTTCTAGTCTAACTTCCTATAAAATGCCCAGCACATACCTAAAAGTTAGTAATAAATCAAAGTGTTAGAGTAAATGTTTTTACGTGTTTGTCGATATACTCCCCACGCTTCGCATGCAAAAGCAGTTCTAGAGCAGACAGCAGAATGTCAAGTCGAATGTGTCATGTCGCGCCAACATGTTTTCTGAGCCCACCGAATTTAGCATAAGGAAGAAAATATGGACTTCTGATCGGTTGAATAATATAATAAAGAATACTGCCCAGTTAAACTGAAGGCATTGAGCTCACAGGCTACAAATACTAATTGCACATTAAAGCTTTATATTTTCAAGGGTTAATTCCGTTCGAAAAAAAAAAATTAAGAAGGGGAAACAGCTCTCCCCTTTTCTCTTTTTTTATACTTAATCATTGAACCTCCTATACTATCAAAGACATGCTTTATCATATAAAAAATCTATATCCAAAATTCAGAGCAAATTAGATAATTCTTAATAAAAACCCATTTAGCATTTATATAATTTAAAAAGAGTTATCCCCATCTTTTATACTTAACCATTAAACTTCCAAAACTATTCAGAGATTTGAACGAAATCTGAAAATTCTGCTTGAAAAACCCATTTATATAAATTAAGGGGGGGGGGACATTAGAACCCCTGTTCCCCTTATTTATACTTATTCAATGAACACCTAATAACAGTCATGGAATCGCCTCATCAGAATGATCCTAATCTAAAATTTGAACGAAAATTAATTCTGCATGAAAATCCCATTTATATCAACTAACGGGGGGGGGGGGGCATTAGAGCCCCTGTTCCCCTTATTTATACTTATTCAATGAACACCTAATAACAGTCACGGAATCGCCTCATCAGAATGATCCTAATCTAAATTTTGAACGAAAACTTAATTCTGCATGAAAATCCCATTTATATCAACTAACGGGGGGGGGGGCATTAGAACCCCTGTTCCCCCTATTTATACTTATTCAATGAACACCTAATAACAGTCACGGAATCGCCTTATCAGAATGATCCTAATCTAAATTTTGAACGAAAACTTAATTCTGCATTAAAATCCCATTTATATCAACTAACGGGGGTGAGGGGGCATTAGAACCCCTGTTCCCCCTATTTATACTTATTCAATGAACAACTAATAACAGTCACTGAATCGCCTCATCAGAATGATCCTAATCTAAATTTTGAACGAAAACTTAATTCTGCATGAAAATCCCATTTATATCAACTAACGGGGGAGGGGGGGCATTAGAACCCCTGTTCCCCCTATTTATACTTATTCAATGAACAACTAATAACAGTCACGGAATCGCCTCATCAGAATGATCCTAATCTAAATTTTGAACGAAAACTTAATTCTGCATGAAAATCCCATTTATATCAACTAACGGGGGGGGGGCATTAGAACCCCTGTTCCCCTTATTTATACTTATTCAATGAACACCTAATAACAGTCACGGAATCGCCTCATCAGAATGATCCTAATCTAAATTTTGAAAACTTAATTCTGCATGAAAATCCCATTTATATCAACTAACAGGGGGGGGGGGCATTAGAACCCCTGTTCCCCCTATTTATACTTAAGAGCCCACAATAGTCACAGGAAAAGTACACAAAAAGACCCGGATGACCATGTAAAGTCTATGGGAGCGTTCTTTTCTTATATCTCGTTCAAATTTTAATATTTTGACATGATTTTTTTGCATAAAATTGTTCAGGACGATCCACAACCGGGCTAGTTTTTACTTTTTCGATTTTGGTTATATATTTTTATATTATGATAGTTTCAGTTTCAGAACCGGTTTAAACCGGTTTCGAAAGTTAAAGTAATTTTTTAAAGAAAATCTGAAACAAAAATTGAAAAAGTAAAAACTAGCCCGGTTGTGGATTGCCCTCAGCTATCTTGTGCAAAAAAATCATGCAAAAATATTAAAATTGGAGCGAGATATTCGAAAAGAACGCTCCCATAGACATTACATGGTCATCCGGGTCTTTCTGAGTAATTTTTCTGTGACTATTGTGGGCTCTTAATCAATGAACACCTAATAACAGTCACGGAATCGCCTCATCAGAATGATCCTAATCTAAATTTTGAAAACTTAATTCTGCATGAAAATCCCATCTATATCAACTAACGGGGGGCATGAGCCCCCCGTTCCCCCACTTATACATATCGAATGAACTCCAAAAACTAATCAGGGAAGCGCCTTGTCAGGATATACCTACATACAAAATTTCAAGTGGATCGGATATTTTTATCATGAGTTATCGCGTTACGTACATACGAACATACATACAGAACGGACGGGCACATAAGCTCTCAGGCTATGATAGCCTGTGAGCTAATAAAAAGCATCTAAAAAATTCTAGAAAATCTTTCTTCTTATTTATACTAATAAGATAACAAAACGCTCTGTGTGTGTCTGCGTATGTGTTTGTGAGTGTGTTTCTGCGACGGCTAGCAAAATCTATCGCACGTAGAAGTCTGAAATTTTAGGTCAGGATAGTTCAAGACAGGTCCTGATGCGCCTGAGGCTCAGATCTTTAATATTTTAAGGGCCAGTGACCCTAGACCCCTTACAATTTTTATGCGCCAAATTGTTAATAGCTTAACTCCTTTTTATCTAATCTTCTTCCTTTTGAGGCACCTTTCTCCTTTTAGATATTCTCGCCTTTTACTTTTCAGTTATGACCCTGTCCCCGTGGGGCCCGTTTCAGGGCCATTTAAGTCTGTGTGATTATAAATTGTTAATAAATTGCTTCCATTTAATTCGATCTTCATTTTTGGGATACCTGTTCCATTTAGATATTTTCAAATTTTTACATTCCATATAAAACACTGGGGCCCCCTAGGTAATCATAGGGCCGACCCAGGGTCTCTTGATCTTTTTGTGCGCTAAACATTTTTCATTCCCAAAATTTCTCACCTTCTCAGTGCAAAATTTTAAAGCTGAATCTTGGACTTTTATGTCAGGACCAATACCTTGATATTTTTATTCTGGCCCTGGGGCCCCTTTTTTAGCGCTTACCGAAACAATTGGTGCATTTAAAAAATATATTATTCCTGCGAATAATTCATACTCTATGTTTAATTTTGACTAATTAAAGGTCTAAAGCGCTATGTACTAAAACATTTTAACATGTTTTCACATTAAGGCCCTGGTTGTAACAGTCAGTTGGTCCCTACGGGTCCCCATATTATAGCTCCCTTAAAAATGGTCCGATTCACTAGTTTTTTTTTTTTTTTTTTTTTTCTAACACCTTTTTATGTCCTCTAGCTATTACATGAACGACAAAAAAAAATCTCAGATTTCAGCTACCATTAATTTTGTTTATCATTTGCTTTCTTGAGGCCCTTGGTGCAGCTTCTTTAAAAATAAACCAAATTGCTTTCAATTTTATTCAACATAGTTATAGCGTCTTCCCATTATTTTAATAACTATAAAAATATTTTATACCCAACTATATTCGAAATAAATTCCTGGCCCTTTGGGGCCCGGTACAGGCCTTCTTGAACTTTTTGTAATAATAAATTGTTGATAAATTGCTTCCTTTTAATCTGATCTTTATTTTTAGGATTCTTTATTCATTTAGATATTTTAATGTTTTGACATTCATAACAAGATACTATGTTCCCCTATGGAATCGTAGGGCCCAGCTCAGGGGCCCTGAACATTTTGTGAAATAAACGTATTTCACTTTCTATATTTCTGATCTTCTTAGTGCAAAATTTTAAAGTTGCCTGGGACTCTTCTTTCAGGACCAATCCAGAAAACTTGATGTTTTTATTCGGACCCAAGGGCCCCTTTTTAAACATTTACCCAAACAAGTGATGCATTAAAAAATATATTATTTCAACAAATAGTTCCTACTGTATGCTTAATTTTGACTAATTAATGATCTAAAGCGCTATGTACTAAAACATTTTAACATGTTATCATATTAAGGCCCTGGTGGTAACTGTCAGTTGGTCCCTACGGGCCCCCATATTATAGCTCCCTTAAAAATGCTCCGATTCACTAGCTTTTTTTTTCTAACACCTTTTTATGTCCTCTAGCTATTACATGAACGACAAAAAATTTCTCAGACTTCAGCTACCATTAATTTTGTTTATCAATTGCTTTCTTGAGGCCCTTGGTGTAGCTTCTTTAAAAATAAACCAAATTGCTTTCAATTTTATTTAACATAATTATAGCATCTTCCCATTATTTTAATAACTATAAAAATATTTTTATACCCAACTACATACGAAATAAATTCCTGGCCCTTTGGGGCCCGGTACAGGCCTTCTTGAATTTTTTGTAATAATAAATTGCTTCCTTTTAATCCGATCTTTATTTTTAGTTTTCATTATTCATTTAGATATTTTAATGTTTTGACATTTCATATAAGACACTTTGGCCCCCAATGGAATCATAGGACTCAGTCCAGGCCCCTGAACATTTTGTGAGGCAAAAATAGTTCACTCCTTAAATTTCTCTTCTTCTATGTGCAAAATTTTTAAATTAGAGTCTTGGGAGTCTTGAGTCTTCCAGGAACAAGATTCTCATATTTTCATCCGCGCCTAGGACCCTTTTTTAAACATTTTCCAAATCAATTTGTGCATTTCGATAAAATATTATTAAAATGAAGACATTTTAACATGTTTTCGTGATAGGGCAATCTTTTTAACTGTCAGTTGGCCTTTTTGGGGCCCTTATTATAAATCCCTTTAAAATGGTTCAATTAACTCGTTTTTTTTTTTTAAACAACTTCTTAAATCAGGGGTAAATTTTCCATATGAGTGAAAAAAGTTTGGGCCAGGATTTGAACCAGGGATGTATTGGCTGAAGCCGCCAATGCTCTTTCAACTGAGCCATCCCAGACACGAACACTGGCGGGCTATTTCACCCAAATAACCTTAGCGATCATGTAATCTGGTCCGATACTATGGAGCAGCTCAACAGAATAAATCGAAGATCAATATGTGGAAACTGCAGAAAACGATGATACGAAATTATATTAGGTTAATTTATAACACGACTTTTCAATCGGTAAACCAAATCGGTATCGATTGAAAAATGGTGTTATAAATAAATCTAATTTCTTAAATCCATCAACTACTAAGAAATCGTCATAGTCTAGTTACCACCAAATTTGAATATTAATCGCGTTCTTGGGGCTGTTGGTGCAATTTCTTTAAAAAGGATCCGGATTGCTTGCATTTTTCTTTAACATAGCTTTAGCGTTCTCCCATTATTTTAATAACTACAAAAAATATTTTATATCCAACTACATGCGAAATAAGTTCCTGGCCATTTGAAGATTTTGTATCATAAATTGTTATTAAACTGCCCTCTCTTAATCTAATCTTCATTTTTGGAACTATTTTTTCACTTAGTTATTCCCCTGTAAAAGCCTGGGACTCCCTATGCTCCCGGCTCAGGGACCTTCTCAATGCATAATTTTAAAGTTGAGTTTTGGACTCTTCTTTCAGGACCTACACCCTGATATTTTTATTGCAGTCCAAGGGCATTTTTTAAAGCATTTACTCATTTTTTATGCATTTCTTTAAAATATTATTCTAACGAATAATTCATATCCTATGCTTAATTTTGACTAATTATAGATCTAAAGTGTTAATTATTTGTTTAAGGTTATCATAATGGGCCCCAGGCAACGCCAGATGGGTCAGCTAGTCTATTAATAAATACATAAAATCGAAAAAAATTATCACAATCCATCTTTCAGAAGGTTTTAAAACAGAAACGCGTGATTAAGTTACATATATTCAAAAATGAAACTAAATAAAACGCTCTTTAAAGTATTCAACCAATCAGAAGTCCGTATTTTCTTTCCTATGTCGCGTCAGTGGGGTCGGCAAAAATGGCATCGCCGCCAAGTGCCTGTCGAGTAGAGTAGAACAATTCTACGTTTTTTAGTCATTTTTGGGCGTATCTACTATGTACTTTTAAACAGAGGTGTGCGATAAAAGAAACTGTGTCCGGGGCAAAGTTTCAATTTGCCCTCCCTGGGGTCCCCGCCGGAGGTTTTGCCCCGGGGCCTCCAAGTTTATAGTTACGGCCCTGCTGAATGTCACATTCAGTGATGAAAAAAAAAAAAAAAATGGAACCTCGATGGCCCTGATGGGTTTAAGTACTATTGGCATGATCTGCGCAAAGAATCTAGGAGTGTATTTAGCTGACAACATAATGGTGGTTCTGTAATGGTATGGGGGGGGGAGGCTATTCTTTCAATGGTCAGACATATCTAGCACTGATCAGTGGTCGTGAAAACTCTGAAAACTACCAAGAGACTCTTGCCAATCATTTGCTTCCTGTTGCCGAGGTTTTGGGGGGAGAAAAATGGTTATTTCAACATCATAATGCTTCGATCCATACCTCAAGCTCAACTTCATCGTGGTTTAAGTCGAAAAAAGTGTTTGTTTTGAAACGGCCGGCAATTAGTCCTGATTTAAACCCATAGAAAATATGTGGGGTATTCTCACTCATAAAGTTTATCCAAATGGAAAGCAATATTCTTCAGTTAAAGATTTGAAAGATGCCATTGAGAGCGTTTGGTTTAAAATTGAACCAGAAACAATACAGAACATCATTTTATCGATGGAGGATCGTATATTTAAAGAAATTCAACAGTAAGGAGCAATAATCAAGTATTAATTTTTTTTTATTCTTGTTCTGTTAAAGACAAAAAGCTACTGTGCTTAAACTTTTGACACACTCACTTTTGTTGTTTTGATAAATTTGGTATTTAAGATAAATTTTATAGTATAAATCTGTTAACTATCTTTTTAAAACTCCAATTTGTAGGTTATGTGGAAAGGAAATTAACTTTCACTCATTAATAAAATTTTATTTTGAAATTTTCTGTTGTGCTTAACTTTTGACACGCACTGTATAAGTGCTGTGTTCTTGGATGTAAAACAGGCTATAATAGTTAAAAAAAAAAAAAAAAGACGAAGGAAAAAAAAAATAAGTTTATTCCGTGCTCCACAAGTAAGTGATGTTTTTTAGGCTTTAATATAAATCTATTTACTTGTAATTATATTTAAATTGAGATTTTTTTTATTGCGTATAGACCTTAATTTATATGTTTTTTAAATGTTATGAGGAATAATAAAGCACAGACTTTGTTTTGTGTCTAAATACAAACTTATTTAATATGAAAAAAGACGTGTACATTTTACAAAAGATTAATTAGCCAAAGATTTTTTATAGCATTTGTAAGCAGTATTTATTACTTCTTTATCCACTGTCTATGGATTAATTAATATTATACAAATTTAATGGTCCATAAAATCAGTGTTGAATTCAGACACTTTTCTCCGGGAGGGACATCAGTGGCTCCGGGGGGAGACATTATAGAGTTCTGGGGGGGGGGGGGGAATTGTACTTTTGGACCATTGAAAACACAAAATTTCAAATTTTTCGGGGGGGGGGGGGATATCCCCCTGGGCCACTCCCTTAATTTAACACTGCATAAAATATAAAATTGTTTCGATTTCATCTCACCAACTGAAGTTTCCGATTCCTTTTTCTAGAAATTTTACACAAGCTTTAATACATATCTTGAGATACAGATGTTGCGTAAACCGTTAAAAATGCAGCATAACAGTGCCACCTGTTGAACGATTTACACCAAAGACTGATCAGCGTCATTTAAATAAGATACTACCTAAATATAAATTTTTATTAAAATCCGTGCGTAGTTCTTAAGATACAGGTGTTGCATAAACCATAAAAATATGCAGCATAACAGCGCCATCTGTTGAGCGATTTACACCAAAAACTGATCAGCATAAATTCATATCAGGGGCTACCTAAATCTAAATTTTTATTAGAATCCGTGCGCTTGAGATACAGCTGTTGCGTAAATCGTAAAAAATGAAGCATAGCAGCGCCACCTGTTGAGCTTTTTACGCCAAAAACTAATCAGCAACAATTTATATCAGGGGCTACCTAAATATCAAATTTTATTAAATTCCGTGTATTTTTTCTTGTGATGTAGCACCCACAAAATATATTTCACAGGAATTTAAAAGCAAAAGTTCCTGGATGAGCTAAGAATAATTTTGATTAATAGATTTATTTTTACTGCTCAGTCACAAATAAAGGATAGAAACAAAAAAAAAAAAAAAAAAAAAAAACTATGTTTAAATTGTTTTAAATGTGTAATCTGGAGATCCTATAATTTACAAATTTTTTCCCCTCCAAATAATTAAAATAAAAATTTGCTTTAATTCTACATGTACTAATTGCATAAATATCCAAAGTTATGAATTAGCGAAATTAAAATTTACTCCAAAATATTTGATTAATACTTAATTTCTAAAAATCATAAGTCTATTTCTTTGCGATATTCAACTTACTTATACAACAGTCATTTTAATCCGCGATATTCAATGTTTTTAAATGGCCTGCCCTTTGGTTTTTATCAAAATGATCTTGTATTTTAAATGACTTAAAAAAGAAAATGAAGCGCCGAATACCTTTAAAAAAATATGTATGTTGTGAAGAAAACTTCAATTAACCAGATTTTCATTTCTACAACTTTCTAAAAATTCAGATTTTTCGTAATTTTTTTTTTTTTTTTTTTTTTTTTTTTTTTTTTTTAATGACCATTTTTTTCATTGAAAAGCATTGCAGAAGCATCGATCGACAGCCCAGATGCAGCGGTGTCGCCCCCTATCGTCAAAAAATCCGCATGGCAAAATTTTAACACTACTTTCCCCTCCTACTTCTTACTCCGTATACTAGACATTTTCCCACATTTTGTACGCTGCCACAAATTTTCTTCAAAGGATCTAATTGTTTAAAAAATAATTTCTTCCAATCAAAAAAAATATACAGAGGTCAATGGACATATTTCCTGTAGCAATTAATCATTTTTACGTAATAAGTAAAAAGTTTTTTTTTTTTTTTTATTGTAAGAATTAACAAGTTGGAAATAGCATGTGAAGCGTAGCAAATGAGGTGCGTTCGTACGATAACGAAGTTTTAAAAACATTACTCTCATATATCAATCTCATAAAATTGTAAATAGTGAATTACAATTAAAACGCTCATCAAACAATGTTCTCCCCATACCATTATGTAATGGAATACTTTTGTGTGGCCTTGTAAATCAATAACAAATGTTCTTTGCATCACAAATTATGTAAAATGTATATTATAATATGTACTTTATAGTTGCATATAAATTTTATGAAGTTCGAATGAGTGTAACACCATTAAAATGCATTCGAAACATTTTCCCCATTGACCATAATGTAACGGAATACTTTTGATTGTCCCTGTAATTGATCTATGCATCCGATATTCATAAAATTGGAAATAACTGGACAAAATTATGTAATAATTATGTATTTTAAATTTCAAACATATAAAATACATTTGAAACTTTTTCCCCGTTGACCATAATGTAATTGAATACTTTTGATTGCCCCTGTAATTGATCTATGCACCCGATTATCTAAAAATTTGAAATAACTCGAGAAAATTATCTAATAATTATGTATTTTAAATTTCAAACGCTTAAAATGCATTTGAAACTTTTTTCCCCATTGACAGTAATGTAATGGAATACTTTTGATTGCCCCTGTAATTGATCTATACATCCGATTTTCATAAAATTTGAAATGACTCGACAAAATTATGTAATAATTATGTATTTTAAATTTCAAACGATTCGGTTGGGTAGTTTTTGCGTTGTTGTATTCGGACAGACAGACGGACGGACAAACGGACGGACTGAACGACCACTATAGGTGCTACGTATTTACATAATTACGAACGCACCTAAAAATGGTATATTTATGACGTCATATAATAGCGTCTAGACCCCGCCCCATACAACGGCTCTTATCCCAAGAAATTCCCCATGCTGCCGAAAATGAGTAGTGTGATACCTGTCTGCGTTAATAACAACAATTTTGCTCTTTTTTAGAAATTTCTTTCTTCCATGCGACTTTCGTGCATCCAGGAATTTTTTTTTCCGTTTTAGTGTCGTTAGTTAACGCGGGTTTGGCTAGTTTTGTACACTTTAGTGATTCTTCCACAGCAAGTTTCGTGAATCCAGTGTTTTTTTTTTTTTTTTTTTTTTTTTAACCGACTTCCAAAAAGGAGAAGAGGTTATCAATTCAACGCGTACGTATGTAATTTTTTTTATTATTTTTTATGTATGTTCACCGATTACTCCGAAACTATTCGACCGATTTCTGTCATTTTTGTTTTAAATGAAAGACGATGCTCTCGAACTGGTACTACTTCCGTTTCATCGAAATTGGTTCAGTACTTTTTTAGTAATTAGGCAAAAGCTAATAAAATTAGTGATTTTTCGCTAATTAAAAGTGTTGAATACGTTCGCTTAATGTAGTGTAGACAGCATGGCCGAGCGGTCTAAGGCGCCCGATTGAAGTTCTGTTTCTCGAAAGAGAGCGTGTGTTCGAACCCCACTCCTGACATGATTTACATCCATGTAAAAAAAAAAAATTCCGTATTCCAATTTTATTAGTAACCGGCTTCAGAAAAGGAAGAAGAAGTTATCAATTCGACGCGTATGTATTTTTAACCGACTTCCAAAAAGGAGAGGAGGTTATGAATTCAACTCGTATGTATTTTTTTATGTATGTTCACCGATTACTCCGAAACTATCCAACCGATTAATTTGGTTTTGGTGTTAAATGAAAGAGCTTGCTCTCGAATTGGTACTACTTCCGTTTCATCGAAATTAGTTCAGTACTTTTTTAGTAATTAGGCAAAAACTAATAAAATTAGTGATTTTTCGGTAATTAAAAGTGTTGAATAAGTTCACTGAATGGTGTGAAGACCGAATGGCCGAGCGGTCTAAAACGCCAGATTTAAGTTTTGGTTCTTGAAAGAGATCGTGTGTTCGAACCCCACTCCTGACATATGTGTATAATTTACAATAATCTTTGCCGCATTATTAACCGACTTCAAAAAAGAAGAGGAGATTTTCAATTCCACGCGTGTGTTTCTTTTTTTTATGTATGTTCACCGACTACTCCGAAACTATTCAACCGATTAATTTGGTTTCCGTGTTAAAATGAAAGAGGTTGCTCTCGAATTGGTACTATTTCCGTTTCATCGAAATTTGTTCAGTACTTTTTTAGTAATTAGGCAAAAATTAGCGATTCCTCGCGAATTAATAGTGACATGCACATTGAATATGTTCTCCAAATGGAGTGCATTCAGGATAGCCGAGCGGTCTAAAGCGCCTGATTTAAGTTCTGGTTCTCAAAAGAGAGAGTGGGTTCGAACCCCACTATTAATTTTTTACATATTTATTTTACAAATTAAATACTAATTATGCTATTTAGATTATTTTGTACTTAACCGTTATCACAGAGTATCAGAGATCTTTTATCAACTCAATACGCTATCAGTGAAAGAGTACTAAAATAATAGATTTGCGAAAAGTAACATCACGTTGAATAAGTTCGCCGAATAGCTTGCATTCTGGATAGCCGAGCGGTCTAAGGTGCCCGATTTAATATCTGGTTCTCGAAAAAGAGCGTGGGTTCAAACCCCACTCCTGTCATACGTGTATAATATACAGTATTTTTCCGTATTATAATTTTTTTTAACCGGATTAAAAAAAGGAGAGAAGGTTATTATCAATTCGACGCGTAAGTATTTTTTATGTATGTTTACCGATTATACCGAAAATATCCAACCGATTAAATTAGTATTTCTGTTAAATGAAAGAGGTTGCTCTCGAATTGGTGCCACTTCCATTTCATTGAAATTGGTTCAGTACTTTTTTAGTAATTAGGCAAAAACTAATAAAATTAGTGATTTCTCGCAAATTAAAAGTAACATGGACGTTGAATAAGTTCGTCGAACGAAAATGCAATCAGGATGGCCGAGCGATTTAAGGCGCCACATTTAAACTGTAGTTCCCGAAAGAAAGCGTGGTATTGACACTGCTCATTTCTAGAGAACAGTTTTAATCCTAGAAGATTCGAGCTATATAAGTTTATGTTTGTTTTCTTTAAAAAATATTCCACTTGGCATTTTTTCTATTTATTTTCACGACACGCACATATATAGTTGAACAGACACAAACACTAATATTTACATAAAAAGATACATATTTTTTACGGGGAAGTAAAATATTCTTCCTCGCATCGAGAATTCGTAATAACTTCTACCTTTTAAAACAAAACATTGCGCCACAGGTGGCTTTCAATTGGCGACCGCACGGCGCCTTTGGGTTGCTTCACACGTGATTTGTAACAGCTTGCTCCCCCCATGAACCTATGGGGTTCATCACAATACATGTTGCAATACGATACATTAAATCAAGTACAAATTTCAAAATATAATAAGAATATACATACTTTAAACACTTTAAGAATTCTGGACATACACTTCAACTAGAATAATAAAAGAAAAGATTACAATGCATATTTCACTAAAAACAGTCAATTGTTATTGAGTTCCAAATTATAGAGTAATTGCACTGGTCTTCTCAAAACAGATTTTTGAGTTTTTATTTTGCAGGCCCTCACCTTGCCGTCTCTTCCAGGAAAGGTTTCTATAATTTTACCTAAACTCCAGAAATTTCTGGGTAAACTATCGTCTTTTATTAAGACAATATCGTTTATTTTAAATTGGGGAATATTAGTTTTGTTTATACTTTGATGGGCTGATCTCAAATTTAATAAATACTCTTCCTTCCATCGGGACCAAAACAATCTCATCAATTTTTCTCGATAATTATACGATTTAAGCAATTCTTTCCTGGAAGAGAAATTCGAGTCAAGGTGCAGGCGTGCTGGAGGGAGAGAAGTTATTCTTCTCCCTATCAAAAAATGTGCTGGGCACAATGGTACGGGGTCCTGGCTTTCATCACTCATGTAAGTGATGGGTCTAGAATTTATAGTGCCTTCTATTTCAGCGACTATGGTGGACAATTCGTTGTAAGTTAATGAAGCTTTACCTAGCGTTTTTCGTAGGGCTGTTTTAACACTTCGCACCATCCTTTCGTAAAAGCCACCCCACCAGGCGGCTCTTTCTACTATATATTTCCACTTTATTTTATGGGAAGCAAAAAATTCTTTCACCTCTGGATGAGCTACTAAGCTCCAAAGTTTCTTAAATTCTAGTCCAGCACGTTTAAATGTACGTGCATTGTCGGAATAAATTACGGAGCATAAACCCCGTCTAGCGATGAACCTTCTAAATGCGAGTAAGAAGGCTTGCGTAGATAAACTGTCTATACCAGTTCCAAATGAACATTTCTTGTTACAGCGCAGGTAAGAAGTAAAATGTATTGTTTATTTGTCTTATCTTTTACGAATAAGGGAACTGCGAAGTCACATCCTAGAATATTAAATGGTGGAGACTGTTCAATACGATCAGGTGGCAACGGAGCTACTGTCTGGTCTCCTGGATTCGCAGAAAATCTTTGCAGACAACACATTTTTTGAGTAGATCCTTTATTGTTTTTCTGGCTTTTAGAAGCCAGAACCTTTCTCTGATTTCGACAAGCGTATGTGTCACTGAAGAATGATACACTTTCTCATGTGCATTCCAAATAATTAACTCGGCTAATTTAGTTTTGGGCGGCAGAATAATCGGATACTTTTCATTTTCTAGTAAGATGTTAGATTTTGATAGTCGCCCGGAAACACGTAAGATGCCCTCAGCATCCAGAAAAGGATTTAATTTCATGAGATTAGAATCTCTAGGAAGGGGTTTTGCCTTTTCCAAACATTTAATTTCTACAAAGTATTTTTCATTTTGAATTTGTCTTATCCAATAATTTTCCGCTTCCTGGAGTTCTTCCAGTGTTAAACTGTCTCGATTATCTTGTTTATGCCTAGTCAAATTTATGAAACGCAATACATAGGCTGTTATTCTCAACAGTTTATTTAAATTAGAATATTTATTAATGTCGATGATTCTTTCACGAGTAATTACCGAGTTCACGACGATTTTATCTCTGGATTCCATTTCAATGTTAGAAGAAGAATATTTTACGTTATTATCAAGTTTTGGCCAAAAATTTTCGGATTTACTTAGCCAATCCGGGCCATGCCACCAGTGCTTATTACTGGCTAATTCTTTGGAAGAGAGTCCTCTAGTGAGCATATCAGCTGGATTATCTTTACTGATGACATGCCTCCATGCACTGGGATCAGAATTTTCTTGTATTTCTGCCACCCTATTCGCAACAAAGGGCTTCCATTTGGCAGCAGAATTTTTGATCCAATTAAGAGTTATAGTGGAGTCCGTCCAGAATACTACTCTTTGAATATGATTGAAAACATTTTTTTAGATGGCTGGCTATTCTGGCAGCTATTAATGCACCTAGAAGCTCTAATCTCGGCAAAGTGATTCTTTTTAAAGGGGTCACACGAGCTTTAGAAATTACAAAACAAGTTTTAGAAAAGCCCTCGGAAGTCTGGTATCTGAAGTAGCCCACTGCCCCGTAAGATTTTAACGAAGCATCAGAAAAAAGATGAAGTTGAACTTTATCATCTAAAATATTATCTATATTAAAACTAGCAAAAGCCATGCTTTATTTGGATTCGCGAAGCATTATTTCATTAGATTACTATTTGAAAGTAACAATATTTTTTTAATATTATTTGTACTACTTGATTACCCGTCGGCCAAAAAAAGGTACCGCCAAACTAAAAGATTAAATGCCAATTATGATGATAAAAATGTCACATTCACATAACATTAAACTCGTATCACATGTTCGTTTTGCCATCATACAGTCAGAGGCGTAGCTACAGATATTTTTTGGGGGGGGAGAATTTAAAAATTTCCCAACTTGAAAAATATTGTTCTAATTTCCAATTAAAATTATACAATGCAATGTGCTTATAATGATAACAATACTTATGCATTAAAAATAATTTCTTTTCCAAAAAAAAAAAAAAAAAAAAAAAAAAACTAGATTTATTGCTATTTTTTCAGCATGAAAATAAAGATCAGAAGAAAAAGAGATAAAGATTATACTTTTACCACAAAGGTTAAAGAAACAATTTCAAATAATGCAATAAATGTAAGATTCAAAGTTAGAGACATTGCATACATTCAAAAAAAATTATATAAATATATGAAATATGAAACAAAAAATGTTACATAAAGAAAAATTGTAACGATTGCTAATGAACACTTACATTGTAATTTTTTTCATTTAACACTGATCCTTCTGTTCTTCAAAGAAGCCCACCTAATGATCACATCGTCCAGTTTAAGTAAGTCCGCTATTTTATTTTCACATTTCAAAAGCATTAAGCTATCCAGTCTGTCATCGCTCATGGTAGTTCGTAATTCATTTTTTATAATTTTTAGCTGACTAAATGTCCTTTCATTTGACGCAACACCATAAGCTGCTGTGAATGTTAAAATGCACAGTTTGAAGGCTTGACCTAAATAATTTTTGAATTTTTTGGCATGAACGAAAAGTCCGTTAAGAGAGTCAACATTATTGTTTGAACACAAGTCAAAAAGTATTTCCATTTGACTCTGCAAGTCGTGTATGTCAGGTTTATCAGATCCAGGAGGAAACATGTTAATAACTTTTTCTAGATTACTTATGCTCAAATTTGCTTTGGTGAATGGTAGCTTAAAAATCGAATGTATCGGTTCAATAGTATCTTTGATATATAAAACATTGTCATTGAAACCCATTATTAATGTGTCCAAAACTTCTTTGAATTCTTTCCTGTAAAAAGTATTTAAATCTATGTCCATTGCTGTTCTATTGTTTTCATCAATTTTTTTAGGTGGAACCCTTTTTCTATGGTGTTTTCGGAAGTCTGATTCAACATCTATCCCCATTTTTTCAGCGAATACAATTGAACTTTTTATAAGATTATTCATTCCAGTGGAATCATCACTAATTGCTTGTAAGCTTTGGACAGTACTTTTTATTATCGCAATGCAGTCAATGACGTTAAAATCAGGTGTCTCCAGAATTTCAGTTAAAATTTTTATTTTGCTTAAGATGTTTTTCATGAAAAAAAAATGATGCAATAAAATCAAAAGTTTTCATTTTTTTATAAATTCCAAATGCTTTTGTTCTAGTAGAGGAATCAAAAGTCTTTTCATTGAAAATATTTTCTAATAGTTCTATTACCATTTCAAACGATTGAGTTAAGGCTTTGACCGATTCAGCTCTTGCGGTCCATCTGGTTTTTGATAGATTTTTAAGTTGAATTACTTTATCAATGTTCTCTACACTTGACTGATAATGCTTAAATCTTTTTGTACTTGATGTGAAAAAGACATAGAGCTCTTCAAGGATGTTAAACAAATCTTGAATTAATATGCTAACGTTGCAAGCATGTTCTAGAGCAGTATTAGTGCGGTGATCTTGACAAGGTATGTAAGGAACACTGTGACCGACAATCTCAGATATATGTTTTTGTACACCATTGAACCTCCCGGACATATTTTGAGCAAAATCATAAGACTGGAATGCAAGCTTCGAATAATCAATTTCTATTTCATTTAAGCACTGTAAAATTAAATCTGCCATTCCCTTTCCAGTTTTGTCACTACATTCAATTGTTTTGACCAATCTTTCCCTAATTTCACCTTCATTACTTACACTTCGGATAACAATAGACATTATATCTTTGTGTGACAGATCTGGAGTTGTGTCGGCCAAAACTGCAAAACATAAACTATTTTTTATTTCAGAAGTGATTACCTGACGAATTTCAGATGCTATTAAATTTATCATTTCATTTTGAGATTCTGGACTCATATATGTAACATGATATGGTCTCAATTTTTTATCTTCAAACCAACATTTCATTGTAGTATTGTGCCTTGAGATAAGCTGTATCACTTCGCAAAAATTTCCTTTATTAATATCATCGGTGTTTGACTCTCGAAATGCTAATCCTTGCTTTCCGAATGTTTTACAAGTATCCATTAAAATTTTGATAACTTCTCTGTTGTGCATTCGAACTTTTTCTTCCTGAATTAAAACTTGCCTTTTTGATTTGTCAATTAAGACATCAATATGTTTTTTCTTTACAAGAAAATTACAAAAATCATATAGAGCAGACTTATGAGCTTGAGATGAGAAATGTTGTTGGAGCTTCCCTAATTTATCTTTTCCGCAACTTTTCATTTTACCCCATACTTTTACTCCGGTTGAAGTCCAAGCATCTTCTCTTTTTTCACGACCTATACCAACAGGAAAAAGACAACATACAAAGCAAAAAGCAGCATGCTTTGCTGTACTGTACTCTAAATATTCAAATTCTGTATACCAGTGGGGATTAAACCGGTTTTTTCCATCAGAAGGAAAACATGCTAATTTAGGTTGATGTGGACCTAACTGAATTAAATAATTTTTCTGATTTTCATTTAAAGTATCTGGACGTAGACCAGGATCATGATTTACTATTTCAGAGGCACTTTCACTGTCTTCAATTGAAAATTCTAACTCATTATTCAGTTTATTCAATACTCTGCACCCCTCTTCAAGAACTATATCACAGGTTTCTTTAATTGAAGAGATAAAGTTAACAATCTCAGTTATTGCCAATTTCTCGTTAACTATGTCAGATTCATTATATTGAGAAAAAATAGTTTTGCTCTCAGTTAATTTTTCGAGAATAAAAGAAAATTTTCCCATAAAAGACACCCAGTCCGACTTATTTTCATTTTCTTCTTTAGTTTGGTTTTCATTTGTGAAGCTTGCAGTCTCGTTTTGAAATTCATTATCCATTTCAGATTGGTTTTGAGTTTTGGAATTCGTAGCCTCATGTAGAAATTCACTTTCTTTTGAAAAATCCAAATTACACTGTTGAAGAAGTTGATCTTCGCTCTCGGTGTTGTTTATAGGAAAAGAAAAATCTTTTATTTCTTCAGACTTTTTATTTAAGTTCAACACATCAGTATTGCAACTTATGCTGATTATTTCTTCATTTGACGGACTGCTATCATATTTATATATTTGTTCCGATTTCACATCGTCCACTTTTTTCCTTTTACGTACTGAAGCATCGAATGGATTTTTAGGGGCTCCAATTTCCTGCACAGAAACTCTATTCCCATTATGATTGTTTTTTTCATGCTGAGATTTATAGTCATTATTAAATACTGCTTTACAATTACAACATTGAACTTTATATCGCTTTGGTTTCATATTTTATAAACCGATAAAAATATAGCAGTTTTTTTATCCGCACACAAACAAAGTAAAAAGGAACACATTTATCAGAATCAATAATTTTTTGAAATCACATTTGCTTTTATGATTATTTTTTCTTGACGACAAAGGGTTACCAGTATTTTTTCTGGCGAAAACTCATTGGATATTGTTGCCCAGTTACGTAATATAGCAGGTGTAGCTACTATTATAGAAATTAGGACTCCAGCTTTTCTTTTTTTTTTTTTTTTTTTCTTTTGGCGCCTGAATAAATATTTTTAATATTTTTTTTTTTTTTCAAAGTTACTTATTCCAAGTTCTTTTAATACTATTTGAGATTAGCATAAAACGGAAATACAAATTGCATTTTTGTTTTACAATATTAGAATAGATTGCTATTTTGAAATAAAATTTACAGATTTTTAAGCTTAGATTGACTCGACGACTAAAGCCGTTGTATAAATTCTCCGGCGACGCGACGACGACGGGTTAAATATGAAAAGATGTGAATATTTTCTTGTTTTATTTTCATTTTGACAGTAGAATATGTTATAATTGGAATTATTAATTTTATTTTTAAAGATCTATTGCGATTTCTTTTCTTTCGTCAACCATCATTAGTTTGTTTAAAAATTCCCTTTTTTGTTTACTGTCTTTGCTATACATGTCTTTTCCGGCTGGAATTTCCAGATCAGAGCACGGTCCCGACTACATATAAGCTATTTTGGCCCAGCACGGCCCGATTTGAAAATTAAAACTTTGGCTCGAGCCGGATCTATATTTTCACAGTTCAGGGGCCGGCCTGAACAAAAATCTTTGAAAACAGGAACAGCTTGCGTAAAAAACAATTAAACCAGGCCCGATCCGCGGGCCAATTTGATAGCTACAAAAAATTCGGATTTTTCTTAACGTACAATTAAGATTCTTCTAAAGAATGCTGATAAAAAGAATCTAAAATAATTGTTTTCTTGCGCATTTCTCAATTCACTTTTGTTCGGAAACGCATAAAATTGGCAGATGTTCTTATTTAGAAAAAATGTTATCGAATGGCGCTTTCTTTTTTCTTGGAATGAAAGCAACATATATTTCAGAAAAGGCTGTCAAATATTAGTTTTTGATTCGATTTTCAAAACGTCATAGCAAGTAAAGAAGAGAAAACTGTCGTTGTGTAACAATAATCGCCTGTAATTGGATAAGTAATTTATTTATCGAAAAATGGAAAACGCTATTCAATTCGAAATCGTTTCAATCCAATCACTTCAGGCCTGTCAATGTTATGCATTTTCTTTTAAAAATGAGTCAGAAAATGTTTCAGAAAGTTTTGTGTTATTCAACAGGGAATTTGAGAACCACCTCAAGATACATTTCCGATGATTCCCCTTACCAAAAGTTCGTTATCATTATTACTTATTTTGCAAAGCAAAACTGTCCGCCCGACACATGCCAAGAGCAACCAAGTCCAGTTCCGTCCCGACTCAACTATGCAGAAAAAAATAATCCTTACCTCGGCCTAACCCGAGTCCAGGAGAGCCATTTGGGAAGGACAGGGGAGACATCCCCTCCCCACAAGAAAACAGACATTTTTGATCGCAGCCTCTATTACAAAAAAAAAAAAAAAAAAAACTTCCGGAAGAAAATGTGAGAGATTAATGAAGATGTTTGTTATTATATGACTATGAACAAGGTAATAAACAATCTGGAAAGCCATTTTGGGGGACCTGGCGATGTGAGGGGAATCCCCCCGCCAACTGTAGGGTGTTTGATGTTGCACAGTGTCCTCCTTTCATACTCCTGACGTAAAAATTGCTTGAAAATTTCCCGCCAAAGATAAAAATCTGTCTAAAGTGAAAGTTTTCATCAGTCCTTTGCGACTTCATATTCGACATTTTTACTTTTTTTTGCATCTATGATTTGATAATTTTTCTGGTTGGAGGATTAAAAAGGGGGAGGGGTAATAAACTGACGGTGCTCCTGCCCGAGTCTGCAAAAAAAGCTAAGCTCAGGCTCAAACATGATTAACTATCCGATGACGTTCTCTACATTTTGGACAAAATATATTTTTGCAATAGTGTTGTTAAAATAAAATCGGCTCATGCAGCACATTTATACGCATTCTTGTGAAACTCATATTTATTGAAAATAATTCAAATTTTATGAGCTTCTTTTAAATTTTTATATCAGAATGGTGGAAGCACTCTGTTTGAAAGTTTGCCTGCTCGGTCCACGGGCCATGCCAGTACCTTGGACCAAGCCCAGGCCCGGACAGACTTCTAGTATATGAGCCATTATGGATTTTCATACGAAAGTAACATAAAAGTCACGGACTATAATTTGAAATTTTTCAGAAATGAAAGTTTTGGAGGAAACAAAGGAGTGGAGAAAGCTGTTTAGAGTCAGATATTGATACACAGGAGCAGAGACATTTAGGTCTAATAAGTGTATGATGTTTTCATAGAACAGAGAAATACAATGACAAATTGAGTCTGGTTGATTTCTTTTGATAATTTAACTTGTTTGCTAAACCATTGTCACCGAAAGAATAAAAAGTTCATATATTTCTTGTAATTATTAAAAAAAAAGAAAGTCTTTCAAAAATCTAAATTTTCCCAACTCTAAGCTCAAATTTCCCAACTTCACATATATTGGGGGGGGAGGCTCCCCCCCCATACCCCCCCATGGCGACGCCCCTGCATACAGTGGCGAAGTTGTAAGAGAAACATAGGGTATACGCTCAATACAGAGGATATATTCTAAAATATATGTACTTAAAGCTTTCTTGAGCAGTAGATGGTATACGGTGTTCTGTTAAAAAATCCAGAATGTATACGGTTGGTACCCTCGTATATCCTCCAGTACATCCCTGGCCATCAAGTGATTTTTAATATGAAGTTTTATTGATACTACTTTGTTATCCCATCGACCAATTTCGCCAAATTAAATAAATCGTCAAACTGACAGCCAAATTAAACATATTGACATAATTTTTATTTTAAATAATGAAAAAACAAATAATTAGTAGAATCTATATTATAAAGGCCAAACGTATCTGTGTGTAACGCATACGTCATTTTGTAAATGGCAACACTTTCGCATGCAATTCAGTTTTGCAATTTTCAGTACTACAAATTTTATACTTCTAAATATCTCACATTTTCAATTTTTATACCGTCGTATTGAAAAAAAAAATGTACTTTTAAATGCAATTTGTTTGAAAGCTGTATCTCAATTTGTTTATGAGTTATTAATTTTTTTATAATTTTAAGTACGAATTTTGTAATTGTGGCAACATATATTCGCCATTTGATTCGCCGATGAAATTTGTTTTTATTGTGTTTTTATTCATTAATTAAATGGTTTTTTAGTTTACTGAAAACGTTATTTACAAAGGATTCAACAATTTCTCTTCATAAAAGTGTATTTTAAATAATATTCGAGAGATTTCACCGCATTTACTCAGTTCGTATGAGAAAGTTAAATAAGTGCAATTTTATTTATCCGCATGTATGCAATATTTTCCAAATTTGAAAAAATATGCAAATGAATGATTTCTGGTAAAACATGGAGCTATTATAAATAAAGAAGTGAAGATTTGTGAATCATCACATTTCCGATTTGTTTTGCCGAGTGCCTTGAATATTGTTTTTGCTGCGTTTGTGTAATATTCCGTCCTAATGACGTCATATGCAAACTTTTCTATAGATGTTGTTTACGACTGGATCCGTAAAAATGAAATGCTTTTAGCGGATGCAAATAACGTCTTTTTATATAAAAAAAAGCAAATGATTTTAAAATGATCAAATTAAAATACTATGAAAAGTACGTATGGAAATTTTGACAGTATGAAAATTATGACGGGTTTAGATTTTACATGGGAATTCTATGATCATGTCAATTTGGAATATTTTTTTTTTTCATTTGCTTTATACCAAACATAAGATCCTCAATTGATGATTTCGTCATAATAACTTACCTTTGTTATACTTTACTGATTACATATGCGATTTAAGTTTAATAATTTGGACAACTAAGTTTTATAGAAATAGTTTTTTTTCTCTATATAGCTTAAAATAATATTTGTTTGAGAGTTAGTCTGACCATTCTAAGATGCATTTTTTACTGTAGCTAATTTTGTGGGCTTATTATAAATCTATGAAACAGTTCCTTCCTAAACATTTTCTTTCGTCGAAATTCGACGGGTTCCACCTCGTATTAATAAAAATACAAATAAAAGTCTCTTAATGACATATTAAACACGTGTATCACATTTATTATCATTGAATGTGACATTCAAGAACATCCATTATTTGCATTTAATCTTACAGTTTGGCGATTGTTTTCTGGTCGACGGGATAACGAAGTAGTACCATTTTTTTGTATTCTTATTATTTTTTATTAATGTATTTGTTCCTTCGTTATTTAAAATAAAAATTATGCCAATTTGTATAATTTAGCGAATAGTTCGGCGAAATTGGTTGACGGGATAACCAAGTAGTATCAACCAATAGTAGATAACCAATTAATACTGCATGGTTATCCCGTCAACCAAAAAATTATTGCCAAACTATTACAAAACTATTCTTTTCTACTATAACTTATAACTACTACTGCCAGTATTCGATGACCGTGATTGTCTCAATCAATGACATTAAATACGATAAAGGTGTTTGATGCATCATTAAGTGATTCTATTTCGGCTTTTTATTTGTATTTTTATTAATATTCTACTAATTAATTGCTTTTTCGTTATTTAAAATAAAACTTTTCTCAATATGCATAATTAGGCTGTTTATCACATATTATTTTAATATGTGAACTAAATATCGATTTTGTATCATTAGCAAGATATATATACTTTGGAAGAATAATACTTTCATCTTACTAAAAGAACTTATTTAATACGGACACATTATTTACAGCAGACGATCACAGATACACACAATCGGCATAGAACACAATTGCCGCTTACATAAAAACATTCTATTTACATTTTTACTTAAGTTGCGGTTACAGTTAAATACACCACATCTCCTCCCTTCCTAAACTATCACTACAAGTCCAATCGCTGAGGAGGTCTCCGGATTCTAGTAGATCGGCGAACTGGTTGTGGTGTTGGAGTTGAACCGTGGACACTGAGTGGAGCATGCTCTTGTGTAGTAACTGAGACTGGCGTTGCATCAGTCGTCTCCGCCTCCACAGAAGTGAGTGATTGTGCTAACTCAGCACTAGTTGTCGGAACATCAGCATCTTGCACAGGAACGGCAGGTTTTGAAAACGATCGTCGGAGCTCTCTTTCTTTTTCCTTTATGTCTCCTCCATCCCGTATTTGATCGACATGTCTACGCCACAATTGACCATTTACATCGACAGTGTAATGTAGCTGTCCATCTTTTCTAACGACTTTTCCAAACCTCCATCTCTTGTCGCCTTGCCGGTAATTTCGTAGAGCGACATTGTCGCCAATTTGGAATCCTCTATCCGAGAATTCATAAGTTCCTTTACGAATTTTTTCTTCCACTCTGCGTTTAAGATCAGGACGCAGCAGATCGATTCTCGTCCGAATCTCTCTCTTCAACATAAGCATGGCTGGACTATGAAGTGTCGTGAGGTTCGGAGCTTTTCTGTATTGCATAAGGAACGTACTTAATTTTTGTTGTATTGTGCCACTATAATTTTGCATTGCTCTTAGAGATTGTTTGACTGTAAAGACGTATCTTTCGGCCTGCCCATTGCTAGATGGTTTAAATGGCGCAGTGGTCTTGTGTTTAATGCCGTTATTACGCATAAACATCTCAAATTCAAATGATGTAAACTGTGGACCGTTGTCACTTACCAGCATGAGTGGCAATCCAAATCGAGCGAAACAATCTCTTAAGCATTCGATGGTTTTGGTTGCTGTGGTGGATTTCATTGGATAAGCTTCCAACCACTTGGAATGAGCATCTACTATAATCAGGAACATATATTCAAAGATAGGCCCAGCAAAATCTATGTGAATACGTTGCCACGGTGCACTAGGATACTCCCAGCAATGCACCTTTACTCTCTGTGGGTCGGTTTTGTACCGAGCACAGTCTACACAATTCTTTGAGCAATTTTCTATATCCTTATCGATGTTCTTCCAATAAACATACGATCTAGCGACAGCTTTCATCTTAACAGCACCCAGATGACCATGATGTAACTCTTCAAGCACCTGAGCCTGATACTTTTTGGGAACGCACACACGCTGGCCTAACATGACACAACCATCTTGTAGACTATATTCTGCTTCTCTCCCTCTTAAAATTCCTCCATTCTGTAAAATATTAAGCAATGGGGCGAGGTCTGCATCCAATAGAGTTTCTTTGGCTAAGTCTCTAGCTGTGATAGGAAGAGTTTCGATTTGTGCTAATTGAAATAGATCAATTTCATCTTTAACGTCTAGCTGTTCAGAGGTGGACGGCAGCCTAGACAGAAAGTCAGCGTTACCATGTTTTTTTGTATGACGATACTTAATGTCAAACTGGAAAGATTGTAATACTAAAGAATAATGTAACAATCTTGTCGCTGCCAGAACTGGAAGACCTTTCTTCGATCCGAAGATGGCTACTAAAGGTTGGTGGTCAGTTAATAATGTGAATCATCTCCCTTTAAGGTAAAGATAAAATTTCTTGACACCCCACACAATTGCTAGTGCTTCTTTATCAAACTGAGCGTATTTTTGCTCAGTTTTTGTGAGGGTTCTGGAGGCGAAAGCTATTGGTCTTTCCGTTCCATCAGGTAAAGAGTGGGAAAGAACCGCCCCTACTCCTACAGGAGATGCGTCAGTTGCCAATATCAATGGCAGTGATGGATCATAATGCATTAGGACACGCGGAGAACAAATTTCATTTTTAATTTTTTCAAAAGCTTCCTGACAATCCTTTGACCAAACCCATTTCACACCTTTCTGTGTTAGTTTATACAAAGGATTCGCTATTGTAGCCAAATTAGGACAAAATTTTCCATAAAAGTTAACAAGCCCTAAAAAACTTTGTACTTCCTGTACGTTAGTAGGTCTAGGAGCTTTCGAAATGGAAGAAATTTTCTCATCAGTCTTATGTATACCGTTTGCATCGATTTTGTGCCCTAAAAATTGAATTTCTTTTTGAAAAAATTTACTCTTATCTAAATTTAATTTTAGCCCATGATCTTTACATTTCTGAAAAAATTTTCTTAAGGCCTCTAAATGTGATTTATCATCTGATCCAGTCACTCTAACATCATCCATAAAAACTTTGATTCCTTCCATTCCCTGGAAAAGCCCATCAATATATCTTTGCCAAATCGCTGGAGCAGAATTTAAACCATACATAAGTCTTTTACAAACATATAATCCCTTATGTGTATTTATCGTTAAGATCTTTTGACTATCTGGATGTACTTTCATTTGTAAATATGCATGTTTAAAATCGATTTTTGAAAAATGTTTACCCCCATTTAAGCTTGAAAAAATTTCCTCTAATTTTGGTAAAGGATGTTGTTGTACCATAATATTTTGGTTTACGGTAACAGAATAATCTGCACATAGGCGTATAGACCCATCTGTTTTTACAACCGGGACAACTGGTGTTGCCCAATCAGAGGTCTCTACTCTCTCTATGATGCCTTCCTTTTCAAGCCTATCGATTTCTTGTTCAATCCTGTCTTTTAAAGAAAAGGGTACAGGTCTAGCTCTACCAAATTTTGGCACTGCATCAGATTTAAGTTCCAACTTTACTTCATAATTATTAATTTCCCCTAACTTATCGTCAAAAAGCTCTTTATACTCTTCTAACAATTTACTCAAATTATAGTCATAGGATGTTCTTACAGCTTTTATAGAATTCCAGTCCAAATTTATACTATATAGCCATTCGCGGCCAAAAATTGTATCCAAATTTTCCTTAACAATATACAAATTTAATTTAAATTTTTGATTTTTGTATTCAACATCAACGGTGACAAAACCCAAAGGTACAATTATTTCACCTTTGTATGTTTTAAAAACTACTTTTGTGGGTTGAATTCTTTTTTTCGAAATCTCACGAAATTTTTTTATGCTCATTACCGAGACGGCCCCTCCAGTATCAAGTTCCATACTCATAGGTTTATTTTCAATAGTTACTGTTAACATAATTGGAGGTTTTCTTTCCTCCTCCTCTTTCAGCGAGTTCAAATCAAAAGAATACATTGGGATAACATTTTCACTAGAATACAGGGTATCTACCTGCTTTTGTTTTACCGTGTTCCCTTTTAACCCTTTTTTCGCTGCAAAACAAGCCTTTCGAATGTGCCCGATTTTTTGACAAAAATGACACTTAGCTAATTTAAATCTGCAGGAATATTTATCGTGATCCGTTGCTGTACACCGTGTACAGCTCGTTTTTACTTTCTTTCCCGAAAGATTTTGTCTTCCAAAGTTTTTCTTTTGCGAAACAAAATTTGACTGCTCATTATTTTTCCTCACGCTAAATTCTTTAATTTCTAAAGATTTACCCATTATCTCATTTGCCCCTTTCATAGCTTTCTCCATAGCTAAAGCAATTTTCAAGGTATTCTCAATATCTATATCATCTTCCTCAAAAAGTCTATCTAATATTGCTCTATCCCTTAGCCCGCTTACGAAAACATCCCGTAACATCGTGTTCAACATTTCTTGTTTATACTGACAAGGAATTGCCAAGGAGCGAAGTTCAGCCATAAAAGCGCTGACACTTTCCCCCTCCCGTTGCTTACGATTTAGAAACACATGCCTACTAGGAATTATAAGCGGCGTCGGAGTGAGATGAGTTTTTAATGTATTTTTTAGAATAAGGTAATCTTTATCGGAAGGATTGTCAGGAGCTAGCAGGTTTTTCAACAAATTATATAATTTTGCTGACAAACTAGAAATAAAAACTTTCCCACGTTTGCCATCCGGAACATTTTGAATATCCATGAAAGCTTCGAAGCGTTCTAAAAAAGAATCAAAAGCTTCATCTGTTTCATCAAATTTTTCAAATTGAACTGAAACTTTAGCTTCTTGCGTTTTCGGATCGGCAAAAGTGGTTAATTTCTCTAACAAAATTTTATTTTGTTCTATTAGACTTTGAACCAACTGCTCCATTTTAAATCTTCTTTAAAGATAAATACAAAAAGAATTTTTTACCTTGGCAGTCTTCGGCATCTAATGTACATGGATCCGATACTTTTTCATTCCATACATCGTCGCCAGATATCACATATTATTTTAATATGTGAACTAAATATCGATTTTGTATCATTAGCAAGATATATATACTTTGGAAGAATAATACTTTCATCTTACTAAAAGAACTTATTTAATACGGACACATTATTTACAGCAGACGATCACAGATACACACAATCGGCATAGAACACAATTGCCGCTTACATAAAAACATTCTATTTACATTTTTACTTAAGTTGCGGTTACAGTTAAATACACCACACTGTTAGTTTGACGATTTGTATAATTTGGCGAAATTGGTCGACAGGATAACCAAGTAGTACCTTGGAATTTAATCCTGAAATTTGGCGTTAGAGTTCTGGTCGATGGGATAACCAAGCAGTACCCAAAAATATACTGTGGTATAATATCAATGGGATGGGGTAATAAAATATAAAATTCTATAATATCTTGATTAAATGGCTACTGTATTCAATCTGACGAATTTAATGCGATAAACAAAAAAACTGGATGAAATTGGGGAATTAATTTCTACTCAATGATATCTTCAATATTTAGGGATATGAACCAGGATCCATATACCATATTATTAGTTACAGAAAGAATATTTAGTTCATCATTTACTATATATTTATGGCAAGTCTTACAAGATCCAGTAGATTGAATATGCATGCCAAACTAACGACGATGACAAATATTGCAAAAATTTTTTATTTTGTGCATCTTCGAAATTTAAAGCATTTTTCCGAGCACATGCACTCTCAGTCAGAACAGATTCGTCATGCCGTCGTTTTGGCACAGATGTCATATACGCACCACATAGTCGCTATTTTATTTTAAGACGCCAATGACATATACGCACCGGGGTACTTAACTGGCGACAAAATGTCGTTATTTTGCTTCACATGGTAACCCGGATGTTGCTTATTTATTAATGAAAAATTATTATATAATTATTTATTAATGAAAAATTGCACTAATGTGATGTGTATATGACATCTGTGCCGTCGTTTTTTACGCTGATATCTAGCCTCTTGCCTTAAAGATATATCATATTCGCGTTCTTTTCAACCAGTGAGTGTACGTTTTCTTGGATTTTTTTTTATAACAGAGCTAATATATTCCATAGATTGTTTAAAACGTCAAATTGTTTAAAATAAAACGGTAAATTATTTTAAAATAATACTACATGTACCAAAATAATAATATTTGTTTCATTTGGTTCAAATTTCAACCTTCGAAATTCAAACAACTCTTTATATAACGAATTTAACAATTTATTTTATTTGTTTACTACTCTTTTGTTGCCACTTTACAAAACAAAATTCATAACATAATTATTTTAATATGCGTAAGTGTCATCAGCGCAAACGATTTTGCCGGAATAAAGAAAATACATTTTATTTATTTAATTAATCATAATTCTACCTGTAATTGCAAGCTCCATGATTTCTTTTCTTCTGAAAACATACGTTTCATTTTTTATTTCCAAAATTTCGTCCGTAATGAAAAAGCATGTAAAAGATAAATTAATTAAAATAATATTTTTTTAAAGGTTATTCTGTAAAAAAAATTATATTCTGCAAATCTACAGATCATAATTTATTTTTGTGTTTAATTTCAAGTCGAAATACTGAATAGTTTTTTTGTAAAGTGTACGACAAAATGTAATTTGAGTGGCCTAGTAGAGGATTCGCTTCGCTCATCCTAATAATACCTGGGTACCTGAATCTTTTCTAACAGTTTTATTTCGCTATACCATTTTTCGTATTTTTCTTTAAATTCTTTAGGAAGTGTGTCGTCCCATTCTAAACCGCGTTCCCATAACTCTTGAAGAAGTAATTTAATTCTAATTAAGAATGGCGATATGAATCCGATAGGATCGAATATTTTGGCAGCGCTGTGCAAAACATGTCTTTTGGTGTATTCCAAATTATCACCATCTGACATAAATACCTTAAAATCTATTTACAGGACGTCGTTTATATTATCCCAATTAAGTCCCAGAATTTTTAATTTTGAATGACTTTCGTCTGTTTCTATAACTGGGTTACCATTCTTCCACAATTCCCTTAATTCTAAAGAATTTGTATTAAACTTTCTCAAGTTCATATTCGCATCCTTAAGTATTGAGACAGCAGAAGCCGATAAATTGAAAGCTTCTTGGACTGTCAGAGCCCCATATGCCAAATCGTTCACGTATAAAAAATTATCTAACATATTATAATCAATAGGATTAATTTCTTTGTACTTTCTAATATGTTTCTTAATTGTCGAAGCCAACAGGTACGGGGAGCTCGTGACTCCAAAACAATGTCGGTTAAAATGATATAAAGTCACAGGCTTATCTATGTCACAATCATCAAAGTATAAAAAACACAAATAATTCCTGTCCTCTTTAGACACTTCAATTTGCAAGAATGCTCTAGCAATATCGCCCAAAAAAGCAATTTTATGAGACCTGAAATTTAATATTATGTCAATTAAATTAGGATTTAAATTTTCTCCAGCGAAAAGACAATCTAGACAATTAGACTTTTTTCATTATTTCTTTTACTGCTAGCATCATAAACAATTCTTGATTTCGTACTAGAAGAATCTGGTCTAAAAATGATTTGGTGTGGCATTACGTAACCAATAAAGCAATTAGTATCGCACTTTTGAATAATACCTTCACTTAATTGTTCTTTCATAATTTCGTTATATTTCTGAAATAAAGATTTATTACCCCTTAATCTCTTTTCCAGACCCACAAATCTCTGTTTCGCAACTTCGTAATTATTTGATAAACTTTGTTTGTTTATTTTAGAAGACCATAAAAGTGGCGCGATATACCTTTGATTCTCGAAAATTATTTCCCTCTGAAATTGCGTAACCACCTCATATTTTTCGTCGTTTTAAATATCAGTAGGAAAGGATAAAAAATTATCCACATCCCACAATTTTCTTAAATCATTGTCTGTTGATGTACAAATGACCTTAAAACAAGAAGCTCCATTTACATTATTGCTATGCATTCGTCCAATTAAAGTTTTTCCAAATATTGTTGGTTGAATAAATAAATATTTATTGATTTTCTCTACCCCTCCCATGATTGTCGCAAACATATAATCACATCCCAATAATATTTGTACAGTCTTTTCATTAATAAATCTGTCAGCAAACTCATTTTTATCTAAACGGAATTTATTTATGAGCTGTGAATCAATAAGCGATTTTACTTGCGTCGCACTAATTATGTCTGATACGAGCGCCTGAACTTTAATCCTTTCATGCTGAGGATGGCGACTAATTATAGTAATATCCACTAAATCATACTCTTGTTCTATGGCGTTACGATTCGCGAAAGAATAAACTAGCAATTTTTCTCTTTTTACTGGTTTTAGTTTTAAAGCAGTTGCTAAATTCTTTGCAATAAATGTGCGCGAAGATGTAGAATCATATAATAGCCTTGTACTTAATTTCTTGGATCCTCCCATTACCTGTACGCATGCTGTTTGCAAAATTGTCGAATATTTTTCTGGAAAATTTTGAGTTTTAATAACAGATGATACAACCGCTTGATTTTCTTGATTTTGTACAATTTCTGATTTTTTAGTATTCTCAACGGGACTAATTTCAGAGGATTTCTTAGCGGGGCAAAACAAATAATTATGTTGAAAACTCTTGCATAACTCACACGATTGTATTTTAGCTTTACATAGAGATAATAGGTGGTTCTAATAAAAACATCGGTAACATCTTCCTTCTTTTTTTAACTTATAACGCTTTTGTTCATCCGTCATTGCCTTACATTTTAAACTATTATGATTCGAATTACAGAATACACAAACATTTTTTACGACCGTGTTCAGCGCAACGGAAGTGGGAAAATTACCCTTTGTTCTGGTAGGAGCATTTTTTTCCCATCGAGATTTTTCTGGACTTTTTAAGGAATTTCCTGATATAACAGTTGCCGCTTCCCTTGAATCAAGCTCAAATTTTATAAATTTCATTAATTCATTAACATCCCCTGGCTTTTCGTTATCCTTTTTCCTTTGAAATTCAATTACCAAATTATGAGGTAATTGCCTTAAAATGATAGGGATTAGTAAATACCCAAAATTGTCGGTAGCTACTCCTATCGACTGCAAATTTCTAATGCTTATTTCGCATTCATCATACAAATCTCTCAACATTTTCGTATTCGAGCATGACCTGATCGGTTCGATTTCTAATAATTTATTTATAAAACCGCTAATTAAAATTTCCGTTTTACCATATCTTTTTGCTAGTAAATCTAGCGAGTGATCGTAATTACTTTCTGTTAGGGCTAATCCAGATACCGTTTTATAGGCTTCACCAGACAAAAATGATTTCAAATATATTAATTTTTCTATTTTTGTCAAATTATCATTAACATCAATAGTATTTTTAAAACTATTGATAAATTCAAGAAATGTATTAGGATCACCTTTAAAATTCGGAATATTTAATTTTTGCAAATTTACAGTAGGCAATCGTGTACTAACATAAGGAACCGTACTAGCGTTTGACAACGAACTAGCGTTTCTCGATTCAACATCATTTTTAAATTTCTTCAAATTTGTTTTTATTTTAAATTTCGTTTCATTAATAGTATCATTATAATCGATACTATTTTGAACTTCCGTTTCTAAATTTGTATTATCAGTGATCAATTCTTCGATTTTCAAATTAATTTCCTTTAATTCTAATTGTTTTTCCTCCAAATTTATCAAAAATTCCGAAAGCTTATCAATATTATCTTTATTTTCAAAATCAATATCTTCAATAAACGACTCGACCTTTGTTATTAGTTTAGTTAATGACGTTTTCATAACTTTACGCTTAGCCTTTAATTTTTCAAGATTCATGCTTAGAAATAAAAATTACAGTACCTTTTTTCTGCCGAGATTTCGAGCTTCTTTTCGGTAATCTTGAAATCGCACTGCCGAATCGGGAAATCTTGTTTAATCCATATTAATGTTCCATTTGCCGGGTATCGGCGCCATGTTGACATTGCTCATTTCTAGAGAACAGTTTTAATCCTAGAAGATTCGAGCTATATAAGTTTATGTTTGTTTTCTTTAAAAAATATTCCACTTGGCATTTTTTCTATTTATTTTCACGACACGCACATATATAGTTGAACAGACACAAACACTAATATTTACATAAAAAGATACATATTTTTTACGGGGAAGTAAAATATTCTTCCTCGCATCGCGAATTCGTAATAACTTCTACCTTTTAAAACAAAACATTGCGCCACAGGTGGCTTTCAATTGGCGACCGCACGGCGCCTTTGGGTTGCTTCACACGTGATTTGTAACACGTGGGTTTGAACCCCATTCCTGACATACGTATGCACAATACTCTTTTCCGTATTATAATTTTTAACCGACTTCAAAAAAGGAGGAGGAGGATATCAAATCGACGCGTATGTATTTCTTTATGTATGTTCACCGATTACTCCGAATCGATCTAACCGATTAATTTTATTTTTGTGTTAAATGAAAGAGGTTACTCTAGAATTGTTACCACTTCCATTTCATCGAAATTGGTTCAGGACTTTTTTAGTAATCAAGCAAAAACTAATAAAATTAGTGATTTCATGCAAACTAAAAGTAACATGGACGATGAATAAGCTCGCCTCGTGGAGTGCCGTCAGGGTGGCCGAACGGTATAAGACAGCAGATTTGATTTCTGGTTCTTGAAACAGAGCGCGGGTTCGAACCCCATTCCTGACATACTTGTGTAATTTACAATAATTTTTTCCATTATTATAAAATTTATTAACCGATTTCAAAACATCGTTAATTTTTAACTAAAAAGAGAAAAATAAACTTTTCTACCAAAAATTGAACCGACTTCAAAAACTACTGCAAATTGAAAAATAATTTTTTTACATAATAGTATTAAGAAATTAAATTAATAGCGTAGTATTTACCATGCGTATTACTAGGCCTTCCCTCAGAGGGATTAGTCTAAGCGATATTGCTGAGAATACACATTTAATAACTTGCGATAAGTAAAGAAAATGAGATGTTACCTTTAATTGGTCATTCATTGTGATAAAATATGATGAAAATAAGCATATTGAATCATAGAATTACAAAATCTTATATATAAAGTTGCATATACTATTTTTATAAAAGAAAAGCAAACCATGTATGGATATAAAATTGGAAATATGCAAAATGTTAAAAGTAATACAGAAAATAAAACACCAAATATTCCTATATTTGAAATATAACTCTTTGAAATGATGTCATGAGCATAAACAGAAGCTTCGCACTGATTTGAGAAACTATAAATAACAATCTATTATGTTTGAAAAGAATGGAGTGTATTTTATATGGTGTGAAATCCGTCCGAATAGTTTATAATCTTGAATATCTGTTTTCCACGGATGCAATGAGGTTGTCGATAAGAGTTAAGGAATCCTTTTTTAAAAATTTGTCCTAAACGAGCACTTACATCTTATAAGTTAGTGATGCCAAAGTTATAGTTTCTGACCCCAACAGTATCCCAGAAATTGCAATATTCTGAATGAATTGGGTTTAAAACTTTTTCTAGAGAAAAAAAAAATAACTTATGAAATTAAATTGTCGAATGTTTTAGAAATCGTTCATAACGAAAATATTATATCTTAAAAGTTGCCACCAAAAAAAAAAAAAAAAAAAAAAAAAAAAAAAAAAAAAAAAAAAAGATTTTAAATTTTTAATCATATCAACATCAAAGAATTCTCAATTTTAGAACTTTTTTTGCTCGTGCATTGATGGTGATTATTGTTCCTACGCAAAATATAGTATATTTTGCAGCAAAGATGGTTACCAAAATTGTTTGCCCACATTATTTTTTAAATCGGCTAGGTACTCCCAATGATAACGAAAAACACACAAACATTAATGCTTTATAGCATAGAAATACAGAATCAAAAGCTATTTATCTCCTATTATATACACATAAATTATCTAATTAGTGCTAGCAGATGCATTTTTAAGTATACATAGATCAATATAATGCTTCATTTTTCTTTTATTAGTATTTCTTAGTATTCATTTTTCATTTATTTGTATTATTCAGTAAAAAACTCACTTTCTTAATCCCGAATTACATCAAACTTTTTATAAAAGCGCCTAAGTCCATATAACAGTGAAGTATTGTGAAGAGTATTAAATACAAGGTAGTATAACACTTAGCCAAACTCAGGTAATTAATCGCCAAATATTGTTCTTTTCGCCCTCTCTCGAAATGCATTTTTTCCGTACATTTAAAAAACACGATTTTGTGTCATTTTATTTAAAATTCAAATAAATAAATAAGAGGAAGCAACACTAGCATAAGTCAAAACATTTTATTTCAGCACCAAGGAATTGTATCGTAGTTACACATGGGGAAAAAAGCTGCTTTTGGCCAAAAAACGTTGTCTTTACTAAATTTGAATCCGATTAAAAAAAGTACCGTGATTAATTAAAATGTTATAGGCAGAGCTGCCAAGTCTCCGGCATTTTGTATACCGGTATTTTAATACAGAAAATGTTTTATTAAGTTGGAATATTCTGCGGATTTAAAAAATAACCTTTCCTATAAGAAAATTCTGCTATGCAATAAGCGGGGGCTTGGCATCTCTGTATAGGAATATTTCGTAATTTACTTGTTAACCTTAAAAAAAGCAACGACCATTTTTCGGGTACAAAAAGTGTTGCTAATTGTTCCATTTTGCATACAAGGTACTGATTGTAATATTAATACATCTATGGTGATAAATTTCCAATAATTTTTCAAATCCCATTTATTTCATTAAAAATATAAATCTTTTATTCATTTAGTTTAAAATAAATGGTTTTTAACTAATTTCATTATACTTTTGAAATATAACTTTTCATTGGCCATTTTTTAAAGCATTTAGAAAATGGTTGTTGTTTTCAGTCAAATATAGACTTTGTTCTGTCCGCATTTTATTTTATCATTATTTATAAATGGTGGAGAAATATTCATACATAATCCATAACGTACATAATATATGACTCTGTTATTACATAAGTCACCTTTTTATTATCATAAAAATTATGTTTTTACTGATTTTTATTAACTCAATAGAAAAAATTTCGTGCTTTGAGCAATAGATGTCCGCATTTCATTTATTTATTTATTTTAACAAAATTCTTTGTATTTAGAAGAACATTTATTTAAATAGGAAATCCAAATGTCGCTGTTAATAAAGAAGAAAGTTACAAAAAAAGTTACAAAACGAATAGACGCATACTATCAAATATGAAAAAACGACGAATCCAAAAAAAGACGACGTATGAAATATCTTTTAAAGCAAAAAAACGAGGTCTGATTATCGAGCCTACTGATTACGAAATGTGCATTATATTAATATATATATATATATATATATATATATATATATATATATCGGGTGTCCTGAAAAGGACTGAACGATTTTAAAAATCAATAACTTGAAAACTTTTACAGATATTTAAAAAATTCTTGCACTAGAGTCATCTAAAAGGTCAAAAGATTTTTTTCCTGCGATTCTGGATTTTAGTTCGAATTACAAATAATAGATGGCATTGAGAGCGCTAGGTGCTGTATTGAGACGGATATTGACGTCACTTGGCACTGAAGCAAAATAAGGAGGTTAAAGCTATGGAGTGGATCTTATTCAAAAATGAACTTTTGCTTTTAACGTCCGATTTTGAATGCAATCCATATAATTTTGATTTTGCTGGCGTCAGCGCAATAATAGAGAAAAATATTATTTTCATGGGTACGACTCCTGTGAAATCGAAATGCGTGAAACAACAATGTTCGAATTACCGACTTTTATTTATTTATTTATTTTTTTACTTTCCAAGAATGTAAGTATTTTGAGAACAGGATATCTTATTTATCTATTTATGTATCTGGGTATCTTTTAAACCCTTTTTTTATGTCACCTAGTCATGTCCTGTATTGTATTTTAAGTATGTGGGATTAACAGTTAATTTACAGATACACCCAAAAGATTGTATCACATCATAGTCTATGGGGGGGAAATCACTTGCAGTGTATATTAATGAAATACACTATTTCAAATGTATTGAAACTGATATAAATCACTGAATTTCAGTATAAGATGATTGTGATAGAATAGAGCATTTGGTATTTATAGCATTTAACGTTCATTTACAGGGGCACACAAAAAGAAACCGGTTACTGTACTGTCTTTAAGTAATAACTGCTGGAAATGCGTTTTCAATTTCGGCATGCGCTTTTAAATTTAGCTGTTTTTTTAGATACATTAGTAATTATATAAATGCATATCACCTATATATTCGTCTCTGGTGCGTCCGTCCGTCTGTCTGTCCGCATTTATAACAGTGCAAAAATTACTCTGTCGAATCGTTTGAAATTTTAAATACATATTCATTGAAGAATTCTATCCCGTTATTTCAAATTTTATGAATATCGGATGTGCATTTCCAATTCAGGGACAGTCAAAAGTATTCCGTTACATTATGGCCGACGGGGAAAAAGTTTCAAGTGCTTTTTAATGATATTACACCCGTCCAAACATAATGAAATTAACATGCATTTATGAATTAAATTGAAATACAAATGATGTAGAATATGCTGCACAAAGAATAGTTTTTATTCATTTACAGGGCCACACAAAATAATTATGTAACATAACGGTATAGAAGGAAACATACTTTGCGGCATATTTTAATTTTGTTACACATATAATAAAATTGTTATAAGTTACTTAGGTTTACTACGAATTTCTTACTATCTAATAGAAAATATGAAATATTTACAGGGACACACAAAAGATTTCGGAAACTATGCTGCATCAAAAATGCTGTACGCTAACGATAATTGCTTGAAGTTTTAAATTTTGATATGATTTTTTTAAAGTTTCAGTACATTTTTGCATGTTATGCTGTGTATATAATTGGTGTAAATCATATGCAGGGCTACACAAAAGAATTCGCACTCCGTACTAAGTGTGTAAGTAAATATATTAGGTGGTTTGTAAATAGTTATTTATTTTTTTACGTTGAACAGCTTTAAGTATATTACGATATGTTTAAAGAATAGAAATGAAATGATATACAGAGGCACTCAAAAATTGGATTAATAGATGGATTAATAGATTGGATCAAAAACTGGATGGTAATCTCTGGAAGTGTGATTTCATTAGTTTAAAGCATGTTTCGGTTTTAAATAGATTTTAGCTAGATAAATGGCGTGTATTTAAAGATAGTAGGAAAAGTACAGGACTATACAAAAGAGTTCAAATATGCTTCCGTCTATTTAAATAAATTGCTAAATGTCAAATTTCAACTTAACATGTGTTTTTAACGCTTTCCAACATAGTTAAAAATTTTTATGATTTCTTTTTAGTTAGCCGTCTGCCTGTCTGTCTTTGCAAACTCTAACTTGCGTTGAAATAATTGAATTGGTCTGTACGTGATATATGTTAATAAGATTTATTATGCCGTGATGTTTGGTACTGTAAACAAACTATGCATAATTCATGATTCATTTACACAGACACTCAGAACTATGCCATTACGTTATGTTCTGTGAGGATAATTATATATATAGCTCCTATATTCGTCATCTGGAATGTTCTTTTATCTGTCCGCACATAATAGCGCAGAAACAGAATGCTTTGAATTATAATGTATATACTCGTTCAGAATTTTAGTTACTCATTTAAAGTTTTATGAAAAGCGAATCAAAGCTTAAAAGGACATTAATAAATGTTTTCTTCATTCTATTAAAACCTATTCTGAGTGACTAATTCAGTGATATCCAGTGATAGGTGATGATTCTGGGTTGTCATTATGATTATAGCTCATTTAAGGCGGAGGTAGTATTATTTCCCTATTACCATGAATTTAATATACATAATCGTAATAAATTTTGTATTTGAGTATTTTTACAAAAGCGTGCAACAGCTATTGCAACAAATTTTCAATGTTTATACTGTGAATATTCTTTGTTCTAAAGAATAAACTATTTCCGCAATTTTTTTACAACATACATAAAACTCTACTAAAGAACTTCTTTAAAAGAAACTAGCATTTCTTAGAATATAACAATTTTTTTAAAATAGCAAAATTGATTAATTTTTAACAACAACATAAAAAAAACTACTAAATCGTTTCACTTTATTTTAAAATATGATGCACAAAGTATTCTTTAAATTAGATGAAAAAAAGGAATTTAATCCGAGAAAATACGGCTTTTTTAAATGTAAAATCGTCTGCAAAACTCGTATGCTGCTCGTTAAATTCATTTCCATTTTCCAATCGCTGCTATTATATAAAAGGATTTATTATTTCCATGACAACAACACATTTCATTGAAATTATACCGACTGAGTCCAAAATCGGGCTTTATGTCGAGTGCACAGGTCAAATGTATGTTGTTCAATAAAAACAAATAAACAAAAGTTCAAAATCGGGCCCTAAGAGCAAGATTGCATTGTCAAACGAGACCCACTCCACAGCCTTAAACCTCTTATTTTGCTTCAGTACCAAGTGACGTCAATATCCATCTCAACACCGCACCTAGCTCTCTCAGCGCCATCTATTGTTTGTAATTTGAACTAAAATCCAAAATCGCAGGAAAAAAACTTTTGACGTTTGAAATGATTCTCGTGCAAGAATTTTTTAAATATCTGTAAAAGTTTGCAAGTTATTGATTTTTAAAATCGTTCAGTCCTTTTCAGGACACCCGATATATACTGCAAATATTGATTTCTTTTC
Source organism: Maratus speculifer (assembly GCA_964019185.1). Classification (NCBI taxonomy): domain Eukaryota; kingdom Metazoa; phylum Arthropoda; class Arachnida; order Araneae; family Salticidae; genus Maratus; species Maratus speculifer. Next base: position 59,606,908 of record OZ025291.1, on the reverse strand, counting down.
TTTTGTGCAGTTTTGGCTACGAAAGGTGCGCTATGTTGCAAAAAGATATAAGCGACTATTAAAACACACTTGGTAAACATTTATGCTCAGTTTTACAAATAAATATGGCACATACCGAATGTCCTGAAAAGGACTGAACGATTTTAAAAATCAATAACTTGCAAACTTTTACAGATATTTAAAAAGTTCTTGCACGAGAATCATCTCAAATGTCAAAAGTTTTTTTTTCCTGCGATTCTGGATTTTAGTTCGAATTACAAACAATAGATGGCGCTGAGAGCGCTAGGTGCGGTGTTGAGATGGATATTGACGTCACTTGGTACTGAAGCAAAATAAGGAGTTTAAGGCTGTGGAGTGGGTCTCGTTTGACAATGCAATCTTGCTCTTAGGGCCCGATTTTGAACTTTTGTTTATTTGTTTTTATTGAACAACATACATTTGACCTGTGCACTCGACATGAAGCCCAATTTTGGACTCAGTCAGTATAATTTCAATGAAATTTGTTGTTATCATGGAAATAATAAATCCTTTTATATAATAGCAGCGATTGGAAACTGGAAATGAATTTAAAGAGCAGCATACGAGTTTTGCAGACGATTTTACATTTAAGAAAGCCGTATTTTCTCGAATTAAATTACTTTTTATCATCTAATTTAGAGAATACTTTGTGCATCATATTTTAAAATAAAGTGAAACGATTTAGTAGTTTTTTTTTTTTTTTTTTTTTTTTTTTTTTTTTTGTTAAAAATTAATCAATTTTGATATTTTAAAAATTTGTTATATTCTAAGAAATGCTAGTTTGTTTTAAAGAAGTTCTTTAGTAGAGTTTTATGTATGTTGTAAAAAAATTGCGGAAATGGTTTATTCTTTAGAACAAAGAATATTCATAGTATAAACATTGAAAATTTGGTGCAATAGCTGTTGCACTATTTTGTAAAAATACCCAAATACAAAATTTATTACGATTATGTATATTAAATTCATGGTAATAGGGAAATAATACTACCTCCTCCTTAAATGAGCCATAATCATAATGACAACCTAGAATCATCACCTATCATTGGCTATCATTGAATTAGTCACGCAGAATAGGTTTTAATAGAATGAAGAAAACATTTATTAATATCCTTTTAAGCTTTGATTCGCTTTTCATAAAACTTTAAATGAGTAACGAAAATTCTGCAACGAGTATATATATTATAATTCAAAGCATTCTGTTGGGTAGTTTTTGCGCTATTATGTGCGGACAGATAAAAGAACATTCCAGATGACGAATATAGGAGCTACATATATAATTATTCTCACAGAACATAATGTAATGGCATAGTTCTGAGTGTCTGTGTAAATGAATCATCAATTATGCATAGTTTGTTTACAATACCCAAAACGGCTTAATAAATCTTAACATATATCACTTACAGACCAATTCAATTATTTCAACGCAAGTTAGAGTTTGGAAAGACAGGCAGACGGCTAGCTAAAAAGAAATCATAAACATTTTTAACTATGTTTTAAAGCGTTAAAAACATGTTAAGTTGAAATTTGACATTTAGCAATTTATTTAAATAGATGGAAGCATATTTGAACTCTTTTGTATAGCCCTGTACTTTTCCTACTATCTTTAAATACACGCCATTTATCTAGCTAAAATCTATTTAAAACCGAAACATGCTTTAAACTAATGAAATCACACTTCCAGAGATTACCATCCAGAGCCAGCTATTAATCCAATTTTTGAGTGCATCTGTATATCATTTCATTTCTATTCTTTAAACATATCGTAATATACTTAAAGCTGTTCAACGTAAAAAATGCATAACTCATTTACAAACTACCTTTAATATATTTATTTACACACTTAGTAAGGAGTGCGAATTCTTTTGTGTAGCCCTGTATATGATTTGCACCAATTATATATACAGCGTAACATGCAAAAATGTAGTGAAACTTTAAAAAAATCATATAAAAACTTAAAACTTTAAGCAATTATCGTTAGCATACAGCATTTTTGATTCAGCATAGTTTCCGAAATCTTTTGTGTGTCCCTGTAAATATTTCATATTTTCTATTACACAGTAAGAAATTCGTAGTAAACCTAAGTAACTTATAACAATTTTATTATAATATGTGTAACAAAATTAAAATATGCCGCAAAGTATATTCCTTTCTATACCGTTATGTTACATAATTATTTTGTGTGGCCCTGTAAATGAATAAAAACGATTCTTTGCGCAGCATATTCTACATCATTTGTATTTCAATTTAATTCATAAATGCATGTTAATTTCATTATGTTCGGACGGGTGTAATATCATCAAAAAGCACTTGAAACTTTTCCCCCGTCGGCCATAATGTAACGGAATACTTTTGACTGTCCCTGTATTGGAAATACACATCCGATATTCATAAAATTTGAAATAACTGGATAAAATTTTTCAATAAATATGTATTTAAAATTTCAAACTATTCGACAGAGTAATTTTTGCTCTGTTATATACGGACAGACAGACGGACGGACGCACCAGAGACGAGTATAAGTGATATGCATTTATATAATTACTAATGTATCTAAAAAACAGCTAAATTTAAAAGCGCATGCCGAAATTGAAAACGCATTTCCAGCAGTTATTACTTAACCCGGAAGGACGCGCGCAGGGCTTAAAAGACCCGGAGTGCGTATGGTTTTTACAATTGTAACCACTAATTTTTTTAAGGAATCTTCAACTTATTTTATCGCAAAATTGTTAAGAGTTGTATCCGTCTAAATAAAGTGACTGTTATAATTGGATTTTATTGGTGACAAAATTAAAACCATTCATACCCTGGATAAGCGCGCGTTCTGCCGGGTTAAAGACAGTACAGTAACCGGTTTCTTTTTGTGTGCCCCTGTAAATGAACGTTAAATGCTATAAATACTAGGGATGCAACGGATATCCGGCCAATATCCGATATCCGGCATATCTGGTTGATTTTTTAATATCCGAAATAGCATCGGATATCCGAATCACAATCACCGGATATCCGACTTCTCTATCGGATATCCGGCAGAATGCAGCAAAGCAAATATAGATGAATAACAGTAATTCTTTGATCCCAAACAATGCCTAAACTTTTGTTTACAATGCAAAAGATGAAATGTTACAATAAGTTTCCTCTCAGTAAAAGGTAATTCTCAAAAGTTTAAACAATTGCCAGCTTTCCTACTATTTATATTTAAACGCTGTAATAAATTCAAGAATTTATGTTAATATCTTTTAGAAAATTGTATCTTTACTTTCAGATTGTAAAACAAAATTTGAAGTCAAAATAGTAAATAAAGCCTTTTTGCAAAAGTGTATAAAGATAGAAAACCAACATTTAGAAATGCACAAATAATGCATGAAAAGGTAGCAAACAGCCGTTTTTAATCTGCTATCAAGATTCTTCATCAGGACAAAACTCAGCGTACTAGAAAAAGCTAAGTTGAGCAAAGCGATAGAGAAACGCAGTCTTATTATATACCAGTTACGGGAGCGAATGATAAAAACAGACCTATTTTTACTTTCTTCTATCCTTGATAGAAGAAGGTAATGTTATCAATTTTTTCGACGAGTTTATATCTTTTTTTTTTTTTTTGCGTGTTTTAGGGATCAAATATCCCCAAAAACATGTTTATTCAAAACATCTGTCTGTCCCAGTGTTGCCATCATACGATTATATCATCAAAATGTGTATGAAGTTATACATATAATGAACCAAATATTCTGTGCATGCTTTTGGCTGTAGCCAGCACGGGCATGTTCATTATGGAAACATTTCGCTGTAAGGCGGTGCTGTAATCACAATTTATGCGCCATTTTCATTATTCTGCCAACAAACGCTGTCTGAAGTTATGCATGGAATTGAACCAAATTTCTTTGGATACGTTTCTGAGAATGGCTGTCAGGTCTTCTTTCAATTCAAAAATATTTTGCCGGAAGATGGTACTGTAATAATGATTTTTAGCTCAGAGGCTATCAAAACCTGTGAGCTTATGTGTCCGCCCATTCTGTATGTATACATGTAAATGTGTAATGCAATAACTCATGATAAAAATACCCAATTCACTTGAAATTTTAAATATAGGTATATTCTGATAAGGCGTTTGCCTGATTAATTTTGGGAACTCATTCGATAAATATAAGTGGGGGAACGGGGGCTAATACTCTTCTCCTTAATTTATATCAATGGGTTTTATATCCAGAATTATCAATTTTCATTCAAAATTTAGATATAGGATCATTCTGATGAAGCGCCTCTGTGATTAGTATTAGGTACTCATTTGATAAGTATAAAGAAGTGAAACAGGGGGCTAATTCCCTACCCCTTATTTCGATAAATGGGTTTTTTTATGCAGATTTATCAGATTTCATTCAAATTTTAGACATAGGATTTTTCTGATGAGGGCACCACCATGATTAGTTTTGGGAGTTCATTGGATAAGTATAAAGAGACTGAACTGGGAGCTAATTTTCCAATCTTAATTTCGATAAATGGGTTTTTCATACAGATTTATTCAAATTTTAGACATAGGATCATTCTGATGAGGGCACCGCCACGATTAGTTTTGGGAGTTCATTGGATAAGTATAAAGAGGGGGAACGGGAGACTAATCCCCCGCATATAATTTAGATAAATGGGTTTTTCATGCAAAATTCTCATATTTCATTTAAATTTTAGACGTAGGATCATTCTGATGAGGACATTTCCATGATCAGTTTTGCGAGTTCATTGGATAAGTCTAAGAGGGGGGAAATGGGAGGTAACTCCCCCTACCTTAATTTAGTTTAATGAGTTTGGGTGAAATGCAGTTTACTCTCCTTCGCCAAGGCGACTTTTTTTTGGCGCAATAAATGCTTCAATATGGCAATCCTGCATTTTCATTTTCTCCTCTCGCATCTTCAATCTGGCAACCCTAAAGAGTGCTCCGGTTTACGTATCCTACCGATTTCTAAGCCGTTTCCTGATTGGACACTCCCTTTTGTTAAACGTTTTCTTATTGGACGAAAGAAGAGAACTGAGAGAGGGAGCGTTTGAATTTTTGAAAGAAGCCCGCTTAGAAATTGCTTCCGGCAGCATTGTTTTTTGCAGTTGCGTGTTGCATTCAACGAGTGAGTTTATTTTTTTGCATTTTCCTGTTTTTATATTTAGTTAGATACCGTTCAGTAACTACTATGGAAGTTGTTAATTTCAGAAAGAATGTTGTTGATTGTTTGAATGAGGAAGTAAAGTATTCAAATGGATACTTTACGCTGTTGAAAGTTTGCGGAAAAAAGTATATGATTGACTGGTGTGTAAATGAAGGTTTGATGTCACCCAGATATGAATGTCCTGGGGGTTGAGGGGAGCGGCAGCCCCCCTCACAAGAGCAAAACAGCGGCTCCGGGTAAATAAAAATTCTCCTTTTTTTTGTCTTTAGATTTGTATTTTATATGCTTTTTGTTTATTTTGATTGCCGCCATCTTGGAACAGTGCGTTTTTGCGTAGTGTCGCTTGGAGCAAGTTGTTCCGGAAGACAAGACGCAAAAACGTGCCAGTTTGGCGATTTTTGAAAATCGCGCCAAGAAGGAGAGTAAACTGCATTCGCACCATGAGTTTTTCATGCAGAATTTACTGATCTGCTTCAAAATTTGGATATAGCTTCATTGTGATAAGGCACTTCCCTGATTTTTTTCGGATTTCATTGGATATATATAAATTTGTGGGACTACACCTCTTAATTTAGGTAAATGATTTTTCTTGCAGAATTAACAAATTTGCTTTAATATTTGGATACAGGTTCATAGTGATAAGATGCTTCCCTAATTTAATTGGAGTTCTTTTGTTAAGCATAAAAGGGATACGGGCGATTACCTCAACCCCTCTTAAATTTGATTAATGAGTTTTTATGCAGAATTATCCGATTTGCTTTAAATTTTGGATGTACATTCATTCTGATAAGGCGAATCTCTGAACAGTTTTGGAAGTTTAATGGTTAAGTATACAGAGATATAACTCCTCTTAAATTATATAAATGGGTTTTTATGAAGAATTATTTGATTTGCTATGAATTTTGGATATAGGTTTTTTATGTGATAAAGCACATCCCTGATTAGTTTAGGGAATTCAATGATTAAGTATAAAAAGGGGAAATGAGTGGGAGCTATCCCCCCTTTTAATTTGTTTTTCGGACAGCATCAACCCTTGAAAATATGAGGCTGTAATATACAATTAGTATGCATAGCCTGTGAGCTCAATGCCATCAGAGGGCAATTTTCTTTTTATTGTAATTTTTTTTCATAATCCTTTTATACAGTGAATTGACAGTTCGTGCAGCAATAGGAACTTCGTATCTTGCTAAAACTGGCTATTCGCAAACAGCTGATGTATAACAGAATAACAAAAATAGATTTTAATAAATATTATGATCGAGATTAACTCATTCTTAATCTTATACTATAATGTGAGCAAAAATTGTGTGTGTGTGTGTGGGTAAATTTTATCTCGAAAACGGCTCTAACGATTTTCGCAAAAATTTGGATTTTACCATTTTTGGGCACGAGAAGACCATTGGGCTAGGTCCCATGTTCGGGAAAATTCGATTACTGGGTCATTTTGGGTCAGGATAAAGCTATTTATATCTATAGAACGGCTGGATAGATTTTAAGGAAATTTTGTACCAAATCGTTTTTTGGTACGAGAAAACTATTGGGCTGGGTCACATGTTCAAAAAATTTTGATTAGTGGGTCATTTTTGGGTCATTATGGGTCAAGCCATTTTTATCTAAAAAACGGCTCTAACGATTTTGACCAAATTTTATATTGTATCGCTTTGGATTACAAGAAGACGATTGGGTTAGGTAACATGTTCGAGAAAATTCGGTTAGTGGGTCATTTTTGGGGTCATTGTGGGTCATGCTATTTTTATCTAGAGATTTTCTCACGCAATTTTGATTAAAAATTGCATTCTATGGTTTTCGGGCACAAGAAAAAAATTGGGCTAGGTTACATGTTCGAGAAAAAATTTTAATGGGTCATTAAGGGTCTGGATCAAGCTATTTATATTTAAAGAACGGCGTGATCGATTATAACGAAATTTTGTATGTAACAGTTTTTTGACATGATAAAATTAATGGGCTAAATCACATGTTTGAGAGATTTCGACCAAGAGGGTCATTTGTGGGTCATAATGGGTCATGATCAAGCTATATCTAAAGAACAGGTGGATCGATTTTAACGAAATTTTGTATGCAACATTTTTTTGGCACGATAAAATCATTGGACTAGGTTACATGTTCGAAAAATTCCGATTAATGGGTCATTTTGGATCATAAAGGGTCTGGGTCAAGCTATTTATATTTAAAGAACGGCGTGATGGATTATAACGAAATTTTGTATGTAATAGTTTTTTGACATGAGAAAACTAATGGGCTAAATCACATGTTTGAGAGATTTCGACTATGAGGGTCATGGTCAAGCTATATCTAAAGAACAGGTGGATCGATTTTAATGAAATTTTGTATGCAACATTTTTTTGGCACGATAAAACCATTGGACTAGGTTACATGTTCGAAAAATTCCGATTAATGGGTCATTTTGGATCATAAAGGGTCTGGGTCAAGCTATATATAATTAAAGAACGGCAGGATCAATTTTAACGAAATTCTGTATGTAACAATCCTTAGAAACGAGAAAACTAATGGACTAAGTCACATATTCGAGAGCTTTCGATTATAAGGGTCATTTGTGGGTCTTAATGGGTCAAGGTCAAGCTATATCTAAAGAATGAGTGGGTCGATTTTAACGAAATTTTGTATACAACATATTTTTGGCATGAGAAAATCATTGGGGTAGGTCACATGTTCGAGAAATTTCGATTAGTGGGCCACTTTTGGGTCATTCTAATTTTATCTAGACAATGTTTCGCGCAATTTTGACTAAATTTTGTATTTTATCGTTTTCGGGCACAAGAAAATCATTGGGTTATGACAGATTTTTGAGAAAACTCGATCAATGGGTCATTTTGGATCATAAGGGGTGAGGGTTACACTAACTATATATAAAAAACGGCTCAATCGATTTTATCTAAATTTTGTATCTAATGTTTTTCGGCATGCTAAAACTAATGAGCTATACTCTGTTCCACCTTAACTTGGCAGCACTGTGAAAGGTAGAAACAGTAACATTCCGCCGTGAAAAATAGTTCTCCGATATTTTTTAATCTTGTGATGAAAATACATAGAAATTTACATGGTTATGTTTATAAATTAATAAATTCGAGATTTTGTAACATATATTCAAAGTAATTTCTCTGTTAAAAGTATTTAATTCAAAAGTAATTTCTATTTTAAGCGCACGTATAAAGTAAAAATCTTGGCGTAAAAAATTCTCCTTTGGCGAGGAACAAATCTTCAAGGTTAAATATCTGGCGCGCTTTTTAAGCGTCTGTCAATTGTTTAACTTGTCATTCTCACTTATCGCATTCTTATTGTTTTTATGAAAAGTTCTGAAGTATAAAACTGTATGTTAAAATTATGTTACTACTTGGAGAATTAATTGCTTTATAATTATTAAGATGCTACTTCAATCATGAAAAATCCCGTTCGCTAATATTACTTCTACGGAAGAAATTATAAAAAATATAAAATTTGCTTTTCCGTATTTTTAAATTATTAACTTTGCATTTAATAGCTGAGGTCGACAGTGTTGAATTCAGATATTTTTCTCCGGGAGAGATTTCTGCGGCTTCGGAGGGGGGGGGGGGATATTTTAAACTACTGGAAAGAAATTGCAATTTTTTGGCCATTGAAAACCCATATTTTCAAAATTTCCGGAGGGGGGGATTTCATTGTTCCGGAAAGCAATGTCCCCATGGCCACCTCCTGAATTCGACATTGGAGGTCGAGTTTTTCAACGACCGTTTTTACTTTCTTGTTTTTGTTTTAGGACTTTTTCTGCTAGGATGATTTCACTTTCGATACAAAGTCTGAAAATTGAAACCCTCCCTCCCCCCCCCCCCCCCAAAAATGAAATCCTACTGACAAAACCTAAAAATTTTAAAAAGGGTCTTTGTAAAGATTGAGCGCAACTATCCAAGCAAGAATTAAAAAAAAAAACCTCAATAAAATATTGAAATGCAAACGAGATATTTTTGAAAAATCGTCCATAGTATTGAATTGGAGTGTTTTTCCATGAGTGAAGTAGCCCCTTAATTTTAAGCAGTGTTAGCAATTTAGTGTTAAATGCAGTTTTAAATTATTTTAATAAATGTAAATATCTGTTGCATTTAATATAGTTTTCCATAATTATTATAGAATTTTTACGAACATAATGTTATTGGATTTTAATAAATAATGAAATTACTAATTTGCAGTTTATATAATTTTCGAAATTTCTAACTAATAATTATAATTTTTAGAATTAAAGTAACATATTTTATATTAGTAATTAAAGCTGTAATCGTTTATGAAACAAACTCTTTATCAGAAATTATGTATTTTAAAGCAAAGGCGGGGGCGATAATAAAAAAATTATAAAATAATTTGATCTTTTAAAAATCATGATGTTTTTACACCCAAATATCTATAATTTTATATGCATTAAAGTTGAGAGATACTTAGCCTGATAGCGTGGTACCTGGCTTTTTCTAGATTTCCCCCAGTGGTTGGGTAAAAATAAAAAAAATTCTGTTAGATTTTTGGAGAATTTGGCTTTAATGTTTTAACTCAATAAAAACAATGCTTTCCTCTTTTCAATAAAATTTGCTTGCAATTCTATTTTTATTTTATTTATTTTTTAATGTAATTTGTAGAATTTTTTGCTTTTTGAGACTTTTTTTAACATTTGTAAGAAGTATTAGTTTTTGAATTTTGAGTATAAATTTAAATTTTGTCCTCCCTCCTCTGCAATTAGAAAAAAAAAAAAAAAAAAAAAAAAAAAAAAAATCACACCCAAGGGAAAAAAATCGCACTAAAAATTCTTAAAAAAAAAAAAAAAAAAAAAAAAAAAAAGTGACATTTATGCATGGAATTCAATTTGAAGTTTTTAGCTTATTCCAGTAAAAATTTCCATCTTTTTCCAGAATTTGTGCAAAGTTTTTAAATTTTTTCGGGATTTTTTGATATTTTTCGCATTTTGTGAGTCGGGCAGATCTAGGGCCTGACTATGAATAATTGGGTCTTGGGACCCTGGGCAAAGATAAATTAGGGGGCCCCTTTCGAATCATTGCAACGGTATTCAAATAGAAATGATGGTCACTCATATGTGCATATGTAATACATAAACATTTTCGCACCTTCGATTAAATAGAAAATTATAAGCCTTGTCAATTCTAAATTAACTACCTTAATTAATAAAAGTACACTTTTTTCCCCTTTAGTACAGAATAAAACTCTTTTATATAACTGTAGCAATTTGTTATATTACTTTAAGATTAGTTTAATAACTTCAACATATGAAAGAGTTTGAATTGGAAAAAGAACAAAAATACTTTATAATTTAATTCATGGATTTGAGGGCCCCTTAAGGTTCGGGACCTATGGGCAAAGTCCCGATTTGCCCATGCGATAATAAGGGTCTGGGCAGATCAACAATAATATGAAACAAAACTGAAAAAAAAAATGGTGAAACAAAGAAAAGAATAATAATGATGTTCGTTATTTTAGTAAATATTTATGTAATAAAATTAATTTCATTAGAACCTCAAAACATATAAATTTTTGCACACGCATTATATTTTCACGCCAGAATGGCGCTGTTCCTTGTTTATTTGCAATCCCGTGCTTTTCCAGCAAACCCTGGTTTCTACGGCAACGGCTGTAATTCGGCTCTTGTAGCATATTCAGTACTGCCAAGTTAAGGTGAAACGGAGTATAGGCCACACGTTCGAGAGATTTCGATTATAAGGGTCATTTGTTGGTCATGATAATTTTACATAGAAAATGGTACTCACCATTTTGACTATACTTTGTATTATATCGTTTTTGAGCAAGAGAAAACCATTTGGCTTGTACACATGCTTGCGAAAATTCGATTAGTGGGTCATTTTGGGTCTTAATGAGCTAGGGTCATTCTAATTATATATAACAACGACTCAATCAATTTTACCTAAATTTTGAAACAAAACGTTTTTTGTCACGAGAAGACTATTGGACTGAGTCGCATGTTAAACAAAATTATATTAGTGGGTCTTTTCTCTTCATTGCTGAATGCTGCCAAGCTAATTTTACCTAAAAAATGGCTTAAACGATTTTGATTCAATTTTATATTCTACTGTTTTTGATTACCTGAAGACGATTGAGCTATGTCACATGCTTGATCAAATTTTATTAGTGGCTCATTTTGGGTAATACGGGTCAGGATTACGAGAATATGGCAAAAGCCAATAACTTGGTGATATTTGACAAAATATTGGAGACATATCGCCAAAAAATCGACTATAAAAATCACGAAAACCAAAGCACGTATTTGGAGCCAAATGAAAGAATGCCTCCAAATTTGGCTATATCTAGCAAAAAATATTGTCTTTCTGAATGTAAAGAATTTTTTTATATATTCTTAAGAGGATTCGAGATGCATGGTTAAACCAATCAGAGTCGAGCTAAAAAAGTGATTTAGATCGATGTCCTTTCGTTGTAAATTTTAAAATAAAGCAAAATTTATAAACATGCGCATAAAAACATAGTTTTCTTATTGATTGTTTTTCTAAATAATACTATTATAAACATGTTTTACAGTAATAATACAGAGTTAATGATACAGTGAAAATACTATATCGAGTTGAACACAAAGTTAATTTTGACCGAGCTAAGCTCGGTCTCCCCTGCTAGTCTAATTAATTGATTGCAGCAAAAATTCTAGATTAAAATAAAAACTGGTATAATATTGAAGTAATATTAATATTTTGTAATATTTTTTTAAACATTCAGATCTACAAAATAGAAGAGAGTTTTGGGATTGGTGCATCCAACTAGTTATTTTCGTGACTTCATTATAAATATTTAAAATTAAAAGTTTTTTGCTGATAAATTTTAAACTTAAACTGATTTAAGAGAGTAGCTTAAGGTAAAACAGTATAAAATAATTAAAACATGAAAAAAAATCATCAATTAAACCTATGTTTGGAGATAACTCCTCAACCATTGGTATATTAGTGAGACATTTTATGTTTGCATTATAAAAAGGTGCTATGTATTACTTTATGAAAATACTTTACAATTATAGACATATTAATAAATGTGTAAAATTTGTTCTAAAAATTATCAGCATTTTACTGTATAGATTATTAGCAATTATCAGTAGTTCATTGACAAATACAGCTCATATTCAAAATATTAGAATAATTGAGAATAAAAAATTGTAATTTAAGAAATTACCCCAACCATTTGAAAAATGTTTCACTCGATACATTCATCTATCATTTTAAGCTAAATACCAGTTGTTTTATTGTGTATTATCCGTGCCACTGCTATAAATGACTTTATACATGCTGCAATTTGAAGGTACGGTTCGTTTAAGTTATATCACTCTATTGTCGCCAAGCATAAAAGTTGGCGACGAAAGAAACATTTCAAACTATTTAACATTGTTGGTGCAAAAGTAATCATTATTAAAATACAGCTTTGGCATATACTGTTATACTTGTAAGACTTTGGCATATATTGTTTGATTTTACAGAGCAGAATTTTGGTGATGGAGGTTTTAAACCAAAATCGATCGCAGCACATGCATCTGTGAATGGGTCCATCAGACATCGAATCAAAAAAGTTTTTTCCCAGTTTTTCCCAAGCCGATTGCTTTTTAGTTTTCTTTTTAGGTGGTGGAAAATCAAGAGTAATAGCTATAACATTTTCCGGCTTGTTAGAATCACTATTGGCACTCAAATTTTCCTGGTTAGAACCGACCGATAGTAAAACGCCATGGCTAGTGGATTGGTCGCCCTGGCGACATGATGTTTTACAATTAATCGGTTCGGCATTAAATTGCTTCCTTTTTCGTGATCGCCTTTCAACACGTAATTGGTTTTCAGCGGCTCAATAATCTTTTGATTTTATCATTTTCTGCATTGAAAGACGTTTTTGCGCCAAACCAAATACAGTATTACTCAGTTATCCCGTCGACCAATTTCGCCAAATGATACGAATCGCCAAACTAATAAGCAACTTATACATGTTGACTGTGTTTAATATCATTGAATGCGATATTCACGTTCATTCATTTCTTTGGCTTCGGCTTTTTCCGTATCTGTTAATTTCCGTCTACCCATTTTTAAATTTGTTAGTTTTCTCCTTTATTACAATGATTTTAACCATTTTAATTTACTATTCAAATAAAAATTCTTCTAAAAGTAAAGAATTTAATTTAAATTAAAAAAAAACTCTTCTAAAAGTAAAGAAATTAATTTAAATTCAAAAGTGACCACATCATTCAAAAGTGGTAACATCATTCAAAAGTGGTAACATCATCGGGTCCATTCTCCCGAAAACAACAACCATTTTTCAAATGGTTAAAAATCATCAATTAAACCTATGTTTGGAGATAACTCCTCAACCATTGGTATATTAGTGAGACATTTTATGTTTGCATTATAAAAAGGTGCTATGTATTACTTTATGAAAATACTTTACAATTATAGACATATTAATAAATGTGTAAAATTTGTTCTAAAAATTATCAGCATTTTACTGTATAGATTATTAGCAATTATCAGTAGTTCATTGACAAATACAGCTCATATTCAAAATATTAGAATAATTGAGAATAAAAAATTGTAATTTAAGAAATTACCCCAACCATTTGAAAAATGTTTCACTCGATACATTCATCTATCATTTTAAGCTAAATACCAGTTGTTTTATTGTGTATTATCCGTGCCACTGCTATAAATGACTTTATACATGCTGCAATTTGAAGGTACGGTTCGTTTAAGTTATATCACTCTATTGTCGCCAAGCATAAAAGTTGGCGACGAAAGAAACATTTCAAACTATTTAACATTGTTGGTGCAAAAGTAATCATTATTAAAATACAGCTTTGGCATATACTGTTATACTTGTAAGACTTTGGCATATATTGTTTGATTTTACAGAGCAGAATTTTGGTGATGGAGGTTTTAAACCAAAATCGATCGCAGCACATGCATCTGTGAATGGGTCCATCAGACATCGAATCAAAAAAGTTTTTTCCCAGTTTTTCCCAAGCCGATTGCTTTTTAGTTTTCTTTTTAGGTGGTGGAAAATCAAGAGTAATAGCTATAACATTTTCCGGCTTGTTAGAATCACTATTGGCACTCAAATTTTCCTGGTTAGAACCGACCGATAGTAAAACGCCATGGCTAGTGGATTGGTCGCCCTGGCGACATGATGTTTTACAATTAATCGGTTCGGCATTAAATTGCTTCCTTTTTCGTGATCGCCTTTCAACACGTAATTGGTTTTCAGCGGCTCAATAATCTTTTGATTTTATCATTTTCTGCATTGAAAGACGTTTTTGCGCCAAACCAAATACAGTATTACTCAGTTATCCCGTCGACCAATTTCGCCAAATGATACGAATCGCCAAACTAATAAGCAACTTATACATGTTGACTGTGTTTAATATCATTGAATGCGATATTCACGTTCATTCATTTCTTTGGCTTCGGCTTTTTCCGTATCTGTTAATTTCCGTCTACCCATTTTTAAATTTGTTAGTTTTCTCCTTTATTACAATGATTTTAACCATTTTAATTTACTATTCAAATAAAAATTCTTCTAAAAGTAAAGAATTTAATTTAAATTAAAAAAAAACTCTTCTAAAAGTAAAGAAATTAATTTAAATTCAAAAGTGACCACATCATTCAAAAGTGGTAACATCATTCAAAAGTGGTAACATCATCGGGTCCATTCTCCCGAAAACAACAACCATTTTTCAAATGGTTAAAAAGTAATAAGAAAAAATTATTTGTCATTTATTTATTTTTTATACTAAGTAAATGCAATTAAATTTCTTATAAATTAAATCTGGAATGTTTAGATAAGATTTTAACATTTATAAAATATAAAATACAGCACAATAAATTAGGTATACAGCTTCCTTAAACACACCAGAATATTAGAATAAAATTTAGATTGGTTCAAAATATTAGAATATTTTATTTTACGCAACAATATTACCTTATGAATATGAAGTAAATGGTTGTTAATATTTTGTAGCATCCCCTTTAGCTTTCATAACAGCGTACAATCGATCTGGCATACTATATACAAGGTGTTTACAAACATTTCTATCAATATTAGCCCAAATAGACTTTATACGTGCCACTAACTCAGTTTTACTTGAAGGAGGATTTTCTTGAAGTTTTTTCTTCATTATACACCATAAGTTTTCGATGGGATTAAGATCTGGTGAATTTGGTGGCCAAGGAAGTACTTTAATGTTGCGTTGGCGGAACCAATTCTTAGTTGACACCGAGGTATGCGGGGACGCTAAATCTTGTTGAAAGATGAAATCATCTTCAAATAAATCTTCTGATGATGGAATCATGTAATATTCTAAAATTTCTTGATATATCAGAGAGTTAACCTTTTAGTAGACGATGCATAACTTTCCAGGTCCTTCTGCACTCATACAACCCCAAACCATGACACTAGCAGCAAATTTTACGGAACGTTTAAGGCATTCTTTATCAAATGCTTCTTGCTTCATTTTCCAAACTCGAATACCTTGATTACCATATGAAACACAAAACATACTTTCATCACTAAATAATATATTTTTCCAATCTTCATTGCTCCATAAACGTCTTGATTTACACCAATTCAATCTTATACGCTTTTGTCTTGCAGTCATGAGAGGTTTTGTTTTCGGTACACGAGATTCAAATTTAAATTTATGGAGACGTCTTAATGTTGTCGATGTAGAAACCAGGGCTGCGGAGTCGGTAGGAAAAATGGCCGACTCCAACTCCGACTCCGACTCCGGAATTTTAAATGACTTCGACTCCGACTCCAACTCCGACTCCGGAAATTTTAACGACTCCGACTCCGACTCCTGGCTTCCTGGCTAGCTAATATACTAATGTTGATGCTGGTTAAAGTTATGAGGGAACGAAAGAAAAATAAGGCAAAAAGTCATTATTTCGGTATTCAGTTTTTAGAGCTTTGGGAAAAAAAATTCCGTTTTACAAATTCTTTAATTTCACGTACAACAAACCTGAAAAATTAAATTACCGAAATCTAAAAGAGATAACAAAACGGATATTTTACTATTTCGGTTTCGTGGCCTCGAAATGGGGAAATCTATACAATTTTTATGTTAACTAGTGCTCTCTAGAGCAGAAAAATTTCAATGCAAAGGAGAAAAAAAAATAGTCAGATGTGTTAATCTTAGAACTTTCTTCAGTAACACACATGTTAATACTTCCTGAAAAATGCAGCATAGCAGCACCACCTCTTATGTGATTTACACCAAAATCTAGTCAACAAGTTATATCAACTTCTAACTGAATTTCCAGTTTGGTGAAAATCAGTACATTAATTTCTGAGTTAGAGTTATAGCGGAAATCTTAAAATTCTGCATAACAGTGCTACATGTTGGGTGATGTACATCAAAAACGAACCAGGATCAATTTCTATCAGATACTAACTGAATTTAAAGTTTAATGAACATCTATGCATTAGTGATTAAGCCACAGCTATTTCAAAATCGTAAAAAATACAGCATATCAGCGCTACCTGTGGGGCGATTTACACCAAACACTAAACTATACTAATCTAAATTACAAACTAATTAAATATAAAGTTTACAGAAAATTCGAGCATTTGTTTTTGAGATAGCGCTGTTGCAATATCATGAGCAATGCAGTATAGCAGCGCCACCTGCTGAGCGATTTTCACCAAAAAATTTACAGCACCTAATTATATCAAGGACTAACTGAATCTAAAGTTTTATAAAAATCTGTGCATTAATTTTTATGATTATAGCTACTGCGTAAATTGTGAATAACGCAGCATAGCAAAGCCACCTGTCGAGTGATATACACCAAAAATTAATCAGATTCAGTTTCTATCAAGATGTTACAAAATCTAAAGTTTTGTGAAATTCCATCCATTACTTCTTGAGATAGAGCGCTCCAAAATTTTTGTCGCATGCAGACTCACGAAGTGACAGACACTCACAGACATTTTCGAAAAACTATCAAATCGTGTTCAGTTCAGGATCTTCTAAAAAGTATAAATCCATCGAATGCCGGAAATCGAAATTTTTCTAGAATCCAATACTTTATTATTGTAAAGATAGAAGATATTTACTAGTTCGCAAATAATCTGGGATCTACTAGAGCTTTTAATTAAAAACAGTTTTCATCTCCGTGTACGCTGGGCAGTTTATTGGGATTCTTTAACTTGGGTAGTCCGATATAATCCAAAAATAGCACTAAAAATTCCTTCTATGGATTTAAAATTACATTTTGTTGGTTTAATTTCACTTCAAACTATCTAAATAAAAAGCCGGAGTCGGAGTCGGAGTCGGGTTGTTTTTTTACGACTCCGACTCCTTTTTCTCAAAAATGGGCCCGACTCCGACTCCGACTCCACGACTCCGACTCCGACTCCGCAGCCCTGGTAGAAACTTCAACTCCTTCTTCTTTCCATTATCGGTGCAAGAATCGCACACTTTTAAAACGGTTTTTCTTAACTATACGCTTCAGTTTCCTGTCATCTCTAGCAGATGTTTTTGGTTTTCGGCCACCATTTCGGCGATTATTTTGAAATTTTCCAATTTTTGAATATTGTGTTAGTATTTTACTAACGCTCGATTGCGAACAATGTAAATAATTCGCTATAAAATATTGATTTTTACCATGCCGATACAAATCAACCATACGAAGTTTAGTAGATTCAGGAATATCACTCACATGGCCCATTTTAAGACGAAAAAGAAACAAACTGCAAAAAAGAATACTGATTTTAAATAAAATAGTCTGAATTTAATCAATGATGCCACCAGTTAAGAATTGGTAATAATTAAAGGAGAATTAATGTGGAATATTCTAATATTTTGAACCACTTGAATAAATATTCTAATATTTTGACTTTTCAAAATAATTTTTTTTTGCAATTAATCTTTTCAAAAATGATATTAAATTTAAGATAACAAGTAAGTTTAATCAACAATAAGTTCTTAATAAAAATATCGTTTGCATATTTTCATTAAAAGACATTAAATTACCAAACGATATTTTCAATTTCTAAAAAAAAAAGGTAATTATTCTAATATTTTGAATATGAGCTGTAGTCAGAAGATTTAAATGTTTTAATTGCATTTTTTATTCAATATTATTAACATATACATACAAGGTTTGAATTTCGGGACGGAATGGCAGGATTCATGACCTAAAAAATCTTGTAGGCAAAACATTCCTGTTTCAAAAAAAAAAAAAAAAAAAAAAAAAAAAAATATATATATATATATATATATATATATATATATATATATATATATATATATATATATATATATATATATATATATATATATATATATACTGATATACCAGCTTTGTAAGGTCTTCACTTGGTAGAATGCCAAGCCGATTCCATTCGGACTTTGGGGGTTGTGCCTATGAGGCCGAGAAATGATATTAAATATTGTTTTCTATTTTTTGTTCCGAGTGAAATTTTATTTTAAAATAAATAGATTGTGGATTAGTTATCGGAATAACCTTTCCAAAACATATATTTTCTCCTACTTTTTGTAAATTTTAATAAAAACATGTCTTTTTTTTTTTTTTTTTTTTTTTTTTTTTTTTACATTTATATTTATGGCTAAAATGCAGTTTTAACGACTGCTTGGCATCTGACTTGGCGGCTATGCAAGAAATTCGCCAATTCTAACAACCTAAATATTCAGGGCACTTGTGTGTCATATACTCACTGGGATTTACTTGGCGCCAGAATGGCGTTATTTTGCCTAATATGGCAACCCTGATAGTGTTTATTTTTTGATAAATTCTTTATTTACTTTATTTTTTTTAATTATACTAGGGGGGCCCCGCCCCCCTGCTCGCTATGCTCGCCAACCCCCCGCGTAATCGCTTCGCGATTCGAAATTATTGGCTACCCCTGCTTGCTGCGCTCGCCAATATCCCATGGTATGAATAAGCAGTTGCAGATCTTTCAAATGATGTGTCACACGACTGGTGTTGTAAAGAAATTAAAAATGTGCCCCCCTGGGGGGAAGAGGGGGAGGCGACACAAAAGACATCCATAATATGAATAAGCAGCTGTAGACCTCTCAAATGATGTCATACGACTGGTGTTGTAAAGAAATTAAAAATGTGCTCCCCTGGGGGGCAGAGTGGGGGTGACACACAAGACATCCATAAAATGAATAAACAGTTGCAGACCTTTCAAATGATGTGTCACACAATTGGTGTAGTAAAGAAATTACAAAATGCGCCCCCTCTGAGGGCAGAGGGGGGGGGATTACACACAAGATATCCATAATATGAATAAGCAGTTGCAGACCTCTCAAATGATGCGTCACACAATTGGTGTTGTAAAGAAATTAAAAATGTGCCCCCTGGGGGGCAGAGTGGGGGATGACACACAACACATCCATAATATGAATAAGCAGTTGCAGACCTTTCAAATGATGTGTCACACAACTGGTGTTGTAAAGAAATTAAAAATGTGACCCCCCCTGGGGAGAGCAGAGTGTGGGGGTGACACACAAGACATCCATAATATTAATAAGCAGTTGCAGACCTTTCAAATCTTGTGCAACACGACTGGTGTTGTAAAGAAATTAAAAATGTGTCCCCCCTGGGGATCAGAATGGGGGATAACACACAAGACATCCTTTAAATGAATAAGCAGTTGCAAACCTCTCAAATGATGTATCAAACGACTGATGTTGTAAAGAAATTAAAAATTTGGCGAAATATTACACTTATCGCCAAGTTGGCGTCACTTTTGACAACTAATTTTGGTCGCCAAATTTGGCGATATATCGCCAAGTTGGCGACAAACTTGGCTGTTGTTGGCGATGGTAACCTTTCCTCTCTTTATGGTAACCCATATGGCGATGCATAGACGGAGCCCTTTCCTGATTGGTCTATTCGACTCATGGAAGGAGTGGACAACCCGGATTCGTTAGTTCCGGAAATCTTCCACATCAGCATCATTCCAGGAGTCATTCCTTTTAAGGCTAGTTTTTTTTTACTGTAGAAGGATAAAATGTTTTTTGCTCTATTGTTATTTGTTTTTAAAATTTATTATATTTAAAAATTGTTTTATTTATTGTTATTTTTTTAATAATAAAAAATAATTTAAAAATGTATATTTAACCAGCATTCGAAAATGAGGTTTTCGCCAAATTGACGTAATTTTTTTTTTTTTTTTTTTAACCAAACCTTGCGCGTATATGATATCTGCGTCATTTCTCATTTTCATATCCAATGTATGCAAATAATATAAATAAATAATGTACACAATAATGTAGCGAAATGATTTAAAAAAATTGCTAATCTGGCAAGTTTTAAAATCACACCATTCAGGCGTTAATTCTAAAAAGATTAAGTTACGCTATATTGCGAGGGAAAAAGTTATAACCATACCTTTAAATTATCTTTTTTATTATATTTGTCTTTTTTTAACTTATTTTAGTGTAACTGAATTACAATGTAATATTTAGAAACAGATAATTGAATTAGAGAAACAAAAAGGTATTCGTCAAAAAAATTCGACATATCTAAGATGTTTAATAAATAAACTCATCCTCGAGATGGTACGAACTCTCCCATTTTCGCATTGGACTCGCTCTTTTTGCCCATGCGCAGTTCTGTCCAGGTTTCTCTCAAACGTGGTTTATCAGTATATATATATATATATATATTTATTTATTTTATTTTATTTTATTTTATTTTTTTTTTCTGTGAAGTGGCGATCAAGTCTCAGGATTGATTGTCTAATTTCGTGATGTTTTCCACTATCCATTGACTAATCTCACAGTTTGCTCTTACGGTAATTGTACAAAATTCTTTTTTCTACATCGGACTGAAAAGTTTTGTATTGTTTCTCACAAAATTTTCTTGCTTGCTCGACAAACAAAATTTTGCAATTTTTTTTTCTTTTCTGGAGACCAACTGGCAAATTTCACAATTTATTTCTCTCAACTGATTGACAGATTTAGCTATTTATTCTGCGACTGACTGGCAAATTTCCCTTTTTATTTTTGTGACATTCTGATGAAATTAACAATTATTTTCCTGTGTTCAGCTGAAAAATTTGTGTTTTGTCTTTGTTATTGGCTGACGAATTTTATGATATTTCCTTGCGACAGATTAGCAATTTTTACGATATTTTACTGTAATTAATTGACGAATTCCGCTATATTTTCCACTGGTGAAGTTCCCTCAAAGTTCAAATTTTTTCAGACAGGTCAACAGTTTTTAAAAATTTATTTTTGCCATGGTGGACAAAATGAACGATATTTTTTCTATGACCGATTTACATGTTTTGCAAATTTTTTTCCTGCGCCAAAGCAAGAAATAATTAAAAGGGCAGTAATGGTCACTAGAGTCTGAGCTTCTGGAATTAGCACTAAACAAAATGAGATTAAATCTTGTGTTGCTCATTGGAAAAAAAAAGAAAACATGTTTTTTTACAATCAGTGGTTCAACATTAGATGTTTCATTTTCAAAATCATCGCACATTTCCTCATCAGTGGACTCAATAATCATACCTCTTTTTTTTATTTAAAAGACGATCTTTCATACGATGTTTCTGTATTTGTTTTTTTCAGCATCTTATAATTTGCACCTACACAATTTGTAACTTTTCTACTCTCTTCTTTATTAACAATAACATTTTGACTTCCTATTCAAATAAAAATTCTTCTAAATTTAAAGAATTTCGTAAAACAAATAAATAAAATATGGACACCATTGCCCAAAGCAAGGTGTTTAAATGTTTCCCATTGAGTTATTGAAAATCATTAAAAGCATCATTTTTATGATGATTAAAACATGATTTATGTAATAAGAGTCATATATTACGTATGTCATGGATTAAACATTAATATCCCTGGACGAATCATAAACAAAATAAAATGTGGACACCACAAGGTCCATTCTTGACCGATAACAACAACCGTTTTCTAAATTTAAAAAAATGATGAACTTCAAGGGAATCATTTAAATAGTTGATGTGCACAGTTCAGAGAAATTAGGACATGACTTTTTTAAATAAACCATTTCTCATGTAATAGAAGAAATCTACTGACTGTGTCATTTTCAGATATTTCATATGGGTTTAAAATTCCAATGCATAGTTGAATATAATTCAATTAGCTAAAATGCCAGGGATTACGGTATTGGTGATAATTCCACTAACTGATATACAATCACAGAAGGATATTGACGATACAATCACCTACATGCATTATTCGTGCAAGCAAATTAAAAATGAATGCACATCAGATTTTACCAAATTAAGAAGAAAAAAAAGAAGAAAAAGCAAAACCAATTATTTCCGATAATTTAATGTGTTAGAAAAGTTGCTCTGTTCTGTTTGTCAAAAGTGTAATCTATAAAAGATTCCAAACCACACAAAATCAAACAAAATCTAAATTAAAAAATTCATTAAGCAACTCAGTTATTAATTGACCATAACACTGAGTGAAAATTGAAAAACAGATATGATATATATAAAGCTTTATTATTTTCCTTTGTTTTAGTTAAAATAAACATTTTGGATAATTATCTTGTTGTTGATTTAAATTATTTCAATGGAAATTTGTCATGTTGGTATAAATCATCATATCATATATATTATAAAGCAGAAATTCTGAAACTTCCCAACGGGTGTTTTCAAAAACTACCCGATGGATTTTTTTGCCGATTGTATCATTCGATAGGAAATATTTTTCCGAAGGTTTATGATTCAAATTTACAGGGATAACTCTGATTTTTCGTAGTAAATTTTGTATTTTTCGGTTATTTTTGATGAAAGGGTTGCCAGTAGTTATTTTTTTGGCGAAAATTATCATTACTAAACAAATTAAAAATGACACATCTGTTAGAAATATTGCAAACATCTTGCAAATAAAAGCAGAAAATAACTATTGATAATAATAATAATAAAGAAAAACCATTTAATAAGGCATGATATTATAAAAAAAAAATATTTATCTTAAAAATAAAAGAAATATTTGTAACGCTTAAAATATAACATGAAATATTACATTTGATGCAATATTTGGCGACTTATCCTTGCGTTAGAATAAAAAAAAAATAACTTGAAAATTTGATTAAATGAATTTTGAACGATATTTATTTTCCTTTCTATTATTTTCTTTCCCTTTTTTATCAAATTTCGATAGTATATAACTTACTCCAGAAAAAGACAGATCTAATTATAAAAGTAATTGAGAGTTATATATTTGTTTCTTTGAGATTTTTTTTTACTTTTGTCGGCAAAGAATTAAGGCAAAAATGCATATGTCTAACATTAGGTCGGAATAATGTTGTTTTTTCCAAAAGAAGATAATTTTTGGAGTATATTTTATTATTCTATTGTAAATTCAATAAACATAAGTTAATATTTTAAAAATTGTGATCAAATATTTAAATTTTAGCTTTAGTGTGAAATTCTGCCACACACATATATATATTGTAAAATAATGTCATTCTTTTTCAAAAGTTTTTCACCGCAATTTTGAAAACTGTAATCAACAAACATACTTTTTTTTGCGCTATTTTGTCAAATTCTCTTCCAGGGAAAATTAGTTTTAAAATTTACAAACTGAACAAAGAAATCTATGCAATTTAAATGAAATTTATGCAATTTCGCGCTATCGATAAATTCAACATTTTGAAATAAAAATTGCCTGCTGAAAAAAATGGCACAGATGTCATACGCACCACATTGGCGCGATTGCAACAAAACATCGATTTTATGTTCATATGGTAGCTCGGCTATTGTTATAATTGTATTAATAAACTATTTACTCTTATTTATTTTTTTTAATGATGTAAATTGTTTTATTTTATAATTATTAACAAAACATTATTTATTTATTTTTATTTCTTTTTTTAAAATAATAGAAAATAATTAAAAAATATATATGTAACTGATATTTTATAATGAAGTTTTCGCCAAATTGGCTTAAAAAAGGAAAAAATATGCACAAATGTGGTGCACATAAGGCATTTGTGCCAAAATATTTTACAAGTTTTTTAAATTAGCCATTTCTTCTTCAATTTTCTTCATATTTTTCCCGTGCTAGATAATGTTTAAAATGATATTGGACTAATTTTCAATAATTGAGCACCACCAAATGGCATATTTACTATATTATTGAAATTTTATTGGCACAGATATTATATATCACCGAGGTAACTAATAGACTTTAAATTAGTATTATTTTGTCTGAGATATATTAACCCGACTATTAATATTTATTTATAAACTAGCTGTTACCCGTGACGTCGTTCACGTAGCATTAAAAAGAAAAAGATAAACGCTTTAATTAAACAAAACGGTTCATTAACAATAATTTAAAATATATATAACATTTATCTTATAGAAGGCTATGCAATAGTTTTTTTATAGGGGACTTAAAGAACTCAGTCAAATAAAAAGAAAATGTGTTAGATAACATGAACAATCGCGAAAATGAAATTGTAACCACTTATACTGTAGAACAACTGTAACGCACCCCAATTGTTCAGAAATCATGTTGTAGTGCATTTCAGAATTCCATATCAAAGAAAGAAAAATCATGTGTTAAACCTAGGTAATAAAAAAAATATCCAACATTTCCATAATGCATAACTTCACCGGGACATTCTTTTCTGCAGCTGTGTATATGATCTATGTGTTTGTAAATATTCTAAATACAATGTTAAAATTTTGCTTAGTGAGAAAAAGTATAACGAATATTAAAATTCACCTTTAGCAATTTCTAATTATTGACAGAAACTTACTTGAATTCTTTTTTACAGTCCTGTATATTACGTGCAAATATGTATACGATCGCATATTTAGCTTAAATTATTCAAGCAAAAAATCCGATTCAAATTATTGAATTCATATTTTCGGGAATCGCTATTGCACTGGTGACCAATCCAGTTTATTGTATAGCCCGATACATGATTTATTTAAATTCTACAAACATCTCTTATTATATCAAATGTAGCTGAACTTCAGGATGCATTAGTTTTCCAAATACATACGATAATTGAAAAAGCTCTTCAGCAATCTTTTCTAATAGACCATACTTTGGATACAATATCTGAGATCTGGACACAGGTCCAAAATATTTTATGCGTCTCTGTAAATGAACAACAAATGTGATGCAAATGATACTTAACTGCAAGCTTATTGTAGTAAATTTCAGTATTTATCATTGTATTGATTATCTCAGTATATTAATTTCATCATGTTTGAAATAGCGCAACGCAATTAAAATAAGCTGGGAATATTTTTTTTTTCTCCGTAGACTATTATATTACCGAACATTTTTCTGCAATCTTGTAAGTGAATGTTAAATCTTTTCACCCCATTTTCTACAGAAATCCTATTTTAGTGCACTTCAGAACCTGATATCAATTTCAATATTTTTAAAATAACCTTAATAAAATAACATTATTAAAATACGCTGCAAATGGTTTTTTTCACAGACCATGATATATTGAAATACTTTTGAGCTTCCTGTACGCACACTATAAATACTATCCTTAACATATTCGATAGTAACCATGTTCTTGTGAACCTTAAAAATGCATGTAAATTTCATTACATTTAAAATTATGTAACATTATCAAAATACACCACAAATGATTTTTTTCGCCTTAGACCATAATGTAAAGTTTCCTTTTGAGTGCTCCTGTGATTCAGCTATTATTGCTACCTGGTCCATTTTCAATGCCGCATATGCTATGGTAAATCTCAATAACGTATGTTATTTTCGTATGAATTCCACTATATTTACCCAAGTTGAAAAACGGACAGACAGACGACAGACCCCAGGCACTCGGCATCCGGTATACAGACAGGTTGAAGTCGTAAACACTTTTAGACCATGTTAGAAAGTGTCAAAAAGCGGGTAGTTTCCGTAAAACGAAAAAAAAAAACAGTGTTAGGAAAAATGTACTACAAAACTGTGTTTTAGGTGGCATTTTTGTACAATTTGTACATATATGCTCTGCATACCATAAAAATTTATAGAAATTTATTATAAAAAACATTCTTAAAAGTGACAACATATTTTTACTTTTTAAGAGCTAAAAAAATGTGCAATTAATATCCATTTACAAACCTGTTTCCAGTACACTTTGAGCACGTTATGCCAAATTGAGATATTGACTGAGGGAATGTATTTTCTCACAATTACATTAAATCTTTAGATTTTAAGCCCGAAAGTGCATTTTTAAAGTGATATTTATTTATATTTTCAGAATTGAACAATTTTCAGAATTAACACACAAAAATATTTTTTTTTGGTTAGTTGAGCTTTTCTTACTTTCTAAAAATGATAAAAAGTTTTTTCATTGATCATTACGTCATTTACGATGTGTATAAATTATTAATATTTTCTAGTCGTTTAATATTTAACCTTTAAAAAAACTTATTTCATTTTAAAATTAAATATTAACCACGCTCAGACGATAAACTTAATTTTCTTTAAATAATAACTTTTGATATCATAATTCAATTTCATTTCATTGCAACATCAGAGATATTTATTTTATTTTCAATATGTGACGTCACAGTCGTCTCTTTTTAGCACTTACTCAAAATTACATTGTGTTATTAAAAATGAAAACTTGAAAACTTATACTTTGTTTCATATATGACGTTACATTGATATTTTTAAAATTCTTAAAGGAAAGTATTCCTCTGACGTCACAATTGGTAAAAAGTTGAATTTTATAGCCTCGAACCGAAAGAAAGAAAAAGGTTCATTTTGATTATGGATTAATATCTGGAAGAACTACTAAAATATTTATATTCTTGTAAAGTGTGAAGTTATGTTCTTGTAAAGTCTTCTAAGTGTAAAAGAAATTTTATATAATCGTTTGCGTGATATAAGAAGAAAAACAGTATTCCTCTGACGTCACAATTGGTGAAATTGCGGTTTTTAATCTCGAACCGAAAAACAGAATAGAGTCCATTTATTTATTTCATTTTATTTTATCACGTGAAAATCTTTCAGTTGAAAATTAATTACAGAAGAGAAATAGTTATTCCGGTTTTTTTATTTTTTGGCAACGAAAAAAGAAAATAATTAAATATTATGGAAAATTTTTCAATTTATTCTGTATGAAAAATAGTGAAATATTGAATTATTAAGAAAAATATTTGAATAAAATAAATAAAAATTAGCCTATGTTCATTTCAGGCCAATAATTTACCTATATACAAAAATTCAAAGACATTAATCCATCCGTTTTGAAGCCAAGTTCATTCCAATTTTCGGACACACTTTCACATTTATAATATATATAAGGATAAAATGCTTATTTACTTTATAAATTGTATAAATTGTTTTGTTATATACTTATTAATTAAACTTTTTTCATAAATTTTTATTACTTTTTAAATAATAGAAAATAATTTAAATATACGCATGTAACTGGTATTCGAAAACAATTTTTCCGCCAAATTAGCATAAAAAATTATCGCGCCAAACACGGCGCATATGACATCTTTGCCTTTTTGTTTATGTATTAAGGAGATTTCTAGATCATCAACGAGATAATAGAAAATTTGTCAGATTATTTTATTTGAGATTATTAAATTTATGGTTTTTCATTATGAAACAAACGAAGAAAAGAAAATTTACTATTGATGCAACTACAAAATTAACGACTCCTTGGCATTATTTAAAAAAAATCGAAAAGGCGATTTTTTAATTATTTGTTTACTTTTTTGTTTACATTATTATAAACATTTTTCCATTTTGATATACGCATCACCTTGGCGCGTTTTTTTTTTTTTTAAATCTGACATCAGTTTGGCAAACACTGCGTTTTCAAATACCAGTTACATGTTATATTATTTTTAATTATTTTCCATTATTTTAAAAAGGAAACAATAATAAATAAGTGAAGTTTAATTGATAATTATAGAACAAAACAGTAAAGAAAGAGAAAATAAAGAAAAGCAAAGAAACAAAGTTTATTAGTAAATAAATAACAACAACCAGATTAACACGCAATCCATAAAATCACAATTTTGTTGCAATCGCACCAACGTGATCCATACATGACAGCTGACCAAAATATTATTGGCTATATTATTATTTATATTTTTTTTATATTATTTGGTACTACTTGATTATCCCTTTGACCAAAAAACTGCCGCCAAAATATAAGATTAAATGTCAATAATGTTAGATCGTAAATGCCACATTCATTTGAAATTAAACATGTTACATGCGTTTGTTACGTCATTAACTACTTTTTAATTCCACGTTTTATTTGTATTTCAATTAATATTTTCGTAATTTATTGATTCTTTGGTTATTTAAAATAAAAGTTATATTCGTTTGTATAATATGGTGAATCGTTTTGCAATATGTATAATTTGACGAAACTGATCTATGGAATAATAAAGTAGTACCTATTATTTATTTAAATTCTATCTGGATATTTAAGTTTACAGAACTGGCGTAATTTTCAAGTCTCCGTAGAGACATTCGCCAAGTTGTCGTTAATTCTGTGTTTTAGCCTTATTATGTATTTTTCATCTGTAATTATTTTACTATCCCTAAAAAAGCAATATTTGCAATGTGCAGGAAAAATATTCGGAATATCGATGATATAGAATTAAAAAAAATATTTGCAATTAATTTATTAATCATTCAGAGGTTAAAAAAAATACTTTAAAATTGGCTAAGAAAAAAATATACATTAAATACCGACAGTAGAAAATTTTGTTTATGATGTTTATGTTGCAGGTTTAATTAACATTAAGCCCTATCAACAGAATTTTATCAAAAATTAACTATTAAATACTGCTTCATTACTCCGTCAAACCAAAAAAAAAAAAAAAAAATCGCCAAGATATAAGATTAAATGCCAATAATAGATGATTGTAAACTCCACTTTCATTTGACAATAAACGCGAAATAAGTCTGATACATTTGTAACAAATCGTTATAAGCAATACTAATGTTTGACGCCAAAAATCATAATGGAATTTATTACAAGATGAAGGTTTATTTTTCTACAAAATTTAGCATCAAGATTATTCCCGATTTAACAGCTACATGTTTGCAACTGCAGGGCTGCCACAGGCGACTATTTTTTAACTCTAACTGGCACCACTTTCTTTAAACAGAAATCCTTAACATACACTTTGACAACACTTGCAAGAAAAATATATTTTGAAATTTATATTAGAAAAATAGTGGTGCAAACGGAATATAAAAATAGTCGCCTGTGGTAGCCCTGCAACTGGTTTAAAAAAAAATGAAGAGGCAGTGAAACTGATGTAATTTTAATTTTACCCAAATAATTCAGCTTTAAAACACACCTTTTATGCTTCATTGTTCTAATAAATATATAAGTTAAACACTCTATTTTACATTTTTTTGCTATGTATTTTGTTGGAACAGACCAAGGTAGATAGAAAACTGTAGTAGAGTTGCCAGAAGAGGACGGTTATTAAAAAATGTAATGCAACATGTGATTGTATTTAGGCTACCAGATCTGCACATCTTGCAAGTTCAGATTCGGGAGTTTAAGAATTAACAAATGATAATGTGCTGTTTGAAAATTAATAGAGATTGATAATCATTGCAATGCTTTCTGACAAAATAATGTGATGAGTAGAGAACATTTTGATTCCTGCTGTCACAACGGTCTCATTTTCATATCAAACTCTACTACAAATGATCAAATAAGAGAGATGGTACTTAACTACCCAAATTTTGTCCAAGGCATACAATAGTGCAATATCGCAATGACATTGGCACTGGCTTCGTTTTCAGCATTGCGGAAGGACATTCCAGGTGATGGTCTACACTGCTTTAAAAGAAATTTCAAATCACTATTTTGTTTGAGTCAAGATTTGTTTGGAAAAATGGACCAGCGCAGCGGGCATAGCCTGCTAGTATATTATAAAGCAGAAGTTCTGAAACTTCCAAACGAGTGTTTTCAAAAACTACCCGATGGATCTTTCTGCAGATTATATCATTCGATAGGAAATATTTTTGCGGAGGTTTATGATACAAATATACAGGGATAACTCTGATTTTTCATACTAAATTTCGTATTTTTCGGTTATTTTTGACGGAAGGGTTGCAAGAACTAATTTTTTGGCGATAATTATATTTCAAAAAAGAAATGAAATGCTTTCTCTAATGCAAAATAATATAAACATTTCGGAAAAAACCTGTTAATTCATTGATTTCAAATAAATAATGATAAAAAGAAAAAAAAATCCGTTTAATGCAAAATAATATTATGAAAAGAAAAAAAATCTTTAACAAAAAAAATATATATATATATTTATAATATTTAAAAAGTAACTCAATATGAAAGAAAGTTTTGAAGTGACACAATATTTGGCTATTTATTTATTTCGAGCCAGATTAAAAGAAAACAACATCTCAAAAATTTCATTAGGTAAAACATAAGTATTTTTTTTTTCTTTCCTTTTCTAAAAATATTTTTAAATCTAATTTTCCCGTTATGTGTTTTACAGAAGAAACTCGCAGAATTAATTTTTTTTAAAAAAAGGCTCTAATTGTTATTTGTATGTTGTTTTTTTTTTTCAATTGGGTGTTTCTATCTACTTTTGTCGCCAATCAATGCTATTCTAAACCAAAAAAAGCACAAGATGGAGCGATGTTCTCAAGAACTATTTTCTCTCTCTCTCTCTCTTTTAATGAGTGAGAGCATTTTTAGGAAAAAAATTTACATTTAACTTAAATACATATATAGCAGTTAATACCACAAAAATGAATAATATTTAATTTTTAGAGTAAATGTCTTTCCACATACATAGATATTGTAAAATAATTTAACTGCAACTTTTAAATTTTTTTTTTTGGCACAGATATCTCATACGCACTACATTGGTGCGATTTGTCTCTTACGCCAATACTATATATACATCTGGGTAATTAACTGACGCCAAAGTGTCATTATTTTGCTTGATATGGCAACCCGGATGTTATTGTCTATTTATTAATGAATTGTCTATTTACAATTTTTTTCTTTTTTTTTCCAATTATATAAACTATTTTAAGCTAGGCACATTTGTCATATATGCGCCACATTTGCGCGACTGCAATAAAATGGCGATTTTATGCCTCACTTGGTAACCTGGCTGTTGTTTATTTATTAATAAATTTTTATTTTATTTAATTTTAAAGGATTATTTGATTTTTAAAGGATATAAATAGTTTTGTTTTATAATTATTAACTAAACTTTTTAAAAATTGTTATTTTCTATTTAAAATAACAGAAAATAATTGTAAACTATATATGTAGCTGGTATTTGAAAACAAAATTTTCTCCGAATCGGCTTTAGAAGAAAAGAAAAAAAAATCGCCAATGTGGTGCGTATACGTATGTATACATTTTTTTTACTATACTACAGTATTTAAACATGCTGTATAAATAACGATTATTGTTTTTTTTTTCAAACATGTTTGGCACAGATATTATATACACACTTAGGTATGTGACTGTCGCCAAAACGGTGTTATTTTGCCTTATATTGTAACCCAGCAATATTTGTTTCTATAATAATAAATTGTTTATTTACTTTCAATTTCTTTTTAGAAATTCTATAAATTGTTTTGTGCTATAGTAACTTTTTTTATTTATTATTATTTTCGTTTTAAAATAATGAAAATAATTTTTAAAAATGCACATTTCTCCGCTATTCTAAAACGAGGATTTTGCCGCATTGGTATTGGAAGGAAATCTTGCAAATCCGGGTTTGTGCCGGATTTTTTTGTGAAATATGATATTTTCAAATGCAAATTGAGTGCTACTTGATTAACACGTCGGCCAGTTTCGCCAAACTATTCAAATTTACATAAATTCATTTTAAATAACGAAAGAACAATAAACATAAATAAAAAATACAAATTAAAAGTCGAATTAAAAAGCACTTATGACGTAAAAAAATACGTGTATCACGTGTAATATCAATTGCTATCATACTTACGATCATCGATTATTGACATTTTTTCCTATAATCTGCTATTATTTTTTTTTCTCGACAGAATAATCAAGTAGTACCGTACATTGTACAAACTCCAGTTAATATTACAAAAATAGAGCTGAATAACTATATTTAGGTGCAAATGCACATACGGCACACACCCATGTTGTAAGAAAGAGACACAAATGTCATATATGCACCACGTTGGTGTAATACATTTCTGGCACCACTTTAACGGAAACTTCGTTTTCAAATGACAGATACATTTCTATTTTCTATTTTACTTTTCTATGCAAATGAAAGTAAATAAATAGTTCATTAATAAATTAAAAACAGAGCTGGATTACCATAAGAGGCATAAAATGTTCATTTTGTTTCAATCACGCCAACGTGATGCGTATATGACATCTGTATCAAAAAATGAGTTTCACACATTCAAAAAATATTCACCTTATTTTTCTAAGGAAAACTTTATTTAACTTTATTTATTCTGCTGCATTCCAAAAACGGAACACTGTAATAGATTTGTCAAGAGCAGATGTACGTTACGAAATATAATATAATATTGATAGAGGATGTATTAAGTTTTCCACAGATACCCATATTCTGAAGTTGAGAGGTTTAGAGTTCAAAAACTATCAAATGAAAATGAATCACTTGAAAATTGTTTAAATTCAATGGTCAATCTCTGCGATCATAATGCTCGCTATTTTAGAAGCATGGTGAATAGACAATATTTAAATTGCTCTTTTCATAATTGACTTATTTATCTATCAAACTCTACAATAAATTGTCAACTGAAATATTTTTTTTCTTAAAAGCCGGAATTGTATCGAATGCATAAGCCGATATAACAGCATAATATTTTATTATTATTTTAATATATTTTGGCGTCAACGGGCATTGATTCCATTGTTGTTGTTTTTATTTTTGGCTCAGTTTTGGCTTTTTCTAGCTCGCTGAGTTTTGCACTGATGAAGAATCTCGACAATAGATTCGAAACAGCTGTTTTCTAACTTTTAATGCATTTTTGGTGCATTTATAATCGTTGATTTTCTATCTTTAAATACAATGGCGTTTTGTATGATTTTCAGAAATGTGAAAGGGCATTCGAGGTGAATTTGCTTTAAAAAACACAATCATATTCAATATTTTATTTGATTCATGTTTTGTTTTGAAAAATAGACCAGCGCAGCGGGCTTAGCCTGCTAGTTGTAAATATTTAAGTGGCAAGTAAAAAATAATAGGGTTTAAAAAAATATATATTTTTTTTCTTCTTCTCATATAGTTTAATTACCCTGCATTTACAAATGTTATGAGGGAAAATCTGTCCTCCTGGGAAAACCTGAATTTCAAACCCTGATAGTCAAAGATATTAAAGATGTGAAAAATATATTTCAATATATTTAAAATGTTATAATTGTGTGTGAAACATGTTTGCAATTTATTATTTGAGATGGCATTTGATAAAGAAATAAACAAACATTCACCATAACTAAAAACATATTTAGTACCGGATATCCGATCGGATATCCGAATCCGGCAGGCAAATCGGATACCGGATATCCGATATCCGGCAAAATCAGTATCCGGTGCATCCCTAATAAATACCAAATACTCTATTCTATCATAATCATTTTATACTGAAATTCACTGATTTATACCAGTTTCAATACATTTGAAATAGTGTATTTCATTAATATACACTGTAAGTGATTTCCCCCCATAGACTATGATGTGATGCAATCTTGAGTGTACCTGTAAATTAACTGTTAATCCCACATACTTAAAATACAATACAGGACATGACTAGGTGACATAAAAAAGGTTTAAAAGATACCCAGATAAATAAATAGATAAATAAGATATCCTGTTATCAAAAGTACTTACATTGTTGGAATGTAAAAAAAAATAAAAATAAAAAAATAAATAAAAGTCGGTAATTCGAACGTTGTTGTTTCACGCATTTCGATTTCAAAGGAGTCGTACCCATGAAAATAATATTTTTCTCTATTATTTTATTGCACTGACGCCAGCAAAATCAAAATTATATGGATTGCATTCAAAATCGGACGGTAAGAGCAAAAGTTCATTTTTGAATAAGATCCACTCCATAGCTTTAACCTCCTTATTTTGCTTCAGTGCCAAGTGACGTCAATATCCGTCTCAATACAGCACATAGCGCTCTCAGCGCCATCTATTGTTTGTAATTCGAACTAAAATCCATAATCGCAGGGAAAAAATTTTGACCTTTTAGATGACTCTTGTGCAAGAATTTTTTAAATATCTGTAAAAGTTTGCAAGTTATTGATTTTTAAAATCGTTCAGTCCTTTTCAGGACACCCGGTATGTACCTTTTCTCCTAAACTGCCAAAAGAATTTAAATTTTTTTATCTGCTTCAATCAAACCTATTTACAGATAATTACTATATGTCTCAGTTTAATTTTCTAATCTACTGTAGCTAATATAAGTATTCTTAAAAGAAAACAAATTGAAAGAAATAATGCTTTTTGCTATTTTATATTATTTATCTGACTTCTATTTGAGATTTTAAAGAGATTACATTAAAAAAGTTAGTGTTGCACCATAGAAATTTTAGAATCTCCTAAAGTTTTATTTCATAGATATTTAATTCTCTCCCACCCACCCACCCCTTAAAATATATATATATATCAAGCTTTTAAATTTACTTAATATGTATATCATATATGACTGTTTTTCCTGTTTATATATGTTGGAAATTATTTTTTATAAATTTCTAATTTAACGATCTATATTAAAATTCTTTTTAAGCTATGTCTGCTTTTAAAATTGACATAAGATCTACAAATAGTAAACAAAAATGTATTGTTAAAATTTTTTCACACATTTTATAAAGTATAATATAATGTATGTTTACTCAAATCTAAATTTATATGAAGATTTTTGTTTGTTCACTTATTTTTGCTTTTTCTGATGTTTAAACAATTTTATAATAAGATATCGATTGCCAATTTATATGCATATTATAAAGTGGTTTTTGGGATGGCCCAAATGACTATGTCACAAGGATGCATTAGTTATCTGAAATGACAAGGAGATGTAAACATATTTAAAAATTTCTTATCCAAAGTTCCAGAAAGGGCTACAAAGGAAGCTTAATATGTTAAATGTCATGTCAGTCACCAGTGACTGACACTGATCTTTCTGTTTTTGCTGCGTCAGTCACTAGAGGCTGACGGTATAGAACGGTAACAGAGAAACATGACAGCAATTTTATATGACAAACAGTAACTCCTGCCTGTTTTTTTTTCTTTTTTTTTAAGTGTGTTCCGAAATTGATACACAGCCATTGGTACTCGTTTAGAGACAAAAACAGCCAAAATATCGAGCTGTTTTTTTTTTCATTAGTTTTAATGACTCTAAACATAATAATTACGTTTTAAATTAAAATTCTTTCTGTTTGACCTTATGTCGAGAGTTCGCGTAAAATTAGCGTAAGAAATTATTTTTATAAAATCCATATAGCTGTCGGAAAAACGGAAAAACATATACAAATACTGCAAGTCGTCGTTTGATAGCCGACACAGAACATCAGCGCCAGTTTTCCCCTATAGTCCGTTTCAATCGCGGATAGGCGACTATTTTTATATTCCGTTCGCACTACTATTTTTCTAATATAAATTTCAAAATAAATTTTTCTTGCAAATGTTGTCTAAGTGTATGTTAAGCACGGAGTAAGAAACAGGAGGGGAAAGTAGTGTTAAAATTTTACCATGCGGATTTTTTGACGATAGGCGGCGAAACCGCTACTAGCAGGCTGTCGATCAATGCTTCTGCAATGCTTTTCAATGGGAAAAATGGTCAATTTTAAAAAAAATTTTACGAAAAATCTGAATTTTTAGAAAGTTGTAGAAATGAAAATCTGGTTAATTGAAGTTTTCTTCACAACATACATATTTTTTCATGGGTATTTGGCGCTTCATTTTCGTTTTTAAGCCATTTAAAATACGAGATCATTTTGACAAAAATCAAAGGACAGGCCATTTAAAAACATTGAATATCGTAGATTAAAATGACTGTTGGAAGTTAGTTGAATATCGCAAAGAAACAGACTTATGATTTTTAGAAATTAAGTATTAATCAAATATTTTGGAGTAAATTTTAATTTCGCGTATAGTTTCTATAACCTTAGACCATTTTAATAATCCATAACTTTGGATATTTATGCAATTAATGCATGTAGAATTAAAGCTAATTTTTATTTTAATTATTTGGAGCAACTGCTTATTCATATTATGAATGTCTTGTGTGTCACCCCCCCCCACTCTGCCCCCCCTAGGGGGGCATATTTTTAATTTCTTTACAACACCAGTCGTGTGACACATCATTTCAAAGGTCTGCAACTGCTTATTCATATTATGGATGTCTTGTGTGTCACCCTCCACTCTGCTCCCCAGGGGGGGGGCACATTTTTTATTTCTTTACAACACCAGTCGTGTGACACATCATTTACAAGGTCTGCAACTGCTTATTCATATTATGGATGTCTTGTGAGTCACCCACCACTCTGCCCTCCAGGGGGGCACATTTTTAATTTCTTTATAACACCAGTCGTGTGACACATCATTTCAAAGGTCTGCAACTGCTTATTCATATTATGGATGTCTTGTGTGTCACCCCCCCACTCTGCCCCCCAGGGGGGCACATTTTTAATTTCTTTACAACTCCAGTCGTGTGACACATCATTTCAAAGGTCTGCAACTGCTTATTCATATTATGCATGTCTTGTGCGTCACCCCCCAGGGGGGCACATTTAAGCTATTATATAGCTTTTATTGCGGGCTTTGAGCGCGGCGACCGTATCTAGAAATTCCGTAATATAGAAAAAAAAACCCTAACACTCCGACTAACGTCGTTTCATTTCGGCAGACTTCTCATTTATTCAAAAAAGGGAAAAAATGTTTTCTTATCGGTCATCACGCTCAAAAAGTGTAACTTGAATTAATATCAAAGAAAAAGAAAAAACTTGATTTAATATCAGAGACAAAAAAAACTGCATAAATAAAAAATAAATATATAATTATAATTGCATAAGTTGATAAAAATGTTATGCAATAGCTTTACCGCGGCAGTCCCCGAGTGTCACACGTATTTTTTTTATTAAAATCTGTGCATTAGTTCTTGGGATACAGCTATTGCATAAATCTTAAAAAAAGCAATATAGCAGCGACACATATTAAGCAATTTACACCAAAAACTAATCATCATCAATTTATATCAGGGACTACCTAAAACTAAATTTTTATTGGAATCCGTGCGCTAGTTCTTGAGATTCAGCTGTTGCGTAAATCATAAAAATGAAGCATAGCAGTGACACCTGTTGAACGATTTACGCCAAAAACTAACCAGCAATAATTTATATCAGGGTCTTACCTAAATATCAATTTTTATTAAATTCCGTGAATTTTTTATTGAGATAGGGAACCCACAAAATGTCTGTCACAAACAGATATTTTATAAAAGCATGTTTTGTTGAATCTCTGACCTCTAAAACGTGTACAATCCGTCGACAGCAATAGCTTAAATGTGCCCCCTTTGGGTGGATGTAACACAAGACATGCATAATATGAATAAACAGTTGCAGACCTTTCAAATAATGTGTCACACGAGTGGTGTTGTAAAGAAATTAAAAATGTGCCCCCCTGGGGGGGACACACAAGACATCCATAATATGAATAAGCAGTTGCAGACCTTTGAAATGATGTGTCACACGACTGGTGTTGTAAAGAAATTAAAAATGTGCCCCCCTGGGGGGGCAGAGTGGAGGGGACACACAAGACATCCATATGAATAAGCAGTTGCAGACCTTTGAAATGATGTGTCACACGACTGGTGTTGTAAAGAAATTAAAAATGTGCCCCCCCTGGAGGGCAGAATGGGGGGGGACACACAAGACATCCATAATATGAATAAGCAGTTGCAGTCCTTTGAAATGATGTGTCACACGACTGGTGTTGTAAAGAAATTAAAAATGTGCCCCCCTGGAGGGCAGAATGGGGGGGACACACAAGACATCCATAATATGAATAAGCAGTTGCAGTCCTTTGAAATGATGTGTCACACGACTGGTGTTGTAAAGAAATTAAAAATGTGCCCCCCTAGGGGGGCAGAGTGGGGGGGTGACACACAAGACATCCATAATATGAATAAGCAGTTGCTCCAAATAATTAAAATAAAAATTAGCTTTAATTCTATATGCATTAATTGCATAAATATCCAAAGTTATGGATTATTAAAATGGTCTAAGGTTATAAAAACTATACGCGAAATTAAAATTTACTCCAAAATATTTGATTAATACTTAATTTCTAAAAATCATAAGTCTGCTTCTTCATCTAAAAATCATAAGTCTGTTCTGCGATATTCAACTAATTTACAACAGTCATTTTAATCCGCGATATTCAATGTTTTTAAATGGCCTACCCTTTGATTTTTGTCAGAATGATCTCGTATTTTAAAGGGCTTAAAAACGAAAATGAAGCGCCAAATATCTATAAAAAATATGTATGTTGTGAAGAAAACTACAATTAACCAGATTTTCATTTTTACAACCTTCTAAAAATTCAGATTTTTTGTAAAAAAAAAATTAAAAATGACCATTTTTTCCATTGAAAAGCATTGCAGTAGCTATAAAAAACCAGCCTACTACCTATCACAGCCCCCTCATTATTTACCAAAATTTCACTTTGTATTTTCGAAGAGTCATGCGCATTAAGTTTCCCCTCATGTGTCTTAAAAAGTAGTCACCTGTGGCAGTCCTGCAGTTGCAAACATGTAGCTGTTAAATCGGGAATAATCTTGATGCTAAATTTTGTAGAAAAATAAACCTTCAGCTTGTAATCAGTTCCATTATGATTTTTGGCGTCAAATATTAGTATGGGGGATATTCCAAATCTGTGTTCGAGGATGTAAAAATTCACGTGATACCGGTAATTTACCCAAAGAACTTCTAACTGATAAGAAGAGAGGCTGCTACTGCTTTCCCCATGAACTGTTCCATTGGCTGTTAGGGATTTACATTGCGTCTAATGATGGAGCTTTCCCTTCTTTACGCTAGAAGTTTTTACCTTGATCACGTGATAATGACGTAGATGGAATATCCTCCATTGCTTATAACGATTTGTTACAAATGTATCAGACTTATTTCGTGTTTATTGTCAAATGAAAGTGAAGTTTACAATCATCTATTATTGGCATTTAATCTTATATCTTGGCGATAGTTTTTTTTTGTTTTTTTTTTGTTAGACGGGATAATGAAGTAGTATTTAATTGTTAATTTTTGATAAAATTCTGTTGATAGTTCTTAATGTTAAGTAAAACTGCAGCATAAACATCATAAAAAAATTTCTACTGTCGGTATTTAATGTATATTTTTTTCTTAACCAATTTTAAAGTATTTTTTTTTACCTGAGTGATTGATAAATTAATTGCAAATATTTTTTTTAAATTTATATCATTGATATTCCAAATATTTTTCCTGCACATTTCAAATATTGCTTTTTAGGGATAGTAAAATAACTACAGATGAAAAATACATAATACGGCTAAAACACAGAATTAACGACAGCTTGGCGAATGCCTCTACGGAGACTTGAAAAGTACGCCAGTTCTGTCAACTTAAATATATAGATAGAATTTTAATAAATAATAGGTACTACTGTATTATTCCATAGATCAATTTCGCCAAATTATATATATTGCAAAACGATTCACCATATTATACAAACGAATATAACTTTTATTTTAAATAACCAAAGAATCAATAAATTACTAAAATATTACAGTCAACTGCAAAAAGATTTGAGCGCCGGACCCCTCACAGAAAATTTCAGAATGCACAATGAGAAAATATTACTTATTTAAGAGAAATTTTGCTGCTATCATTTATCAATGTTTCGTCTTCAAACGCTATGACGTCATACTTTATGAATTTAGTACATTTGCGATGACTGCATTTCAATTTCATAATGTGCCATTAGGAAATATTACATATTTAACAATTTTTTTTCAATCTGGCTACAAATACACTTTAACAAATTTGAACCTTTTGCCGCATCGTTACTCCTCTGCTTTTATAGAATAGCTCTCTTTTGACGAATGAGACTGTTCTACGATAGGATGAAGTAATCGTTTTCTATAAAAGTGATGGAGTGATGATGTAGTAAAAGAGTCAATTTTTTAACACTGTTTTGTCTTCGATGATTATTTAAACGCTATGACATTATACTTTACGGATTTCATACATTTGTGATGACTGCATTTCAATTTCAGTATTGCGCCATTTTTTCGATAATTTAAACAATTTAATAATTGATTCGTTTATTTGTGTAACTGTTTGTTTCACTGTGTAATTGAGGTACGCGTGGTTGACGGTATATATATAGATTCTCAATGAGTTCACATTTCATTCTTGCTAAATATTAGATGCGATGTTCGATTTATTTTACGAGCGATTAAAATCGACTTGGACAATGCGGTACGTTTTAATTTCAAGATTAAGTTTAAGTTTTTCTTTCCGTTTTGGATTTTTTTTATTTCGTAAAATTTCTTCTTGGCTTCAAGGAACTGTTTTGAAAATTTCTATTATTCTTAGATTGGAGATTTTCGATGTCATATATTTCTCAAAATCTCAGTCAGTTATTCACAAAGTTGCAATTGAGACGAGATTTAGAGAAACTATGACATCGAAAATGTTCAATCCACGAATAATAGAAATTTTTATCAATAATATATGAATTCTTTTT
This sequence comes from Maratus speculifer, assembly GCA_964019185.1. Lineage (NCBI taxonomy): Eukaryota > Metazoa > Arthropoda > Arachnida > Araneae > Salticidae > Maratus > Maratus speculifer. Next base: position 59,565,956 of record OZ025291.1, on the reverse strand, counting down.
TATTTTTCTTGTTTTACACTGTAAATTTCTTTTATTTTCTTTTATCATTATACATTTTGAATAGTTTCCTATATTTCTTTTTTTTTATTTTCTTTTATCATTATACATTTTGAATAGTTTATCAAAATCTGCACCAGCACTATATGATTTTTTTATTTTCTTGTTTTACATTGTAAATTTCTTTTATCATTATACATTTTCCCATATTTCTTTTCATTTTTTTCTGCTTTTATCACACATTTTAAATAGTTTATCAAAATCTGCAACAACATTATTTGAGTTTTTTTTAATATATTTCTTGTTTTACATTTATTTTTTTTTCAATCGATCCATCTGTGAAAAAATATTTACTGATTTTATGGAAATACGTTTTTCAAATACATAGTTTCATTTTTTTTCTCAATCCATATTTAAAGATTATTTGCTGAATTTATAGAACGCTTTCAAATATATTTTCTTTCCAGTTTCTTGTGTTTCGATTTATTTTACTATTATCAGCCAATTATAGGATTTCTAATATGAAAAAATATGAGAATAAGCTTTTTGTTCTTGCTTTAAAGTTTGAATTCTTGTCAATTTGTTTAAATGACAATATATTTTCTTCCCAGTTTCTTATATTTTGGTTTATTATTAATACCCAAGTATATAGGATTCCTAATTTCTGCCGATATTTTTTTTTCAATGCGAGAAGGGAAAAAAAAAACATGAACCTTGAAATTAAAACGTACCCGAAACATGTTCCAGCCAATTTATTCAATCCTGAATACCCGCCAAATAATATATTTTCTTCCCAGTTCGATTCGATGCTTATCATAATCAACAGACACGGGATTTTCTAATTTCTGTCATGGAATTTATGCGAGTCACATCATGAACTTCTTTTTTATTTTTTGCCTTTCTGCGGCAATGGAATCTTTGTTCTTTGTTTTTCAACCTACTGATCAACTGACTACCTTGAAACTGTATGATGCGAGCAAGCGAGAAAGGGAAAGGAACTCTTACTTTGAACTAACCATTTGCTCACCTCCCCCCGAAAGCCGTGAACGCTGTCCACCCGGATGATACGCCCCGCATTCCGTTTCGACTAATTGCAGCAGCCTCTTTTGAGTGCAGCAGTTCGGGAGGGGGGGGAGGAGGCGGGCGCGATGCCAAGAGTTTAAAAAGAAGCTTCGCGCCTTTTTTCATTTCTTCACAGAGTTTTGACTTTTTTATCAAGCAAACTCCCCCGACACGAATCATGGCCTCTACGCAATTGCTGGAGTTACCCATCGACATACTCCTGATCCTTTTTCGAACGTTCATCCCTTAAGGGACAAACTGCGTCTTTTGACGAGCATGCCGGAATTTCATGCCATCTTGACGTACCGGTCGGCTTACCTCTCGTCTCCCGTGCCCTTTTCGACCGCGTACTTGCAACGGCTGAGCCGAATCCGACCCGGCTGGTACTTCGCCACACGAAACTGGACCCATCGATTCTGTCTTCGCCTCGACCCCGAAACCCTGAATTTCGCAATCTATCACTTTTTCCTCGAAGGATTCGAAGGCCATTACAAACCCGCCGTCCTGCAACAAAGTTTCTTTCGCGGATCCATCGATCGCGTTTTTCAAAACATCGAAAGTTTCTTGACGCAATTCCAGTATCTAGAGGAGGGCGAGGGGGAGACGGCATCCAGACCCCCCCTCTTCAGCAGCAGCAGCAGCCCAAAATGTACATGTATCGTCTGGAAGGCTACGGACTCGTACTGATCGACTCGACCGCTTCACGAAACGGCTACCACAACTTACGGTTTTACGACTGGAGCGAAGTCAAGATCCTGCCCGGTCGCTGGCAACAAATCTACTGTCGATGGCGCTTGGACACCCATTTCAAAGTGAAATGGAAACTCAACAAAACCCTCCACGTCAAATGCATGACCCCTTCGCCCTATTACTGTCACTGCGAAACGCGATTTCAAAGACTGTCTCCGATCACTTATCGAGTTTCGCCAAATCTCAGCAGTCTGAACTGGAACGAACAAGAATCCGTGCCTTTAGTGGGAGTGCAAGAGTTTCGACTGGAAGAAGACGAAAACCACATGGAATCCAAAATGACTTATCACGTCAATTATAAGTTTTATAACTCGTTAGAAGTCGAAGTCATAGCCAGAAGAAACGAACGATTGAGAAACCTGTTGGAATAAAAAACTTTTTCATCACCAACCCCCCCCCCACCAAAAAAAACATCTTTCCCATATTGCTGATGGAATTTTTTTTCCATCAGATTGTTCAAGGGAAAGGCAAAAAATTGCGCCAAAGGTTTTAAAAAGAAATTGGTTTATCCAATTTCTTTTTAAAACCTTTGGAGCAATTTTTTGCGACAAATAGAGTACCAACGTTGGCACAGAAAATAGAATGAAAGAAAAAAAATCTTTCCCATATATTGCTGATGGAATTTTTTTTTCCATCGGATTGTTCAAAGGGAAAGGCAAAAAATTGCGCCAAAGGTTTTAAAAAGAAATTGGTTTATCCAATTTCTTTTTTAAAACCTTTGGCGCAATTTTTTGCGACAAATAGAGTACCAACGTCGGCACAGATAGAATGAAAAAAAAAGATCTTTCTGCTTCATTTTCGGGAGTAACGGGTAAACACTTTTAGAATTTTTTCAAGCTATGTTTTTTGAGACTTGTAAAAAGTTGTTCTATACAATACACATACATGAAATAAGTTGTTGCAAAAAAAGCTCAAACACACGATTCAAATAAATTTTTTATACTCTATATATATATATATATATATATATATAGTATTTAATTGTGCATTATTGATTATGGCACGAAAATGTTAAAGTGTTTTTTTTTGTAATTCCAATATTGGTAACCTAAAAGTCTTTTTAAAAAAAGAAAAAAATTAACCGAGGAAAAAAAGTTTTTTTTTCTCTCGGTTCAAATTCGTAAACCGAGTCGTTTACAACGTTCTCTTTGCTCTCGTTTAAACTGGTGCAACCAGTCTAAAAAGCTGCTTCCCGTCGTCGCGTCTTTCGTCTGTACCAGCAACCAGGGTTCCGTCAATCCCCGATGTCTCGACCACTGTTTTCGAGGAACCACGCGTCCCCAGGTGATAAAGTCTAATAATTTTTTGCCCGTTTTCAATTTGATAAGTTTTCTTATCAGCGCGTACATTTCCACACCGTCGCCGCTTTCGCTGTTGCTTCCTCTGCCACACCGGTAGTTGCAAATTCGTTCGCAACTCAAGGATCTAACCAGCGGACGTCCCAAAAATCTTTCGAGATCGATGCTTCGAAAATACACCGTGCCGTTTGTAGTGACGTGACAGTGTATCGCCGCACCAATTTTTTCATTCACTTCTTTTAACAATTTCACGCGAAAAGACATTCGGCTCAAGAAGAGAGAAAGAGATTCAATCGCTATACTTTCAAACCAAAAATAGACCGGACTACTAAACTCTGTGTTTTTCATTTAATCTCTCTCTCTCAAAGATAAAAACGCAGAGTTGAGTCGACAAGACAAAGACAAAGAGTCTGCATACCTTTTCTTGGGGGGGGAGGGAAACAACAACGAAAAAAACCCCATCCTGTTTCGTGAGAAAGTTGACAAAGGCATGCATGCCCTTGAGGGGAAAAAATGTTTTCGAGATGGGAACGAAAAAACAGAATTAAAAGAATAACATCCGTTGACCTTGCATGCCGAAGCAATCGAGCCGCAGCCGGTTAGCCTTGAGAGCCGACTGGACGCGCCCGCTCGCTCGCTCGAGTGCATCGAATGGATGAGAGGAGGAGGGGGTTAAGAAAACAACACGCGGAATGTCGACTAGAAGAATTAGAAGTTGAAATAAAAAGGGAAATCTTTTTGCGAACAAAGATTAGAGACACAGAGGGCAAAATGGCAGCGGTCGCGGAAACATCCACGTCTGTGTCTTCTACTTCTTCTTCTTCTACTACTACTACTACTACTACTACTACTACTACTACTACTACTACTACTACTACTACTACTACTACTACTACTACTACTACTCCCGCGCCCTCCCCTATCCGACTCACGGATTTACATCCCGATATCTTGTTAACATTTTTTCGCAACTACATACCTCTGCACGATAAATTGCACGTGCTTTCTAAAATGGAAGAATTTCGCACTCTGGTCCGGTGTCGCGGGGCCTACCGCATACCGCGAGGCGCTCCTTTTTCCAACGCGTATCTGCGATTCCTGCGTCGCATTCGTCCCGGATGGTACGCGGCCCGCGACGACTGGACGCACTGCTTCCGTTTGCAGATCGACGAAAGCACGCTGCACGTTTCTCTCCCTCATTACGTGCTCTTTTCACCCGAAATCTTGCAAACTTTGCTTTTTCGGCACCACTGGCAGCAGCAGTCCCGCGTCGGCGTGGTGGCTTGTCATCGGGCGACCCTCCCGCAATTGCATTCCAACCTGAGCAATTTTCTGGTGGACTATCACCCGTATCACCTGCTCGCCTATCATCTCCCGGGTCACGGATACGTCCTGGTCGAGCATTCCTCCCCGCGTCGTCCCACCCGTCTCTTTCAGATGCGCTTCTACGACGGCACGACCTGCATGATCGAAGAGGGACAGAAACGCGAAATGAGAGATTTCAGCAGCGGCGGCAGCGCGCATTTTTCGGTTCTTTTTTCGGACGACCGAACCATCACGGTGGAATGCCTCCTGCATCGCACGTGTCGCCGTTGCGATCCTCGCGTTCGAGTCTTGTCCCCTTTCGAGTTTCGATTCGAAACGAATTTCAGAACCTCCTCCTCCTCCTCCTCCTCCCTGACTTGGAACCATCCCGAGGGGGTCCCGAGTATTCCCCTGGCCGGTCGACAAGTGTTTCGTTTTCAAAAAGACGGGCGTCACGTGCTCTTCGCGGCCCTGTCGAGTAAAACGTATTGTCCGCTTTCTAAAAAAAAGTGGAAAGTTGAAAACAAAGCCGCTTGGGTCGAAGAACAGCAACAGCGGAAAGAAGCAGCAGACAAGAGGAAGAGAGAGGCGGGGGTTGAAGATCAGCAGCAACAACAACAACAACGGGATGACGACGAACCTCTTCGTAAAAAATAAGTAAGTTTATTTATGCATTCTTTTCCCTCGGGAAAAGGTAAAAAAATAAGCCAAAGGTTAAAAAAAGAAAGGAGTAAAAAAAATTGTTTGGATCTTGGTCCAATTTCTTTTTTTTACTTTTTTCTTTTTTAACCTTTGGCCTATTTTTTTGCGACGCATTCAGTACCAACATTGGATAAGTGTCAAACGAAAAAAAAAATTTGAAGTCATCTTTCCCCCCCTCTAACATCCCGATTAGATTCGCTTGAAGACGTCGACACTCGAAAAAAACAAAATCACAGAGAAAAAAAATTGAAAGGGGAAGAAGAGGATGGTAGTGGTGGTGGAGGAAAGTGAGATAACGAAAAAAACCTTGAACCGTTTCGATGGTCAAGGATCTGCTCGCTCTTTCATTGGTTACGAGTTGGTTTTTCTTTTTTTTTCTTTCTGTATCTGTGTGTGTGTAATATTCAAAGGAGGTGGAAAGAGAGAGAGGGATGGGAGATGGTTTGACTCTTTGTTTTTTTTTCTTTAGACCCTCAACTATTTAACATTGTCAGTCCCGTGTCAGTTTTATATTTCGAAAAAGATGGCGACTGTTGCAACTGCTCCTCTCGTCCCTGCGAACGCTGCTGCTGCTGCTCCTCCTCCTGTTGGTGCGGCGGCGGTAATGAAATCCACTCCAGCGACCGTCGTCCATCTGTTCGACTTGCCCCCTGAAATCCTGTTTTTGATTTTTCGGCGCTACGTTCCGCTGCACGACAAAATCTATCGTCTGCTGAGCATGCCGGAATTTCGACCTTATCTGGAAGACCGCGCGGCCTACCTATCGCGTCCCGTCCCTTTTTCGAAAGAATACCTGCACGATCTGTTGCGAGGCATCCGACCCGGACTCTACGCGGCTCGCACCAACTGGTCGCATCGCCTGTGTCTTCGAATCGACCCGCAAAATTTGAACGTGTTCATCCATCAGTATTATTTGGAAGGATACAATCCCAACGAGAAATTCGAAACTCACTACTATTGCGGGCCCGTGGATCGCATGAAACGACACCTCGATGTTTTTTTCCGAGATTTCATGTGCTTGGATCGATCGCTGCTGCTCACTTATCACCTGAAAAATTACGGATACATCGTCGTCGGTCGCTCTCCGCATTTCCCGCGGAGCCGCGACGCCTACAGGATGAAATTTTACGACTGGACCGAAATCAAGATCCGGATCGATTCGAGGCGTCCGGTGACGTCCGGTCGTCTCAGCCATTTCCCATATAGCACAAAAGTTCCTCAATACCTCCCCAGGAGCTCCAAGCCATCCCATATTCCTCCTAAAACTAAAATGACAAGATGAGGACGTCCTGAGGAAGAGTCTTTTACGATGTCCTCAGGAATGTGCTCGCAGTAACGACCCACGGAGCAACTTCCCAGGGACGCTACTCCTGAGGAAGTACCTGGGAAATCCCTCCTGGGGATGTACCCGTTAGTCATTCCTGGGGAAGTGCCCAGGAAGTCACGGTGCTGGCGCCATCTTATGAATGATTCTCGAATACAATACTCAATTGTTTTTTAATAAAATATCGAATGCAATTTAATCAGAATCGATTTTTATGACTTAATTTTATTTTATTAATTATTCGATTCCTTATTTATTAGCAAATTGGATAATTTTTATTAAATTGCTATTATTTTTAATTATTGCTGTAACTTTTAATCTTTTTAGTTAAATTAAAATTTTTTATTCATTATTTCAGTTACTTCCTATTTTTATACTAATTACTATTATACATCTTTTAAATCAAGTTTTGTTCATTTACCAATGTTTTATTAATTATTAATAAATAACCTATTGCGTTTTGCTTTATTATTATTTGTTTTATTAATTAAGAAATTAATTTAACTTGTTTAAATCAACTAAATAGTAAGTTTCCAAATTAATACACTTAAATCTTTGAATAGAAGAAATTTCTATATCATATATTTTTTCCGATATTTAGAGGTAAAGATATTTATGCAAAAAAAAAAAAAAAAAAAGATTCTTAATGTAAGTTTGTTTATGAGTATCCTTTAAAACTTTGTTATGAAAATTATCTAAATTGAGTCCTGACGCATCTTAATGTCAAATGTTAAATGTTTTTGTATATATATATATATATATATATATATATATATAATAAACAAAAGTGTCCCGACGAAATTAGACATATTTATCACAGCACATAACACAAAATCAAAGATAATTCAATTAAAATGGTATATTTGGATTTAAAATGCATAAACATTGAGTCACTCCCCCCCCCCTCCCCAAACACATACCAATAAATGATTTAATTGTCTGAGCGAAGCGAAGTCTTTATACTCAGAGATACGTAACGATATTAAAATTCAAAAAAATTCTTTCGTCAAGCAAATCTCAAAAAGTACTTGTCGGATTTTGATTCTGTTTGTACCAATAGGTACCTATGAAGGTAATCTGGTGAATGCACCTACTTTTAAAACTTAATTCCAAATAGTTTAAAAGTTATATTAAAAAAACTGATAAAAAAGCACAATTTATGTGCATACGTCACAGAAATTTGGTGAGCGTGATTTTCACCGGCTGGACATTTTCGTAGATAACCGAATCAGTACATGGAGTAAATAGTAATCATTTTCGCACTCAGAAATATTGAATGCAATAAAACATTTTAAAATTTAATCATGCAGGAAAATAAAACTGTTATTTTTCTATATTAAAAAATGTCATAAAAACTTTGATTTTGAGATTTTGTGATAATCTCTTAACGGCACTTTTTGATCGCTAAAAGAATGTTTTACATATTTTGCGTGTGAAAATTAGAAACAATTACGTTTTTAAATAAAAAGTTTCTTTTATGACATCATTTTCCCTTTATATTTATTTTCATTGCATGTTTTCTTTTAACTTATATTTTGTTTGTGTATGGAAGTCAATTCTGGTCACTAATTTTTCGGCACGGATACCACAAGCGCATCAGATTTGGCGCAATTTTTTTCAAAGCCCATTTGGCGACAACTCCCTTTTCAAATAACGCTTACATACACATTTTTAAATTATTTTCTATTTTCAAAAAGAACTTACAGTAAATAAAATAATAATTAATAACTATAAAAAGAAATATTTTATATAATTAAAAGAAGGAAGTGAAAGTAAATAAATATTTTATGAGTAAATAAACAAATAATAAATAAATAAAGCCGGGTTACCATCTCAGGTAAAATAATGCCATTTTGAGGCCAATTATGTACCCTGGTGCATATGTGACATTTTTTCCCATTTTTCATCCGTTTCCTGTTGGCATACAACTTTGAAATATGGAGTATGTATGCATACCTGGGAGCAATACTGGAATTAGACATTGATTTTTTTTAAATTCGATCCAAAAAGGGGCAACGAGGCTATTTTTTAAAGTTTTATACAATTTATACTGCATAAAGGAGCCACTTACCTATTTCTATATACCAGAAGAAGTAAGTGGTATGTAAAAACAATTATAGTATACATAAATAAAATACTTGAGATAATATACTAGAGATATAAGCACCGGGTTTGGCGAGATTTTTTATGCGAATTAGGCGAAAACATCGTTTTGATTACCAGATGCATATAGCATGCTATAACAACACGTTATTTATTTATTTCAAAATGAAAAAAAAAGGAATAAATGAAACATTTCCTGTTATTAAAAAAGATATAACAATCAATAAATTATAATATTTTTAGAACAAACAATTTATTATAACATTTATATGATAACCAGCATGTTAGGCAACTAAACGCCATTTTGGCACCAATTAGGTACCTCGGTGTATATAGGGCATACATGTGCCATATTTATTTGTAAAACTGAGCATGAAAGTTTACCAGGTGTGTTTTCATAGGCGCTTATATCTTTTTGCAACATAGCGCACCTTTCGAAGCCAAAACTGCACAAAAGAAAAAATAATCAATATTTGCAGCATTTTTTTTTTTATGTAATACACATTTTGTAATCAGTAGGCTCGATAATCAGACCTCGTTTTTTTGCTTTAAAATATGATATTTCATACGACGTCTTTTTGGGATTCATCGTTTTTCCATATTTGACAGTATGTGTCTACTCGTTTTGTACCCTTTTTTGTAACTTTCTTCTTTATTAACAGCGACATCTGGATTTCCTATTTAAATAAAAATTCTTCTAAATACAAAGAATTTTGTTAAAATAAATAAATAATAGGAAACGCGGACATCTATTGCTCAAAACACAAAATTTTTCCTATTGAGTTAATAAAAATCAGTAAAAATATAATTTTTATGATAATAAAAAGGTGACTTATGTAATAACAGAGTTATATATTATGTACGTTATGGATTAAGTATGAATATTTCAATGAAAAGTGATATTTCAAAAGTATTATGAAATTAGTTAAAAACCATTTATTTTAAACTAAATGAATAAACAATTTATATTTTTAATGAAATAAATGGGATTTGAAAAATTATATGAAATTTATCACCATAGATGTATCAATATTACAATCAGTACCTTGTATGCAAAATGGAACAATTAGCAATGCTTTTTGTACCCGAAAAATGGTCGTTGCTTTTTTTAAGGTTAAAAAGTAGATTACGAAATACTCCTATATAGAGATGCCAAACCCTCGCTTATTGCATAGCACAATTTTCTTATAGGAAAAGTTATTTTTTAAATCCGCAGAATGTTCCAATTTAATAAAACATTTTCTGTATTAAAATACCGGCACCCAAAATGCCGGAGACTTGTCAGCTCTGCCTATAACATTTTAATTAATCACGGTACTTTTTTTAATCGGATTCAAATTTAGTGAAGACAACGTTTTTTGGCCGAAAGCAGCTTTTTTCCACATGTGTAACTACGATACAATTCCTTGATGATGAAATAAAATGTTTTGACTTATGCTATTATTGCTTCCTCTCATTTATTTATTTGAATTTTAAATAAGATGACTCAAAATCGTGTTTTTTAAATATACGAAAAAATGCATTTTGAGAGAGGGCGAAAAGGACAATATTTGGCGATTTATTACCTGCGTTTGGCTAAGTGTCTTACTACCTTGTATTTAATACTCTTCACAATACTTCGCTGTTATATGGAGTTAGGCGCTTTTATAAAAAGTTTGACGTAATTCGGGCTTAAGAAAGTGAGTTTTTTACTGAATAATACAAATAAATGAAAAATGAATACTAAGAAATACTAATAAAAGAAAAATGAAGCATTATATTGATCTATGTATATTTAAAAATTCATCTGCTAGCACTAATTAGATAATTTATGTGCAGGAGTGGGGAAATTTTCCTAATTCTTACCAACCAAGGATTTATTTCGCCAGCCCGCAAGATGCAACACACGCAGTTGAAAATAGTTATGACAAAATCGCACGCGATTACAGACAAAATTACTATTACTACAATGCATTTTCATAATTCTTTTTTGTATAATATTAAGAAATATATGTAACAAAGGTAAGATTAATATTAGATAGAACTTAGTACCATACTTACACTGTAATAATTTGGAAAGTTAAAATATCTAGATTAAAAAAGTGTTTCTGATATTGTGCCTATTGCCTACAGTTTTTCAAAAACTAAAAATGCACTCGCTTATGAGAAAATCCACTCGCCACTGGCGAGCAAAATGATGTATTTCCCCACCCCTGTTTATGTGTATACAATAGGAGATAAATAGCTTTTGATTCTGTATTTCTATGCTATAAAGCATTAACGTTTGTGTGTTTTTCGTTAGCATTGGAAGTACCTAGCCGATATAAAAAATAATGTGGGCAAAAAATGTTGGTAACCATCTTTGCTGCAAAATATACTATATTTTGCGTAGGAACAATAATCACCATCAATGCACGAGCAAAAAAAGTTCTAAAATTGAGAATTTTTGATGTTGATATGACTAAATATTTAAAATCTTTTTTATTTTTTTGGTGGCAACTTTTAAGATATAATATTCTCGTTATGAACGATTTCTAAAACATTCGACAATTTAATTTCACATATTAAACATTTTTTTTCTAGAAAAAGTTTTAAACCCAATTTATTGAGAATATTGCAATTTATAGGATACTGTTGGGGTCAGAAACTATAACTTTGGCATCACAGTAACTTATATAGGGATGAGAGTGTTCCGCGTTTTTACATACCAGTATAATATTAGAGAAAATATTGTTCTGTTAAATCGCAGCATTTTTCGTTTGAGTAAAATAACATTTTCTCTAAGATTATACTGGTGGTAAAAAACGCGGAAAACCGCGAAAAATTCTCATCCCTACTTATAAGATGTAAGAACTCGTTTAGGACAAATTTTTAAAAAAGGATTCCTTAACTCTTATCGACAACCTCATTGCATCCGTGGAAAACAGATATTCAACATTATAAACTATTCGGACGGATTTCACACCATATAAAATACACTCCATTTCTCTTCAAACATAATAGTTTATGTTATTTATAGTTTCTCAAATCGTTGCGAAGCTTCTGTTTATGTTCATGACATCATTTCAAAGAGCTATATTTCCAATATAGGAAAAATTGGTGTTTTATTTTCTGTATTACTTTTAACATTTTGCATATTTCCAATTTTATATCCATGCATGGTTTGCTTTTCTTTTATAAAAATAGTATATGCAACAAGATTTTGTAGTTCTACGATTCGATATGCTTATTTTCATCATTGTATTTTATCACAATGAATGACCAATTAACGTAACATCTCATTTTCTTTACTTATCGCAAGTTATTAAATGTGTATTCTCAGCAATATCGCTCAGACTAATCCCTCTGAGGGAAGTCCTAGTTTGAAAAGATTTTCTGTTCAAAAATATACATTCTTATAAAATCAGTTTAGAAAATATAAATTCACGCTAATTTAAAGTTTAATTTAGGTTATTATCAATTATTTATCCAGTGTAATTTATATATGTATTGAAGATAAGAAATTGTTTTCTAAATGGAACCCTCAATTTAAATGTCATTCTTGAAGGTTTAACCTATTTTGTTTTATTTATCACTAGCTGACCCGCCCGGCGTTGCCCGGGTCCGTATTAACAATTTTAAACGAACTTGAAATTTGTATGATTTTATCATTAACTCGTTACATGCAGAAATGCATTGTCCGAAATACGTAGCCACTGACTGTGTGAAAATCGGTTTTAAAAACAACTAATATTAAGCTCTAAAAATACTCAAAATGAGCAATGAAAAATTCGGGAGGGAATATGTATCCAACGATTGCAGGATTTTCGTGTAAAAAAGTTGATATTTACCCGTAAAAATCACTGTTAAGTCACATAACTAATTATTATTTTCACATACAAATCCCAAATGAAATATTTTGAATTTCAAACTAATTATATCACTCTTAAATCCGACCATACCATGAATGAAATCGATATACGATGGTAGCTAAAAGGTTGGTATATAGTACTATAATTTCAGAGCTATTTAACAAAAGTAAGGGTTATTTTTAATCAAATCTTGCGTATAGTTTCACTCTGTGTATAAATTCCTAACCTTAAACTTTTATACCGTAACCGGAACCTGTCTGTAACCTAACAGCGACTTAACAGTACCCTACCGTAAATTAAATATAACAGAAATGTAAACTAGCCTAATGTATTCACTTTATTGTAACATATCCTTATTCTAACCATAACATAAATGCAATTTAACGTTAACCTAACTTTAACCTAAATAATATAATAGAAAAAACCATTTTAAAAAATTACTATTTCTTCGTAAAATATGCTTCAGCTGTAATTCGTTTCTTTCAATTCGTTTTATTAATACAAAATTCCTTCCTCGTGCTTTTCTTTGAGACATTAAAATTTCAGCGACAAATGGTTTAATATTGCAAACCACGGAGTAAGACACTTCTTACTCCGTGTTGCAAACCTTTTTTGGTTTACTTCGCCTCCACCTATCTTTTTCTCCATGGTGTACAGCAGCTGTGATTAAAAAAAATCCTCATTTAAACTGACAGTTTGCCAGTCTATGAATTTTAAAGGTCTGTCCCAGGTTTTTTAATTATTTCTGCGAAACTTTTATGCAACCAATCAACCATAAGAAAATGAAATGGAAAAAAAGCGAAAAAAGGTGATTTTTTATGAGAGTGAGCTTTGGAATTTAATTTATTACTCAGTTAATAATAAGAATTTTTAAATTCTGAGCTTCAGGTGCATCAGGAGAGACATTGGGCTACTCTTAAAAAAATTTTGAGCTTCGTACGTGCTGTAGATTTTGCTAGCCATCGCAGACACACAGACATTCACACAGACAGACAGAGCGTTTTGTTCATTTATTAGTATAGATTATTATTTTTTTAAATGTAAGTTGTACTTAACAAATTATTTTCTAATATCTTTATAGATTATCAAACATTATTATTATTATTATTTAAATTCTGAAAGATAAAATGAAGTCTTTATTTTGAAAACTTAAGATATATGAATAATTTTTTGGTTCTGAAATTACAGATCAATATTTATCTGTATTTCCTAAGTTACAAATATTTTTTATCACAGTTTTTAACTGAATTGAATGGAATTTCAATACCCCAAGTGATCTTCCCAACTTTCAGGCAGTCACCTTCCCAACCTTTCAACAATTGAATTTTTAACAAGATTATCCCGCCCCCCCCCCCCCCCAGACAGTTGTCAGCTGAGAATGCGTCTTGCGGGTCACTCAATGAGAGAGAGAGAGAAAAAGAAAGTACGATATTCCAAGAATTAGACTATTTCTGAATTTGTAAGAAAAAGCATTACAAACAATTTTGTTAGTAAATGTAAAAGAAATATATACATATATTGAAAACATCTTATATTTTAAATAAAAATATCAGTTCTTTTAAGCTTTTTAAATTGCCTAAAATCTTAGTTTCTAAAATTTCATGTAAAGAAATCAACAAAAATATTTCCCGTCTTTAATTAAAGGAAAAATGGTGCGTATTATATTTTTTATGCATATAAATATTTCATACAATTTTGAAAGACAATTAAATAGAGATTTAAATGAAAAGTAATTTTATTTATAACAATAAGAAAATAAAATGATTTTGTAACAAATTAAAATTTTATTAATAGTTTCTATTTTATATAACTCAAGCAGTGTTTCAGTGTAATGATAGAATTTTACAAATGATTTTCGCACCAAATTCTGATATAATAAAATTATACAAATTTGTACAATGGTGTGTTATTGATGAAAATACAGAATTTTAATATTTTACTATGTTATAAAATAATACAGTGGTTTTACAGTATTTTTTAATCCCGCAACAAGTGGTAAATCTCCAAACATCTGTAACTCGTACCGTCGTATAAGAATTTCATAAGTAACGGATTTAATTATTTTTTAATAAATACTCGCCAAAATATACCTAATCACTTTAAAACGAGTTTGTTGATTGGTTGTATTTATGACGACCAATTATCAACATGAGGGACATATCAAGGGAAGGGGGGGCTTGCCCTCAGTGAAGGTCTTTCTAAAAGAACCTAACCCGTATTTACGCAAGGAAATACAAGATTCGAAGAAAACCCCAGGAAACTGCGAACAATTAGGTCGACGGGCTCGATTGGTTACAAACTCTGCACATCCCATCTACCAGCCTCGAGAGCAGAATCTCTTGACCACGGATGGACCCAGAATGAAACTGCAACAATGAAATATTTCAAAGAGCAAAAAGTAGGAAAGAAAAGGCTTAAGAAAAAACTAAGCAAATTTATATATTTTTTTCATAAATTCATGTAATAAGAGCACCTTTTACCAAGCGAAAAAAAAAATCACTTAAAATTTCTGTAAAAAAAATAATAAATAAATAAATAAATAAAATAAACAAATAAGAGAGAGAGAGAGCGAAAAGATTTTACTTTTGAAAGATTCACTTAGAGCTTATATGTCAATCATAAACAAAAAATCAACAAAGACATATCAAGAGAGGGGGGGGGGTTGCCCTTCGTGAGGGTTTTTCTAAAGGAACCTAACCCGTATTTACGCAAAGAAATCCAAGATTTGAAGAAAACCGTGGAAAACTCCGAACGATTAGGCCGACGGGCGCGATTGGGTACAATCTCAGCACCTCCCATCTACCACCTTCGAAAGCAGAATCTCTTGACCACTGGTGGCACCCACAATGAAACTGTAACAATGAAATATTTCAAAGGGTAAAAAGTAGGAAAGAAAAGACTAAGCAAATTTACATATTTTTTTGATAAATTCGTATAATAAGATTACCTTTAACCAAGCGTTAAAAAAAATATCGATAAAATTTTTTGTAAAAAAAAGTAAGATCGAGAGAGAGCAAAAAAGTTTTATTTTTGAAAGGATTTACTTAGATTTTATTTGTCAATCATAAAGTAAAAAAAAAAAAAAAAAAAAAAAAAAAAAAAAACAAGGTACATATCAAGGGATGAAGGTTGCCCTCCGTTAGAGTCTTGCTAAAAGAACCTACCCGTATTTACGCAAGGAAGTTTAAGATTCGAAGAAAACCGTGGGAAACTCCAAACGATTAGGCCGACGGGTGCGATTGAGTACAAATTCAGCACCTCCCAGCTACCATCTACCACCAAGAGAAAAAAAAAATTCGATTAAAATTTCTGTAAAATTCATAATTTTAAAGAAACTATGTGTTTTAATCTCTTGCTATTTTAATTTCTGGAAATAATATTTTTAATAACTAAAATTAAATTTTATAGGGGATATCATCAGAAACGTTTAGCATCATTCCTTGTGTGTTAAAATATATAATTCATAATCAATTTCATAACCACTGAACGATTTTAATGGATTTTAAGTATTAAAAGCTAAAAGGATATTTTTATCATTTAAAAATACAACTTCATTTAAAAATTTTTTAATTCGAAGACATTTATGTTATAACAAATAATTGTTGACAATTTATTTAGAGTTATTAACTTAAATTTATTTCGAGTGTATGCAAAAAGCACAAAATATGAGGACATTTCCTAGTTTTAAGTTTCAAAAGCAGAGTAAAAATGCATCTATAACTTAGAAACATTTATTCCTTACTGTCCCGACAGCATAACGGTCATAGAGCGCGTCCGGAATACCAAGGTACTCGGGTTCAAATACAGCCGGAAAAATAAAGGTAAGAAATTTGTTCCTGAATAATCTCTGTAAATGTAAATCCGTCTGAATAATAGAAAAAATAAAACATTCGCGTTTTCACCTAAAAAATTTTAATTAAATCATAGCTTTAATTTTTTTTAAACATATTAGTGACCTTGAAGTTTCCCAAAGTCCTCCTATATCACTTCCTCAAATCTTCCCCAGAACCTCCCGGGGAGGACCCTGAAGGAAGTCCTGGGGAGCGCGCCAGGATGCTGTAAAGCGGACATTTTCGGTTCCTGAGGACCTCCTGGTGACAATTTTCTGCATCCTCAGGGATGAGCGTCGTGGGATGTGAATCCTCCCCAGGACATCCTGGGGAGGCAAGTGTGCTATATGGGTTCCACGTGACGTTGACCGCGGACCACAGACTCTTGGTCGAATGTTCCTGCGCTTCCCTGTTTCGAGTCTGTCGCTGCACCCGCGTCCTGACGGAACTGTCTCCGATCGAGCTTCGAGTCGCCGAAAATTATCGGTCGCTCGTCTGGGACGTGGAAATAGAAGAAGAAGGACGACAACAACAACAAGCCGAAGCCAAAGACGAAGAAGAAAAACACAAAACCATTCAACAAATTGGTTATCAGCAATTCAATTTGTTAGAAGGAGGTTATTTCGTGGAATCCAATCTGTACTATAACTTGGGAATGTACCACCCGTACATTCGGGTGTTGGAAAACGAATTCCAACGCCTTCTTCATTAGCAGCTCAACATCAACAAATAACTTTTAATCAATAATCAAAGACTTTAAAAAAAAACTTTTTTTCCACTTATCAATCTTTAACAGGGGATTGAAATAGGAAAAAAAGTAAAAAAAATGCGCCAAAGGTATAAGGAAAAAAAATTTTTTTTTTCCTTTTTACCTTTGGCGCATTTTTTACGACAAAAGTGTTACCAACATTGGGCTCGATCATTATTTTTTTTTTAAAAAAGAGAGATGGAGAAAAAAAAACAATTTTTTTTTCATTCAACAGTCTGTTTCGCTTTTGAAGGCGGCAAAAAAAGGGATCAAAAGGTTGAAAAAGAAATTCTTTTCAACCTTTTGATCCCTTTTTTTTGCATCACATTGATCACCAACATTGGTTTCAACATAATAATAAAAAAAATAAACATAATTTTTATAGTAGAAAAATGAACTTTATATCGATTTTTTCTAAAACTTTGATGAAAGGTACATAATTTTTTAAAGAATAGACTTAATAAAATAACGCAAAATTTTGATCGGATCACGAGTTTCAAAAATTGGATTGAGTCAAAGTCGAACTAGTAGAACATGGACAGCAGGAGCGACAATAGCGGTAGTAGAGGATAACTTTGTCATCTCCAAGCGGAAAGTGACTTTAAACTCATAAACAACTCCTATTTATACTGTTAAAAAAAAAAAAAAAAAAATTTTTTTTTTTTTACTAAGAAATCGTTTGTTATATTTGAATGTTTTCGAAACTCCAGTGTCTAGCCTGGGATCAGTTTAGGTCGCGATGCCCCGGCTCACTTTGGATATTTTTAAAAGCTTTCCCGGTCTCGCCCCCCCCCTCCTCCCGATTCGGCCGTTCGAAAATGTTTCTCCGGGGATCGCGGTGCGCCTCGGATTTCCGACTCAGTTTAGGAATTTTAAATGGTTTCCCGGTCTGGCCGCCCAATATGGTCTTTTGAACATGTTTCTCCTCGGGTCGCGACGCCTCGCTTTTCAAACTCAGTTTAGGAATTTTGAAAGGTTTCCCGGTCTCGCCGCCCGATTCAGATGTTCGAACACATTTCTCCTGCGGTCGCGACACCTCACTTTTCCGACTCAATTTAGGAATTTTGAAAGGTTTCCCGGTCTCGCCGCCCGATATGGTCTTTTGAACACGTTTCTCCTGCAGTCGCGACGCCTCGGTTTTCCGGCTGAGTTTGGGTATTTCGAAAGGTTTCTTCGTCTCTCCGCTCGATTCAGATACTCGAAAGTGTTTCTCCTGCGGTCGCGACGCCTGGTGTCCGCGACTCACTTTAGGAATTTCGAAAGGTTTCTCGGTCTCGAATCCCGACTCGGCCTTTCGAACATGTTTCTCTGGCGATCGCGACGCCTCGAGTTCGCGACTCACTTTAGGAATTTCGAGAGGTTTCTCGGTCTCGCCGCCGCCCGATTTCGCTTTTCGAACGCGTTTCTCGGGCGATCGCGACGCCTCGAGTTCGCGAATCGGTTCGGGAATTTCGAAAGTTTTCTCGGAGTTCGCGAGACCTCGCGGCGCCTCGGGCACCCGCTTCTCGGACTCGGGCGGTCGCGGCGCCTCGGGCTCTCACTTCGGGGAGTCGTCGTCTCCCGGAGCGACGGCGGCAGGATCGGCAACAGCAGGAGCGGAAACAGGTGGTGCAGTGGGCAGTAAAAAATCCCGGACAAGTTTCGGGGAAACGAAAGGTTCTGGCATAGGCGGCGTGCTCGAAGGTTCTTCGAAAGGGAAACTTTTCAACAAGGGCAGGTTGCTCTCGGAGTCGGGAAAGGAGTTGAAGAGACAAGTTTTTACATTTTAAAACTCTAAAGTTCCCGAAAAAAGATGAAAAAATATTTTTAGAAACATGATGACATTTATATATTACAATTCGCAATGTGCGAATTCTTGAATTCTTAATGGGTTTTAAATTCTCACTTTGGGTTCGGTGGGAAGCAAAAACATGAAAAATTATTTTTAGACATGCTGACACTTACATATTACAATTCGCAAGTTGCGAATTCGCAATGTGCGAATTCTTGAATACTTAATGAGTTTCACAAATTGTCAGGGAATTCAATTGTAAGGGAACCTGACCCGTATTCACGCAAAAAAGACGTTCGAAGAAAACCGCGGAAAACTCCGAACGGTCAGGCCGACAGTAGCGACTGGGTTCGGACACGGTACCACCTACCGTCCACCAGTTTTGGAGATCAGAAACTCGCGGCCGCTGATGGGGTCATTTACATATTCGCAATTCGCAAATTACTAATTCTTCGATACTTGATGAGTTTTAAATTCTCACTTCGAGTTCGGTGGGAAGCAAAGAAAATTTTAAATGTATTAGAGGTCATTGACCTTTGACCTTGAACCAAGGTCAAATTATAAATTAACTCTGTGGAATTCGCAATTCGCAAATCACGGATTCTTCGATACTTGATGAGTTTCAAATTGTCACTTCGGGTTCGGTGGGGGGAAGCAAAGAAAATTGTAAATGTATTAGAGGTCATTGACCTTTGACCTTGAACCAAGGTCAAATTATATATAAACTTTTTTCACAATGATGTGTGTACTTTCAGCATGAAGTAAATTTGGCACAGAGAAATAAAAAAAAATGATAAATTATTTTTTTTTAAACACACAGATAAATATATAATTTAAAAATAAAAATGATGTTGAGTGATATAAAAGGCACTAAAAAAAAACCCAAAGATTTAAGCCGTGAGGCGGAAGCGCAGCGACCGCCTCACGGCTTAAATCTTTGGCTTAATCTTTGGGTTTTTTTTAGTGCCTTTTATATCACTCAATTCTCCCCATAAATAAATGGAAAAAAAAACTCAAATTCTAGGTCTTTTCGCCCTTCCGAGTTCCTGCTTCAATTCGGCGTTTTCCCTTTTGAGCGTTTCGATTTTAATTTCCGCTTGGCCTAGCTCCTTTTCGAGTTTTTCATTTTTGATGTTCGCTTGCCCGAGCTCTTTTTCGAGTTTTTCATTTTTGATTTGCACTTGGCCGAGCTCCTTTTCGAGTTTTTCGATTTTAATTTCCGCTTGGCCGAGCTCTTTTTTCAGTCTCGCGATTTCTCCGTCGTTCAGCTGATGGATTTTGTCGTTCAGCTGGTGGACTTTGTCGTTCAACTCGCAAATTTTGTCGCTGGACGCGGAACATTTGTCCGTCAGGGTTTTGACGTCCTCCGCGTGCCTCTGTTTCCGTCGGGCCGCTTCCTCTTTCAACCCCGCGTTTTCGGATTCGAGGTCTTTGTTTCGATCGACTATGGGCTTGAACTCGTTGATCAGGGACTGGAGATACGGACGGGGCGTCCAGTGGTCTTCCCCCACGACGTAGTAGAAGAGGTTGCCCATCTGGGCTTGTTTTTCTAGCCAGGCTTCCCGAGCGAGGTCTTTCAAATCTGGGTCGCGTTCGAAAAAGAGTTTGCGACCTTCGGTGAGATGGAGGAAAAAATCCGTGGGACCCTGGCGGCAGGGTCGAAACTCTTTCGAGACCGGGAGCACGGTGTTCAGCGTGATTCCGGGAATGTGCTTTATTTTGAATCGCCATTTGCTTTCGTTGAAATCCAAGTCTGCCTGCACCATTTTGTCCCGTTTCAGGTGTTTGAAGTTCGAGTCGAGCAGACTCGTGAGCCCGCCTTCCCACTGCAGGACGAGCGGTAGCCGGTAGTCTTTCGGGAGACCTTCGAAACAGTAAAAGTGGTTCAGTTTTTCGGCACCCTTTTTGTTTTCGGTGCCCGAGAAATTGCAGCGGGACTCGCGCTTGGACAGGTAGCCGATGGTGTGGACGAGCTGCAGGGCGGATTCGATGGGTTTGCAGTACAGGCATTTGAAGTTTCTGCGGGGGCGGTCTCCTATCGCGATTTTATCCCACACGTCTCTCAGAAAGTGTCCGGGGGCGACGACACCACGATCATGTGCCTGTGCTGCCTGAGTCTGGCTTCCGAGGGCTCCCCGCCGTCGCACCAGCACGAGAACGTGAGGGTGCGAGTCCTGCCTTCGTCCCTGTCCATCGCTTCGAGAAATCCGGGAAACGCGGGAATTCGCACCATGGCGTGAAACCATTCGACGGAGTTTCCCAGTTCCAGGTACTTCCGGACGCAGGAGACGGCCCTGTCCAGGGACTCGTCCTCGAAGGTCAGGAGGTTCGGGTCGAGGGGCATGGGCCAGACGAGATCGAGGGCTCTCGGGGGCGGGTCGAACGCGCGGTCGAACAGACACTTGGCCTGTGCCATGGGCTTCGCGTCGAAGGGAACGGGTTCCGGTTTCGCCTCGAGAGTGGGACTTTCTGGCGGTGGTAAATCGACGGCTTGCGGTAAAGTGTTCAGCCTTAAAAATTTTCTCCAGCATTGAAGCAAATGATCGACGTGCTCGCGTTTCTGTTTGCTCGACCAAGAGGTTTCCCCGAGACACCAGACGCAACAGAGTCTGGAATTTAAACTGTGCGATGCGGAGCAATGATTTTCGAATTGGATGGATATGATGATATCGTTACACAGAGGACAATGGAAAGAGGTGGGGTTTCGGTTAAGAAAATTCCAATAACGTCTTAAATCCCTGCATCCGTCTTTCGAAGATTTGTTTTGAGAAGGCGGCATGATGCGGTCTGTATGATGAGACAGAAAAATAATCCGACAAAAGGATAATTTGGGGGTACGACTCAAAGTATTTATAACATTTTCACATTCTCAAAAACGACAAAAAAAAAAATATTTTTTTTTTCAGGTGTGTATAAGTAGAAGTCAGTTCTTTCCATTTTTTCGCGGCACCCGCCCGTGATGGATTTTTCGCTTTTCGAAAGACCGTGTTTCCAAAAATGGACCCATCAGCGTCTACTGAAACCTTTCGTATGGCCGGCAATCTTATGTGACTTTCGGGACAAAGTTTTATGCAGACGACGACTTTCTACGTCTCCGAAAGATCCCGAATTCGAGTCCGACGCCGCCGCTGCTGCTACTGCCGCTTCTGCTGTTACGGTCGACGAGGATCGATCCGAACCCGACACTCGCAGCGAGGAATCCTCGTCCCGAGACCTGCTCGTCGTCGACGTGAGCGAGGAAGAGCGGAAAGAATTCATCGACGTGTACGGCCCCCTTTCGCCACCTCCCGAAGAAATCTCCGCCGAGGCGTTCGTCCGGAACGGGCAGGGAAGGCCAAGAGACCCCGATTCCAGATGGCGGGGCTACCATCGGAGACTCGGACTCGGACGAGGCGAAACAACTCGCAGATGGAGGCGTTACAATCCCCGAAATTATCGTTACAATAATTATAATTCTCAAAAATATCATTATTATAATTATTCTGGACAAACTGTCGAGACAAAGAGGTGATTCTAGACGACGCGGGGGGGAGGAGGGGAGGGGAGGACAATCTACCGTCAGAAAAAAAAACTTGTGACGAGACGAAAAAAAAACTCGCAAATGTAACCTTACAACATTTTTTTTTGTAATCTAAAGCAATTGTGTCCTCGCAACAATGTACACTTGAATGTAATATTTATAGATATATAAATAAATATATTATTTAATATTTTAAAAGGTTTTCGTGTGTTTTATTTTTTTTTCTTTCCAAGCTTATAAAAAAAATATCTCACAATTAATTAAGTCAGCGCTGGACTCTTCAAACTGTCATTAGTAGAGGATATTGAGAAAAAAAAATACGGTTCAGGTAAATATTTGATTGTGCGTCCGTTACATTTATAAAAAATCGCCGGTGGAAAATTCTCGGGGATCGTTTCAGGTGGTTCAGCGTGCTTTACGAATGACGATACGGATGAATCGTCTAAAACTGGCATGCTGTATAGATTTTCAAACACCGTCACTTTAAACATCTCTAACCAGACGAAAAACGAGCGGTGGTTTTCTTCCGTCTCGGTTATCACTACATAAGTAGGATCTTTTAAATTTGTAACATTTCCTTCGGGATTCACTGCCACTCGGGTACCTGGGCTGTTTATTTTCTGTTCAAAGTCTCGCACCGTACTCCTTCTCGCTTTTTTGAGCAAAAAACTCGAATTGAAATGAGAAATTATCCGTTTCCGTAAGAAATCGGGACCTATGTTATCCAAAGGCCCCGTAACATCGCGTACTTTCTTATCGCTCAGTCTTCTCGCGTAGGATCTGCTGTACCCCAAAACGGCGGCGACGTCCTTACACAGCCAATAAACGAAACAATCTGAACCGATAATCCCGGTAAGATAATGATGAGGGATCGAAGACTTTCCAGGAATATTGTAGACGACCACGAACGACATGGTGGCAACGAGAGATTGACTCGAAATAAAAAAGTGGGATTAGCCACTCGAACCGACACGTTGGTAGATCTTGACTCTGCAAATCTCCCGGCGAAAAGTCATTTTAGATTTATCAAGAAGTCCCATTTATATATATACTAGCAGGCTGTGCCCGCTGCGCTGGTCCATTTTTCCAAACGAATCTTGACTCAAACAAAATGGTGATTTGAAATTTCTTTTTTAAAGCAGTGTATACCATCACCTGGAATGTCCTTCCGCAATGCTGAAAACGAAGCCAGTGCCAATATCATTGCGATATTGCACTATTGTATGCCTTGGACAAAATTTGGGTAATTAAGTACCATCTCTCTTATTTGATCATAGT
This sequence comes from Maratus speculifer, assembly GCA_964019185.1. Classification (NCBI taxonomy): domain Eukaryota; kingdom Metazoa; phylum Arthropoda; class Arachnida; order Araneae; family Salticidae; genus Maratus; species Maratus speculifer. The sequence goes on along the minus strand of OZ025291.1, from coordinate 59,542,438 downwards.
AGAGTTTGATATAAAAATGAGACCATTGTGACAGTAGGAATCAAAATGTTCTCTACTCATCACATTATTTTGTCAGAAAGCATTGCAATGATTATCAAACTCTATTAATTTTCAAATAGCACATTATCATTTGTTAATTTTTAAACTCCCGAATCTGAACTTGCAAGATGTGCAGATCTGGTAGCCTAAATACAATCTCATTACATGTTGCATTACATTTTTTAATAACCGTCCTCTTCTGGCAACTCTACTACAGTTTTCTATCTACCTTGGTCTGTTCCAACAAAATACATAGCAAAAAAAAAAAAAAAAAAAAAAAAAAAAAAATGTAAAAAAGAGTGCTTAAGTTATATATTTATTAGAACAATGAAGCATAAAAGGTGTTTTTTAAAGCTGAATTATTTGGGTAAAATTAAAATTACATCAGTTTCACTGCCTCTTCATTTTTTAAACCAGTTGCAGGGCTGTCACATGCGACTATTTTTATATTCCGTTTGCACCACTACTTTTCTAATATAAATTTCAAAATACATTTTTCTTGCAAGTGTTGTCAAAATGTATGTTAAGGATTTCTGTTTAAAGAAAGTGGTGCCAGTTAGAGTTAAAAAATAGTCGCCTGTGGCAGCCCTGCAGTTGCAAACATGTAGCTGTTAAATCGGGAATAATCTTGATGCTAAATTTTGTAGAAAAATAAACCTTCATCTTGTAATAAATTCCATTATGATTTTTGGCGTCAAACATTAGTATTGCTTATAACGATTTGTTACAAATGTATCAGAACTTATTTCGCGTTTATTGTCAAATGAAAGTGAAGTTTACAATCATCTATTATTGGCATTTAATCTTATATCTTGGCGATATATTTTTTGTTTGTTTGTTTGTTTGACGGGGTAATGAAGCAGTATTTAATAGTTAATTTTTGATAAAATTCTGTTGATAGGGCTTAATGTTAATTAAACCTGCAACATAAACATCATAAACAAAATTTTCTACTGTCGGTATTTAATGTATATTTTTTTCTTAGCCAATTTTAAAGTATTTTTTTAACCTCTGAATGATTAATAAATTAATTGCAAATATTTTTTTTAATTCTATATCATCGATATTCCGAATATTTTTCCTGCACATTGCAAATATTGCTTTTTTAGGGATAGTAAAATAACTACAGATGAAAAATACATAATAAGGCTAAAACACAGAATTAACGACAACTTGGCGAATGTCTCTACGGAGACTTGAAAATTACGCCAGTTCTGTAAACTTAAATATCCAGATAGAATTTAAATAAATAATAGGTACTACTTTATTATTCCATAGATCAGTTTCGTCAAATTATACATATTGCAAAACGATTCACCATATTATACAAACGAATATAACTTTTATTTTAAATAACCAAAGAATCAATAAATTACGAAAATATTAATTGAAATACAAATAAAACGTCGAATTAAAAAGCAGTTAATGACGTAACAAACGCATGTAACATGTTTAATTTCAAATGAATGTGGCATTTACGATCTAACATTATTGACATTTAATCTTATATTTTGGCGGCAGTTTTTTGGTCAAAGGGATAATCAAGTAGTACCAAATAATATAAAAAAATATAAATAATAATATAGCCAATAATATTTTGGTCAGCTGTCATGTATGGATCACGTTGGTGCGATTGCAACAAAATTGTGATTTTATGGATTGCGTGTTAATCTGGTTGTTGTTATTTATTTACTAATAAACTTTGTTTATTTGCTTTTCTTTATTTTTTATTTTTTTATTGTTTTGTTCTATAATTATTAATTAAACTTCACTTATTTATTATTGTTTGATTTTTAAAATAATAGAAAATAATTGTCTGAGCGAAGCGAAGTCTTTATACTCAGAGATACGTAACGATATTAAAATTCAAAAAAATTCTTTCGTCAAGCAAATCTCAAAAAGTACTTGTCGGATTTTGATTCTGTTTGTACCAATAGGTACCTATGAAGGTAATCTGGTGAATGCACTACATACAAAAAATTAGTTCCAAATAGTTTAAAAGTTATATTAAAAAAATTGATAAAAAAGCACAATTTATTTGCATACGTCACAGAAACTTGGTGTGCGTGATTTTCACCGTCTTGATATTTTCGTAGATAACCGAATCAGTACATGGAGTAAATAGTAATCATTTACGCACTCAGAAATATTGAATGCAATAAAATTTAATCATGCAGGAAAATAAAAGTGTTATTTTTTTATATTAAAAAAATGTCATAAAAACTTTGATTTTGAGATTTTGTGATAATCTCTTAATAGCATTTTTTGATCGCTAAAAGAATGTTTTATATATTTCGCGTGTGAAAATTAGAAAAATTACGTTTTTAAATAAAAAGTTTCTTTTATGACATCATTTTCCCTTTATATTTATTTTTATTGCATGTTTTCTTTTAACTTATATTTTGTTTGTGTGTGGAAGTCAATTCTGGTCACTAATTTTTCGGCACGGATACCACAAGCGCATCAGATTAGGCGCAATTTTTTTCAAAGCCCATTTGGTGAAAACTGCGTTTTCAAATAACGCTTACATACACATTTTTAAATTATTTTCTATTTTCAAAAAGAACTTACAGTAAATAAAATAATAATTAATAACTATAAAAAGAAATATTTTATATAATTAAAAAAAGGAAATGAAAGTAAATAAACATTTTATGAGTAAATAAACAAATAATAAATAAATAAAGCCGGGTTACCATCTCCGGTAAAATAATGCCATTTTGACGCCAATTATGTACTCTGGTGCATATATGACATCTTTTCTCATTTTACATCCATTTCCTGTTGGCATACAACTTTGAAATTTAGAATACCTGGGAGCAATACTGGAATTAGACATTGATTTTTTTAAAAATTCGATCCAAAAAGGGGCAACGGGGGCTATTTTTTTTTAAAGATTTATGCAATTTATACTGCATAAAGGAGCCACTTACCTATTTTTATATACAAGAAGAAGTAAGTGGTATGTAAAAACAATTATAGTATACATAAATAAAATACTTGAGGTAATATACAAGAGATATAAGCACCGGGTTTGGCGAGATTTTTTATGCCAATTAGGCGAAAACATTGTTTTGATTACCAGATACATATAGCATGCTATAATAACACGTTATTTATTTATTTCAAAATGTAAAAAAGCAATAAACGAAACATTTTCTGTTATTAAAAAAAAAAAAAGAAATAACAATCAATAAATTATAATATTTTTAGAACAAACAATTTATTATAACATTTATATGATAACCAGCATGTTAAGCAACTGAACGCCATTTTGGCACCAGTTAGTTACCTCGGTGTGTATAGGGCATATATGTGTCATATTTATTTGTAAAAATGAGTATGAACGTTTATCAAGTGTGTTTTCATAGTCGCTTATATCTTTTTGCAACATAGCGCACCTTTCGAAGCCAAAACTGCACAAAAGAAAAAAAAATCGATATTTGCAGTATATATATGTATATACATTTTTTTATGTAATGCACATTTCGTAATCAGTAGGCTCGATAATCAGACCTCGTTTTTTTTGCTTTAAAAGATGATATTTCATACGACGTCTTGATTCGTCGTTTTTCCATATTTGATAGTATGCATCTACTCATTTTGTAACTTTCTTCTTTATTAACAGCAACATTTGGATTTCCTATTTAAATAAAAATTCTTCTAAATACAAAGAATTTTGTTAAAATAAATAAATAAATGAAATGCGGACATCTATTGCTCAAAGCACAAAATTTTTCATATTGACTTAATAAAAATCAGTAAAAACATAATTTTTATGATAATAAAAAGGTGACTTATGTAATAACAGAGTCATATATTATGTACGTTATGGATTAAGTATGAATATTTCTCCACCATTTATAAATAATAATAATAATAAAATAAAATACGGACAGACCAAAGTCTATATTAGACTGAAAACAACAACCATTTTCTAAATGCTTTTTAAAAAAAATGGCCAATGAAAAGTATTATGAAATTAGTTAAAAACCATTTATTTTAAACTAAATGAATAAAAGATTTATATTTTTATTGAAATAAATGGGATTTGAAAAATTATTGGAAATTTATCACCATAGATTATCAATATTATAATCAGTACCTTGTATGCAAAATGGAACAATTAGCAATACTTTTTGTACCCGAAAAATGGTCGCTTTTTTTAAGGTTGAAAAGTAGATTACGAAATATTCCTATACAGAGATGCCAAGCCCCCGCTTATTGCATAGCAGAATTTTCTTATAGGAAAAGTTATTTTTCAAATCCGCAGAATGTTCCAATTTAATAAAGCATTTTCTGTATTAAAATACCGGTATCCAAAATGCCGGAGACTTGGTAGCTCTGCCTATAACATTTTAATTAATCACGGTACTTTTTTAAATCGGATTCAAATTTAGTGAAGACAACGTGTTTTGGCCAAAAGCAGCTTTTTTCCACATGTGTAACTACGATACAATTCCTTGATGCTGAAATAAAATGTTTTGACTTATGCTATTATTGCTTCCTCTTATTTATTTATTTGAATTTTAAATAAGATGACTCAAAATCGTGTTTTTTAAATGTACGGAAAAAATGCATTTCGAGAGAGAGCGAAAAGAACAATATTTGGCGATTTATTACCTGCGTTTGGCTAAGTGTCTTACTACCTTGTATTTAATACTCTTCACAATACTTCGCTGTTATAGGGACTTAGGCGCTTTTATAAAAAGTTTGACATAATTCGGGCTTAAGAAAGTGAGTTTTTTACTGAATAATACAAATAAATGAAAAATGAATACTAAGAAATACTAATAAAATAAAAATGAAGCATTATATTGATCTATGTATATTTAAAAATGCATCTGCTAGCACTAATTAGATAATTTATGTGTATACAATAGGAGATAAATAGCTTTTGATTCTGTATTTCTATGCTATAAAGCATTAACTTTTGTGTCTTTTTCGTTATCATTGGGAGTATCTAGCCGATTTAAAAAATAATGTGGGCAAAAAATGTTGGTAACCATCTTTGCTGCAAAATATACTAGGAACATTTTTCGTAGGAACAATAATCACCATCAAAGCACGAACAAAAAAAGTTCTAAAATTGAGAATTCTTTGATGTTGATATGACTAAAAATTTAATTTTTTTTTTTTTTTGTGGCAACTTTTAAGATATAATTTTCTTATTATGAACGATTTCTAAAACATTCGACAATTTAATTTCACAAATTAAACATTTTTTTTTTCTAGAAAAAGTTTTAAACCCAATTAATTGAGAATATTGCAATTTCTAGGATACTGTTGGGGTCAGAAACTACAACTTTTGCATCACAGTAACTTATAAGATGTAAGTGCTCGTTTAGGACAAATTTTAAAAAAAGGATTCCTTAACTCTTATCGACAACCTCATTGCATCTATGGCAAACAGATATTCAACATTATAAACTATTCGGACGGATTTCACACCATATAAAATACACTCCATTCTCTTCGAACATAATAGTTTATGTTATTTATATTGATATACCATTGATGCAAGGTCTTCATTTGGCAGAATGCCCAGCCGATTCCATTCAGACTTTAGGGGGATTAGCCTATGAGGCGGAGATTACTTTTAGGGACTTTTCATTTTTGTTCTGAATAAAATTTTATTTTAAATTAAATAGATTGTTCTCCTTCTATCAATTCTCGGAATAAGCCTTTCCAAAGTAAATATTTCCCCCTACATTTTTAGGAATTTTAATAAAAACATGTCTGTTTTTTTTTTCTCTTTTACATTTATATTTATGGCTAAAATGCAGATTTAACAATTGCTTGGCATCTGACTTGGCGGCTATTCGAGAAATTCGCCAATTCTAACAACTTAAATATTCAGGGCACATGTATGTCATATACTCACTGGGATTTACTTGGTGCCAAAATGGCGTTATTTTGCCTAATATGGTAACCCTGTTATTCTTGTTTATATTTTGATAAACTGTTTATTTACATTAAATTATCTTTTTTCAAATTATATAAATGTTTTTTGTTCTATAGTTATTAGTTTTTTAAAATTTAATATAATTAAAAAAAAATTTATTTATTGTTATTTTTTTAAATAATAGAAAAATAATTTAAAAATGTATATGTAACTCGTATACGAAAATGTGGTTTTCGCCAAATTGATGTTGGAAAAAAATTGTACTAAACCCTGTGCGTATATGATATCTGCGCCATATTCATATCCAATACATGCAAATAATATAAATAAATAATATACACTATAATATAAAAAAATAATTTTAAAAAACCGCCAATCTGTTGAATTTGAAGTTTTGATTTTTGAAGTTTGAAGTTTGAATTTGAAGTTTTAAAATCACGCCATGCAGCCGCTATTTCTAAAAAGATTAAGTTACGCTATGTTGCGAGGGAAAAATTATTAAGCTAAGTTTAATAATCACACCTTTAAATCATCTTTTTTATTATATTTGACTTTTTATAACTTATTTTAATGTAACAGAATTACAATATAATATTTAAAAACATATAATTCAATTACAGCAACAAAAAGATATTCGTAAAAAAAAATTCGACATATCTAGTGTGTTTAATAAACAAACTCATCTCGAGATTGTACGAATCTACCCATTTTCGACATGGACTCGCTCTTTTCGCCCATGCGCAGTTCTGTCCAGGTTCCTATCAAACGTGGTCCATCAGTAGTTTCTCAAATCGGTGCGAAACTTCTGTTTATGCTCATGACATCATTTCAAAGAGTTATATTTACAATATAGGAAAATTTGGTATTTTATTTTCTGTATTACTTTTAACATTTTGCATATTTCCAATTTTATATCCATGCATGGTTTGCTTTTCTTTTATAAAAATAGTATATGCAACTTTATATATAAGATTTTGTAATTCTATGATTCAATATTCTTATTTTCATCATATTTTATCACAATGAATGACCAATTAAAGGTAACATCTTATTTTCTTTACTTATCGCAAGTTATTAAATGTGTATTCTCAGCAATATCGCTCAGACTTATCCCTCTGAGGGAAGTCCTAGTTAAAAAAATATATAACATGTAACTGGTATTTGAAAACGCAGTGTTTGCCAAACTGATGTCAGATTTAAAAAAACGCGCCAAAAGTGATGCGTATATAAAAATGGAAAAATGTTTATAATAATGTAAACAAAAAAGTAAACAAATAATTAAAAAATCGCCTTTTCGAGTTTTTTTTTTTTAAATAATGCCAAGCAGTCGTTAATTCTGTAGTTGCATCAATAGTAAATTTTCTTTTCTTCGTTTGTTTCATAATGAAACACCATAAATTTAATAATCTCAAATAAAATAATCTGACAAATTTTCTATTATCTCGTTGATGATCTAGAAATCTCTTAATACATAAACAAAAAGGCAAAGATGTCATATGCGCCGTGTTTGGCGCGATAATTTTTTATGCTAATTTGGCGGAAACATTGCTTTCGAATACCAGTTACATGTGTATATTTAAATTATTTTCTGTTATTTAAAAAGTAATAAAAATTTATGAAAAAAGTTTAATTAATAAGTTTATAACAAAACAATTTATACAATTTATAAAGTAAATAAGCATTTTATTTATAAATAAATATTAATAGTCGGGTTACTATATCTCAGACAGAATAATGCCAATTTAAAGTCTATTAGTTACCTCGGTGTTACATAATATCTGTGCCAAGAAAACTTTCAATAATATAGTAAATATGCTACTTGTTGGTGCTCAATTATTGAAAATTAGTCCAATATCATTTTAAACATTATCTAACACTGGAAAATATGAAGAAAATTGAAGAAGAAATGGCTAATTAAAAAAACTTGTAAATTATTTTGCCACAAATGCCTTATGTGCACCACATTTGTGCATATTTTTTCCTTTTTAAGCCAATTTGGCGAAAACTTCATTATAAAATATCAGTTACATGTATATTTTTTAATTATTTTCTATTATTTTAAAAAGGAAATAAAAATAAGTAAATAATGTTTTGTTAATAATTATAAAATAAAACAATTTACATCATTAAAAAAATAAATAAGAGTAAATAGTTTATTAATAAATATACAATAGCCGAACTACCATATGAACATAAAATCGGCGTTTTGTTGCATTCTCGCCAATGTTGTGTTTATATGACATCTGAGCCATTTTTTTTCAGCAGGCAATTCTTATTTCAGAATGTTGAATTTATCGATAGTAATAACGCGAAATTGCATAAATTTCATTTAAATTGCATAGATTTCCGTATTCGCATAGATGTTCAGTTTGTAAATTTTAAAACTAATTTTCCCTGGAAGAGAAATTGACAAAATGGCGCAAAAAAAGTATGTTTGTTGATTACAATTTTCAAAATTGCGGTGAAAAACTTTTGAAAAAGTATGACATTATTTTAGAATATATATATGTGTGTGGCAGAATTTCACACTAAAGCTAAAATTTAAATATTTGATTACAATTTTTTAAATATTAACTTATGTTTATTGAATTTACAATTGAATACTAAAATATACTCCAAAAATTATCTTCTTTTGGAAAAAACAACATTATTCCGACCTAATGTTAAACATATGCATTTTTGACTTAATTCTTTGCCGACAAAAGTAAAAAAAAACCTCAAAGAAACAAATATATTAACTCACAATTACTTTTATAATTAGATCTGTCTTTTTCTGGAGTAAGTTATATACTATCGAAATTTGATAAAAAAGAGAAAGAAAATAATAGGAAGGAAAATAAATATCATTCAAAATTCATTTAATCAAATTTTCAAGTTATTTTTTTTATTCTAACGCAAGGATAAGTCGCCAAATGTTGCATCAAATGTAATATTTCATGTTATTTTTTAAGCGTTACAAATATTTCTTTTATTTTTAAGATAAATATTTTTTTTATAATATCATGCCTCATTAAATGGTTTTTCTTTATTATTATTATTATCAATAGTTATATTCTGCTTTTATTTGCAAGATGTTTGTAATATTTCTAACAGATATGTCATTTTTAATTTGTTTAGTAATGATAATTTTCGCCAAAAAATAACTACTGGCAACCCTTTTATCAAAAATAACCGAAAAATACAAAATTTACTACGAAAAATCAGAGGTATCCCTGTAAATTTGAATCATAAACCTTCGGAAAATATTTCCTATCGAATGATACAATCGGCAAAAAAATCCATCGGGTAGTTTTTGAAAACACCCGTTTGGAAGTTTCAGAACTTCTGCTTTATAATATATATGTTTAAAAAAAAAACGAAACATTTTAAAACATAAAAGTTATATTTATTTACAACTATAAATATATATTTATTTACATTGTTACTAAGTTACATTGTTCTACCCGATCCTCGGTCGGGACGGCGTGTTTTTTCGCTCTTATTTTTTTTTATTTTGTCTTTTGTTTTGTTCTTTTTTCGCCTCTTTGCTTCGAACCGATCCTCGGTCGTGGCGGCGTGTTTTTTCGCTATTCTTTCTTTTCTTCGTTTTTTGTTCATTTTTCGCCTCTTTGCGTCCACCCGATCCTCGGTCGTGGCGGCGTGTTTTTTCGCTCTTCTTTCTTTTCTTCGTGTTTTTGTTCTTTTTTCGCCTCTTTGCGTCGAACCCATATTGGGTCGCGACGACGTGTTTTTTTCGCTCTTCTTTCTTTTGTTCGATACGGAAAGGGTTCCACAGTCACGTCCACCTCGTCCCTGGTCGCGGCGACTTTCGCCAACGCGTCTGCCCGATCGCTGAGGACGTGACCGGCGTGAGCTTTGATCCAGTGCATAAAGACTTTAATTTTATTTTTCGTGAGAAATCTCTGATCTGATCGGCCACTCGATGTCGTCGAAGACAGGATCTCTCGATGAATCCAATCGCCGCTCTGGAATCCGTATAGATATCCAGTTCGCCGACACCCCTCTCGCGTGCGTCCATCACGGCCTCCTTGATCGCCTGGAGTTCGGCCGTGACTATGCACAGACCGTCGGAAATGCGGATTTGTTTTTCCGCGACGGTCTGTCGGTCGGACACGGCGGTGAAGGCGCACCCGGCGTGCTCTTTCCGCTTGGATCCGTCCGTGTAATACGAACACGACGTTCGCGGAATGCGATCCTTGATAAACGGGATCCGATCGAAATCATAAATCCGACAGATTTCGGAGTAGTTGACACCGGGCTCGTCGGAGACGGCAATTCTCCACCGTCGGTATCTCGAGCGAACTCGCCGCTCGCCTTTATGTTTTTTTTTACTTTTTCTTCGACTCTCGATGCTCGCCTTTATTTTTTTTCAACTTTTTCTTTGACTTTTTCACCCGAGACTGTCGCCGCTCGACTTTAGTTTTTTTTAAATGTTTTTTTGACTTTTGCACCCGAGACGCGCGGCTCGACTTTCGGGTTTTAAAATGTTTCTCAGACTCTCGGCCTCGCTTCGGTTTAGAAATTTTCAAACGCTTCTTCGGCGTCTCGAGTGCTCGCTTCCGCGGATCGTCTCCGCCGAGGGGCTCGACGGGCGTCGCAGGGTTTACGAGATCTCGGGACGCCTCGGGTTCACGTTTCGAGGAGTCGTCTCCTCGATCGTCGTCATCGTCATCACCAGCAGCAGCAGCAGGAGCAGCAACAGCAGCAGCACCATTGGGCGGTAAAAGATCCCGGCCTAGTTTGAGGGAAACGGAAGTTTCTAGCTCCGGCGAGGACGCGTTCGAAAGTTTTTCGACAGTGAAACTTTTCACCAAGGTCAGATTGTTCTCGGAATCTTGAAAAAACGTGGCCATGTCGACGAGTGACAAGAGGAGGCGTCGAATGAGACACGTCTGATGCGCAATCTAATTTTTAAATAAAAAAAAAAATTTTTTTTTTGGAGGAATAACAATTTGAAACTTATATAGTATTCAGGAATTTATGTTACTTTATAGTAAAAAAAAGAAATTTTTTTTTTATTTTTTATTATTTTTTTTTATTTTTTTTTTTATTTTTTTTTTAGTTGGGGTGTTTCCGGGCTCTCAGAAAATTTTTTCAAAGAACTGTCAAATAATAAATGAAAGTCAAAGGTCAATGACCTCTTTACACTTATATTTTTTACTGATGCCAGAAAAAGCTGAGTCAAAATTTATAATAATTAACACGTCGAAATAAAGAGGTAAAGAAGAGAAAGATTGAAACATTAAGGGATTATCTTAAGGAGAATTACCTTAAAAAATAATTCATATTAAATTTTTTTTTTTTTTTTTTTTTTTAAACATAAAAGTTTTATTTATTTACAATTATAAATACATATTTATTTACATCGCTATCAGGACACAATTCCTTTAAGCAAAACATTGACTGCGTGATAGATTTACATTTTTATAACAATTTTTCGATTTTAAATCTGCACAAAGGGCACGTGTTTTTTCTCTCGAACCATGTTTGGATACAAAGTTCATGAAACTTGTGAGTGCAAGGAATTTGTTTGGGCTCCTTTTGAAACTGTTCAAAACAGATGGCACATTCATCCAAGTTTTTATCCACACTCGTCGAAACACTTTCATTGATACGATTCAATATAAACTCTCTAAAAAATTCATGTTTTTGAAATAAAACATCCATTAATTGAAGAATCATTTCATTACGCCATAGAAACTCTGGATCCTTGGGAAGGTGAACCTTTTGTTTACAATGGCTCCTTTCGTCGTCTTCATTTTCCCGATACGGACAATCATCGTTTTCTTTACACCAATTCGCTAGGCACGCATCGTGGTAATAATGAAGACAGGGTAACAGTTTAACCGCCTCCAAAGGACGAAACTTGATTTTACACAAGACACACGTATCGTTTTGAGCAAGTTGCGAGTAATCTATTGGGATCGTGGGTATGGCATCATAAATATGCCATTCAACAGCAGGTCTTCGAAATAATTCGTGTATAATATAGGCCATCGTCATTGCATTAGACTCAAAACAGCGTAGCACATTATTCAATCTCTGTTTCCGTGGACCACGTAATATGTAATTGGTTGATGTTTTACCCAAGAAAGGATAAAAAGAATTTTGCAAATTGTCACTATCGGAGACTTCTACACTAGTCATGTTTTGTAAAGATGTGAGACGATTATGCAAACTGTTAACTTTATAAGGCTTAAACTTTATGTGGCATAACTTCATATGGCCGAGCGAAAAACTGACTACAAATGGCTCAAAAAAAAAAAAAAAAAAAAAAAAAATTCAGTATTTCCGAGGAAAGAATTTGGTATTCTGATGCGAGCTTTTTTTTTTAACACAAGACGGAAATAATTTCAAAGTTCAAAGAAACAATGTTCTAAAAAATTTTCAAAGTAAATATTACAAACTTTTTTGTACAGTTTATCACATCAGTCTCTAATTTTTTTATGATTCATCGTTTCTTTTCAGTTTTCTAATGATAATCATCAAAGTTTTTTCTAAAATCAAATCGGTTTTTTCATTCTCGGTCTCGCGTAGCTGTGCGGATGGTATAGTATCGTACATATAGCGCGCAACTCGCGCCAATGGAGGGGAGTGGAGCAGGCGTAGCACGTCAGCGTAGGCTCGGGTGTTTTTAAATCTTCTTTAATTTTGTATATGATACATCCCGCATGGAATTCGTGGCCACAGCGTCTCAGTATTATTCCGGACCCTCCTCTCCGCTTTCTGCAGTACACGCAGCATAATCTTCGAGACAAATACTGGCCAGCGGCATCGAGCACTGGGGCACGCTCATCGACAGCAGCCAGTGTTGTCTCCGCCATCTCCGAACGAAAAGTGACTACGGATTAAAATTTAATGATCAGATTTAAAAAAAAAAAAAAAATTTTTTGTCAAAAAAGTGAATTAAAAGATACTATTTAAAATTCCATGAGGGCATGACTCAAAATAAACAGATAGCGTGCAAATGACATGAAAAAAAAAATTTTTTTTTTTTTAATAAGAATTTGGAACCTATTTAGTGTTCAGGAATTTGAGTTATATTATGTAAATTAGATTTAATAGGCCTGTATGGATCCATACTCCACATAATAACGATTCTGTTTGAACTTGTCTAAAAACGATGTGCTTGTATCATAATGTTTATCAAAAACTGCATATCGATACCATGCTTGACAGTCGTATATGTCACACATTTCTTTAAAAATTACAAGTCCACGGATAGTATGAGATCCATCTTTAGAATACTCAAATGAATATATCAAATACACATGTTTCTCTGGGTAAAAAACGGGCCCTTTAGAATCTGAGTTTGAAAAAAACACCCAGTGACTAGACAACATAATGCTTTTGAAACCAAAAAAAATTAATGATTTACGAATCTTCTTACAATCAGTCTATCATAATAGAATTAAAATTATTAAAGAAGTTGAAATAGAATAATAAATTTAATTCTCTAAATATATATTTCTTAACTGTAGATGTATATTTTTCAATAGTCTTTTATCCCTTTTCGTTTCCAAGATTGGCAAAGTCTTTTTCGCAAAAAAGGGGGTTGAAGGAAGTTGTCACAGCAACTTCCTTCAACCCCCTTTTTCTGCTGGGGAAAGAAACACACCTTTTACAACAAAACAACCTTTATTGAGGAATCTTTTTTCATACAGACAGGTTACGCGTAAATGATTTGGGTCTGTCCTTTCGATTTTATAATCACTTTTGTCGCGGGTATCTTCTCTATTATAATGCTGATACTGGTATCCAGCGGGTAGCTCGGTGCAGTGTCCTCCGAGTCGCTTGAATCCGAGCTGGAGCTGCAAGTGACGACCGAGGGGGAAGATCCCCGACTGTTGGGCTGGGGCGTGGCAGCACGAGACGCTGGCGTGTAGGTCGGTGACGCTGGCGTGTAGCAGGGTGACGCTGGCGTGTAGGTCGGTGACGCGGGCGTGTAACAGGGACTGTAGGGAGAGTAGACCGGCGAGGCCGGTGTGTAGCAGGGGCTTGTGGCAGGGTAGACTGGCGAGGCCGGCGTGTAGCAGGGGCTTGTGGCAGGGTAGACTGGCGAGGCCGGCGTGTAGCAGGGGCTTGTGGCAGGGTAGACTGGCGAGGCCGGCGTGTAGCAGGGGCTTGTGGCAGGGTAGACTGGCGAGGCCGGCGTGTAGCAGGGGCTTGTGGCAGGGTAGACTGGCGAGGCCGGCGTGTAGACGGGTGATGCGGGAGAGTAGCCTGGACTGGACGCGGGAGAGTAGCCTGGACTGCAGGGCGAAGAGGCAGGCGAGGTCGGTCTCTGGTGGAGGAGGTGGTCAATCAATGGCCAAAATTGAATCGCATCCGCTGCGTTCGACTGACGGAGCCTGTACACCCCTTTGGCATGGGTCACGCTCACACCAAAGTCCGACTCCAAGAGGTGGAGAGGCTCCTTGACCGAAAAATGTTCCAGCAGGGCAATCAGTTGGAAATGGGGAATGACTTTCTGTTGCAGCCAGCTCAGTGGGTACATTTCCAGCGCCTCGTCGTCCGCCACCTCCTGGACCCGGGCTTGGCCCTTCACAGCCCTTCTTAAAAGCTGGGTGGCCGAGGTGTCCAGCCAAAAGAGCTGGCGGTCTCTTCCCAGGAATCCCCATAAAGCAGGCTGAGCGTCGAGTACCAGCTGGAGCATCATGGTGAGACTGAACCAGGGTGGAAAGGACCTTTTATAAGAGAGCGTGTCTCCGCCTCCGTCGCTTCCAATCCAATCTCACGTGGGGGGGGGGGAGTTTCACAAGGACATCCTGCCAATCCTACAAGAGACGTTTTTTTTAATAAAAAAAAACATTCATCCAAATAGGGTGTAAACAGGTTGCAGAAGTCTCCTGTGGATGGGCACTCCATGAAGGGTGTAGAGGCTATTCATTCAAACATATATATATCCAATTGTAAATACTTTCAGACACATTTAGAATGAAAACCAATGCGATCCAACGATGGACAAGGAAGAGAGAAAAGGCACAGTTTAGAGAGGCTTCCACAGTAAGGCAAGCACAAGCAGTGTGAGGAACGAAAGGCGAGTGAACGAGAGAGATGGCTCAGCCTTTTATATAAAAAAAATTTTTTTTTTTTTTCTTTTTTTTAAATTTCATTTCCCTTAGACACTCTCTGCTTATTTTCAGTCCTAATCGAATGAAATCTCGAAAGTGCACCTTCTGATATACACCACTTTTTTTCAAATTGACCGAAAACGTTGAGGTGTATCCTCTTGTATGGGGTGTTTTAGGAATCCTCTGTTGTTGCGCAACGGGACACCTATTCCAAAAAGAGGATTGAGTGTGAAGGTGAACGACACGGTGCCCTTTCGTGATGCCGCGGGCTACGACTCCCCATACACAGAAAGTGTGCCAGTGGACACGGCTTTAAAAAGTGTCTTTGTGTTTTCTAGCGTGATCACTGATCTGATCTATTAATGTAAAATATATTTATAGAATTAAATTCTTTAAATATACATCATACAATTTTTTTTTTTTAAATCTCATGTTCCTTAGACACTCTCTGCTTATTTTCAGTCCTAATCGAATGAAATCTCGAAAGTGCACCTTCTGATTCACACCACTTTTTTTCAAATTGACCGAAAACGTTGAGGTGTATCCTCTTGTATGGGGTGTTTTAGGAATCCTCTGTTGTTGCGCAACGGGACACCTATTCCAAAAAGAGGATTGAGTGTGAAGGTGAACGACACGGTGCCCTTTCGTGATGCCGCGGGCTACGACTCCCCATACACAGAAAGTGTGCCAGTGGACACGGCTTTAAAAAGTGTCTTTGTGTTTTCTAGCGTGATCGCTGATCTGATCTATTAATATAAAATATATTTATAGAATTAAATTCTTTAAATATACATCATACAATATTTATACTAATAAAAATTTTTTTTTTTTAGGATTTGGATTTCTTTCTCAGAAATAAAAACTGATTAAACCAGATTGATATATATATATATATATATATATATATATATATATATATATATATATATATATATACATATATATATATATATATAAGGTCATAGGTCAATGATACGTCAAAATAAAGAGGTAAAGAAAAGAAAGATTGACACCAAGGGATTACCTCATGGGTAATTACCTTAAAGGAGAAGTATTCAGTAATTTAATATATATATATATATATATATATAAAAGGTCATAGGTCAATGACCTTTTTAGATTTTTTTATTTTTACTGCTGCCCGAAAAAATTATCGGTCAAAATTTATTAGTAATACGTCAAAATAAAGAGGTAAAGAAAAGAAAGATTGACACCAAGGGATTACCTCATGGGTAATTACCTTAAAGGAGAAGTATTCAGTAATTTTATATATATATATATATATATATATATATATAGTTACATTTTTGGTAGAGTGCTAAGAGTTGGTTTCGGTCGAAAAAAGGGAAGAAAAAAAAATTTTTTTTTTTTAGAATTGTGTCCCACCATAACCACCCGCCGCGATATTCAAACGTATCGCAACACCACAATTCTTTTAAGAGATGTTTTGTGCCAAAAATGCCCCTTCGTTTTGATGAAAGGGTCTTTTTACCGAAACCAAATTATTATTATTTTTTTTTAGAATTGTGTCCCACCATTTACCACCCGCTGCGATATTGTAATCTATCGCAACTCCACAATTTTTTTGTTTTATGTAAAATATATTTTTGTGCCAAAAATGCTCCCCCCTCTCCGTGGCAAGGGGTCTTTTTTTTGCCGAAAAAAGGATCAATGATAAACAAAAACAAACTCGCATTTAGTTCGAAGGTGAAAAAAAACCACGGAAAAAAAACCTTCGAACCTTTCTTCAAAACAGGTTGACGGAGGGTGCAGTCTACCTGTTTTGAGGGGGGGGGAGGGAAAAATGGGTGTGGGGAAGAGTCGACTCTTTTTTTTCTGTGCGCCCTATATTTGGGAATAAGAAAAAGAAATGACACAAGACACAAAATATAAGACTAGACACAATATTTTTTTTTTGAAATATACTTTATTGGACCAGAAAAAAAAATAAAAGTTTGCTCTCGTTAAAAAAAAATGAATCGTGTGCGTCTGGATGAAATATCCAGATGATGATGATTTTTTTTTACCCCTATTTCTCTTTCTCTCTCTGTTATAGACAGATGAGAGTAAAAACTCATTCGTTTCCCTCGTCACAGTCCGATGTCGAAAGGTCGCCAAAACGACTTACGAACCTCCCTTAAGAGGCACCTGCTGCGCGCGACCCCTCGACTCGTCCCACACGCGCTCCCTACTCAGTAATTTTTTGTTTTTTTTTCGGGGGTTTTCTTTCCTCTCCACCTTCATTCCTCCATTATCTTTTTGATCCAGGCAGTCCGCATTCCGTCATTAAAGTCAGACTCCGGCCGACCGAAATCAGACTCGGTCCAGTTGGAGACACCGTCCAACGGTTTCCGACTCCGTCCAACGTGACTCTGCTAAAAAACGGGGCACCCAATTCTGTCAAACAACTTAGGATAACATAGATTTAGGCCCGACTTTCGGGCTTTACCGTTTCTAGCGTCAACTCGAGCATTTACTCCTGAAGCAATACACCTGGACGTTTCGCCATCCACTACTAAGCCCAAGGATTTTCGTTTCGCTTCGGAGTCAATGGAGTTGTTAGTTTTTCAATCAGGCATCCGACTTCCTTTGTCACTTGATAGATATTTTTTTTATTATTATTATTCAAAGGAATGTCGCCTCTCGTCTCACCGCAAAGCCGTCGGCATATTTTCCGCCGATCTACGAGAGGCTCAGGCCTTCCATGGAACCGAGTCTACGATGCGGATCCAAGTCAGCCCACCGCAGCTGCTGCAGGGATCCACCGCGCCGCGTGACGCGACAAAATTCCCACACCAGGGTTCCGGGCCGGGCACCGCAAGGCAACCCAACGTAAAGCTACTCCCAGGATCGTTGCGAGCGAGACGAGAAGACCTGACCAAAAAACCAAGATTCGGAAACCACTTCCTCTGGAAACTTTCTGCCCTTCTCAAAAAAAACGGAGGTGGAGAAAAATGGAGAGTGAGAAAAAACCCCCCAAAATGCCTACTTGCAATAATTCATTCCTTACAACCCTTTCCCTCCCTCCTCCCCCCACACACGCGGTAAATAAAAAATGAGGAAAAAAAAGAGAATTTTGATGCGAAAAGCATCCTGGAAAAAAAAAGAGGATAAAAGGGGGCAGCCCTCGTCATCTCAGCCTACGATCTTTACCATTCTACGTCATCTTGGAATAGAAACCGCGCGCTGTGGGATGACAAAGAATGGCTCGGATCCGAATTGCCCCCTTTCTCCATTACCCCCCACGCGGATTACAAGAGCAGACTTTTTTTTAAAAAAAAAATATTACCTTTGTGTTCCAATTTCTTCTCGTTCAAGTCATTTTCCAACATTTGTTTGGAAGATGTGGTTGCTTTTGGTCGACAAAGGGAAAGGAGAATTTTTTTTTAATTTAGAATTGTGTCCCACCATAACCACCCGCTGCGATATTAAAACATATCGCAACGCCACAATTCTTTTTTTTTTTTTTTTTTTTTTTTTTTAAAGATGTTTTATGCCAAAAATGCCCCTTCGTTTTAATGAAAGGGTCTTTTTACCGAAACCAAATTACTATTATTTTTTTTTAGAATTGTGTCCCACCATTTACCACCCGCTGCGATATTGTAATCTATCGCAACTCCACAATTCTTTTGTTTTATGTAAAATATATTTTTGTGCCAAAAATACCCCTCCCCTCTCCGTGGCAAGGGGTCATTTTTTGCCGAAAAAAGGATCAATGATAAACAAACTTGCATTTAGTTCGAAGGTGAAAAAAAAAACCCTCGAATCTTCTTCAAAACAGGTTGACGGAGGGTGCCGTCTACCTGTTTTGAAGCGGGGGGGGGGAAGAAGAGTCGACTCTTTTTTTTATGGGTTGGGGTTTATTGTTGATGTTACAGTAGCTGAAAAACAAAAGTCATTTTTAATTGAATGTACAATGTTCATAACCTACGGCTTTCCAAATACTCTTTTTTTTGTGCGCCCTATATTTGGGAATAAGAAAAAGAAATGACACAAGACACAAAATATAAGACAAGACACAATATTTTTTTTTTGAAATATACTTTATTGGTAGGCATCTGAACCAGAAAGTTTGCTCTCGTTAAAAAAGAATCGTATGAGTCCGGATGAAATATCCAGATCACGATGATTTTTTTTTTACCCCTATTTTTCTGTCTCTCTCTCTGTTATAGACAGACGAGAGAGAAGCGCGCGCGTAGATATAAAAAACTCATTCGTTTCCCTCGTCACAGTCCGATGTCGAAAGGTCGCCAAAACGACTTACGAACCTCCCTTAGGAGGCACCTGCTGCGCGCGACCCCTCGACTCGTCCCACACGCGCTCCCTGCTCATCAATTTTTTGTTTTTTTTTTTCGGGGATTTTCTTTCCTCTCCACTTTCATTCCTCCATTATCTGATTGAAAAAGACAGGCCGATCCGTCATCGGGAAACCCGTACGTCTCCGAACCGTCCACCTCGACTCTACATCACGGGGCATCCACAATGGATATTTACACCCACCTGAAGCAGGCTTTACCGTATATGCAGCAGCTCCATCCATTACCTCACAGAAGCAGTCCTAGTGCATAATCGACCGAGGACTTTCGGTTTGCTTCGGAAGCGATGAAGTTGCTAAGGTTCTTCAAATCAGGCCATCGACATCCTTTGATAGATTTTTTTTAATTCAAAGGAAAGTCGACTCTTGTCTCCCCGCAAAGCCGCCGTTATGTTCGATCTACGAGAGCCTCGGCCATTCCATGGAGCCGTGTCTACGATGCGGATCCAAGTCAGTCCACCGCAGCTGATGCAGGAATCGAAATTCCCACACCAGGGTTCCGGGCTCCGGGCTCCCAGGTCATTTGCGTGAGAGACAAGAACAACCTAAAATGGAACCAGATATTCGGAAACGTTCCCTGATGGACCAGTTACTGCCTCCCCCAAAAAGACCACGGAAGTGGAGAAAAATGGAGGGTGAGAAAAAAAACCCCAAAGTACCTACTTGCAATAATTCATTCCTTACAACCCTTTCCCTTCCTCCTCCCCTCTCCACGCAACATAAAAAATGGCGAAAAAAGAGAATTTTGATGCGAAAAGCATCTTGTTAAAAAAAAGGAAAAAAGGGGGCAGCCCTCGTCATCTCAGTCTACGATCTTTGCCATTCTATGTCATCTCGGACCGCGCGCTGTGGAACGACACAAAGAATGGCTCGGATCCGAATTGCCCCCTTTCTTCTTACCCTCCCTCTTATTTTTCTCAATTACGAGAGCAGACTTTTTTTTAAAAAAAATGTACCTTTGTGTTCCAATTTCTACTCGTTCAAGTCATTTTTTTTTCTCAAAACTCAAATTTATTCGTTACAGTCGAACAAAAAGAAAATCGCGTTCTAACACCCCCCCCTCCAAAAAAAATATTCTCGATGATTTTCAGCGCTAGTAACAGGACACTAGCGGACTTTTTCTTCTCGCGCCTGGTTACGAAAAGATGGATTGCTGACCCGTCTCCCCCTTCCATGAGGCTTCACAGACTGGGTTGCTCAGCAATTTTAGGAATAATATTTTTTAAATGAAATGTACGACAGCCGATCAAAAAAAATCGCGCTCTAACACCCCCCCCCCTTCCAAAAAAAATATTCTCGATGTTTTTCACCGCTAGTACCAGGACACTGGCGGACTTTTTCTTCTCGCGCCTGGTTACGAAAAGATGGAAATGGATTTTGAGTGCGTGCATACGTGTGCGTCTAACAAAAAAAATGTAACGAATACATTTGAGTTTTTAAAAAAGTTGAGTTTAAAAAAAAAGAAATTGGAAATGAAAGATACATTTTATGAAAAAAAAATACTTACCTTTTTTCATGATCCGGAATGGAGCGAAGAGACTTTGAAGCAAAGAGTATTTGGAAAGCAAATTACATGAGTTACAATTTTTTTTAAAAAAATTTCCGCTTGAAATAAAAAATGCGTATTTCAATAAAAATTACAAGTCCCGCGACACACCTTTCGTTAGCGCTGATAGGTTTCCGAGAATTTTACAAGTCCGCGGCGAGAGGCGTCGTTCCAACACCTCTGATGCGAGAGCAAGCATCAAAAAAGCGTTAAAATAAAAACACAAGTTCCCCGACCTCAAACATTAGCGCCGTTAAAAGTCGAAAAATGTGACAAGTCCGCGGCGAGAGGCGTCGTTCCAACACCTCTGGTGCAAGAGCGAGCATCGGAGAAAAAAAACACAAGTTCCGCGAGACACCTTTCGTTAGCACTGATAGGTTTCCGAGAATTTTACAAGTCCGCGGCAAGAGGCGTCGTTCCATTCCAACACCTCTGATGCGAGAGAATCAGAGAAAAAAACACAAGTTCCGCGAGACACCTTCGTTAGCACCGTTAGGTGTCCAGTGTCCAAAAATTTCACAAGTCCGCGGCGAGAGGTATCGTTCCAACACCTCTGATGCGATAGCGAAGCAAGAGATTCGGAAGAGCAGTTGGCTGGCAGCGCTGCAGGACGCCAACTGATCTGGTGAGACAATGTCACTCCCTTTTATAATACTTAAAAAAAAAATTTTTTTTTTTTTTTTTTTTTGGAGAGAGAGAGTTTGCGTCAGTTTGACGTTAGCTTTCAACGAAGCAAGACGTGCTCTCGAGGCTCTCTCCAAATGTACGCGCTCTAATGCTCAATAATACAACGCTATAGTTAACAGCGGCATCGGATAACTGGGGGGACATGGACATCAGCAGCAGCAGGTCTTGACTCAATTTGTTTAAAAACAACAACTCAGAAAATGAATCTTTTTAACAAAATCACACATTAAAAACAGTCTTTTTATATTCGCGTTAAATTTTCTACGTGTTGGACACATTCTCTTTAAAAACAACATGGAAAAATTATCCTTTAACTAAATACAATTCAGAATAAAATTGTTTAAAAAACAACAACTCAGAAAATGAATCTTTTTAGCGAAATCACACATTAAAAACAGTCTTTTTATATTCGCGTTAAATTTTCTAAGTGTTGGACACATTCTCTTTAAAAACAACATGGAAAAATTATCCTTTAACTAAATACAATTCAGAATAAAATTGTTTAAAAAACAACAACTCAGAAAATGAATCTTTTTAGCGAAATCACACATTAAAAACAGTCTTTTTATATTCGCGTTAAATTTTCTAAGTGTTGGACACATTCTCTTTAAAAACAACATGGAAAAAATATTCTCTAACTAAATACAATTCAGAATAAAATTGTTTAAAAACAACAACTTAGAAAATGAATCTTTTTAACAAAATCACACATTAAAAACAGTCTTTTTATATTCGCGTTAAATTTTCTAAGTATTGGACACATTCTCTTTAAAAACAACATGGAAAAATTATCCTCTAATTAAATACAATTCAGAATAAAATTGTTTAAAAACAACAACTCAGAAAATGAATCTTTTTAACAAAATCACACATTAAAAACAGTCTTTTTATATTCGCGTTAAATTTTCTAAATGTTGGACACATTCTCTTTAAAAACAACATGGAATAACTTTCAAATTCCCATACTCTAATTAAATACAAACCCTAACAAAGTAACTTTTATCACATAATAATGCGAAATAAAATACTCACAGAAATCCACAGACAGAGTAATCCAAAGGCACAATAATACCAAAGGAACTTCAAGAGTGCAGGCACGAGCATCGTGAAAGTCGGAAGCCAAATGAACAAGCTAGCGAATGCACGGCCTAAAAAAAAAAAAAAAAAAAAAAAAAAAAAAAAATTTTTTTTTTTTCAACGAAGAGAGACGTGCTCTCGAGGCTCTCTCCAAATGTACGCGCTCTAATGCTCAATAATACAACGCTATAGTTAACAGCGGCATCGGATAACTGGGGGGCATGGACTTCAGCAGCAGCACGTCTTGACTCAATTTGTTTAAAAACAACAACTCAGAAAATGAATCTTTTTAACAAAATCACACATTAAAAACAGTCTTTTTATATTCGCGTTAAATTTTCTAAGTGTTGGACATATTCTCTTTCAAAACAACTTGGAAAAATTATTCTCTAACTAAATACAATTCAGAATAAAATTGTTTTAAAACAACAACTCAGAAAATGAATCTTTTTAGCGAAATCACACATTAAAAACAGTCTTTTTATATTCGCGTTAAATTTTCTAAGTGTTGGACACATTCTCTTTAAAAACAACATGGAAAAATTATCCTCTAACTAAATACAATTCAGAATAAAATTGCTTAAAAACAGCAACTCAGAAAATGAATCTTTTTAATAAAATCACATATTAAAAACAGTCTTTTTATATTCGCGTTAAATTTTCTAAGTGTTGGGCACATTCTCTTTAAAAACAACATGGAATAATTTTCAAATTCCCATACTCTAATTAAATACAAACCCCAACAAAGTAAATTTTATCACATAATAATGCGAAATAAAATACTCACAGAAATCCACAGACAGTGGCACAATATCCAAAGGCACAATAATACACAATCCAAAGGCACAATAATCCAAAGGCACAATAATTTAATCCAAAGGCACAATAATACCAAAGGCACAATAATTTATTCCAAAGGCACAATAATACCAAAGGAACTTTAAGAGAGCAGGTACGAGCATCGTGAAAGTCGGAAGCCAAATGAACAAGCAAGCGAATGCACAACCTTTCAAAAAAAATTTTTTTTTTTTTTTTTAAATCTATATCTTGCGTCCGGTGTGAATCTGACATCCATTCTGACCTCTCTCCACGGGAACCTCTCTCAAACGGCCGCTCAACCTTTCCCTTTATAAAGACAAGACGCTGGACTTGTAAAATTTCAGAAGGATGAACACGAACGGGGGCCGTAGAGAGGATAGGAGGCCCCAGAGGACACTAAATTGTGTTATTAAAAAAAAAAAAAAAAAAAAAAAAAATTATATATATATGTAACACAACTTAGTGTCCTCTGGAGCCTCCTGTCCTCTCTCCGGCCCCCCGTTCGTGTTCATCCTTCTGAAATTTTACAAGTCCAGCGTCTTGTCTTTATAAAGGGAAAGGTTGAGCGGCCGTTTGAGAGAGGTTCCCGTGGAGAGAGGTGAGAATGGATATCAGATTTACACCGGACGCAAGATTTAGATTAACCCTTTGACAGTTAAAGCACTTTTATTCATAAAATACTAAAATGATTGAATGACACCGGAATTTAAAAACAAATTTATTTCATAATATATAAATGTTTTTTTTACGTTCTTTTGTAAAATTAAAATTTTCATTTAAAAATTCCGGTGTCAGTATGGCATTTCGCAATTCAAACTAATTGGTATTCTGGGCGCGTATACGCGCTTATAACCACGAAAGGGTTAAAAAAAAAAATTTTTTTTTTTAATCTACATCTTGCGTCCGGTGTGAATCTGATATCCATTCTCACCTCTCTCCACGGGAACCTCTCTGAAACGGCCGCTCAACCTTTCCCTTTATAAAGACAAGACGCTGGACTTGTAAAATTTCAGAAGGATGAACACGAACGGGGGGCCGGAGAGACGACAGGAGGCCCCAGAGGACACTAAGTTGTGTTACACATAAAAAAAAAATTTTTTTTTTTTTTTAGTAGTATAATATATTTTATAATCAACTTATAATAGAGATAAGATATATTAGAGTATGAGTATTCTATGATATATATTGAAGATATTTAATTTTCTAAATATATTTCATATCAATAGATGTAAAAAAAAATTTGGCGACCTTGAACTTCATTTTGGGCCTCGAGCTTCGACTCGGAGGTACCTCTCTCGCAGGGCCTTCTTTCCCGTGCGGTTTCGTCCCTCTCCGCGGTCCACGGGGGGGGTCGAGGGCCCTGACACCCTTTCGGGTGGAAACTTGGAGGACGTCTCTCGCGTCGGGTCTCGGGCGGAAGGGATCGCGGACCCTGTCGCGGTCCCCCTCTCTCCACCCTCTTCCCGACGGTGTCGCTTCCGTCCGTTTCCGGTCGTATGGAAAGGGCCCGGGGCCCCTCGAATTTCAGACGCTCTTGTTTGTGGCCCGGAGCCCGCGCGGTCGACCGAACGACCCCCCCAAAAAAACGTCAAACTCTACGCGTCGGTCCGCTTCTTCCCAGCGAGTTTCGGAAGCGTGGGGCGCACGGGGGGTCCTGGAGGGCTTCTTCCGGGTTCCCCGATTCGCGGTTTTGACCCCTTTTGACCCCGAAAAAAGCGGAAGCCGACCGAAACCGAGACATTTTTGAGTAGCTTGATTTTTTCCCGACCTCTGGAGGGGTCACATGACCCGGTCCCGTTGGGGCGTGTCTCGGGCGGGTTCGGGTCGGGTCAGAACCGCTCGGGGCAGAGGGGTCATGTGAGCTATCCACGGGTTGGAAAAAAATCAAGCAACTCGAAACGCATCTTCTTTCGGCGGTCCGGCGACACGTTGGACCGTGACGCGCGAAAAACGCTTCCGCCGAAAGCCTCCGAGGGCCCCAAAAAGGGAGCGGGGTACCGCCCGCGTTCGAAACGGGGGTCTCGGCAGAGGAGGAAGGGAAACGAAGCGAAAAGCCGTTGGAAGGGGGTCGAAGCCCTCTCCGGTCCCCCCCGGCCTCCCCTTTTACCGCGGAAATGCCAACACGCCTGAGGGGTCAACGACCTGTCTGGGGACGGGATGCGAGGGACCCCTCGAAAGGCCGTCTCGAGGGTCATCGGCCCGACCCCCCCCCTCCAAAGTTTCCGACCTCCCCCGCGTGCGGGAGGGCCTTTTGAAAATGCGAACCCGAAATTTCCGACGGGCCCCTCTCCCCCGGTCGACCCACGAGAGGCACGCCACCCGGTGCAAACGAAAGCTCGGACCAAGGGGAACGTTCCGGCCCCTTTCCGAGTACCTGCTGAACACTTTTATTTTCGGGTGTCGTCCGACGCGAAACACCCAAGTCCAAACACCCTCTCTTTATTTTTTCCCCGAGTTCAAGGGCCGTTTGAGAGAGGTTCCCATGCAGTGGGGTCAGAATGGAGGACAGATTCACGCCGGACGCAAGATTTAAAAAAAAAATTTTTTTTTTTTTTTTAAATCTACATCTTGCGTCCGGTGTGAATCTGATATCCATTCTCACCTCTCTCCACGGGAACCTCTCTGAAACGGCCGCTCAACCTTTCCCTTTATAAAGACAAGAAGCTGGACTTGTAAAATTTCAGAAGGATGAACACGAACGGGGGGCCGGAGAGACGACAGGAGGCCCCAGAGGACACTAAGTTGTGTTACACATAAAAAAAAAAAAATTTTTTTTTAAATCTCATGTTTCTTAGACACTCTGCTTTTTTTCAGTCCTAATGTGTAACACAAATTAGTGTCCTCTGGGGCCTCCTGTCCTCTCTCCGGCCCCCCGTTCGTGTTCATCCTTCTGAAATTTTACAAGTCCAGACACCCTCTCTTTATAAAGGGTAATGTTCAAGGGCCGTTTGAGAGAGGTTCCCATGCAGTGGGGTCAGAATGGAGGACAGATTCACGCCGGACGCAAGATTTAAAAAAAAAATTTTTTTTTAAATCTAAATCTTGCGTCCGGTGTGAATCTGACATCCATTCTGACCTCTCTCCACGGGAACCTCTCTCAAACGGCCGCTCAACCTTTCCCTTTATAAAGACAAGACGCTGGACTTGTAAAATTTCAGAAGGATGAACACGAACGGGGGGCCGGAGAGAGGACAGGAGGCTCCAGAGGACACTAAGTTGTGTTACACATTAAAAAAAAAAAAAAAAAAAAAAAAAACATTTTTTTTATATATATATAAATAGGGAATCTTAAGCTATCTGCATTCACTTTTTCGCTCAGAGATGGTAGGAAATACACCGATCATTGTTAATGTCTGTGCCTCAGTGCCCGATGTTGGTGACGACGAGTGGTCATTCCGAGAAGGACTGTGTTGCAAAGACCCCAGGAGAGTTTCCAAGATGACTGTACAATAGAGATGGGCAATATCGTTCCTTTTAAGGAACCGTTCCAGCCGGAACCGTTTACCAAAAGGAACGAGTTTTTTGGACTCGTTCCTATTGGAATCGTTCCGAAAAAAAGGAACGATTCCGACAAAGGAACGATTTTGAGAAAAAGGAACGAATTCGAGAAAAAAGGACGAATTCGAGAAAAAAGGACGATTTCAAGAAAAAAAGGAACGAATCCGACAAAGGAACGATTTTGAGAAAAAAGAATGAATTCGAGAAAAAAGGACGATTTCAAGAAAAAAAGGAACGAATCCGATAAAAATGGAACGAATCCGAGAAAAAAAGGAACGACTTCGAGATAAAAAGGAAGGAATCCGGTAAAATAGGATGGATTTTTTAAAAAAAGGTTCCAAGGGAAAAAAACGCGTCCGAAACTATTTTACGGATAAAGGGAACGAATCCGGAAACAGGGATAACAGATCTCGGAGCGACATGCTCCGAGATAAATAATTATTAATATTTATCATTTATATCGATTATAAATATTTATCATTTATAACTAATTTATTTTCTTACGTATTCATTTTTTTCATATCATTTCTTATCGTTTGCTTTAATTTTTAAATATTTTGGACAGTTCATTTTGTTTTTAAGAGTTCATTTTATTCATATGTGTGCGCTATTAATTAGCATAGTTATTTCTAATCCCCATAATATAAGTATTCCCTGACTTTATGATTTATTGTATTAAGCATAATTCCTCTTGAAATTTTGCATTTGGTTGACCTTTCATTTATCACTATAGTTTATCCATGAAATTTTACTGTAGTTTTGGTTTTGGTCATCAGGCTGTTGCGGCGGTATATTAGATTTTCAATGTAATCATTGCTTTCCCCTCCAAAATCTGTCGTCAAATGACCCTCTATTTATTTTATTATTTTTGCGTAGGAAATTTCTTTATTGATCTAATATTTTATATCGGGGTCTATGATTTGTTTCCTCTTCAAAATTCACCCTAACGTAATCTTTAACTTATATATCGGCCTTCGTAACCGGCCGTTTTCCAAGTTGGTCCATTTCAGTACGATTCCTCAGGAATTGGGAATTTCGGAGTCTGCCCATTTCGAGAAAATTCCTAGAAGTCCATCTATTTAGGAATTGAGGGTGTATTTGAAAAAAATATTTTTCCACATTCAACAGCTCGAAAATATCCGATACAGTTTCAGACACATTTTTAACCCTTCCCGGCACACTGTGCCCAGTCTGGGATACCTAATTTTAATTCCAAACTTGCAAACAGCACCAATAACATTTTAGTAAAATTTTGCTTTTGCAACAAAGGTTTAAATTAAGGAATTCAAAATATCTGAAAAAAATCGTTTGTCAATTCCGGTGTCAGTCAACATTTTCTTATTTTACTAACAGATTTTGCCCGTGCCGGAAAGGGTTAAAAGTAGATACGTGAAACTTTCTGAGGTGATTTTTAAAGAGATGTATAAGAAGCCGCGTGATTTCTTTTTTTTTCGCTCAATTCGTTAGAATTTGATTTATAAACAATTACTTTCTCAGTATGACCATTTTTTTCGTTCGCAGATCTCCCTCTTCAGGAAATTCAGTTCAAAACGCCAACTTTGACAACAGTTTTTTTGCAATGTTTATTGCAATTGTAAAAAAGAAAAAAAAATGACAAGGACGGCGCATTGTGTACTTTCTAAGAAAGAGAATTGCCAGTTTGAAACATTTGAGAGCAAAAATGAATTTAAGAATAAATCAGACAATAAGCAGTTTGGATTGGAATACACCCTTAACCCCTTCGTGACGGGAGTATTTTATGAAATTTTTAATGTATTGTCATCTTTTTTTAAAAACAGAAATTTGTGCCTTATGAATTCGAGAAAATGCTCCAATTAAATAAAGCTACTTTTGCAGTAAAATTTTACTGATGGAAATAAACAAGGATTCTTAGGCTTTTTTGTGGCACGTATACGTGTCGCTCGTCCTCAAGGGTTAAGGCTAAATATGAATAGAATCTTTTACATAATCAAATTCAATATTTATCGATTTGAAGAGACATAATTGGTTAAATGGACAGCCTTAGTATGTATATAACAGTGTGCTTCCTAACTGAATCATCAATGCGGAGCCGAAACCGAAATGCCTACACCTAAAATTATAAAATTTTAGTTGTTACTACCTACTATAATATAAAAATCTATTAAAGAAATATTTTCTGAAATTCAAAGCTTAGTGAGCTGAAAATGGGATTGTAAGTTTCTGAAAAAGGATACAAATGAAAATCCAGGATATTTAAATTTAGAAATTGCACATAATTAAAACTGTGGTTTTATGTAGTAAGAAAGGAAATTATAACTATTTAGTTCAATAACGTAACTAATTTTCTTCAATTATATATTTTAAGACAAATAAGTTTTGAAATACATAAAATAAGTAAAAAAATAAAAACTACAAAATACAATGTTGTTCAAAAGAATTTTATTTCAAAAATAGGAGCACACAAAATTTGCTGATTTAGTGAAATCATAAAATGATACGTTGCAATAAGAGCAAGGCTAAAATGGTAGTACAACAAACAATTCAACATTATTTTTTTTATAGTAAAGAAATTTAACATATATATAATATATAGCTGTCATGAATAGTAAATTACTTCTAAAATGTTCATTTATTGACGGTAATTAAAATATTTTAGAAACATCCAAATTTCTTTAAAAATTTTTGTTTATGAAGTTAGGTTACATAAGCTAAAACCTTTAACAACTTTTAAACACGTAAATATGTACAGTATCATGACATGAAAAAAAAAAAAAAAAAAAATCCCACAATGGCCGTTTCGAGGATTCTGTGGATCCCCTTCCTCAGTGCGTAAAAAATAAGATAAAATAAAAGATTAAAATGGATTCAAAGAGCACCTCGGTTATAGCCCCGAGTAAAACTCTGAAAACCCCTGGTATAATCCCGAAAAACTCAGGACTATAACAGATGTTAGGGGGCTACTTCAGTCAAATGGGTTCACTCAAAGGAAGGTCAAATGGACCCGTTTGCTAATGCTAATCCTGTGCAAGAAATTTATAAAGATATCTCAGCTGTATTTTAATATTTTTATTTTATTTTTTATTTTTTTGCATTGGATAGCTGAGATCGATCTGTATTCAAGTCGTTGTTTGCTTTTTCGATTATATTTACAAATATTTTTTATGCGGGACTTTCATTTTCAGAACCGGTTTAGAAAGGGAAAGCACCCTTATAAAAATATCTGCAATCAAAATTAAAAAAATAAAAAACGGCCTGCATTTTGATCCATCTCAGCTATCCAATGAAAAAAAAATCATTTAAAAATATTGAAATGCAACCGAGTTATCTTTATAAATTTTTTCCATAGGATTAGCATTAGTAAGCCGGTCTTTTCATTTGACAGAAGTAGCCCCTTAACGGGGCTAAAAAATATCGTTCTATTTTAATCCTTTAATTTTTTTCCAGCAGTGACATATGATTATGACAGTATTTTATTTACTTGTAGTATTCTTAAATTGCTTGTATCAAAAAATGGATAACGCCCCTCGATTATATAGTTTTTGAATAAAGATACCTGCTAATCTTATGCATTTCTGAGAAAAAAGTGAATTTAGAAATGTATCAGAAAGAAGCTTCTTTGAATTTAAGAATGAATTGGGATTTAAAACCTTTAATAAAATGATATAGAAATATTTTTATAAATTTTCTTTTATCAAACATCTTCAAAAGTAACGACGTTTTTAGCTTTCTTTTATTCTAAGCCATATTAAATTTTTAATGAATCTTTATTCGAATGTTGATAGCCTAAGAGTCTAAGTAATCATTAATGTTTTTAATGTGTATTTCCTGTAAAATGTACTGTAAAGTCATTCCATAGATATGTATGCAGTATTCTTTAAAAAAATCTTAATTATATGATAAAAATCTGATTTTTTTTTTTTTTTTTAGAAATCGTAGAAATTGTAATGGGCCAAAACGGGCCGGGCCTATTTTCACTGATTTCTGTACGGGCCGGGCCGGGCCTAAAATATAAAAATTTAAACGGGCCGTGCCCGGGTCGAACTTTTGAGCTTTACAACGGGCCGGGCCGAAATAAATTACCTACGGGCCTGAAAATAAAGGCCCGTACAGACCTCTAGATATAATGCACAGTTGTAGTTTATTAAACTTTTATCCCCTCCTACAACTTTAATTTCTTTTTCTTTCGTTTTTCTTCGTCTCCCTTCCCCCCGATTTTTTTTCATGCACATTTGAAGGATATTTGGGCAATACACTTTGCTTTAATAAATCAAAATATATCTTATTTTAAAATAAAATCGGTCCCTTTCGGAATGGTTTCATTTCGGAACTAGTCCGAGAAATCGTTCCTTTTCGGAATGGTTTCATTCCGGAACTAGTCCGAGGAATCGTTCCTTTTCGGAACGAGTCCGATCAATCGTTCCTTTTCGGAATGGTTTCATTTCGGAACTAGTCCGAGGAATCGTTCCTTTTCGGAACGAGTGCGATGAATCGTCCCTTTTTGGAATGATTTCATTTCGGAACTAAACCGAGGAATCATTCCTTTTCGGAACGAGTCCGATCAATCGTTCCTTTTCAGAATGGTTTCATTTCAGAACTAGTCTGAAAAATCGTTCCTTTTCGGAACGAGTGCGAGGAATCGTTCCTTTTCGGAATGGTTTCATTTCGGAACTTGTCCGAGGAATCGTTCCTTTTCGGAACGAGTCCGATCAATCATTCCTTTTCGGAACGAGTCCGATCAATCATTCCTTTTCGGAATGGTTTCATTTCGGAACTAGTCCGAGGAACCGTTCCTTTTCGGAACTAGTCCGAGGAACCATTCCTTTTCGAAACGAGTCCGAGGAACCGTTCCATTTCGGAATCGTTCCGAAAAGGAACGAATCTTTTTTACAGATAGGAACCGTTCGTTCAGTTCCTCCACCGGAACCGTTCCTTTGGAATCGTTCCTCAACAAATGACACATCTCTACTGTACAAGGGTGCGGCCACGAATGCCATACCGGGTGTCTGGTTAAAAAAATTAAACACGATTTGAAAAAACGTCCACAATCTGTGCTTACGTGCTTCGCGTGCTCCAGTCCTCTTCATTGGCGTGACCTGCAAACTGTGTGGTCAGTACTGTACCCGCCGCCAGAACTAAAATGACATTTTTTAATCCAACCAGTGGTCACTTTGATGACTTTTTATGCCCGTGTGTTGCCGAGATTCGCTTTTTTCGTTCGGAACCAAGACCTGCTTGCTGCCCGCTGTTAATGTCCGTGTTCCCTCCCCCCCCCACCCCTCCAGTTGCCGCTGACCGGTGGTCACTTTCGACTTGACGCACCTGGGAACCGGGTCTTGTCGCCCATCAAACTGTTGGAAATAAATCGGTGAAGTGAAACATTCTACGTATTCGGACGTCCGTGCCGACCAGTGGTCACTTCGACCATTTTTTGTGCCCGCATGTCGCAGAGAGTCGGCATTTCGCTCGAAGTCAAAACCGGCTGCCTGCTGTTGATGTCCGTGTTCCAGTTACCGCTGACCAGTGGTCACTTTGACTCCACGTACCTCGGAACCGGGTCGTGTCGCCCATTAAACTCATGGAAATAAATCGGTAAAGTGAAACATTCTACTTTTTTTCGGATGGCAATGCTTGTTTTGTATATATTTAAAAACGAAATTGTGAGATTTATTTAAATAAAACTAAACAAAATTATTTGTCTATTATTGATACAACTAATAGTTTTATTTTTTCCAGATTTAAATTTGCTCACTTTTCACTTTCAGTTATGTCGAGTGAATTTTTGGAGTTTTGTACACAATGGATCTATATTATACTTTTAATAATTTGTTTTCTTTAAAATATTAAATATTCAATTTTTTATGTTTATAAAAAATAGGAATTGTTGCTGAATCTAAAAACATAAGTTTAATATATAATATTTAATAAGTTTTTACACATAAAAAAATGTTTAATTTAAGTTGTTTAATTTAAGTAAATTTTGTTGTTGTAAATTGTTGTTGTTGTAAAATTTGTAAATTTAAGTTGTTTAATTTAAAATTTAAATTTTTTTTTTTTGAGATTATCTAAGTTTAGAGACTTCTGTTTATAAAGAGAAATCTTTAAGGGTCGAAAGATGTAATGGTCAATTTGAAAAAAAGTTGTGTGAATCAGAAGGTGCACTTTCGAGATTTAATTCGATTAGGACTGAAAATAAGCAGAGGGTGTCTAAGGAACATGAGATTAAAAAAAATAAATAAAAAAAAATTTTTTTTTTTTTTTTTTTTTTTTTTTTTTTTTTTTTTAAGGTCGTGTATTCGCTAGCTTGTTCATTTGGCTTCCGACTTTCACGATGCTCGTGCCTGCACTCTTGAAGTTCCTTTGGTATTATTGTGCCTTTGGATTACTTTGTCTGTGAATTTCTGTGAGTATTTTATTTCGCATTATTATG
Organism: Maratus speculifer; assembly: GCA_964019185.1. Taxonomy (NCBI): domain Eukaryota; kingdom Metazoa; phylum Arthropoda; class Arachnida; order Araneae; family Salticidae; genus Maratus; species Maratus speculifer. The sequence goes on along the minus strand of OZ025291.1, from coordinate 59,509,069 downwards.
TGATAAAAGTTACTTTGTTGGGGTTTGTATTTAATTAGAGTATGGGAATTTGAAAATTATTTCATGTTGTTTTTAAAGAGAATGTGTCCAACACTTAGAAAATTTAACGCGAATATAAAAAGACTGTTTTTAATGTGTGATTTTGTTAAAAAGATTCATTTTCTGAGTTGTTGTTTTTAAACAATTTTATTCTGAATTGTATTTAGTTAGAGGATAATTTTCCCATATTGTTTTTAAAGAGAATGTGTCCAACACTTAGAAAATTTAACGCGAATATAAAAAGACTGTTTTTAATGTGTGATTTTGTTAAAAAGATTCATTTTCTGAGTTGTTGTTTTTAAACAATTTGATTCTGAATTGTATTTAGTTAAAGGATAATTTTTCCATGTTGTTTTTAAAGAGAATGTGTCCAAACTCTCTTAAAAAAAAATAATAATAATAATAATTTACTTTAATTAACATGTCAGAATAAAGAGGTAAACAAGAGGAAGATTAACATCAAGGGATTACTTTAAGGGTTATTACCTTAAAGGAGAAGTAGTCAGTATTTTTATATATACAAGGTGGCCAGAAATAAAACACCCCTACTCTGACCTCCATGGATATCGAACTACTCAGTGTAAAGGCTCAAAATTTTGTACACATACTATTCAAAATATGGGGAAACGGATTTCACGAAAAAAAAAATAGTTCCTGAAATCACCGATAGGTGGCGCTGCACAACTGGAACTATGATCAAAAGACACAAATAATAATAAAAATTAAAATGTTTATGCGGAATGGAATGCTTCCATGCTTCCTTTTTAATTTTTCTGCCCCTTATGGAAAATAAAAATAGTAAAAAAGCTAGAACTCCCGTTGTAACTGCAATTTCATACTGTAACCAGAAAAATTTGCGTAAAGCATGGGTAGAAGCCATGTTCTGGGTATAAAAGAAGTTAAAAGGTGGGGAATGTCATTCTTATTAGTGATGGCTGTCACGCTGCCAGAACGCACTTTGCTTGTGAAGTTGTTTTACGAGAATAAAGGAAATGCTCCAGCAGCACTTCGAGAGTTTCGCCGACTTAAGGATTTGCGTAAGGGACCATTGCTTCCACAAGCTCTCAGGAGAATGATCGCTCGATTCGAGGAAACTGGACATCTTGGAGTTCAGCCTGGTCGAGGACGCAAACCGGTTCGTTCAGATGTCGTTGAAGATGTTGCCACCGGTATTGTTGAACAGTCAATGGATAATGTTTTAGGCTGCAGTAGTGCACGTGCAGTGTCACGACACTTGGGTGTTCCCTATAGCACAGTGTGGAACATACTCAGAAAAATGGTGCATTGTTTCCCGTACAAAATCCGCCCTAATCAACAATTGCTGGCCACAGACAGGGAGATGCGACTGACCTTTGCATTGACATTTCTTGCTAGAGTTGAAGTGGATGCATCGTGGCCGTGGCAGATTCTGTGGAGCGATGAGGCCCATTTCCACCTCGGTGGAACAGTGAACACCCATAACTGTCGCATATGGGACACGACAAACCCCCGTACCTTCCAAGAGATTCCACTCCACTCACCGAAAGTTACAGTCTGGTGTGGATTCACAGCCACATTCATCCTTGGACCGTTCTTTTTCGAAGAGGTTACTCCCAATGGCCTTGAGACATGTACCGTGACGGCCAACAGGTACAAAAGGATGCTCGAAACATTTGTTGTACCCCATTTGCAGCAGCGCCAATGCCTTGACACCATTACTTTTATGCAAGATGGAGCACCTCCACACATTGGACTCCCTGTGCAACAGTTTCTTCGCCAACATTTCACCAATGACTGAATAATCAGTCGTGCGTTTCCGACAACTTGGCCATCTCGTTCACCGGATCTTAATCCGTGTGATTTTTGGCTTTGGGGACACTTAAAAAACCTTGTTTATCGAGAACGTCTGGTAACCTTGGCAGATTTGAAAGAGAGTATCAGTCTGCATGTGAGAAGCATCTCAGATGACCAGTTACGATCCGCAGTTGAACAAGCTGTCCACAGACTTCACATTTTACATCTTCAGGAAGGGAACCATATTGAGCAGCATTCCCTGCATCGATAACGTCCTTGTTTCATGTATGCTTGGTACTTTCAAATAAAATGTGTTTTAAACGTGTTTTTGTGTCTTTTCAGCATACGTCCAGTGGTACAGCGCCACCTATCGGTGATTTCTGGAACTAAATTTTTTTTCGTGAAATCCGTTTCCCCATTTTTTGAATAGTATGTCCACAAATTTTCAAGCCTTTACACTGAGTAGTTCGATATCCAGGGAGGTCAGAGTAGGGGTGTTTTATTTCTGGCCACCCGGTATATATATATATATATATATATATACAACCAGCTCTCAGAAAAAATTTTTCAAGTAGCTCCCAAATAAAAAATGATGGTCAAAGGTCAAAGGTCAATGACCTATATAGATTTTTAATTTTACAGACGTCAGAAAAATAGCAAAGTGCATGCAAAAAATAATTTCATCTTCTTAGGGTTTTAGATTTTTACTGAAGATAAAAAAGATTTATGAGTCAAAATTTACTTTAATTATCATGTCAGAATAAAGAGGTAAACAAGAGGAAGATTAACATCAAGGGATTACCTTAAGGGTAATTACCTTAAAGGAGAAGTAGTCAGTAATTTATATATATATATATATATATATATATATATGTATATAATATTCGTTATACAATCGTAATCGTTTTAAATTTGTTACAACCAACTCTCAGAAATTTTTTTTCAAGTAGCTCCCAGATGAAAAATGAAGGGCAAAGGTCAATGACCTATATAGATTTTTAATTTTACAGACGCCAGAAAAATTTGCAAAGTGCATGCAAAAAAATAATCAAAACTTTATAGTGTACATTTCAAAAAAAAAAAAAAAATTTTTTTTTTTTTTTTGAGATGTTTGAAGTCTAGAGTCTTCTGTTTATAAAGGGAAATCTTTAAGGGCCGAAAGATGTTAAAAAAAAAAAAAAAAAAAAAATTTTTTTTTTTTTTTAGTATAAATATCAGTCCGCGCATCAGACTTGCCTCATTTGACTTTGCCACTCGTCGATATGGCCACGTTGCTCCAATATTCTCCGTTCTGTTTACCTGTTTCGGACATTGACTTTTCAGTCTTGGAAGACTGTTTTATTCCCGACGATGCAATCTGGAACGTCTCGCACAAGAGTCTCTTCAACTCCATTCCCGACTTCGAGAGCAACCTGCTATTGTTAAAAAATTTCGTCTGCGAGCAACCTTCGAGCATACCACCACTACCGCCGCCGCCGCCGCCGAAGCGAGAACCTCCCGTTTCCCCGAAACAAGTCCGGGATTTTTTACAGCCCACTGCTCCTTCTTCACCTGCCGTTGCCGTTGCTGCTGCCGCCGCCGTTGTCGTTGATGATGCTGTCGTTGTCGCTGCTCTAGGCGACGACGACGACGACGACGACGACCCCCCGACACTCGAACCCGAGGAGGCGTCGAGCCCGCCCGAGATTCACGTTCGAAGGGCCGCCGAACCGGGAGGAGGCGAGACCGAGAAACCTTTCGAAATATCCAAAGCGAGTCGCGAACCCGAGAAGGCTTCGCGACCGCAGGAGAAACGCGTTCCGACGGCCGCCGAACCGGGAGGAGGCGAACCCGCGAAACCTTTTAAAATTCCAAAACTATGTCGCGAATCCCAGGCTTTGAGACCACCGGGAAAACCTTTCGAAATTCCCAAACCGAGACTCGAACTCGCGAAACCTTTTAAAATTCCCAAACTGAGACGCGAATCCCAGGCGTCGCGACCGCAGGAGAAACGCGTTCCGACGGCCGAACCGAGACTCGAACCCGCGAAACCTTTTAAAATTCCCAAACTGAGACGCGAACCCGAGAAGGCTTTGAGACCGCAGGAGAAACGCGTTCGGACGGCCGAACCGGGAGGAGGCGAGATCTGGAAAACATTTAAAATTCCCAAACTGAGACGCGAACCCGAGGAGGCGTCTCGAACGCCGGAGAAACGTTCTGAATCGGGAGGCGAGCCGAAGAAAAACATTTTAAAATTCCCAAACTGAGCGACGAGCCGAAAAAACACTTTACAATTCCTAAACTGAGCGACGAGCCGAAGAAAAAACCTTTTAAAATTCCCAAACTGAGCGAAGGGCCGAAGAAAAAACCTTTTAAAATTCCGAAACTGAGCGAAGAGCCGAGGAAAAAACCTTTTAAAATTCCCAAACTGAGCGAAGATCCGAAGAAAAAACCTTTTAAAATTCCCAAACTGAGCGAAGAGCCGAAGAAAAAACCTTTTAAAATTCCCAAACTGAGCGAAGAGCCGAAGAAAAAACCTTTTAAAATTCCTAAACTGAGTCGGGAACCTGAGGCACCGCCAAAACAGGAGAAACCTTTTGAAATATCTAAATTGAGCGGCGAGTCGAATACGAAACATTTTAAACTTTCCAAGTCGATTGGCGAGTCGAAGAAAAAACATTTTAAAATTCCCAAACTGAGTGACGAGCTGAAGAAACATTTTTTTTGTAAAACAAAATTCTAAACCGCGTCCAAACGTGAAAAAAAAAAAAAAAAAAAAAAAATTTTTTTTTTTTTGAAAGCATGTATAGATGATCGCTCCGAAACATCAGTCGTTTTGGCACGGAAACGTGTAATAAGAAGTTATACGACAAAAAGATATCCTCAGGATGCATTTTTTTCTTGAAAATATATTTTCTTATCTAATACGTGATCGTTATGAATTCGATGCGATAAATACATTAAATCAAAAAGAGATAGTTGCCTTTGAAGAAATAAAAAAAAATTTGGAAGCTTTTAAAGATAAATATATTGAGCAAATAAGAACCCTGTGTACAGAAATACAGGAAGTGGATGAAAATACTATTAATTCTATGTTATTACGTATTGCCGATGAATTGTTTTCCGATGGTATAGCTTGGAGCCGATTAATAGCTTTTTCTGTTTTCATCGGAGAATTGACTGTCATGTGTATGGAAAAAAATTCACCTAAATCAAATGTTGATGTAATGTATAATTGTTTTTCAAGATTAGTAATCGAAAAATGCGAACCGTGGATAGAAGACCACGGTGGTTGGGAGGAATGCACAAGATCGTTTGATGTAAAGAAATGAAATATTACTATAAAATAATAATACATTGTAATAAAAAAAATATATATTTTTTTTTCAACTATATAAATAGCAGTTCTTGATCAATTTAAAATCACATTTCCCTTGGAGATTGTCATCTACGTCCCATCCTCTTTTGCCTATGCGATTTTTATGGAGATTTCAACTTTTAATACAATAGAAATTCCTCAAAATGCTTTACCCGATCTTAAATGTAGGCTGTGTAAAAAATCTATAAAGCTTACTTATTTGTTTATGATGAAATGTGGGCATTTTTATCATCATACTTGTGTTTATAAAATTGGACGTTTAACGAGATGCAAGACGTGTAGGGATATTTCACATATGGACGAAATGAGACTTGCAGAAACCGAGCAGTGGATCGAAAACAGAATTCGAGAAGAACAAATGTAAAAAAAAAATTATACATACAAAAATTTTAAAGCATATTAACCATGTCGTTTAATTTTCGAATTGCGCGTCGTTCTCCAAGCTTTACTCCAACGCGTGTTGCTGTTCCTCATACAACGAATTACGGGAAAAGACTAGTGGAAGTATGCGAGAAAGCTTTTCCTATGGATATGATATGTAACATTTGTAGCACCGTCATACATCCAACAGAGATGTTTTTATTCGCATGCGGACATTATTATCACGGATACTGTGCAAAGATGATTGTAAGGCACACCATTCAGCACATTGAATGTAAAAGATGCACCAAAAATTGCAGCGATGAAGATTTTAGGAGACTACAAAGTTTACCATAAAAAAAACCAGAAGGTTATGATATATATTTTATCAGTGTGATAAATACGCCCATAGCTCCAAACACCCATAACGCGTAACATTAAAAAACTATAGAGGTCATTGACCTTTGACCTTCTTCATTTTTTATTTGAGAGTTACTTTAAAAATGTTTCCGAGAGCAAATTGTAAAAAAGATATAGAAAATATATCTTGTAAAAAAAAAAAAAAAAAATTTTTTTTTTACTGATTATGATTGTATAAATAGGAACCATCGATCAGGAAATTCCCATTCCTTCTTCGCCATGGAAGAAGCGTCCAATGCTCCTGTTGCTCCTGTTCCTGCTGCTCTTGAGACGCCAGCTCGAAAAAAAATACGCCTTGCTGTCTGCGAACCCATTCTTCGCCTAGCCGAAAGACTTGCGGCCGAGAAGAGACTTCGCCGCGACCACTTGCCGCCGCCGACGACGACGACACCTCCTCCTCCTCCTCCCGGAAAGACCGTGGGGCGCCCGAAATCTACCTATCGACACGACAAGTTAACTGCCGTGATAGCCATTCGCGACAACACTTTCGCCTTAGACAACGGAGTCCACTGCGTCTTCGTTCGAGAAGCTTCGACGTCCGCCTTCCTAGCCAAACAGTTGGACGAAATGCGAGTGGGAACGCTGTATTGTTTCGACGAATACACTTACAAAGCCGTCCAGAAAAGCCTGGCGAAATTTCCGTCGCCTCGCCTCCGCGTGTATCGGCTGAAACCCTTTCCCGTGAAACCCTGCATGTACTGCAAAAGAAGATCGTGTCCCCTGTGGAGAGCGAACGCGGGAATTTCGCGTCTGCACGGCATCCCTTTCGATCCGATGGAGCACGGGTCCGCGACGACGGGACTCGAAGGGGAGGAGGAGGAGGAAGAGGAGAAGAAGAAAAAGAAGAAGAAGACGCATGTTTACCGACACAAAAAGACTGCGGCAGTTCTAGCCATAGGAGGTAACGGATTCACTCTCACCAACGGCTTCACGAGCACTTCTTTCGAAAAATCTTTCAACAACTCGATTCTTTTCCAGGAAATTTCGGAAATGAATGTCAGAGTTCTCAACTGCATGGACGAACAGAGTTTTACAATAAGCTGCGACCTTCGAAAATCGTACGCCAGAGAGTTGAAGAAACTCCAAGTCGTCTTGTTGGACGCCGTCGAAGTGAAAGACTGCCAGTCGTGCAAATCGAAAAACTGCCACAAATGGAAGGCTTCGGTGGGCATCGCCTCTAAGTACAAGTTGAGGCATGATCCCATCAAACATTGAATTTCGAATCCTTATTTACAAAGTGACCGTTACAAAAAAAAAAAAAAAAAAAAAAAAAAAAAAAAAAAAAAAGTATCGTCCAACAGAAATTTCCCAAACTTGGTGTCTTGGAAACTGAAAAAAAAAAAAAAAAAAAATTTGGATAGTATATATATTGAACGCGAGGCTTCGAGCGTCAGCATTTCAAACCTTTCTGGAAGCCCAGCTCGATGGAATCGTGTATATTTTGTGCTCAAAGTGTCAGGCGACGATCGAAATTGAAAAAATGTGATCATAAAGCACACGGAAAATGTTTGAAAAAATATTTGGAAACTCATGATGACATGCGGTGTCCTAAATGTGGCGAAAATTTGAAATCGGCTGATTTGTGGTACGTTCTGCATCATTACGAAACAAGTTTCACCCCTGAACGTTATCGTGAATTACATAGACGCATGCGAGTCATGTCCTTCAGAGATGCAAGCGAGTTGAGCGGCGCCGAATTATCAGATTGATCAGAGAAAAAAAAAAGATGACGACATCGACCAAAGTAACCACCACCCCACTCTTTCTTTTGCTTTAGTCGAGAGGCGGGGTGAAGGGGGAGGGAAAAACAACAAGACTCCAACCGTTTCAATTTGCATCTAAAAACTTGTTCTTTCATTCGTGGCTAAACTTCCAAGGACAGTACGTAACTGGTATCTTTTTTTTTGAAGCTGGGAACTCTGAACCGAGTCGTATATAAACGATCGAAAAAATTCTTTTCATTCTCATTGCTGTTGCTACTGTCGCTACTACTACTCCTCCTCCTCCCGAGAGAGACAGAGAACATGGCATTCTTTAAAATCCAAATCAAATTGAATAAAAGGACCGAAACCGTCATGGACGTGTTGGGAGACCACGACGGACAAGTTTATTATTCCGTGGACGACGTGGCCCGGTTCGTTCCCGCGTCCATGCGGCGCACCACTTGGCTGTCGTGTCAACGTCTAGAAGAAATTGTGATCGAACCACCGTTTCCTAAAACCATGATGATGATGGGACATCGAGACGTCCTGGATGCGCTCCGGTTTCTCCCGTGGTCGCATTCCAAGCGGTTCGTGCGAACGCTCGAATACGGCTATGTGACAGACCTGCCGTACGATTACAACTTGAAACTTTTCATCATCAAGCAATGCGAAACGGGAGATGGGATACAGTATCATCAGTGGATTGAGGATTTCAAAAAAAACTATGGACCTGTGCTGCTGCGACAAAACTGACAAAACACCCCAATCTTTCTCAAACCGAAAAAATCGGTGTTGAAAGAGTAAAAAAAATGGGGGTCGAAGAAAAAGTCTGGATTCCAGACTTTTTCTTCGACCCCCCATTTTTTTTACGACAGACGACATACCAATATTGGTTAAATGTTATGTTAAAAAAAATTGTTTTTTGTAAACTGTTTAGAAAAAAAATAAAAAAAAATTGAATTACAAATCTTATGTCTTTATTTCACACACATACACAAACTTACACTGTGTACAAGTGGTTAAAAAAAATGAATTATATTTTTTTACATCGAAATTTTTTAACATGGAAAAATCATCTTTTTATTTTTGCAATGTTTCATTATAAGAGTCCGCAGTACTTTGACGGAGATGAACTATTTAAAAAAAAAAAAAAAATGATTGAGCGATAAGTAAAAAAAAATTGTATATACGTATGCTAATGTTTTTTTACAAATAATAAAGTATGACATCGCCTCCCAATATTGGAAACCAATAAGTTGCAAAAAAATGGGCCAAAGATTTGGGGGATTTTTTTTTCACCCCCAAAATCTTTGGCCCATTTTTTTGCAACTTTTTTTTCATAATTATGTAAAAAAAAGTTAGTTCTCATCATCGATTGTTCTGTTTTCCGCCTCTTCTTGGGCGCATTTTTCTTTAAAGTTTTGAATCCAAGTGTCAAACGGTATACCTTCTTTCTCGTCAAAAGTTTGTTGGAGCACAGGAGGACTGTTCCCGTCGTTCTGGATTTCTTTCACGTACCCGAATCTCAGGGCATAATACACCGATCCTTCTCGCTCCGATTTCAACAAATCGAGCAGGGCCGAATGTTCAATCACCCAAGTGTCCGATCTCAATTTGCACGCGTTCGTGACGTCTTTCATCTGGCAGGTGGCCATCGAGACTCGCCATCCGTAACTCTGTCCTATGGCCAGGGCTATATCCGAAGTGCAAAAGTACACTTTGCCGTCGTTTCCGACTACTCCTAAAATGTCGAAAAAGTACCAACGTTTCGAAATATGGAGTCGAAACAACATGTTGACTACCAAACGAACAAAAAAAAAAGAACAGAACCGTGAAGTATAAAGTATTACTCTTACGAATGAGTGTGCGTGCGCGGAGAGAGAGAGAGAGAGAGAGAGAGAGAGAGGGAAGCTCCACCTCCTGTTTTTTTTTCTTGTCGCACCACGTGGGGAAGGGGGAGGGGGGAGAGAGGGAAATTAACTTTCGTATCTCTATTTTTTTAAAGTCTCGAAAACCAATATTGGTAAACAAATTGATACAAAAAAAATGGGCTGAAAGGGAAAAATATCCCTTTCAGCCCATTTTTTTGTACTTCAACACTAAATATTCAGCATAAGAAGGTTTTTTTTTTTTTTTTTCAGTCCTTGGGTAAAAATTCTTGAGCAGAGCTTCCGTGCAGTACAATCAATTTTTTAGGTGGAAAACCGGAAAGCCAAATCATGACGCCTTCTTCCGAAGTGTTGTCATTTGCGAGACGAAATCTTTTTTTCGGAGGCAACGCATTTAAAGGTTCGGGACGTTTGGTTGGTGGTGGTGGTGATGGTGGTGCAGCAGCAGCAGCAGCATCGTCGTCGTCGTCATCATCCTCTTGCTCCCCTTCTGTGAAATTGTAAGGCGGATCGGCCGGAGTGTAGGGTTCGAAAGCCGAATTAGCACTGACTTTCAAATGAACGCAAGTCGACAAGTTAGAAAACTGACTGCCGCCGCCACCGCGAGGATCGGGTACCGGACTGGGCGGTGGTGGGTACGGAGGAGACGTGGGTAGATATTCGCTCGATCGGCTCTCTGTAGCAAAAGTATCCATGGAAACGGGTTCGATAGCCACAGCGGCAGATTTAGCATGTGCAATCACCGAATCTGGATTCGCAGCAGTAACGGGATTAGGACTCGCAATAGGAGAAATCCTCAGAGGAGGCGATACGTGGTAGGTAGGGGTTTCTTTCGAATAACCGGGTTCCTCCTCGTCTTTGTCGTCTTCCCCATTGAGATGTCGAGCGACTTCGGCGGCGGCGGCTTCGGATTCGGCATCTTCTTCCTCGGCATTCAAAGCCTTACTGTAGGCGCGGATCCATTGGTAAAATTCGACTGCATCCGAATCGCGTCGAGAGCAGAGTTGGGCGATTGGAAACTGAAAAGTTTTTTTCACCCGAACGTAAAACTCTTTGCCGCTCAGGTTTTTGAAGGCGACTTGCGCTCGTTTCGATTTGCAACGTTCGAACACGTAGAGCGCGTGGTTGTGCGTGAAGAGCTGCAATTTCAAAAGAGATTTTTCCAAACCCCGAGTCCAGTACTCGCTGGTGATGTCTTTCACTTTGGTGGTCGAATGATTGCGAGCAAAGTGATAGGGAGATCGATAATTCAAGTATCTAGCCACAGAAACGGCTCCCCAGTACAAGTTTCCCTTATTGCCGATCACTCCCCACAATTTACCACTCGTTTTGTCGAAACTCACTTGAAACAGCATCTTTTTTGGAGGGGGGCTCTCGATTAGTTCGCACGCGAATGAAGAAAAAACCCCGACGAGCGAGTTGTTTTATAGTCTATGATTTCTCTCTCGGTAAACGAGGGGTGGTGGTGGTGGAGGATACACACGCACGCGGGTGAGTAGAAAAAAAAATAATGAGAGAATCAAAGTCGAAAACAGCGCGCACATATTACTAAAGAAAAAAAAATTCTGCATCAGTAGCGATTGGAGAAGTAGGAGGGGGAAGAAGAAAACCCGTTTGCTAGGCAAAGAGGAAGAGGTGTGTTTCTCGCTCGCATACCCAAAAGATGAATAAATTATTCACATCATCTAAAGAAAGTAAAAAAGGGGGGGAAGAACAAAATGAAACAACTATTATGTATTTTTTTTTCAATGTTAGGTATCAATCGATTACTATTTTTTTAAAGTCGCGATTCCAACATGAGTCTGATTGCAATTTTTTGTAAATAAAAAAAACAATAGGTTAAAAGTAAAAAACAAAGAATTGCGCTTATATATAGAGTTTTGAATCATAGATCTTTTTATTTTACACTTATTTTTTTTTATGGAAAAAAAGTTTCCAACGTTGGTCACGAGTTGTTTGCAAAAAAAATGGGCTAAAAGAGCCGTGCTTTTTTTTTGTTTGCTATGCAAGCACGACTCTTTTAGCCCACTCTTTTGCCTCTTGAAACAGAGTTTTTTTTTTTTAAAAATTATGACGAGAAAAAAGATGCCAATGTTGGTCATGAGTTGTTTGTAAAAAAATGGGCTAAAAGAGTCGTGCTTTGTTTTTACACGCACGACTCTTTTAGCCCATTTTTTTACCTCCTCAGGAGAAAGTTTTTTTTTTTTTTTCAGTTTATATACGTACTTTTATGACTCGGGGTATTACTTCATTACTTTCAAGACAGTAAAATTTTTTGGTGGTACCTTTCCACGTTAGCAATAATATTGTGGGATATCCTTCTGTATTATATCTCAATATTTTAGCATAATCCATGGGAGCAGTCTTTGCGACCGGAGTCGTCGACATGACACTGTTTTGCGGCTGCGGTTGTTGCTGCTGCGATTGTGGCTCTGGTTGTTGTTGTTGTTGCGGTTCGACTATTGCTACTTGTAACGACTGAGGTTGTTGCTGCAAGAGGATTTCTTCTTCCGTCGTGCGATCGACGTGCGTCTTGTACAACTTGTCGACCGCTTTTTTTTTTGAAAAAGTAAACCACACGAAAAACAGGTCGAGCGTCAACATGTCCGTGATGGTCATTTCGTTCACGATCATCAGTTGGGTGAGATTCTGGAAATCCGCGGGATCGTGCTCGGCCAACACTCGGACGTACGTTTCCGGCGAATCCAGTTTTCGAGCAAATTCCTGGACCGCTTCGACGGGACTCGCCAGCAAGAGTTTGGTCGCGGATTCGTGACTCGTGACGTGTTTTCTCGACGCGTTTTGTGACAGGAAAGATGGCAACAACGCGTCCTTCAGAGTCGCGGCCACGTGTCTTACGCGCACGCTGCTGTAGTCGGGATGAAAAATTCCCAGGATGCGGTTGAGGTCGGACGTGAACCAGTAGAGGGACTCGTCGAATCCCACGAACCCGGTCAAGACGTAATGTTGGTAAGGATTCGGTTTGTACTGGATGCAGAAAGCCATGATAGTTGTCGTCGTTGTGTGCGCCCCACGAACCCGGTCAAGACGTAATGTTGGTAAGGATTCGGTTTGTACTGGATGCAGAAAGCCATGATAGTTGTCGTCGTTGTGTGCGCGTTTGGCGAGAGAGCGAGAGAGAGTAAAGCACGCGCCCAGGTTACTTGTCCACATATACGAAACGAGTTTATTTGTGTGTGTGTGTGTGTGTGTGTGTGTGTGTGTGTGAAGAGGCGGGACTATGATGAGCGAGCGCAGCGAACCGGAGGACGACGGGAGAGGGAGGGAGTAAAAAAAAAGAGCGAATGCGAGAAGAAACCACTTTGAGAAGAAGAAGAAGGGAGGAAGGGGTAAAAAAAGTTAAGGGTGGGAAATATCCGTAAGTGCGTGTCTCTGCCACCGCCGCCGCATCCTCTCCTCAACGAGTAACCAAAAAAAATAATAATAACAGGATTGATGGATGGATGGATGGTGGTGATGATGATGGAAAGAGAGATGCGCGGTAATTGGTCTTTTTTTTTCTTTATTGAGAGAAATGATGACTCGGTGTATAGGTGAAAAAAATAATGATTATTTTTTTTCAGCAAAAAAAAAAACCGATGTTGTTTCGAATATTTCTGTTCAGGAAGAGTTAAAAAAGAAAATGGGTCGAAGGAAAATTTCCTTCGACCCATATTTTTTTTGCGTTTGAGATGTTACCAACGTTGGAGGAGGGGGGGAGGGAGAATATACCAAAATATTACTTTAACAATTTATTCTCTATAACTTTGAATATATATTTTTTTTTTCGCAAAACGTGAAAATGTAAAATTCTGCGGTGGGTCCGGCGCTCAACTTATTTTGCTGTCGACTGTAATAGAAATACAAATAAAACGTCGAATTAAAAAGTAGTTAATGACGTTGTTAGTGGTGCGAATGCGATATAAATTTGAATTAAAAATGTCGATTACTTTAATAGCAGACTAGTTTTATTATTAGATGCGTGTTCTGAGAGCAGTGACTGTTTTGACGGCGTCCATACATAAAACTGAACGAATGATGAAACATCTGTGGGCGGGGGGTATATGTGTTGTGGTTACTCTTAACCACTGCCATATTTTTATTTAATTTAATTTATCGTCTATTTTTGTTTTAATCTTTATTCATTTATTATATATTTCGCATTCTAAAAATTATCTTAATTCTCGTTTTTTTAAATCTCCCCTGTAAAGATCTTTTTTTTACCTAACTTTTTGTTGATTCCAAATGTTGAAATCAGTTAGAAATTTTGTTCCTTCCGGTTGTGGAATTTTCCTGTCTTTTCTCGAATGTTCGATAGGGTGTCTACTTCCGTTTTATGACTCCTCCTATTGTCCAATCAGGTACTATTCTTCTGATGCGTAATTTAAAAATAGGTGCGTCCTGTTATCAAGTTTTGGCTCCGCATCTTTCTGGTGATATAAAAGTTTATTCTTAAAAAGTAGTTTCCCTATTCGTGGCGATGCGCTTGGCCTCTCTATTTTATCGCCACTTCCTTTTGCCCTGCCAGTTGGCGTATTTTTAATTTTATGGCAACCCCTGCCTTCTTTCCTGAGCTGCCGCTGTCGATTCGTCCGAAGAGAAGTTTTTTTGTTTAGAGCAGAGAAGACGTCGGCAGAAGTACGGTAATGAACGCCTGCGGAAATGATGTGTGGGATCCCAATTAAAATGGTTTGTTCGTTTTTTACGATTAACGTTCAGCATTTTTAAATGTGAAAAGGCAAGGAAAAACATTTATCGCTTCGTGGAGTCATATAAAGATTTGTTCGTCCATGAAAAATACAACTTATGATTTCCAAAGAAGAAAATTGCGTATAAAGAAATATATTTCGATTTGAGAGAATATTTTATTTTCTTGAAAGAATGATTTTTTTTCAAAATTATTGGAACATCGCTCATCTAGAATTTCCGTTCGTGGTACATTGTATGCTCTATACAGAAAAGAGCACTCCTTCGTTTTATTGCGTATGTTAATATGTTGCCCCTTACTCTCCAAGAGAACGAAGAAAAGGTATAATCATTTGAAAATAAGTTCTTCTGTCATTTATAATTTTTTTTTTGGACAAGTCAAATGTGCCTTCGATGCTCGGCTCTAAAAATAAGAGAGCTATTCTACTAAAAGTTATAATATTCTCCAAGAATGAATATTCATTTATCTTCATAAAAAAATAAAGAAAGAAATTTCTTTACAAGAAAATATTCTGAGCTTATTCTTTTGTTTGTTTCTGCTCGCATCTTAATTCAAGTTGATGCAGGTAAGCTCTATTTTTATTACTCAATTATTTTTCCTGCAAATGATTAGAAAAGTTGTTGAACTGTGTCGCTTCATGTCTAGTGGTCTTTTGCGGCCAAATCAATGCAGTGTACTAAAAAAACGATCATGTACTTAATTTCTTGTTTCGGAACGACTCTCGCTTTTCGTTCCCATCCCAAGCTTACGTCATTCGACGTCATAACAACAAAGGTGGCGCCAACATACCGCCCCACGTTGAAATATCATTTCAATATACAATACAATATCTAAATTTACAATGAATAACATACAATACAATAAAGATGCATAATATAATAATAATGAATCGAACAATGAATAATTAAATAGACTTCAAACATTTGGTTACATAATGAGTTTACAGTGAAATGGTTAAACATATTCATATAATAATTTGTCAGTTTATTGACAAGGAAGTAAGCATAATTTCGATATGCCTCTTTTGAAAATATCCTGAGGGGTTTTAACTAATGCCACTCTAACCTTACCATCTGGTCCGTTAACTACTTCCTGAACTCTACCAATTGTCCATTTGCAGGGTGGAATATTATCCTCTTTTAAAAGGATCATTGAATTTGGAATAACATTATCTTTTTCAAATTGCCATTTATGTCTGGCTTGTAAATTATTAAGATAATCTAATTTCCACTTTCGCCAAATAAATTGGACCATTTTATTTAATCTTTGCCATTGAGACAAATAATTATCGCGTTCTCCAGTGAGATCAGGTTCAGACACACTGCTTAGAGGTCTACCTATGAGAAAATGGCCTGGAGTTAGAATTTCAAAATCATTGGGGTCAGAAGACATAGGCGTGAGGGGCCGACTGTTTAAAATGGCTTCAATTTGCGCGGTAACTGTTAAAAATTGTTCAAAAGTTAATCGCGAATTTCCTACCGTTCTTTTTAAATGATGCTTAAACGACTTCACTCCAGCTTCCCACAAACCACCAAAATTGGGTGTCCTGGGTGGAATGAAATTCCAGGCGATTTCCTCACTTGTTAAATAATCAGCCAAAACATCTGGGGGGGGGGGGGGTTCTAATCATGTTTGCCAAACGTTTTAACTCTGCACTGGCTCCAACAAAAATTTTTGCATTGTCAGTACAGATAGAAGAACTTTTACCTCTCTTACTGAAAAATCTCTTTAATGTTGCTATCATTGCTTCTGAAGTTAAGTCAGTGACCACTTCTAAATGTATGGCCTTTGTTACGAAATAAATAAAAATAGCAACATAACATTTATTGTAAATAACTTTTCTTTGACCCTTATATTTAATATAAAAGGGGCCACAAAAATCAATCCCTACATTAGTGAACGGGGAACTAGGAGTAATTCTTTCTGAGGGAAGATTTCCCATAATTTGCTCAATACATTTAGGTTTATTTTTGAAACAAATTATGCAGTCATGGACAATTTTTCTGGCAGTATTTCTACCACCCAGTGGCCAAAATTCTTGCCTAATAAGATGGAGTAAAGTTTGGGCTCCAACATGTAAGTATTTAAGATGAAAATATGTCATGATCAATAAAGTCAATTTATGATTTTTTGGGAGCAATATCGGGAATTTTTTTATCAAAGGATAAGTCAGAATTATTTAACCTACCACCTACCCGTAACAATTTCTGCTCATCAAGAAAGGGATGTAAACAACTCACCTGGCCTTTCTTGGGACTTTCTCCCTTTTCAAGGGTTTTGATTTCATACTCGAAAGATTTTACCTGCACCATTTTGATGAGACAATACTTGGCATTACGAAGTTCCTCTGTTGTGAGTGGACCACTTCGTCGAATGTTATTTTTAACATTAAATATAAATCTGAAAATAAAACTTAGAATACGTATTAATTTTAAGTAGTTGTTACTTAAATTAAGAAAATCATTTATAAAAGAATTTTCAGAAGTAGAAATTAAATTGACATTGTCTGTTTTTTTAAGTTCATGCGAGTACAGTTCTTGTGATAGAATGTCTATATTGTCATTGGATACATCAGAAGATGAAGGTGTGTGAAAGTTCGGGGGGCCATTCCACACCAAAGATTCATGTTGGAAAGTTCTTGAGGACCTAGTCCACGTGATATAACACCTGCTGGGTTTAAATGCGATGGGACATGTTTCCAATGACAGTTTTCAGTTAAGGTTTGTATCTTGGATACTCTGTTGCCAACAAAGGTTTTTATTTTGTTTAGCGGTGTACTGATCCAAGCAATTGCGATTTTTGAATTTGTATGCAAATAAATGTCACTTACTAGCATTTTTAAAGAAAGCCGAATTTTCTCTATTAGTTGAGAAAGAAGTAGGCAAGCTGAGAGTTCCAGGCGGGGTATGGAAATTGTCCTTAAAGGGGCTACGCGAGACTTGCTCGCAATCAGTTTAGTTGTTTCACTTGTACAATGCATATAAACTGCAGCTCCATAAGCTAATTCCGAAGCATCTGAAAATCCTAACAACACTAATTTCTGAAAAGAATCGGTTAGAATGTATCTGTCGATTCTAATTTCTTCGATTAGTTTTAGAGATGACACAAAATTTATCCATTCACTTGCAACTGGATCTGGGATTTCATCTTCCCAACCTAACTTCAGGAGCCAAAATTTCTGAAGAAATATCTTTGCTCGAGTAATAATTGATCCCAAAAGACCTAAGGGATCGTATAATCTTGTAATGGTGCTCAGCACGTCTCGTTTCGTGTATGATGATTTCTCTGTTACTGAAATCTTGAACATAAATTGATCTTCAACGGGTTTCCAAATAACCCCTAGACTTTTGCTTGTTGATTCTTCACTTACGGAAAAATTATGTTCTTGAACTTCCTGTGGCTTACTGTTCATCAATTCCTTTGAGTTGGAATTCCATTTGTGAAAGGACATGCCGCAGGTTTTTAGCATGTTGCATAACTGCTGCTGGAGTTCTGTAGCTGTATCTAGATCATGTGCGCCTATAACAATATCGTCCATGTATACATCTTCTCTTAGTACTTCAGCAGCCAAAGGGAATTGTGATGATTCATCGATGGCTAATTGTTTCAGAGTCCGTATTGCGAGAAACGGTGCACAGAAAGTTCCATACGTGACTGTATTCAATCTGTATACAGCAGTTTCTTCGTTCTCATCTGTCTTCCATACAATTCTTAGAAGGTCGCGTTGAGATGGACGAATTAAAATTTGTCTGAACATTTTTTGAATGTCTGTAGTAAAAGCATACTAGTAAATACGAAATCTTGTCATAATTTCAAATATGACTTCTTTCACTTTTCCTTTTAGCAGACAATCATTGAGACTGAAACCAGATCTAGTTGCCGCTGATGCATTGAATACCACCCTTAATTTTGTTGTGGTTTTGTCTGGTCTGAGAACTCCGTGATGTGGCAAGTAGTAACATAAATTATTATCTGGATGTTCGGAATGAGCATCTGTAACCTTCTCCATGTGGCCTAACTCTAAGTATTCTTGCATGAATTTCTGGTATAATATCTTCATAGTTTTATCTTTAGATAATCTTCTCCACAACTGATTCAGACGTTTTTTCGCAAGTTCTTTAGAATCACCTAAATTTTCCAAATCCTTGGTAGGCATCTATACTATATATCTACCAGCGTCATTATGTCGTGACTGACAAATGTTGCAGAAACTTTTAGATTTGCAATCAGCAATCGTGTGCTGATTACTTAAACAATTAAAGCAAAGTTTGTGTTTCATTGCTATTTCTTTTCTCTGAGAGGCATTTAATTTCAAAAACGTATCGCACTTATAAATTGCATGATTTTGCTTACATAACACACATGAATTAATTAAATTAGTTGACTTAACAAGGAGAGATTTTTGTTTAAAATTACGCTCTTGATTTGACTTGGGTTTTGCTGAAATGTTTTTAGTGATATTTTCCAAGATTTGCGAACGTTTCTCTAAAAATAGTATTAAATTGTCTAATTCTGGAACTTCATTTGAACTGATACTCATTTCGTAATTTTTTCGCGTATCTTTATCCAATTTTTGAAGAATAATATTCAGAATTAAAACATCCAGGCCCGGACTGGCTCCTTTGGGGGCCCTCGGCTAGAGACTGAAAAGGGGCCCCTTACAGGAAATTTGGCGAAAACAGAATATTATATTTTATTTTTAAATTTAGGCTTGGAGGGCAAAAAACCACATTTAGGCTATTTTGTCACTTGAAAAATAGTTGAGTAAAATGTAAGCTTTTTGTAAAGTTATTAACTTACTTTCACAATATATATTTACAGGACCGTAGCTAGGAGTGAACAATAGGGGGGGGGGGTCTCAAGAGAATGTAGAGGGGGCTCATAATTTTTTTTTCTTTCTTTCTGACGCAGAAAGATAAATTAGTGCATATTCACATTGTACGTACTCTGTTTCTTATTAAACTGTTATAATAAATTTATTTTATGCTAAGAAAAGTACAGTCGGCTCTCGTTAATTCGAGCTCATCGGGACCACAAGAAATGTTCGAATTATCCGAAGTTCGAATTATAGAAAATATGAAATGAAAGCATGCTTAATATGGTACTATTACAAAGGATTTAATGTTATAGTGTTTTTTAAATATATTTCGTCTGTAGGCATTAGAATATGACCTAATATTAAATAAGAATGTATAAATACATAAACTAATTAAAAGATTAGAAACAAGCACAATGGAAGAAAAATTTAGCGCGTCACTGATGAACAAACGGTCACTAAGAAAGTGGATATCAAATGCATTGGATTATATATATACTTGTTCGGAACAATTTTCACAAAAATCAAATAAAGAAAGTTATTCAAATGATCTGAAATCCGTGAAAAAGAAAAGAAAAACGAAAAATCGGAATTCGCGAGAGTTCGAATTAAACGAAATCAAGAGAAAATGAGTTCGAATTAAAGAAAATTTTTAACGTTATTCTGCCATTGAAAATTTCGGGACTTCATGTTTAGTTTGAATTAAGAGAAAATTCGAATTATCCGATTTCGAATTAACGAAAGTCGACTGTATATGATGATGAAAGATTTGAGTATATAACTGGTACAAAATTAAACATCATGTTAATTTCATATGTACAAATAGGATAGAGGGAGTGTTGAAGCACTTATTTTAGATACAATTTAGTAACTCTGCAAAACTCTGAAAAGGTCTCAAAACTAAATTAGATTTTTGAAAGTATTTCATTTGAATTTTCGGAACAGAAATTCACTGAGTGACCTTAGAATCTTTTCTGGGGAGGAGGGGGGGGAGGGATCAAAATATTTTAGGGGGGCTGAGTCGCCCATAGCGCCCATAGTCGTCTTAGCTACGGCCTGTATATTTATATTATTTTTATACACCATACCTAAACTTAATTCCATGCTAGAAAAAAAAATAAGAAGAATTATTCATTTTAAGTGGTTATTACTTAAAAATGAGCGTGAGGTTTATTTTTAGTTTTCGACGATCAAATGACTGTGCCGAATCATAATAATCTAAATTTTACTGTGTTACCTAAGTAAATATTAAAAGTGACATAACAGTAACGTTCAGATCGCTCAGAGTATTTCCTTTAATATATCTTTCAAAACAACTTATCCCTTAATTAATAAATCCAAATTGTTGATTTTTAATTATTATATTCTTATATAAATAAATAGCATCAATAAATTTAAAGTAAAAGGAAATTATTTATTTTAATTACAATAAAAATGCTCAAATTAAATTATTTAAATAAAATGCAAAATGCAAAATTCTTTAAAAAGGCGAAATAAAAAGAAAAATAGCGGAAATATAAATAAAATTAAAAATTTTTAAAATAAAAAAAATGTTTAAATGAAATTTAAAATGCTGAATCATTAATAAATCGCACGTTTTTAAAATAGAAAGAAAATTGTAATTTAATATATATATATATGAATATTAGTGATAAAAAAGTAATATAAACCCTTAAATCGGCAAAAAGTACGAATTTTTTTAATTTTCTATCTTACTAGGGAACTGCAAGAAGTGTAAGTCAACGATTTTGACGAAAGTGGTATCGTTGGAAAGATTTAATTGTGAGGAGTAAATAACTCAATGGAACTACTCGTCGGAAATGAGCCGTTTTCGAGATATCCGACAATTTATGTCACGTAGCTAGTGCACACTTACTGGGAAACCGCAAAAAATTTTGGTTTCGATTTTTACGAAAGTTGTATCGCTGAAAAAATTATTATCAGGAGGATTAAAAAACTCATGGAATCACCGTGGGGGGGGGGGGTCTTTCTAAGGGAACCTAACCCGTATTTACGCAAGGAAATGCAAGGTTCGAAGAAAACCGCGGAAAACTCCGAACGGCTAGGCCGACGGTCGCGATTGGGTTCGAATCCAGCGCCTACCGTCTACCAGTTTGGAGGTCAGAACCTCTCGGCCACTGGTGGGGCCATAGCTAACGCAAATTGCCAATTCGTAACAGCTATATCTGGAATACTACCTACCATCAGTGGCGCAGCCAGAATCCGGTCCTTTGGGGGGGGGGGGGGTGAGTTTCGATTAGAGGTGTTTGCCGGTTATTTGAATCGACGCTTAATAAAATCAGCACTAATTAGACTATTCACTGTATTATACTTAAATTGAAAGAGCATCTGTGTGGCAGGAAATCATCATTCTTTCAGCATAATACGTCTCAGAAAAGTGATTTAGTTCAAATAATCCATTTTTACTTAACTAATCCATGTAATATGCGCTTCCACAGTTTTAACTAGATTTTTTGCCATTTAATTGAATCCATTTACTAAATGAAATCTGCAGGGGCGTCGCCATGGGGGGGTATGGGGGGGGAGCCTCCCCCCCCCAATATATGTGAAGTTGGGAAATTTGAGCTTAGAGTTGGGAAAATTTAGATTTTTGAAAGACTTTCTTTTTTTTTAATAATTACAAGAAATATATGAACTTTTTATTCTTTCGGTGACAATGGTTTAGCAAACAAGTTAAATTATCAAAAGAAATCAACCAGACTCAATTTGTCATTGTATTTCTCTGTTCTATGAAAACATCATACACTTATTAGACCTAAATGTCTCTGCTCCTGTGTATCAATATCTGACTCTAAACAGCTTTCTCCACTCCTTTGTTTCCTCCAAAACTTTCATTTCTGAAAAATTTCAAATTATAGTCCGTGACTTTTATGTTACTTTCGTATGAAAATCCATAATGGCTCATATACTAGAAGTCTGTCCGGGCCTGGGCTTGGTCCAAGGTACTGGCATGGCCCGTGGACCGAGCAGGCAAACTTTCAAACAGAGTGCTTCCACCATTCTGATATAAAAATTTAAAAGAAGCTCATAAAATTTGAATTATTTTCAATAAATATGAGTTTCACAAGAATGCGTATAAATGTGCTGCATGAGCCGATTTTATTTTAACAACACTATTGCAAAAATATATTTTGTCCAAAATGTAGAGAACGTCATCGGATAGTTAATCATGTTTGAGCCTGAGCTTAGCTTTTTTTGCAGACTCGGGCAGGAGCACCGTCAGTTTATTACCCCTCCCCCTTTTTAATCCTCAAACCAGAAAAATTATCAAATCATAGATGCAAAAAAAAGTAAAAATGTCGAATATGAAGTCGCAAAGGACTGATGAAAACTTTCACTTTAGACAGATTTTTATCTTTGGCGGGAAATTTTCAAGCAATTTTTACGTCAGGAGTATGAAAGGAGGACACTGTGCAACATCAAACACCCTACAGTTGGCGGGGGGATTCCCCTCACATCGCCAGGTCCCCCAAAATGGCTTTCCAGATTGTTTATTACCTTGTTCATAGTCATATAATAACAAACATCTTCATTAATCTCTCACATTTTCTTCCGGAAGTTTTTTTTTTTTTTTTTTTTGTAATAGAGGCTGCGATCAAAAATGTCTGTTTTCTTGTGGGGAGGGGATGTCTCCCCTGTCCTTCCCAAATGGCTCTCCTGGACTCGGGTTAGGCCGAGGTAAGGATTATTTTTTTCTGCATAGTTGAGTCGGGACGGAACTGGACTTGGTTGCTCTTGGCATGTGTCGGGCGGACAGTTTTGCTTTGCAAAATAAGTAATAATGATAACGAACTTTTGGTAAGGGGAATCATCGGAAATGTATCTTGAGGTGGTTCTCAAATTCCCTGTTGAATAACACAAAACTTTCTGAAACATTTTCTGACTCATTTTTAAAAGAAAATGCATAACATTGACAGGCCTGAAGTGATTGGATTGAAACGATTTCGAATTGAATAGCGTTTTCCATTTTTCGATAAATAAATTACTTATCCAATTACAGGCGATTATTGTTACACAACGACAGTTTTCTCTTCTTTACTTGCTATGACGTTTTGAAAATCGAATCAAAAACTAATATTTGACAGCCTTTTCTGAAATATATGTTGCTTTCATTCCAAGAAAAAAGAAAGCGCCATTCGATAACATTTTTTCTAAATAAGAACATCTGCCAATTTTATGCGTTTCCGAACAAAAGTGAATTGAGAAATGCGCAAGAAAACAATTATTTTAGATTCTTTTTATCAGCATTCTTTAGAAGAATCTTAATTGTACGTTAAGAAAAATCCGAATTTTTTGTAGCTATCAAATTGGCCCGCGGATCGGGCCTGGTTTAATTGTTTTTTACGCAAGCTGTTCCTGTTTTCAAAGATTTTTGTTCAGGCCGGCCCCTGAACTGTGAAAATATAGATCCGGCTCGAGCCAAAGTTTTAATTTTCAAATCGGGCCGTGCTGGGCCAAAATAGCTTATATGTAGTCGGGACCGTGCTCTGATCTGGAAATTCCAGCCGGAAAAGACATGTATAGCAAAGACAGTAAACAAAAAAGGGAATTTTTAAACAAACTAATGATGGTTGACGAAAGAAAAGAAATCGCAATAGATCTTTAAAAATAAAATTAATAATTCCAATTATAACATATTCTACTGTCAAAATGAAAATAAAACAAGAAAATATTCACATCTTTTCATATTTAACCCGTCGTCGTCGCGTCGCCGGAGAATTTATACAACGGCTTTAGTCGTCGAGTCAATCTAAGCTTAAAAATCTGTAAATTTTATTTCAAAATAGCAATCTATTCTAATATTGTAAAACAAAAATGCAATTTGTATTTCCGTTTTATGCTAATCTCAAATAGTATTAAAAGAACTTGGAATAAGTAACTTTGAAAAAAAAAAAAAATATTAAAAATATTTATTCAGGCGCCAAAAGAAAAAAAAAAAAAAAAAGAAAAGCTGGAGTCCTAATTTCTATAATAGTAGCTACACCTGCTATATTACGTAACTGGGCAACAATATCCAATGAGTTTTCGCCAGAAAAAATACTGGTAACCCTTTGTCGTCAAGAAAAAATAATCATAAAAGCAAATGTGATTTCAAAAAATTATTGATTCTGATAAATGTGTTCCTTTTTACTTTGTTTGTGTGCGGATAAAAAAACTGCTATATTTTTATCGGTTTATAAAATATGAAACCAAAGCGATATAAAGTTCAATGTTGTAATTGTAAAGCAGTATTTAATAATGACTATAAATCTCAGCATGAAAAAAACAATCATAATGGGAATAGAGTTTCTGTGCAGGAAATTGGAGCCCCTAAAAATCCATTCGATGCTTCAGTACGTAAAAGGAAAAAAGTGGACGATGTGAAATCGGAACAAATATATAAATATGATAGCAGTCCGTCAAATGAAGAAATAATCAGCATAAGTTGCAATACTGATGTGTTGAACTTAAATAAAAAGTCTGAAGAAATAAAAGATTTTTCTTTTCCTATAAACAACACCGAGAGCGAAGATCAACTTCTTCAACAGTGTAATTTGGATTTTTCAAAAGAAAGTGAATTTCTACATGAGGCTACGAATTCCAAAACTCAAAACCAATCTGAAATGGATAATGAATTTCAAAACGAGACTGCAAGCTTCACAAATGAAAACCAAACTAAAGAAGAAAATGAAAATAAGTCGGACTGGGTGTCTTTTATGGGAAAATTTTCTTTTATTCTCGAAAAATTAACTGAGAGCAAAACTATTTTTTCTCAATATAATGAATCTGACATAGTTAACGAGAAATTGGCAATAACTGAGATTGTTAACTTTATCTCTTCAATTAAAGAAACCTGTGATATA
Source organism: Maratus speculifer (assembly GCA_964019185.1). Taxonomy (NCBI): domain Eukaryota; kingdom Metazoa; phylum Arthropoda; class Arachnida; order Araneae; family Salticidae; genus Maratus; species Maratus speculifer. The sequence goes on along the minus strand of OZ025291.1, from coordinate 59,484,139 downwards.
GTTCTTGAAGAGGGGTGCAGAGTATTGAATAAACTGAATAATGAGTTAGAATTTTCAATTGAAGACAGTGGAAGTGCCTCTGAAATAGTAAATCATGATCCTGGTCTACGTCCAGATACTTTAAATGAAAATCAGAAAAATTATTTAATTCAGTTAGGTCCACATCAACCTAAATTAGCATGTTTTCCTTCTGATGGAAAAAACCGGTTTAATCCCCACTGGTATACAGAATTTGAATATTTAGAGTACAGTACAGCAAAGCATGCTGCTTTTTGCTTTGTATGTTGTCTTTTTCCTGTTGGTATAGGTCGTGAAAAAAGAGAAGATGCTTGGACTTCAACCGGAGTAAAAGTATGGGGTAAAATGAAAAGTTGCGGAAAAGATAAATTAGGGAAGCTCCAACAACATTTCTCATCTCAAGCTCATAAGTCTGCTCTATATGATTTTTGTAATTTTCTTGTAAAGAAAAAACATATTGATGTCTTAATTGACAAATCAAAAAGGCAAGTTTTAATTCAGGAAGAAAAAGTTCGAATGCACAACAGAGAAGTTATCAAAATTTTAATGGATACTTGTAAAACATTCGGAAAGCAAGGATTAGCATTTCGAGAGTCAAACACCGATGATATTAATAAAGGAAATTTTTGCGAAGTGATACAGCTTATCTCAAGGCACAATACTACAATGAAATGTTGGTTTGAAGATAAAAAATTGAGACCATATCATGTTACATATATGAGTCCAGAATCTCAAAATGAAATGATAAATATAATAGCATCTGAAATTCGTCAGGTAATCACTTCTGAAATAAAAAATAGTTTATGTTTTGCAGTTTTGGCCGACACAACTCCAGATCTGTCACACAAAGATATAATGTCTATTGTTATCCGAAGTGTAAGTAATGAAGGTGAAATTAGGGAAAGATTGGTCAAAACAATTGAATGTAGTGACAAAACTGGAAAGGGAATGGCAGATTTAATTTTACAGTGCTTAAATGAAATAGAAATTGATTATTCGAAGCTTGCATTCCAGTCTTATGATTTTGCTCAAAATATGTCCGGGAGGTTCAATGGTGTACAAAAACATATATCTGAGATTGTCGGTCACAGTGTTCCTTACATACCTTGTCAAGATCACCGCACTAATACTGCTCTAGAACATGCTTGCAACGTTAGCATATTAATTCAAGATTTGTTTAACATCCTTGAAGAGCTCTATGTCTTTTTCACATCAAGTACAAAAAGATTTAAGCATTATCAGTCAAGTGTAGAGAACATTGATAAAGTAATTCAACTTAAAAATCTATCAAAAACCAGATGGACCGCAAGAGCTGAATCGGTCAAAGCCTTAACTCAATCGTTTGAAATGGTAATAGAACTATTAGAAAATATTTTCAATGAAAAGACTTTTGATTCCTCTACTAGAACAAAAGCATTTGGAATTTATAAAAAAATGAAAACTTTTGATTTTATTGCATCATTTTTTTTTCATGAAAAACATCTTAAGCAAAATAAAAATTTTAACTGAAATTCTGGAGACACCTGATTTTAACGTCATTGACTGCATTGCGATAATAAAAAGTACTGTCCAAAGCTTACAAGCAATTAGTGATGATTCCACTGGAATGAATAATCTTATAAAAAGTTCAATTGTATTCGCTGAAAAAATGGGGATAGATGTTGAATCAGACTTCCGAAAACACCATAGAAAAAGGGTTCCACCTAAAAAAATTGATGAAAACAATAGAACAGCAATGGACATAGATTTAAATACTTTTTACAGGAAAGAATTCAAAGAAGTTTTGGACACATTAATAATGGGTTTCAATGACAATGTTTTATATATCAAAGATACTATTGAACCGATACATTCGATTTTTAAGCTACCATTCACCAAAGCAAATTTGAGCATAAGTAATCTAGAAAAAGTTATTAACATGTTTCCTCCTGGATCTGATAAACCTGACATACACGACTTGCAGAGTCAAATGGAAATACTTTTTGACTTGTGTTCAAACAATAATGTTGACTCTCTTAACGGACTTTTCGTTCATGCCAAAAAATTCAAAAATTATTTAGGTCAAGCCTTCAAACTGTGCATTTTAACATTCACAGCAGCTTATGGTGTTGCGTCAAATGAAAGGACATTTAGTCAGCTAAAAATTATAAAAAATGAATTACGAACTACCATGAGCGATGACAGACTGGATAGCTTAATGCTTTTGAAATGTGAAAATAAAATAGCGGACTTACTTAAACTGGACGATGTGATCATTAGGTGGGCTTCTTTGAAGAACAGAAGGATCAGTGTTAAATGAAAAAAATTACAATGTAAGTGTTCATTAGCAATCGTTACAATTTTTCTTTATGTAACATTTTTTGTTTCATATTTCATATATTTATATAATTTTTTTTGAATGTATGCAATGTCTCTAACTTTGAATCTTACATTTATTGCATTATTTGAAATTGTTTCTTTAACCTTTGTGGTAAAAGTATAATCTTTATCTCTTTTTCTTCTGATCTTTATTTTCATGCTGAAAAAATAGCAATAAATCTAGTTTTTTTTTTTTTTTTTTTTTTTTTTTTTTTTTGGAAAAGAAATTATTTTTAATGCATAAGTATTGTTATCATTATAAGCACATTGCATTGTATAATTTTAATTGGAAATTAGAACAATATTTTTCAAGTTGGGAAATTTTTAAATTCTCCCCCCCCAAAAAATATCTGTAGCTACGCCTCTGGAAATCTGATTCAATAAAGTGGCGGAATCCAAAGTACGCCAAAACGTTTAAATATTAAATTTGGTTTTGATTCATATAAGCAGCAATTATAGCGATCTTTCTGAGCTCTGGGAGGGGTTTTAACCCCAAAACAACCCCCTTGGCTGCGTTACTGCTTACAATCATGCTGAATATCATGCTATTATATGAGTCTTTTAAAATAATATTACAGAACATTGAACCTATTATTTGTTGTAAAGGTTTGCATGGGCCCGGTTTGACCAGAGACCCGTATCCAGCCCGGTCTGCGGGCCGGTCAAGCAAAGAAATTTAGCAGGAGTGTTATGTGTTCGGATAGTCATTGGACTGTTATGTGTTATCAGAGACAGGGTTTATTTTTTTCAGCAGACTCATACCTAAGGCCGTGATCAGGTGTGCACTTTTTTTCTACGTAGTAGAGTCGGGCCAGAACTAAACTTAAATTTTCTCAGAATGTGTAGGGCAGTTACTATGTTTTTTTTTTTTTAAATATTAATAGCGATAATAAACTTCTGTTACTGGAACATTTGGAAGTATAATATAGATTGGTTTTCAATCCACTTCTCAATAACGCGAAACTTTCTGACTAATTTTTAACTGTAAATGCATAAAATTGACATACGTGACTATTAAAGGATTTGGGAATAGAATAATTTTTCTATTTTCGGTAAATAAATTATCAAATGGTAAGAGATTTTTGTCACGTGACTGCAGGTTTCTCCCCTTTTCAATATCGCTTCCAAAAATTCAATAGCAAAATGCTAACTTTGACAAAATTTCTAAAAAATATAATGTTTAAAAAAAAAAAAAAAAAAAAAAAAAAAAAATGGAAGGTACCATTCAATTACATAGGTTCTGAATAAGAAAAAACAGTAAAACTTATGCATTTCCGAAGAGAATTAATTTAAAAACGTGTCAGGAACTAACTCCTTTGGATTTGAAAAAAGCTCTTATAAATGACAGAGAAATATTTTCACAAATATATTTTTTATAATACATCTTCAAAAGTTAATCATGTTTTTGCCGTCTTTTTTTTTTCCTTAAATCTGAACTACATTAATTTTATAATGAATCTATTTGAATGTTCAAAAATCTAGGCTTCTAAGTAGTCATTAATGTTATTATCGTGTATTTTCTATGTTGAGAAAATATCGTGACTTAAAAGTATAGTTTAAAAATATAAAATATTTCATAAATGTGTATGTAGTATTCTTTAAAAGGATCTTAATTGTATGTTAAGAAAAACTAATTTTTTTGTGCAAATTGTGTGGAGTCGGGTCGTCTTTACTACTTAACCAAGTATTAAAAGTTTTAAACATTTTCCAATGTTTAAAAAAATTCTCATTTTTCTCTTTCTTTTCTTGCAAAATTTAAATCTGTTGCTTTCGTGCAACTGCTTCATGTTGACCACACTGTGAAATTGTTGTAGTTTCTAGTTATAACCATACTATACAAGATTGGCAAGTGAGCGTCGCGATGCACTCTGAATCTGATTCTATAAGTACTGCAGAAAGGGCGATGTATCAGTCAGCAGCCTTATTTCGTCTGTCCAACGACATGACGCGACGAAACTATATAAGTTACCATGAAAAAACTATCAATTGTTTAAAATTTATTGTAAACGCATATTATTATTGGAAAATACTAAATTTTTTTCTTGTGTAAGTAGTAATTATAAAATCGTATATTAGTTTTTTGAGTTGCACTTTCAGGGCCCCTTTGGGCCGGGGGCCCTCGGCGATCGCCGACCAGCCGACCTGGCCAGTCCGGGCCTGAAAACATCGGAAAGATTGTTCCTTGTGTAATCTAAAACCTTTAATGCGCGAATGCTTTTCTTTACGGTGTCAACTAAATTCCGCAAATCTTTAGCAGAAGGTTGTATAATTTTATCTGCTTCGAAAAGTGAATTTATATGTATTTCTACAACTATTCTATTGTTTTCATACCTATCTTTTAATGCCTGAATTAAAGAAGCGAATGTATCTTCTGTCGTTTGCAAAACCTTTGCTTCGTTTGTTAAAGCTGCTGATAAATAATGAAGTTTTTGAGTTTCAGATAATTGCTCATTAGATGTTGTAATATTATCAAATTGTAATTTGAATGAACTCCAATCTTCCGGTTTTCCAGAGAATTTCGGGAGCGGTATTTCCGGTAATTTAATATTAAATGAGTCATTTGTAAGAGTAGGTTTTAGTTGACTTTGATTGAGTACCTTACCCTCTTCTAAACGCTTAATTTGTTTCTTAATTTTGAATTTAGCTCTTACGATATTTTCAGTATATTCTTCACTAATGGTAATATCATTTTCATAATCTTTCGTAATACTTATGGCAGCTTCTATCTCGCTATTTAAATTTTTCAGCGATTCTTCCTTTTCATTTAAGTGTTCCAAAATTTCTAAATACTCATCGGTTTCCTTATTTTCTTCATTAATTAAAGTATCAATTTTAGTTATAAGCTTTGTTACTGCTGTCCTTACAGTTGCGCGTTTCTTTTTTATTTTTTCAAGTGCATCCATTTTAGAAACTTATGAAATCAAAAGGAATAATCGAATGTTTCTTACCTTTTCTGGTAAACAGGTGATTTCGTATTTCGTCTGTGCTTACTTTTTCTTGCGATGATTGCGTAACACTTTTATCAAAACTGCAGATGTTGTTTGTTCTCTGTGTTCGAAGACTGAATTATTCGAAGAAAGAAAGAATAAATTTATTCGTCTGCACTGTCAATTCACTACAGTGGAACTCGTATAAGATACGAATCAAGGGACCGAGAGCATTTCGTATCTTAAGCGAAATCGTATCTTATCCGATTTCAAGGATTCTTGGTTAATAATACATATAAAGCCAGTGCAGATTGTTATTAACGTATTTCAGCCATTTATAATTCTCATTTTATCCATTTTTAACAATTTTTAGAGTTTAACAATTTGAACTTAAGGATTTTGAAATAAAGAATAACTTTATTTTTCACCAAAATTTTATTGAATATTTGTTTATACAGTAAAAAAAATTAAAATGGCTTTATCTTACTTTCTGCCAAAAAAACACATTAAAACTAAAATTTTGTTAATTTCTAGAAAACAGCAACTAAAATACTTTACATACTTAAAGGGGAAGAGTAATAAATTTTCATAATAATTTTTTGAAAAACAAACTAAATGTATGCAAGGAGCAATAATTATTCGATACATAATAAAAATCGTGATGTAGTTTCAGTTTCTTGAGAAAAAGTCGTTAATTTGGTTTGGTGCAATTTAGGGCGAGTTTTTATTAGGAAGTTTAATGCCTTGTTGATGTGGTAGAAAATATCTTCAACGGAAGAACCAGCATCCATCGAAGATAGGCACACAGTCGATGTAAGCTGAACGAGCTCCTTACAGATACGAATGATGGTATGGCTGGTACACCTGTTTCTTCATCCGCGTCGTTTTCTACTTCTTCTGAACACTAGGTTCATCGAAATTTTTTATGTCCGCGAATATATTCGCGATACAACGAAATTCACTTGTCACAACCTGATCGTTAATTTTGACAAATAAGTCCTAATCTTTGCATTCTTTTTGATACTGCTCTTATTCTGTGATATTAACATTTTGTGAAGTGCCGCGAAAAAGCAAGTGACAAAAAGAAATTCATAAAAACGGTACTCCTGAGGGCGATTTATAGTAATAAAAATAATATAATAAAAAAAAGCAGCTAGATAAGCGATTCAAAATTAAAAAGCATAAAAATATAGACTGAAACCCCTAACAACTTTTTTATCCAATCAGCAGAGAGAGCAATGAATGAAATTTTATATCCACCACTGCTCCGTAAGAAGTGTGATGGTAAAAGAAATAAAGCAGTAGTTGTTTTTGTATTTTGTTGAAAAAGACAGAACCAATCAGAATTCAGCGTGCAAAAGCAGCAGAAAAGGAAATTTAGCGAAAAAAGGTAAAACGATAATATCTTATGAAAATAAAAAGGATTTTATATATTCTGTCCTAAAGACACGTGATAAACCGATTACATAAACATCATTTCGTATATTAAGCGGGTTTTTTGACATCAAGGGACCCATTTTCTTCGTATATTAAGCGGGATCGTATCTTATGCGAACGTTTATTAAGCGGGTAATTTTACACAGGTTTAATAGGCAGTTTTCAAGGGACCGAAAATAATTGGTATATTAAGCGGGATCGTATTTTAAGCGGGCGTATCTTAAACGAGTTTCACTGTATTTTAAACAAACTATTATTATCTTTTAAATATAAATACCTCTGAGCTCGACTGCCCATAATGTTAGTGGTGCGAATGCGATATAAATTTGAATTAAAAATGTCGATTACTTTAATAGCAGACTGTAGTCTATACTAATAAAATCCGTGCGCCTCTGTCTGCTTGAAGCCGATTACAGTTCGCAACGCGGGCGAGTTGGAAGTCGCGAGAGGTGTCTTTCGATTGGAAAAAATCCGGGAAAGTCATTTCGGGCATTTTCGAGACCGTGGGACCAAAATTAAAAAAGTTATGAATTAAAAACCCCTTGGGAATCGGAACGGAAAATATCTCAATTCCGAAACGGTGCTCCGAAGCAGAACACTGCGCCACCTTGGGGTGAAGAACCTGAACTTTTCCCCTTTGGCTAAAAGAAGAAACAGCCGAAAACCGCTTTTTCTACCGGCGCTAATTGCGTTTTTTTTTTTTTTTTTTTTTTTTTTTTTTTTTTTTTTTTAGGTTTTTTTTAAACCATTATGCAGACAGTTTTTAAAGTAGAAAAAACTGATTACATATTCAGAATCTGCGTAAAAATCTGCTTCTGATGAACTAAAAAATATGAAAAAATGTCTTATGGGCGCGTAGTGCCCACCGTGCAAAACCAAATATTTTTAACGACTTGCTTATTAAGACTTGCTTATTAAATGAATTTTTTTGCTTATTATATACTGCTTAATACCGAGGTTCGTTTGGAAAAAGTGGCCCAGCTAGCGGGCGTAGCTCGCTAGTTTTATTATAAGATGCGTGACCTGAGAGCAGTGACTGCCTTGGCGGCGTCCATACACAAAACTGAACGAATGATGAAACATCTGTGGGCGGGGGGTATATGCTTACGTCATTCGACGTCATAACAACAAAGGTGGCGCCAACAGACGTAACAAACGCATGTAACATGTTTAATTTCAAATGAATGAGGCATTTACGATCATCCATTATTGATATTTAATCTTTTATTTTGGAGGCAGTTTTTTGGTCGATGGGATAATCAAGTAGTACCAAATAATATAAAAAAATATAAATAATAATATAGCCAATAATATTTTGGTCAGGTGTCATGTAGGGATCACGTTGGTGCGATTGCAACAAAATTGTGATTTTATGGATTGCGTGGTAATCTGGTTGTTGTTGTTTATTTACTAACTAGCAGGGGAGACCGAGCTTAGCTTGGTCAAAATTAATTTTGTGTTCAACTCGATATAGTATTTTCACTGTATCATTAACTCTGTATTATTACTGTAAAACATGTTTAATATAGTATTATTTAGAGAAACAATGAATAAGAAAACTATGTTTTTATGCGCATATTTATAAATTTTATTTTATTTTAAATTTTACAACGAAAGGACATCGATCTAAATCACTTTTTTAGCTCGACTCTGATTGGTTTAACCATGCATCTCGAATCCTCTTAAGAATGTATAAAAAAATTCTTTACATTCTGAAAGAAAATATTTTTTGCTAGATATAGCTAAATTTGGAGGCATTCTTTTCATTTGGCTCCAAATACGTGTTTTGGTTTTCGTAATTTTTATAGTCGATTTTTTGGCCATATGTCGCCAATATTTTGTCCAATATTACCAAGTTATTGGCTTTTGCCATATTCTCGTGACCCTGACCCGTATTACCCAAAATGAGCCACTAATCAAATTTGATCAAGCATGTGACATAGCTCAATCGTCTTCAAATAATCAAAAACAGTAGAATATAAAATTGAATCAAAATCGTTTAAGCCATTTTTTAGGTAAAATTAGCTTGGCAGCATTCAGAAATGAAGCGAAATGACCCACTAATATAATTTTGTTTTACATGCGACTCAGCCCAATAGTCTTCTCGTGACAAAAAACGTTTTGTTTAAAAATTTAGGTAAAATTGATTGAGTCGTTGTTATATATAATTAGAATGACCCTAGCTCATTAAGACCCAAAATGACCCACTAATAGAATTTTCGCGAGCATGTGTCCAAGCCAAATGGTTTTCTCTTGCTCAAAAACGATATAATACAAAGCATAGTCAAAATGGTGAGTGCCATTTTCTATATAAAATTAGCATGACCAATCATGACAAACAAATGACCCTTATAATCGAAATCTCTCGAACGTGTGGCCTAGCTCTTTAGTTTTAGCATGCCGAAAAACATTAGATACAAAATTTAGATAAAATCGATTGAGCCGTTTTTTAGATATAGTTAGTTTGACCCTGACCCCTTATAATCCAAAATGACCCATTGATCGAATTTTCTCAAAAATCAGTCCTAACCCAATGATTTTCTTGTGACCGAAAACGATAAAATATAAAATTTAATCAAAATTGCGCTAAACGTTGTCTAGATAAAATTAGAATGACCCAAAAGTGGCCCATTAATCGAAATTTCTCGAACATGTGACCTACTCCAATTATTTTCTCATGCCAAAAATATGTTGTATACAAAATTTCGTTAAAATCGACCCACCCATTCTTTAGATATAGCTTGACCTTGACCCATTAAGACCCACAAATGACCCTTATAATCGAAAGCTCTCGAATATGTGACTTAGTCCATTAGTTTTCTCGTTTCTAAAAATTGTTACATACAGAATTTCGTTAAAATTGATCCTGCCGTTCTTTAATTATACATAGCTTGACCCAGACCCTTTATGATCCAAAATGACCCATTAATCGAAATTTTTCGAACATGTAACCTAGTCCAATGATTTTATCGTGCCAAAAAAATGTTGCATACAAATTTTCGTTAAAATCGATCCACCTGTTCTTTAGATATAGGTTGACCATGACCCATTATGACCCATCATGACCCACAAATGACCCTCATAGTCGAAATCTCTCAAACATTTGATTTAGCCCATTAGTTTTCGCATGTCAAAAAACTGTTACATACAAAATTTCGTTATAATCCATCACGCCGTTCTTTAAACATAAATAACTTGACCCAAACTCTTAATGACCCAATATGACCCAGTGAAATTTTTTCTCGAACATGTAACCTAGCCCAATGTTTTTCTCGTGCCCGAAAACCATAGAATGCAATTTTTAGTCAAAATTGTGTGAGAAAATCGCTAGATAAAAATAGTTGACCCACAATGACCCCAAAAATGACCCACTTACCGAATTTTCTCGAACATGTTACCTAACCCAATGGTCTTCTTGTAATCCAAAACGATACAATATAAAATTTGGTCAAAATCGTTAGAGCCGTTTTTTAGATAAAAATGGCTTGACCCATAATGACCCAAAATTGACCCACTAATCGAAATTTTTCGAACATGTGACCCAGCCCAATAGTTTTGTTGTGCCAAAAAACGATTGGATAGAAAATTTCCTTAAAATCGATCCAGCCGTTCTCTAGATATAAATACCTTGATCTTGACCCATTATGACCCAAAACGACCCAATAATCGAATTTTCTCGAACATGTGACCTAGCTCAATGGTCTTCTCGTGCCCGAAAATGGTAAAATCCAAATTTTCGCGAAAATCGTTAGAGCCGTTTTTGAGATAAAATTTACCCACACACACACAATTTTTGCTCGCATTATAGTATAAGACTAGCAGGGGTGATCGAGCTCAGCTCGGTCAAAATTAACTTTGTGTTCAACTCGATATAGTATTATTACTGTAAAACATGTTATTAATAATAGTATTATTTACAAAAACAATCAATAAGAAAACTATGTTTGTATGCACATGTTCATAAATTTTACTTTATTTTAAAATTTACAACGAAAGGACATCAATCCAAATCACTTTTTTAGCTCGACTCTGATTAGTTTAACTATGCATCTCGAAGACTATTAAGAATGTTTAAGAAATTTCTTCACAATATGAAATATTTGTATTTTGTCAAATATCGCCAACTTATTGACTTTTGCCATAGTTTCGTGATCCTGACCCTTATTACCCAAATGATCCACTAATCACATATGATCAAACATGTGACTTAGCTCAATGGTCTTCAGGTAATCAAAAACAGTAGAGTATAAAATGAATCAAAATCGTTTAAGCCATTTCTTAAGTAAAATTAGCTTGACAGCATTCAGCAATGAAGCGATATGACCCACTATTATAATTTTGTTTAATATGCAACTCAGCTCAATAGTCTTCTCGTGACAAAAGACGTTCCGTTGCAAAATTTAGGTAAAATTGACGGAGTCGTTGTTATATATAATTAGAATGACCCGAACCCATTAAGACCTAAAACGACCCACTAATTGAATTGATACGTGTATGTGTCCAATCTCAATGGTTTTCTTTTGCCCGAAAACGATATAATAGAAAATATACTCAAAATGGTGAGAACAATTTTCTAGATAAAATTAGCATGACCCACAAATGACCCTTATATCGAAATCTCTCGAAAATGTGATTTAGTTCATTAATTTTTGCGTGCTGAAAAACGTTAAATAAAAATTTAGATAAAATCGATTGAGCCAATTTTTAGGTATAAATAGTTTGACCTTGACCCATTATGACCCAAAATGACTCAATAATCGAGTTTCCTCAAACATCTGACCTAATGATTTTCTTGTGTCCGAAAACGATAGAATATAAAATTTAGTCAAATTTGCGCGAGACATTGTCTAGATAAAATTAGAATAACCCAAAAGTGACCCACTGATCAAAATTTCTCGAACATGTGACATAGCCCAATGATTTTCTCGTGTCAAAAATATGCTGTATACAAAATTTCGTTAAAATCGATTCACCCGTTCTTTAGATATAGCTTGACCATGACCCATCATGACCCACAAATGACCCTTATAATCGAAATCCCTCGAACATGTGACTTAGCCCATTAGTTTTCTCGTGTATAAATATTGTTACACTCAAAATTTCGTTAAACTCGATCCTGCCGTTCTTTAAATATAAATAACTTGACCCAGACCCTTTATGACCCAAAATGACCCATTAATCGAAATTTCTCGATCATGTGACCTAGCCCAATGATTTTCTCGTGCCAAAAAATGTTGTATACAAAATTTCGTTAAAACTGATCCACATGTTCTTTAGATATAGCTTGACATGAACCGTTATGACCCATCATGACCCATAAATGACTCTTATAATCGAAATCTCTCAAACATGTGAGATAGCCCATTAATTTTCTCGTGTCAAAAAACTTACATACAAAATTTCATTAAATTTGATACTGTCGTACTTTATATATAAATAGCTTGACCCAGACCTTTTATGACCCAAAATGACCCAGTAATCGAAATTTCTCGAACTGAGACCTAGCCCAATAGTTTTCTCGTGCCAAAAACATGTTGTATACAAAATTTCGTTAAAATCGATCCACCTGTTCTTTAGATATAGCTTGACCATGACCCATTATGACCCATCATGACCCACAAATGGCTCTTATAATCGAAATCTCTCGATCGTGTGACTTAGCCCATTAGCTTTCTCGTATCAAAAAACTGTTACAGGCAAAATTTCGATGAAATTGATTCTACCGTTCTTTAAATCTAAATAGCTTGACCCAGACCCTTAATGACCCAATATGACCCATTAAATTTTTTTTCTCGAACATGTAACCTAGCCCAGTGTTTTTCTCGTGCCCGAAAACCATAGAATGCAATTTTTAGTCAAAATTGCGTGAGAAAATCTCTAGATAAAAATAGCATGACCCACAATGACCCCAAAAATGACCCACTAACCGAATTTTCTCGAACATGTTACCTAACCCAATGGTCTTCTTGTAATCCAAAGCGATACAATATAAAATTTGGTCAAAATCGTTAGAGCCGTTTTTTAGATAAAAATGGCTTGACCCATAATGACCCCAAAATGACCCACTAATCGAAATTTTTCGAACATGTGACCCAGCCCAATAGTTTTCTCGTGCCAAAAAACGATTGGATACAAAATTGCCTTAAAATCCATCCAGCCGTTCTCTAGATATAAATAGCTTGATCCAGATCCATTGTGACCCAAAATGACCCAGTAATCGAATTTTCCCGAAATTGGGACCTAGCCCAATGGTCTTCTCGTGCCCAAAAATGGTAAAATCCAAATTTTTGCGAAAATCGTTAGAGCCGTTTTTGAGATAAAATTTACCCACACACACACACACACAATTTTTGCTCGCATTATAGTATAAGATAAACTTTGTTTCTTTACTTTTCTTTATTTTTTTCTTTCTTTATTGTTTTGTTCTATAATTATTAATTAAACTTCACTTATTTATTATTGTTTCCTTTTTAAAATAATAGAAAATAATTAAAAATAATATAACATGTAACTGGTATTTGAAAACGCAGTGTTTGCCAAATTGATGTCAGATTTAAAAAAACGCGCCAAGGTGATGCGTATATCAAAATGGAAAAATGTTTATAATAATGTAAACAAAAAAGTAAACAAATAATTAAAAAATCGCCTTTTCGATTTTTTTTAAATAATGCCAAGGAGTCGTTAATTTTGTAGTTGCATCAATAGTAAATTTTCTTTTCTTCGTTTGTTTCATAATGAAAAACCATAAATTTAATAATCTCAAATAAAATAATCTGACAAATTTTCTATTATCTCGTTGATGATCTAGAAATCTCCTTAATACATAAACAAAAAGGCAAAGATGTCATATGCGCCGAGTTTGGCGCGATAATTTTTTATGCTAATTTGGCGGAATTATTGTTTTCGAATACCAGTTACATGTGTATATTTAAATTATTTTCTATTATTTAAATAGTAATAAAAATTTATGAAAAAAGTTTAATTAATAAGTATACAACAAAACCATTTATATAATTTATAATGTAAATAAGCATTTTATTTATAAATATACAGTAATAGTCGGGTTAATATATCTCAGACAAAATAATGCCAATTTAAAGTCTATTAGTTACCTCTCGATGATATATAATATCTGTGCCAATAAAACTTTCAATAATATAGTAAATATACTATTTGCCAGTGCTCAATTATTGAAGATTAGTCCAATATCATTTTAAATATTATCTAACACAGGAAAAATATGAAGAAAATTAAAGAAGAAATGGCTAATTAAAACAAACTTGTAAAATATTTTGACACGAATGCCTTATGTGCACCACATTTGTGCATTTTCCCCCTTTTTACGCCAATTTGGCGAAAACTTCATTTTAAAATATCAGTTACATAGATATTTTTTAATTGTTTTCTATTATTTTAAAAAGGAAATAAAACTAAATAAATAATGTTTTGTTAATAATTATAAAAAACAATTTACATCATTTAAAAAAATAAATAAGAGTAAATAGTTTATTAATAAATATACAATAGCCGAGCTACCATATGAACATAAAATCGACGTTTTGTTGCAATCGCGCCAATGTGGTGCATATATGACATCTGTGCCATTTTTTTCAGCAGGCAATTTTTATTTCAAAATGTTGAATTTATTGATAGTAACTAGCAGGCTAAGCCCGCTGCGCTTGTCTATTTTTCAAAACAAAACATGAATCAAACAAAATATTGAATATGATTGCGTTTTTTAAAGCAACTTCACCTCGAATGCTCTTTCACATTTCTGAAAATCATACAAAACGCCAATGTATTTAAAGATAGAAAACCAACGATTATAAATGCACCAAAAATGCATTAAAAGTTAGCAAACAGCTGTTTCGAATCTACTGTCGAGACTCTTCATGAGTAGAAAACTCAGTAAGCTAGAAAAAACAAAACTGAGCCAAAAATAAAAACAACAACAATGGAATCAAGGCCCGTTGAAGCCAAAATATATTAAAATAATAATAAAATATTATTTTGTTGTATCAGCTTATGCATTCGATAAAATTCGGGCTTTTAAGAAAAAAATATCTCAGTTGACCATTTATTGTAGAGTTTGATAGATAAATGAGGCAAGTATGAAAAGAACAATTTAAATATTGTCTATTCACCATACTTCTAAAATAGCGAGCATTATGATCGCAGAGATTGACCATTGAATTTAAACAATTTTCAAGTGATTCATTTTCATTTGATTGTTTTTGAACTCTAAACCTCTCAATTTGAGGATATGGGTATCTGTGGAAACCTTAATACATCCTCTATCAATATTATAGTATATTTCGCATAGTATTCTCTCATATTCTCATATAGTATTCTCTTGATAAATCTATTTCAGTTTTCCGTTTTTGAGATGCAGCAGAATAAATAAAGTTAAATAAAGATTTCCTTAGAAAAATAAAGTGAATGTTTTTTGAATGTGTGAAATTCATTTTTTGATACAGATGTCATATACGCATCACGTTGGCGTGATTGAAACAAAATGAACATTTTATGCCTCTTATGGTAATCCAGCTTTGTTTTTAATTTATTAATGAAGTATTTATTTACTTTCATTTGCATTTTAAAATGATACAAAATGTTATGCTCTATACATAGAAAAGTAAAATAGAAAATAGAAATGTATCTGTCATTTGAAAACGAAGTTTCCATTAAAGTGGCGCCAGAAATTTATCACCCCAACGAAATTTCTTACAACATGGGTGTGTGCATTTGCACCTAAATTTAGTTATTTAGCTCTATTTTTGTAATAACTGAAGTTTGTACAATGTACGGTGTTACGTCGTCGATAGCTTACAAAAGGACTTCTGAATATGATAAATTAAACGTAAAAATGACTGGATCATTGGTTAACACAAAAACAAAACAGAAGAATTTATTTACAGAGTGCTACGTACGATTGCCAGCGGTTGATGCGCTGCGCTTACATCCATTCAATTGGCGGGAAGGAATCCCGTACATCAACAACATTCTGCGCGCAGTTGCGCCCTCTAACGACAATTGCTATGTGCGGAAGAAACATACGGTACTCCTTGATTATTCTGTCGAGAAAAAAATTAATAGCAGATTATAGGAATAAATGTCAATAATCGATGATCGTAAGTATGATAGCAATAGGATATTACACGTGATGCACGTATTTTTTTACGTCATAAGTGCTTTTTAATTCGACTTTTAATTTGTATTTTTATTTTATGTTTATTGTTCTTTCGTTATTTAAAATGAATTTATGTAAATTTGAATAGTTTGGCGAAACTGGCCGACGTGTTAATCAAGTAGCACTCAATTTACATTTGAAAATACCATATTTCACAAAAAACTCCATCACAAACCCGGATTTGCAAGATTTCCTTCCAATACCAATGCGGCAAAATCCTCGTTTTAGAATAGCGAAGAAATGTGAATTTTTAAAAATTATTTTCATTATTTTAAAACGAAAATATTAATAAATAAAAAAAAGTTACTATAGCACAAAACAATTTATAGAATTTCTAAGAAGAAATTGAAAGTAAATAAACAATTTATTAATACAGAAACAACTATTGCTGGGTTACCAAATCAGGCAAAATAACACCGTTTTGGAGATAGTCAGATACCTCAGTGTGTATATAATATCTGTGCCAAACATGTTTGGAAAAAACAATAATCGTTATTTATACAGCATATTTAAATACTGTAGTATAGTGAAAAAAATGTATACATGACATATACGCACCACATTGACGCTTTTTTTTTTTCTTCTGATGCCGATTCGGAGAAAATTTTGTTTTCAAATACCAGTTACATATATAGTTTACAATTATTTTCTGTTATTTTAAATAGAAAATAACAATAAATTTAAAAAAGTTTAGTTAATAATTATAAAACAAAACTATTTATATCCTTTAAAAAATAAAATAAAATAAAATAAAAATTTATTAATAAATAAACAACAGCCAGGTTACCAAGTGAGGCATAAAATCGCCATTTTATTGCAGTGGCGCAAATGTGGCGCATGTATGACAAATGTGTCTAAATTAAAATAGTTTATATATTTGGGAAAAAAAAAAGAAAAAAATTGTAAATAGACAATTTATTAATAAATAGACAGTAACATCCGGGTTGCCATATCAAGCAAAATAATGACACTTTGGCGTCAGTTAATTACCCAGATGCATATATGGTATTGGCATAAGAGACAAATCGCACCAATGTAGTGCGTATGAAATATCTGTGCCAAAAAAATTTTAAAAGTTGCAGTTAAATTATTTTACAATATCTATGTATGCGGAAAGACATTTACCCTAAAATTTAAATATTATTAATTTTTGTGGTATTAACTGCTATATATGTATCTGAGTTAAATATAAAATTTTTTCCTAAAAATGCTCTCATTCATTAAAAGAGAGAGAGATAGAGAAAATAGTTCTTGCGAACAACGCTTTTTTTTTTTTTTTTTTTTTTTTTTTTTGTTTAGAATCGCATTGATTGGCGACAAAAGTAGATTGAAACACCCAAATGAACAAACAACATACAAATAACAATTGGAGCCTTTTAAAAAATATTAATTCTACGGGTTTCTTCTGTAAAACACATAACGGGAAAATTAGATTTAAAAATATTTTTAAAAAAAGAAAGAAAAAAATACTCATGTTTTACCTAATGAAATTTTTGAGAAGTTTTCTTTTAATCTGGCTCGAAAGAAATAAATAGCCAAATATTGTGTCACTTCAAAATTTTCTTTCACATTGAATTCCTTTTTAAATACTAGGACTTCCCTCAGAGGGATTAGTCTGAGCGATATTGCTGAGAACACACATTTAATAACTTGAGATAAGTAAAGAAAATAAGATGTTACCTTTAATTGGTCATTCATTGTGATAAAATATAATGATGAAAATAAGCATATCGAATCGTAGAACTACAAAATCTTGTTGCATATACTATTTTTATAAAAGAAAAGCGAACCATGCATGGATATAAAATTGGAAATATGCAAAATGTTAAAAGTAATACAGAAAATAAAACACCAAATTTTCCTATATTTGAAATATAGCTCTTTGAAATGATGTCATGAGCAGAAACAGAAGCTTCGCACCGATTTGAGAAACTATAAATAACATAAACTATTATGTTTGAAGAGAAATGGAGTGTATTTTATATGGTGTGAAATCCGTCCGAATAGTTTATAATGTTGAATATCTGTTTTCCACGGATGCAATGAGGTTGTCGATAAGAGTTAAGGAATCCTTTTTTAAAAATTTGTCCTAAACGAGCACTTACATCTTATAAGTTACTGTGATGCCAAAGTTATAGTTTCTGACCCCAACAGTATCCTAGAAATTGCAATATTCACAATAAATTGGGTTTAAAACTTTTTCTAGAAAAAAAATGTTTAATATGTGAAATTAAATTGTCGAATGTTTTAGAAATTGTTCATAACGAGAATATTATATCTTAAAAGTTGCCACCAAAGAAAAAAAAAATTTTTAATTTTTAGTCATATCAACATCAAAGAATTCTCAATTTTAGAACTTTTTTTGCTCGTGCATTGATGGTGATTATTGTTCCTACGCAAAATATAGTATATTTTGCAGCAAAGATGGTTATCAACATCTTTTGCCCACATTTTTTTAAATCGGCTAGGTACTCCCAATGCTAACGGAAAACACACAAACGTTAATGCTTTATAGCATAGAAATAAAGAATTTATCTCCTATTCTAAACACATAACATAAATTATCTAATTAGTGCTAGCAGATGAATTTTTAAATATACATAGATCAATATAATGCTTCATTTTTCTTTTATTAGTATTTCTTAGTATTCATTTTTCATTTATTTGTATTATTCAGTAAAAAACTCACTTTCTTAAGCCCGAATTACGTCAAACTTTTTATAAAAGCGCCAAAGTCCATATAACAGCGAAGTATTGTGAAGAGTATTAAATACAAGGTAGTAAGACACTTAGCCAAACGCAGGTAATAAATCGCCAAATATTGTCCTTTTCGCCCTCTCTCGAAATGCATTTTTTTTTCATATATTTAAAAAACACGATTTTGAGTCATCTTATTTAAAATTCAAATAAATAATTGAGAGGAAGCAATAATAGCATAAGTCAAAACATTCATAAGTCAACATCAAGGAATTGTATCGTAGTTACACATGTGGAAAAAAGCTGCTTTCGGCCAAAAAACGTTGTCTTCACTAAATTTGAATCCGATTAAAAAAAGTACCGTGATTAATTAAAATATTATAGGCAGAGCTGCCAAGTCTCCGGCATTTTGGATACCGGTATTTTAATACAGAAAATGCTTTATTAAATTGGAACATTCTGCGGATTTAAAAAATAACTTTCCCTATAAGAAAATTCTGCTATGCAATAAGCAAGGGTTTGGCATCTCTATATAGGAATATTTCGTAATCTACTTTTTAATCTTAAAAAAAGCAACGACCATTTTTCGGGTACAAAAAGTATTGCTAATTGTTCCATTTTGCATACAAGGTACTGATTGTATTATTAATACATCTATGGTGATAAATTTCCAATAATTTTTCAAATCCCATTTATTTCATTAAAAATATAAATCTTTTATTCATTTAGTTTAAAATAAATGGTTTTTAACTAATTTCATAATACTTTTGAAATATCACTTTTCATTGAAATATTCATACTTAATCCATAACGTACATAATATATGACTCTGTTATTACATAAGTCACCTTTTTATTATCATAAAAATTATGTTTTTACTGATTTTTATTAACTCAGTAGGAAAAATTTTGTGTTTTGAGCAATAGATGTCCGCATTTCCTATTATTTATTTAACAAAATTCTTTGTATTTAGAAGAATTTTTATTTAAATAGGAAATCCAGATGTCGCTGTTAATAAAGAAAAAAGTTACAAAAAAGGGTACAAAACGAGTAGACACATACTATCAAATATGGAAAAACGACGAATCTCAAAAAGACGTCGTATGAAATATCATCTTTTTTAAAGCAAAAAAAAAAAAAAAAAAAAACGAGGTCTGATTATCGAGCCTACTGATTAAAAAATGTGCATTACATTAAAAAAAAGATGCTGCAAATATTATTTTTTCTTTTGTGCAGTTTTGGCTTCGAAAGGTGCGCTATGTTGCAAAAAGATATAAGCGCCTATGAAAACACACCTGGTAAGCTTTCATGCTCAATTTTACAAATAAATATGGCACATATATGCCCTATATACACCGAGGTACCTAATCGGTGCCAAAATGGCGTTTAGTTGCCTAACATGCTGGTTATCATATAAATGTTATAATAAATTGTTCTAAAAATATTATCATTTATTGATTGTTATATCTTTTTTAATAACAGGAAATGTTTCATTTATTCCTTTTTTTTTTCATTTTGAAATAAATAAATAACGTTGTTATAGCATGCTATATGCATCTGGTAATCAAAACGATGTTTTCGCCTAATTGGCATAAAAAATCTCGCCAAACCCGGTGCTTATATCTCTAGTATATTATCTCAAGTATTTTATTTATGTATAATATAATTGTTTTTACATACCACTTACTTCTTCTGGTATATAGAAATAGGTAAGTGGCTCCTTTATTTAGTATAAATTGTATAAAACTTTAAAAAATAGCCCCGTTGCCCCTTTTTGGATCGAATTAAAAGAAAAATCAATGTCTAATTCCAGTATTGCTCCCAGGTATGCATACATACTCCATATTTCAAAGTTGTATGCCAATAGGAAACGGATGAAAAATGGGAAAAAATGTCACATATGCACCAGGGTACATAATTGGCGTCAAAATGGCATTATTTTACCTGAGATGGTATAACCCGGCTTTATTTATTTATTTGTTTATTTACTCATAAAATGTTTATTTACTTTCACTTACTTCTTTTAATTATATAAAATATTTCTTTTTATAGTTATTAATTATTATTATTATTTTATTTACTGTAAGTTCTTTTTGAAAATAGAAAATAATTTAAAAATGTGTATGTAAGCGTTATTTGAAAGGGGAGTTTTCGCCAAATGGGCTTTGAAAAAAATTGCGCCAAATCTGATGCGCTTGTGGTATCCGTGCCGAAAAATTAGTGAGCAGAATTGACTTCCATACACAAACAAAATATAAGTTAAAAGAAAACATGCAATGAAATTAAATATAAAGGGAAAATGATGTCATAAAAGAAACTTTTTATTTAAAAACGTAATTGTTTCTAATTTTCACACGCGAAATATATAAAACATTCTTTTAGCGATCAAAAAATGCTATTAAGAGATTATCACAAAATCTCAAAATCAAAGTTTTTATGACATTTTTTAATATAAAAAAATAAGTTTTATTTTCCTGCATGATTAAATTTTAAAATGTTTTATTGTATTCAATATTTCTGAGTGCAAAAATGATTACTATTTACTCCATGTACTGATTCGGTTATCTACGAAAATGTCCAGCCGGTGAAAATCACGCTCACCAAAATTCTGTGACGTATGCACATAAATTGTGCTTTTTTATCAGTTTTTTTAATATAACTTTTAAACTATTTGGAATTAATTTTTAAAAGTAGGTGCATTCACCAGATTACCTTCACAGGTACCTATTGGTACAAACAGAACCGAAATCCGACAAGTACTTTTTGAGATTTGCTTGACGAAAGAATTTTTTTGAATTTTAATATCGTTTCGTATCTCTGAGTATAAAGACTTCGCTTCGCTCAGACAATTATAAATATTCTTTTTTTTTTTTTCGTTAAAGATAAATATTTTCCTTTCATAATATTATTTTGCATTAAACGAATTTTTTCTTTTTATCATTATTTATTTTAAATCAATGAATTAACAGGTTTTTTATCGAAATGTTTATATTATTTTCCATTAGAGAAAGCATTTCATTTCTTTTTTGAAACATAATTATCGCCAAAAAATTAGTTGTTGCAACCCTTCCGTCAAAAATAACCGAAAAATAAGAAATTTAGTACGAAAAATCAGAGTTATCCTTGTATATTTGTATCATAAACCTCCGCAAAAATATTTTCTATCGAATGATATAATCTGCAAAAAACTCCATCGGGTAGTTTTTGAAAACACCCGTTTGGAAGTTTCAGAACTTCTGCCAAGGGCGGATCTGGAGAGTCCTCAAGGGGGGGGGGGGGCGATTTTAGAAATTTGGAGACTCGACTTTAATGCGTGGGTCGGGGCTAATTTTTTCACAGCGGGTCATGTTGCTTTTATTTTTTGTTGCGGGTCGGGTCTGAGTCCGGTTGACTTCTAGTTTTTGCTGTGGGTCAGGTTTGGGTCCGGTTGACTTCGTTTCTTTGGTCTTCTGGTCGGGTTAACTAATGTTTATGCTGTGGATCACATTAGCAGGATTAGCAGGTGTTGTCATTCAAAAACTATGACGTAATCCATTTTTTGATAAGCAGTTTAAGAAAATACTGTGAAAATTATCGTTTTGAATAGAATTTCTGGAAGCGACAGCTGAGAAGGTAGAAAAATCCGCAATCATTTGACGTGCGAAGAGAAAACTGCGCTCGGGGCAAAGCAAAATGTGCCCCCCCCCCTTCTACCCAACTTTTTCTTGTAACAGGCCAAAAATTACGCTGGTAGCATAAATTTGGCGCCCCCTAAATTTCCAAGCCCGGGCCGACCGCATCCTTCGCCTCCCCTTTCACACGACACTGCATATTGTCTGTCCTATACACATCTTGAGAACAATTAAGTCTAGTTCCAGCCCAGCTCGTCTATATGTAGAAAAGCAATGCAAGCCTGATCTCGGGCCGGTACGAGCCTGCTAAAAAAAAAAAAAAAAAAATACTAAACCCGGGTTACACACAATATAATTCTCCGATGCTGATCTCTACACTGTAAAAGTTAGATTTCTGTATTGATGTTGCCAAACTGGTTTCGACTGATAACGCACATTTATATTTATTCTCATTAAACACACATAACTGAAAATAGCTCATATTTTAACGTTCCTGCTTAAATCTTTACAAAGGGCCAGTGAGCCCGTAATTTTTTTTTTTTTTTTTTTTTTTTTTTTTTATGGGCTCGGCCCATATGGCCCTTCAATTTTTTTGCCGGATCGCCCCGTTTATTTTGTTTATTGGCCCGGCCTGTTGGAAAAATTATTCAAATTTTGTTGGCCCCTTAGAAAATTCGGACCCATTTCGCTTACTCGGACAGGCCCGGGCACATGTATACGTCTAGGCTGGGTCGGACACGGACCGAAATCTAACTTTCATTCCGACCGAACCCCGACCAGGGAAATTTTGGTCAATGCGGACTAGAGATAAATTTGGGATATTATTCCACAGCCTGGTCCCGCCTAAGGCAGAAACATTTTGCGGCATCAAGAGCAAAACCCGATAATGAAATTATACAGTAGAAAAAATTGCATAATACTAATAAAAAATGTTCCAAAAGTAATTATAATTTTAAAGCTACTTTTTATATTAAAAAAAAGGCTGTTAAATGAAACATTAAATTTAATATTATCAAAAGAACAGTTTGATGTAAAATAAAAATATACTTTACGCATAAAAGGATTTTCATATGTTGTCTCTGTTTTAGTAAAAAAATATTATGGACAATGGACATGGTAATGAAGTGTGTTTCATGAATAAATGCATGGAACCTGTAGAAAATACTGTCTATTATCTGTCAAATCGAACAACATTTTTAAATTTTCTGTAAAAAATGTACATTTTTAAATATAACCATTTCATTCTTCATAACAAGCCTTCGTTATAAAATGACCCAAAAAATAACCTCAAATTAAAAATTTTAAAGTTCAAAACTTTTTTAGGAACAGTGGAAACACTACTCGATCGCAAGAATATGGTAAATACATTTACTTACCGCTACGGCATCAGCAGAGATCCCAAAAGAAATGATAATTACTACAGTTATTTCTATATGAAAAGCGATTTCGACTTGTATACGTTGCATACACTAGAAATTTAAATTATTCGGTAACCGCAAAATAAAATCAAAAGAAAATATTCTTTTCGCGTTACATGCCTAAATAATAATAATAAAAGATCCAATTGCAAAACAATCTCTGCCACAAACAAAAATCGAACTAAACACAAATTCATTATTCCCGCCTTTTTTCGTAGGCGCCAGATCGACGATCGTCAGCAATGCTTGAATATATATCTACAGAAGTAGATATGACTAATTGTTTGTTTTGTTTCTTTAATAGCATTCAAATACTAAAATAAAAAAAAGTGTGCCTCTTTTTCGTTTTTATCAAAATAGCAAGACATTGATTTGAAAAGGAATAAGTACTAATTTTTAAGAGGAAAAAAAGTTTTAACATATTTCTATTCATCGATAAGTAACATTTTCAGATTTCAGAAAAAATGAGTCCGAATCAAATCAGTAGACCAGCATAAAAACAGAGCACGATCTCGTATCGGACACGGGCTAGGTCTGAACCTGTGTCATCTCTAATGCAGACATCTAAGAATAATGACTCCAGGCCAGACTCGATCTGGAAGAAAAATAAGTCAGACCCAATCCAAATCAGCAGAAAAATGATGATCTTGATAGTATCAAATAAATGACGGCCGAGTTCTGAATGCGGTAAGACTAGACACAGTCCGAGCCTCGAGAACTTAAAAAGGCGCGGCCCCGGGGGGGGGCGCTGAATTCTAGTTAGGATCTAACTCATTTCATGCAAGGATGCATGCATTTTTGGGAAACGTTTATTGCCGAAGAAGTGAATACGATCGCCCCCTCAGACCCGCCATTGGGCCCGACCCAAATCTGCAGAAAAATAATGATCACGATACTGCCCGGTTCTGAAAGCAAGAAGACCTGACCCAGCCCGAGCCTCACGAAATTAAAAAGGCGCGGCCCGCCCCGGACTCGAGTTAGGCTTCAATTCATTTCCTGCGAGAATGTATGTCTTTTTAGGAAACTTTTATTAGCTTAAGGGGGGGGGGGGGGAGATCGGCCTTTCGCCTTGAAAAATGCCAAGGCGGATTTTCCTTGAATCCGCCAATGGCGGATCTAAGGGGGGCGATCGCCCTTTCGCCCCCTCCCCTTAGATCCGCCATTGCTTCTCCTCCCTTATGGTCTGGTTCGATCTTAGACCGAGCGTTTACCTCAAGGAAGAACGAAATCCACGCCAGGCCCGCCCTGAAAAGAAAAGTGTGGTTCGATCCCGCTCTACAGGAAAAAGTAAGACTCGATCCGCCCCGGTTCTGAAAGTCTAAAGACCTGACCCAGTTCTGTAACTGAAAAATGGCGCGGCCCGGCCCGCGCCGGTCTCGAGTTTAAGTGCAATCCTTTTTCCGTGCGGGCAACGTTTTCAGACCCTTTACTAGGCTCAAGGGGGGGGGGGGCGATCGCCCCATCGCCCCCCCCCCTTAGATCCGCCATTGACTTCTGCTTTATAATATATATGATATGATAACGCGAAATTGCATAAATTTCATTTAAATTGCATAGATTTCCTTGTTCAGTTTGTAAATTTTAAAACTAATTTTCCCTGGAAAAGAATTTGACAAAATGACGCAAAAAAAGTATGTTTGTTGATTACAATTTTCAAAATTGCGGTGAAAAACTTTTGAAAAAGAATGACATTATTTTACAATATACAGTGTCTCACATAAGGGATGGGACACTTGTGCTTTACAAAAGGAAACTAATCAAATAAATTAAAAAAACATGTACACATTTTTTTGTGGGTGTGTTTCATACTTAAATTTAGTAAAGATTATTACATAACATACATTTTGTCAAAATATTAAAATATTAATTTAATAAAAATACAAATGTTTAGAACGGAGCAAAAAATAGCTCACATAAGTGATGGGACACCATTATATATGCAACAAAAATCGTCTGAAATAAGCAATAAATATATTTTTGGGGGTTTTATTTTTACTTAAAAGCAATTGACAATAATTTATAAAATCGTCTGCAGTATTTCTCTCCAGTTTGTTTTGGAATTTTTGTGTTTTTTATCTCTGTGTAGCCATGAATGCTAAACGAAAAGAAACTTCGCCTGAAATTCGAAAATTAGTTATTAATTTGCATATTGAACGTGGAAAATCTATTAGAAAAACGCCTGAAACAATTAACTTGAGTCGTTCAACAGTTTTCAATATCATTAAACGATATAAAAAGAATCATAATGATTCAGGATAAAAGAAGACCTGGCCGACCATCAAAGCTATCCAATGGAATAAAGCGAATTATCGTTCGAAATATTAAAAAAAAATCCAAGAAATAGTGCTTCAAAAGTTGCTGCTGATTTACAAGCATTATATGGAATAATTGTTAATCCTGAGACTATTAGAAGGGTAATTCGATCTGCTGGATATCACGGTAGAGTAGCCAGGAAAAAATTCTTCGCAAGTGAAAAGAATAGAAAACTCAGACTAGCTTTCGCAATAATAACATAAATAAGAATTCTGATTACTGGAATAAAGTTATATTTGCTGATGAGAGTAAATTTCATATATTTGGTTCTGACGGTAGAATCTTGGTGTGGAGAAAACCCAGGGAAGAATTTCACAAACAGAACTTGGTACCAACAGTAAAACATGGTGGAGGATGAGTTATGGTATGGGGGTGTATGTCGTCCGCTGGAGTTGGTAATTTTGGTTTAATTGACAGTATAATGGATCAGTACAAGTATATTGATATTTTAAAGCAAAATTAGAAATCTTCAGCACAAAAATTGAACCTTCATAACGATTTTAAATTCTACCAGGACAATGACCCCAAGCACACTGCTCTGAACGTTAGACTCTGGCTGCTATATAACTGTTCTGAAATAATAAAAACATCACCACAATCTCCAGACTTAAATCCCATAGAGAATATTTGGCAAGAATTGGAATCAAGAATTCGCAAACACACCATTTCTTCAAAACAACAACTAAAATCGATGCTTCAAGAAGAATGGGGTAAAATCAATCCAAAAATCACAAAAAAAAAATTAATCGAATTCATCCCAAAAAGATTAAATCATGTTTTAAAAGTAAAAGGAAATCCAACAAAATATTAAAACCTTTTAAAAAGTAAAATTTTTGGATAAATATTTGATGGAAAAGTAAGTGTCCCATCACTTATGTGAGCCATTTTTTGCTCCATTCTGAACAATTGTATTTTTACTAAATTAATATTTTGACAAAATGTATGTTATGTAATAATTGTTACTTACTTTAAATATGAAACACACCCAAAAAATTTTTGTACATGTTTGTTTATTTATTTTATTGCAGTTTCTTTTTATAAAGCACAAGTGTCCCATCACTTTTGTGAGACATTGTATTCATTTTTGGCTTAATTCTTTGCCGACAAAAGTAAAAAAAAAATGTCAAAGAAACAAATATATAACTCACAATTACTTTTATAATTAGATCTGCCTTTTTCTGGAGTAAGTTATATACTATCGAAGTTTGATAAAAAAAAAGAGAAAGAAAATAATAGAAAGGAAAATAAATATCGTTCAAAATTCATTTAATCAAATTTTCAAGTTATTTTTTTTTATTCTAACGCAAGGATAAGTCGCCAAATGTTGCATCAAATGTAATATTTCACGTTAAGTTATTTTTCAAGCGTTAGAAATATTTCTTTTATTTTTAAGATAAATATATTTTTTATAATATCATGCCTCATTAAATGGTTTTTCTTTATTATTATTATTATTATTATTATTATTATTATTATTATTATTATCAATATTTATTTTATGCTTTTATTTGCAAGATGTTTGTAATATTTCTAACAGATATATCATTTTTAATTTGTTTAGTAATGATAATTTTCGCCAAAAAATAACTAATGGCAACTCTTTCATCAAAAATAACCGAAAAATACAAAATTTATTACCAAAAATCATACTTATCCCTGTATATTTGAATGACAAACCTCCGCAAAAATATTTCCTATCGAATGACACAATCGGCAAAAAAATCCATCGGGTAGTTTTTGAAAACACTCGTGTGGAAGTTTCAGAACTTCTGCTTTATAATATACTAGCAGGCTATGCCCGCTGCGCTGGTCAATATTTCAAAATCAACCGTGGATGAAACGAACTGGGGAATTTAAATTTGCATTTTAAATAATTTGGACCTCCAGCAGCACCTTGCTCATTGCTGAAAACGATTTAGACACCATTGTGATGTTAAATTATCTTAAACGTTGGACAAAAACCCGCTATTTAGAAGTAACTATTTTAGTTTATTACTAACAGTGCACATTTGGAAGCGAAATGAGACCATTATGGCAACAGGATTTAAAATTTTCCCTTATCTGAAGAAATATTAATTATATTAAGAGATATAATTATATAATTAATATAGATATATTAAGTCGTTACCACGGTACAACTTCTGAAAAATTTCTTCACAACTTTTCATTATGTGAAGTCAGGAACCCAAAGTACTCCCACCTAAAAACTATATATATATTAAATTTTGTCCGCGCGATAAAACGCAGAATTATGCAAGAATCATCTTCAAACTCGTCAAGTACATTGAGATGGTTAATATCTTAGTGGGAATTACAAATGAGCAAAATCGGCCCAAGGGGGTGGTAATTGGGAAGGATTCAAAAATTTGAATACCACCTTAACATGGCTTTGACAAAACCAGCTCTTACAAAACAATAGCAGGAAAAAAATAAACATTTTTCGTTACAGAAAGTTGCCAACGATAAAAAAAAACACACACACACACACACATTAAAATTCTCCCTTCAGCAATTACTTTATTATTGCAAAATTTCCTCCTGAAAACAAAATTATTTGCTCTTTCGTATTTAAGCATTTTCTCTGTTATTTAAGATTGTATAATTTGGCGAACGATTTGGCGAAATTGGTTGACGTGATAATCAAGTAGTAGCCAATTCACACTTTTCATATTTCACAAAAGATTCCTACACAGACATCATATACGCAATAGGTTTAGCACGATTTCCTTGCAACTACAATGTGGCAAAATCCTCGTTTTAGAATACCAAAGAAATTTATATATACTTTATTATTTTCTATCATTTTAAACAGCAATTAACAATAAATAAAAAAGTAACTGTAGAACAAAACAATAAATATAATTTCAAAAAAGAAAATGAAAGTAAATAAACAACTTATCATCAGAAAAACAACTATAGCTGGGTTACCATATAAGGCAAATAATGCTATTTTGGCGCCAGTGAGATACCTCGATGAGTATATAACCAAATCTGTGAAAAAATTTCCATATTTGGGAAAAAAAACTTTAATTGGTATTTATACTGCATTTTCCCTACTTATGTATAGTGAAAAAACTTTGACACATATGTATGCACCACATTGGCGCAATTTTTTTCTGGCGTCAATTTGGAGAAAACTTGGTTTTTAATTACCAATTTCATAAATATTTTTTAATTATTTTCTATTATTGGAAAAAAAAATTAATAAATAAAAAAGTTTAATTAATAGCTATAGAACAAAATGATTTATATTATTTTAAAAAACAAAATGAAAGTTAATAAATAGTTTATTAATAAATAAACAACCATAGTCGGTTTACCATGTGAGGCATAAAATCGCCATTTTGTTGCAATCGTGCGAATGTGGTGCGTATATGACATCTGAGCCAAAACTTTAAAAAGTTGCAATTAAATTATTTTACAGTTTGGATGAGGAAGACATTTATACTAAAATTTAAACATTATACGCATTTTTTTTTCTATAACTGCTATTTATGTATTTACAGTTAAACATAAAAAAACATCCTAAAAATGCTCTCACACATTTAAAAGAGAGTGAGAGAATTTAGTAATTGCGAACATCGCTCCGGCTTATGCCTTCTTTGTATAAAATCGCATTGTTTGATGACAAAAGTAAATTCAAACACCCAAATAAACAAATAACATACAATTAACAGATAAAATCATTTTTAAAAGTAATTCTGCTATTTTGTCCTGTAAGACATAATGGTATAATTAGATTTTAAAAATATTTTTTTTTAAAAATAGAAAAATGTTATTTACGTTTTATCTAATAAAATATTTAAAATACATTTTTTTTAGCCTGCGCGATAGAGAGTAGCGAAATATTGATTGAAGAAATATTGAAGAGGAAATGTTTAATTAAAAAAGACTTGTAAATTTTATTCAGCGGGAAATTTTTATTTCAAAATGTTGAATTTATTTATAGTAATAGCGCATAATTGCATAAATTTCCTTTGAATTGCAAAATTTTTCCTTCAGTTCTACTTGGTTATACCGTCGACCAATTTCGCCAAATTATACAAATCGCCAAACTATTAGCCAGATTATATAGATTAGCATAAATTTTCATTTAAATAACGAAAAACAAATTAGCAGAGCATATATAAAAGTAGAAATAAAATGTCAAATTAAAAATCACTTGATGACATAATTAATATTTATATTATGCTTAATGTCAAGTGAATGGGACATTTATGATCATCCATTATTGACATTTAATCTTGGAATTTGGCGGTAGATTTTTAATCGACGGGATAATTTTTCCTTCTTCAGTTTCTAAATTTTAAAACTGTAATTTTTCCTGTAAGTGAAATTGACGAAATGGCGCAAGAAAAATTAAATTAACAATAAAAACATTTGTAAAAAGAAATAAAAGAGTTATACTCATATTTATATAATTTACGATTAAATATTAAAATATACTCTAAAAATTATCTTCACTTGAAAAAAAAAAAAAAAAAAAAAAAAAAAGATTATAGCGATTATTAAGAACCTATGACAGGCATTAAGTCTGTAGCGCATTTTCGGCTTAAAAACACATTCTTTGGCGACAAAAGCAAGAAGAAAATCGTATAGAAAAGAATATGTAACCAGGGGCGTGCCAGCAGTATTCGGCGCCTGTGTGCAGAACTGCATTTGGCGCCCTACACCCCCCCTCCCCCCCAATCCAATCGCCTGTAAAAAAAAACTTTATCCCCCCCCCCCCCAAAAAAAAAAAAAAACTATGACTATTTATAAATGTATAGTTGTTATTCTTTTGGAGTTTTTTGAACCAGAAAATTTATTTAATAAAATATGTCTTGTTTCTTTACAGTTCGTACTTTATTTCATTAAATAAATAAATTTCTGTTTCCAAACATGCTTAAATTACTTGAAAAATACAGAAGGATGGCAGCTATGTAAATAAAATTCGTAACACAGTAAAACCTGTGTAAATGAAAGTACTCTCTATCAAAATCCTACGTTAAGGTAAAATTTCATTATCCCGGAAAAAGTAATTTAATGCAATAACAATAGATTGCATCTAAAAGAAAGATGTTTGTTTTTACCTTGCATGTATTGACGATGGCTAAGAAAATCTACCGCACATAAAGATCTAAA
The DNA here is from genome assembly GCA_964019185.1 of Maratus speculifer. NCBI lineage: Eukaryota > Metazoa > Arthropoda > Arachnida > Araneae > Salticidae > Maratus > Maratus speculifer. The sequence continues at coordinate 59,453,046 of OZ025291.1, read as the reverse complement.
AATTTGGATAAGGATTGATGATGGTAGATGCACCGTACACCTGACACTCAGTTTTTTTTCTTTTAACCACCCGAAATATTAATTAAAAACCCTTAATGATCATCGCAAAATGGCGATCTTTTATTCCCCAACGAGATCATGCTTGTGTCCCCAAGCAGTCCTTCCCACTGACCAAAAGCGTCACGTTTGATTTTCTCTGCATTTTGGGATTCCAGCAAATTGGGATATAGTGAGATCCTAGTAAAATTACAAATAAATAATAATAAATAAAGAAAACCGATTTCAATGGTATTTTTAATTACTATTTCAAAAATCTTTTTATTTGGTAGCGATTCGCATCAGTTCTCATGTTTTTCATTTCACTGAAGTTTCAAACGTAAAAAACAACAACAACAACAACAACTGTTGATACAATCTCGGTATTTTTCAGGTTCTAATAATTTTCAGGTGTGAAAATATTAATATTTATTGTTCAAAAAAATTTTTGAAGTCATTTCAAGGATTTGCCAAACATATTTTTTTCTCTCGGTGCAAATTATCTCAAGATATCGTTTCCCAATTAAGAAATATGTGATTTGAATATCATTTCGCGTTAATAAATAAAAAAAATATATGTATGAGGAATTGTGCGGATTTCCATTATTTATTTTATCAACAATATTATTATTTTTTTATTTTTTTTTTGGTCAAAATTGAAAGTTTTATATCTAAATGTCAGAAAATAAATACAAATTGACAGTTAGCTTGAAAAATCAGACAGAAACATGAATAGCACCGCCGATATACTCTATTGAAGGCAGTGGGAAATCAACTCGAGCTTCGATTGGATGGATTTTCATTTAAAAAGGAAAAATCATACAAATTCAAGATTATACACTGCTAGCAATATAATCAGGGTTCATACCGAATTCGGAAGAAAAAATCCAAGGAGTCCAAAAAATTTTAAGGATTTGTCACTTTTATTGTTATTTATGTGGTATGCACTTGCACAGCCCCAATTCCACAGAGATTCCGCGAGTTACCCACCACGAGAGGGGGGGGGGTATCCGCGATTTTCAGACGAAATCAGCGATTTATCTGTGATATTTTAGCAAAACTGGCGATTTACTGAGATCTTTTGTCCAAATCGGCAGTTTTTCTGCGATCTTTTGACGAAATCGGCAGTTTCTCCGTGGTTTTTTTTATGAAATCGACATTTTTTTGACGATTTTTAGGCAAAATTTGCATTTTTACACGATCTTTTCTGGAAAACGGCATTTTATACCCACGATCTTTTGACGAAATCGGCGTTTTTTCCGTAATCTTTTGATAAAATCGGTGTTTTTTTTTTTTAAATGATCTTTTGACTAAATATTTGTAAGCGATTTTTTATTGAAAACAGCGTTTTATCTGCGATATTTGGTGAAATTGCTGTTTTAACCGTGATCCGCACAGGAAATTCGCGTTTTTCAACGATCTTTTGACAAAGTTCGTGGACAAAAACATTGACGAAATCGTTGTTTTTCCACGAAATATTGACGAAATGTGCGCTTTTTCGGCGATGCTTTCACGAAATTTGCATGTCTCCGCGGTTGTTTTTTCGCGTGGAAAACCGTACAAGTTGGCAACTATGCGAAACTGATAATCCAATTTCAAATTTTCGGAAAAGGATGCCTTAAATTTTCGGAAATTTCGGACGAGAATCACCCCTGAATCCACCGTTATCAGCCAAATTGAGCATGATGAATCGTATTATGAAGAAATCCAAGTTGTATATCTAGCTGTGAAGAATTAAACAGTGTAATCACTTTTTGAAATTAGAAGCTTAGAGGTGAATCTGGATTATTCTTTTCACTTTTCTTTCCCTTATGGCCATGAAAGCTAAATCACTTCGGTGGCTATTAGTATGATCCCAACCAGGCACTGCTGTGCTTCTGATGAATGATGTGCATACAGGATTTACCGTGCGCTTTACAATCGCAATTTTTTTTTTTTTTTTTTTTTTTTGGGGGGGGGGGGGGAGCAATATTGCTTGCGTGCAAAACCGCCGCTTAACTTGAAAAATCCTGGGTATCCGGGAATTCTAAAATTCTGGGTCCTTTTTTATCAAAAGCGGCTCCCCACTAATAAGTCATTATTTTAGATGCAAAAATTGAACTTATTCATTTACAAATAAAAAATAAAATGTAATAATCATTGTTTTAATCTATACTAATATTATAAAGAGGAAAGATTTGTTTGTTTGTTTGTTTGTTTGAATTGAATAGGCTCCGAAACTACTTGACGGATTTGAAAAATTCTTTCACCGTTGGAAAGCTACACTATTTTCGGTGAACATAGGCTATTTTTTATTTGATTTATTCAAATATTTTCCTTACTAATTCAAAATTTCAATATTTTTCATACAGAATCAATGAAAATTTTTCCGATAAAAAATAACCATTTTTCTTTCGCGTTTCCAAGAAAATAAAAAACTGGAATAATTTCTCTTCGGCAATTAATTTTCAGTTGCACTGTATCCACGTGAAAAATTAAAATAAAAAGAATTCAAAGGAAAAAAAATGTGGCGTCATACTTGGAAAAAAAAGTATTTTATTATATAGGACGCACGAATATCGGTTACGTTAATAAGAGGTTCTCTGTGAAAAATGGCGACATAATTAGAAGTAAAGTGAACGAGAAAGAATTAAATTATTAATAAAATATTTGATTTGAAAAAACATGTCGTCATACTTTAAATAACATAGGAAGTATTTGTTAAAAGTTACAATTTTGAAGTATTTGTTAAAAGAACAAGAAGAATGGATATATGTAACTAATTAAAAATCGGTAAATAATGACGTTACATTTATACCAATATTATAAGGAAGAAAAATTTTATTGTTTGTTTGTTTGAATTGAGTAGACTCCGATAGTACTTGACGGATTTGAAAAATTCGGTACTGCTAGGTTATCCCGTCGACCAAAAAATTATCGCCAAACTATAAGATTAAATAGCCAACAATGAATGATCGTGAATGTCACATTCAATGACATTAAACACGATTCACGTGTTTAAAATGTCACTGATTTTTATTTCGACTTTTTATTTGTATTTTTATTAATATTCTACTAATTATTTGTTTTTTTGTTATTTAAAATAAAAATTACGTCAATATGTACAATTTGGCTATTAGTTTGGCGATTTGTATAATTTGGCGAAACTGGTCGACGGGATAACAGAGTAGTACCAAAAAATTATTTCATCGTTGGACAGCTACACTATTTCAGGTGAACATAGGCTATATTATATTAAAAAAAAAAAAAAAAAAAAAAAAAAAAAAAAAAAAAAATAGGGATCCTGACTAAAATGCCAATAATATAACCCAAGGTGTAGAAAAATGACCTTAAAAATTCTTACATCGCGTGCGCTGCAAACATTATTAATTGTCTGAGCGAAGCGAAGTCTTTATACTCAGAGATACGTAACGATACTAGGACTTCCCTCAGAGGGATTAGTCTGAGCGATATTGCTGAGAACACACATTTAATAACTTGAGATAAGTAAAGAAAATAAGATGTTACCTTTAATTGGTCATTCATTGTGATAAAATATAATGATGAAAATAAGCATATCGAATCGTAGAACTACAAAATCTTGTTGCATATACTATTTTTATAAAAGAAAAGCAAACCATGCATGGATATAAAATTGGAAATATGCAAAATGTTAAAAGTAATACAGAAAATAAAACACCAAATTTTCCTATATTTGAAATATAGCTCTTTGAAATGATGTCATGAGCAGAAACAGAAGCTTCGCACCGATTTGAGAAACTATAAATAACATAAACTATTATGTTTGAAGAGAAATGGAGTGTATTTTATATGGTGTGAAATCCGTCCGAATAGTTTATAATGTTGAATATCTGTTTTCCACGGATGCAATGAGGTTGTCGATAAGAGTTAAGGAATCCTTTTTTAAAAATTTGTCCTAAACGAGCATTTACATCTTATAAGTTACTGTGATGCCAAAGTTATAGTTTCTGACCCCAACAGTATCCTAGAAATTGCAATATTCACAATAAATTGGGTTTAAAACTTTTTCTAGAAAAAAAATGTTTAATATGTGAAATTAAATTGTCGAATGTTTTAGAAATTGTTCATAACGAGAATATTATATCTTAAAAGTTGCCACCAAAGAAAAAAAAAATTTTTAATTTTTAGTCATATCAACATCAAAGAATTCTCAATTTTAGAACTTTTTTTGCTCGTGCATTGATGGTGATTATTGTTCCTACGCAAAATATAGTATATTTTGCAGCAAAGATGGTTATCAACATCTTTTGCCCACATTTTTTTAAATCGGCTAGGTACTCCCAATGCTAACGGAAAACACACAAACGTTAATGCTTTATAGCATAGAAATAAAGAATTTATCTCCTATTCTAAACACATAACATAAATTATCTAATTAGTGCTAGCAGATGAATTTTTAAATATACATAGATCAATATAATGCTTCATTTTTCTTTTATTAGTATTTCTTAGTATTCATTTTTCATTTATTTGTATTATTCAGTAAAAAACTCACTTTCTTAAGCCCGAATTACGTCAAACTTTTTATAAAAGCGCCAAAGTCCATATAACAGCGAAGTATTGTGAAGAGTATTAAATACAAGGTAGTAAGACACTTAGCCAAACGCAGGTAATAAATCGCCAAATATTGTCCTTTTCGCCCTCTCTCGAAATGCATTTTTTTTTCATATATTTAAAAAACACGATTTTGAGTCATCTTATTTAAAATTCAAATAAATAATTGAGAGGAAGCAATAATAGCATAAGTCAAAACATTCATAAGTCAACATCAAGGAATTGTATCGTAGTTACACATGTGGAAAAAAGCTGCTTTCGGCCAAAAAACGTTGTCTTCACTAAATTTGAATCCGATTAAAAAAAGTACCGTGATTAATTAAAATATTATAGGCAGAGCTGCCAAGTCTCCGGCATTTTGGATACCGGTATTTTAATACAGAAAATGCTTTATTAAATTGGAACATTCTGCGGATTTAAAAAATAACTTTTCCTATAAGAAAATTCTGCTATGCAATAAGCAAGGGTTTGGCATCTCTATATAGGAATATTTCGTAATCTACTTTTTAATCTTAAAAAAAGCAACGACCATTTTTCGGGTACAAAAAGTATTGCTAATTGTTCCATTTTGCATACAAGGTACTGATTGTATTATTAATACATCTATGGTGATAAATTTCCAATAATTTTTCAAATCCCATTTATTTCATTAAAAATATAAATCTTTTATTCATTTAGTTTAAAATAAATGGTTTTTAACTAATTTCATAATACTTTTGAAATATCACTTTTCATTGAAATATTCATACTTAATCCATAACGTACATAATATATGACTCTGTTATTACATAAGTCACCTTTTTATTATCATAAAAATTATGTTTTTACTGATTTTTATTAACTCAGTAGGAAAAATTTTGTGTTTTGAGCAATAGATGTCCGCATTTCCTATTATTTATTTAACAAAATTCTTTGTATTTAGAAGAATTTTTATTTAAATAGGAAATCCAGATGTCGCTGTTAATAAAGAAAAAAGTTACAAAAAAGGGTACAAAACGAGTAGACACATACTATCAAATATGGAAAAACGACGAATCTCAAAAAGACGTCGTATGAAATATCATCTTTTTTAAAGCAAAAAAAAAAAAAAAAAAAAAAACGAGGTCTGATTATCGAGCCTACTGATTAAAAAATGTGCATTACATTAAAAAAAAGATGCTGCAAATATTATTTTTTCTTTTGTGCAGTTTTGGCTTCGAAAGGTGCGCTATGTTGCAAAAAGATATAAGCGCCTATGAAAACACACCTGGTAAGCTTTCATGCTCAATTTTACAAATAAATATGGCACATATATGCCCTATATACACCGAGGTACCTAATCGGTGCCAAAATGGCGTTTAGTTGCCTAACATGCTGGTTATCATATAAATGTTATAATAAATTGTTCTAAAAATATTATCATTTATTGATTGTTATATCTTTTTTAATAACAGGAAATGTTTCATTTATTCCTTTTTTTTTCATTTTGAAATAAATAAATAACGTTGTTATAGCATGCTATATGCATCTGGTAATCAAAACGATGTTTTCGCCTAATTGGCATAAAAAATCTCGCCAAACCCGGTGCTTATATCTCTAGTATATTATCTCAAGTATTTTATTTATGTATAATATAATTGTTTTTACATACCACTTACTTCTTCTGGTATATAGAAATAGGTAAGTGGCTCCTTTATTTAGTATAAATTGTATAAAACTTTAAAAAATAGCCCCGTTGCCCCTTTTTGGATCGAATTAAAAGAAAAATCAATGTCTAATTCCAGTATTGCTCCCAGGTATGCATACATACTCCATATTTCAAAGTTGTATGCCAATAGGAAACGGATGAAAAATGGGAAAAAATGTCACATATGCACCAGGGTACATAATTGGCGTCAAAATGGCATTATTTTACCTGAGATGGTATAACCCGGCTTTATTTATTTATTTGTTTATTTACTCATAAAATGTTTATTTACTTTCACTTACTTCTTTTAATTATATAAAATATTTCTTTTTATAGTTATTAATTATTATTATTATTTTATTTACTGTAAGTTCTTTTTGAAAATAGAAAATAATTTAAAAATGTGTATGTAAGCGTTATTTGAAAGGGGAGTTTTCGCCAAATGGGCTTTGAAAAAAATTGCGCCAAATCTGATGCGCTTGTGGTATCCGTGCCGAAAAATTAGTGAGCAGAATTGACTTCCATACACAAACAAAATATAAGTTAAAAGAAAACATGCAATGAAATTAAATATAAAGGGAAAATGATGTCATAAAAGAAACTTTTTATTTAAAAACGTAATTGTTTCTAATTTTCACACGCGAAATATATAAAACATTCTTTTAGCGATCAAAAAATGCTATTAAGAGATTATCACAAAATCTCAAAATCAAAGTTTTTATGACATTTTTTAATATAAAAAAATAAGTTTTATTTTCCTGCATGATTAAATTTTAAAATGTTTTATTGTATTCAATATTTCTGAGTGCAAAAATGATTACTATTTACTCCATGTACTGATTCGGTTATCTACGAAAATGTCCAGCCGGTGAAAATCACGCTCACCAAAATTCTGTGACGTATGCACATAAATTGTGCTTTTTTATCAGTTTTTTTAATATAACTTTTAAACTATTTGGAATTAATTTTTAAAAGTAGGTGCATTCACCAGATTACCTTCACAGGTACCTATTGGTACAATCAGAACCGAAATCCGACAAGTACTTTTTGAGATTTGCTTGACGAAAGAATTTTTTTGAATTTTAATATCGTTTCGTATCTCTGAGTATAAAGACTTCGCTTCGCTCAGACAATTAAAAGTCAAAAAAATTCTTTCGTCAAGCAAATCTCAAAAAGTACTTGTCGGATTTTGATTTTGTTTGTACCAATAGGTACCTATGAAGGTAATCTGGTGAATGCACTACATACGAAAAATTAGTTCCAAATATTTTAAAAGTTATATTAAAAAAACTGATAAAAAAACACAATTTATTTGCATACGTCACAGAAATTTGGTGTGCGTGATTTTCACAAGCTGGATATTTTCGTAGATAACCGAATCAGTACATGGAGTAAATAGTAATCATTAACGCACTCAAAAATATTGAATGCATTAAAACATTTTAAAATTTAATCATGCAGGAAAATAAAACTGTTATTTTTTATATTAAAAAAATGTCATAAAAACTTTGATTTTGAGATTTTGTGATAATCTCTTAATAGCATTTTTTGATCGCTAAAAGAATGTTTTATATATTTCGCGTGTGAAAATTAGAAACAATTACGTTTTTAAATAAAAAGTTTCTTTTGTGACATCATTTTCCCTTTATATTTATTTTTATTGCATGTTTTCTTTTAACTTACTAGGAGGGCTCCGCCCCCCTGCTCGCTACGCTCGCCAACCCCCCGCGTTTCGCGATTAAAATGTGGTAGGCTACCCCTGCTTGCTGCGCTCGCCAATACCCCATGGAATCACTTCGCGATACTTTATTTTCCATACACTCAATTTTGGTATTCCTCTCATAAACGTACACTTATTAAAATACCGAGCAATAAATATCCATAAAAACCAGGAAAATCTACCAAAATAGCATCATAGGGGGGAAAAAAGGAAGTGTACTCATTTCCAAGTCTACCCAGGAGGTAAAGTACTGGACTCGTTTTAGCCCAGGTAATGATAAAAAAAGAGTTGTCACTCTAAATGTGAGCATTTTAAAATTTTTTATTTTTACCTTTACAGCTAACTGATGCAAAGTAAGGGGTTCTCCAACTTCTGACCATTCTGAAAGAAAATCTTGATATTATTTGAAGAAATGCATTGTGATAGTGCCATATAGAACTGAACTTGTGCAAAACTTCAACAATCTTGATATTTTTACGGTACAATACTTCCTTATAAGCAATGTTCTCCAACTTCTGACCATCCTTAATGAAAATGTTGATATTATTTGAAGAAGTACATCGTGATAGCGCCACATACAACTGACCATGTGCAAAAATTGGCCGGTCAATGTAAAGTCCAACTCTTTCAAATGTTTGTCCTTGGGATTTATTAATTGTCAATGCATAAGCTAGTCTAACTGGAAACTGTCTGCGATATAATACAAATGGCAGCTGGGCATGACCTCCTGATGTATCTAGTTGAATTCTTGGAATATTAACTATAGTTCCAGTTTGATCACCAGTAATAATTTTTGCAGTTAAAATCCTAGCATGAATATTTTGAACAAGTAAACGTGTTCCATTATATAATCCGTCAGCTACTGATAAATTTCGAATCAACATGACTATGCATCCGACTTTTAATTTTAACTTGTGAGGTGGCATACCACAAGGGGTGAGTGAATGCAAGTATTCATCAGGATATCTGAGTGTTGCTTCTTCTTCTCGAGTGTCAGTTCTGTCGATTCCAGTCAAAGTTGCCTTGTCAATGCTGTAGCAAATTATTTCTTTTCCAGGTATCTTATCTAAAATTTTTTCATTAACTCTGTTAACTTTATCATTTTGAGGAGACAATATAATTCTTGACTGAAGATCAATAGCAAAATCTGTGACATCTTCAAAAAACCACTGTACCAAGTTGGAACAAAAAAGAGCAGATGATGTTTCAATTTCAAGCTCATTGACATCTCCATTACCAATCTGTAGCAGCCATTTTGAAAAATTCCCTGTCTCAGTTGCTACACGCATGTTAATCTTCAGATGATGAATTTCAAACAGTTTCCAAAGGGTGGATGATTTCAAACACTGAGAAATAATTTGTGCGCGGGAAGCTTTCTTTACAACTGGTAGAACTTGTCTGAAATCCCCACCAAGTATAATTGTTTTTCCTCCAAAATGTATATCACAATTCATAACATCACGTAATGTACGATCAATAATCTCCAATGCTTTCCTTGGAACCATCCTTGCTTCATCCCAAATAACTACATCAATTTCTTTTAGTCTAAGCTTGTCACGCTTCTTAAGAAAGCAAATACCATCTTCTCTAAGATCTATAGGCAAGTTGAAAAATCGGTGAGAAGTTGTCCCACCTGGTAATAAAATGGATGCAATGCCAGTCCATGCAATACATATGACTTTCTTCTGCAATGTTATAAGTTTGTGATACATCCCATTATACAGAAAAGTTTTCCCAGTTCCACCTGGTCCATCTATGAAGAAACACTGAGCTTGATTTTCACTAATGCAATGTATGATCCTGTCATAAACCTTTCTCTGATCTACATTAAATTTACTCTCAATGTCTGTGCATTTCCTTAGATGACTATCGAAAGAAAAATGATCTGGAGGATTGAGGAAAGAATGTGGTTCTGGCAATCCAAATTCCTTACAAGACCTATTATCTGCATGAAAATGAGCTTCAATCTCAAATAAAGCTTCAGATTCACTACTGTTTCGATCAGTTAGATGATGCTTGAAAGTATCCCACAGTTGCAAAGCATTAGACGGTTCATCTCCTATAACATAGTATACAAAGAACTTTCTGAACTCTCTTGGCATTAAAATAGATGCAGCTTCTTGTAACACAGCAGTAGCTTCTTCACTGGTTTCTGTTAATCCCATTGCAATTGCTGCTTCTCTATAAGTGCAATAAATTACTCCTTCATGTCTGCGAAGATCTTCAAAGCATGTCGCTCCAGCAACTCTATTTAAAATTAGCTTTAGGAAGAATCGTTCTGAATCTTTTGGGGAAACATTAACAATCCGTCCAATTACTTTATCAGCTCTCTTTCTTGGAATCCACTTTTTGCTTCCTGCATTCCAGGAATAATGTTCAGGTATGTTACAATAATGTATTTTTCTTGCAGATTCGCATTCTTTATTCAAATTGAACCATCCAAGTAACATAGTTTTGCAATCTTTATTTAGAGCTATTTGTTCTGATCCTTCTTTAAATGTGACGTACTGTTGATTCTCAAGGTGCACTGGTAGTCTTATAACAGTGTGACTTCTATCATGCAAGGGCAGTGAATTTAATCTCCAAGCTGCTTCCATGGGACTTATATATCGACTGTCAATATATTTTTGAACCTCATTAGTGTCTCCAAGCTTCATCTCCATTCTTGCACGATCATGTCCCTTATGAATGTATTTATGAATATATTTAACTGCCATAACTGAAGCGCAGTATTCCACATTTAAATGACAATCAAACTTCTTCAATAAGTATGGGTTATGTGGAACAACCATTCTGTTGTCAACATAGTGAACTTTGCCATTTACTTTGGAATGATATGCATAAAGTCTATCTGTATTGTTTCTTCTTCTGTACTTAGGAAAGCCATCTCCACTCATATCAGTCTCTTCACAGAAATTTTTTGGAAATTTTTTTGAGCATTCATTCTTCTGTTTATCCCAACAAAGAAGACCTTCTACATGAGGACCATGCATCATGTGTCTCAGTTGGTAGTAACGTAGAGAAGAGTCCTCATCAGATAATTCTGCACATACAAATCTATCTACATCCTGTGGCTGAAGAAGCTTGCAATCAGTTCTCAATGCTGCTAAGATATGGGCATGTGGAAGACCTCGTTTCTGGAATTCGATTGTATACACATATGCAACAATGGGTCCAAGCAACTGTCTTTCTACAATATCTTTAATCAATTCCTTTACTTTAGCCTGAAAAATATCTGTTACTATAGTTGGAATATCATTTACAGTTGTTCCAGGAGAAAAGTAATTTTTAAGAACGTTTGTAATCTCTGTCCATTTTGGGTTACAAGTCATTGTTATAAAAAAGTCGGGTCTTCCAACCTTTCGGCATATTGCCATGGAATCTTGATACAATTGTTGTAAACTTCGAGGAGAACCAATATAAGTGGCAGGTAGAATAACAGCATTACCAAGTCGTACTGTATTTTCCTCATTTAATACACTTCTTTCTAAGTGATCGACTAATCCCTGGTAACATTCCGATCTGAGTTGTTGCTGGTTGAATCTTATGAAATCTAAACGTTGACGTTCAACTAATACATAACAATTAATGATATACTGCTGTGTAAGTTTTCCAGCATTTAGCAAAGGATTAAATTTATTCTTCCGTAATGCTAAACGATGACCAAAATATTGTAAAGGTGTAATCTTTGTACCCTTTTTCGACAACATATTGTAAGTCCATTCTAGATCACCATGAGGAAATAATATGGGAAATGTCATGGGATCTGCATGTTGCGAGGTTTGACTGATAATGGTGGTCTCAGTGCCATTTTCTTGTTTTGAATAAACTTTAAGATCCACACATGGGATACAATTATCTTTTGACTCAATTATAAAAGCAACTTCTGAAGTTGTTGGTTTATTATACCTTCGCTGATCATCAAACTTGTAGGTTATAAAATTTAAAACGTATTCCGGTCCATCAGTTGTATTTAATTCACGTAACATTCTGTAATTTTTTGCATAAGGATTTATACGTCTGAGAAGTTTTTCAACTTTAAGATTAATTTCTGAATATTCAGAATTCATGCGCAGATTTGCTGCCTTTTCTTCATCATCATAAATATAAATCTGTCCATTTCGAGGTCGATTTCCTTTAAAGTTTTCAAGTGAAGTAGATGCATAATGATAAACCTGACCTTGAATTTTAATAAGGGGAGGACCTCTTCCTTGCACATCTTCGATATTAGCTGCAAACGTAGCAAAAGCAAACGATGAGTTGTAAGCCCTAATGTTTGCTCTAAAATGTTTTGCGTCTGGATTATTTGATGTAAGTAAATCTTTAAGTTCCGTTGGATACTCAGAAAGAGGAGGTATATTAACAACACCACCATGACAACAAGAATTCACAGTTCTTCCTTTCTGTTCTTTAAAATGAATAGCTCCACAGTGAATACATTCCATATTATATTCACCTAAAGAATGTTTTTCAACATTGCATACTGAGCAAAGACTGATATCTGCAGCAAAAAGATATTTCTTTTTAGAGACTCTGATTTTTTTTTCTTTATGAGAAATAGCTTTGTATTCTTTATGAGAAATATTTTTGATAGAACTGTTTAACGGTTGCAATATTATAGAATTGTGTGCAGAGTGTCCAACTTTTTCTTCTAGAACATTTATTCTGTCTTGAGACTGAGCTGCTACAATAAAATTTATATTTCTTTCTTGTGTTACTACTTCAGACATTGTCTCCTCAAAATGTGAAAAATTGGTTGTTTTTTCTGTAAGATTTGTAGCATATGTTGTAGTACCCAAAATATGAAGTCTATTTGCTGCTCTTGCTTTTTCCCTATTTGCAGCTAGTCGAGCCTTTGCTTCTTCAGAAGGTTCATTTTCTGCATAAATTTTCAAACCTTTATGCCTTTTTTGTACTATTTCTTCAAGAGAACTTTCAATAAACTTCGAATAAGGTTCAGTGTTGCATATTATAGAAGGACCTACTTCAGGAAAAACTGTTGTTTTTCTACATGATGTGCCTGCATTTTTGAATGGCAGCAATATTATTGAATTTGAAAAATGTGAATCTTTTTCTTTTACATTTATTGACTCCTGCGATTCCACTATGCATTCTGCAGCACATATTGAAGAGGTCAAAACATGAAGTTTGTTTGCCGCTATTGTTTTTTTCCTGTTTGAAATTAATCGAGTCTTAGCCTCTTTATAAGGTTTCGTTTCAGCACTTATTTTTAAATGTTTAAATCTTTTTTGTTCCAATTCTTTTGCAGTATTTTCTAAATAGCTAGTGTTGCACAATATTCCAGAAGGACCTACAGCACATGTTTCAGAAGGTAAAACAGAATGTCTTTTTGCTGTTGCTTTTTTCCTATTTTCTGCTAGTTGTGCCTTTGCTTCTTCAGAAGCTTCACAATCAGCAATAATTTTCATACTTGTCCATCTTTTTTGTTGTATTTCTTTTCCAGCATATTCAGTAGAATTAAAAATTTCCTGATATTCTTTATTAGAAGCATTTGTCACCGAACTGTTTAATGGATGCAGCATTGCAGAATTGTGTGTACACCCTATTTCTTCAAGAGCACCATTTCTAGAGGAACCAGCATTACACAAAATATTACTTGTACTTTCATTAGAAATCTCCACTTCTACAATATTACTTAATTTTCCAGAAGGATTCTCAATAGATTGCTTGAAAGATATGTTTTTTTTTTTGGCAGCATACCGAGCCTGTGCTTTTCTACCTTGAGCTTGTTTTTTTTCTAAAATATTGTGAGATATGTTCTGTACTCTTCTATTTGTACATATTGTTTCTTTAGATTTGTCAGTTAGTTTTGCCCTCCATATTTTTTTATATTCATTGTTTAATATTCTTTTTTGTTGAATCTTCCTTTCTTTTGTTATTTCCTCAGAAGAAACTGCTTCTTTAAAAACTGGAAAAGTATTTGTTTGATTTATTTTGTCTGTTTTATTTTGAAATTTTTGTTTTTCTCTCCATCTCTTTTGACGTTCACTGGATAATCTTCTTTTTCTTTGAATCTCTGTTTCATCCATTTTAAATACAATAGATAATCTAATAATTAGCTGAAATGTATAGTGGGGAAAAAAAGCTTATATACAATGAATGCATTGTGAGGAAGAACAAGAATAAGTGGGATTCCATGGTAACCAATGTCCTGTTTGATATTTTCGCCAAACTGACATAAAAAAAATCTCGCCAAACCCAGTATTGTCGGGTTGCGTGTTATTTATTTTAAACTATTAAAAAGATCATTCGTTTATATAAAATATTATAGTTACTTACAGACGTAAAAATAGCCACCTCTCTCATGGATGACTCTTTAGAACAACAAAAAATAAAAAGTCAGTTGCCATGCAAGGAAAACAACTTAAATATTAAAAGAGAAGTGCGTGCCGATAAACAAACCATGGACGCAACACCCAGTGCTTGTATCGCTTTGAGCATTTTATTTATGGATAATATCATTGTTTTATATACCATTTACTTCTTCTTGTATATAAAAATAGGTAAGTGTCTTTCTTGCGCAGAAAAAGTTGTATAAATCTTTAAAAAATAACCCCCATTGTACCAATTAGTTGTCGAATTAAGAAAAAAAAAATCAATGTCCAATTCCTGTATTGCTCCCAGGTATTCATACGTATTCCAAATTTCAAAGCTCTACAGCAGGAAATTTGGTGAAAAATGAGCACAGATGTCACATAATTGGCGTGAAAATGGGATTATTTTGTCCGAAATAGTAACCCGGCTAATATTGTTTTTTCCTAATAAAATGCTTATTTATATTCATTTTTTTAATTATATAAATTATTATTTTTCTATAGTTATTAATTATATATTTTTTTATTTACTGTAAGTTCCTTTTGAAAATAATAGTAAATAATTTAAAATGTATATGCAAGCGTTATTGGCAAGCGTCATTTTTTCATTTCTAAGCTTACTTATAAAATTAATGTAATCTTATGATTATAGTACTTATTTACAATATAATAGGAAATAAACTATTATAAAATTGAATATTTCAAAAATTTGAAAAATATTTATCAGCTAAATTATGTGAAAAGTAGTCAATTTCAAAATTTTTGAGGCGGCCGAAAAAGTGGCATTTTTACTTGCGGTTACTAAAATATGTGTGAAATGCACAAAGGCAGTTTTAGGCAGCTGGTTTTTTTATGAATCACTAGAGAATAGCCCAAGTTATTATTTCCATTAAATTTCGTTGCGGAACACTGTGGAACATTTAAACTTTTTGATGTTTAAAAGCAAAAAAATAAAAGAATTTCTAAAATTTTTTATCAAAAATGACAATGAATTTATTAATTTTTACGTGCTTAATATAAATTTTGTAATACATGCAAATAAAGTACATACTATCATAATGTGAATCCATTTCAAATCATTAAAATCGGATAATATTATAAAATGTAGCACGCGTTCAGAGGAACTGTTGTTTTGCTGTTTTTGTTCGCTCTAAATGATACTCCTTCAAGCATCATTTTTGAAATGATGCTGCTTGTAAGGGCAAAGCAAAAATCTTTTTTTAAATACAGATTCTGACTCTCCAAACATTATTCTAGCCAACTGTACAATCGAAATTCCCTAAATCGTAACTTCATTTTTCGACTTTTGGCCAGCTTTTTGGGTTTTTGCCCCACTGTGCGTCCGTGGGGGACGCTTTGGAGAATACTGAATAAAGAAAATATGTAAAACCAGAACTTGGGGACTATGCACAGGGACTATGCACAGGGCCGTAGCTAAGGGGGTGCTATTAGTGTTCCTTCAACCTTCGGTACAACAAGATTACAAACAAGGTCCAGGTACCCTAGGTTCTATGGGCGCCTCATCTTACCCTAAAACATTTTGAGCCTCCCTGGAAAAGATTCCAAGGTCACTAAATTAATTTCTATTCCAAAAATTCAAATGAAATTCTGTTTAAAAATCTAATTTATATTTCCCTGCACTCCCTGCGTATACTCGTGTCTATTCAAATACTGCATAAATTAGTGTAATGATTGTAAGATTTGTGCATTTCATTTCCGAACATAAAATCGAATTTTTGAAATATGAGCACTTATTAGCATTGCACATAACCGTAGACGTTACGGAGACTAAAATGTCAAAACAACAACAACAACAAAAAAGTTCAATTTAGACATAGATAAATTAGAAACTACAATGATGGCTGTTAATATGAATGGAAAAATATAAATTTATGAAAAAAGTGTTTTAAAATCCCGTGCACTTTATGTCCTACTAACCAACCGTCTTGGATCACCTAGGCCAATTACAATAACCTTAAATATTCTAAAGTAAAATATTGAATGTCAATGGCGGATCTAAGGGGGGGGCGATGGGCCGATCGCCCCCCCCCCTTGGGCCCATAAAGGTTTCAAACCAACATGAGAGATCTTCATGGAATAGGACTTGGGCTGAAGCCCAAGGTCGGCACTGCGCGGCCCGACCCGGGCCGCGCCAATTCATGAATTAGTCAATGGCGGATCTAAGGTGTGTGTGTGTGGGGGGGAGGGGCTAGATGGCGAAAGGGCAATCGCCCACCCTAATGTCGGGTTAGGTCAGGTCTTCTGAGTCGGGCCGTGTCCTGATCTTTATTTTCTGTCGATTTGGGTCGGGCCAGACTTGTTTTTCTTCTCGGTCGAGTCCGGCCTGGAGTCATTCTTTTTAAATGTCCAGGGCTTGAATTTCAGGGCGGGATGGCGGGATTCGCGCCCAAAATTTTTAAATCCCGCCCAAAAGAATAACGTGGACGGGAGGCTCCCGCCGAAACAATTTTGCATTTTGAAACTATCATCAACTCCCACGACCGTTTCGCGAATTTTATGATATTTTTGTGCGAGTAATCGACACATTTTGCGAGTTTTTTTACAGCGAAAAATCATTCAAAATCACGATTTTTCCTGCGATTGATTGACAAATTTCGCAATTTTTTTCCTGCAATCCATTGACGAGTTTCGTTCTATTTTCCGCGGCGAAATAGAGGTGATTCTGTTCGGAATTTCCCTCCCCCCCCCCCAAAAAAAAAATAACGCATTCAATTCCAAAAATTATATGCCGCGGACACGCTATTGCGCTTAAATTACGAAAAGATCAGAGATGACACAAAAGAAACAGCTATTACACGTTTCACAAGACGCGTGCTTTCGTAAAAGTTTGCTAAAAAACGGCAAATATTGTTAAAAGATCGCGAAAAGACGACTAATTTCCGGCAAATTTCGTCAAAAGATTCTCGAAAGAATGCCTAATTTCGTAACAGAATTCTGTAAAACGGCAGTTTTTGTCAAAAAGGTCGCGAAAAAACGTCAAATTTCGTCCAAAAATCGCGACAAACGGCAATTTTCGTACAAAAAAAATCGCGATAAAACATCGGATTTTATCAAAAGATCGCGAAAAAACGGCAAATTTACTCAGAAAGTTCATGAAAAAAACGTCAAATTTCGTCCAAAAATCGCGAAAAACGACAAATTTCGACAAAAGATTCACTATGAACGACAAATTTCCCCAAAATATCACGAAAAACGGAAATTTTCGTAAAAAAAAAATCTCTATAAAACATCAGATTTTATTAAAAGATCGAGCAAAAAACGGCTAATTTCCTCAGAAAATTCATGGAAAAAAAAAGTCAAATTTCGTCCAAAAATCGCGAAAAATGACAAATTTCGACAAACGATTCACTGTAAACAAAAAATTTCCGAAAAACGGCAATTTTCGCAAAAAAAATCGCGATAAAACATCAGATTTCATCAAAAGATCGCGAAAAAACGGCAAATTTCCTTATAAAATTCACGAAAAAACGGCAAATTTCGTGAAAAAATCGTAAAAGAGGACAGATTTCATCAAAAGATAGTGAAAAAATGCAACTTTCGTCAAAGGGAACTTCTCTTCCCTTCCTCCCCCCAAAAATAATATTACGGGAGTTCATTTTTCTGTTCAACAAACTAATTTTCCTGTTTCAATATATTTTTTTTCTTTGCTTCTCTAAAATCAGTTTCTGACAGCTCCAAATCTTTCTGAGTGAGTGCAATTCCTGAAAGCAGCCATTCATTAAACAAAAAGCATCACTTTACTCAACAAAGTATTCATTTTTTAAGAAAGTCTCTTTCGATGAATTTGACTTGCTCCCTTTTTAAAGAAATGCAAACAATAGTGATACTTCTTATTTTCTACACTCAAATAAGTATTATTTTATGATTAAATTTGTATCTTGCACATTTAATATACAGAAAAATAATATTGGTTATAACAATTAATTATAAATTATAAATATAAATTTATTAAATTAATTAGAAGTTTTATTAATTATTATTAAAACAATAATTAGACCTGTGGCAAAAATAATTAGCACCGAGAGAGAATTTACCGCCAGTAAAAATTAGACAATATAAAAGTTTTTTTTTTACACATTTCGCATAATTATTCTGAATTGTTGATAAAAATTGCTTCAGTGATATTTTTTATGTCTGTATTCTGGTAATTCTTTAAATAGCACATAAAATAATGGCGGGTTTTAAACATTTTTTTCTCCCTCCCAAACAGCCAAACTCCCCTCCATTTATAAATGTTGGTAGGGAGACTCCCCTCCTTCGAAAAATTGAATTTCAAGCCCTGATGTCTGTATTAGAGATGGGACAGTGCTCGGACTCATTTTTTCTGAAACCTATAAATTTTACTTATCAATGAATAGAAAATATTAAATAAGCTTTTTTCCCGCTTAAACTTTACTTATTACTTTTCAAATCACTATATTGACATTTTGATTAGAATGAAGGGGAAGCAGAAATTGTTTTTTTTTTTTTTTTTTTTCTATTTTAACAAACGATGCTATTTTAAAAGCAAATTATTAGTAACTTCTGCAGACCTATTTTGTCATTTCCGACGATGGTCTGGCGCCAACGAAAAGGCGGGAATAATGAATTTAGTTTGATTTTTGTTTGTAGCATTGGTTATTTTGGAATAGAGTTGTTTATTTTATTATTATTTAGACATTTAATGCTAAGAGGATATTTTCTTTCAATTTTAGTTTGCGATTGGAGAATAATTTAGATTTCTATTGTACACAGCGTACACAGGTCGTAATCGCTTTTCATATGGAAATAATTTTAATAATTGTTGCTTTTTTTGTGAATTCTGCTGATATTGAAGCTGTACTCTGGAATTTACGATGTCACTTTTGGTCGTAAGTAAATTAATTTTCCATATTATTCTGATAGAAAGCAATTGAGCACAATGGCGGATCTAAGGGGGGGGGGCGATGGGGCGATCGCCCTCCCCCCCCCTTGAGCCCTAAAGGGTCTGAAAACGTTTCCCGCACGGAAAAAGGATTGGACTTAAACTCGAGACCGCCGCGGCCCGACCCGGGCCGCGCTATTTTTAAGTCGCCGAACTGGGTCAGGTCTTTACACTTTCAGAACCGGGGCGGATCGAGTCCTACTTTTTCCTGTAGAGCGGGATCGAGCCACACTTTTTTTTTTTCAGGGCGGGCCTGGCGTGGATTTCGTTCTTCCTTGAGGTAAACGCTCGGTCTAAGATCGAACCAGACCATAAGGGAGGCGAAGCAATGGCGGATCTAAGGGGGGGGGGGCGAAAGGGCGATCGCCCCCCTTAGTTCCGCCATTGGCGGATTCAAGGAAAATGCACCTTGGCATTTTTCAAGGCGAAAGGGCGATCCCCCCCCCCCTTGGGCTAATAAAAGTTTCCTAAAAAGACGTGCATCCTAGCAGGAAATGAATTGAAGCCTAACTCGAGTCCGGGGCGGGCCGCGCCTTTTTAATTTCGCGAGGCTCGGGCTGAGTCAGGTCTTCTCGCTTTCAGAACCGGGCAGTATCGTGATCATTATTTTTCTGCAGATTTGGGTCGGGTCCAATGGCGGGTCTGAGGGGGCGTCGTCTTCACTTCTTGGGCAATAAACGTTTCCCAAAAATACATGCATCCTTTCAAGAAATGAGTTAGATCCTAACTAGAATTCAGCGCCCCCCCGGGCCGCGCCTTTTTAAGTTTCGGACTGTGTCTGGTCTTACCTCATTCAGAACTCGGCCGTCATTTATTTGATACTATCAAGATCATCATTTTTCTGCTGATTTGGATTGGGCCTGACCTATTTTTCTTCTAGATCGAGTCTGGCCTGGAGTCATTCTTCTTAGATGTCTGCATTAGAGATGACACAGGTTCAGACTTTGCCCGTGTCCGATACGAGATCGTGCTCTGTTTTTATGCTGGTTTACTGATTTGATTCGGACTCATTTTTTCTGAAATCTGAAAATGTTACTTATCGATGAATAGAAATATGTAAAAAACTTTTTTCCTCTTAAAAATTAGTACTTATTCCTTTTCAAATCAGTCTTGCTATTTTGATAAAAATGAAAAAGAGGCACAATTTTTTTTTATTTTAGTATTTGAATGCTATTAAAGAAACAAAACAAAACAAACAATTAGTCATATCTACATCTGTAGATTTATGTTCAAGCATTGCCGACGACCGCCGATCTGGCGCCTACGAAAAAAGGCGGGAATAATGAATTTGTGTTTAGTTCGATTTTTGTTTGTGGCATTGTGGCAGAGATTGTTTTGCAATTGGATCTTTTATTATTATTATTTAAACATGTAACGCGAAAAGAATATTTTCTTTTGGTTTTATTTTGCGGTTACCGAATAATTTAAATTTCTAGTGTATGCGACGTATACAAGTCGTAATCGCTTTTCATATGGAAATAACTCTAGTAATTATCATTTCTTTTGGGATCTCTGCTGATGCCGTAACGGTAAGTAAAGTATTTACCATATTCTTGCGATCGAGTAGTGTTTCCACTGTTCCTAAAAAAGTTTTGAACTTTAAAATTTTTAATTTGAGGTTATTTTTTGGGTCATGCTATAACGAAGGCTTGTTATGAAGAATGAAATGGTTATAGTTAAAAATGTCCATTTTTTAAAGAAAATTTTAAAATGTTGTTCGATTTGACAGATAATAGACAGTATTTTCTACAGGTTCCATGCATTTATTCATGAAACACACTTCATTAACATGTCCATTGTCCATAATATTTTTTTACTAAAACAGAGACAACATATGAAAATCCTTTTATGCGTAAATTATATTTTTATTTTAAATTAAACTGTTCTTTTGATAATATTAAATTTAATGTTTCGTTTAACAGCCTTTTTTAAATATAAAAAATAGCTTTAAAATTATAATTACTTTTTGAACATTTTTTATTAGTATTATGCAATTTTTCTACTGTATAATTTCATTATCGGGTTTTGCTCTTGATGCCGCAAAATGTTTCTGCCTCAGGCGGGATTAGGCTGTGGAATAATAGCCCAAATTTATTTGGTCCGCACTGACCAAAATTTCCCTGGTCGGGGTTCGGCTCGGAATGAAAGTTAAATTTCGGTCCGTGTCCGACCCAGCCTAGACGTATACATGTGCCCGGGCCTGTCCGAGTAGGCGAAATGCATCCGAATTTTCTAATGGGCCAACAAAATTTGAATAATTTTTCCAACAGGCCAGGCCAATAAACAAAATAAACAGGGCGATCCGGCAAAAAAAATTGAAGGGCCATATGGGCCAAGTACATAAGAAAAAAAAAAAAAAAAAAAATTGCGGGCTCACTGGCCCTTTGTAAAGATTTAAGCAGGAACGTTAAAATATGAGCTATTTTCAATTATATGTGTTTAATGAGAATAAATATAAATGTGCGTGATCAGTCGAAACTAGTTTGGCAACATCAATACATAAATCTAACTTTTACAGTGTAGAGATCAGCATCGGAGAATTATATTGTGTGTGTGTAACCCGGGTTTAATATTTTTTTTTAGCAGGCTCGTACCGGCCCGAGATCAGGCTTGCATTGCTTTTCTACATATAGACGAGCTGGGCTGGAACTAGACTTAATTGTTCTCAAGATGTGTAGGACAGACAATATGCAGTGCCGTGCGAAAGGGGAGGCGAAGGATGCGGTCGGCCCGGGCGTGGAAATTTAGGGGGCGCCAAATTTATGCTACCAGCGTAACTTTTGGCCTGTTACAAGAAAAAGTTGGGTCGGAGGGTGGGGCGCCACATTTTGCTTTGCCCCGAGCGCAGTTTTCTCTTCGCACGTCAAATGATTGCGGGTTTTTCTACCTTCTCATGCTGTCGCTTCTATAAATTCTATTCAAAACGATAATTTTCACAGTATTTTCTTAACCTGCTTATCAAAAAATGGATTACGTCATAGTTTTTGAATAAAAACACCTGCTAATCCTGCTAATGTGATTCACAACATAAAAATTAGTTAACCCGGCCAGCAGCAAAAGAAACGAAGTCAACCGGACCCAAACCCGACCCACAGCAAAAACTGGAAGTCAACCGGACCCAGACCCGACCCACAGCAAAAACTAGAAGTCAACCGGACCCAGACCCGACCCGCAGCAAAAAATATAAAAGCAACATGACCGCAGTGAAAAAATTAGCCCCGACCCACGCATTAAAGTCGAGTCTCCAAATTCCTAAAATCGCCCCCCCTTGAGGACTCTCCAGATCCGCCTTTGATTGAGCAGTGTTTCCTCTATTCCTATAATAGCATTGGAATTTAAATTTATAAATTTAATATTATTGTCTGGGTCACATCTATCCCAAAAGATTGTTATGAGGAATGAAATGGTTATAGTTAAAAATGTGCACTTTTCATAGAAAATTGGTAAATGTTGTCCGATTGGACAAATAATCGACAATAATTTCTACAAGTTCCATGCATTTATTTATGAAACACAGTTCACTAACATGTCCATAATGTTTTCTTATTAAAAGAGACAAAATATGACAATTTTTTTATGTATTAAGTACATTTTTATTTTATACCAAACTTTTCTTTTGATAATATTAAATTAGAAAATTAGAAAATAATTAAAAATATATATGCAAGCGTTATACCACAAAGACATTTTCGCCAAATGGGCTTTAGAAAATATTGCGGCAAATCTGGTGCACCTATGAAAAACGTGAACACACAAGACATCCATACAATGAATAAGCAGTTGCAGACCTTTCAAATGATATGTCACATGACTGGTTTTGTAAAGAAATAAAAAATGTTCACCCCCCTCGGGGGCAGAGTGGGGTGGTGACACACAAGACATCCATAATATGAATTAGCAGTTGCAGACCTTTCAAATGATGTGTCACACAATTGGTGTTGCAAAGAAATTAAAAATGTGCTCCCCTGTGGGGCAGAGTGGGTGGAGACACACAAGACATGCATAATATGAATAAGCAGTTGCAGATCTTTCAAATGATGTGTCACACGACTGGTGTTCTAAAGAATCAAAAATGTGCCCCCCCCTGGGAGGCAGAGTGGCTGGTGACTCACAACACATCCATAATATGAATAAACAGTTGCAGACCTTTAAAATGATATGTCACATAATTGGTGTTGCAAAGAAATTAAAAAGTGCCCCCCGGGGGGCAGAGTGGGGTGGTGACACACAAGACTTCCATATTATGAATAAGCAGTTGCAGACCTTTCAAATGATGTGTCACACAATTGATGTTGTAAAGAAATTTAAAATGTGCCTCCCTGGGGGGGACAGAATGGGGAGACACAAAATACATCCATAATATGAATAAGCATTTGCAAACCTTTCAAATGAAGTGTCTCACTACTGGTGTTGTAAAGAAATTAAAAATGTGCCCCCCCCTGGGGGGGGCAGAGTGGGGGTGACACACAAGACATCCATATTATGAATAAGCAGTTGCAGACCTTTGAAATGATGTGTCACACGACTGGTGTTGTAAAGAAATTAAAAATGTGCCCCCCCCCTGGGGGTGCAGACTGGGGGATGACACACAAGACATCCATAATATGAATAAGCAGTTGCAGACCTTTCAAATGATGTGTCATACGACTGGTGTTGTAAAGAAATTAAAAATGTGCCCCCTGGGGGGACACAGTAGGAGGGGAAACACAAGACATCCAAAACATGAATAAGCAGTTGCATACCTTTCAAATGATGTGTCATACGACTGGTGTTGTAAAGAAATTAATGTAAAATGTGTAACAGTAAAATGTGAAATAGTAAAATGTGCCCCCCCAGGGGGGCAGGGGGTGTGAAACACAAGACATCCATAATATGATTAAGCAGTTGCAGACCTTTCAAATGATGCGTCACACGACTGGTGTTGTAAAGAAATTAAAAATGTCTTCCCCTGGGGGGGTAGAGTGGGAGGTGACACACAAGACATCCATAATATTAATAAGCAGTTGCAGACCTCTCAAATGATGTGTCACACGATTGGTGTTGTAAAGAAATTAAAAATGCCCCCCCCCCTGGCGGGGAAGAGCGCGGAGTTGTGACACACAAGACATCCATAATATGAATAAGCAGTTGCAGACCTTTCAAATGATGTGTCACACGACTGGTGATGTAAAGAAATTAAAAATGTGCCCCCTGGGGGGACACAGTAGGGGGGGGAAACACAAGACATCCAAAACATGAATAAGCAGTTGCAGACCTTTCAAATGATGTGTCACACGACTGGTGTTGTAAAGAAATTTAAAATGTGCACCCCTCTGGGGGGTAGAGTGGAGGGTGACACGCAAGACACCCATAATATGAAGAAGCATTTGCAGACCTTTCAAATGATGTGTCACACGACTGGTGTTGTAAAGAAATTAAAAATGTGCCCCCCTGGGGGTCAGAGTGGGGGATGACACACAACACATCCATAATATGAATAAGATGTTGCAGACCTTTCAAATGATGTGTCACACAACTGGTGTTGTAAAGAAATTAAAAATGTGACCCCCTGGGGGGCAGAGGGGAGGTGACACACAAGACATCCATAAAATGAATAAACAGTTGCAGACCTTTCAAATGATGTGTCACACAATTGGTGTTGTAAAGAAATTAAAAATGTGCCCCCCTGGGGGGCAGAGTGGGGGATGACACACAACACATCCATAATATGAATAAGCAGTTGCAGACCTTTCAAATGATGTGTCACACAACTGGTGTTGTAAAGAAATTAAAAATGTGACCCCCTGGGGAGAGCAGAGTGTGGGGGTGACACACAAGACATCCATAATATGAATAAGCAGTTGCAGACCTTTCAAATCTTGTGTAACACGACTGGTGTTGTAAAGAAATTAAAAATGTGTCCCCCCTGGGGAGCAGAATGGGGGATAACACACAAGACATCCTTTAAATGAATAAGCAGTTGCAAACCTCTCAAATGATGTATCAAACGACTGATGTTGTAAATAAATTAAAAATTTGGCGAAATATTACAGTTATCGCCAAATTGGCGTCACTTTTGACAACTAATTTTGGTCGCCAAATTTGGCGATATATCGCCAAGTTGGCGACAAACTTGGCGATTGTTGGCGATGGTAACCTTTCCTCTCTTTATGGTAACCCATATGGCGATGCACAGACGGAGCCCTTTCCTGATTGGTCTATTCGACTCATGGAAGGAGTGGACAACCCGGATTCGTTACTTCCGGAAATCTTCCACATCAGCATCATTCCAGGAGTCATTCCTTTTAAGGCTAGTTTTTTTTTACTATAGAAGGATATTTTGTTTGTGTGTGGAAGTCAATTCTGGTCACTGATTTTTCGGCATGGATACCACAAGCGCATCAGATTTGGCGCAATTTTTTTCAAAGCCCATTTGGCGAAAACTCCGTTTTCAAATTACGCTTACATACACATTTTTAAATTATTTTCTATTTTCAAAAAGAACTTACAGTAAATAAAATAATAATAATAATTAATAACTATAAAAAGAAATTTTTTATATAATTAAAAAAAAGAAATGAAAGTAAATAAACATTTTATGAGTAAATAAAAAATAATAAATAAATAAAGCCGGATGACCATCTCAGGTAAAATAATGCCATTTTGACGCCAATTATGTACCCTGGTGCATATGTGACGTCTTTTCCCATTTTTCATCCATTTCCTGTTGGCATACAACTTTGAAATTTGAAATATGTATGCATACCTGGGAGCAATACTGGAATTAGACATTGATTTTTTTTAATTCGATCCAAAAAGGGGCAACGGGGGCTGTTTTTTAAAGATTTATACAATTTATACTGCATAAAGGAGCCACTTACCTATTTTTATATACAAGAAGAAGTAAATGGTGTGTAAAAACAATTATAGTATACATAAATAAAAGACTTGAGATAATATACTAGAGATATAAGCACCGGGTTTGGCGAGATTTTTTATGCCAATTAGGCGAAAACGTCGCTTTGATTACCAGATACATATAGCATGCTATAATAACACGTTATTTATTTATTTCAAAATGAAAAAAAAAAGGAATAAACGAAACATTTTCTGTTATTAAAAAAAAAAAAGAAATAACAAACAATAAATGATAATATTTTTAGAACAAACAATTTATTATAACATTTATATGATAACCAGCATGTTAGGCAACTGAACGCCATTTTGGCACCAATTAGGTACCTCGGTGTGTATAGGGCATATATGTTCCATATTTATTTGTAAAACTGAGCATGAACGTTTACCAAATGTGTTTTCATAGTCGCTTATATCTTTTTGCAACAAAGCGCACCTTTCGAAGCCAAAACTGCACAAAAGAAAAAAAATCAATATTTGCAGTTCAGTTTTTTTTTTTTTTTTTTTTTTTTTTTTAATGTAATGCACATTTTGTAATCAGTAGGCTCGATAATCAGACCTCGTTTTTTTGCTTTAAAAGATGATATTTCATAAGACTTTTTTTTTTGGATTCGTCGTTTTTCCATATTTGATAGTATGCGTCTAAT
Organism: Maratus speculifer; assembly: GCA_964019185.1. Lineage (NCBI taxonomy): Eukaryota > Metazoa > Arthropoda > Arachnida > Araneae > Salticidae > Maratus > Maratus speculifer. Next base: position 59,426,249 of record OZ025291.1, on the reverse strand, counting down.
CGTTTTGTAACTTTTTTTTGTAACTTTCTTCTTTATTAACAGCGGCATTTGGATTTCCTATTTAAATAAAAAAAATTTTAAATACAAAGAATTTTGTTAAAATAAATAAATAAATGAAATGCGGATATTTATTGCTCAAATCACGAAATTTTTCCTATTGAGTTAATAAAAATCAGTAAAATCATAATTTTTATGATAATAAAAAGGTGACTTTTGTAATAACAGAGTAATATATTATGTACGTTATGGATTAAGTATGAATATTTCTCCACCATTTATAAATAATAATAATAATATAATAAAATGCGGACAGACCAAAGTCTATATTTGACTGAAAACAACAACCATTTTCTAAATTCTTTAAAAAAATGGCCAATGAAAAGTGATATTTCAAAAGTATTATGAAATTAGTTAAAAATCATTTATTTTAAATTAAATGAATAAAAGATTTATATTTTTAAGGAAATAAAAAGGATTTGAAAAATTATTGGAAATTTGTCACCATAGATGTATCAATATTACAATCAGTACTTTCAATGCAAAATGAAACAATTAGCAATACATTTTGTGCACGAAAAATGGTCGTTGCTTTTTTAAGGTTAAAAAGTAGATTACGAAATATTCCTATTTAGAGATGCCAAGCCCCCGCTTATTGCACAGCAGAATTTTCTCATAAGAAAAGTTATTTTTTAAATCTGCAGAATGTTCCAATTTAATAAAACATTTTCTGTGTTAAAATACAGGTATCCAAAATGCCGGAGACTTGGCAGCTCTGCCTATAACATTTTAATTAATCACGGTACTTTTTTTAATCGGATTCAAATTTAGTGAAGACAACGTTTTTTGGCCAAAAGCAGCTTTTTACCACATGTGTAACTACGATACAATTCCTTGATGCTGAAATAAAATGTTTTGACTTATGCTATTATTGCTTCCTCTTATTTATTTATTTGAATTTTAAATAAGATGACTCAAAATCGTGTTTTTTAAATGTACGGAAAAAATGCATTTCGAGAGAGGGCGAAAAGAACAATATTTGGCGATTTATTACCTGCGTTTGGCTAAGTGTCTTACTATTTAATACTCTTCACAATACTTCGCTGTTATAGGGACTTAGGCGCTTTTATAAAAAGTTTGACGTAATTCGGGCTTAAGAAAGTGAGTTTTTTACTCAATAATACAAATAAATGAAAAATGAATACTAAGAAATACTAATAAAATAAAAATGAAGCATTATATTGATCTATGTATACTTAAAAATGCATCTGCTAGCACTAATTAGATAATTTATGTGTATATAATAGGAGATAAATAGCTTTTGATTCTGTATTTCTATGCTATAAAGCATTAATGTTTGTGTGTTTTTCGTTATCATTGGGAGTACCTAGCCGATTTAAAAAATAATGTGGGCAAACAATTTTGGTAACCATCTTTGCTGCAAAATATACTATATTTTGCGTAGGAACAATAATCACCATCAATGCACGAGCAAAAAAAGTTCTAAAATTGAGAATTCTTTGATGTTGATATGATTAAAAATTTAAAATCTTTTTTTTTTTTTTTTTTTTTTTTTTTTTGGTGGCAACTTTTAAGATATAATATTTTCGTTATGAACGATTTCTAAAACATTCGACAATTTAATTTCACAAATTAGACATTTTTTTTCTAGAAAAAGTTTTAAACCCAATTAATTGAGAATATTGCAATTTCTAGGATACTGTTGGGGTCAGAAACTATAACTTTGGCATCACAGTAACTTATAAGATGTTAATGCTCGTTTAGGACAAATTTTTAAAAAAGGATTTCTTAACTCTTATCGACAACCTCATTGCATCCGTTGAAAACAGATATTCAACATTATAAACTATTCGGACGGATTTCACACCATATAAAATACACTCCATTCTCTTCAAACATAATAGTTTGTTATTTATAGTTTCTCAAATCGGTGCGAAGCTTCTGTTTATGCTCATGACATCATTTCAAAGAGTTATATTTCCAATATAGGAAAATTTGGTGTTTTATTTTCTGTATTACTTTTAACATTTTGCATATTTCCAATTTTATATCCATGCATGGTTTGCTTTTCTTTTATAAAAATAGTATATGCAACTTTATATATAAGATTTTGTAATTCTATGATTCAATATGCTTATTTTCATCATATTTTATCGCAATGAATGACCAATTGAAGGTAACATCTCATTTTCTTTACTTATCGCAAGTTATTAAATGTGTATTCTAAGCAATATCGCTTAGACTAATCCCTCTGAGGGAAGTTCTAGTTATAAAACAAAATAATGTACTACGACTTTGCAGTACGTATAATTATCCACAAAAAAATATCGCGACAGCATATGGCTGTTATAGTTACGTCACAATAAGTGTTTTTTTTTATTAAAAAAATAATTAAAATGCCATCTCAGTAAAAGCTTTTTATTTTTACCTTGGTATTAATCCTTTTGGACATGGGACTGGACGACTTGCTCTACCCGAAGCAAAGCGAGGGCGGGCCGCTAGTAATAAATAAATAATTAAAACCAATAATTTTTGTTTAAACTATTAAGAGAAATCTTCTTTACTTGTTTAAAAATAAATGTGCAAGATACAAATTTAACTATAAAATATTGAACATTTGAATGTAGAAAATAACAAGTATCACTATTGTTTGCATTTTTTTTTTTTTTTTTTTTTTTTTTATATATATATATATAAAGGGACAAGACTGATTTATTGAAAAAGACATTTTTGCTGAAAAAAAAGAATACTTTTGTTGAGGAGTAAACTGATGAAACTTTTTGTTTAATGAATGGGTGTTTTTCTGAGTCACATTTACTCAGAAAGACTTGGAGCAGTCAGAAACAGATTATGAAGCAGGAAAATCCAGGGAGCAGAGCTCCAGTTTTTGTAGCAGGGGAAAAAAAAAAAAAAAAAAAAAAAAAAAAAAAAAAAGAAGCAAAAAAATTAGTTTTTGGAACAGAAAAATTCATTCCCAGCATTAACATTTTTTTTTTCCCATGCCTGTTAGACAAAATTTGAGTTTTTTCACGATTTTCTGATGAAATTTGCTGTTTTCCGTGATTTTTAGACGAAATTTATCGTTTTTTCGCGATTTTTTGAGGAAATCTACCATTTCTCGAGATTTTGTGACGAAATTACCCATTTTTTCGCGAATCTTATGAATAAATCTATCTTTTTTTGAGATTTTTTGACGAAATCTATCGTTTAATCGCGATTTTTTGACGAAATCTGTCGTTTTATCGCGATTTTTTTCACAAAATCTGTCGTTTTTTCGCAATTTTTTGAGAAAATTTGCCGTTTTTTTGGCGATTTGTGACAAAATTAGCCTTTTTGCGATTTCTTTTACGAAATTTGCCATTTCTTCGAAAATTTTGACGAAACCTGTCGTTTTAGCCAATTTTTTTTGACAAAATATGCCGTATTTTCCGAATTTTTCGACCAAATTTGCAGTTTTATCGCGATTTTTTTGAAGAAATCTGTTGTTTTTCGCGAATACTTTGACAAATTTTGCCGTTTTATCGCGATTTTTACACGAAATTTGTCGTTTTTTAAGGTAATCTGTCGTTTTTTCGAAATTTTATGAGGAAATTAGCCATTTTTTGCGAATTCTTTGACGAAATTTATGGAAAAATAGTCGTTATTTTGAAATTTTTTAACGAAATTACGCGTTTTACGGGACGCGTAAGAACTATTTTTCTGCGTCCTGTCGCCGATTTTTTGCGTATTTTACGCACTATAGCGCGTCCGCGGCATCCCCGACCGCAATACAATTTAAGGAGTTTCTAAGGAGTAGGGGGAACTGGGGTACATTGATACAGTTTTTTTCTAAGATTTTTTTTGGTGTCAAGAAAGTAGAAAATTCAAGTTTTTTTTCCATGAAGTGACAGAAAAACTTGTGTAGTATGTTATAAAAATGTACAATCATTGTTTTATGTAGTATTTTTGCATATAATTTAAAAAAAATCAAAAAAAGTCATTTGTATCAATGTGCCCCATCCCCGGGGCAGATTGATACGTTTAAGAAAAATGACGACAAAATAATACCAATGCATATTTTTCATAAAAAATGAGTTAGAAAACCATTTTATATTTATTTATAAAAATTCAAATCACCCACAATTTTTTTAAGCAATATTAAAGCAATCAAAATTAAATATATTATGACTTGATGTTCTGTCTGTTTCTTGTCTGATTGTTGGCTGTGGTAACTTTGTCATATCTAGCACTTCAACCCCAGCATTATCTTCTTTCTTATGAAAGATGAAAAAATTACCAGTTTTTCTGTTTATAAATAGGTTCATAAACAGAAAATAAAGCATAATTATATTAAAAATTCTGTTTATAATATAAGTATCATTTTCTGTTCTGCAGTTTGTTTCTCTTACTTAACATTTCTCATGTCGAAAATACTTTTTTCTCTGGAGAATCGATATAAATTCGAGATTTGCCAGAATGCCGTCCTTTTCTTTTATTAGTTCTACTAGCACTAGATGCTGGGTAAGTTCCTACGTCTTCTGTTTTCAAAAATACTATAAAATACTCTAATATAAAGAAATTAGAGCTATTTCACTTCAATAAAAACTAATATTAGAAATTTTTCGTGAAAAAAAGGTTGGATTAAGGAATGTATGGTAAAAAAAATAATAAAAGATAATGAAAATATGAACTAATAAAGGATTTAGGCTGTATCAATGTGCCCCGTCATAAACTGTATCAATGTGCCCCATACAGCGATTTTGAATAAAATGAGTCTCAAATCCAACACTTCACAATATATCTAAAAATAAATAATGAGGAACTGATAAAGAGTAGCAGTACTTACCAGGGAGAGTATTCATTTTGGTTGAAAATACTGGAACAGTTGTATAATAGCATTTCAATTATACAACTCAAATTTACTTTTGAACAACAAAAACAATAAATCACCCTTCCCATTTCATCAAATTGCTGAATCATTCCAAGATTTTCTGTATGTAGTTGAACACACTAGCATCACCTTTTGGAGCTGTTGTGAAACTTCCTGTAATGACCCTGTGAACGGTAGAGGGGGTGTATCAATGTGCCCCATGTATCAATGTACCCCAGTTCCCCCTATTTTGTTTATCTAAGTAGTTCTAAGTACTACTTGGGAACGTTTTCATTTCTAAGTAGTTTCTAAGGAGTCCAAGGAGTCTGTGCGAACCCTGATAATGTTCGTTCGAAAATATCTTTATTCAAAATTATGAAGTCAAATCAACATGTTGCTGAAGACATTGCCCTCCCCACACCCCATCTCTACATTCGTTTGGAAAAAATAACATTCAACAAGGGCGGATCTGGAGAGTCCTTAAGAGGGGGGGGGGGCGATTTTAAAAAATCGGAGACTCGAAACTCATGCGCGGGTCGGGACTAATATTTTCACGGCGGGTCGGGTTTGGGTCCGGTGAACTTCTATATTTTCAGAGGGTCGGGTTTGGGTCCGGTTGACTTCTATTTTTCAAGCGGGTCGCGTTTGGTTCCGGTTGACTTCAAATTTTTGAGCGGGTCGGGTTTGGTTCCGGTTGACTTCTATTTTTCAAGCGGGTCGGGTTTGGTTCCAGTTGATTTCTATTTTTTGCTGCTGGTCGTGTTAGCTAATCAGGGGCGTGCGAAGAAAAAACTGCGCCTGGGCAAAGTTTCAGTTTGCCCCCCCCCCTCCCCCAAACGACTTTTCTTGTGACAGGTCAAAAATGATGTTGGTAGTATAAATTTGACGTCCTTTAAACTTCTGAACATGAGGCGACCGCCCCCTTCGCCCCCTACCCTTTCGCACCACGCTGTAACCAATGCTTTTTCTGTGGTTCGTATTTGGGTCCGTTTGACTGCTACTTTTTACAGTTGGTCAGGTTAACTTCTACTTTTTTTGCTACTTGCTGGGTTTTAGACCGGTTGATTACTATATTTTGCTGCTGGTCAAAAACAAAAGTAAATTTTTAAAAATGTATTTCGTAAGATTTCGCAAAACAAATTTACAACATAAATATATTTTTTACGAATAACAAATAAGTAAGATGTCAGTCCAAATTGGGCTCGGGGTGAAGAATTGCACGAACCGCGTCGGCCCAATAATGCTTATCATACAGGCTGGGTCGGACACGGAACAGACGTTTAGTTTTTACTCAGGGCCGAGCCCCGACCTGGAAATTTTGATCAATACAAATAAGACATGAGTTCGGGCTCTTTTTTCAGAATTAGGTTCCACCCGAGCTCGATTTTAAATCCGAGCCAGCCCAAACCCGAAACATTTTGCTTTATCAGAGCCCGAGCCCGATAACGAAAGTATACAGCGGAAGAAAAAATGTATAATATATATATATTTTTTTATTGTTAGGGGAAAAATTATAATTTTTAAACCACATTTTCCATAGAAATGTTACTCTTAAACGAAAATTTAAATTTCATATTATCAAAAGAAAAGTTTGGTATAAAATAAAAATGTACTTAATACATAAAAAAATTGTCATATTTTGTCTCTTTTAATAAGAAAACATTATGGACATGTTAGTGAACTGTGTTTCATAAATAAATGCATGGAACTTGTAGAAATTATTGTCGATTATTTGTCCAATCGGACAACATTTACCAATTTTCTATGAAAAGTGCACATTTTTAACTATAACCATTTCATTCCTCATAACAATCTTTTGGGATAGATGTGACCCAGACAATAATATTAAATTTATAAATTTAAATTCCAATGCTATTATAGGAATAGAGGAAACACTGCTCAATCAAAGGCGGATCTGGAGAGTCCTCAAGGGGGGGGCGATTTTAGGAATTTGGAGACTCGACTTTAATGCGTGGGTCGGGGCTAATTTTTTCACTGCGGTCATGTTGCTTTTATATTTTTTGCTGCGGGTCGGGTCTGGGTCCGGTTGACTTCTAGTTTTTGCTGTGGGTCGGGTCTGGGTCCGGTTGACTTCCAGTTTTTGCTGTGGGTCGGGTTTGGGTCCGGTTGACTTCGTTTCTTTTGCTGCTGGCCGGGTTAACTAATTTTTATGTTGTGAATCACATTAGCAGGATTAGCAGGTGTTTTTATTCAAAAACTATGACGTAATCCATTTTTTGATAAGCAGGTTAAGAAAATACTGTGAAAATTATCGTTTTGAATAGAATTTATAGAAGCGACAGCATGAGAAGGTAGAAAAACCCGCAATCATTTGACGTGCGAAGAGAAAACTGCGCTCGGGGCAAAGCAAAATGTGGCGCCCCACCCTCCGACCCAACTTTTTCTTGTAACAGGCCAAAAGTTACGCTGGTAGCATAAATTTGGCGCCCCCTAAATTTCCACGCCCCGGCCGACCGCATCCTTCGCCTCCCCTTTCGCACGGCACTGCATATTGTCTGTCCTACACATCTTGAGAACAATTAAGTCTAGTTCCAGCCCAGCTCGTCTATATGTAGAAAAGCAATGCAAGCCTGATCTCGGGCCGGTACGAGCCTGCTAAAAAAAAATATTAAACCCGGGTTACACACACACAATATAATTCTCCGATGCTGATCTCTACACTGTAAAAGTTAGATTTATGTATTGATGTTGCCAAACTAGTTTCGACTGATCACGCACATTTATATTTATTCTCATTAAACACATATAATTGAAAATAGCTCATATTTTAACGTTCCTGCTTAAATCTTTACAAAGGGCCAGTGAGCCCGCAATTTTTTTTTTTTTTTTTTTTTTTTTTTTTTTTTTTTTTTTTTTATGTACTTGGCCCATATGGCCCTTCAATTTTTTTTGCCGGATCGCCCTGTTTATTTTGTTTATTGGCCTGGCCTGTTGGAAAAATTATTCAAATTTTGTTGGCCCATTAGAAAATTCGGACGCATTTCGCCTACTCGGACAGGCCGGGCACATGTATACGTCTAGGCTGGGTCGGACACGGACCGAAATTTAACTTTCATTCCGAGCCGAACCCCGACCAGGGAAATTTTGGTCAGTGCGGACCAAATAAATTTGGGCTATTATTCCACAGCCTAATCCCGCCTGAGGCAGAAACATTTTGCGGCATCAAGAGCAAAACCCGATAATGAAATTATACAGTAGAAAAAATTGCATAATACTAATAAAAAATGTTCAAAAAGTAATTATAATTTTAAAGCTATTTTTTATGTTTAAAAAAGGCTGTTAAACGAAACATTAAATTTAATATTATCAAAAGAACAGTTTAATTTAAAATAAAAATATAATTTACGCATAAAAGGATTTTCATATGTTGTCTCTGTTTTAGTAAAAAAATATTATGGACAATGGACATGTTAATGAAGTGTGTTTCATGAATAAATGCATGGAACCTGTAGAAAATACTGTCTATTATCTGTCAAATCGAACAACATTTTAAAATTTTCTTTAAAAAATGGACATTTTTAACTATAACCATTTCATTCTTCATAACAAGCCTTCGTTATAGCATGACCCAAAAAATAACCTCAAATTAAAAATTTTAAAGTTCAAAACTTTTTTAGGAACAGTGGAAACACTACTCGATCGCAAGAATATGGTAAATACTTTACTTACCGTTACGGCATCAGCAGAGATCCCAAAAGAAATGATAATTACTACAGTTATTTCCATATGAAAAGCGATTACGACTTGTATACGTCGCGTACACTAGAAATTTAAATTATTCGGTAACCGCAAAATAAAACCAAAAGAAAATATTCTTTTCGCGTTACATGTCTAAATAATAATAATAAAAGATCCAATTGCAAAACAATCTCTGCCACAATGCCACAAACAAAAATCGAACTAAACACAAATTCATTATTTCCGCCTTTTTTCGTAGGCGCCAGATCGGCGGTCGTCGGCAATGCTTGAACATAAATCTACAGATGTAGATATGACTAATTGTTTGTTTTGTTTTGTTTCTTTAATAGCATTCAAATACTAAAATAAAAAAAAATTGTGCCTCTTTTTCATTTTTATCAAAATAGCAAGACTGATTTGAAAAGGAATAAGTACTAATTTTTAAGAGGAAAAAAGTTTTTTACATATTTCTATTCATCGATAAGTAACATTTTCAGATTTCTGAAAAAATGAGTCCGAATCAAATCAGTAAACCAGCATAAAAACAGAGCACGATCTCGTATCGGACACGGGCAAAGTCTGAACCTGTGTCATCTCTAATGCAGACATCTAAGAAGAATGACTCCAGGCCAGACTCGATCTAGAAGAAAAATAGGTCAGGCCCAATCCAAATCAGCAGAAAAATGATGATCTTGATAGTATCAAATAAATGACGGCCGAGTTCTGAATGAGGTAAGACCAGACACAGTCCGAAACTTAAAAAGGCGCGGCCCGGGGGGGCGCTGAATTCTAGTTAGGATCTAACTCATTTCTTGAAAGGATGCATGTATTTTTGGGAAACGTTTATTGCCCAAGAAGTGAAGACGATCGCCCCCTCAGACCCGCCATTGGGCCCGACCCAAATCTGCAGAAAAATAATGATCACGATACTGCCCGGTTCTGAAAGCGAGAAGACCTGACTCAGCCCGAGCCTCGCGAAATTAAAAAGGCGCGGCCCGCCCCGGACTCGAGTTAGGCTTCAATTCATTTCCTGCTAGGATGCACGTCTTTTTAGGAAACTTTTATTAGCCCAAGGGGGGGGGAGATCGCCCTTTCGCCTTGAAAAATGCCAAGGTGCATTTTCCTTGAATCCGCCAATGGCGGAACTAAGGGGGGCGATCGCCCTTTCGCCCCCCCCCCCTTAGATCCGCCATTGCTTCGCCTCCCTTATGGTCTGGTTCGATCTTAGACCGAGCGTTTACCTCAAGGAAGAACGAAATCCACGCCAGGCCCGCCCTGAAAAAAAAAAGTGTGGCTCGATCCCGCTCTACAGGAAAAAGTAGGACTCGATCCGCCCCGGTTCTGAAAGTGTAAAGACCTGACCCAGTTCGGCGACTTAAAAATAGCGCGGCCCGGGTCGGGCCGCGGCGGTCTCGAGTTTAAGTCCAATCCTTTTTCCGTGCGGGAAACGTTTTCAGACCCTTTAGGGCTCAAGGGGGGGGGAGGGCGATCGCCCCATCGCCCCCCCCCTTAGATCCGCCATTGTGCTCAATTGCTTTCTATCAGAATAATATGGAAAATTAATTTACTTACGACCAAAAGTGACATCGTAAATTCCAGAGTACAGCTTCAATATCAGCAGAATTCACAAAAAAAGCAACAATTATTAAAATTATTTCCATATGAAAAGCGATTACGACCTGTGTACGCTGTGTACAATAGAAATCTAAATTATTCGCCAATCGCAAACTAAAATTGAAAGAAAATATCCTCTTAGCATTAAATGTCTAAATAATAATAAAATAAACAACTCTATTCCAAAATAACCAATGCTACAAACAAAAATCAAACTAAATTCATTATTCCCGCCTTTTCGTTGGCGCCAGACCATCGTCGGAAATGACAAAATAGGTCTGCAGAAGTTACTAATAATTTGCTTTTAAAATAGCATCGTTTGTTAAAATAGAAAAAAAAAAAAAAAAAAAAAAAAAAAAAACAATTTCTGCTTCCCCTTCATTCTAATCAAAATGTCAATATAGTGATTTGAAAAGTAATAAGTAAAGTTTAAGCGGGAAAAAAGCTTATTTAATATTTTCTATTCATTGATAAGTAAAATTTATAGGTTTCAGAAAAAATGAGTCCGAGCACTGTCCCATCTCTAATACAGACATTTAAAAAGAATGACTCCAGGCCGGACTCGACCGAGAAGAAAAACAAGTCTGGCCCGACCCAAATCGACAGAAAATAAAGATCAGGACACGGCCCGACTCAGAAGACCTGACCTAGCCCGACATTAGGGTGGGCGATTGCCCTTTCGCCATCTAGCCCCTCCCCCCTCACACACACACACACCTTAGATCCGCCATTGACTAATTCATGAATTGGCGCGGCCCGGGTCGGGCCGCGCAGTGCCGACCTTGGGCTTCAGCCCAAGTCCTATTCCATGAAGATCTCTCATGTTGGTTTGAAACCTTTATGGGCCCAAGGGGGGGGGCGATCGGCCCATCGCCCCCCCCTTAGATCCGCCATTGACATTCAATATTTTACTTTAGAATATTTAAGGTTATTGTAATTGGCGTAGGTGATCCAAGACGGTTGGTTAGTAGGACATAAAGTGCACGGGATTTTAAAACACTTTTTTCATAAATTTATATTTTTCCATTCATATTAACAGCCATCATTGTAGTTTCTAATTTATCTATGTCTAAATTGAACTTTTTTGTTGTTGTTGTTGTTTTGACATTTTAGTCTCCGTAACGTCTACGGTTATGTGCAATGCTAATAAGTGCTCATATTTCAAAAATTCGATTTTATGTTCGGAAATGAAATGCACAAATCTTACAATCATTACACTAATTTATGCAGTATTTGAATAGACACGAGTATACGCAGGGAGTGCAGGGAAATATAAATTAGATTTTTAAACAGAATTTCATTTGAATTTTTGGAATAGAAATTAATTTAGTGACCTTGGAATCTTTTCCAGGGAGGCTCAAAATGTTTTAGGGTAAGATGAGGCGCCCATAGAACCTAGGGTACCTGGACCTTGTTTGTAATCTTGTTGTACCGAAGGTTGAAGGAACACTAATAGCACCCCCTTAGCTACGGCCCTGTGCATAGTCCCTGTGCATAGTCCCCAAGTTCTGGTTTTACATTTTTTCTTTATTCAGTATTCTCCAAAGCGTCCCCCACGGACGCACAGTGGGGCAAAAACCCAAAAAGCTGTCCAAAAGTCGAAAAATGAAGTTACGATTTAGGGAATTTCGATTGTACAGTTGGCTAGAATAATGTTTGGAGAGTCAGAATCTGTATTTAAAAAAAGATTTTTGCTTTGCCCTTACAAGCAGCATCATTTCAAAAATGATGCTTGAAGGAGTATCATTTAGAGCGAACAAAAACAGCAAAACAACAGTTCCTCTGAACGCGTGCTACATTTTATAATATTATCCGATTTTAATGATTTGAAATGGATTCACATTATGATAGTATGTACTTTATTTGCATGTATTACAAAATTTATATTAAGCACGTAAAAATTAATAAATTCATTGTCATTTTTGATAAAAAATTTTAGAAATTCTTTTATTTTTTTGCTTTTAAACATCAAAAAGTTTAAATGTTCCACAGTGTTCCGCAACGAAATTTAATGGAAATAATAACTTGGGCTATTCTCTAGTGATTCATAAAAAAACCAGCTGCCTAAAACTGCCTTTGTGCATTTCACACATATTTTAGTAACCGCAAGTAAAAATGCCACTTTTTCGGCCGCCTCAAAAATTTTGAAATTGACTACTTTTCACATAATTTAGCTGATAAATATTTTTCAAATTTTTGAAATATTCAATTTTATAATAGTTTATTTCCTATTATATTGTAAATAAGTACTATAATCATAAGATTACATTAATTTTATAAGTAAGCTTAGAAATGAAAAAATGAAAATAATTCTCTATTACTGATCCGGTAGAATAACATTTTCTTATCTTTATAGGTAGTAATTTTGTTTGTTCTATTATAATTAGAAGAATTATTTTGTCAATGACTATATTTGCTAGATCAAACTACTGAGCGTATTTCATTCATGCGAGTAAAAATCATTATGACTATCACTTTCGCTTATATTAGTAATTTGGATTTGATTTGCAAGTGAGGATGTGATGTCACAACTATTCTGAGTACATTTAAACAAATATTTAGCTATGAAGATGGCATTATGTCTAATATATTTTTCTTTTCTTCCGTGCTACTAGAATACATAAATATTGCGAATAATTCATGAATCGTCAATTTGAAAAAATCGAGATCTTCATTTCACTAATTTTATCGGACCAATCAAGATCCATTTTTCTTTTTCAAGAAATACGGAAGCAACTGTCAATGAATGGGATTGCATTAAATACTAGCAGATTTAACTTATTTCGTTTAATACAATCATTGATACAGAAGAAAAAGTCGTTAAAAACGCATTAGTGTAATACTGAACGTTGCTACCTATGTCAGACAGCATCAAAATAGCATCTTACCGATCTGACATTTTTTATTAATAGTGGATTGAGATAATATAGAATTCTGAATATCTAAGTTACATGCAAAGATGTTTAGAGAGGCCTTACACCTGGCAGACAACTGGATAGAAAAAAGGAAAAGCTCGTACTCTGCATGAAAAGAAGAACACTGAAATTGCAAAATAAAATATGCAAAAAATATTTCGTTTACAATCAAGACTTCCCGTCGAGAAACTAAATCCCAGATTTGGAAGCACAAATGATGGAAATATAATTCAACGATTCTTTGAAAACGCAACTATTTGTGTTTCTAAACGAGCATATACGAAGATTTGATTAAACGTTTCTATGCCATAAGTAATTTCTAGTAGCCATATTATTTATTTGATAAACTTCGAAAAATTTCCCTTACAAATAGCTCGTAGATTTGAGCAGCACCCCTGGTTCTATATGCTTACTTCAGTACACAAACTATTTATTAATGACAAAGAAATAACATTATCTTCATTACTGCCAATTTGTCAAATGCCATAAGATACTCAAAAATCATACAACAAACTGATCAAAAGGCATCGAGCAGATTTATCGCAAAGATGCAGTAGCGAGAAAAAAAAGAAAGATATTTTTGTATCTTTTAATGTCATCAGATTCTTTCCTTTTCAGTTTAGGTAGATTATCGTAGAAGAAATTAAAATCATTGATCCTAAGAGTCACAGGATCTTCCAATACCGCCAACAAGTTCTGCTAACTATTTTGACACCTTGACCTCTGAAGAATCTTTTTTATTAAACTACAGTTGATTCTAAAGGTTAATTTCTGGAATATATTTTCGTTTTCATTTTAATAATATAAAAATTAAATAGTCTAGTGTTTTACTTTCCATTAACGTACTTAAATTTCGTTTAAATATGTCTTGTTTTTTTTTTTTTAATCCCCTTTTAAGTTTACCTCGAAATTTTAAATTTTATTTAAATTTTATTGTTTTTACTTTTACTTTGTAATATTATTTATTTATTTATTTTTAAAATTTAACTTTTGAATCATAATTAGCATCCTGAAAAGTTTACGAAATTGCATATAAATTGAATAACTTTCGATACATTTTAATTTTTATTCCGCCATATTGTATCCGCCATTTTTTTTTTCAATTTTAAGTTTGTATTTTTACTTAGCATCCTTAAAAACACCTGTATACGAATTTTCGTACAATTTGAATAACATTTTCATATTTTGGCCAGCTTTTCGGGAATTTGCCCCACTGTGGGACGCCACGATTGCGCCCTTAGGTTTTCTTGGCACCCATTGGAATGTATCCTCTTATTAGCTATTAAGATTAAAAATCCTTTTTAAGGGATACATTTTTAAAAATTAAAAATATTTGAATAGTTTTCTTGTAATAGTTATCGATGACCTTAAATAAGTTTTAATTATTTAATTCTATTAATTTGTTATTCAGTGATTAAAGTTTCTATAGCTTCTTCATCTACAAAACTTTTGAAGATAGATTGCCCTCTGAAAATCTAATTTTAAATTTATTCTGAATTAAATTATTTTAAAATAGTTTCTGAATCATAGGGGACTTACAGCTATCAGCGTGAGATATACACGCATCATATAAGACGTTTCTAACATATAAGTCTATTATTCCTACCTCTATTCATGGACTGATATTGTAGGAGAAACTTTTGCCAGTATTTCCGAATAGTAATTTTCTTCTTATTTATGATAAATTCCGAAGTAAAAGTGACAATTGTTTCTTATAAATAATAATAAAAAAACAAGTGAAATTTAGCTCCTACGATAATGAAACTGTATATTACGATTTTCCACCGCAGTGAGATAATAGTGTTGCATATTTTCAGCTATGTGAATTACGGCGCCTTTCATTATTTATAACTATATGAGGTGCACCTCTGTTTTATAAAGGTTGGACAGGTCTTGTCTAAATGATTTATTAGAGGACTCATAAGTAGAATAAAATAAAATTTTAAAGAAAGAAATTAATATTTATAAATAATTTGTATAAGGTAAATCTATAAAAGATAACTCAGATGCTAAGAAAATATAATATTTTTTATATTAATTTTTTTTTTAACATTTGCTTATCAACTGAAATCTTTAGGCGCCTTTACTGCTTCGGCGCCTGTGTGTGCCGCACACTTTGCACACTGGGTCGGAACGCCCCTGTATGTAACTCACAACTTACAGTGTCTTTTACAATCAGATCTGCTTTTTTCTGCTGTAAGTTATATTATGCGGAAATTCGATAAAAAAGAGAAATAAAATAATAAAAAGGGAAATAACTATCATTCAAAATTCATTTAATCAAATTTTGAAATTCATGTTTTTATTCTAACACCAGGGATAAGTAGACAAAAGTTGAACTAATTGTTATATTTCGCGTTAATTTATTTTTTAAGCATTACAAATATTTTTTTCATTTTCAAGATAAACATATTTTTATAATATTACGCCTCATTTAAGCGGTCTTTCTTTTCATTATTAATATTATCAGTAGTTATTTTCTGCTATTATTTGCAAGATATTTGTAATATTTCTAATAAATATAGCCATTTTAATTCTTTTAGCAATTATAATTTTCGCCAAAAACAGCTACTGGCAACCCTTTCGTCAAAAATAACCGAAAAATACGAAATTTAGTACGAAAAATCAGAGTTATCCCTGTATATTTGTATCATAAACCTCCGCAAAAATATTTCCTATCGAATGATATAATCTGCAAAAAGATCCATCGGGTAGTTTTTGAAAACACTCGTTTGGAAGTTTCAGAACTTCTGCTTTATAATATACTAGCAGGCTATGCCCGCTACGCTGGTCAATATTTCAAAATCAACCGTGGATGAAACGAACTGCTGAATTTAAATTTCTATTTTAAATAATTTGGACGTCCAGCAGCACCTTGCTCATTGCTGAAAACGATTTACACACCATTGTGATATTAAATTATCTTAAACGTTGGACAAAAAACAGCTATTTAGAAGTAACTATTTTAGTTTATTACAAACAGTGCACATTTGGAAGAGAAATGAGACCATTATGGCAACAGGATTTAAAATTATTCCTTATCTGAAAAAATATTAATTATTACAGTCGTTATCATGGGACAACTTCTGAAAAATTTCTTCACAACTTTTCATTATGTGAAGCCAGGAACCCAAAGCTACTCCCACCTAAAAAGTTTATACATGTATGTTAAATTTTGTCCGCGCGATAAAAGGCACAATTATGCAAGAATCATCTTCAAACTCGTCAAGTACATTGAGATGATTAATATCTCAGTGGGAATTGCAAATGAGCAAAATCGGCCCAAGGGCGTGGTAATTGGGAAGGGTTCAAAAATTTGAATACCATCTTAACATGGCTTTGAGAAAACCAGCTCTTACAAAACAATGGCAGGAAAAAAAATAAACATTTTTCGTTACAGCAAGTTACTAACGATAAAAAAAACACACACACACACACATTAAAATTCTCACAACAACAATTTTATTATTATTGCAAAATTTCCTACTGAAAAATGAAAACAAAATTATTTGCTTTTTCGTATTTAAGCATTTTCTCTTTAGTTGTTTAAGGTAAAATTATGTAAATTTGTATAATTTGGCGAACGATTTGGCGAAATTGGTTGACGTGATAATCAAGTAGTATCCAATTTACACTTTTCATATTTCACAAAAGATTCCTACACAGACATCATATAGGCAATAGGTTTAGCACGATTTTCTTGCAACTACAATGTGGCAAAATCCTCGTTTTAGAATACCAAAGAAATTTATATATATTTTATTATTTTCTATTATTTTAAACAGCAATTAACAATAAATAAAAAAGTAACTTAAGACCAAAACAATAAATATCATTTCAAAAAAGAAAATGAAAGTAAATAAACAACTTATCATCAGATAAACAACTATAGCATATGAGGCAAATAATGCCATTTTGGCGCCAGTGAGATACCTCGATGAGTATATTGACCAAATCTGTGACAAAATTTCCATATTTGGAAAAAACTTTAATCCGTATTTATACTACATTTTCCCTACTTATGTATAGCGAAAAAACTTTGACACAGATGTCATGTATGCATCACATTGGCGCAATTTTTTTCTGGCGCCAATTTGGAGAACTTGGTTTTTAATTACCAATTTCATAAATATTTTTTAATTATTTTCTATTATTGGAAAAAAAAATTAATAAATAAAAAAGTTTAATTAATAGCTATAAAACAAAATGATTTACATTATTTTAAAAAACAAAATGAAAGTTAATAAATAGTTTATTAATAAATAAACAACCATAGCCGGTTTACCATGTGAGGCATAAAATCGGCAGTTTGTTGCAATCGTGCGAATGGGGTGCGTACATGACATCTGCGCCAAAACTTTAAAAAGTTGCAATTAAATTATTTTACAGTTTGGATGAGGAAGACATTTATACTAAAATTTAAACATTATACGCATTTTTTTTTTTTTTGGCTATAACTGGTATTTATATATTTGCAATTAAACATAAAAAAATATCCTAAAAATGCTCTCACACACTTAAAAGAGATTGAGAGAATTTAGTAATTGTGAACATCGCTCCGGCTTATGCCTTGTTGGTATAAAATCGCATTGTTTGATGACAAAAGTAAATTCAAACATCCAAATAACCAAATAACATACAATTAACAGATAAAACCATTTTTAAAAGTAATTCTGCTTTTTTGTCCTGTAAGACAAATAATGGTAGAATTAGATTTAAAAAATATATATATATTTTTTTTTAAATAGAAAAATGTTATTTACTTTTATCTAATAAAGTATTTAAAATACATTTTTGTTAACCTGCGCGAAAGAGAATTGCGAAATATTGATTGAGGAAATATTGAAGAAGAAATGGTCAATTAAAGAAGACTTGTAAATTTTATTCAGCGGGATTTTTTTATTTCAAAATGTTGAATTTATCTATAGTAATAACGCATAATTGCATAAATTTACTTTGAATTGCAAAATATTTCCTTCAATACTACTTGATTATACCGTCGATCAATTTCGCCAAATTATACAAATCGCCAAACTTTTAGCCAGATTATATAGATTAGCATAAATTTTCATTTAATTAACGAAAAACAAATTAGCAGAGCATATATAAAAGTAGAAATAAAATGTCGAATTAAAAATCCCTTGATGACATAATTAATATTTATATTATGCTTAATGTCAAGTGAATGTAACATTTACGATCATCCATTATTGACATTTAATCTTAGAATTTGGCGGTAGATTTTTAATCGATGGGGTAATCTTTCCTTCTTCAGTTTTTAAATTTTAAAACTGATTTTTTTCCTGTAAGTGAAATTGACGAAATGGCGCAAGAAAAATTAAATTAACAATAAAAACATTTGCAAAAAGAAATAAAAGAGTTATACTCATATCTATATAATTTAAGATTGAATATTAAAATATGCTCTAAAAATTATCTTCACTTGAAAAAAAAAAATATTATTGCGACCATTAAGAACCTAAGTCAGGCATCAAGTCAGTAGTGCATTTTCGGCTTAAAAACACATTCTTTGGCGACAAAAGCAAGATGAAAATGGTATAGAAACGAATAGTAACTCACAATTTACAGTGTCTTTTACAATCAGACCTGCTTTTTTCTGCTGTAAGTTATATTATACGGAAATTCGATAAAAAAGAGAAAGAAAATAATAAAAAGGGAAATAACTATCATTCAAAATTCATTTAATCAATTTCTGAAATTCATATTTTTATTCTAATGCCAGAGATAAGTCGCCAAAAGTTGAACCAATTGTTATATTTCGCGTTAATTTATTTTTTAAGCATTACAAATATTTTTTTCATTTTCAAGATAAGTATATTTTTATAATATTACGCCTCATTTAAGCGGTCTTTCTTTATTATTATTAATATTATCAGTAGTTATTTTCTGTTTTTATTTGCAAGATATTTGTAATATTTCTAATAGATATAGCCAATTTAATTCTTTTAGCAATTATAATTTTCGCCAAAAACAGCTACTGGCAACCCTTTTGTCAAAAATAATCGAAAAATACGAAATTTACTACGAAAAATCAGACTTATCCCTGTAAATTTGAATCATAAACCTTCGGAAAAATATTTCCTATCGAATGATACAATTGGCAAAAAAATCCATCGGGTAGTTTTTGAAAACACCCGTTTGGAAGTTTCAGAACTTCTGCTTTATAATATATATGATATGATATGATATGATATGAAACTTATTATAATATTTCATCTTTTGCAAGGGCGGATCTGAAGAGTCCTCAGGGGGGGGGGGGGGGTGGATTTTAGAAATTTGGAAACTCCAGTCTGACGCACAGGTCGGAGCTCATTTTTTTAATACGGGTCGTGTTTTGGCTATATTTTTGCTGTGGATCGGGTTTGGGTCCGGCTGGCTTCCATTTTTTTTTTTTTTTTTTTTTTTTTTTTTGCTCCTGTTTGGGTTAATTTCTACTTGGGACGGTTAAATTCTACTCTTTGCTGCGGTTCGAGTTAATTTCTGATTTTTTGCTTTTGGGGCGGGTTTGGGTCAGGTCGACTACTACATTTTATTGTTTGTCGGGTTGATTTTTACTTTTTAGCTGTGCTTAGCGCATTTGGGGCAGTTTGACATGCTATTCTGATTTGGGGCAGTTTAGGATTTGGTTTTTACTTTTGCGAGAAGGGTTCGGGTTGGCCCGAATTGATTGGGGTGAGTCCTTTGATAAAAGTTTCGTTCTTTATTCGCAATTTTTGGACAAAATGAATGTGTTTCTTTGCAGAAATTAGTGTTTTCTTCGCGATCATTTCACAAAATTTGAAGTCCGGTTCGTTTCTATTTTTTGCTTCTGGTCGGGTTAATTTTTATTTTTTGTTGTGGGTCGCGTTTGGATCCTGTTAACTTCTACTGCTTGCTGCGGGTCAAGTTAATTTCTGATTTTTTGCTTCCGGTTGGGTCTGGGTCCGGTTAACAACTATATTTTGCTATTGGTCGGGTTGACTTTTACTTTTTAGCTGCGCTTAGCGCATCGGGGCAGATTGTCATGCATTTCGAACTTGAGTCAGTTACAGATTCGGCTTTTACTCTTGCGAGAATGGTTGACCCAATTGTGATTGCGATCCTTTGACGAAAGTTGCGTTTTTCCGCGATTTTTTAACGAAATTAGCTTTTATCTGTGAACGTGATACTTCGAAAAAATTCAGATCAGAGACTTGCCAAACGTTTAGCTGCACGTGTCACAGTCGGGCCAATAATGTTTTTCATACTATTTAGATCACAGAGGACCGAATATTTAACTTTTATTCCGGGCAGAGCCACGACTTGGAAATTTTGTCCAATGCAAACTGCTAGGGAAAATGAAATGAGAACAGGCTCGTTCTGGAAGAAAAAAAAGCCTGTCCCCACCCGAATCTAAAAAAAAAAAAGACATGACTTGATTTAAAATGAGAGAAAACCTTACCCAGTCCAAGTCTCGTGGACATACACTGGCGCGACCCGTGTCAGGTCGTGACGGGCTCGAGTTCGCCCCAAGTTATTTCTCGTGAGGATGCATAATGTCACTTTGTAAACTCTTTATTAGCCCAAGGAGGGGACTTCGCCCCTTAGAACCGCCACAGCATACGGGATGTCGATCCCAGATCGAGGGTTTAGCCTTTATATCGGACGGAGCCTGGGCTTGCAAATTTTGGCCCGTGCGTACATCTATAGGAAGGAAGTCTAGGCAGACCCGACATGGAAAAAAACAATATATCCAGGGTCGATCCAGCTCTGCAGAAAAAAAAATAAGTCTCAGGTCGTGCCCGAGTTTAGGACCAAGAACTTTTCCGTGCGGTCATCTGATGTCGTTCCGCAGATCCTGTATTGGGCTCCGATCGCCACCCTTAGATCTGCCATTGATCTTTTGCATAAAATGTTTTTAGGCATTGTTTGGGATCAAACGAGTTTTGTTATACATATTTATTTGCCTTGCTACAATTTACTGGATATCCCGCTTAAATCGATTTTGGAGTAGTAAAATCCATTTATGTAGCAATAAAATACGATTTTTCGCGATCTTTTGACTATGTTTGTTCATTTTCTCACAATATTAGCATTCCTTTAACAAAACTCGCGTTTCGCAATCTTTAGCACACGCACCCATTTCTATGACGTAACTACAAGCACTGAGTCAATATGACACTAACTTTTTCGCGAACTTCTCGGTAAAATATGGACATTATAAATAAAATAAAGTCAAAAGTATTATTTGAATAGTTTTTTAAGTAACAAAATATACAGTCGAGTCTCTATATAACGAAATCCACCGTTCCAGTAAAAAATTCGTTATATAGAGAAATTCGATGTATAGAGAATGATGTTAAAAATCGTATTTAATGTGTGAAATTTGAACAAATGCTATTTTTGATCTTTTGAATTAAGAATTTGAAATGTCTAATAGTAAATATTAACCTAACATTTTATTTCTTAATTATTTAAGCTGTTTCAAAAAAGAACAGACATTTATTTGAAAGCTTAATGAAAACCAAATAAAGAAGACTTGCATTCATTTCAGACGAAGAAATCTGTAATTTTTTGTTGTTTTGATTTTTAAATTGTTACTCTCTCAAAATAAAAGCTCAAATTTTACCAAGGAATGAAAAATTGTAGTTAACATTTTCCTCCATTTGATTCCTCTCTTACATATGTATCAATCCAATTGACACTGTTTTGCGAAGGATGTGGAATAGGGTGGAGCGAAAAAAATTATTTTTTAAAAATCAAAAACGGGTAGGTGCCAAAAGTTGCCTTTATACTAGTACATCAACTGTGTGAAATTTTACCACTGAAAAAAAAAATGTCTTGAGTCTGCGCTTTTGCTCCAAAATTCGAAAGTTTGGGTAAAATTTGACATTTTTTGAACTTTTTTCAAAAAAATAAAAAAAGTCCTACAGAGCTGGTAATTATTTAAAAATTCTATTTAAACCTTTGTTATTAATTACTTAATATAATTAAACTATAAAACAATATCTTTTATCCGTATAGCTGGGTCAAAGCAGACAACTTTTGATTAGAAAACGGCATTACCACTCTATTGGAGCATACAACGAATTGTTGTTCTGAATGCAATTCTTACGTAGCTGCTTTCAAAACTACCCTAGATATAACTCGTGGAGCTGGCTGCGTTTCATATCCCCCTCCCCCCTTCCCAACCACCCGACTATCTAGGCCCAGTGTTTTATTTATGTATTGAATTGTTATTTTTTTCCCGAAGACGCGCATAGTTTTCTATGTATCAAAGTAGTACCTCTCCTTTATATTCACTGATTTTGGATGCTGCTGGTGTGACCCACTGCACGTATATTTTTATACCTTGTATAACAGAAAAGAAGCTGAGTAATGTATTAGGTATGTTGTTGATTGAACCTATTCAGCAGTCTATTATCTTAATTAAAATTTCATGCAATTAATACATTATGATTGAAAGTTCTGTTACCACATTTTTTCAATCAATTACATTTTATATATACAGTGGCTCACAAAAGTGTTCGTACACCTTAAAAATTTGTACTAAAAAGAAATTTCCATGAAACTAAATTCGTATATGAAGTCGAGAAATTTTTTATATTATCTCCAAGTTATTCTAAATAACACACAACCTTTTTGTTTAACATTAAGTGATTTTTTTTTTTTAATCTAAAAATGATAACGGTAGATGCCACAGAAAGAAGACGCCATAAAAGTCTTCGTACACAGAAACATTTCCGGATAATTTCATTATTAAAAATATTGTTTGTCGCTTTATTTTTAATTTTGCATTGTATTGACATTTAAAATATCGCTTGGCTTTATATTTTGCAGAATTGGTCCGTAATATTATATTTATTAATTAAAAATGGTTTGTAATCGTAATATCACGACTAATAGCGTTTGAAATTAGTTATTTTTCTTCATAATAGTAGTAAATCAATTCGAAATATTGCAAAATTAGTTAATTTATTCCATTCTATGGTAAAGAATGCGATAAAAGGCTTTGTAGAAAAAAAATGGATTGAAAACTAGGTATGAAAAGGTCGTTAATCTAAGTTAACGCAATAAGATCAAATACTTACAATTAGAAAAGTCTTAAAAAATCCGCGTTTAAGTGCTATAAAAGTTGCTACAGAATTTAATGAAACAGTTTCTACTTCATTTTCACCTGAAACTGTTCCATGAGTGGTAAGCCCAGCTGCATTATATACAGTGGCTCACAAAATTATTCGTACACTTTAAAAATTTGTACTAAAAAGAAATTTCTCTGTAATTAAATTCGTATATGAAGTCGAGAAAATTTTTATATTATCTCCAAGTTATTCTAAATAACACACAACCTTTTTGTTTAAAATTAATGGATTTTTTTTAAATCTAAAAATGTAAACTGAAGATGCCACAGAAAATACACGCCACAAAAGTCTTCGTACACAGAAACATTTTCGGATAAATTCATTATTAAAAATATTATTTGTCGCTTTATTTTTATTTATGCATTGTATTGACATTTGAAAAATCACTTGGCTTTATATTTTGCAGAATTGGTCCGTAATATTCTATTTATTAATTAAAAATGTTTTGTAATCGTAATGTCACGACTAATAGCGTTCGAAATTAGTTATTTTTCTTCCTAATAATAGTAAATTAATTCGAAATATTGCAAAATTAGTTAATTTATTCCATTCTACGGCGATAAAAGGCTTTATAGAAATAGGTATGCGATAAAAGGCTTTATAGAAAATAAAAATGGATTGAAAACTAGGTATGAAAAGGTCGTCAATCTAAGTTAACACAATGAGATCAAATACTTACAATCAGAAAAGTCGTAAAAAATCCGCTTTTGAGTACTTTAAAAGTTGCTACAGAATTTAATGAAACATAGTTTTTACTTCATTTTCACCTGAAACTGTTCGACGAGTGGTAAGCCTAGCTGCATTTTATAGGATTCTGACCGTAGAAAATTCTTTGTCGGGCGAAAAACAGAAAAGCTTAGGCTTTCTTTAGTAAAATCAATGATAAATAAACCCGAATCATATTAAAATAATGTTTTATTTACAGATTAAATCTAATATGCTATTCGTGGCTCCAATGAGGGCATAATAGTATGGAGAAAAAGAATTAAGAATTTAATTCAAAGAACTTAGTTGGAACATTTAAAGCATGGCAGTGGAGTTGTCCTTGTGTGAGGGTGCATAGCAATATCAGGATTAGATAATTTTGTATATATTGATAGCATAATAAATCACGATCTTTGTTCAAATATTTTAAAAGGCAATTTAAAATTATCAGGCCAATATATGGGTAACAGATACAACTTTGTTTTTGATCAGGATAATGATACAAGGCACATTACTCTCAACGTTCGCCTCTAGCGTCTTTACAATTGTTCACAAGTTCTAAAAACACCACCTCAATTGCTGAATTTGAACCCAGTAAAACATATTTGGAGATAACTGGAAGTTAGAACACGAAAACACAGCATTGAAACAAAAAGCGAAGTAAAAACAGCAATGTTCCATGAAGGCATCAACTTTCATTCAGAAATTACAAAAAACACTAATTAAATCTATTCCCAGATGTTTAAAAAACTTTTGTGGGTGTTAAATAATATCCCATTAAGTACAACTTTAGCGAAACATTACAATATTTACAAATATACAGCGATTTTTTTTAAGTGTACGAAGACTTTTGTGAGGTAATTTTTTTGTTGTTTTTAGATTAATGATTTTTTTGAAAATAAAGTTTTACTATGTTTTTAAAATATTTTATGTAGTTTTGTTATAAATGAGTCATAGATTTTACTCTTAAATACCCATTCTAAAATATTAATTTTAATTAATGGATAGAGCACTATTTTGTTGAAATTCCTAAGTGTACGAACACTTTTGTGAGCCACTGTAGGTATTCTGCCCGTAGAAAAAATTTTGTTAGAGCGAAAAATACAAAGCTTAGGCTTTCTTTAGCAAAATCAATGATAAATAAACCCGAATCGTATTAAAATGATGTTTTATTTACAGATGAAATCTAGTATGCCATTTTTGGTTCAATGCGTGCATAATAGTATGGGGAAAAAATTAAGAATTTAATTCAAAGAACTTAGTTGGAACAGTTAAAGGGATCGTTCAGTTAAAAATGAAGTCACCCCTTTCCAATAGATGGCGCTGAAAATCGCCCGGAAAGAGCGATCAAAAATTATTTCTGGCAAGCTCTTTTCTTGATGACTTTTCACGTCATTTCCTGTTTGAAATCGAATCCAAAGAGGGAGAGAAGGAGTGGGGATATAATCTTATCTTGCTGGGATATTCCTTTTGTGCATTTTTAGTGTATTCGAGCTGGTTTTGGAATTAACTATTTTCTGTGGGGATATTTTTTATTATTAGCTTCAAAATTAGGATTTTATTTTTTACTTTTTTAAATTATATTATTTTTTTTACTTTGTTGCTGGCATACAGTTTTAAATATGTTATATATTTTTCTTATATATGTGTGTTTATTCTGTAGAATCGATCGCGAATTCTTTGTAGAATTTTAATCTGATAGGGCTTATTTCATAGATTTTTGTTACGGATGATGTCCGAACTGTGAACTAAAAAAATGTAAATTACCCGAGTTGAGCCGAAGTTGAGCCCGAATTATTTAAATTATGCATTTCTGCAATATTGACATATTTCCTCAAATTTGTAGTTACATTTCTAATTTATTTAAGTACTTAAATTAATAGGAGTATCAGTAATCATCAATATTTTTGCTCTCCTTTATCAGTATAACAGTATGTCATCAGTAGATTTCCGATTTTTTAAACAAAATTTAAAAAAAAAAGTATTAAAGGGGAATTCCGGAAAGATTAATTAAATAAAAAGTACATAAATATAATCAAATTATATGTTAATTTGAAGTATATATTTTTTATTATGTTAACATATTTGTTTTATTTACAGAGTTCAATTTTAAGTAGATACATTTTATATACTTTAAGGCTGATGTCAAATTCAAACTGGTTAATTTCTGACACATTTTTAAATTCTTTTTTATTCAAAAACGTATGAAATTGGAAAATGCGTTTATTAAAAACTATGTAATAAACCATATATATATCTCTCTCTCTTTTTCTTTCTTTTTCTTTTAAGTATTCGTTTTCCTTGTAAAGGCTCGGAATGAGAAAATCTATGAACTGGAACAGTATAGATAGACAAATTTTTATCTAATAATATAAAAGCAGTTTTAAAAATACATTCGAGATTCTAAATAATGAATTGCAGATAGCTGAAAAAATTTATATATAAAGCTATAATAATACACTATATGGCCAAAGATGACCAGCCACTTGCGAGTTTTGACGTTTGGTTAAATAACTAGAAAAATAAAGAAATCATCCTGAAACTCCAGGTATGTAAATAAAATAGATCAGGTCATACATTTCTGCGAAGATTTTTCGGATCATTCCGATTGTAAGTAAAGAAACTTAGATTGCCACACTAATTATATACATTATTATGATTTACTATAGAGATTTTTTAATGAAAATGAATTGTGTTGTTCATTTACTTGCAGGAATTCATTCAACTATTCGGTTACATTATGCTCTACAGAAAAATATTTACATTGTACTTTAGTGATGTTACACTACTTCAAACATAATGAAATTGATGTTATATATTCTGCAGTGCAATACGCTTTATTTTTTAACGTAGTGCAATTTTTTAAAAACTTATATACGGCTCTCTGAACTTAGACAAAAGTATTTTATAAAAGATGTTTAATCTTAGACAATTAAAACAGAAAAAATCTTAAAAAAATATTGGTATTAAAATTCGAAGGACCATATACATGCAGAAAAAAATCAGTCATCGATATAGACTTTTTTTTTTATTTTTATTTATTTATTTATTTATTTATTTTTATTTTATTTTATTTTATTTTTATTTTTTTGTAGGCGGTGGAAAACATAGGGCATGTATCATAATAATGCAGGATGTGCGTTTTCAATTTTAACTAATTTATAATACATTATGTGACATGAATGAATTCTATCCATCACATACAATGTAACAATTCGAATTACTTGATATATGTGGGTCGGTAAACGGAAAAAAAGTGACCGGAAAAAAGTTTTCGGAATAAAAGTGATATAAACTACAAAAGCGGAAAAAAGTTACATAAAAAAAGTGACGATTAAAAAAAGTTACCGGAAAAAAGATGACAAGGAATTGATTTGGGGGATTCATTATTGATTTTGGAGACTCATTGGTTAAGTATGAAAGGGGGGGGGGGTAGTCGGGGGAAGGCCCTTTATTTAGTAAATGGAATTTTCATGCTGAATTAACTGTTTTGGTTCCATTTTCGGATATATGTTGATACTGAAAAGACGCTTTCCTGATTAGTTTTGGGAACAGATGAATACCACCCCCAATCCGCCATAAATTAGATAAATGGGTTTTTTATCCAGAATTATCCAATGTGTATTAAATTTTGGATATAGGTTCTTTCTGATAAGTCTAATATATAGTATATTAATGCCTGAAGAGTTTTGGGCGTTTAATGGTTAAGTATAGAGAGGGAACGGGGGATAAGACGTATCTCTGATTAGTTATGGGTTCTTTTGCTTATTATAAAGGGGGAGAGGACGGGCAATTATATCCGCCTCAAATTAGATGAATTGGTTTTTACGCAAAATTATCGTATGTATTTCAAATTTTAAATATAGGTTCTTTCTGATAAGATGAATCCCAGAATAGTTTTAAGGGTTTAATGGGTAAGTATAAAGGGAAGGGGGCAATGGATAACCCCTCTTAGATTAAATAAATGTATTTTTACGCAGAATTATCCGATTTGCTTGGAATTTTGGACATAGGTTCATTATGAGAAAAAGTATCTCTGATTAGTTATGGGGTTCTTTTGCTTATTATAAAGGGGAGCAACGGGCAATTATCCCCCTCTCAAAATAGATAAATCGGTTTTTATGCAGAATTATCCAATGTATTTCAAATTTTAAATATAGGTTCTTTCCGACAAGGTAAATCCCTGAATAGTTTTAAGGGTTTAATGGCTAAGTATAGAGGGGGGACCAGAGGATAACCCCCTTAAATTAAATAAATGGCCTTTTACGGAAAATTATCCGATTTGCTTCAAATTTTGGATGTAGGTTCATTATGATAAAGTATATCCCTGATAACTTATGGGATTCTTTTGCTAATTAAAAAGGGGGCGGGAGATTATCCTCCTCCTTAAATTAGATAAATTGTTTTTTTTTCACAAATATCCGATGTATTTCAAATTTTGGATATAGCTGATAAAGTGAATCCATGAGTAGTTTTAAGGGTTTAATGTCTAAGTAAGAGAGGGGAACGGGGATAACCCCCCCTTGAATTAAATAAATGAGTTTTTACGCAGAATTATCCGATTTGCTTTAAATTTTGGATATAGGTTTATTATGATAAAACGTATCCCTGATTAGCTATGATGTTCTTTTGGTAATTAAAAAAAGGAGAGGGCGGGTGATTATTTCCCCCTTAAATTAGATAAATTGGTTTTTATCCACAATTATCCGATGTATTCCAAATTTTGGATATAGGTTCTG
The DNA here is from genome assembly GCA_964019185.1 of Maratus speculifer. Classification (NCBI taxonomy): domain Eukaryota; kingdom Metazoa; phylum Arthropoda; class Arachnida; order Araneae; family Salticidae; genus Maratus; species Maratus speculifer. The sequence continues at coordinate 59,397,589 of OZ025291.1, read as the reverse complement.
TCTCATAAATTGAATTTCCGAATAGTTTTAAGGGTTTAATGGCTAAATATAGAGGGGAGGGGATAATCCCTCTAAAATTAAACAAATAGCTTTTTACGCAAAATTATCCGATTTGCTTTGAATTTTGGATATAGGTTTATTATGATAAGGCGTGTCGCTGATCAGGTATGTGGATTGAATGATTAAGTATAATCGGGGGAAATGGGGGAGCTAATACCCTTCTTAATTTGTGTTTCGAAGGGCATTATTTCTTGAAAGGTAAACGATGTAATATACAGTTAGAGTGAATAGCCTGGGAGCTCAGTGCCATTAGTTGAAATGAGCAATATTCTTTTTATTTATGTTCTGACCAGTGGTATTAATATTTTCAGATATTAATGAAACAAACAAATAAAATAAATGTTAATAAGTAAATAACAAGACCTTTGTTAAGTTATTATCCCATAACTAATCAGAGATACGTCCTATTCCCCATTCCCCCCTCTATATTTAAACATTAAATTCCAAAAACTCTTGAGGCATTCTATGCTATATATTAGTCTTATCAGAAAGAACTTATATCCAGAATTTTACACATGTTGGATAATTCTGCATAAAAACCCATTTATCTAATTTAGGGCATGGGGGGGGGGGTATTCATCCGTTTTCAAAATTAATCAGGCAAGCGTCTTTTCAGCATGAACATATATCTGAAAATTGAACCAAAACAGTTAATTCAGCATGAAAATCCCATTTACCTAAATTAAGGTCCTCCCCCGACCCCCCCCCCCTTTCATACTTAACCAATGAGTCCCCGAAATCAATTCCATGTCACCTTTTTTCCGGTAACTCCGTGTCACTTTTTTTCCACTTTTGTAGGGTTTTTTTTTTTTTTTTTTTTTTTTTTTTTCGATAATTTTTTTTCCAGTCACTTTTTTTCCTAGATTCGTGTGGGTCAGAAAATGCATTTTCAGGAGTATTATTCGTTTTTTTTAGCACAACTAAATTTTACAGCGTGAATATAATACAATAAGTTCATATACAGGACTGCACAAATGATTAAATCCACAAATAATGTCAATGAATGATAATTGTCAGAAAAACCCTTTTCTAATCGTTTTATGCGTTCTCGCTCCTTTAATTACACTGTTCCTTTTAATTTGTGGTGTACAAAAATGCAAAAGATTATATTCCGAAGAATTTGCATGCTTAGAGACTACTTCAATCACGTGAAAACGCTCGCTTTCTAATGTTAATCCTATGAAAAAAAAAATTTCTTTTAAATATCTCGTTTGCATTTGAATGTTTTTAAGGATGTTCTCAACTGCCCTATCAACAAGCGCAAAATGTTTTGACACATTTACAAATGCATATTTTAATGGAAAGATATAAAACTGGAAGGTCTGACAATGGAAGCGATTTGGAATAGAACTGTGTTTTCGAATTTCTGATCAATAAATTACTCATCGAGAAAGGATTTTTGATCACGTGACAAATCATTTTTCTTCCTTCGTTGGTTGTTTTTTCTGATTCTGCCAAGATATTGTTTAAAACGCTCACTTTGATGCTATTTTCTGAAAGACCCATTTTTTGTTTCAAATAAAACACGAAAATGTCTGCGATTAGAGAGTTTCTGAACAACAACACCTGCTAGTTTCATGCATTTCCGAACAAAAATAAATTAAAACTTATGTCATAGAGTTGCTTTTTTTTGATTTAAGAACATCCTTAATTGATTTTTGTATTACATATTTTAAGCTGATCTGTACAACGGCCGTTTATTTATTTATTTTTCTTTTGATTTGATTTTTTTCTTTTCAATTTGGTTTGCGACATAGTAGGCAAAGAAATAAATCTACCGCTCTGAGAAAACAATTGCTTATGACTCAAGGTGTTATCCAATTTGGGGGGGGGGGGGGGGAACGTCCTATTACAAATTACTTATAATCAATTATAATCAGGGATGCGGAGACGGTGGAAGAAAAATTTCACTATTTCGGCATTAATTCATTTCTTAGAACCTTGGAAGAATAAAGGAAAAACAAAAAATATTTTCCGTTTTTCTTAATTTTTCAATTTTGCATCCCACAAACCCGAAAAATCCAAATATCGAAATCTAAAGAAGAAAACAAAACAGAAAAATTTACTATTTCGGACTCGTGGATTTGGAAAGGAAAAATTTTTACAATTGATGTTAATTCGTGTCCTTGAGCGCATAAAAATTTCGATGGAATGGGGAAAATATATATATATATATATATATATAAAGATGAAAATTTTACCAGTTCAGAAAAAAATTACTGCAATTTTTAATTAAAAACGGTTTTTATTTACTGTGTACGCCGGGCAGTGTATTGGTAATTTTTAGCTTGGGTAGCCTGATATAAACCAAAAATTACAATAATAATCTATTTTATGGATTTAAAATTACATATATTCCATTTAATTTCACTTCAAACTATCTGACAAAATAAGCCGGAGTTGAAGTCGGATTGTTTTTTAGTAACTCCGGCATTTTTTCACACACACACACACACACACACACACAAAAAAAAAAAAAAAAAAAAAAAAAAAAAAAAGGGCCCGACTCCGACTCCTGATTATGATCAAGTGCAATGATTTTATGTATAATAATGAGTTAGAAAATGGGGCAGAAATTTTCGCGTTGTCAAACAGGATTTTTTTAAGAACTGGTTTAAATTTTATAAAATCTAATCAAAATATGCCTTGAGCGTGCACATTTTTTCAGATCTTTCTTAGAAAATCGCGCATGGAAATTCTATGTGTTTTTTGTAAGCAAGATGAGCTAAATAAAAAAAAAAAAAAATTGTAATTTAAGAAATTACCCCAACCATTTGAAAAATGTTTCACTCGATACATTCATCTATCATTTTAAGCTAAATACCAGTTGTTTTATTGTGTATTATCCGTGCCACTGCTATAAATGACTTTATACATGCTGCAATTTGAAGGTACGGTTCGTTTAAGTTATATCACTCTATTGTCGCCAAGCATAAAAGTTGGCGACGAAAGAAACATTTCAAACTATTTAACATTGTTGGTGCAAAAGTAATCATTATTAAAATACAGCTTTGGCATATACTGTTATACTTGTAAGACTTTGGCATATATTGTTTGATTTTACAGAGCAGAATTTTGGTGATGGAGGTTTTAAACCAAAATCGATCGCAGCACATGCATCTGTGAATGGGTCCATCAGACATCGAATCAAAAAAGTTTTTTCCCAGTTTTTCCCAAGCCGATTGCTTTTTAGTTTTCTTTTTAGGTGGTGGAAAATCAAGAGTAATAGCTATAACATTTTCCGGCTTGTTAGAATCACTATTGGCACTCAAATTTTCCTGGTTAGAACCGACCGATAGTAAAACGCCATGGCTAGTGGATTGGTCGCCCTGGCGACATGATGTTTTACAATTAATCGGTTCGGCATTAAATTGCTTCCTTTTTCGTGATCGCCTTTCAACACGTAATTGGTTTTCAGCGGCTCAATAATCTTTTGATTTTATCATTTTCTGCATTGAAAGACGTTTTTGCGCCAAACCAAATACAGTATTACTCAGTTATCCCGTCGACCAATTTCGCCAAATGATACGAATCGCCAAACTAATAAGCAACTTATACATGTTGACTGTGTTTAATATCATTGAATGCGATATTCACGTTCATTCATTTCTTTGGCTTCGGCTTTTTCCGTATCTGTTAATTTCCGTCTACCCATTTTTAAATTTGTTAGTTTTCTCCTTTATTACAATGATTTTAACCATTTTAATTTACTATTCAAATAAAAATTCTTCTAAAAGTAAAGAATTTAATTTAAATTCAAAAAAAACTCTTCTAAAAGTAAAGAAATTAATTTAAATTCAAAAGTGACCACATCATTCAAAAGTGGTAACATCATTCAAAAGTGGTAACATCATCGGGTCCATTCTCCCGAAAACAACAACCATTTTTCAAATGGTTAATAAAAACTAATAATTTTCCCATAACCATTTGAGGCTGTTGGGGAGGTTCTTTTTAAATAAGGCAATATTTTACCAGTAACCGTACCTGAAAATTTTCGTATTTTAACTTATATTTTACACAAATCAGAGCACTGTAAATTTATATTCCAGCTTATTAAAAAAGGGTTTCACAAGCGAAAATCGCTAAATAATTTCCTTGTATGTAGGGGGGGAAAATGATTATTCAGAGGCTACTTTAATCAAACGAAAAGACTCATTTGCTAATGCTAATCTTATGGGAGAAATTTATAAAAATAACTCGACTTCAATATTTTTTAAATATTTTTTTTTCGTCGGATAGCTAAGATCGATCTGTACAAAGGCAATTTCCTACATTATCGATTTTAGTTGCGGGTATTTTTAATGAGGACACTTTAATTTTCGGACCCGCTTTCAAAAAGAAAAACATCCTCTAAAAAAAATCTATAATTAAATCGTTAAAGTAAAAAACAGCCTTTGTACAGATCGATTTCGGCTATCCAATGCAATATATACATGCATGTATATAATATAAATATATATATCATTAAATTAATAATAAATAAATAAAATAAAATAAAAATATTAAAATGCAACATACACACACACACACACACATATATTTAATTTCTTCCTTAGGATTAATATTAGCTAATGAGTCTTTTCAGTAAAATAGTTACTTCTGAAAAACTTTGTACAAGAAAAATTATCTCTCACAGAAAGCAATCCACAATTCCCCCCCCCCCCCACCCTAAGACAAAAGTCAAAGGTCAAGTCGGTTGTTAACCACAGTAACTGTGGACAGGGGTTCTGCAGGTGCAGAACACTTTTTTTCCTCCGTTTAAAAACCATCCTTCTACTTTCTTTGCCGGAAGTTGAGAGGTTGCTGGAATTTGAAAGAATCTTTCATTTTACCGTAGAATTTTAAGAATAAAATCATATTTTGGGAAAACAAAATGTCTTCTTGAGGTATATTCCATATAATATCGTCTAAGAGGTACCCTATAACAAATTTATAAGTGAAATAATAATAACAATTGGCAAGAAAATGTATAAAAGCTAAAAAAATAATCGCTTGGTTGATCTTTACGAGTAAGCGACAGACTCGTAGGGACACCTGGGTATTTTTGCTGGAACTAATGTCAGAAACTTTAAAATTTAATTTAAAATAGAAGGCCATACTTTTCTTTTATAAAACTTTGCCAGGTTAAAGAAATAAGTTATATCAATTACCAAAAAAAATTTTAAACAAATTGGTTGAATAGCAAATGAGCAATTCTGTTTGTAAGAATATAGTATGGGGAGTATAGGTGAAAATAAGACTGAAGGTTACTCTTAAGCATGGCAGTGGAGTTGTCTTGTGTGAGGGTGCATATCAGCATCAGAATTAGGTAATTTGGTATATATTGATAGCATAATAAATCACGATCTTTGTTCCAATATTTTAAAAGGCAATTTAAAATTATCAGGCCAATATATGGGTAACAGATACAACTTTGTTTTTTATCAGGATAATGATGCAAGGCACATGGCTCTCAACGTTCGACTCTGGCGTCTTTATAATTGTTCACAAGTTCTGAAAACATCACCTCAATTGCTGAATTTAAACCCAGTAAAACATATTTGGAGATAACTGGAAGTTAGAACACAAAAACACAGCATTGAAACAAAAAAGCGAAGTAAAAACAGCAATGTTCGATGAAGGCATCAACTTTCATACAGAAATTACAAAAGCACTAATTAAATCTATTCCCAGGTGTATAAAAAACTTTTGTGGGTGCTAAATAATATTCTATAAAGTACAACTTTAGAGAAATATTACAATATTTACAAATACTAGTACACCGAACCCGGGGTTCCCGGGTCACAGAGTAAAAGTGCAAAACTTTTTTTAAAATTAAAACTGAAAAATCTAATAAATTTTTCCTACGTAATATGCTTTTTAAACTGCCAACTAATTCCAAACAGCAATTTTATATGAAAAATATTAATTGTGTTATCATATAAAGATTTGAAAATTATCGGTACTTCCGTATTAGACGCAAGATAGAATTTATTAGCCAAAGATCTTGCCAAAGAACAAAATTGCATTATTTCAGTTTATAAAATCAACTAAGAAAATATGATACACAGATATTCTTTAAAATACATTTTTGTAAAGATTAATTGATGTATTTTTTGTAAATTAAGTTTGCAACGAACTAAAAGTTATTAAATTGATAGGAAAAAACGAAATAAAACCAACAACATTCACTGGGTTTTACAGCCGACGATATTTTGACATAACACGTTTTTAATTACTACTAGCTGCACCCGTCGAAACTCGACGGAAAAGAATATATATTAGGTATGATATATATCAATCTTATATAGACAGTAAAATACTGAGCGAAATAAACAATTGCTACCTCTTAAAATAGGGATAAGATAGCTTTCCATGATGAAGATGTACAAACTTCAGAAAATAACAAAAAAATAAGGAAAACAACTCATAAATTACTATGTTGGACTTAACTTCAGCTACAATTCTTTTTTTAATGCGGTTTCTAAACCTTAAATATTATTTAAATGCCAAATTATTTAGGAAGTTAATATTATACCCGTTTAAATATCGCTTGATAACTTTACAATAATTATAATATCATTGAAGCATTTTAATTATAATAAGAAACAGGGACTTACTAAACTGCTTAACCAACCCACTACACATTTACAGCACTTGCAATAAATTTAATTTATTTATTGGTTTGTATCCTCCATTGAACTTGTAAAAATTAATTTTATTGTTATGGCAACAACAAAAAAAAAACGATATCTCTGTTATTAAAAAGAATAAAACTTTTGTATTTGTTGCTGAAATGCAGATTTTTTTTTTTTTTTTTTTTTTAACAATAACTTAATACAATGAAATGATTTTAATTATTTTTTGATATGATGTAAGGTAGAAATATAGTAATACCGGCATATCACAGGTTTTATTCTTTTTTTTCTAATATGACATCATTTACACCTTCGGAAATACTCATCTTTTCTTAAATAAAAGCGTGATTTATGCAGTTATATAAGAATTCTTTAGTTTTTCATAAAATATTCATTATAATTAAATAGAAATGGCGCAGTTTATAGAAATATTTTCATTTCAGCACACCATGGACATTCAAATTAATAGAAGTTCACTTTATTTAGATGCAGGAATTAAAGTCAGTGAATATGACATCGTCACTGACACAGCTATAACGATGTATATTATATTCATGGAACAAATTTATCTGGTTTCTGTATGACGACATTTTCTCCATCGACAAAATTTCGCTTTAGATAGTATATTTTATTAAACTTTATCCTGTTATTTTACTTACATAATGCTTAATAATATTACTCAGTAAATAATCTGTGTATTGCAGGGAATAACTATGAGCAATCATTTTATTATGATTAAATTTAACAAAAACCTTTATTTATTTTATTTATTATTATTATTTTTTTTTTTTAAAGCGATTATACATTCACCTATGAGATCAATCTCCTGATTGGTGAAAAATAATGAAACAAAATAAATTTTGAGAAAAGTTTAACCTGTTGCCACTGTTTTGAAGAAATGTCATGAAAAAGCTTTTAAAATTAAAAATAAAATATAAAAATTGAAATAAATTAAAAATTAGCCAGAATGGGCACATCTACACATAAACAGCTTTCATTAAAAAAAATAATTATCAAAATCGGTACAGTAGAAAGCTCAGGGCTGATGTCCAAAAAAACAGCCAGGTGTTTTAAATATATAGATTTTTTTCGGTTGCTATGAAAAAATGGCAACTAAAATATACAGTGATCTGTTATTTTTCACGTAGAAAAGAGATAAATGGAGGTGAAGTATGCAATTAAAACGGTTTCATAGGCGTTGTTCTTCCAATTTAAGTCTCTTATTCGGGCCAAACAAAACAATCTCTAAGAACAGCGACCGAATCCTTTAACATCATTTTTTCTCTAAATGAAAAAAAAATAATAATAATTATATTTTAGCATTCTAAAATAGCATTTCATTGTATTATTAATTAAAACTGTATCGCTAAAAGTTTTCCTTTTTTGCGAAAGCACGTGGTTGTATTTGATGCAATGCAGCGAATTTTAGAGATGATGATTTTTTGGCGTCACCTCCAGCCACCAAACTGCATCTCTATTCATCTTTTTTTTTCACTCTATGGATATTTTTCCTTTTTTTCCCACACAAATGCGATACTTAAGTTGCCACCATTAGAGAAAATGAACTAAAAACTATAAAAAAAATAATATCTCAAAAACAAATTGAGATACAGTTTTCTAACAAATTGCATTTAAACGTGCATATTTTTCTGCATACGATGGTATAAATGTCAAAAACGTGCTATGTCTAGAAATTTAAAATTTTACAATAGCGAAAATTGCAAAATTAAAATTTCATCGAAAAGTGTTGCCATTCAAAACATGACGTATGCGTTACGCACAGATACGTTTGGCCTTTATTATATAGATACAGCGATTTTTTTAAAGTGTACGAAGACTTTTGTGAGGTAAATTTTTTGTTATTTTTTGATTAGTGATTTTTTCAAAATAAAGTTTTGCTATGTTTTCAAAATATTTTATGTAATTTTGTTAATAATGAGTCATAGATCTTACTCTTAAATAACCATTCTAAAATATTAATTTTAATTGATTGGTAGAGCCATATTTCATTGAAATTCCTAAGTGTACGAACACTTTTGTGAGCCACTGTAATGATTTTCCTAAAAATTGATTGTATGAATTCAATTTCTAGTATGCCATCATTTACTGTACCTATTACATTGAATATATGCTGAGAAACTAGCTATTTAATATTATAACGATTGTCACAGAGGATTGCAAACAAAATTTGCATGTAAAGCAACAATATTTCTAAAGAAGTTTTAGTATTTGTTTTATGTCGTTTCCCCTGTTGCTTCGTAATCGAGTAATTTCCAATAAGTTTTTAGACCTATTCTTTAGGTGTGTATTACATTTGGTATAAAACATTCTGCGGTATAGACTTGGATTGTATATTTTGTGAGTGAACCTATAGACTTTTATTGCCAATCTATGCTTATATAAAGCGGAAAATTTTATTCGCTTTATGAGCTGTCTTTTGTGTGAGATGTTTTCTAAATTCTTATTCCCCAGTACTTCTGAGAATAGCTTTCCTTATGAATTTGCTTTGCAATCTCCGGCAGAAATTTCTAATCTGTTCTCAGTATCTTTTTCTCAATTTGAGAAAATTTTTCAAAATTCTTCTCTATGTTATAAAAAAATGTAACAGGAAGTGAATAGTACGTAGACAAAAAATTTCTTATTGATCCAGTGAATCCATGTAGATTGGAAAGTTTTATATCGACTTCTCTAATAATTGACCAAGAGAAATTTCACTGGAGTTAAAGTAGCATATGATCCATTATTATACACAATTCTAAGGTTACCCCATGCAAAATGGTTCACAGAGACAAATAAAAGTCTCCTAATTTTAAATGAGTACTTATTGCCCATTAGAGTCTGTACATTCCCTCAAAAACTACTGTGCATTATAAGTTGTCCACTTAGAAAAAGGGGATCTAAAAGTTAATGGGAAATTACCTGGCTTACGAAAAAACTTAGAAAATGGCATAAACTAATGCAAAAAAAAGTTATTTACAACAACGGTTGCTCTGCACATGCAGAACAAATTTTCATTGCAATTCTCTCTGACGATCACCATCACATTAACCTTTTGATTACGGGGTTGGGACATATGTCGTCCCAGAGACTATTACTTTATTTGATTCTCACCAGTTTCTGAAAACTGTTCTCTGCCATAAAATTAAACCAGTATAATTTCAAGCGTAATATAACTAAAAACAATTATTTTGTAAATTGCGGTGTGACTAAATATAATAATAGTCGCCAGATTTAGCCCGTAAGCAAAAGGTTAAACAGCTCGCTTCTCAACATATAAAAAATGCAGAAGTAGAATAAATGATGGCATACTTATAGAAGAAATACCTGAAATCATCTTTGAAGCAGATCATTACGTAAAAAATATATTTGACAAAAAAAAAAAAAAAAAAAAAATTGTGGTAACAAATTCCAAACACTATTCATCAACTGGATGTAAGTTTGATAAAGATAATAGATGACCGAATAGGTCCCTTTAATAATATTCCCGTGCCCGTATAAGCTGTAAAAATATACATGAAGACTAGTCACATGTAAGAAGCATGTGGATACAAAGAATAGATAAACTAGGTGGATACATCGAAAACATGTTAAATTTTGATAAGGAAAATCACAAATCAATATATAAATACAATACTGTACTAAGATGATCGAGTAGTTGGGACGGGTGTGTTATGAAATATCGGCACTTCCACTACGTATGTCCAAGATAGTTTTGAAAACAAGAACTCTATTAAAACAACAATTCGTTGTATGTTCTAATAGAGTGGTAATGCCGTTTTCTTATCGAAAGTTGTCTTCTTTGACTCACCTATACGGATAAAAGATATTGTTTTATAGTTTAATTATATTAAGTAATTAATAACAAATGTTTAAATAGAATTTTTAAATTATTACCAGCTCTGTAGGAATTTTTTTGGAAAAAATGTCAAATTTTACCCAAAATTTCGATTTTTGGAGTAAAAGCGCAGACTCAAGACATTTTTTTTCAGCGGTATAATTTCACGCAGTTGATGTACTAGTATAAAGGCAACTTTTGGCACCTACCCATTTTTGATTTTTTAAAAATAATTTTTTTCGCTCCACACTAATGTGGAAAGATGTGAGGGAGGTGGGATGAATTCGTTGGATTTAAAGAACAAGGAGAGAAGTAATGTAAAGAAAAAAAAACTGACGATAAATCAAAAATAAGTGATGGAAAATTGATTCCATATGATTTCGAAGCTTTTTAAAACTGAATAAATTAAGACCAATTTATGAAAAAATTCGTTAATGGAGATAGATATTTCGCTATATAGTGACTGTTTTTAATGTAATCATGCGAAAAGAGGACCGTTCCTACTAAAAATTCGTTATATAGAGAAATTCGATGTATGGAGTTTCGTTATACAGACTCGACTGTATTTGTTTTAAAAATTAAATTTCAAAGCAAGATATTTCGCTATATAGTGACTGTTTTTAATGTAATCATGCGAAAAGAGGACCGTTCCTACTAAAAATTCGTTATATAGAGAAATTCGATGTATGGAGTTTCGTTATACAGACTCGACTGTATTTGTTTTAAAAATTAAATTTCAAAGCAAGAAAAAAAGAACTTCTTTTAATTTTGTATCTTTTTTAAGGCATTCATTCGTTTTCTATCGTTTTGAATCGTTATCGTTGCTTACACAAGTACATAATTTTAAGGATTTTTTTTTTCCTTGAAAAAATATGTTTAAATAGTATTACAAGCAATATTTTGTATAAAAAATTGTATACAGTAGAGTCTTCCTAAAACGAAATTCCATACATCGAATTTCTCTATATAACGAATTTTTTGCAAAATCATATGGAATCAATTTTCCATCACTTAATTTTGATTTATGGTTCAGTGCTGAGTTTTTATATGTATATATATATATATATTAGTTATCTTTTTGTACTTTAAATCCAACGAATTCATCCCACCTCCCACACACCTTTCAACATCCTTCTCAAAACAGAGTCAATTAGATTGTTACACATATAAGAAAGAAATCAATGAGAGGCACATAAGAGAGGCCTTCAAATGGAGGGAAATGTTAACTACAATTTTTCATTCTTGCTAAAATTTAAGCCTTTTTTTTTTTTTTTTTTTTTTTTTTTTTTTTTTTTTTTTTGGAGAACGTAACAATTTTAAAATCAAAACAACCAAAAATTACAGATTTCTTCGTCTGTAATTAATGCAAGTCTTCCTTATTTGATTTTCATTAAGCTTTTAAAATAAATGTCTGTTCCCTTTTTTTGAAACTGCTTAAATAATTAAGAAATAAAATGTTAGGTTAATATTTACTTTTAAACATTACAAATTCTTAATTAAAAACATCAAAAATAATATTTGTTCAAAATTTACATATTAAATACGATTATTAACAACATTTTCTTTACAATCAATTTCTCTATGTAACGAATTTTTTACTGGAACGATGGATTTCGTTATATATAGACTCGACTGTATTTTGTTAGTCGGGTAAAACTGACACATTCACACTAGCTACTATAGAAAAATCTCGTGTTTCAAGTTTCTGTTCCCAAGATCCCCTCTTGCTAGACCACCTAGTCAGGTTTCGGAAGTAGTAGATGCAGGTCTTGAGAATTTCCTGAAAATCCTGGTGAAAATTGATGTGTTTTTCGAGATTTTTTGACAAAATTCGCGTGTATTTCGCATTTTTTGGGCGAATTTTGCGTGTATTTCACGATATTTTTTCTCTTGCGGTCTTTTGACAGTGTTTGTTCGTATTTTTACAATATTACTACGCTTTTGACAAAATTCACGTGTTTCTTCTTCTTTCGACGGAATTCGCTGTTTTTTGCGATGTTTTAATAAAATCTACAGCTTTTTTAACCGTTTTGACAAAATCTTCAAGTTTTTTCACGATCTTTTGACGAAATTCGCATTTTCCGCAGTCTTTTTGTTAATGTTTTGATCGTTTTTGACAAAATCTAAGGTTTTCTGCGAACGTTTGAATAATTCGCTATTTTTCTTGCGATCTTTTAACAAAATTCGCGTATTTTTCATCCGCGGTTTTTTACATTTTTGACGAAATTAGCGGTCTAGAAAAAGTAAAATATGGAATTTTCTTCTGCTTTTCGAATCGACGAAATCGTGGTAAATTTCATTTTGGTACTAAGTCGTTTTGGCGCCAATTTAAGGAAAACCGAACGCTGTTTTGGTACAGATATGCGCAGCCATTGTATTTCAACGCAAACTGCGCAGCACTTGAAACAATGAATATATGATAGCATTTCGGATATTGAAAAATCAACCGGATATGCGTTTCATTCCCAGAAAAACATTTCAAAAGTACCACAATTTAACGTTTAACATTTTATTATGATAAAAATCATGGCTCACAGAAATTATCCATGAAAGATACAATAAACTGAATTTCAGCTCTCTCTATATATATACACAGCAAATGCTTTAAGAATAGAAATATTTACACAATATGTAAAACTGTAGTCGTTTAAAATTTAAACTCTTTATATTTTTTAGGAGGCTTAGCACTGTCCAATTGTTGTTTCTTCCTTTTATTTTTTTGTCTAGCTGCATGTTCTGCAACCATATCAGACAAGTCTTCTTTTTCTAATTGAGATTGCTGTTCTCGCATAGTCTGCTCATAACGTGCGGCCATAGCAGCACTGTCCATTTCTAACTCACTAGGGTCTAATGCAACTTCAATTCCTTGTGGAGGGACAGATGTTGTTCCAGGAATCTTTAACTTACTAGCTGGAATAGCAGCAGCTAAATCATATGTATGCGTTGATCCCATCATAGCAGCTCCAACACGCTCATTTTTCTTTTCAGGTAGAATAGTGTACAATGCAGGAGTTTCTCCTCCTTCCTTTTCAGCTTCAATTTTACGTTTACGCAACTCAATCATATCAGGTGTCTCCATACCAGCTGGAATAGAACTGAATCCACTTGGAGTGATGAGACCTTCAGCAGGTGTGACTAAACCAGTTTCATCTTCTTGTTTTTCTTCTTCCTCCTCCTCCTCTTCATCTTCTTCTTCCTCCTCCTCTTCCGAAGATTCCGATTCAAGTTCACCCCACAAAGTATGGTCAATTTCTTCTTCTTGAATATTGGGTTGATTTTCAGCAATCTGTGTCCCAAATACATCACCATATAAAGGACGACCAGTTTCATCAACTGGAGGCTTACCCCAACCACCAGCGTGATAACCAAATGAGCAGCCATCAGGAATAGGTGCATTTAAGCCAGGTATTTTCAAATTAGGATATGATGGAGGAGGGCCGTATCGCTGCATAGCAATAAGCCAAGGTGGAGGACATTTATTAGCATTTGGCCCAGTAGGCATTCCAAGAGCTGTTCTCAAATCATCACTCAAATCACCTGGTTTCTTCTCTTTTAATCTAGTTTCAAATTCTTTTCCTTCATAATAAAGATCTCCATGGATAGTCATTCTTGGCTTGGTTTGCCATTTAAAAAAAGCATCATGTAATTTCTGATAATCAATATCTATTTTCCCCAATTTTGGTCTAACTCTCTCTCTCATTTTAGCTTTCATAGTTTTCTGATCTTCTTTTTCTTGTAAAGCTTGTCTCATTTCCATAATGCCAGTTCTTTTTATAAAGTCAGGCAACTCAAATGCTGGTTTTTCAATGCCACGCTTTCCTTGCAAGTATTTGCGCTTGAAACACCAATGTCTAGGTACAGGGACAGTATTCCGAGAAGCTTTTAAGTGCAATAATAAAACTGGATCTTTTGCAGTTACATCATGCATTTCCACAAGCTCTGGACGACAAACCTTTTGTTTCAATTCAGCAACAGTCATCCTACTTAATTTCTTTAATTTTCGTTTTGACAATTTTGGTTTTTCTTCTTCCTTTTTATCTTCATCTTGATCTTCGTCATCATCATCATTCAGATCAATAGGTTTTTTTCTGAAAGCCATGGGATTTAAAATTTCTTCTTTACTGGCATCTTTTGTTGCATCTGCAGCTATTTCATCTTTCTCTTTTTCTCCTTCTGTTAATTTAAATTTTTCAAATATTTTCATAAATTGTGCATACATTGGATCAGTAATATCAATAACTTCTTGAACATATTCAATATCAATATCTACACTAGTCTCTTTGGGTTTAACACTTTCCGATCGCTTGTGAATTTCATTTTTGGCTTGAATTTTGTTATGTTGCTTCTTCTTCTTTTTCTTTTTACGTCGCCTGCTTTTAGAATTTTTCTTATTTTTATCTTCCTCATCACCATATTCATCCTCATCAATTGAAACCAATGTCACAACATTAGTTTTTGAAGAACTAGATATTTTATCCTCAGCAGCTGGAATTGGCTGTACAACTGCATCTGGATCAATGCCTAACTGTTGAGCTCTCTCAGTTTTTAAAGCTAAAACTTTCTCTAATGCCTGTGGAAGTTTAATTTCTGCAGAACTATCTTCACTAGTATCCATTTTTTCTGATACCTCATTATTTGTTAGATCATTAGTTGGAGCAACAGAATTTGTTTCTTGGCTTAATTGAGTAATAAAAGGTTGCACAGGCGCTGCAGGTGCAGATATATTGATAGGAAGAGACAAAGGAAACCCAGCTGGTGGTGTGGGAATCATTGAGTTAGGAGGAGGGATATTTGATATTAAGACAGTTGGAGGAGGAGGTATAATATTCATGGCAGAAGGTAAGGCAACATATGAACCTGTATTCATATCTGGCGGAGAGCTGAAATCTGTTTCATTTTCCTGCAAGTGATAAACCTGTTGATCTTTATTTTGTTGTTCTAACTCCTTTTCCATTAGTCTTTGTTGTTCTTCTAGAACTCTTTTCTGTTCTTCTGCCTGCAATCTCTTCTTATGTTCCTCTTGTGCACGTTTCATCTGTTCTTCAACAAGCCACCGTTCTTGTTCTTTTTGCATTTCTGCTTCTTCTGCCATTCTTCTTTCAGCTGCTACAGCTTTTCTCTCTTTTTCCAATCGCTGCCTTTCTTCTTCAGACTTTTTTTCTTGTGCTAATCGCTGCTTCTCTTCAACAGCTTTCCTTTCTTGCTCTAAACGCTGTCTTTCTTCTGCAGCCTTCCTTTCTTGCTCTAAACGCTGTCTTTCTTCTGCAGCCTTCCTTTCTTGCTCTAAACGCTGTCTTTCGTCTGCAGCCTTCCTTTCTTGCTCTAAACGCTGTCTTTCTTCAGCAGCTTTTTTATCTTTTACCAACTGTTGTCTCTCTTCTTCAGCTTTCCTTTCTCGTTCCATTCGAAGCTTTAGTTCTTCAGCTTTTCTTTCTCTTTCTAGCCGAAGTCTGTCTTCTTCAGTTTTTCTTTCTCTTTCTAACCGAAGTCTGTCTTCTTCAGCTTTTCTTTCTCGTTCTAGCCGAAGTCTATCTTCTTCAGCTTTTCTTTCTCGTTCTAGACGGAGTCTGTCTTCTTCAACTTTCCTTTCTCGTTCTAAACATTGTCTTTCCTCTTCAGCTTTTCTTTCTTTTT
This sequence comes from Maratus speculifer, assembly GCA_964019185.1. Classification (NCBI taxonomy): domain Eukaryota; kingdom Metazoa; phylum Arthropoda; class Arachnida; order Araneae; family Salticidae; genus Maratus; species Maratus speculifer. Next base: position 59,381,443 of record OZ025291.1, on the reverse strand, counting down.
CTAACTGCAGCTTCTCTTCAGCAAAATGTTTTTCTTCCTCAATTAACTTTTCCTGTTTCATTTTTTCTTCATTACTCATTTCAACATCTCCAGCAAAATCACTAAATGATTCAATCTTGTTATCTGATGATTCATAAGACTCATTTTTTTCTGAACTTTCAACTTTTATAGAACTATCACCACCTGAAAGAAATGCATATTTTAAAACAAAATTAAATAATTTTTATAGTAAAACAAAAAATTTTATGTGATTTACAAAAACTTCTAAAAATAGAGCAATATGAGAGAGAGATTAAAATAGATAAATCCATTTAAAGATTATGTAGGCACGAATTCCAGGAATACCATTTTTTTTTCTTTTTTTTAAATATTATTTTACAAATATTCACTATGCAATAACAATATTATTTAAAAAATAAATGTGAAATTTTTCTCACAGATAACTAAAGACTTTAGTGGAAGAACATGTTATGAAATAAACAATCATATATGGTAAAGCTAAAGCACATAGATTCTAATTAGTCTAAAAGATTTGAGATGCTATTTATTAAAACACAGTAGTCTCAAAAATCTGCAAAACTTGGGAACAGAGGCTGTGCGTATTTTAGAATTTTGCAGATTCTGGATGATTTTTTTCCCACTTACTTATATTTGTACCAGGGTTGGCAAGATTTTTCCCACACACAGTAAATACCATGCTAAAAACCAGTATTTACCGTCCTGGGAAATACTGTGTTTTTTCCACATGGGAAAAACTGATTATTTAAAAACAAATATAAATTCAAAACAAGCTTTAAAAATACCGAAATTGAGTCCTAAATATAAATAAGCAGCTTGAAAGGTTAAAAAAATAAAATAAAATAAAGAATAAAACCCTACAAAAACGGACAATGGAGTGCATTTAAAAATTTTCACACCACACAGATTCCCAAAGCATTGACAATCATAATCGCATTCATATTCTTCAACTTCCATATTGGGTTTTAACTAGGGATGCACCGAATAGTGATTTTGACCGAATGCCGAATATTCGGCCGACAGGTGAACCGAATACCGAATATTCGGCTAGCCGAATAGCAATTGTTGGGCCGAATACCGAATATTCGGCTTTCCAAATTCTTTTTATATTTTAAAATTTAAAGGTATTAAAATGTTACTTTTTAAAACAGTTTTACATAATATTTAATAAAAGAAACTTACATTTTGATAAACAAGAGTTTTTTATAAGAACATTTAGTATTGAAAAAAATCTGCCTTGAGTTATTTAAGAAGCGCAATTAAGAAACTTTAATTAATAAAATTTTCTACGAATCAAAACAAACATTTTAAAATCAAATAATGAAAAAAATGGCCGAAGAAAAATTTTACAGTCTAAGAATTGTCCTTTTTAAATAACTCGAGGCAAATTTTTTTCAATATAAAGTACAAATACTTTCAACTTAATTTTGAATAAATGCATGTTTGGCTCATAGTTCTTTTCTTATGAATGGTGGTATTTTCCACCCTTCCCATCATATCATATTTTACAGAAATCAAAGCATGTGAGTTGAAAATATGTTATCTTATTTATTGTTAATGTAATAAACGAACACACAAGTTTTGACCAAGGCCCACTTATCATAATATCAAGGCCTTGCATTCAGGAGAAAATCTATTGTTGAAATTGTCCCTATAATTGCCAACTTATTATATGACTTTGTCTCGTATGTAACGCCACCTGGTGCATACTACTGCTAATAATCCCATAGGAAATAATGGAAAACATTTCAGTTTCTAACATTAGATGGTGCTACCAACGTGAAAATCATGTAGTTCAGCGCCCCCTGTACTGCAGTCAAAGGAAACTTGGTGAATGACAAGCCTTTATATTATGATAAGTTAGCCTTGGTTTTGACCTAGAGTGAGATGAAATACAATGTACTTAAGACTCAATAAGTTGATTATGATTATGGTTTCATGAACAAAAATTGTCTGCCTTGATAGCTATTACTAATCTCAAAAGTTTATTTATTTATTTATTTATTTTTGTTTATTTTTTTCTTTTAAAGGACTTTTATTTGGGGGAAAGCAAGAAACAGATTATTTACTAAACAAAATTTAGAAACTTGTATCTGCACATAATTTATTCCTAAGGAGAATCCTAATAAATCACCATTTTAATCCTTCTTATGTTTAATTTTCTTAAGTTATTCTTTACAAACAGCAAATAAATAATGTAAAAACATTCTATTTTATTTAAAAATGATTTTGTTTCTAATTGTTTTAAATATATATTAAAAAATTGACAGTTAAAAGTAGAAATAGTGAAAAGTTTTTATTAAGTATTGAATTCGGCCGAATACTTTGATATTCGGCCAAGCCGAATATTTGGCTCAACCGAATAGTTTAATATTCGACCTAACCGAATATTCGGTAACATGGCCAAATAAGCCGAATACCGAATAGATACCAAATATTCGGTGCATCCCTAGTTTTAACATTAGGGGAGAGTGTTGTACCTTGGGACACTGAAAATTTCTTAAAAACTGTTGGCAACAATGATCTTTTGTTTATGTCTAATAGTGACCTATAACCAACTGGTCTCATCATTGTAACAGATAACATCAAAAGCAATAAATAAATGACCTGGAGAGAAAAATAAAATTTTGCTACTCTAAAGTAAATATTTTTCTCATTTTAAATTTCTTCTCTACCTTTGTATTTTTACAACAAGGCAACTGCATTTTATTTTTATATAAAAGGGAAGCTTTTTAAATGTTTTGGTTGTGAGAAAATAATGATAGTGCATTTTGTTTGACTAACATTTTGATTTTATTTAAACCATATGATGATTGTACCTTGGGACAGTAACCTATGTTGTACCTTGGGACATATCCCAATGTACAACATATGCATGTTTCTTGATAATTTGGATAAATAAAAATACAGAAATACAATAAATAAAATAACTCAACTTCGTTTTGTATATGTTTTATATTAATTGAAGTTACAAATGTGAATCTGACAACAGCTGATAAATCTTTTTATTTCCATGTCATGGAATGTTCTAAAGAACACAAGCTCTGACGTATATTTTTTTTTTGCTTTGAATCAATTTTAAAGGTATGTATCACACTCCAATGCTGTTAATCATGACAGCCATATTTTGATTCCTACTATATAGAAATGCCGAGAAGTAGGAATTATTTTGTTAACCAAAAATTCCTTCCCATACTTCCCATAAACTATAACTACTTTACCACACTATCTTTGGGCCATACAAAATATATTACAAGACTTGTGCTAATGAATGGATGATTTCACATCCTGGGAAGCCAATGACAATATATAATATGTAGAAGAAGTTATCGAAAATGCATTTTATAAAGCTTTCACTCCATCTAATATCATAAAAGGTTTTGAAGTAACTGAAATTTACCCAATCAATGAAAACATATTCAGAGAAGATGAATTTTTAATGTCATATTAAATCGACAGACCACTAAACCCAACTGAGATGATTAATGAAACAGATGATCTACAGCAGCAGGGCTTGAAATTCAATTTTCCAGAGGAGGGGAGTCTCCCTTCCAACATTTATAAATGGAGGGGAGTTTAGCTGTTTCGGAGGGAGAAAAAAATCTTTAAAACCTACTGTTATTTTATGTGCCATTTAAAGAATTACACGAATACAGACACGACAAAATACCATTGAAGCAACTTTTATCAACAACTCAGAATAATTATGCAAAATGTGATTTTTATATTAAAAAAAAGAGTAAGTCAGTATTTTATATAGTTTATTTAGTCTTTAAAAGGGTAAATTCCCTCCCTGTGCTAATTACTTTTGTTACAGGTCTAGTAAACTCTGTTTTTGCATGGTTCAGGTTGATTTTAGGTTAAGTGTAGATTCCTGCAAGTAGGGTTCGGGTTAATCTAATTTTTCAAAAATTATTTCAGTATATATTATTTCCGATTAAAAATTTTACTTATAATAATAAACAGATGTGTTTGTGTGTGTGTTGTTTTTCATGGAAACGGCTGCATTTTTTCCCTCCACCCTCTGAGGAAATTGACATCTTTTTTGCGATTCTGTGATGAAATTTGCATTTTTTTTAGCAGCCCTTTAACTAGATTCGCGTTTATTAGGCAAGCCTTTGACGAAATTTACATCTTTTTTGCGATTGTTCAACGAAATTTGCGTTTTTTAGTAGCCTTTTGACTAAATTAACATTTATTAACGATCCTTTCGCGAAAGTCACATTTTTTTCCGCTATGCATTGTTGAAATTTGTAGGTTTTTCGCGATTGTTACCCAATTCATGTTTATTAAGCAATCCTTTGACGAATTTTGCATTTATTAAGCGATCCAAGGGCGATTCTGTTCTGTATTTTCCGAAAATTAAAAAAAAATGAAGAAATTCCGGAAATTTAGACAAAAAACATACTACGAATTTCGACAAATCGTCGACCAAAAAAATGAATTTCATAAATCGTTCGCCGAAAAATCGTAAATATCGTCTGAGGTTTGCGGGAAAAACGCGAATTTTGTCAGATGATCGTAAAAAACGCGAATTTCGTCAAACAATAGCGAAAAAAAAACACAATTTTCGTCAAACAATAGTGAAAGAAAAACACAAATTTCATCAAAGATTCACAAAAAAAAAAACGCAAATATCAGGCAAGGATCAGAAAAAAAATGCCAATTTAGTCAAAAGATTGTGAAAAAAAATCGCAAATTTTTTCAAAGAATCACGAAAAATCCACAAATTTTGTCAAAGGATTGTGAAAAATTCGCAAATTTCATCCAAAAATCTAAAAAAATCGATATTTTTCTCTAAATATCACGAAAAATCAGAAAATTCCGTCAAAGGGCATGGAAGTAACATTGTCAAAAGTAAATCCCCCCCCCCCCTTCCTCTCACAATCTGCTGTAATTTTTCAGAAAATTTGCTGTGAATTTCAAAAAAGTTTTTACTCAGAATCACCCCTGAAGAAATTTTTGACAAATTTTGCGTTTTACCGCGATTCTTTAAAGAAATTAGCAATTTTTTTTTCTCGATTATCGACAAAATTTATGTTCTTTTGCGCTCCTACAACAAAATTGACTTTTTTTTTTTTTTAAAGATCTTTTAGTAAAATTTACATTTATTTCAGATTCTTTCAAAAAGTTCACATTTTTTAAGCGACATTTTGACAAATTCGGGTTCATATGCAGGAGCTTGCGAAGAAAAACTGTGCTCGGTACAAAGTTTCAATTTATTGTTTGTTCTTTTTCTTCTTACAGGTCAAAAATGATGTTGGTAGGAGAAAGTTGGCGTCCCTTAAATTTCTGCATCCGGGTCGATCGCCCCCTTTTCGCACGACCTTGTTTATATGGCGATCCTTTCACGAAATTCGCGTTTATTTCGCAACCATTTCTCGAAATTCAGGTTTATTCGATTATCCTTTCCCGAAATTCACATTTATACCGTGATATTTTTGAAGAAATTCGCGTTTAATCGCGATTTTTTAAAGAAAACCGATATTTTGAGAAAAATACAGTTTTTCCGCGATGCTTTGATAAAATTAGAGTTTCTATCGCAATATGCAAACAAAATTTTCTGCGTTTTCATTTTCTGCGAATGACTGATGAAATTGACAGTGAAAATATGCAATTCAGCTCGGTTCAAAAGCTATGTAAATCGGTTATCAGCCCAGAAATTCAAAACAAGATGAATGTAGATTCTACCATTGCAGAATTCAGTTTCGCCTCCGATTAGAAAAAAAAAAAATCGATAGAAGTTTTTTAGAAGGGCGACCCCGTTTAGACTGCAATGAACTAACTTCATTTTTCTTGTGATTATCAATATAATAGCAAACAGAACGGCGTGAAATACCCAATTGAATAGTAATTTCTCTCTGAGACATTGGAATTGCGGAATAATAAAGAGATACAATTTGACGTGCTACTTCTTCATTGACTAGATTCATCAAAAACGGGTTTTTTCTTTAGTTTAAACGCTTTTTTATAGACTCTGAGTAAAAGGAAATGCAATTTAACAATAAAACGAATGGAATCCCGTCGAATTCGACGAATGAAATGTTTAAAAGACCCGATCGATTTGGTTTAAAAAAAAGCAAAAGTAATTACATTATTGAATCAATATATAATAAATATATTTACAAAGTAAATGTCAAATTTGCCAGTTACAATTTTGCATTCAAATATTCGCACATCTACAGTTAAAATTGTAATATGAGTGCCGGCGAAATCCAGAAATTTTATTTTATATGCACTCACAGAAAAATAGCTTTATTTAAAAAAAAGTAATATTGGGTACTACTAGGTTATCCCATCGACCAAAAAATTATCGCCAAACTATAAGATTAAATGCTAATAATGGATGATCGTGAATGTCACATTCAATGACATTAAATACGATTCATGTGTTTAAAATGTCATTAAGTGATTTTTATTTCGACTTTTTATTAATATTTTTATTAATATTCTACTAATTATTTATTTTTTCGTTATTTAAAATAAAAATTATGTCAATATGTATAATTTGGCTATTAATGTGGCGATTTGTATAATTTGGCGAAATTGGTCGACGGGATAACAGAGTAGTACCTAATATCGTTATGAGTAAAAGTACGATGTTTTAAATAGTGACGTCATTTTCTCTTCAAATGTTCTTTAAAAGTTACTGTTTATGAAAAAGGCATCCATAATAATATTGTAATTCCCTTTTATCTGGTTGCTGAATGACATAATTTTCCTCATTTGAAATTTCTCTTATTTTAATTTAGACATTAATTTTTATCATAAATTATTTTCTGTCATTTTATTTACATTATTAATATTATTTCTCAGTAAATATATATATTTTTTAACTCAATTAGTGCATAATTATACGCAATTATTTTAGAAAATAATTTTTTATTATCGAGAGAAAAGCTAAACTGTGTTGCCACCATTTTGAAGAAATGTCATGAAAAAGCTTTTAAAATTAAAAATAAAATATAAAAATGGAAATAAATTAAAAAATAATTAAAATGGGCACAACTACAAATAAATAGCTTTCATTTAAAAAAATAATTATCAAAATCGGTTGACTAGAAAATTCAGGGCTGATGACACAACATTTTTAGCTTGTCTGAAAGAAATAGCATCGGATGCTAATAACTATTCGAATTTCCGGGCTGGTGTTTCATAACTTTTGGAATCGAATGCGTTATTATTATTATTATTTTGTGAAAATTCATAACGGAATTATCCCATTCTAGCTGCTGAAAATCTCACGAAACTTGTCAATCGATCGCGGAGAAAACAAGTTGGAAATTGAACGTAAACGTAGCAAATGAGGTGCGTTCGTACGATAACGAAGTTTTAAAAATATTCAGATCGTGCTGATATAGCAGAGCGTACTTCGGATAGAGTATAGTAGTCGAAATCTTTGTGTTTCTGTAAATATGCAGGAAGTAATTTTTATTACACCTCAGCAACGTATATCTTTATTCATAATTTTAGTATATATTTCATAGATTCATGCCAATTCTATTATGTTCGAATGAGTGTAACATCATTAAAATGCATTCGAAACTTTTTTCCCATTGACCGTAATGTAATGGAATACTTTTGATTGTCCCTGTAAATGATCTATGCATCCGACTTTCATAACATTTGCAATGATTCGACAAAATTACGTAATAATTATATGTTTTAAATTTCAAACGATTAAAATGCATTTGAAACTTTTTCCCCCATTGACCGTAATGTAACGGAATCCTTTTGATTGCCCCTGTAATTGATCTATCCATCCGATTTTCATAAAATTTGAAATGACTCGACAAAATTATGTTATAATTATGTATTTTAAATTTCAAACGATTCGGTTGGGTAGTTTTTGCGTTGTTACATGCGGACGGACAGACGGACGGACTGAGCGACAACAATAGGTGCTACGTATTTACATAATTACGAACGCACCTAAAAATGTGAAATTTGACGATCGGTTGCAGAAAAAAATCTTGAATTTCAACAATTATTCGCAGAACAAAACTCGCAAAATATGTCATTCAGTCTCGCGAAAACGTCTCAAAATATGCAAAAAGTTCGTGGGAGTTAATCGTAGTTTCAAAGTGTAAAAATTTTCGGAAAATTTTGGGCGGGAGCCTCCCGCTTACGATATTCTTTTGGGTGGAATTTCAAAATTTCGGGCGCGAATCCCGCCATCCCGCCCTGAAATTCAAGCCCTGAGCAGTAAATGCAAAAAATGTGTTGTTAGCTGTAGTATGCATAGCAAGTTCATCTTCCAATGTTACACCCTCAGAAATGATTAGGCCATTTCCCAAAGTTGCACCTAAAAAACGCAATATCTGGAGAAAAAAAAGGAAAATATTCCATTTTAACTGATTCTCCAGTAAAAGCTGCAATTGAAGCTACCAAACAGAAAACTGTTTCAGCAAGAAGAGGATATAAAAGATCACATTCGGAACAAAATAGCAGTTCAGAATCAGATAATGATGAACTTATTTTACGAAATACTACATATGATAGCTGTTTTGATTATGATCATACTACAGATGTATTAAAAGAAGACATAAAGAAAGGAGATTACCTTCTTACAAAAGTAGACGAAAAAAACTATTCATTTCTATGTATCTGAAGTAGTTAACATCCTTGCGAATGATGAATTTCAGATAAAATTTTTAAAACGCATAGGAGATAGCAACAAATTTGCTCATGGAACTGATGATTCCTATGCTATTTACTTATCAAATTCTGAGTGTAAACTTCCACATCCAATTTCCACTGGTGTGACAGAACGACAAATTACACAACTGATTTTCGAAGTTGATTTTTCAACATATAATGTTAAATAATCAGAATTTTTGCTATTTTATTGTATTTAGAAACTATTCTTTAGCTTTAAAATTTTACTCTTTGTGTGTTTCTATATAAAAAAAAAAAAAAATAAATAAAGTTCTAGTTTGTTGACAAAAAATTAATTTGAATATATGAATATTGCTTAAATTTTGTAGTATGTCCCAAGGTACAACAAAGTGTTGTGCCTTGGGACACTTTTTTATCACTACTTTAAATGAGTAGCAACACTTTATTTACAAACTGCCAGAGTTTTAAAAAATATATTATAGAGAGAAATGTTTGTGTATTGAAATGCAGCCTTTAAATTTAAAATCTGATTATAATTATAGAAGTAAAAAATTAAAATGGGAAAACTGTCACAAGGTACAACACTCTCCCCTATATAATAAAATAAGAATTTAGACATTTTTTGTAAGCTCTGTCTATTTCTAATCATGTTTTGGATGAAAAAAAAAATTAGAAAAATATGCTCCAAAAATGTCGATGATGCAGAACATCCATGAAGATGTTCCATTAATTGGCCAGAAATTCTGCATCTATTCTAGTTTTACTTAAATTCTGCCACAATAGTGCAAGTGAAGTAATGTTTGTAATGTCTTCTGAAAAAGAAGTTGCAGATAAGTTACTAGTGATGTGAATATTTAACTTTATTTTCTTTTTTGAATAATTTCTAGGGATGGGACGAATATTCGGCCACTATTCGGTATTCGGCCCTTTTGCCGAATATTCGGTAGGCCGAATATTAAAGGCTTGTTGACCGAATACTTCGGCCGAATACCTGTAGCCGAATATTTAGAGATATCTGGCCGAATATTGCTAAAATCTCGCCGAATAGTGAAAGATATCTTGCCAAATAAATTTAGGATTTAAAGAATTTCATTTCTTGCAATTTTTTTTTTTCTCTAATCCAAATTGGCTACTTCATTCATGAAGTCATTCTCATTCTTACTTACAAAATATACAGTTATTTGATTGCTAAAAAATACACAGCCTTTCTGTATTTCCTATAAATGTTAGTAATATTTTAGGAAATGCTGCCCAATTTGAAGATTTAATTGTATGGGAAATGTCTCCATTAGAGAATGATATATTACAATTCAAGATATAAAAACATTTATAGAAAAAAAAAAAAAGAAAAACGCTGCCTTATTCTAAAACACTTGAATATTTATTAATGTCTGCAAATTCCATGCACATATGAAATACACATAAGGCACATAAGGCTCTTATGAAATTCGTAACTTATTTCCTGTGAAGTAAGAAATGAGAAAATTCATTCACTAGGTGTATTAACGAAGATTCATTTTCAAAATTAAATATCAAATATCACTATTCCAAATACAACGGTACATCTGAAAACAGAACTGGTGGCAAACTAGATACGCATTAGATGACACAACTTGCTTTATGAAGATGGTTCTATAAGTATTTAAACATAAATTCTATATACTGAACAAAATAATTTTTTTTATTCTATAGTTTTCACTTTTAAATAATTATTTGCATAATTATTGACTTAAATATGTAACATTATTATGTATATTTTTAAATTTACATATTCCTTCATTCATGTTCTTATCAATTCTCTGTTTATCCTTTTAATGCTTGTTGAATAAGTGGAATATTGTAGCGCCAATTCAAATGTCAAAGATTTTGTTATCATATGCATTCTACTTTAAGAATAACCTTTTGTTTTAACGTAATTTGTAATTTAAAGCTTGGCAACTAATTTCAGAGCAGTCTCATTCTTACGACTTTGCTTATCATTAGGGACACAAACTCTAAATGATCAAATTTATTTCATTAAAGGTTATTTCAGAAAATATCTCCTTGTGAGTTTTGAGCGAGAGATTAAGAATATTATTAATTTTGGATGCAAGAAAGGGTAAAAATATCATTTGATAGTAAAAGTGAAGTACATTCTTCATATTTTAATGGAATTATTTTACCATCCTGACTTACTAAAAATCAATTTGATGTACATTAAGATAAAAGAATATAATGCAATTTCATATTTTTTTATGTTAAAATAAGTGTTTCAAATTTAAAAATACATTTAAAAGCATATTTAAGAGTAATAATTATTAATGAGCTCTTATTTTTTAAATTATGTATAATCAAAATTTATTTTCTTTATTGGAAAAAAAAAAGTTGGTATTCGGCCTAAAATTTGGCCGAATATTCGATATTCGGCCAAAACACTATTCGTCCCATCCCTAATAATTTCAAGGAAGTTTGGGAAATATGCCTTACCACCCTTATCAGATTGGACACAAAAGATAAATGGTTATTACCATAGTTATCCCGTCAACCAATTTCGCCAAATTTTACAAATCGCCAAACTAATAGTCAAATTATGCATATTGAATTTAATAAAATTAAAATTTAATTGAAAAATTGAAAAACAAATAATTAGTAGAATATTAATAAAAATAAAAATCACTCAATGATGTTTTAAACATGTGTATCATATTTAATGTCATTGAATGAGACATTCCTGATTGTCCATTATTGGCATTTAATCTTATATTTTGGCGATCATTTTTTTGCTGATGGGATAACTAAGTAGTACCCATAAAGGTGCATGCATCAGCATATATGTAATCTTGCTTCTTACTGATTGATAGATTGATCAGATTCTTGTCTATAATAGAATGCTTATTTATTATTACTAGATTCTTTATGTATAATTTAATGTTTATTTACTACTGACTAATTGATTAGTTAATTCTGAACCGTCTTTGGTTGATTATTGTCATATACCTTTCTTATGATATTTTTATGATTAATAATGTAATTTTTCTCTGTTCTAAAATATTTATTTAACAAATTCATTACTATAAATATTATATATATGCTTTATGCCATTATTCTTATTCAATTTATATTCCTTTCTTACAGAATAATTTTAAACCTAAGGGAAATGTGTAATAATAATTATATTTCTATACATTAAAAAGCCAGAATATTTCTTACACATTATCAATTGGAAGTTTTCCCCGGTATTTACCACTTTTTTTCCAGTGGGATACGAAAAACAAGTTTTGGACAGGAAAAAGCCAATCCTGATTTGTACCCATTTACAAGAAGAGTATATTATAACTAAATTTAAGCAAATTAAAACTTAGATCCCTTTTATTTACATGTACACATAGGCGTAGAGTTTTCAAAATTATTGGAGGGGCTCAGTCAGTGGCGGAGAGAGGGGGAGGGGTCTGCCCCCCCCCCCTTTGAAACAAAAAACTAATTATTTCACGATGGATACAAAAGTAGTAATGGTTTCTAAGATAAAATTGCAAGGAATCAAGAAAATTTCCATTTTAGAGAAGTTTCCGTCTTAGCAGGTAAATTTTTAAGGTATTAATTTCGTTATAGTTATGGAATGTTTCGGATTTAAGCAGGATTCTTTTATACTATTTCCGTTTAAACAGGTTAAATATTTATGCCGTAAACCGTATGAAAATCAAGTGTAAAGGACCGAAAAAATGTATTTGACAAGCTTCTGCAGACTTTAGCAGGTTTGATTGTATGGTAATCCTTTCGTCAGAGCGCAAAAAGTTCCATTTAAGACAACAAATTGGTAATGGACAGGCTCTGTTTTGGTAGTTTTAATGTACGTATAACAAATGTATAAAGATATTTGTAAATACAGCAAAATCTGTGAAATCGGAACCTATCTTAATCGGAAAAATGCCGTAGTTCCGTTGAAAAAAGTACCGTGCAATTATATCTATTAAGATAAAAACCCGTCAAGCGGAATTTTTCGTCTTCAAATTCCGTTTTAGTAGGTTTTATTATATATATATGACATGAAGAAAAATTCTGGACACCCCCTTTTCCTTTCTGAGAAGAAATCCTCATGAAGCTAAATATGTCAAGATAAGTAAACCTACAATATTCACTGAGAATCTTTTTATCCGTATAAACAAAACTATTATTGAATAAAATAAATATATAAATAAAAAGGTTGAATATTGAAGGTAAAAAATATTGTGCCTTTTGATAACAGAATTTAAAGAGATTCTTCAATGAAACCCACCGATCTCTGAATCTTGTGTTAACTTATGTGATTAAATTTAAACAAAAAACTACATTACTTAGAAGAATTTGAACCCTTTTTTTTAACTTTAGAGTTTTACTTTTTTTTTTCATTGATAAAAATGCAAAAGAAATATTGAAGATTGAAGACACTTTTCTTGAAAAATAAGGCAAGTCCTTTCTATGGTAGTGGAAAACATTAAATTTATTGATAATATTTGCATTGAAATTATTTATTATGCTAACATATCAGACCTCATTTAACTTTTTTTAAATCTTTATTTATTTACTTATTTATTTATTTGTCTAAATAAATTTTCATCTCATAACCTATGCAATATACACCTTTGAAATTTTTAACATACGTTTTCCTCTCATATATACGTATTTTAACACAAGCTTTTTGTAATTTGAAGTTTTGTATTTCTAATGAATTTTTTAATTAAAATTTTTAAAGTAGTTTCAGGATTCGTACTGGTCCGTTTTTTGTACACCACTAATTTTTAAGAAAAAAATTCGTGGAAGGTTTCTGCAACAATTCCAAAGAAAATGCACTTCTAGATAAGTTTCCATGAAAATGGTAAAGATTTTTAACATTCAAAAATCATAAAATTATAGTTACAATCTGTTACAAGAAACCTCTATGTTAAAGAATGTAAAAATATATAAGGAATAAGCTTTTAAATTTTCAGCTGATTCCGTGCACATTCGATGCCAAAATATATTTTTTAAGGCCACAAAATTAGCATTAAATTTAAAGTTGATAGCATTTTATCTAATTCTTAAAATTTAAGGGAGAAAGTCGAAATGCAGTTTTTCAGCATCAAAGATGTACTTTTTGATGGGTGAAAACTGAGTTTTGATCGTTATACATGATACGTGAGGTGAATGGAGGTATGTTTCGCTGAAAAACTCCCATAAAAAAATAAATAAAATAATAATAATAATAATAATAAAACAGTCATATGTTATTTTCAGTAAGATATTTGAACTCTTTAATGCTACCGTCTCGTGTAGCCTTAAGCCGTCTACTTTAAATCTATGGGAAGATTCGTTTCAAATATTTCATTTGTATTTTGGTATCTCTACACACACATTATATACATTTGTATTGAATTGGATATCTGTGATCGATCCCTATACTTTATTGCAATTTTTTTATGATCAGGTTTTCCCTTTCAAAACCGGTTCCGAAAATGTAAATAACTTCATTTAAAAAAGAAAAAAAAATCCGCAGGCAAAATTGAAAAAGTAAAAAAAAGCTGAATATGGACATTGATCTCAGCTATCAAACGAAAAAAAAAATTTAAAACTGTCGAAATGCAAATGAAATATTAATAAATATATAAATAAAATAAAAAATAAAAAATCCGACAGATTTAACATTAGCTCGCAAGTGTCTTCGCCAAACGGAACAGTAGCCTTAAGGAACACGCACGTACGCGTAAAATATTCTGTACAACCCTAAAGCGTTTTTAACCATGACTATTTAAAATAGATATAATGAAAACTCCTGTACCGATGATGCTAGAAGCATATTTCTTCTAATCACAAAAGTATGCAAATTGAGAATAGATTTTAGATAAGGCATTTTTTAAAGACATATATATATAGCACGCCATTCTCGCACGAAATTTTTTTCCAGGGTCAAAAAAGGCCATTAAAATAGATCCTATTCTGTGACAAAAATTATCTAATCAGGATATTTTGAATTCTATGAAATTTCAAATTTTTCAGATACTAAAAATCCTGTCCTACCATTTTTAGTGCAGGAAATCTCAGAAATAACACAAATGGGTAATATTTTACCGTAAAAAAAGTGATTTTTTTTTTTACTATTTGGAAAATAGTTGTTGTCCTCAGTAGGGAGCTGGGAAATCTGAAATATATCTGAATCTTTTTTTTTTTTTTTTTGGTTGAATTCCGCAACTTATTTTATTTTATTCGTTTTCTGATTAGTCCATATTTAATGTCCAAAAATGGAATATTTCTGATGACACTATGACAAAAAAGTAATAAAAACTTTAAAATAATAATTTGAAAACAAATAGTGACAAAGATTTCAAACAAATTTAATTTAAAAGTGCATTTTTTCCTACGCAACGGGGTAAAAATGTTAAATGTGCAATGTTTAGTTTAGTAGTTAGAAAAATAAGTTAGGCCCGGCTCGATACTCCAGGAAAAAAATAAGGCTCGATACTCCAGGAAAAAAAAAAATCCCTGTCGGCAGGGCCTATAGGCGGAAGTAGATTTCGAAAAGTGCTCATTTCAACAACAATATATATATATATGATTAGAGATAAACCCAGTTTAATAACTTCATTTGGCCGTTTATGAAAAATTTTTAATTTCATTTTTCTGCAAAAACTGGTTTTATCAGAATCATCTTAAGAAAAATTCAGCTCAAATGCCCATTTTGACAACATATTTTGAAATTAATTCTGAATTTATTAAAAAATTGACCAAAACAGTACATTATATAGATCCTAAATAACAAAAAACTGTCAGTTGAATGCATTTGAGAAAAAAATTGAATTTAAAAATGAGTCGTAAAATAACTGATTTGTTGTTTGAATACATCCTTAATTCTTTAATCATGATTGCTTCGGAAAATTTTGTGCGAAATACTCACTTTGACAGCATTTTTAAAAATATATTCTATCTTTCTCAAAAAACTGACCAATGCGTCACAGTATATAGTTCCTAAATAATCGGATCTGTAAATTGGATGCGTTTGAGAGCGAAAATGGATTTTAAAACGAGTCATAAAAAACGCAATTTGCTATGTGAAAACTTCCTTAAATTTTCAAATCACGATGACTTCGGAAAATTCTGTTCAAAATACCCTTTTTGGTAGCCTTTTTCGAAATATATTCTATCTTTCTCAAAAAACTGACCAATGCGTCGCATTATATAGTTCCTAAATAAGAGGATCTGTAAATTGGATGCGTTTTAGTACAAAAATGGATTTAAAAACGAGTCAGAAAAGAACGCAATTTCTTATTTGAACACTTCTTAAATTTTCAGACACGATGACTTCGGGAAATTCTGTTCAAAATACCCTTTTTGGTAGGTGATGGTTTTGAAGGTGATGGTATGTGCTACTTAAACACACAAAAAAAATTCCTTTTGAAAAATAATTATCATTGGAAAAAATTCTTAACAAAATATCACTTTCAAAATGTCCCATGTGTTACTTTTGAAGGTATTTTTTAGTATATAAAATTTATATAAATGAAATAAACAAAACACATCCTGCTACAAAATACATTCATATAATACTTTAATATTTGATATGTTTAGGGTATACAGATTAATTAACAAATATGTAGGAACTAAAAAGTTTTTGTCCCGTGCATTACTTGTCCCGTGCATTACTATTATCTTATAGTTCACTGAAGATAAATTGTCCTCTACTTTCTGCAACTACAGGTGGATTAATGACTTTGACCACACTTTTTCGTACATACCACAACTTGTCTTCTTTTTCTAGCCATTTCCAGATATTTGGACCAGCTTTGACCATAACATTTACTTAAAACTCATCACCATTTGCATTTACATCAACAATTTCCCCTGGAAAGGTGTTAGAGTCATAAATCACTAGTACCCAATTCCCTACAATGAGATTAGAGATTGATATCTGGAAGTTATTTTCTATCAATTCGACTTCTTGTAAAGCATTGTAGTATAAGCGAAGGCTTTGATTTAGAACTGATTTGAACGCATGACATTTTTTAATGCCTGGAATTGAGACAGCTTCTTCCCGTGCACTCTCATTTCTTTATCTTCAATGAAAATTACAGTAGTACTTGGCATTAGACCCCTTACAAAATCTTCAAAATCCTTGGCATTTTGAACTATGGCTGCAGAACTACCCTTAGTCATCACAGCAGTTCTCACCAGTGACTTTGCACACCCACTGATTCCGTCAACATTTCCTTTGCGATGTGATGTGGCTGTGTATTTCCACAAAAAAGTCGTCCTATACTTTTTACTCAACTGTGACAAAAATAGGGCCATGAATCTGTTTTTGAACTCCGATGATGGACCATCTGTCCAAATAACTTCTTCAACATCAATATATCTTATCTGACCACTTTCTGCCTCACAAATGACTTGCATGCAGTAAACAAAGGATTCCTGCCTTTTTTGGTGTTGCGAATTATAAACTATGTATACTTTAAATTATTTATATACAGTAGACTCCCTCAAATTCGCACAGCTTGGGTCCAGAGGTTTTGCGGATTTCTGGTCATTGCTTTGTTTACATTTTTTAAACAGTGCTTTGAATGTAATTAATAATGAAATCAAAAGTATAATGAATGCTGATAATATACTAAAGTAAGTCATCAATTAAAATAATAAAAATTTAGATGATTTTTAAATTGATTAAAATACTAAATTAAAAGGTCAAGTTAATAATCAATAATGTACGATTAAATATTCATTATAAAGATGAAATGCATTTTTCCTAAATTATTCAATGAAACTTGCCTTATAAAGGTACATTACTAATTCACTTCAGGATAATAAAATTATGAAGCTTTATGTCAGGTTTAGCCAGACTTAATAACTAAGAAAGCTTGATTAATACATAAATATATTTGGTAAGATTGTGATTACCAATGATATCAGCAATATCTTTATTTTTTCTGAAATAAATTATTCTTTCTTTATGAAAAAACATGAATTCAATAACCTTAACAAAAATTACAAATTAAAAAATGTATGGAATTGATATAAAGGTAAAAAAGTCGAATTTTGCACCTACATCTGAACTGAATGTTTCATTCTTTACATCCGTAAAATATGTGCGGATTTTAGAGAGTTGCAGATTTAAGGGAGTCTACTGTATTATGTATTTAAATCAATGAATTATTATAAAAATCATTATTAAATAAGAAATTATTCTTATATTATATGAATTCATTTCAATGATTATAGCATTAATTTGATTTAATTATTAATTTAATAGTAAATATAATTGTTCTTAATATTAAATATTGTTCTTAATATTAAATTACTAAATTAATTATTAAATCAAATTGTTACAATGGTCATTGAAGTAAATTCATAATAATATTTTCTGTTATACTGCAAGTTTACTTATATAATTTCATGTCCCGTGCGTTATGTCCCGTGTGTTACTTTACGCAATAATGAAACATCATTTCATGTTCTAGCATAAGAGATTGTTTGAAACAATTGACTCATTTAACATGTACAAAATTGTCCCTTCTAAGATATAATTGCTCAGTAATTAAATTATTTGCACATACTTCACAGAAATATTGTTCAAAAGTTTAATTTAATTTTATTCTATTCCGTGTGATGTCCCGTGCGTTACACACAATTTTTTATTGTTTCCAGCTAACCAGGGTCTTCAGAAAATAATGCTATTGAGGAATAATACATGTCTTCAAGTACTACCAAAACATAATAGTTTGTCACATTTTTTATGAATATTAACTTGGACAAATAACAAAATTAACTTGTAATTGTCCCGTGCGTTACCCAGAGAATCATCCGGATGAATATTGTCCTTCTGATCATCTTTTAGATAGCTGTGAAAGTAACAGTGATTATGAGGAGACGTCATCAATGCCTAAATTTTTCAACCAGGTTGATTTAAATGATTTCAAAAGAGATTTCAATGTTTTAAAAGAAGCTTCTGAATTACTGGTTGGTTTCAAGATTAAAAAACAAATATTTATTAGAAAAAAGAGCCAAACTTACATTTTATCACACAAGACAAGATTGTCTACTACCCTTCTTCTCTTAAAAAAACAATCTTGTATTTTGTCATGAATTTAGAGGGCTGTTAGAAAAATTGGCTCTTCCTAAATATTTTCCACATGATTGTCCTTGGACAGCAAAGAAGTTACACAAAATACTATTGTTTTTATATTTTTGGGATAGCAGGGATAAAACACACCATTAGATTAGAAAAGAGAGGCCTAAGAAAGAAAACATGGATGTTGGAGAAAGGAATGTCATTAATAACACTTTAGTTGGGCGAAAGAAAACCATACTTTCGCCACTGCATATCAAGCTCTGTCCTATGAAGCAGTTTGTATAAATTATCCATAAGAACGGGTTATGATTTGCATATATAAGGTAAAAACACCCGAATTGAGTTATGAAAATATTAAAGCAGGAATATTTAACGGACAAAAAATAAGACAACTGCATAGCTGCCAACTTGTACGGTTTGGCCGTACAATGTACGGATTTTGTTCTAAGTGTACGGTTGTACGGATGAACAGTACGATTGTACGGTTTTGCGCACGGGAAAAACAATCGCGGAGAAATTCGAATTTCGTGAAAGGATCGCCGAAAAAACGCACATTTCGTCAATATTTCATGGGAAAACGACGATTTCGTCAATGTTTTTGTCAACGAACTTTGTCAAAAGATCGCTGAAAAACGGGAATTTCGTGTACGGATCACAGAAAAATTGGCAATTTCGCTAAAATATCGCAGATAAAACGCAGATTTCACCATAAATCACGGGGGAAAACGCCGTTTTCGAGAAAAGATCGCGTAAAAATGCAAATTATGGCATAAGATCGTTGAAAAAAAATGCCGATTTCATCAAAAAATCGCTGAAAAACGCCGATTTCGTCAAATGATCGCG
Organism: Maratus speculifer; assembly: GCA_964019185.1. Lineage (NCBI taxonomy): Eukaryota > Metazoa > Arthropoda > Arachnida > Araneae > Salticidae > Maratus > Maratus speculifer. The sequence goes on along the minus strand of OZ025291.1, from coordinate 59,361,915 downwards.
GAAAAACCGCTGATTTCGATAAAAGATCGCGATAAAACACCGATTTTGCTAAAATAGGGTCACCCGGGGTAAAATGGGTAGCCGGGGTAAAATGGGTATATTTTATTTATTTATTTTATTATTTTACCAGACAAATTTTTAAAATAAATTAAAATTATGAACAAAGTGCTTACATATCTGGCAATACTTAAACCTTATAAAAACAAACTGGCAATGCATATAATGGGCTTAGCAACCATTTTGTTTTTCAGAAGATAGAACAAAGTGTTTTTAGTGGTTGAAAAACTTCTTTCCAGAAAAATATACAAGAAGAATTTTAGGAATAAACTGTTTGATATTTACAGAAGAAGGATTCTTCTAACTGAAAACTGTTAAATTAAGTAAATTTATTTACTCACAAAAATTTTATAGCGTTTTTTGTCATATGGGGTAAAATGGGTATAGGTCAAGATATGAATGTATGAAGATTGATCAAAGTTGAAAGAAACTTTTGAGGGCAAATTGTTATTGATCCTATGTTTTAAACTGAAATTATGCTTTGTTATATGAAATTAGGCTATTACTTATATCATCAATTTATCATTTATATTATAAATTAGGCTATTTCGGGTGACATAATAATACATGCAAATTGACTAAATGTACAGGAACACAAGGTAAGAAAAATATCGCAAAATTAAATTAAAACACATTTTCTAGTACTGGCGAGGCTATAAAAATACTCAGAGAAAATGCAAGAGAGTACAAGCAAAGGTAGGAGAAGTTTTAACTACAGAGCAGGTAGCTGCAAGTCTAAAAAAGTACAAACAGTTAAAAGAATCGAAGCAGCCCATAAAATAGAAGTTAAACCAAAGGTTTTCACTGCAATGAATCCAGTGATTGGCAATTGAGTCCCTGTAAAAGTTAATGTAAAGAAGTCTGTTCAAGAATTCACAGGTCTTATTGATATCCCTGATGAAGGTGAAAATACTGTGAAGTTTGCAACAAAGTCATCTGCTGGATTATTTTTATATCTTTCCTGAGAAAGACTATGTTGCTGATGTGAACGCATCCTAATTGCCAGAGAGCTATCTCAACAGAGCTGCAATAGTCCTTGCCAATATACACTTTGCATGTAAATTTTTATTATGTTATACCTATCTGCATAAATTGCTTTTGATTAAACATTGATTTTCCAGTGTAATTTAATTTCTCATTTTTTCCCTACAGATATTCATGCTGATATCTATCTGCTTTTGAATTTCATTAAATAAAAAAAATACTTTTAAAGAGAAACACGATTCACAGCATGTGCGTAAACTGATGTGGTGAAGGATAGGATTTGTCAGTACTCTCATCTTATTTACATTAGTTTCATAACAGTGTTTTTATATGTCAAGAAAAAAATGTAAGCAAATTGAAGTGGGGAGTTTTTGAAGCCCCTTCCCCTCACCTTCCAAGTTTACAAATGATTCAGAGGATGAAAGTACAAAACTTTTAAATGGTTTACACATTAATTATAGTGTATTTAAGTATATTTAATTTATTATTCAACTTTAACCAGCATATACCCATTTTACCCCGGTGCATACCCATTTTACCCCGAACCACGAGGTAAAATGGGTATACACCGGGGTAAAATAGGTATAGTGTTTTACACAAAAATTTTTAAAAAAAGTAAACACAAATTATGTTTAATTTAGACCTAAGATACACAATGTCAAAAATATTGAACAAAAACATGAATTTATTCCATAATATTTCTGCTATGAAACATTAAAATTAAAAAAGCTGATTTTTATACCCATTTTACCCCGGGTGACCCTATCGCAGATTTCGTCCAAAGATGGTGGATAAAATGCCGATTTCGTAAAAAGATCGCGCATATTTCGTGAAAGGATCGGGGAAAACAGTGAATTTTGTCAAAGAATTGCTGAAAAAATGCAGATTTTGTCAAAAAATCGTTGAAAAAACGCAGATTTCATCAAAAGATCGCATTAAAAAGGCGAATTTTGTGAAAGGATCGCTGAAAAAAATGTGCATTTCATTACAGATATTCAATAAAAATGCTTAATTAATGCCGGTAGGTATACTCCCTCTCCCACCCTCTTAACTGCTGTAACCTTTCTGGAATTTTGCTGTAAATTTAATCTGACCTTATCTATTACAGATCAACATACAGGACAGTTTTTTGGAAACATGTTTCCAAAGTATGAAATTGCAAAAATATTTTCTTGCTCTACCTTATATATTTTTTTCTTCAAAATATTAATAATGTAAAAGTAGCATAGAAAATATTGTTAGAAATGATATTACTTTTTGCATTGCATATTATGCATTTGCTTTGCATGTTATCCATTTTTAAGCATTTAGAATGCATCGTGAAAATTTAAGGATTTCAAAATTGACATGTTGGCAGGTATGCAACTGATTAAGGATCCTGCTTTCGTAAATTCAACGAATGAGGCTGAATAAAAATCCTGGACTTTTGTGGCAGTTCACAAAAACATTCCGGGCAAATGCAAAGGAGAAATCTATGTAGAACTGGTAAATGAAAAGCATAATAGTTTTAAATCTCTTGGGTGTACTAGAAGCATTAAAGTACACTATTTACATTGCCACTTAGAGCATTTTCTTGAAAATAAAGAAGGCACAAGTGATAAACAGCCCGAAAGATTTCATCACAATATTAAGACTATGGAGGACCCATACCAAAAAAGATGAGATATGCAAAGGGTTTCAGATTACAGTTTGAGTTTAAAAAGACACTGTTCTAAAATATATTCCAGAATGTCACGGAAAAGAAGCTTCCGAAGCATTCAATGAGTATCAGTTTCATCAGTGAGGTTTTTCTCTATTTTTGTGAGTAAAAATATTTGTATAATATAATTAAAAAATTATTATTTGAATATGTGATATCATAATAATAAAAACTAGCATTTGTGTATTATAAAAAATAAAAATCCTGTATTTATTTTATTTTTACATACATTTCTTAATACATGGATTTACCTTAAAATAATAAAACATATATTTCACAAAAAGTTGTTTATCTTAAAAAACTGAGCTGATAGAGAAAAACTAAGGCCATATTTGAATTCAGGACATCAAATTCATATAGAATCAGCTAAAAATACCCCGGCACCAAAACAGCTGTTGACCAGTGTAATCGAATAAAGAAAAAATATTATTTATTTTAAATTTGTACTTGCAAAGCCTTCAATTTATTTTTTTAAGTTCAATGTTTAGAAATAAGTTATTATTTATATTTCTGCCTATAGTGTAAAATTTATATAAAAATTACCTGCATTTTATTTTTTAAATACTTTATTTATTTTATTTCTTTCTTTTTCTTTCTTAAAAAAAAAAAAAAAAAAAAAAAAAGAAAAGAAAAGAAAAGAAAAGAAAAAAGTGTACATCTTAATTTAATTTAACATGTATGTGTCCGAAAGTAACATTAATCTTGAAATTAAAATATTAGCTGAATTTTGCATTTCCAGTGCAAAGTTAAACCGATGTCGAAAATCGCTTTTGGCGCATCTCTAGTTTGCTTATTGTGCTATTAACGATAGATAAACTAAATCTATTTAAGATGCTTTTGTAATGCAACTAATGCAATCAACTAACTCAAAATAAAAAAAACAATCATTTAAATTCTATTTAATTTATTAATCCTTTTTAAAATTTTAATTTTTCATACGAAATTTCATGTATTGAAATAAAATACGACCAAATAAACACATTCAAAACCATGATTTTCCTTATCCTATCCTCACACTAGGAGAACCAGAAGAACCACACTACGTCATCATTCTTCCCCCTCTGTCTTCACTTTTCGGCGATGATTGGGCTCCCCCTGCCCGTCGTCTACGTTTTTAACGTAACGACGTGTTAATTTACTGCCCCCTGTGCAGGACGTCAGTATCAGAAAAAGTTGCTTTTCCTAGAAACATGCCCACTGTCCAAAGAAGAAAGAAAGGAAAAAAATCCTGAGAGACGGAGAGTGCCCATGCCCATACACTATGGTAAAAGCTATCTTGGGTTGTTTTAGCCGTTTATAAAGAATAAAAGTAAACAGCGAATTTAGGGAAAGAAAATTTTCTCTGGAAAAAAATATACTCAGAAAATTTCTATAAATTATTATAAAATCCAAAATTTGTGACTTTTTTCTGAATTGGTTGACGCCAAAAAATACAGCCCATTTGAAAAAATTATTGGAGGGGCCCGAGCCCCATGGGCCCATACAATTCTACGCCTATGCATGTACATTATCATTTTAATACTCAAAAATATTTTTTTTGCAGTTTTTAAATATTTCTTGTAAAGTTGTTTGCTTGAGAATTTTTATTTTCTTTCAATGAAGTTTCTTTCGCAAACAGTCATGATTTCCTGTTCATCTATACAACTCTGCTGCTCCAATAACAAAAAAAAAAGCTTTACTTGTAAAACCTAATCTTTTTTTTAACTTTGTTTTTCCACGACTCATAGTCATTGTCAGACTCAGTTTCACTGTCTTCAGGTGGGTCCGTTATTGAAGCAAAATCTTCCCTTATACAGTTTCAGAAGAGCGCTGCACCCAACTTGCCTTTAACTTTACAAAACAATATTCTTCTAATCCCATTTAAAACCCTCGGTTTTTTTCAAAACAAATAAATAAAATAAACACAAAAATCAGGGTTTTCTTTTAATCATCCTTTTTATTACATATACATGCATATTTATTGATAAAAATAGACATTATTGGATTATAAGTTGTGTAATTTCATTTTAAAATAATTGATATGAAATATTTACAGTAAAGTGAATTTATGTAGAAAATTGAAGAAATTCATATTTTAATTTAAACAGTATTAGCAAACTGTGTAACGTTCTAAGAATAAACTGCTCTACACAGTGAAGCATTGATAATCTGAAAATCTTTATAAACAATCTTTTGATTACTAATTAACATTTGAAAGTAGTTTGATAAATAAAATATTCTTCTCTGTTGTTATCACTACATAGTATAAAACAAAGTCGCTTTTTCTGTCCCTATATCCCTATGTACGCTTAAATCTTTAAAACTACGCAACGGATTTTGATGCAGTTTTTTTTAATAGATAGAGTGATTCAAGAGGAAGGTTTATATGTATAATAACATCCATTAAATACTGGAGAAATACTGTTATTTTTGAGGTATAACATTTTTTTGTCATTTGCATTTTACGACTCGTAACTTTTTATTTCAGAAATGCGAAAGAACAACTTTCTCGGCCAATCGCGAGACTGCACACGTCATTCCGGCATCGAACCGTACTAGCCAGGGGCGTAAACCACCCTTGTTGTGTAGGGGGGTGTAGACTCATAAATTTCCGACTCCCAGAGGGAAAATTTCCGAATACTAAGAAAAATAAAATACCGACTCTTATATACATAGGTATATGTATGTATGTGTATAAACACACACTTATATATAATATCATGTTTTAAATTCACGGAATCTTGGCGGTTTATGAAAGATTGTGTTATTTTGTAGTCGTCAAATCCAGTCAACTTGCGTGAAATTCTTGATAATAGCTGTTTGATAATAGGTGGTTGTTTTGCAGTCGTGCTAGGTGCTACTATCTATACGGTCAGAGCATAAGTTTAGCAAGGCAGTGGATTCGACAATCCGGTGGTTTCTCCATCAGAAACGGAGCCAGTTTCTTGTTCTAAGTCGTTTATTTACCAAACATGAAAAATTAAAATGAGTCTTACATAAGAAAAAATTCGTAAAGCCTTCATTCTTTGGGATGAATTTCTATGTCATAGTGTATGATTTTCGAAAGAAAATTTAGGAAAATACAATAGTCGTAGACAAAAGATAATATATGTCAAAATACTTGAAACAAGACAGAAATCTAAGCTCCAAAGCTACTGCATCTGCTTTTTGTTAGATTCGCAGACCACGACATATATCGACGTAGTACAGAAACAAGTCAATCAGTGAAAGGAGCACTTTTAGAGATGGGCAGCTAAGCTAATGACTCGAGAGGGGGCGGCTTAAGGAGCCCATACCTCGTAGCGTGGTGTTTTCGAAGTAAAAAGCCTAGCATCTGTTTTTCCATGATTTTTTTAACCGCTAGATTCTAGATTCAACACTATAAAAGTGCCCTTAAAGATCAAAAAATGCCCTGAAGAATGTAAAAAGTGTCCTTTTCAGAACAGTAGTGCCCTGCCCCTTTTTAAACCTGGGGGAAACTCTGGGATAATTATCTTGGGTTGTTGATTTAAATTATTTTAATGGAATTTTGTCATGCTGGTATAAATTAAATATTTAAATGGCATGTAAAAAATAAGTTTTTTTTATTATTATTTATTTCTTCCTTCTCATATAGTTTAACACCCCTGCATTAATAAATGTTATGAGGAAAACTCTCTCTGCCTGGGAAACCCTGAATTTCAAGCCCTGATAGTCAAAGATATATAGTTTCCGTAAATTATATTCCAATACGTTTAAAAGTTGTAATGGTGTGTGAAACATGTTTGCAATTTATTATTTGAGATGGCATTGCATAAAGAAATAAACAAACATTCACCATAACTAAAAACATATTCAGTACCGGATATCCAAATCCGGGAGGCAAATCGGATACCGGATAGCCGGTATCCGGCAAAATCAGTATCCGGTGCATCGCTAGTAAAAATCGCGAATTTCACCGATCAGCTTTATAAAAATCACTATTTTTGTCGATCGGTTTCATAAAAATAAAGAATTTTCTCAATTAATTTTGTAAGAATCGCAAATTTTGTTGATCAGGCACAGAAAGATAAAATTTTCTCGACCAGTTTCATAAAATTTGTGAAATTTGTCGATCACTTCGTAAAAAGCCCAAATTTGTTCGATCAGGCACAGAAAGTTGCAAATTTTGTTGATCGGGAGTTGAAAAATCGGGAATCTCAGTGATGAGACACAGAAAGATCTTGTTGAAGGGCTCCTTCCCTCTCCTTCATTTGTAAATTTTGCATTTTTTTTTCGGCATTAGCCACTTATTGTTTTTTCGCACTTTTAATAAAACAAAATTTACTTTCCTGAATAAAGTCAAGGAATGTTATGTTATTACATCTTGGGAATAAACCTTGGTATATCTCTTATATATATAGATGTAAAAACTGCTGATTTATTCTCACCAACTGAATTGGATATTTTGACTGGTTAAGCGAACCTAAAGGGGTATCCCCCCACTTCCCTCTGAAAACATATTTTTTATCTGGTTATAGGTCACAGATCACCTTCAAATTCGAATTCTCTCTATGTTATTGATGTGGCCCTCGACAACTCAGACATTTTTGTAAGTTGCCTTTCTCTTGAAAAGGTTGTGCACCCCTACTTTAATATATTACACAAGCCATGTTATAAATATGCCTAATTCATACTTTTTTCAATATGTCATGAACACTCCGTTATGCAGAATGATATTTTCAAGATATTTATAAACGATGTTGTAAGAAAATACAATGTTGTCAGATCTGTTACTGAGGAAAGAACACTATTGAACTTGTCCAACTAATGGATAAATGGAATGGAGCTTTCTTTCTTCTCCTTCCTAACAAGAAAAATATAAACATCTAAGCAGTGTTGCAATCGCAAAAACCCCAACAGCTGCAAGAGTCATGAATATCATGCCTAGATTATACACTATAGCTTTATTTGAGAAACAGAGAAGATGATATAAAATATAAGATGATATAAAATAGGGGTGCACAACCTTTTCAAGAGAAGGGCCACATACAAATACGTCAGGGTGGTCGAGGGCCACATGAAAATCACGGAGAGAATTCGATTTAGAGGAAGTCATCTGTGGCTTATAATCAGATACAAAATATGGTTTAAAAGGGCAATGGAGGGGGGGGTTACCCCTTTAGGTTCGCTTATCCAGTCAACATATCCTATTTAGTTGGTAAGGATATATCAGCAGTTATAACGTTTTTATATAGAACATATATAGCAAGAATTACTTTCAAAATGCAAGGCTCCCAAATGGTCCGCGAACTGAACACCAATATTTTTTAACAAAAAATTTCATAGTAAATTTCCACAGCATTTGGGCTAAAACTAACCTCCGAAGGCGGTTTCTGCACAGTTTGCAAGAAAAATATAAAACGAAAATCTTTCTAAGAAAATATCGATGCTCAGTTGTCAGACCATTTGGGAGCCCTGAAGATGTAAAAATATTCCTCGACTTTATTCAGGAGAGTAAGTTTTGTTGCATTAAAATTGCTAAAATCAAGCATAAATGGCTGGTGTCCAAAAAAATGGGAAATTTATGAACGAAAGAGATGATCAACAAGATTTTTCTGCACCTGATGAACGAATTTCCTGATTTTCTGTGCCTGATCAATGAAATTTGAATTTTTCCACGTCTGATAGACCAAATTTGCACTTTTTACGAAACCGATCGACAAAATTGACAATTTTTACGAAGATGGTCAAAAAAATTCACGAACTTTCCTCGCATGATCATCTTTCCTCGCCTGATCAACAAATTTGCAATTCTCACGAAACCGATCGAGAAAATTCATGATTTTTCCGCGGCTGATCAACAAATTCGCGATTGTTATAAAGTCGATTGGCGAAATTCGTGATTTATAAGATGTCGATCGACGAAACTTGCGATTTTTACTCACATGATCGACGAAATTTTCGATTTTCTTTTGCACCTGAACGATAAAATTTTCGATTTTTCGGCACCTAATGGACGATATTTTTAATTTTCCCGTGCCTGATTTACGAAATTCACGATTTTCACAAAGCCGATCGACGAAATTTGCTATTTTTTCATGCCATATCGGCGAAATTGGTGAGTTTTCCGAACCTGTTCGGCAAAATTCGCGGTTTTCACAAAGCCGATTGATAAAATTTGCACTTTTTACAGAGCTGATCGAGAAAATTCGTGATTTTTACAAAGCCGATCTACGAAATTTGCAATTTTTCTTCACATGATCGTAAAAATGCTTGATTTTTTTCGCGCCTGATCAACAAAATTCGTGATTTTTCACAACCTAATCAAAAAAATTTTTGATTTTTACGAAACTTATCGACGAAATTCTTGATTTTTTCGGGTCTGATCGTCAAAATTCGCGATTTTTCCGAACCTAATCAACAAATTTCAAGATTTTTACGAAGCTTATTGACGAAATCCTTGATTTTTTCGGGTCTGATCGTCAAAATTCACGATTTTTCCAAATCTGATCAACACAATTCGCGATTTTTACGAGACCTATCGACGAAATTCGCGTTTTTTCTTTGCATGATCAACGAAATCTGATTTTTCCGCGCTTGACCGACGGAATTCGCGATTTTTCCGCGCTTGACTGACGGAATTCGCGATTTTTTCGCGCTTGATCGACGGAATTCCTGATATTTTTGCGCATGTTTGACAAAACTCAGAATTTTTATAAAGCCCATTGAGGAAAATCTCAACTTTTCTTTGTATGATCGACATATTTCGCGATTATTGCACACCTGATCGACGAAATTCTCGATTTTATTAGAGCCTGATCGACGTAATTAGCAATTTTTCCGCGTGTGATCAACAAAGTTCAGAATTTTCTTATCTCCGATTAAAGAAATTTGTGATTTTTTTTTCGAATCCGATCGACGGAATGTGCGCTTTTATCACTCTTAATTTGCGAAACCCGCATTTTTCCGCGCCCTATTAGCGAAAATCGCGATTTTTGTACTAACTTTGGCGTAATCTAAACGCGGCAAGATGAAACATCTTTTTTTTTTTTTACGCGGCAAGATGAAACTCGCGATTTTTTCTCTTGATAAACTGACGAAATTTACGATTTTTTCGCAGCCGATCAATGAAATTTTCAATTTTTCCGCACATCATCTCTAAATTCGCGATTTGTTCGTGCCTTATTAACGAAATTCGCGTTTCTTTCACACGATAAAACTAGAAAACACACCATTTTTTTGCAACTGATGAATTTCATTTGCAATTTTTTCAAACATCATCAATAAAACTGACGATTTTTTGTTGCTCGATCAACGAAATATGCAATTTTTCGCGTCCGACTGACAAATTTCGCGATTTTTTGGTGTCCGATCGGGAAATTTTGCTATTTTTTCCGAGCCTCACCGCCAAAATTCGCTATTTTTACACACTTGTTCAAATTCGAGATTTTTCTGCACCAATCAACGAAATTTGGGATTTTTAAATGGCGAAAATTTATATTTTTGCGCGGTAAATTGATGAAATTTACGATTTTTTCCTGCGACATATGCACAAAAATTGCAATTTTCTCCAGTTGTAAATTGAAGAGACTCGCGGGCCACAAGTTAACCCATCATTGGCCCGCGGGCCACAGGTTGTGCATCCCTAATATAAAATAATTCAGAAGGTATACTGTGTATATACACGTCCACTTCATCCACTACATCTAATCACTTTCACCTAGGAAACTAAGTAAAAAAATCCGATGTTTCAACAATTTATGTTTCGGAATTGCTTACTGCTTTGCTTTGATTAGGCGAGCCAAGACATGAAAACTCGCCAATTGGCGATTTCTTGAAATCGCGCCAAACAGCGAGGGATTTTAAAATTTCATTACAAAAGGATTAACAAAATTAGATTTTAAAGAATACAAAAAAGATACTGAAATAATGCAATATTGCAAAGACATAAAAGATCCGTTTACCTTACAATGTTATAGTACAATTTTACTGAATGTCATAGACACAACTTTTCCATACTTTAAGGAGGGATAGAAGCAAAATTTATATACGGAACGGAAATCGGTATAAATCATAACAATTTTAACTAAACGATTATTTATCAGAGATTTGAATTTCCAAGATCGTCCTGTATTAATTGGTATGTAAAACCGGCTTTATACAAACAATGTATTATAAGTAAATATTTTTTAAAAAAATCACATATATTTACCATTGTTCGCTGTCTCAATAGCTTCGCGAAGTCTTTTAACTAAATCTGCTTTTAAACCAGAAGTTGAAAGTCCACGAGTAGATAAATGCTCGCGTAAATCAACAACACGAAGTTTATTCAACGATTCTGGATCTAGGTCTGCCATTTTTCTGAGTAGTACTGGAAAAAGAAACTGTGATCTTATCGGATTAGTGATTAGAGAGTAACAGTGGCCGTGTTCAGCTGTTACGCGCGCTGCACGCGCACGCTAGGAGCCACGGACATGGAGTGGGTACTTATACTTGGTGGGATGTGCGTTCAGTCCTCGCTACTGTGCCACCAGTTGCTGTAACTGTTCGCTCAGTAACAGATGGAGAACAGATCAAGGATGTAATTACTTGTGGTGCCAATTATAAAGATAATCTGTTACAAATGAAAGTGAGCTGGCTGGCCGAATGGTCAGAATGCTGAGCTTGAACCCAGACGATACGGGTTCGAAACCTGCGCGGGCCAAACGTTGGTTTTTGTTTATGTTTTTTTTTTTGCTTTTTGTTAATACATAAGACATTTTTATTAAAGGTAAATTTTATATTAATAATACAGAAGCACATGTATTTCTATTATAATAATAAAATACTTATTTAAATATGAGAAAATGAGATTTTTGCGGAGAAAGTTTTAATATTCCAAATTTAGAATATTAAAAGGATAATTAGAACGATATTAATATCGTTCCAAAGTGATTTATATATATATTAAGAAAATGAAAAAAAAAAGTTTTCTGCGAAAATATCCGTATACGCATATATATATATATATATTTTTTTTTTTTTTTTTTTTTTTGAAAATTTTAGAAGTAATTTTTTATTGAGATTAGGATGCAAATATAATGCATGCGTGGATATTTTACGGTGTTAAAATCAAAATGGAAAATATTATAAAAGCAAAATGTAAAAGATATACATGTTTTTAAATTAAGAATATCTGCATACATATATTTTAAAGAAGTGAAATATTTGGAGTTTGCCTTCTAGTTTTGTAATGAATAAAGTATGATTAGAATGTTTATAATTTTTCTATTAAAAGTATAAATAAGTGTTTTGCTTATACTAACATAATTTCGGATGTCGTTTGTTTTTCATATTTTATGACATATTTTGGCCTGTTATCCACACGGTATTAAAATATACAATCATTAAATAAGAAATATATACATACTAAAACTTCTTCTGAAAAATTATCTAACTAACAATGCAAATTCCATTGAAATCAATCCAGTATTGTAGATTACAAATCAATCTTGTAATATGTAGATACAGGGCCATCGTTAAGACTTTTTATTGGTGGGGGAGAAAACCTTAATATTGTCAAGTCAAATTTTTATATTCGCCAACTCGTTTTATAATTTTGCCAAGTTAACGCACTTTGAAAATGTAATACAATTCTTATTTGTAAAAAGATTAATAATATTCCCAATTAGAGTTGTAACTTTTGCAAATTCTATCAAAAATAGAAAATGTATTGCAGTTTTTATTAAAATTTTAATTAAATTTGACATAAAAGTTTTAAATTTGCAAAGTGTAACAACATTTGTCAATGTTTTGGGAGGGTAGCCCCCCCCCTTAGCTAGTCCCCCGTGTGGATATCTCAACCTTGGTTTATCAACAGCATTCTATTAATTACAACAATAGAATCAACAGTATTCTATTATTTAATACGAAAAGTATAAAGCAACTGATAAATGATTTTTAAATAAATAAAAATAAAATTATTTAAAAAATTAAATCACCAATTGTTAAATTGTATCAGTCAACCTACCAACTTTGACAACAAACAACGTGCAACCAATAACAGATAAGCACAAAACGCACAATCACGTGATCAAATCGCCCATCATTTTTTTTGCGTCGCGCGCGTCAAGGTTTGAGCATGGTTGATTGTCATTTTTTAAATGCTAATCAGGCTTAATTACATGAAATAGGTCACGTGATACTTTTCCGGAATACTTTTAATTTTATTTGAGTGGTCACAGGTATGTATTTCTGTTACGAAAATCATGTTTTGAAAGGATAAAGAGATATGGTATTTGTATTTACCAATTCTGAACCATAAAAATAATACAATAATTGAATAAGTTTAAAATTCTCTTCTTTGATAATACCTACTCCAAGCAGAATCTTCTGAGCGCGCGCGCACAAAAAAAGCCGCTTTTGAACACGGCCAGAGATTGAGTACTGAGCAGTAGTCTGGAAATTGATTCGTCTGTCCAGTCCAGAGCCATCTGGTCTGTTCAAAAGGGCAACTCACGCCGCACCCGCGCTCAGAAGATTTTGCGATGGAGCAGGTCTTACTAAAGAAAAGAATTTTAAAATAATTTAATAATTGCATTTTTTTTGTGGTTCAAAATAGGTAAAATTAACGATTGTAAGATCGCGAGGCACCATAATACCGTTTACGCTTTATTTACATCGTAATTCTCTACGCAAATCTTAAATGAGGCACCGTAATTTCAACCCGAGTCTAACAGAAAAAAAAAGGAATAATAAAGGAAGAGGAGGTTGTAGAAGAAAGGAAATCACATTAACATGTCACTTAACTTTAAGCAGGGCTACACTTTTGAAGCGGGATACCCGGAAACATTGTAAGTGACACGGAGTAAGACACAAGAGGGGAAACTTAATGCGCATGACTCTTCGAAAATACAAAGTGAAATTTTGGTAAATAATGAGGGGGCTGTGAGTAGGCTGGTTTTTTAGCTACTGCAATGCTTTTCAATGGAAAAAATGGTCATTTAAAAAAAAATTTTAACGAAAAATCTGAATTTTTAGGAGGTTGTAAAAATGAAAATCTGGTTAATTGTAGTTTTCTTCACAACATACATATTTTTTTATAGGTATTTGGCGCTTCATTTTCGTTTTTAAGCCCTTTAAAATACGAGATCATTCTGACAAAAATCAAAGGGCAGGCATTTAAAAACATTGAATATCGCGGATTAAAATGACTGTTGTAAATTAGTTGAATATTGCAAAGAAACAGACTTATGAGTTTTAGAAATTAAGTATTAATCAAATATTTTGGAGTAAATTTTAATTTCGCGTATAGTTTTTATAACCTTAGACCATTTTAATAATCCATAACTTTGGATATTTATGTAATTAATGCATGTAGAATTAAAGCTAATTTTTATTTTAATTATTTGGAGCAACTGCTTATTCATATTATGGATGTCTTGTGTGTCACTCCCCCACTCTGCCCCCCAGCGGGGGGGGGCACATTTTTAATTTATTTACAACACCAGTCGTGTGACACATTATTTCAAAGGTCTGCAACTGCTTATTCATATTATGGATGTTTTGTGTGTGTCCCCCACTCTACCCCCCCCAGGGGGGCACATTTTTAATTTCTTTACAACACCAGTCGTGTGACACATCATTTGAAAGGTCTGCAACTGTTTATTCATATTATGCATGTCTTGTGTTACATCCCCCCAAAGGGGGTATATTTAAGCTGTTGCATAGCTTTTATCGCGGGCTTTGAGCGCGGCGACCGAATCTAGAAATTCCGTAATGAGAAAAAAAACCTAACACTCCGGCTAACTTCATTTCATTTCGGCAAATTTCGGCACTTCTGTAGACTTCTCATTTATTTATTAATAGAAAAAAATTGATTTCTTATCGGTCATCACGCTCAAAAAGTGTAATATTAAATAAGGATAATAATAGTAAAATAAATAGTATAAAGTATAAATAATAGTAAATTAATATCAAAGAAAAAACTTGAATTAATATAAAAAAACTGCATAAATAAAAAATAAATAAATAATTATAGTTACATAAGTTGATAAAAAATGCTATGCAATAGCTTTACCGCGGCAGTTCCCGGAGTGCCACACGTATTTATATATTTTTTTAACTTTGCTTCTATCTTTTATTTGTGACTATGCAGTAAAAAAAAATCTATTAATCAAAATTGTTCTTAGCTTATTCAGGAATTTTTGCTTTTAAATCGCCATCTTTTCCATCTGGACAATCAGGCCCATGTGAAAGGCAGGGGGGGGATCGCCCCGTCCGAGGAGATTGAGGGAGCAGCATCAAATTTTTTCTACCAATTTTTTTTCCTTCTATCTCTACAAGAAGAAAGTATTGGATTCGTATAAATTTTCGAATTCTGGTTTTCGACGGATTGTACACGTTTTAGGGGTTAGAGATTCCACAAAACATGCCTTTATAGAATATCTGTCTGTGACAGACATTTTGTGGGTTCCCTATCTCAAGAAAAAATTCACGGAATTTAATAAAATTTGATATTTAGGTAAGACCCTGATATAAATTATTGCTGATTAGTTTTTGGCGTAAATCGCTCAACAGGTGTCACTGCTATGCTTCACTTTTTATGATTTACGCAACAGTTGAATCTCAAGAACTAGCGCACGGATTCCAATAAAAAATTAGTTTTAGGTAGTCCCTGATATAAATTGATGCTGATCAGTTTTTGGTGTAAATCACTCAACAGGTGACACTCGCTGTTATGCTGCATTTTTTACGGTTTACGCAACAGCTGTATCTCAAGAACTACGTACGGATTTTAATGAAAATTTATATTTAGGTAGTCCCTGATATAAATTGATGATGATTAGTTTTTGGTGTAAATTGCTTAATATGTGTCACTGCTATATTGCATTTTTTAAGATTTATGCAACAGCTGTGTCCCAAGAACTAATGCACTGATTTTAATAAAAAAAAAAAATATGTGTGGCACTCGGGGACTGCCGCGGTAAAGCTATTGCATAGCATTTTTATCAACTTATTCAAATATAACTATATATTTATTTTTTATTTATGCAGATTTTTTTTTTTTTTTTTTGTCTTTGATATTAATTCAAGTTTTTTCTTTTTCTTTGATATTAATTCAAGTTACACTTTTTGCGCGTGATGACCGATAAGAAAACAATTTTTTTTCTTTCATTGAATAAATGAGAAGTCTGCCGAAATGAAACGACGTTAGTCGGAGTGTTAGGTTTTTTTTCTTTATTACGGAATTTCTAGATACGGTCGCCGCGCTCAAAGCCCGCGATAAAAGCTATATAATAGCTTAAATGTGCCCCCCTGGGGGGTGACACACAAGACATGCATAATATGAATAAGCAGTTGCAGACCTTTGAAATGATGTGTCACACGACTGATGTTGTAAAGAAATTAAAAATGTGCCCCCCCTGGGGGGCAGAGTGGGGGGGTGACACACAAGACATCCATAATATGAGTAAGCAGTTGCAGACCTTGGAAATGATGTGTCGCACCACTGGTGTTTTAAAGAAATTAAAAATGTGCCCCCCTGGGGCGGGCAAAGTGGGGGTGACACACAAAACATCCTTAATATGAATAAGCAGTTGCTCCAAATAATTAAAATAAAAATTAGCTTTAATTCTACATGCATTAATTGCATAAATATCCAAAGTTATGGATTATTAAAATGGTCTAAGGTTATAAAAACTATAAGCGAAATTAAAATTTACTCCAAAATATTTGATTAATACTTAATTTCTAAAAATCATAAGTCTGTTTCTTTGCGATATTCAACTAACTTCCAACAGTCATTTTAATCTGCGATATTCAATGTTTTTAAATGGCCTGCCCTTTGATTTTTGTCAGAATGATCTCGTATTTTAAATGGCTTAAAAACGAAAATGAAGCGCCAAATACCTATAAAAAAATATGTATGTTGTGAAGAAAACTTCAATTAACCAGATTTTCATTTCTACAACTTTCTAAAAATTCAGATTTTTCGTAAAATTTTTTTTAAATTGACCATTTTCCCCATTTAAAAGCATTGCAGAAGCATTGATCGACAGCCTGCTAGCAGCGGTTTCGCCGCCTATCGTCAAAAAATCCGCATGGCAAAATTTTAACACTACTTTCCCTTCCTGCTTCTTACTCCATGGTAAGTGACTTAACTTGGCCAGACTGACATCTGAGCAGTAGCGTAGCTATGTTTTTTGACGCCCGGGGCCAGCAAGAAATTTTGCGCCCCCACTCCAATATAGATATATAACAATTTCTCTCAATTTGGCGCCCCTAGGCCTCGGCGCCCAGGGCGGACGCACCCCTTGCCCCCCTTAGCTACGCCACTGCATCTGAGCATGCGCATTAGTTCTGAAATTTGTAACTGCAACTTTTAACTTTTTTGTTTATACTGTAATTATCCTGCCTTATTTCAATTAAAAAATTAATTTCTTTTGTGGGAGGAAATAACAGGTTCAACGTTTTCCATTTTCGGCCTTTGATTACAAAAACACCCCACAAACACACGTGTTAAGCAACTGGAGTAAACAAATAACAACTTGAAATAGTTTATAATTATTTGTAATGCTCAAATTCATTAATTTAATAATCAGAACTAAATATTCTAAAATTCAGAAATAATAATTAAATATTCAGAAGGCACATTTCTATTCAACTCATAGTTAAGAGAGCAAGCTCACTTATACCCCGTTCACACCACAAACTTAAGATAGCTTAAGGTCGCCGTGTTTGAAGTGGACCCTCCCGGAATTGGATGCCTGTTCACATTGAAAAATTTACCTAAGATATCTCAGCGAATGTCACTGTATCTCTGAACTGAACAAAGGTAACGTATGCGCATGCGCTTGAAATAAAGACGCCCACAACAGCCAATCAGTAAAAGCGAAGCTTTATAGCCAATGAGAGCGAGTGGTTGTTCCTGTATCTAGCCCGAGAGAGTTGAAACTCTCTGAGAGAGTTTGTGAAACTCTCTGAGAGAGTTCCAGGCCTGAGATATCTTAACTATCCATAGTGTGAACAGGGTATTAAGCAAGTTTCAGAAACTTGCTCAAGCAAGAATCGTGATTCCGGGTACGACCAGAGCTGCTAGAGCGTATTAACTTAATGCTGGAATCTGTCGTAAGTTAACAAGCTGCGCCAGCTGGTGGCAGGGGTGCAAATGAATGCGCGGGTTTGACGTCATATATGCGCAGATGTTTATTATCTCCGCATCTCTTGCGCATATTTTCTGAATTTTCACTCAATCATGACAGATTAATCAAGTCTACGAGATATATTGCAAAATATTTCTGTTACAGTTTGTATCGATAAAATCATGTACATTTAAAAAAAATAGTCACAATATCATTTTAATTTCGGGAGAAAAAGCACTAATTAGTACTCATAAGTACCCTATAATGCTACGAAAAATACTGACTTTTACTCTAAAATTAAAATGACAATGCGACTTTTTTTTAAATATTCAGATTTTTTTTTATTAAAAATATATGTATTTAAAAATAGTCGCATTGTTATTTTAATTTTAGGGTAAAAGTCAATATTTGGGTATATTGGTACTTATGATTACTAATTAGTACTTTTTCTCCCGAAATTAAAATGATATTGTGACTATTTTTTTTAAATGTACATGATTTTATCGATACAAACTGTAACAAAAATATTTTGCAATATACCTCGTAGACTTGATTAATCTGTCATGATTGAGAGAATAGCTTGAAATTTGTGATTGAATTTTTAATATGAAGTCTCGAAATAGCCTTGTCTGTTTAAAAAAAAAGAAACAAAAGAGAGAAAGAGAGAGTGTGTAATCTACGATTTTAAGAAAATTATTGTCTAGAACGTTAAACATTTAAACAAATAAATTAACAATAGTTCTTTGTTTAACAAAACAACATTTAATACATACATTTAAAATTATTCCGAATATACGTATAATGAAATAGGTTTTTAAATTAAAAGAATGAAATGTTTGCAAGTTAAATAATAAAAGTCTATACGACAAAGAAAACATTGGATTTTTATCGTCTGCAATTGATAATTAAAAATGGAGCTAAAGTTAAATATTTTATTTAGTATTAAATTCTATACATTTCTAAACATTATATTATCATAGGAAATACTAAGGTGTATACAATTTTGTATAACTTAGCTCATCAAGTTTTAGTAAAATGTGACACTACTTCAAAATTCTGCATTTATATAATCTACTTACTAAATTATATATGAGTCATCTTTCATTATATTAAAAACATAATTAAAATCGAACATATTTTAATCAGCGATATTTGTATCGCATAGTTAAAGGATATTTCATCTTAGTATATTTTATGTTAATATTTAGTCGTACTACACTTATTTATTCTATATTTATTTACAATATTTCAAACCTAAAACTTATTCTAAGTAATATTTTAAAGTAACATTTAATTGAAACAAAAAAGTTTTGTTGCCATTCACACAAAAGAAACTGCAATCTACTTAATAATCCTCTGGTTATGCACCCCTGCCGCTAGGTAGCGTATACCTTGGCCCCGCCTTTAATCTTGCGGACACCTCTTCCATAGGAGTTGGAACGCTTGAAATATATGCAGTTTTGGGTACGACCGCTTCAAAAACTTCAAGTTAAGTGACTTAACTTTCTGAGTGCGAACAGGGTATAATTCTGATAAAACCAACTCTTACAGAAAAATGAAATCAAAAGTATCCCGATAAAATTACGAAAATGGGTTTATTTCTAATCTTGATTTAGTTTTTGTTTGTGAAATTAGTAGTTAACTTTCAAATCTACCTGCCGGCTATAAGCTGAGCCGAGCTGAGCTAGTAGGGATTTTTTCTAATTTTTTGCTTAGGTTGTAAATTACGCATGTAAGATTTGCTCGTGATGTGCAGCACTTTTACCACTAAATATCAGCATTTTAGCTAGAGATGGATCTGGAGAGTCCTTAAAAGTTCTAATAAGACCCTCGGGTTGGGATTAATTTTTTCTCGTTGTGGATAGGGTCGGGTCTATTTTTTTTTCATTGTATAGGTCGTGTTTGCGTACGGCTTACATTTACTTTTTGCTGTTGTTCGGGTTAACTCTTACTTTTTTACTGCGAGCCGTGTTTAGGTCCGGTTGACTTCTACTTTGTTGTTGGGGATCGGGTTTGTGTCTGATTGATTTCTACTTTTTTCTTGCGAGTCGGGTTGACTATTATTTTATTGCTGCTGGTTAGGTTTGAATCCGGTTGACTTCTATTTTTATTTTTTTTTTCTATTGGCCAAGTTTATTTTTACATTTTTGTTGCGGGTCGAGTTAACTGAGTTCCACTTTTTAGCTTCATGTTGTTTTCGAGTAGGATTCATTTACATTATTTCCAATTCGAATTGGTTTCAGATTGGATTTTCAGTTTTGCAAGAAGGATTCGGATTGACCCGATTTTTTCAAATGGAAGTCTATACATTTGCTCGATAAAAACTATATCACAATAAAAGCCCCATAACAGATACTTCCAAATAATTAATTATGAATATTTTTAAGCTTTCACATAGAAAATTGCTAGTCATAAATGTTAGCATGTACATCAAAATCTCCTTACGGATCCTCCAAATAAATGGCACCTCTATTTAGCGAATAGTTTTCAACAGTTTAGATACCCCGTTCGTCTGCCTCTGTTGTTTAGAGGATCTAAAGTTACTTGAATATCAACGAGTATATAATATACACAGTACAGTCATGTTAATGTTACCACCTTGAGGTTTTTGACGTTTGGCTATATATCAGACGAAATACATACTACAGATATTTTTTTTTCGGGGGGGGGGGATTTTAAAAATTTCCCAACTTGAAAAATATTGTTCTAATTTCCAATTAAAGTTATACAATGCAATGTGCGTATAATGATAACAACGCTTACGAATTAAAAATAATCCTTCTATAGTAAAAAAAAAACTAGCCTTAAAAGGAATGACTCCTGGAATGATGCTGATGTGGAAGATTTCCGGAACTAACGAATCCGGGTTGTCCACTCCTTCCATGAGCCGAATAGACCAATCAGGAAAGGGCTCCGTCTATGCATCGCCGTATGGGTTACCATAAAGAGAGGAAAGGTTACCATCGCCAACAATCGCCAAGTTTGTCGCCAACTTGGCGATATATCGCCAAATTTGGCGACCAAAATCAGTTGTCAAAAGTTACGCCAACTTGGCGATAACTAATATTTCGCCAAATTTTTAATTTCTTTACAACACCAGTTGTTTGATACATCATTTGAGAGGTTCGCAACTGCTTATTCATATAATGGATGTCTTGTGTGTTATCCCCCACTCTGCTCCCCAGGGGGGACACATTTTTAATTTCTTTACAACACCAGTCATGCTATACAAGATTTGAAAGGTCTGCAACTGCTTATTCATATTATGGATGTCTTGTGTGTCACCCCCACACTCTGCTCTCCCCAGGGGGGGGTCACATTTTTAATTTCTTTACAAACACCAGTTGTGTGACACATCATTTGAAAGGTCTGCAACTGTTTATTCATTTTATGGATGTCTTGTGTGTCACCCCCACTCTGCACCCCAGGGGGGCACATTTTCAATTTTTTACAACACCAGTCGTGTGACATATCATTTGAGAGGTCTACAGCTGCTTATTCATATTATGGATGTCTTTTGTGTCGCCTCCCACTCTGCCCCCCAGGGGGGCACATTTTTAATTTCTTTACAGCACCAGTCGTGTGACACATCAGTTGAAACGTCTGCAACTGCTTATTCATACCATGGGGTATTGGCGAGCGCAGCAAGCAGGGGTAGCCAATAATTTGGAATCGCGAAGCGATTACGCGGGGGGTTGGCGAGCATAGCGAGCAGGGGGGCGGCGCCCCCTAGTTCTTAAAAAAAAACTAGATTTACTGCTATTTTTTCAGCATGAAAATAAAGATTATACTTTTACCCCAAAAAATAAAGAAACAATTTTAAATAATGCAATAAATGTAAGATTCAAAATTAGAGACATTGCATACATTTAAAGAAAATTATAGAAATATATGAACTAAGGAACAAAAAATGTTACACAAAGAAAAATTGTAACGATTGCTAATGCACACTTACATTGTAATTTTTTTCGTTTAACATTGATCCTTCTGTTCTTCAAAGAAGCCCACCTAATGATCACATCGTCCAGTTTAAGTCCGCTATTTCGCTTTCACATTTCAAAAGCATTAAGCTATCCAGTCTGTCAGCGCTCATGGTAGTTCGTAACTCATTTTTTATAATTTTTAGCTGACTAAATGTCCTTTCATTTGACGCAACACCATAAGCTGCTGTGAATATTAAAATGCACAGTTTGAAGGCTTGACCTAAATAATTTTTTAATTTTTTGGCATGAACGGAAAGTCCGTTAAAGGAGTCAACATTATTGTTTGAACACAATTTCTCGTTAACTAGTTCAGATTCATTATATTGAGAAAAAATAGTTTTGCTCTCAGTCAATTTTTCGAGAATAAAAGAAAATTTTCCCATAAAAGACACCCAGTCTGACTTATTTTCATTTTCTTCTTTAGTTTGGTTTTCACTTGTGAAGCTTGCAATCTCATTTTGAAATTCATTATCCATTTCAGATTGGCTTTGAGTTTTGGAATTCGTAGCCTCGTGTAGAAATTCACTTTCTTTTGAAGAATCCAAATTATACTGTTGAAGAAGTTGGCCATCGTTCTCGGTCTTGTCTATAGGGAAAGAAAAAACTTTTATTTCTTCAGACTTTTTATTTAAGTTTAACACGTCAGTACTACAGCTTATGCTGATTATTTCTTCATTTGACGGACTGCTTTCATATCATATAGGGTAGATGTGCCAGTAATGGGCCACCTTAAGGAATTTCTCTAAAAAATATTTTTTTATTAATAGTTATAATTATTGTATTCCAATTTTTTTCATATTAGATTAATCTTTCAACAATATTTAACTAATCCCACAGTTACATTTCCCAATAGAAATAAAAATCTAATTTTAAATAATAGAAATATGTCTAAACACCCAAAAGCCTAGTAATGGACCACCTATGTTCCAGTAATGGACCGCCTATGTTCCAGTAATGGGCCACCCTACAAAAAATAACAGATAATTATTTTTAGGTGCGTTCGTAATTATGTAAATACGTAGAACCTATAGCTGTCGTTCAGTCCGTCTGGCCATCCGTCTGTCTGTCCGTCTGTTTGTCCGTTTGTCTGTTCGTCTGTCTGTCCGCATATAACAACGCAAAAACTATCCAACCGAATCGTTTGAAATTTAAAATACATAATTATTACATAATTTTGTCGAGTCATTTCAAATTTTATGAAAATCGGATGAATAGATCAATTACAGGGAAAATCAAAAGGATTCCATTACATTACGGTCAATGGGGAAAAAAGTTTAAAATGTATTTTCATCGTTTGAAATTTAAAACATATAATTATTACATAATTTTGTCGAGTCATTTCAGACCTCATGATAACCAGATGCATAGATCAATTACAAGGACTATCAAAAGCATTCCGTACATTACAGTCAATGGGGAAAAAAGTTGCAAATGCATTTTAATGGTGTTACACTCATTCGAACATATTAAAATTGACATGAACCTATGACATATATATATATAATAAAATAAAAATTCGTACATTCTGAGATGCAAAGATTATTTATTACTAAATTACAGGGCCACACAAAAATATTCCACTACATAATGCTATACGGGGAAACATTGTTTGGGAAATGTTTTAATTATATTAAACTGTGCCACATTTTATGAATATGATATACATTGCTGAGGTGTAATGAAAATTACTTCCTGTATGTATATAGGAACACAAAGAGTTCAACCACTGTACTGTATCCGAAGTATTGTCTACTATATCAGGAAGATCTGTATATTTTTAAAATTTCGTTGTCGTACGAACGAACCTCATTTGCTACGCTTCACGTGCAATTTCCAACTTGTTTCAATTGTATTTTGCTCCAGAACTTAATGAAAGCATACTAATAAAACAAAATATTAAAATTTAAGTTAGAAATTCATTACATTAAAGGATTTATAATGAAAAAACACAAAACAAAATATTTAAATTTAAGTTATGAATTTATTATAATCAAGGATTTATAATGTGGATATAAAACAAAATATTAATGATATTATTAACTGTTTATTATAAACTAGCATTAAAGGATTTATATTGTAAAGATATAAAACAAAATATTTAAATTTAAAGGATTTATAAGATAAAGACAATGTTTTACTAAAATCAAGTTTAGATAAAATAAGGCATTAAAAAATGTCTCCAATCTTCATTCATATCATTATCTAAATTATGTGCTGTGCAACTGTGAAATATAAGTAACAGATCTTCAATTTTATCATCCCTTTCCGATAGTCCAAACTATTCAGTATGGAATTTTAGAATGCATTTAAAATAATAAATGTTCTTGCACTATCCAACCATTTCAGATAATCATATAGCCCATCGATTTGGCACAGATTGATTCCACAATTTTCCTTCAGAGATGCTTATATAGATATATTATCACCAATGGAATAATCTCATTGTTTGCAGAAAAACATCCCGTAACAGTGATTTGTTCTTTTTCGTTATTTGATACTTCATAATATACATCTTTAATTGATTTTGATCCCAAACTTTTCCTTGTTTTAAGAGCACAAGAAAAACCTTGTTTTAACTTTATTGAAAATTCTCTCTGTATGCTTTAGAATTCGGAAGAAAATATTAATAATATCTTCTTCCAAATATGTTTTTACATTTCTGAACCAACTTAAAACCACTTCTTTTGTAACGGCTCATCTAGATTTTGTCAAATGTTCTGCTTGTGTTTTGTACCAATTTTGGATGACTTTTTTAAAACAACTATTTATAAAGGAATTGCCTTTATTAAATTCTAATAGGTAAAATTTAAGTACTTAATTTGATTATTTAACTTTTCAATTAAATCAAAATATTTTATCTCTACTGAAATAACACTTTTTATATTGGTCACTTGGGTGGTCCATTACTGGAAAATCACGAAATAAGCAATCCAGTAATGGGCCACCCCTCCTAAAATCTTTAAAATAAATAAAATTTTGTAAATGGCCATTGGTATATTAAATTCAGTGTTTTATATTGCTAACCAAACAAAAACATTCAATTTTTACGGAAAAATGAAAAAGATATAAACTAAGTAAGTAAAGTCTGCTCTTAGCATGTTCATTAAGATTTTCAGTGAAAAACAGAAAAATTGTGAAACTTTATTTTCTGCTTCTTAATTGTTTTGACGAAAAGTGTAAAAAATTAATCCAGCTTATAAAGAATGCAAGGTAGAGTTCAGAAAAAAATAATAAAAGCTTAACTATTATTTATTATTTTTTTATAAACCAAAAAGTGCGAGGTGGCCCATTACTGGAAGGTGGCCCATTACTGGCACATCTACCCTATTTGTTCAGATTTCACATCGTCCACTTTTTTCCTTTTACGTACTGAACCATCGAATGGATTTTTAGGGACTCCAATTTCCTGCATAGAAACTCTATTCCCATTATGATTGTTTTTTTCCTGCTGAGAGTTATAGTCATTATTAAATACTACTTTACAAATACAACATTGAACTTTACATCGCTTTGGTTTCATATTGTATAAACAGGTAAAAATATAAATAAAAAAGTAAAAAGGAACACATTTATCAGAATCAATAATTTTTCGAAATCACATTTGCTTTTATAATTACGAGGTGGAACCCGTCGAATTTCTACGAAAGAAAATGTTTAGAAAGGAACTGTTTCATTGATTTATAATAAACCCACAAAATTAGCTACAGTAAAACATGCATCTTAGATTGGTCAGTTTAACTCTCAAACAAATATTATTTTAAGCTAAACAAACAAACAAACAAAAAAAAAACTTTCTATAAAATTCAGTTTTCCAAATTATTAAAATTAAAATTTAATCGCATATGTAATCAGTAGAGCATAACAACAAAGGTCAGTTATTATGATGAAATTATCAGTTGAGGCTCTTATGTCTGGTATAAAGTGAAAGAAAAAAAATATTCCTAATGGACATGATCATAGAATTCCCATGTGAAATCTAAACGCGTCATTATTTATATCGTCTCAAAATTTACATACGCACTTCTCATAGTATTTTAATTTGATCATTTTAAAATCACTTTCTTTTTTATATATATATATATATATAAAACGTTATTTGCATGCGATAAAAGCATTCCATTTTTACGGATCCAGTCTTAAACAACATTTATAGAAAAGTATGCATATGACGTCATTAGGAAGGAATATTGCACAAATGCAGCAAAAACAATATTCAAGACAATCAGCAAAATAAATCGGATATCTGATGATTAGTAAATCTTTGCTTCTTTATTTATAATAGCTCCATGTTTTATCAAAAATCATTCATTTGTATTTTTTTTTTTTTTTTTTTTTTCAAAATTCGAAAAATATAACATACACATTGATGAATAAAATTGCTCTCGGTTAGCTTTCCGATACGAACTGATTAAATACGGCGAAGTCACTCGAATATTATTTAAAATACATTTTTGTAAAGAGAATGTGTTGTATCCTTTGTAAATTAAGTTTGCAATAAACTAAAAAAGCATTTAATTGATAAATAAAAACGCAATAAAACCAAAATTCAACGGATTTTATATCAGACGATTTCTTTTGTCATGATATTTTTATTCCAGTTTTTATCAATTTAAAGAGAAAATGGCGTATTTCTGTTGCCACAATTATAAAATTCGTACTAAAAACTATAAAGAAATTAATAACTCATAAATAAATTGAGATACAGCTTTCAAACAAATTGCATTTAAAAGTACATTTTTTTCTCAATACGACGATATAAAAATTAAAAATGTGCTATATTTAAAAGTATAAAATTTGTAGTATCGAAAATTGTAAAACCGAATTGCATGCGAACAGGGCCGGCGCCAGACGTGAGGCAAGTGAGGCGGTCGCCTCAGGGCGCACGCCTAAAGGGCGGCATTTGCCTGGCATACATATTGAACATAAAATTCATTACTATTTTATTTGTCTAAACTTAAAAAAAAAGTGATAATTTTTTATTTATTTTTATTTTTGAATAAAAATATAGAGTACGTTTCATATAATTACAACCAAGTAATAGCAGAAGCTTTCACTAACTTCATTATAAAACATGAATTAAATCAACACTAAGAGATAAATTACAGTAACAACCAAATCCATTCTTTTTTTTTTCTTTTCAAAAATAAGTCATACTGAAATCAGCAGAATTCACAAAGGGCAGATGGCGCCAAAGATAAACCAAAACATCTTTCATAATGTTGCTGCATCATGTATTTCGTTTTCAATTATTTTACTTGTGTTGTTCGTCATTCGATGGTGTAATTCTTTTCATTAATTGATTGTAAAGGACCAGATTTCGGATAGCAGGGTTAAACAGATGCTGTGCTAATAGAAATGACGGAGAAAATAGTTCATGCTTCAGGTATATATTATGTTATCTTTTTTTCTTTTAATTTAAGATGATGATTGCAGATCATTTTGAAAAAAAGTATTCTTTAAAACATTTCATTAACATGTTATTAATATTGCCAGATGTCCCACGTAAATCAGCTCCTATTTAAGAGTGAACCTTGACACGGGGTACATGTAATACTTGCTTAAAAAATTAACCCGCACAGGGGCGTGCGAAGAGAAAATTGCGTCCAGAACAAAGTTAGAATTTGGCGTCCCCTCCCCCTTCCCACTTTTTCTTATGACAGGCCAAAAATGAAGTTGATAGTATAAATTTGGCGCCCCCTAAACTTCCGCACCCGGGGCGACCGCCCCCTTCGCCCCCCTTTCGCACGGCGTTGAACCCGCATAGACAATTAATTTCTCAATGTCCTGGATCATCATCTGAATGAGGAAATATTTATTTAATATTTTTATAAAACGCCATCCAAAAAACATAAGATCCTTATAAAACGACACTTTCGACGTGCAATGTTTTCTGCTTTCCGTAATTTATTGCTTATATTTAAAACTGTACTCAAATCCAAGCTGTAAATCAGTAAATGAAAAGAATGTTTAATCACTTCAATAATTACACCCGCAAATATCATGTTTTTGTGTTTAAAACGGGGTTAGAAAGTTCCTGTTTTATTCAGCAGAGGAAAGTGTTTATTGAGAATCGCCTTAAAACGATTAAAGTAGAGCGCCGATTATCCTGAGCGGTTGCTAATGAAAAATCCGGATACTTCCGGGTAGTTCTTCTTTACATTTTGCCCCACCAGTGGCTGAGAGGTTCGGACCTCTCAACTGGTAGACGGCAGGTGCTGGGTTCGAACCCAATCGCGGCTGTCGGCCTAACCGTTCGGAGTTTTCCGTGGTTTTCTTCGAACCTTGCGTAAATACGGGTTAGGTTCCCTTAGAAAGACCCACACGGAGGGCACACTCCCTGGTCCTATATCCCTAGAGTAGATAATCAGACGACAAAAATCAACCAACCAACTTCTTTACATTTTTACAAGCTTAGGACTGAAAATTGTAGTAGTTTTCATTTTAGCATGTTTCAAATGGCGTGTTTAGAAGTTATTTTTAGATTTTATTATATACAAAATTGGTATAAATGCATACACTAGTTTTGCATACACTATATGGACAAAAGTGAAAGGTTAATTGCAATTTTAGACGTTTTGTTAAATACCTAGAAAAATACATGAGGAATTATCCTGAAATTCTAGGTGTATAAACATAATAATACAGGTCATATATTTCCGTGAAGATTTTTTCCCAAAACCCCATAGGGGACCGTCAACAGATTGAAAAAGAACTAACCTTTTTTGGATAACTCTGTCAAAACAAATGTAGCAAAAGCGTTCAAACTATAAATTATGATTAAGTGGCTTATTATAAAATGTGTTCATTTTTTGTGTGGATAGCATGTATACTAGTAGAAAAATTAAGATTTTCGCTAAAACAGTCCCAGTTTTTTGCTTATAATTTGCCGAGTTCTTAACATAAAAAAATGTTTTTTCCCGAAAATATTACAAACAACATTGTACACAATACCCTGTTACCAGAATTAAAAAATAATAAGCATTGTATGAAAAATGAACAGGTTTATTAAATAATGTTTTACTGTGTATGCGCTAATGCAATCAAAATATAATGTGCATAAGGGACTGCACATCAGTTTTTTGATAATTTTGAACCCCCTCCCTTCAGATATACATTATCATCCGTCGCTGCCCCCCCCCCCCGCGCATACTTAAGTGATGTAAATAAAGAGAAGTCAATAAAATGTCACTATATAATGTAACATTTAAAAGAAATTGATGTTATTAAGTATTTTATAATAGCTTTTTGTTACATAATACATTCAACAGTAATAAAGTCTTGTTGCGCTTACCCAGCACGAAAAAAGGGATGGTGAAATAGAAATTCTTATCAACAAAACAAGTTGACGACATTTTTTCTCTTTTATTTATTAATAAACACAAACTTCATTTTAAAAATTCTCTACATATGGTTTCTCGAACAGTGATTGTTATATATGCATGCATACATGAAGAAGAAAAGGAATATCAAATTTAGGGGTATACCATATTTTCGAATTAAATTTTTTTATAATAATTTGCTGATTAAAAAAAACATCGTATTTTCATATAAATAGATAACAAACTAAAAAACGATAACATATTGTTTTGAACCAAAAAAGCATGTTGCTAATAAAAAAGAGAAAATTTTGATTGGATCAAAAATGATACATATATCAAAAGACACCTCCCCCTTTCCCTCTGAAATGATAAAGTTATATTTACACAGCCCCCAATGTGTTATAGAGCAACTTCTGTGAAAGTCTCAAAAACATAGGTTGAATATTCTGAAAATTATTGTTGAAAGAAGAAGCTCAAAATCAGCTGTTCCTAAAATGAAGCAAAAATATGAGGGGCTGTATCCATATATCCATTGATTAGTGTGAATATAGCATGTACAATATTGCAAGTACTATATTACTTACCCATCATACGTAGTATAGAGTAAATCTTACAATCGTTTTGAAAATCGAAATTTTTTTTATATGGATTTACACGTTTCATATACTGGATATATTCTAGACATATTTCTAGAAAAAAAAATTGTCGTCCGTCCGTCCGTCTGTCTGTGTGTCTGTAAACGCTCTATATCCCGCACAAATTGAGATGGAGACTTGAAACTTTTTATGTATTTAGTATATAAGAATGGGACAAAGTCTATTTAATATCAGTAACCTTGATTATCCGGAACTATTTTTTTCGGACTCTCGAAAAATTCGTTCTTATGAAAGGTATATAAAAATTTTCGATTTTTTTATTCTTTTATTTTAAGGAGTAGATGTAAAAGGCAATACAATAAAAAAAAAATTTTGCTTAAAATGCGAAGTCGATCTAATTATTAGTTGCCGAGATATTTATAATCCTGTTTTCCACATTTTTCGATTCTTCATGATCTGTATTTCATTCAAATTTCAATTCAAAGATATATTTTAATTAAAAATGAGACGCTTAATCCGACGCAGTAAACTGTTAATTAATAGAATTATTATTTTTGGAGTTATAAGGATGTTTCTTTTATGCAGTTCGGTACTATTTGAGTAGTTTGGCGTTTTATGTAATTTCCCGAAATTGGTTCGTCAGCAATTCAATTGTAGAGCATTACTATGTATATTAAAAATATTTAAATATAAGTTTAAATTTTGTTTTGGAATCGCAATCCATTTCATAAACAGTTTACACATGTTTCATTTTCATATATTATATTATACAGATCCATGATGGATAAGTATTACGGTGGTCCTTTAC
Organism: Maratus speculifer; assembly: GCA_964019185.1. Classification (NCBI taxonomy): domain Eukaryota; kingdom Metazoa; phylum Arthropoda; class Arachnida; order Araneae; family Salticidae; genus Maratus; species Maratus speculifer. Next base: position 59,331,407 of record OZ025291.1, on the reverse strand, counting down.
GACTAGTTTTACAGTTGTATTTTATTATAAGTTGATGTTGATTAAGTTTTGTTGTAAATCGCCGAACAAACACCAAGCACTGCTAAGTCCCATTTTTCCCGATTTCCGCGATAGCTATATCTCACGAACTAATGCACCGAATTTTATCAAACTTCATATTCTGTTAAACTTTGACATACATAGATAGTGATTATGCTTTGGTGCAAATCGCTGAACAAGGGCGCTGCTATGTCACAGTTTTTCCCTATTTCCGCGTTAGTTATATCTCAAGCATTGATGCATGAAATTTTGTATGAACTTGATAATCTGCTAAACCATGACATATATAGATGCTGATTATTTTTTGGTGTAAATAGCCGAACAATTTGCGCTGCTGTGCCGCATTTTTTCGAGATTCCCGCGATAGTTATCTCAAGAACTAATGCACAGATTTCATCAAACTTAATATTCTGTTAGACCTTGCTATAAATAGATTCTGATTAAATTTTGGTGTAAATTGTCCAGCAAATAATGCTATTTTCCCTATTTTTCCCGATTTCCACAATATCTCAAGAACTAATGCACGGAATTTCACCAAACTTCTTAGTCTGTTAGAGTATGAGATAAATGAACGTTGATTATATTTTGGATAAATTATTTGATTATGTTTTGGTTAAATCGATCAGCATGATATGGCGCTATACTCTGCCGCAGATTTTTCAGATTTCCATGATATATATCTCAAGAACTAGAGTTCGGAATTTCATCAAACTTCATAATCTGCTAAATCTTGACATATATAGATGCTGATTTTGTTTTAGTGTAAATAACAGAACAGCTGGTGCTGGTTTGTCTTATTTTTTCGCGATTTCCGCAATAGTTATACCTCAAGAACTAATGAACAGAATTTCACCAAACTTAATATTTTGTTAAACCTTGAGATAAATAGATTCTGATTAAGTTTGATGTAAATTGTTCAACAAGATAACGCTACTACAACACATTTTTTGCGATTTTTGAAATAACATATGTCTCATTATTTCATAAATAAGACATTTTTATTACAAGTGCTGTATTAGAAACACATTAAAATTACTTTTTTATAATGTTTCAAATAATGCTCTTTCGTCTCATTACTAATATATTTATAAAAACTATATATTTTATAATGATTAATGAATGGAATTTGATGAAATTCCGTACGTTATTTCTTTAGATATATATATATATATTATGGAAATCTGGAAAAATTCGGCATAAGAGTGCCACCTGCTTACCGATTTATGCCAAAACATAATCAGCGTTCATTATCTCAAAGTCTAACAGACTAAGATGTTTGATAAAATTCCGTGCATTAGTTTTTGAGATATAGTTATTGCAGAAATCGAGAAAAATGCGGCAAAGTAGCATTATCTGTTGGGTATTAATACCAAAATTTATTCAGAATTTATTTATTACAAGGTCTAACAGAATACTGAGTTTGTGAAATTATCAGAATTAAAATTATTATATTAAATATAATTATCAGAATTTTTCTAACCAATTTTTCACACAGTTATCTGGCAAGTATATGAGAGAAAACCGAGTTAAAAGCATAAAATAATAGAAATTTAAGAATCACGGGTCCGGGCAACGCCGGGCGGAACTAGTATATATATAAAATGTTTACATATATGAACAAGCATAAAAGTTCACCAGGTTTGTTTTCATAGCTATTTATATCTTATGCGAACACATCTCACTTTATGAAACTCAAATTGCGCCAAGCTTTAAAAGAGAAAAATCAAAAACCTCCTATACTCTAAAAGTACCCCAAAATATTCATTGAGGTAGCAGTTTTTTTTTATTTAGTTTAATTATTAGTAATCGTGTTTTATAAATCAATCATCAATAATTTATTTATTTTTTTAAGAATGGGTGATTTAAAACGGAAGAAAGATAATGGTTATATGTATAGAAAAAAAAAAGATTAGCTAGAAAAGCTGAGAAAAACAAAATCTTCCAAATGGATTCAACAATATATTTTAAAACAGTCTAGTTCAGATACGGAAACAACACTCCAGATTCTTCCAAATGATGTATTAGAAGAAGAGATAGAAAAAGATCAAGAGACAACATAAACACATAGATATGCCTACATGCTCAACTTCAGATACGGATACAGCCCTCTAGATACTTCCAAATTATGTATTAGACGAAGAGATAGAAATAGATCAAGTGACACAAAGAAACACAGATATGCCTTCATGCTCAACTACTGAAGTTGAACCTCAAGTTTCAGGAGTTGAATATGAAATTAGGAGTTGAATATATACGAGTAAAATTGAAATTAAAAGTTGTAAAGAGAAGGAAGGTGCGAAAAGCGATCTAAAAAATTCGTAAATTACGATTTCTGTGCAAGCTCAAGGAGACAATAAACCGATTATAAAATTGATGGTTTCGAATTAACAGTGACACTCTCTGATCCAACATAGATCATTCTCATAATCTTCTATCTTATATGCCAGTACCGGCTACCACTTGAGGTAAGCAGAAACAATATAATTCTATAAAAGCCTTTAAAAACTTTCTAAATTATGTTTCTTTGGTGCACTGGAAAATATCAAACCGATTTCAAAATCAACATTTGCAAATTAATGGTGACCGTCCCTTTTCTAACGTAGGCATTTTATGGTAATACCACTACCTCTCGAGAGATAGTAGACCCTTGGAAGAGAAACTTTGATTTTGATTGATGATTAATTTAAAAATGTAAATGCACACGAAGATTGTTTCTAAAAAGGAATAAATACTTCAGATGAACACCGAAAAAAATTTATGGATTGAGCATAAAAGTTTAAAAATATTTTCTAAATTATCGTTTATTTAAAATTACCTTTAATTCTTCGTATTATTTTATGTCTCATTTCGGAAGAATGCATGTAAGAATGAAATTTAGTCAAGCTGTGATTTAAATGGAGGTTTTTGAATTATTCCTTAGTACATTATTACTTCTAATGAAAATCAGATATGCAAGTATCACTTGGCATATTTCTAATATTACGCGAGCAAAGCCGCAGTTTTTCTAGTATATTATATTTATGCAAATAAATTATAATTATTATATTAATGTACTTATTTTAAAAAATGTATTAGTAGTCGTAAGAAGAAAAAAAATGATGACGTAATAGGGGCGGCAAAATAAGGCTCGCCTCAGGCGGCAAAATGTCTAACGCCGGCCCTGCATGCGAAAGTGTTGCCATTCACACAATGACGTATGCGTTACGTAGAGATACGTTTGGCCTTTATAATATATATAAATATATATATATGTGTATATATATATATAAATTTTTTCTTGACGACATAGGATTACTAATAGTTTTTCTGGCGAAAACTCATCAGATATTGTTGCCCAGTTACGTAACATAGCAGGTGTCGCTATTATAAAAATTAGGACTCCAGCTTATTTTTTCATAATCTTTATTGGCGCCTGAATAAATATATGTTTTTTCGAAATTACTTATTCCAAGTTCTTTTAATACTATTTGAGATTAACATAAAACGGAAATACAAATCGCATTTTTCTTTAACAATATTAGAATAGAATGCTATTTTGAAATAAAATTTACAGATTTAAGCTTAGATTGACTCGACGACTAAAGCCGTTGTATAAATTCTCTGGCGACGCGACGACGGGTTAAATGTGAAAAAATGCGAATATTTTGTTGTTTTATTTTCATTTTGACAGTAGAATATGTTATAACTGGAATGTTTATTGTTATTTTTAAAGATCTATTGCGATTTCTTTTCTTTCGTCAACCATCAGTTTAAAAATTGTTCTTTTTTGTTTATTGTCCTTAGAGTAACTTGCTATACATAGAGATACTTGCTATACATGTCTTTTCTGGCTGGAATTTCCAGATCAGAGCACGGCTAGCAAACTTTACATGGCTACGGACATGGTAAAGAATTCTGTGCTGTGATTGGCTAATTGGTTCTCTCGTCCCTTTAAGGGGGCTCAGGGGTTGATTGATACAGAAAAACATGTAAACAGAGCTCTCTCTTCGAGTCCATACAAAAACAGAAGTATTCAGTGTAATTAATTTAAACTTTCTGATATTTTAAAGGTATGTTTGTAGTCTTATAAAACTAGTAAATCTGCAGATCGGGAGCCTCAACGTCAGCTTTGTTCATATTTTTTTAAAACACACTTTGGGTAATATTCAACTTCCTGGAAACTGTAATTTAAAATTTTCAAATTGCGTAATTATTTATAAGAATAAAATAAGAATTAGAAGTTTTCAGCCATCAAAAGCGGTAAATTTTGTTATGGTAGGATATTCTGAAATTTTCATAATCTATTATTTTTGTTTTCTTTATTATAACATAGTAGATTTCTTCAGGGGGGCTACCCCCCCCTGAACCCCCCGAGCCTCACTTAATTTAAATTTGTCACTTTCTTTCTAATAATTGTTCTAATGGTTATTGTATATCTTGCATTTCTTTATACGTTTTGATTTATAAGAATAAGTAACAGTTTGGGCAAATATTTTTCATTATCCCCATACTTCTACATGCCTGCCAACCACAAACACCTAAACCTGATGCATCAGGAACTTTTGTAAGTGTAAACTCAGTAATCTAGTTTTACAATTTTGTTTCCGAAAAAAAAAAAAAGTCTTGATTGCATTTTGCTGCAGTTATAGCGGGACAGACAGACATACAGAAGAAGAGACTGACATATGAAAAACAATAAATTTCGTGCCTCCAAAGTAAGCCTTCACTGAAGTTTCGGCAATGACGTCATTATTCATGAGTTATTGATATTCACGTTTCTTGTATTTTTAACGACTACTATAAAATACCTGTTTTTGTTCAACTATGACGTCATATTTTACTAAGTGAAATATTTATTAAAAATATAATTCTTTTTTATTTCTTTTACTTCTAATTATGTCCCCATTTTTGTCAGAAAAATTCTTATTAACGAAACGAATATCCGTGTTTAATATTTAACAAAAAGTACTATATCTATAGTTATTTTAATTCTGACGTCATATTTTTTTTTTGACGTGACAACGTCTTGTAAATTGGTTTGCCGGGAGACACTTCAAGAAACTGCGTTACGTTACGTTACGCTCCGCTCACGATACGCGCTCACTTTTCTCTTAACTTTTTCCGGTCACTTGTGGGACCATTTTCTGAACGTGAATGTGAATTCGCTGCAAGGAAGGGGCGGTGCTTAATAGGAATTTTAGATAGTATCAAACTAAGACGAAATACGTTATGTATTAGTTATTAGTATAAAGTACAAAGAAAATAAGTGTAGTTTATTTCGTAATTCGGTGGTATATTATGGAAAACTAATGATATGTGATTAGTGAAAGCCATTTTACTTTAGTTATATTCTGCTCATTGAAAAATTCTTTAATATGCTGTTTACAAAATTCAACATTTGACATCAATAAACATGAAGTAAAATGTGTTTAACAAACACAGTGTATTGCAAGTTATTGTATGTATATTTGTATATAAATACGTATGTATGTGTAAAGGTAAAAATAAAATTTTGTTAATATCACCGCCCCTTCCTTGCAGCGAATTCACATTCACGTTCAGAAAATGGTCCCACAAGTGACCGGAAAAAGTTAAGAGAAAAGTGAACCGATAATGACGGTTTTCTGTGTCTAAATATAAACACATTTCTTCGTAATAGAGAATGGCTGCTGCGCTATAAGGAGTGTATCAATGTATGGGTTTTAAGGTAAACCAACCAAATTGTGATCTTTTCTATGTTATAGAGAGTTTATCGTTATAAAGAATGATGTTATAAAGAGTTTACACTGTATTTGAAAACATTTAAAAATATGAGAAACAATAATTTCTAATTTGTTCAATTTTAATACAATGGAGCCAGATGTACAAATTCCTTCAACGTCCAGTACACCGATGGAGACTGATGATATCGTGCCACCAACGTCTGCCATACCTTTCGCTGTGCCACACACACCCCATAACGCCAAAGCGCAACGAAAAAGTATGTATAGAAAACGTAAGGCCGCGGAAAGAACTCCTGCAGAGGCAGCAGATTTTGCAAAAGCAGCCGCCGAAAGACAACGTAGATGCAAGCAACGTAGACTCGCCAACTCAGCTCTTGACACCGGCACGCTAGAGTCAGCCACAGTGTCTGCTCCTGTGGTAGTGGAAAGAACAGTTACTGCCCAGACCAGCGCTCAGCGACAACGTGCTTACAGACAGCGTAGAGCTGCTCAAATTGTTTCACAAATAAGTACTCCACCGACTCACACAGCAGTGGAAAGAACAGTTACTGCCCAGACCAGCGCTCAGCGACAACGTGCTTACAGACAGCGTAGAGCTGCTCAAATTGTTTCACAAATAAGTACTCCACCGACTCACACAGCAGTGCAACCGGAACAATCAACCTGGAATATCAAATGGTCGTCGTCAATAAAGGTTTAAAACTACATTTCTGGACAACGAATTTGGCCACGCTTGCTCTGTTTGCGACCGATTGTGGTTCAAGAATGACCTTAAAATCATCACTGCTGCACAACTACAGGTCATATCGGATTGGTTCGTTAAGGAAAATAGGCAACTACGCGAGGAGGATTATACGCATATTTGCAACACCTGTAGATTTTCGCTGAACAAACATAAGCTTCCTACCCTTGCAAAAGTGAATGGCTTCTCATATCCAGAAATACCTCCTGGCTTACCGCCACTGGATCCAATTAGTGAACGATTAATCTCACCAAGTCTGCCATTCATGCAAGTGCGTCGTCTGCGGCATGACTTCTCTTATGGAATTATTGGTCAAGTGATCAACGTTCCAGTCAACGTAGAAGACATGGTAAAATGCTTGCCCCGGCATTTAGATGAGGACGACGTCATTAATGTCAACATCAAACGGAATCTCGCACACAAAACAAATTACATCAGCGGCTACATGTCCAAAAGGATAATCAAAGAATGGTTGGATGTACTTCAAAATTCAAGTCTATATCGCTTGTACGATATCAAAGTAGATTTGTCAAGGCTGCAAACTGTCGTGCCACCAGAGGAAGATTTGCAGGATAACTCGGCTCATCGAATCGAAACAATCGCCGCCGAGTGTACTCCGGAGTCAGAAATTCTTGCTTCCAGGCAGCATACACTACTGTGGAACGAAGAGGATTGCCTCAACATCGCACCAGGACATCGGGCCATGCCTCTGAACATCATTTACGACCGTCATGCTGAAGAACTATCATTTCCTGCAATATACTACGGCCAGCCTCGTCGCTTCCACATGGGAGTTTCAGTGACACCTTACATGATGGCAACCAGTGAATTACGACGAAGTGACAGACGCGGAGCTACGCCTCAAAAAGTCTTGTACGTTGCTATGAAGATTCTACGTCTCCGCATGGTGGATGGCATTTACAGCACATTTCGGAATGTGTCAACCACGGAAAACGTAACTCGACGCATGTTGGAGGACCCGGAATTTCTTAAAGAATTTGTTGTTCAAAATCTTGCCTTCATGAAGTCAGTACCCAATTCCGTCCAGTATTGGGCCTCTCGCAAACGAGATCTGTTTGCGATGCTCCGTCAACTAGGTAAACCGACCATATTTCTCACTTTAAGTGCAAACGAAGTACGCTGGTTGATATTACTGAACTTACTCCTCAAATTGAGTAACAAGTATCCTGGAAAAGTTGCTGAAGATCTAAACACGTCAGAGCGGTGCAACTTAGTGAGCGACGATCCAGTTACGTGCTGCATATATTTCCACAAACTCGTCGGTACATTGATGAATATGCTGAAGGCAAAACAATCATATAATCCATTTGGCCAGTACTTTGTTAAAGATTATTTCTTTCGCATTGAGTTCCAGCATCGAGGAAGCCCCCACGCACACATTTTGGTGTGGTTGAATAATGATCCACACGAGGCCGTGTCAGAAAATATGCCAATGACCATCGAGCTCGTGGAGAAGCTGAGTTCTGTCGCCAAAGAAGATATGCCCAACGAGACCATCTACGCCAATCAAATTCACAAGCACACTTTCACCTGCACGAAGCGAGGTGAGACGACTTGCAGATTTGGGATCCGGTACTGGCCAATGCCTGCTACTCGAGTCTTGGTTCCAATGCCTCAGACTGATGGACGCCGGTCAACATTCCAAAAAAAATCCAAGGAGCTACGAACGTGTCTCAGCGAACGTACATACCCTAGCATGGATGACTTTCTGAGGGAACATGGTCTGACATTTGATGCATATCTTGATATAGTACGTTCAACCCTTCGCAGGCCAACTTTGTTGTTTAAACGTAACTTCGATCAACTTATGACAAACACGTTCAACCCTTACCTTGCTGGTCAAATTAATTCCAACATCGATATTCAGTTTATCTTAGATGAATACAGCTGCGCACAGTACGTCGTGGAATACGTGAACAAATCAGCTCGTGGAATGGGTAACTTGAATCGAGAGTTGACTAAAATGATGGAAGAACATCCTGACCGCGATTACACTGGTCAATTAAAAGCATTGAGTGTCAAACTTCTTAATGCAGTTGAAATGTCGGCGCAAGAAGCAGCATGGTATTTGTTACGACAGCCGATGAGCGAAGCAAGCCGTCAAATTGTGTACATACCAACAGTGTGGCCCTCAGAGAGACAACGTTGCCGCAAACGTCGGAAACAATTGGATCGCGAAGGAATCGCAGAGGACAGCACACACGTGTGGACCAAAAACATCATTCAGCGGTATGAAGAAAGACCTCCATCTTTGCAAGATGTATATTTGGCCGAGTTTGCGTCGTGGTATGCTAACTCTCGTGATTTCATTGACAATGAAGACGACTTGAACGTGCATGAAGATGACGATCCTGAACCGGCGACTGGAGAAAGAACGACATCGAGAGGATATCGCAAACGTCTGATCGGTCGAATCATACGATACAGATGCTACGACATAGATGAAACTGTCAATTATCAACGTGAGATGGTACTGCTGTACTTGCCCTTTCGCAACGAAGTCGCTGACATTGTTGATTGTAATAAATTTATACAATTATTCAATGACAACAAGGAAACTATCATGGAACGCAGAAAACTTTATGAGAACAATATTGACATCGACAAAGTGATGCAAGAGCTAGAAGCAATGATGATTTTGCAAAATTCAGACACCACAGAACCAACGGAAACAGAGTCAAGAAGAGTGTTTGTAGAACAGCTGTTAGGAGGAGAGGGAGCTGAAAATAACGATGATGTTAATGAAATCGTGCCGCAAAACGGATTGTCAGTTGTAAAAAAACGGAGCAACGTGATGCCAAAACAACAATATTGTGAGCTGCTACGAACTACAAATGCTGAACAACGTGAGGTGGTTCTTGAGGCTATACATCGTTTACATGGCTGCGGAGATGAGCTCCTACAGGCTCTACAAATCTTCTTCACCGGACCAGCAGGATGTGGCAAAACGTATACATTGAAGGCCCTCATGGAAACGTACAATCGTTACACTCAGAACCACAACTCACTCAACAACGCCTACGTTGCTTGTGCAAGCACAGGTAAAGCAGCTGTACCTCTTGGTGGAACAACAGTTCACTCAGCATTTCACCTAACAACTTCTCGAGTTACAAGACTTCTATCAGCTGAAAACTTGCAAGCCTATAGAAATATGTTCGTTGGCGTGAGAGCAGTTTTCATTGACGAGATCAGCATGTTGAGTGCAGCTATCCTCGGTAAAATCAATTATCGATTGCAACAGATAACCGGCATATACGACCAAGTTTTCGGAGGCCTTCACATCATCTTATGCGGCGATTTCAGACAGCTGCCGCCTGTACGCGCTACTCCGTGTTACAAAGTGCCAATCAACCAACTCGGAGGACCTATACTGTGGCAAAGCATCGACTACTTCCCATTGGTCCGTGTTGTACGACAAACTGACGAGCTGTTTTCGAGAATTCTGACTAAAATTGGAGATGGACTTAAACTAAGTGTCAATAACATCAAACTTATAGAATCCAGACATAAGTCAGAGTCCTGGTGCAAAGAGAACGTACCTGACGCTGTTCGGTTGTTTTACAGTAACTTTGAGGTTGATTCATACAATCAAAAAGCAATTAACAACGCACACAACTGTATTGCCACTGATATCATGCTCGGATATTCCAGTAATTCTGAGAGGGGCCAACAGCAAGGAAAACTTCACAAGATGTCGGTTGCAGAGACAGACGGATTGCCTTACATGCTGCCCTTAGCAGTGGGATACCCTTACATGATAACGTCTAACATCAACGTAGGAGATGGATTGGTAAACGGCGCTATTGGAGTCTTGCGACACATCGAACGTCAGCTAGCCGATCCAGCCGAAGCAGGACCATCGACCAGCACGACGTCACCGCCCACAAAAGATGAAGTTATCACTCTTTGGTTCGAGTTTCCAGACAAAAGTACGGGTGCCAGTGCAAAACTCAAAAGTCGACCACATGTACTCAGCAAACCAAACACTTTGTCCGTTGATTGGGTGCCGGTGTACAAAAAAGTGGTCAACATCACATTGACAAAAACAGTGAAATGCAAACGCAAACAATTTCCTTGCGTACCTGCTTGTGCCATTACGATTCACAAATCACAAGGTGAGACGTTTGATGTAATCGTGTATAAGTACTCCTCCAACCAACCACAACAATTAGTATATGTAGCCATGAGCCGCGTAACGAGTATCAACGGATTGCATATCATCACGGAGAAGGACTCTCCTTTGATTTTCAAACATGGGCGCGAAGGAAACGACTCACAAACTACACGAGATATTCGCACTGAATATATTCGACTTCAAGGACACACTTTGCAAACCACCACTAAAAAGGCAGTCAAATTCTGTGACGATGCTACCAGTGCTGGACAAACTATCGTGACGAACATCAATTGTCAAAGTTTGAGTGCTCATGCCACAGACATTGAAACAGATACAGTGATTCCAAGATCTGACTATTTAGTACTGACCGAAACGTGGATGCGCGACACTTGTGAACCACATCCAATCAAGAATTATGAGTGCATATCAAGGAAGAATAATCGAACAAACTCAGACACCAACGCAGCAGGTGGAGTAGCGATCTATCGTAGATTATCATCAATATCAACAGGAAAAGTGATCGATGTTGCGGTCACAGACACTGCTCGAGTTATCAAAACCTGCGGTGACTTGTGCTTGGCTGAAGTTACTTGCTTTACCGCTGATACTACCTTCAAATTTGTGCTCGGTGCTGTTTATATTCATCCAGGATCAAGTGTACAAGACATCGGAATATTGCTACACGAGGCACTTCTTCCATACGTGCATAACAGCCAGTACGTGCCACCGTTCCTGCAAGTTGATCCTAATATGCCGATTCTTCTATGCGGTGACTTCAACCAAAACGTGAAGTCTGATGACAAGTTTCTCAAATTCATTAAAGATACGTTTAATCTTGATTGCGTATCAGATATGTCTAAGTCTACTACGTTAAAAGGAACAACCATTGACTTGACATTTTCTAGGCACATTACAGCAGAAACACTTCCTTTCATTTCATATTTCTCCTATCATCGCCCTATCCTCAACAAAATCACTCACATAGGAACAAGTTAAGTTGTAGTAAACGCTGTTTCATTGTACGCAAATGTATTGCAAGTTATTGTATGTATATTTGTATATAAATACGTATGTATGTGTAAAGGTAAAAATAAAATTTTGTTAATATGAAATTCAGTGCGAGATTCTTTGTATAAATTAATGTTTTAAATATAATTCTTTGTATAAATAAATGTTTTAAATTGTTACTATTATTTCATCCTTCTTCCTACTATACGAATGAATATTCACATTAAAATTATTTTACAACTCAAAGTCGTTGTCACGTAAAACTTTCGCCCGTATACCGACTTTACAGGCAACCAATTTTTTTTTTTTTTTTTTTTTTTTTTTTTCATAGTTTAATTTTTCGAATGGAAATTGCTCAGTTGAAACTTATTGCTGTTAAAAAATTATTATTCCAAATTTTGATTTTTTATTTTATTTTATTTTATTTTTTTTGGCAACGATAAAGGAAATTGGTTAAATTTTATTTAAAAAATCCCTATTGATTCTGTATGAAAAAGGAGGAAATTTTGAATTATTAAGGAAAATATTTGAATAAAATTAATAAAACATAGCCCATGTTTTTTTTTCTGGGCTATGTTATATTTGTACGCAAAGATACAAAGACATTAATTAATTCATAAGTTTTGATGTTGACTTCATTTAAATTTTCGTACACGCTTTCAAATTTATAACATTACTAGCAGACTTCGCCCGCTACGCTGGTCAGTTTTTCTAAAGAAACATTGAATCAAACGAAATTTTCATATCATATTAATTTTTAGTTTTATATCATATTTTAGACTGTCTGTCATCGGTGAAAAGTCAGTCATCTAAACGGAAAGTTCAATATTAGTCACTGATAAATGAAGTAACGGTCAACCTGTTAACACTTTTAATCACATAAAAATTCATTCAGCGGAACCTTTAAAATAAAGCCACATTTTGTGATTGGGTACATCTGATTTCAAACATCCCCATAACAAAAATATGTTATAAGTTGAAAAATAACTAAAAAATCCGATTTTTAAGGCATTTTTTAAAAGTTCGTTCTTTTTTTAACCCCCTTAGGGATGGAATTTTTTTAAATCCCTTCTTAACGGCACTACGTTATAAGAAGTATTTTAAACCCCAATTTTCAAGATTGTTGGTTAGGTAGATTTTTTTTGTACTGTGATTAATACGAAATCCAAACTTTATATATATATATATACATAAGCTTTGAAAAATTTAGGTTTTTGCGCCGAAGACATCGCCAAATTAGAAAATTTTGAAGTATGTCACGAACTACTGGGTTTAAAATAATTTGCTTAGTACCATCCGATTCAGCATGAAAAAATACACTAAAATATGTTATCAGTTGAAAAATAACTACAAAATCAGATTTTTAAGGATTTTTTTAAAAGTTCGTTCTTTTTTTTTAACCCCTTTAGGGGTGAAATTTTCGAAAATCCCTTCTTAGCGGCACTCGATGTTATAAGAAGTATTTTTACCCCAATTTTCAAGATTGTTGGATAGGTAGATTTTTTTGTGCTGTGATTAATACGAAATCCAGACTTTCTTTTATATATATAGATAAGGATAAGGATTAAGATGAATGGTTGCTTAGCAACCATTAAAAGAAAATAAAGAAAATGAAATAAATACATTTCAAATAAGTAAATCTCTAAAACAAATTAGTTTATATTATTGGTACACATTTATAAAAAATCTCCAAAATTTACAGTAATAATTTTTAAAATCTGACAAATGCGTTGACAAAATTTCAAAATAATACGAATGATTTAACTGGTAAATTTTAGTATTCATTTATCATTGAATTCCATTAATCAAATGTGTCATTTTCTCTCAGGGGGGAAAAAATGAAAATCATTGGATTTGCCATAGAAAAACATTATTGCGCGAAATAAAATATTCTATATCTTCCGAACGAATGAATCAAATCTAACAAAAAACTATACAGCTTAATCCCACTAACATACCCACTTAATTTCAAACCAATCGAATGCTTTTTACGTCAGTTATCGCGGAACAGACAGAATCCAAAAAATTTCGTGTCTCCAAAGTAAGTCTTCACTGACGTTTCGGCAATTATAAAATGAAGTACTTCAATGAAATATAATAAGATATATAGCAAAATTTATGTAACACAGTTTTCGAAAAAAAATTATGTGTTATATCACCAACATCAAGATATCTTAACGTTGAATTGACTTAAGAACCTAATTTTTGCTTTAAAATGATCAGGAAACTTTACTCTATAGAATGAATTAAGGATATAACAATCACTCGAAAAAAAACATTATTAAAAAAACTCTCAAACTTAAAAACTTAAAAAAAAAAACCCCTAAAAATACAACTTTTTTTTTCATTAAAAATACTCAAAATATTAATTTATCTAAACTATATTAATTCATTCTATAGATAATGATGTTATATGCATGCAAAACAAAAAATTAAGCCATCCCATCAAATAGTTTTTTAAAAAAAATCTTGGTGTTAGTCGTCAAAAATCTAGTTTTGAGAAAACGCGAATTAAAGTTGAAATTATATGGGTGTGGCAATGAAAGTGTTGATATATAAATGCTTATAACTCCGTTAAAAATGCAAATATTTTTATGCGGTTTTTTGCATTGAGTTAAGAATTAATTGAATAATCAAACTAGATCGTAATAAAACATCGATTTTTTGAAAAGTTTTCAACCCCTGGCTTGCAGGGCCGTAGCAAGGTGTTTTGAGGCCCTCCCCCAAAAAATATAACTTTGGGCCCCCCTCCCCCCCCCCACACTTTCAACTGAATTTTTAAAAAAATATTTATATTGAAGTTTCCAATGAGTTTCAAATTATATTAATGTAATAAACAAATTTAATAATTATCATAAGTATTTTAAATCATTATTAAAATTATTATAACATTCATAACACTGCACAAATACGAAATAAATATGCATTGCTTAAAGAAACCGTGGCAAAATGCGCGCGACACTGTGACGTGCGTCGCAGACTTTTAAGGACACCTGCAGACTCAGCAATGCCACGGACGCGCTATTGCGCTTAAATTATGCAAAAAATCGGTCATGGGGCACAAAAAATAGCTCTTTCCTGTAGGACGCGTAATTTCGTCAAAATTTCGTCGCAAAATAAGAGCAATTTTATCCAAAGATCGCGAGAATAAACACAAATATTATCAAAGCATTGCGAAAAAACGGCAAATTTCGTCAGAAAATCCCTCAAAAGCAGATTTCATCAAAAACTTGCGAAAAAAGGGCAAATTTTATTAAAAAAATACCCCAAAAACGGAAAATTTCATCAAAAAAATCTTTAAAAAAAAAGACAGTTAACGTCAAAAATCGCGAAAAAACGACAAATTTTGTCAAAAAATCTCGAAAATAAAGACGGATTTCGTCAAAAGATCGCGAAGAAAACGAAAATTTTGTCAAAGGCACGAGGGAAAAAAAGAAAAATATTGCTGGAAGTGGATTTTTCTGTTTTATTATTATTATTATTTTGTAAGTGATGGAAATAATTTACACATACACATGCATGTTACCATAATTAATTAGCACTACAATAGCAGAAAAAATATATTTATGTAAATACGTTATATTTTGCAGACAATTTTTGAAAATATTATTAGCGTTGCAGACATTTGAAGATAGTTCTGCCACCGGGCTTAAAGATAAATTAACAATGTTAAAATAAAATTTGTCTAAAACAATTTTACAAATAAGCACATAATGCTAAGATTTTATTATAAAGTATAGAAAATAAATAAATTATATAAACACATAATTTTAACAGTTCGCTACTTAAGAAGCTACTTCAGTTACGCGAAAAGACCCATTCTCTAATGCATGGAAGAATGGAATGGAATACTATGAAAGAAATTTATATCTCAGTTGCATTTCAATATTTTTAAATGATTTTTTTTCACTGGATAGCTGAGATCAATCTGTATGCAGATTTTTTTTCACCTTTTTTATTTTATTTGCAAAGTTTTTTTTTTTTTTTTTTTTTTTTTTTTTTTTTTTTTTTTTTTAAGAGGATGCTTTAATTTTCGAAACCGGTTTTAAAAATGAAAGTGACCTCATTAAAATTATCTGTAAACAAAATTGAAAAAGCAAAAAACAGCCCGTATACAGATCGATCCCAGCTATCCTCAAAGAGCACCGATTAACCAAATTCACTGCATAACCAAGTATTGAATGATAAAGAATTTACAGAAACTGACTTATAAAAATTTTGCAAGTTTCTTTTTAATATTAATTTTTTTTTAAAGTAACAATTTATATACATTTGAGAAGTTGAAATACAGAGCCCTTTTAAAATATGAAATGCTAGTAACTACAGGTTTCAAGACAATTATAAACTCTAGTTCATGCCGACTTTTTCTTAAAATAAATAAACAAAAATATTTTTAAAATAAGAACTTAAATGATAAAGTGAAAGCAAAATTGTTATTATTTTCAAAAGAGGCAAAAGATTTTGAATTGTGCGTAAAGACATAGGCCCCGCAACACTTTAACAGGCTCGAGGACTGTGCCATTTCTTGTCAGTTTCAGAACCCATTAAGAATTAGAAGTAGAGGAAGCCCGACATCACAAAGGGGGGGGGGGTCCCTATTATCCTATCAGTTGTTTTTTCATTTACTAAATCCATTTTTTCGTAATGTTTAAATTATTCGAAATTTTACCATGCAAATTTCGATTAAATAACGTTTTTACTATTAAATTAAAACTGACTATCTACATATTATACATATTAAAAAATATTTTATTAAATACATAATTATACGTAACCAATTAATTTTGTAAAAGACATATATGGAATAACAGTTGAGAATATTTGAACTTCAAAATATTTCTTATGTTTTACAAATTGCAGCATAGTAAGAAAAAATATTTCATAATAAAAACTATATATGTTTTACTCTGATTGAATTTATTGAATTGAAAATTAGCTTTGAAAAGTAAATTTGCGGGGGCCCTTTGTATTTTAGTTGGTAAGAATGGGCTTTATGGGCCTGTGAAATTATTTAGCATCACGGAAAAAAGAAAGAAAGAACGAAAGAGCATAGAAAAATTTAAAATAGCACAATTTTTTATTGTGACATGAATTTAGAACTCTAGATTTTCAAGGAAATAAGAGTATAAATTAAATGAGAATTTACTTATTACTTGTTAACAAACGAAATAGTAGTTTAACATATGAATGCAATGGAATTGGAAGTTGACGCAGGGATTTTTTCTTGGATCCCATTTTGTGAAAAATAAAGTTATTTTTACGAAATTTATTATATTTTGTAATGAAATTTGAATTCCAGTCATTGAAATTCGCATCAAACATTTATTAATAATAACTTATTTAAGTCTATATGCTAAATTTCTCATTTCAGGTGAACTTGTTTCCTTTTAAACCCCATATTTTAAAACCTAACAGTATAAAATTAATTAGAGTATATTTTTATGGAATAGAATTTTGTGAATGGTGTGATTTATTAAAAAGAATTTTGTGAAGGAGCCCTAATAAAACGCTTAAATGAAAAACATGTAAATGAGAAATGTGTGTTATTAAAATTTGCTCTATTAGTATATACATATATTTTTCCAAGCTGTGCAAAATTTTCTAATACTTAAAATTTTTAATAACTGCTATATAAATTACATAAAGTAATAAATATGACTTACCAGATTAGTATAGGAGTAGACCTTTTTTCCTCCAGATATACACTTAATTTTATAAATACTATACTATGCGTATTACTAAAATAAATCAGAAAAAAAACATACGAAAATCCACATCTGAAGTGCTGTGTTGTTTACAAACATGTACTTGTATGCATTAGCGGGCTGCTAAAGTACTTGAATAGGCCAGTACTCTCTTCAAGGTCAAGGAATTCAGTTACTATTAAGTAACTAAGCTGTTAACTTTTAAGGGGATTCTCTAGATGTTATTTGTGTCACCCACGTCGTGAAATCGGTGTGAAAAATGACCTGTCTTCTAAGAACATAATATTCCGGTATTTCAAAAGAAAACACCCTTTTGTCGCTAGCAGCTTTATACAAGAACCCGGCTTTCTTCAGAGTCGATCCGATGACCGGTACTCTTTCCTTATCTTTCTTAGTTCCATGCAAAAACCCATGGTCAAAAAGCGAGGGGGGGGGAAAACGAGTAAAAAAATAAGGATTTTCAGTTTCTTGGTTTCTGCGTTTTTGAAATCTAAACAAGGTTTTTCATAAAAACAGGGCCCTGTTAAGGCTACGGGGGGGGGCCTCAATCGGGAGCCCTCAAGGGCAAATATAATTTTTTTGTTAAGGCTAATAAAAAATGGCCAAAAATGACAAAAATTCCTTCTTTCTTTCTTTCTTTCTTTTTAGCTTTATTGGGACTCTTTTCTCATCTCTCCTCTGTTTTGGAACCCCATGCCCCTTCCCTCCCCTCCCCTGGATCTAACAGTTACATCACAATTGTATTTACATTTTAATGGCTCACATTTAGTCTTATATTTCTATAACAGAAGAAAAAAATGCATTCGATAATTTCTTAAAGTTATCTTTTTTGTGCTATTCTGCATACAAATGCGAATAGACAACTAGTATAAAGGTTAGTTTTAGACACTTTAGCATAATTCAAGAAAAATCCAAAAGTTAGAAAGGGGCCCCCCCACAATCTAAGTCGGGCCCTGGTTGTAATAAAATTTTAATAATTTGTTTTCTAATGATATAGTTTGTTTTCTGCGTATGTGGAGGGAACACTGGAAGCAGAGAGGAAAAGGAGAACAACGTTCCCTTCCTAAATGTTTGAAAACGTATGAATTTCGGTCACTTTTGGCACATTTTAAGCATTTGGCACCCTTTAATGAAAATCCTCATTAATTGGGGGGGGGGGGGGAGCTTTAGAAAGGTGCATCTGGGGAAATTGCCTGGCGGGCCCCTGAATAAGTAAAGGAGAATTTGAAAAAATAAAAACATTAAAAAAAGTGTTTTCTTACATTTTCAAAACAAATAAACTTCGATAAAAAGGTCGATAGAATCGATTAGGGGCCCCCTGACTTCGTCGCCCCCCCCCCCAAATGGGGGTATGGGGGCGGTCGCTACGGCCCTGCTGGCTTGTCTTTCCTAAATGGCTTGTCTTTCGCCTTTTTAACCGGAAATAAAAAGGCGTTTGTTTTGTTTATATTTGTCGTAAAAAAGTTGTTATTCGGATCTGTGTGATAGACAAGACTTCGTCATAGAAATAATTTAATATAATTTTTTCATATTTATTTTTTTACAATTTTTATAATTATATAGACATGTATGTATAATTTTAATGTTTAAGTAATGCATTGGCTCACAAATGAAGTCTAAAAAAATGTGCATTCAGTATAATTTTGCACAAATACGCAATGGTTGCACGAATCACAAAATATTAAAGTCATCAAAAAAGGAATAGTTAAAATTACTTTATCTAAGAAGAAAGCATAATATTTCTCGAAAATAGCAGAAAGATTGCATTTATGATTAAAATGTCCATTTTCATTTAAAATTGGATATTGTAACCACTGAATTAGCAAGCATGCATTTGGAGACTGAAATGAACTTTGCAGCCTTCAAGCACATTAAAGCTGGATTTTTTTTTTTTTTTCGCATAATATTAAATTGAATAAACTTAGTTTCGTAAAACAAAAATTCCGTATTGTTGCAGCTACGTCGTAAAAATGCAGATAAAAATTTTTAAATGTTCATCTAACTAACGTTTGATTTCTGGAGATCATTCCATTTTGAATCATTTAATCAGGTGATATTACGGTGAACAGAAATGAATAATCGTCCAAAATTTGATATTTTTTCTTTGAAATTTCACATTTTTATAAATAAAAATCTTGTGACTAGAAGTCATAATACGGGACATCATAAAACCATATTGGTTTTTGTTCTCTCTTCCCTGCACTACGACGAGTAACCTGTTTGTGACGCACGATACTGCTCTATAACATAAGCCAATCACAGCACAGGATTTTTTCCCTTGTCCATATCCATGTAAAGGTTGCTTATACCCGCCCCGGCCGCATATAAGCTATCTTGGCTCAGCGTGGCCCACAGAGGCGTAGGAAAGGGGGGGGGGGCTCAGGGGGCTCAAGCCCCCCCCCATTGGATTTTATCAGAAGCTTAATTAGGCAAAAAATTTTCATTTAATAAACGCATTCAAATTATTTCGTGATAATGAAAATTTTAAATATTTGAAATTCTGTTGCTTAAACTTATGTAAAATAATAAATATGCTTAAGCTCATCTATAATCTGAAAATTCTAATAGGTTTTAATTTGTACCGTTAATTTGTTAAAATTCACAAAAATAATAAATTTGAAACATTCTAGGAAGTTCGAACAAGTTAATCTGCAATATTTAATAGCGATTAATTTCAGTAAAGGGGGGGGGGCTAAAAGCATATTATAGTAGAATAATAGAACTGTTAGAAGCAACATTTGTAATAGGAAAAAAATAGATAAAGCTTTTTTTTTTTTTCTTTTTTTTTAATCCTCTGGGAACGGCAGTGCTTCGAACTCAGATCCGACTGGTATAGCACGTGAACAAAACACGTGTCCAGCAAGAGGGGTAGATTTTAGTGGCACGTCATTGGTCGAATTAAAACTTATTGCTAGCAGTGGATTGCGTCATTTCCCTGATATTTTGTGAATAGAACAGAATTTCTTCCGAAAAGATTGTTTTCAAAATCATTTTGATTTTGCATTTGCCTTTCGTGTTATGATTTGTTAAGGTTTAGTTGAATTTTATCGCCCTAGGTAGCAGTTTATGTGAACGTTATATACGATACCTAACAAAAATAAAACTGCACTATGAATTCTCGTAAAAGACCGAAAAAAACATTGTTGAGTTTTTTCTCTTCTAAAGTTCCAAAAAGAACGGAAGATTCTGAAGTCATGGAAGAAAAACGTGAAGAATCAAGTTCTGCAGTTAAAGATGAAAAAACTGAAGAAGCGAGAGAAGCTATTAGCATTGGACAAAGTGATGTAAATACATTATCTAAATCGTTCTCTGAAAGTAATATGGATATAGGACTATTTATCTCGATGACTGCCAAAAATTAAAAGTTTTAGAAAATTCGTGGAAGCCAGATCCATCTTTTTCTTTCCCAGCAAACCATAAAAAAAAGAAAATTCCAATATCACTGGTTTGAAAAATTTCCATGGTTAAGTTACTCTGCAAAACTTGATGGAGCATTTTGCAAAATTTGTGTAGTATTTTCAAATGGGCAAGGTGGTCAAGGAAACCAGCGATTGGGTAAATTAGTTTTATCGCCTTTTTCACAATGGAAAGATGCTTTAGCATGCTTCACATCGCATCAAATGTGCCAATATCATAAGAATTACGTTATTATGGCAGAAGAATTCAAGAAAATTATGAAAGGGCAAAATGAAAATATAGAAATACAACTTCATCAAAACAGAAATGCAGAAATCTGTAAAAATAGGCTGAAGCTCCTTTCCGTAATTAAAACAGTTATTGTTTGCGGAAGACAAGGATTTGCATTACGTGGTCACAGAGATTCTGGAAATATTTCTGTTGAAGAAACAGGTAAAAATGAAGGTAATTTCAGAGCTTTGCTTCGATTTCGTTTGGAAGCTAGCGATAAAGCTGAGGACTTAAAGGAAATTCAATCAGGTATGATTTCAAAAAAATATACAAGTCCGGACATACAAATTGAAATCATCAAAATATGTGGAAAGACTATACAAGATGAAATAGTTGAAAAAATCAATAATGCGAGATGTTTCGCAGTTCTCGCAGACGAGACTACCGATATTTCCGGAAAGGAAGTTCTGACACTTTGTGTCCGTTATATCGAGGAATCTGATTCTTCTTGTATAATAAGAGAAGACTTCTTAGACTTTATAGAAATTGAAAATTTATCTGGGGCTAATATCGCTGATACAATATTGTCAAATCTCAAAAAACTTGGGATCGATATTTCGTACTTGCGGGGCCAAGGTTACGATGGGGCCGCTTCTATGTTTGGAAAATTAAATGGAGTTCAAGCAAAAATATTGCAGGTGCACCCAGCAGCATTGTATGTCCATTGTTGCAACCAAGGCTAACTTATCATAATATCAAGGCTTGTCATTCGCCAAGTTTCCTTTGACTGCAGTACAGGGGGCGCTGAACTACATGATTTTCACGTTGGTAGCGCCATCTAATGTTAGAAACTGAAATGTTTTCCATTATTTCCTATGGGATTATTAGCAGTAGTATGCACCAGGTGGCATTACATACGAGACAAAGTCATGTAATAAGTTGGCAATTATAGGGACAATTTCAACAGTGGATTTTCTCCTGAATGCGAGGCCTTGATATTATGATAAGGGGGCCTTGGTTGCAACCATGTGTTAAATTTAGTTTTATCAAAATCATGTGTTGTCCCTTCAATTAGAAATTCCCTTGCAACTATTCAAGAAATAGTCACCTATTTTAGAGCTTCGCCAAAGAGAAGAAAAATTTTAAAGTTTAAATTTTAAATTTTAATTCTTCTTCTAGAAGAAGAGTTTTTAAACAGTAAAAACACATCCAGAAAAACGACTTGCCTTAAAATATTTTGTGATACTCGCTGGGTAGAACGCCACGAAGCTATTTTTACATTTTGTGAATGTCTGGAACCAATACTTTCAACCTTGCTGGAAATTACTGAAGACGCCACTTCCGAAACCGAGGCATCAAAGAAAGCTATGCTGTTTTACAATGCTTTATGCCAAAGTAGTTTTTTAGTATCGCTTTTTGTTGCAGAAAAATGTTTCTCAATCACACACAACTTATCAATAGCCCTACAGAAACCGGATATTGATTTAATATCATCTTATGAAGCCATAAGTGCTGTGACAGAGATTTTTAGAAAAATGCGTGAAAATTCTAAATCCAAATTTTCAGCTATATTCGAACGAGTTTCCGAACTCGCAAAGGACTTAAATTTAGAAATTAAAAAACCTAGACTGCTAAAAAAGCAAATGCATAGGGATAATACACCTAGCGAATCAGCAGAAGACTATTACAGAAAAACAATTTTCATACCTTTCATAGATTTTGCTATTCAAAATATGATTGACCGTTTTGAAAATCATAAGAATATAGTTACTAGCTTATACGCAATGCTGCCAAAATACATAGAAAAATCTTCAGTAGAAAATATCATGCAATGTGCTGAATTTTATTCTTCTGATATAAAAAGTTTTCCGAATATTTTACAAGCTGAAATTAAAATGTGGTTCGAAAAATGGTTATCGTTAGACAAAGAAGAAAGGCCAAGCACTGCGATAGAGTCATTATCAAAATGTAATGCGAATGTTTATCCCAACATCAAAAAATTGTTAAAAGTATTATCAACACTTCCAGTATCAACAGCCACTCCAGAAAGAATATTTTCCACATTGAGACAGTTAAAAACTTACCTTAGGAACAGTATGTCAAATTCTCGGCTTTCTGGACTTGGACTGATGAACATTCATCAAGAAATAAAACTAAATGCTGAATCCATTTTGAACACAATGGCTTCGAACCGCACTTACCTTGTATTATGACGACAAAATTTGTAAGTATATATATATTTATTTTTCTAAGCACTGTATTTTATCGAAGAAACGCCGCATTCGTCATAATCACTGTATTCGTTAAAACTCACCCCCCCCCCCTCAACAACCTTTAACTATTGTAAGCGCTTAACTCATATGAATGCTTCTTTTGTGGACAGCGTTGCATTGATCTGACTTCAATTAACGTTTTCTGAATAATGTAAAGTAAGAGATGTCTTATAATTTGAGTTATCTATAACTTTATTTAAAATATTTAAATCAAATTTTAAATATTTTAATGTAATTCGATTCGGGTTTTTCGATCGATCTTCCAGGTTTATAATATCGTTACTTTTAGTGGAAAATTCAGATATATAAAAAGTTCGAGAATTTCGAAAAAAGCGCTAAAAAAAGTAAATTGCTCAAAAATTAACGAAAAAACAAATTTCTCTAAAGAATCGCGTAGTAAAAACGCAAGTTTTGTAAAAAAAATCGTGAAAAAACAATCTAAAACGTCAAAAAATCGTGAAAAAACAATAAATTTCATCAAAAAATCACGAAAAAGCGATTAATTTCGTCTTATAAGCGCGAAAAAACAGCCAATTTTTTTTTAGAAGATTACGAGAAAACGGCTAATTTGTGTAGTAAAATGAGTCAAAAACATCATTTTTGCCAAGAAAGCGTGAAAAAAATGGCAAATTTCGCGAAAAGATCGAGAAAAAACGACTAATTTCTTCGAATATTGCAAAAAAAACGACCGATTTCGTCAATAGATCGAGAAAAAATGACCGATTTCGTCAATAGATCGAGAAAAAATGACCGATTTCGTCAAAAGATCGAGAAAAAACGACCGATTTCGTAAAAAGATCGAGTAAAAGCAGAACGTAACAAAAGTAAACGTCGCATTTGGAAAAAAATAAAACAAACTTTCAAACTAGTAAACGCCGCGGTGTTTCTTTTATAAAATTCGGTTATATTTATGAAAAATTTCTTTCGTTTTGTAGTGTCATATTTAACAAAATTGTGAAATTTAGCCTATTCTTTAATGTTTGCTTTTAAATAATGTGCATACACATATTTTTAATTGTGAATAAATATATTTATAATTCTACATAATTACTAATTGAGACGTTTTATTCTTTATAGATTTTCTCAGTTTTGTAGTTATTTTGTGCGTATTGAGTTAGAAATTATTTGAGCCCCCCCCCCCCCCCATAATTTTTAAATTGCTACGCCACTGGTGGCCCAATTTTAAAATTAAAACTTTGACTCGAGCCGGACCTACCGGATCTATATTTTCAAAGTTCACGGGCCGGACTGAACAAAAGTCATTGAAAATAGGCCAAGCTTGTGTAAAAAACAATTAAACCAGGCCCGATCCGGCCCAATTTGTTTTCTACAAAAAAATCCGATTTTTCCTAACGTACAGTTAAGATTCTTCTAAAGAATGCTGATAAAAAAAATCGAAAATAATCATTTTCTTGCGCATTTCTGAATTCGCGTTTGTTAGGAAACGCATAAAATTGGCAGATGTTCTTATTTAGAAAAGAATTTTTATAGAATGGCGCTTTCCTTTTTTACTTACCCATCATACGTAGTATAGGGTAAGTCTTGCAATCGTTTTGAAAATCGAAAAAAAAATTTTGACGGATTTACACGTTTTAGATAGTGGAGATTCCGAAAAACATATTTTTAGAAAAAAAATTTTGCCGTCCGTCCGTCCGTCTGTCTGTCTGTCTGTCTGTAAACGCTCTATCTCCCGAACAAATTGAGATAGAGACTTGAAATTTTGAATGTAGTTAGTATGTAAGAATGGGACGAACCCTATTTAATATCAGCAACCTCGATTATCCGGAACTATTTTTTTCCGGACTCTCGAAAAATTCGTTCTGATGAAAGGTATATAAAAATTTTCGAATTTTTTTGTTCTAAGGAATGGACATAAAAGGCAATAAAATAACACATATTTTGCATATAGAACGAAGTCGATCGAATCATTAGTTGCCGAGATATTTGTAATCTTGTTTTCCACATTCTTCGATTTTTCATGACCCTGTATTTCATTCAAATTTCAATTCAGAAGTATATTTTAATTGGAAATGAGACGCTTAATCCGACGCAGTTAATTGTTAGTTAATAGAATTATTATTTTTGGAGTTATAAGGATGTTTCTTTTACGCAGTTCGGTACTACTTGAGTAGTTTGGCGTTTTATATAATTTGTCGAAATTGGTGCATCAGCAGTTCTTTAATATAGCATTACAATGTATATTAACAATATTTAAATTTTGTTTGTTTATGAATTGCAATGCATTGTATAAATAGTTTCACATGTTTTATTTTCATATACATATCCATGATGGGTAAGTATTACGGTGGCCCCCAACGACTAGTTTGAAATGAAAGCAAAAGATATTTCAGAAAATGCTGTCAAATATTGGTTTTTGATTCGATTTTCAAAAAGTCATAGCAAGTAAAGAAGAAAAACCTGTCGTTATATGACAATAATCGCCTGTAATTGGATAAGTAATTTATTTATCTAAAAATGGAAAACGCTATTCAATTCCAAATCGTTTCAATCCAATCACTTCAGGCCTGTCAATGTTATGCCTTTTCTTTTAAAAATGAGTCAGAAAATGTTTCAGAAAGTTTTGTGTTATTCAACAGGGAATTTGAAAACCACCTCAAGGTATATTTCCGATGATTCCCTTACCAGAAGTTCGTTAACATTATTACTTTTTTTGCAAAGCAAAACTGTCTGCCCGACACATGCCAAGAACAACCAAGTCCAGTTCTGGTTCAACTCAACTATGCAAAAAAAAAAAAAAAAAAAAAAAAAAAAAAAAATAATAATAATAATAATCCTTACCTCGGTGTAGCCCGAGTCCAGGGGCGCCATTTGGGGGAGGGCAGGGAGGACATACCCCCTCCCCCTCCAAGAAAACAGACATTTTTGATCGCGGCCTCTATTACAAGAAAAAAAACTTCCGGAAGAAAATGTGTGAGATTAATGAAGATGTTATTATATGACTTTATGACTATGATCAAGGTAATAAACAATCTGGAAAGCCATTTTGGGGGACCTGGCGATGTGAGGGAAAGCCTCCGCCCCCCGTATTGTATTTGATGTTGCACAGTGTTCTCCTTTCATACTCCTGAAGAAAAAATAGCTTGAAAATTTCCCTCCAAATATAAAAAAACTGTCTAAAGTGAAAGTTTTCATCAGTCCTTTGCGACTTCATATTCGAAATTTTTATTGATTTTGCATCTATGATTCGATAATTTTTCTAGTTTGAGGATTAAAAGGGGGGGGGGTAATAAACTGACGCTTGATTACTCCACGCTTTACTACACCACTGCCATCACCCCCCCCCCCCCCCAAGAAAATTTTGAAATGTGCTCCTGCCGAAGTCCGCAAAAAAAGCTAACCTCAGGCTCAAACATGATTAACTATCCGATGACATTCTCTACATATTGGACGTAATATATTTCTGTATTAATGTTGTCAAAATAAAATCGGCTTATGCAGCACATTTATACGTATTCTTGTGAAACTCATATTTATTGAAAATAATTCAAATTTTATGAGCTTCTTTTAAATTTTTATATCAGACTGTGTTTGAAAGTTTGCCTTTCATTTTGCCTGCTCGGTCCACGGGCAGGGCCGGCGCTAGACATTTCGCCGCCTTAGGCGAGCCTTATTTTGCCGCCCCTTTGATGTCATTTTTTTATATCCACTACACAAACTTTTTTTTAAAAAAATAAGTAAATTAATATAGTAACTATAATTTATTTGCATAAATATAATATAATATGTATTATAAAATGCATTTACATTTAAGGAATTTAA
This sequence comes from Maratus speculifer, assembly GCA_964019185.1. NCBI lineage: Eukaryota > Metazoa > Arthropoda > Arachnida > Araneae > Salticidae > Maratus > Maratus speculifer. Next base: position 59,304,393 of record OZ025291.1, on the reverse strand, counting down.
AATAACAGAATTGCGTAACTTATTTATTTTATTTTACTTTTTGCATCTTTTTTAAAAATAACAACAGCTAACTTGGCATTAAATTAATAAATCATATTCTACTAATAAATTAAAAAAAAAAAAAAACCCTTGAAAGTGAAAGTCTCATACAAAGAATAACAGTAACACTACAAAATTTCTTCTGCCTTGCTTTTCCTTTCGAAAAATCACGCACGTTTTGAATATATATATACAAATTATGCTATGAATATATATATATATAAATCCTGTTACAACAGGTAAAGAATGCTTTTAAAATACAGTCGAGTCTCTCTATAACGAAACTCCATGCATCGAATTTCTCTATATAACGAATTTTTAGTAGGAACAGTTCCCTTTTCGCATTATTACATTAAAAACAGTCTCTATATAGCGAATTATCTATCTCCATATAGCGAAATTTTTCATAAATTGGTCTTAATTTATTCAGTTTTAAAGAACTTCGAAATCATATGGAATCAATTTTCCATCACTTATTTTTGATATTGCTGAGTTTTTTTTTTTTTTTTAAATATTATTTCTCTTTTTGTTCTTTAATCCAACGAATTCATCCTACCTCAACACATCTTTCCACATCCTTCTCAAAACAGAGTCAATTGGATTGATACATATGTAAGAGAGGAATCAATGAGAGACACATAAGAGAGGCTTTCAAACGGAGGAAAATGTTAACTACAATTTTTCATTCCTTGCTAAAATTTGAACTTTTTTTTTTTTTTTTCTTTTGAGAGCGTAACAATTTTAAAATCAAAACATCAAAAAATTACAGATTTCTTGGTCTGAAATTAATGCAAGTCTTTCTTGTTTTATTTTCATTAAGCTTTCAAATAAATATATGTTCTCTTTTTTGAAACAGCTTAAATAATTAAGAAATAAAATCTTAGATTAATATATACTTTTAAACATTTCAAATTCATAATTCAAAAGATTAAAAAAAATATTTGTTCAAATTTCACACATTAAATACGATTTTTAACATCATTCTCTATACATCGAATTTCTCTATATAACGAATTTTTTACTGGAACGGTGGATTTCGTTATATAGAGACTCGACTGTAGTTATTACTGAGACAAAATATGTCAAACACTTAAAATCAATCACATTGCGTATAAAATTTGTGTATGAATTTCAAACAGAAAAATAATGATATAGCATAACAAGCTATTTATCTTTTTAAAATCGTATACAAAGCAAATCGCATATTGGTAATATTAATAAGAAAACAGCTATTAAAAATAAAATGAAAGTTCTAGAAGTGAGTTATTTCTCTTGATTTAGCTTTGCAGAAATCATTCATTATAAAGTTGAAATGTAACAGTACACAGCGAAAAAATAAAAATAAATAAATGAACTTATTAGAGCAAACTTCGCAATATAATATTCACATTAAATGGGAAAATTATGACGTGCAGAGAAGATTACTTTATCATTTCAAATTTGATTTGACATATTTAATATGAAGATTTAATACAATAACAATATTGTTTTCAAAAACACTTATCAACAATGAAATATTTAATTCAATAATAAATTGACCTTGAATTTTTTTATGAAAATCGTTTTTATATCACTCTAATCAATATAGAAAACAATTACATTTTCACCTGCTAAAATAATTTAATTTACTCGCACAGCTGACCTGATAGACGCGGCGTTTCCGGCCTCTATAAAAAAATTGCAGACAGTAAAATTTATTTAAGATTAAAACAGGATTTCTTTTGCAAAGTCAAAAAACCATCACAGAGCGAGCAAAAAATTCATAATATTTAAAAAAAAACAGAAAAATTCGCCTGTCGCGGAACGCAAAAGAAGGATGAAAATTGCATTGAAAATCGCATTAAAAATCGCAAAACATTGAAAACGTATGATAAAATATACTTCAATTAGGTTAAAATTTCCAAACTGAATTATTTTTTTACAAATGTTAAAAAAAGAAAAAAAAGGCAGTACGCAAAAACATGCTAAGAATCTCGTTGAAAATAATTATAAAAATTCATAAAAACGAAAAAAAAAATAAATAAATAAATAAATTTCTAAACAAAATTTACAACATTAATGAGAAGTTTGAAACCAAATGCCTTTTACGAATACGAATGTCAAAAAAATCGCGTCGAAATGAAGAAAGAAACTAGTCGTTGGAGGCCACCGTAATACTTGCCCATCATTTATATGCATATGAAAATAAAACATGTGAAAACTATTTATACGAAGTATTTCAATTCCAAAGCTAAATTTAAATATTGTTAATACACATAGTAATACTCTATTAACCCTTTTCGGCACACTGTGCCCGATCTGGGATACCTAGTTTTAATTCAAAACTTGCAAGTGACACCAATAATATTTTAGTAAAATTTTGCTTTTACAACAAAAGCTTCACTTAGGGGTTTCAAAATATCTAAAAAGTTCGTTTGTGAATTCCGGTATCAGTCGATAATTTCTCATTTTACAACAGATTTTGCCCGTGCCGGAAAGGGTTAATGAATTGCTGATGAACCAATTACAACAAATTATATAAAACGCCAAACTACTCAAGAAGTACCAAACTGCGTAAAAGAAACATCCTTATAACTCCAAAAATAATAATCATATTAACTAACAGTTTACTGCTTCGAATTAAGCGTCTCATTTTCAATTAAAATATACCTCTGAATTGAAATTTGAATGAAATACAGGGTCATGAAAAATCGAAGAATGCGGAAAATAGGATTACAAATATCTCGACAACTAATAATCCGATCGACTTCGTTCGTTATGCAAAATTTGTGTTTTTTTTTTATTGCCTTTTACATGCACTCCTTAAAATAAAAAAATTCGAAAATTTTTGTATACCTTTCATCGGAACGAATTTTTCGAGAATCCGGAAAAAATAGTTCCGGATAATCGAGGTTGCTGATATTCAATAGGCTTCGTCCCATTCTTACATACTAAGTATATACAAAATTTCAAGTCTCTATCTCAATTTGTTGGGGAGGTAGAGCGTTTACAGACAGACAGGCTGACAGACAGACAGATAGACAGACGGACGGACGGCAAAAATTTTTTTCTAAAAATATGTTTTTTGAAATCTCCAGTGTCTAAAACGTGTAAATCCGTCAAAATTTTTTTTTTTCGATTTTCAAAACGATTGCAAGACTTACCCTATACTACGTATGATGGGTAAGTAAAAATGCAGAGGGCAAAATTTACACTAGTGGGATAAAACATTTGTAATCCGAATTACCAAAAATTCAGAAAATGAGGAGACAAAATTTGCTACATTATGCGAAAAAGTTTGAAATGGAATTGTTTACGAATCTAAGAAAAAAATCTCGGCGAAACAGGAGAAAATCCAAAAATCACTAGAAGAATTAAAAATTATCTTGTGGATTCCGAATAAATTTTATTGAAAAAAGGAAAAAATTTACTACATTGGGTTAAAATATTAAAAGCTGATTTATTTTATTAATATATGGAAAAATCGCTGGAAACACAAAAATCGTCAAATATCGCAAGGGACCAAATTTACTCAAAGATGGCCCTGGTTCAGTCTAACAAGAATTATTTCTTGAAGTCAAAAAATTGGCGTGAAACACAAAAGTGTAAAGAAATATAAATTGGAGAAGATAAAATGTAAGATGTCCTGAAGTAATAAGGTCGAGCTCTAATATCACGCGTAATCATGAAGAAATCTGGGAGAAGGCACCTACGGGTTTTGCGCAGAAAAGCTCCAAAGCATCTAAATAACTTTTGAAAATCTAATACCTAATTAATAGATTACATATAATGGAGTACATGTTCAATATACATTACAGATAAAATATTTTGTTTTTAATGGAAATATAAAGAATCCCCCAAAACAAAGTTTAATAAGTTTTAAGAAGCAGAAGGTTTTATTTTTTTACATCCTTCGAGGTGGGGGGGAGTCAACATTTTTAAGTCGGTCAAATGGGCTATCGTTTCGCATGGATTTTTTAAATTCTAAATTGAATGACACCATCTGCAAGTCGGTACGATCAGTTTTTTCAAAGTTACGGCACGTTTCAGGAATGAAATGGCAAAAATTAGACTTTATTCAGATAAAACAGTTTTTTACAGTAACAACTGGTGGCCTTTCACCAAAATTTGGGGAAAAACATCGTTTTGTTAATAAACTTGAAAATTCGATGAATCCCCCCCAACCATTACTTTGCTTTTTTTTTGGGGGGGGGATGGAAGTTCATCGAGGGATGGGAATACTTCAACTTCTTTAAAATAGATGAATTGGGTATCATTTGTTATGTATTTTAAAATTCTGGATCAAATAACATCATTTGTAAGTCCTTCGTACAATCATTCTTTATAAAAATTATGGTAAGTTTTATAAATATACAATGTTGAAAATTATGTTTTATTGATGAACATAGCTTTGTCATTTTTATATCACGTTCAAAACTTCTTATATCATAAAAAAAAACAAAAAAAAAAAAAACAAGCTTTTTAAACATCCTCAAAAGAGCAATAATCAAAATCAGTTCATCAAATTTCTTCAAGGTTAGTAAATATGTCAAAATATCCCATACATTCATATTTTTTTATAGCTAAAATCATTCATGACTTTGTCTTCATAAAACCTGCCTGCCAGAACTTTGTGATGACTGCATCGACTTGCGGAAGTGTCATTCGATTCCGAATTAAAAAATACATAGCAAACATTCTACAGTACGCTTTAGCTAAAGAAAAAAAATTGAATTCTCCACCAGAGTAAAAATGCGCCCTCCTCGCAAAACACCTTAAAGCAGCTCTTTTCAAGGAGGGGTGGGGGGCATCGGATACTCAAGTTTTTTTTTTTTTTTTTTGGTCAAAACAAAACTGTTTTCAATTTTTTTGTAAATGGCCATTATTTGGTGTTACTCACATTTTGGTCTATTTTATCTGCACAAATATGCGAGACAAATGCCGCCCTTTTGGGGTGCGCCCTGAGGCGGTCGCCTCCCTTGCTTCACCCCTGGCGCCGGCCCTGTCCACGGGCCACGGCAGTACCTTGGACTAAAGGTCAAAATTAACGGTCGCCACTCGCCACGTGGCGACTGAACATTTGAAAGTGGAGACCGCAAAATTATATATTGGTCGCCACTTTCTTTCTTTTATTATTTTATCTATTTTTACAAATAAACGTACTCCGATGTTCAAGAGCCAAGAGGAAATGAAAACAGAAGCAAACAAAAATTCTCATTTTCCCCCTTTTCACCGTCATAGGTCGATTTCGGCATGGGAGAGGGGGAAGCATAGACTTATGGTCTCGACGGAGAGGGGGGCCGTGTTCAAAAGCGGCTTTTTTTGTGCGCGCGCGCTCAGAAGATTCTGCTTGGAGTAGGTGCTATCGAAGAAGAGAATTTTAAACTTATTCAATTATTGTATTATTTTTATGGTTCAGAATTGATAAATACAAATACCATATCTCTTTATCCTTTCAAAATATGATTTTCGTAACAGAAATACATACCTGTGACCACTCAAATAAAATTAAAAGTATTCCGGAAAAGTATCACGTGACCTATTTCATGTAATTAAGCCCGATTAGCATTTAAAAAAGACAATCAACCCTGCTCAAACCTTGACGCGCGCGACGCAAAAAAAAAGATGGGCGATTTGATCACGTGATTGTGCGTTTTGTGTTTATCTGTTATTGGTTGCACGTTGTTTGTTGTCAAAGTTGGTAGGTTGACTGATACAATTTAACAATTGGTGATTTAATTTTTTTAATAATTTAATTTTTATTTATTTAAAAATCATTTATCAGTTGCTTTATACTTTTCGTATTAAATAATAGAATACTGTTGATTCTATTGTTGTAATTAATAGAATGCTGTTGATAAACCAAGGTTGAGATATCCACACGGGGGACTAGCTAAGGGGGGGGGCTACCCTCCCAAAACATTGACAAATGTTGTTACACTTTGCAAATTTAAAACTTTTATGTCAAATTTAATTAAAATTTTAATAAAAACTGCAATACATTTTCTATTTTTGATAGACTTTGCAAAAGTTACAACTCTAATTGGGAATATTATTAATTTTTTTACAAATAAGAATTGTATTACATTTTCAAAGTGCGTTAACTTGGCAAAATTATAAAACGAGTTGGCGAATATAAAAATTTGACTTGACAATATTAAGGTTTCCCCCCCCACCAATAAAAAGTCTTAGCGATGGCCCTGTATCCACATATTACAAGACTGATTTGTAATCTACAATACTGGAATGATTTCAATGGAATTTGCATTGTTAGTTAGATAATTTTTCAGAAGAAGTTTTAGTATGTATATATTTCTTATTTAATGATTGTATATTTTAATACCGTGTGGATAACAGGCCAAAATATGTCATAAAATATGAAAAACAAACGACATCCGAAATTATGTTAGTATAAGCAAAACACTTATTTATACTTTTAATAGAAAAATTATAAACATTCTAATCATACTTTATTCATTATAAAACTAGAAGGCAAACTCCAAATATTTCACTTCTTTAAAATATATGTATGCAGATATTCTTAATTTAAAAAAATGTATATCTTTTACATTTTGCTTTTATAATATTTTCCATTTTGATTTTAACACCGTAAAATATCCACGCATGCATTATATTTGCATCCTAATCTCAATAAAAAAATTACTTCTAAAATTTTCAAAAAAAAAAAAAAAAAAAAAAAAAAAGAACATTAATAATTATTTTATGCGTATATGGATATTTTCGCAGAAAACATTTTTTTTCATTTTCTTAATATATATATAAATCACTTTGGAACGATATTAATATCGTTCTAATTATCCTTTTAATATTCTAAATTTGGAATATTAAAACTTTCTCCGCAAAAATCTCATTTTCTCACATTTAAATAAGTATATTATTATAATAGAAATACATGTGCTTCTGTATTATTAATATAAAATTTACCTTTAATAAAAATGTCTTATTAGGATGAGCGAAGCGAATCCTCTACTATCCCACTCAAATTACATTTTGTCGTACGCTTTACAAAAAAACTATTCAATATTTTGATTTGAAATTAAACACAAATATAAATTATGATCTGTAGATTTGCACAATATAATTTTTTTACAGAATAACAATTATAAAAAATTATTATTTTAATTAATTTATTTTACATGCTTTTTCATTACGGACGCATTTTTAGAAATAAGAAATGAAACATGCATAGTTTCAGAAGAATAGATAATTCATGGAGTTAACAATTGTAGACAGAATCATGTTTAATTAAATAAATAAAATATACTTACTTTATTCCGACAAAATCATTTACGCTGATGTCACTTACGCATATTAAAAGAATTATATTGTGTTTTATTATTATTATTATTATTTTTTTTTTTGTGAAGTGGCAACAAAAAATTGTAAACAAATAAAATTAATTGTTAAATTCATTATATAAAGAGTTATTTGATTTCGAAGATTAAAAATTAAATCAAATGAAACATACATATTATTATTTTGGTATATGTATTACTATTTTTAAATAGTTTGCCGTTTAAAACAATTTATAGAATGTATTGGTTCTATTATAAAAAATGCCAAGGAAACATACACTTACTGGATGAAAAGAATGCGAATATGATATAGCTTTAAGGCAAGAGGTTAGATACCGGCGTAAAAAACGACGGCATAGATGTCATATACACACCATATGGGCGCGATTTTTCCGACGCCAATTTGGCAAAAACCTGGTTTTCGAATACCAGTTACCATATTATAGCATAGCACGGTAGTGCTATGCTATATTTATTTCCAATGCGACTCCGTAATGTTATTTTAATAGGGAATTTAACATTGAACGAGTTATTTACTAGACATTTTCCCACCTTTTGTACGCGCTGCCACAGATTTTCTTCGAAGCACCTAATTGAGTAAAAAAAAATTCCTCCAATCAAATAAAAAAAAAAAAAAAAAAAAAAAGAAAAGAAAAAGAAAATGAAAATTTTAGTGATCAATGGACATATTTCCTGTAGCATTTAATAATTTTTACGTGATTTAAAAAGAAATTTTTTTTGTAAGAATTAAAAACGGCATATTTAAGACTTCATATTGGAAGTGAAACGGAGATTTTTAAACATTTGGTACCAGGAAAAAGAATCATTTTCAGAAAATAATAAATATGAAGCATGATTTTTGTAATAAAGAGATATTTTCTAATATTAATTGACGGATCAAGGCGATTTTTAATTGAAGAAATATAGAAAATTAGTAAATTAAGCTTTTTTCTATTTATTGTTTTTTCAAAATAATAGAAAATAACTTAAAAATATATATGTAAATAATAGTATTTGAAAGTGGGGTTTCTGACACATTGGCATCTGAAAAAAAAATCGCGCCAAAGCCAGTATATGATATTTGTGCTGGAATTTTATACCTATACCACAATTTTTATAATGTCTTCGCCTTATACGTTCGAAGAAAATCAAAATAAATTAAGGTAAATAAAAGTCTCCAAAAATAATAGTATTAAAAATAATAGTAAAAAATAATAGTATATCATCCTTGGTACGTAATGAAATTAGTAAATCTGCAGAACTAGGCCTTCAAACTCAATTCCTGGCAATTTTTTTAAGGCTAAACCGCAGAATTAACGACTAATTGGCGTAAGACTTTTCGGCACTGCAATAGATTAGCCAATTCTATCAACCTAATCCTTCAAATATTTTTTTAAATTTCCAATTTGGCGATTTTTTAAAATCGCTCCTCAACTTGTAACATTACAAATAATTAATCATTGAATAAAATTTAATTTTGAATTAATTTGTATTAAATTTATTATTCCTATGATTGTTAAAATGATAAGAAACTTACATGATTTAATTTTTAAAACATCACAAAGAGTATCTGTTGAAAAAGTAGCTGTTTTTTTTATATTTCAAGTTAATATTTTTATAAAACTCTTTTGATGCATTATTTGTATGAAATTATAAAATGTAAACTCATTTGAAATATTCATAACGCTCTGTCCTTTGGCACAGATGTCTAATACTTATCACGTTGGCGCAATTTTTGCGAAAATTGATGGTGAAAATTTCGTTTTCAATAGAACTAAACAATTTATATCATTTTAAGGTACTTCTAGGTTATCCCGTCGACCAATTTCGCCAAATTATACAAATCGCCAAACTAATAGCCAAATTATACATGTTGACATAATTTTTATTTTAAATAACGAAAAAATAAATAATTAGTAGAATCTCTATAAATAAAAGGAATTCTGAGGATAATTAATTGGATAATTAATTGAGGCACAGATAGGCTCTCATCCTCTATTCCTTTTATTTATAGAGATTTTACACAGCTTAGGTAAACGCAGAAGAAATATAAAACAGATAATGTATTTATCACAAAAAATCGTCTGCTAAGAAAATCTTTTTTCATTTTGAACTCTATAAATAAAAGGAATAAAGCAGAAGAAATATAAAACAGATAATGTATTTATCACAAAAAATCGTCTGCTAAGAAAATCTTTTTTCATTTTGAACTTCTATAAATAAAAGGACAGATAGGCTCTCAAACAGTGAATCGTCGAATATAATTGAAGAACAAATGGAAGAACAAATGGAAGAACAAATGGAAGAACAAATGGAAGAACAAATGGAAGAACAAATGGAAGAACAGATGGAAGAACAGAAAGAAGAACAGATGGAAGAACAAATGGAAGACCTCTTCATTAACAATAAAAAAAGATATGCAAACGAAACCCCAGAACACCGAGAAGAAAGACTGGCGAAGAAAAGAGAGCAGAATAGAAAAAGAAGAGAAAATGAGACTGAAGAAAAGAGAAGAGAAAGATTAAGTAAGCAAAGATTAATAAATCGAAAGATTCTCAGCGATGAGACTGAAGAAAAGAGAAGAGAAAGATTAAGTAAGCAAAGATTAATAAATCGAAAGATTCTCAGCGAAGAATCAGAAGAAAAGCGTCGAGAGCGATTGTCCAGAAATGATGAGTATAAGAAAAGAAAATTATATGAAGAGAACGAAGAACAGAGACTTCACAGATTGAATGAAAAGAAATGTTATGATTACAACAGAAAATACATCGTCGTTGGATCTTGTTACAACAGAGCCTTCTTGCTATTTTTTGATGAACCCGGGCAACGCCGGGCAGAACAGCTAGTATTAATAAAAATATTAGTAAAAAGTCGAAATAAAAATCACTTAACGACATTTTAAACACGTGAATCGCATTAATGTCATTGAATGTGACATTCACGATCATCCATTATTGGCATTTAATCTTATAGTTTGGCGATAATTTTTTGGTCGACGGGATAACCTAGAAGTACCCATTTTAAAAAAGAAAGTACAAGAAAATAATTTATTAATAAGTATACAATGATAGCCGGGTTAGCATGTGAGACACATAATCGCCATTTTGTTCCAATCGTGCCAACGTGTTGCATGCACAGTGTATGCCGCTGAATGCCCCTTAGGCATTCTCTTGAGCTCAGCCAGCCCTCCACCCCCATAGTTCACTTCTAGCTATGGCCCTGGGTGAATTACATCAGTAATTGTGACACGATACCGCATAAAGAAGTCCTGAAGATGATACCCTCAGTTAATTTTGAAATGAGTTCACCTGAGTGCAATAGTTATTAAAAAACTTGAGATATTAAACAAAAACATAATTTGCAGAACAAATTAAAAAAAACAAGATTTATTTCCTACACTCTTTAAGCCCGAGAAGGGACAGATATTAAGATAATTGATTTATTCATTTCGACATTTAATATTAAATTTTGGTAACAAATAAGTTAAACCAAGTGAACATGAAAAAATAAAAATGCAATTCAAACAATATGATACTTAACCACCCTAAATCTTAGATTTCGTTCAAATGAAATCGAAATAAATCTAAGACTTTTTTTCCAAACTCAACTTGCAAATTTGTATTGCAGATTTTGTATTATGTTTACGGTAAGTGTAAACAAAATGAATAGGCAATCAAAAAAGCAAATGTTCAGAAAAAGTCTTAGATTTATTTCGATTTCATTTGAACGGAATCTAAGATTTAGGGTGGTTAAGTATCATATTGTTTGAATTGCATTTTTATTTTTTCATGTTCACTTGGTTTAACTTATTTGTTACCAAAATTTAATATTAAATGTCGAAATGAATAAATCAATTATCTTAATATCTGTCCCTTCTCGGGCTTAAAGAGTGTAGGAAATAAATCTTGTTTTTTTTAATTTGTTCTGCAAATTATGTTTTTGTTTAATATATATTTGATACTACTCTGTTATCACGTCGACCAATTTCGCCAAATTACACAAATCGCCAAACTAATAGCCAAATTATACATGCTGACATAATTTTTATTTTAAATAACGAAAAAACAAATAATTAGTAGAATATTAATAAAAATATTAATAAAAAGTCGAAATAAAAATCACTTAATGACATTTTAAACACGTGAATCGTATTTAAAGTCATTGAATGTGACAATCCCGACCATCCATTATTGGCATTTAATCTTATAGTTTGGCGATAATTTTTCGGTTTACGGGATAACCTAGTACCGTATTTTCGGGCGTAAGCGCCGCGGCGCTTACGAGTTTAAAAGTTAAAATTATGTTTACTGCGGCGCTTCTACCGGGGCGGCGGATACGATATAATTTTTTTTCCCTTGCAGCGATATTCATGACAGAGGTGATTCTGATTGGAATTTTTCTGAAAATTGTGAAAAGTCAATCATCAGGAAGAAAATGCGAAGCATAAAAAATATCGCGAATTTCGACAAATGATAGCCTAATTTCTGTCAATCATTCGCAGAAAAAGCAAGAATTTTATCAAAGGATCGGGAGGAAAAAACACGACTTTTATCAAAGGTTCGCGGGAAAGGAATGAATTTCGCCGAAGTATCACTAAAAAAACCCACATTTCGACGAAAGATTGCAGTAAAAACGCGAAATATGTCAAAAAATCTCTAAAAAACACAAATTATGTCAAAAGATGGAGGAAAAATCATGAATTTCTCAAAGGTTCGCCAAAAAGAATGCCCAAAAGAATTATAAAAAAATTGTTAGAAAAAACGTAAATATGTCGTATCTATAAATAAACGGTAAAAAACTAAAAGAAACGTAAATTCAGGCGAAAAAACGCAGAAAAAAGGAGAAATTTGAAAAAAAGCATGAAATCTATTAAAAAATCTATAAAAAAAACGAACATTTCATCAAAGATTCACGATTCATTCATTTCACCATGATTCATACCGTTTTCAAAGGCAAATGAGAACGGTGTGAATCATGATGAAATGAATGGATCATGAATCTTTGATGAAATGTGTGTTTTTTCGAGATTTTTTTAATAGATTTCATTCTTTTTATGTTTTTTTTACAAAATTCTCCTTTTTTTCTGCACTTTTTCGACAGAATTTATGTTTTTTTTAAAACGCATTTTTTCAAGTATTTTTTTAAGTATCAAAATTCATGATTCGTTTGTCATTCAAATATCCTTAATGCCTCACATTGACGAACCACCTCTAGACTGGACGTACGGTTGATATGCAACTAGGCTATCCAGAACAAACTTACATTGTTCCATTCAAATATTCATAATTCATTCAATTCCTCATGATTCAACCCTTGCTCATCCCCATAAAAAACGCAAATTTTTTCAAGTGTCGTGAAAAGCTCTGCAAATTCGTCAAATATCGCAATAAAACCTTGCAAATTTTCTCAAATATCGCGATAAAACCCTGCAAACCTCGTTACAAACTATAAAAAACGTATTAAAAAATCGCGAAAAAAAGGCTGCACGAATTCAAATTTAATTTTATCATAAAAAATATACTAAATTTAAAATTGGATTTATATTACAAATGTTAAAAAAAACGCGAAAAACACTAAATATATCGCAATTTTTAACATTTTGATGTATTTTCGTAAGTGCGGCGCATACGGCGGTGCGGCGCTTCTGATGAATACTTGTTTTATTTTAACGCATTTTCGGAGGTGCGGCGCTTACGGTGGGTGCGGCGCATACGCCCGAAAATACGGTATTACCATAAATTTTAAAAAGGGAATAACAATAAATTTTAAAAAGTTTAATTAATACCTGTGGAACAAAACAATTTATATAATTAAATAAAAGAAAATTAAATTAAATAAACAATTTATTAATAAATAAACAGCAGCCGGGTTACCATGTCAAACAAAATAACTACACTTTGTCGCCAATTAAGTACTCAGGTGCATAATGACATTGGCGTCTGAAAAAAAATAGCGCCAATGTGGTGCGTATATGAAATCTGTGCCAAAAGGACGACATGACTAATCTCTTCTGATAAGAGATTGAATGTGCTCGGAAAAATGCTTTAAATTTCGAAGATGCACAAAAAAATTTTAAATTAATATTTTTGTAAAATTTTTCATCATCCTTGGCTTGGCATTCACTCTCACGGATCTCAAAAGACTTGCCATAAATGTATAGTAAATAAGGAACTAAATATTTTTTCTTTAGCTAATAACTAGCAGTTACCCGTGACTTCGTTCACATAACATTTAAAGAAGAAATAATTGATCAATCAAGCAAAAAATTTCGATGGTGAAAAGCATGTGTAATTAACTTTTTATCGCGAATTTATGGTAAAAAAACTTCTGATAATCCCTAGTTGCTAATTTGTTTGCTGGTCAAAATTTTAACTTTCAGCGATTAATACTAATAGATAGAAACATTTTTGAATTCTTTTGTTCAGCCCTGTAGTTTTCCAAGTGCCTTTAATACACGAAAGTATCTTTCTAAAATTTATTTCAAACAAAAATATTTCTTATTACTACCTAAATTACATTTTCAGAAATTATCATCCGAAGACAACCTTGTATCCAGTTCTTTGCGGGACCCTGTTTATCTACTACAAACATTTCTTAGTTTACTAAATGCAGTTCAAAATAAAAATGCATACTTTATTTAAAAACAACCTTTAAGTAAATTACGCTCATATTCAGTAACCTTTCCGAGATCTTTTGTGTAACCCTGTATATCTAAATTTAACTATTTATACTATTACCATTTATACTCTCCATTTAATATGCATACATTTAGCGAAACTTAAAAGCACATATCATAATTCAAAATGCATTTCATCCATGCAGCAGTCATCATCCATGATATACAGTACTTCGGATAGAATATGTAATATTTGAAATCTTTTGTGTGTCCTTGTAAATGCTATGCACTTCGTATTATGCATGAAATAACTTACATTAAGCCTCAGACACATATATCAATTTGATTATACATGAAATCGTTTACCATAATTAAAATATGTCGGAAACTGTTCCTCCCTTTATTCCTATGCAATGGAATTCTTCTGTCTGACCCTGTAAATGAATAGTAAGTGCCCTTTTCACTACATACTTTATAAAATGCATATTTTAGTGCACTTTGTAAATGCATATAAATTTGAATATGTTCTACAGGCTGTAACATCGTTAAATTTAATTAAAACGATTTTTCCCCATAATGCCGTAATATAAATAAATTTTTTGACTATCCCTGTAAATAAACTAATCATGGTAGAAACTTCATTTTCAATAGGTATTCGTGCTAGGTAAACGTTAATAATGTCCAAAAATTTCATGGAAATCGGAGTATATTTACGAAAATTGGAAAGCGACCAGACAGACAAACAAACCGAAAGCATAATAACTTTTCAACTTTGTTCGAAAGTGTTAAAAAATCGAGCCAAAAATATATTAATCAGTGATTTTATTTTCCACCTTTTCCCCACAAAAAATTTCTTCCATTGGTAATTATGAGTTTTGAATAAAAATATTCATTTGTATGTAACTTATAACTTATTAATTAGTATAAGTAAAAAATATTTCTGATTCATTTTAAATATGACGTCATTATTTATCTCGCTCCATTAGCTACTAATATTCATACCCCTTGTATTTTTAACGACTGCTATAAAGTACCTGCTTTATTTCAACTATGACGTCACATTTTCATGAGTGAACCATTTTATTAAAAATATAATTCTTTTTCATTCTTTTTACTTTTAATTTATGTCACCATATTTTACACACAAATTCCCATTAACTAAACAAATATCCTTGTTAAATGTATTATAAAAAATACACCTTTTATTTTTATTTCAAACATGACGTCATATTTATTTTCTTTTAAATTATTTTAATATAGTTTTTCGCGTGGAAGTTTTCTATTAAAAATTCATTGCCGCTGAAAAATTATTATTCCAATTTTTTATTTTCTTGGCAACAGGAAAGGAAAATGGTTAAATTTTATCTGAAAAATGCCTATTGATTTTGTATGAAAAATAATTAAATTTTGAATTATTTAGGAAAATATTTGAATAAAATAAATAAAAATTACCCTATTATTTAATCCGGACTTCTAACTTTACGTCTGCAAAATTTCAAAGCAATCGGTTCAGTAGTTGCGGCGTGAAAGCGGAACAAACAAACAAACAAACAAACTCACTTTCCGATTTATAATATTAGTAAGGATATGGATCCTGGTCAACATCCCTAAATATTATAGGGCTTAACATTCGTCGAGGAGAAATTAATTGCCCAAGTTCATCCAGTTATTACTGTTTATCGCATTAAAGGTGATCAGCTTGAATACAGTGGGCTAATTATTAATTTTTATCAAGATATTATAGGATTTTGTACTTTATTACCTCATTCCATAGATACTATAATATAGTACATTTTTGGGTACTACTTGATTATCCCGTCGACCAAAAATATAATTCCAAATTTCAGGATTAAATGCCAATAATGGATTATCATAAATGTCACATTACATGACATTAAACATAATACACGTGATTGTTATGTTATCAAGTGATTTTTAATTCGGGTACTATTTGGTTATCCCGTCGATCAATTTCGTCAAATAATACAAACTATTAGCACAATTATAGCCAAACTATTAGCACAATTGCACTGACGCATTTTTTTTAAATAACGAAAAATGAAATAAATTAGTAAAACATTAATAAAAATCCAAATAAAAAGTCGAATTAAGGTACTACTTGATTATCCCGTCAATCAATTTCGCCAAATTATACAAATCGCCAAACAATTGGCCAAATTAAACAGATCGACATAATTTTTATTTTAAATAACGAAAGAACAAATAAATTAATGAAACATTACTAAGAATACAAATAAAACTTCATAATAAAAATAGCATGATGACATAACGAACACGTGATGCGAGTTTAATGTTATGTGAATGTGATATTTTTTACCATCTTCATTAGCATTTAATCTTTTAGTTTGGAGGTACCTATTTGGTCAACAGGATAATCAAGTAGTACCAAATAATTTAAAAAAATGGTTACTTTCCGATAAATAACTAATGAAATAATGCTTCGCGAATCCAAACAAAGCATGGCTTTTGCTAGTTTATTAATAAAAAGCAACCAAAAAAAAAAAAACACAAACCAACTTTTGGCCCGCGCAGGTATCGAACCCGTATTGTCTGGGTTCAAGCTCAGCATCCTGACCATTCGGCCAGCCAGCTCACTTACATATCTAACAGATTATCTTTATAATTGGCACTACAAGTAATTACATCCTTGATCTGTTCTCCATCTGTTACTGAGCGAACAGTTACAGTAATTGGTGGCACAGTAGCGAGGACTGAACGCACATCCCACCAAGTATAAGTGTCCACTCCATGTCCGTGGCTCCTAGCGTGCGCGTGCAGCGCGCGTAACAGCTGAACACGGCCGGGGAGTGTCTACGCGTCTACCACGTGACTCTCCAACAGAAAACAGAAGTGACAATCTGAAAAATAACAAAAGGAGGATTATTGTACTATCGCCGTTTGAAGTGGACATGGACACCTGCAGCACTTGTCTTATTCGTTCTTGCAAAGTTTTCACGTGCAAAGTGTGAGCTCTTATCCTAAGATCAAAAATCAGATGTGGCGAGTGGTATTTTTTTGTGTGTTTATATAAAAAAAAATATATATATTAAGATTTAGATCCTGTGTAATATGGCCAGAAGAAAGCGGAAAGCCGATGACGATGACGGCTGTCAGCCTTGCAAAATTACAACGTTTTTTAGGAATAAAAACCAAGCGGAAGGCTCAAGTGAAAGTCTGGGAGAAATAAACCATGAGCAGTGAGTTTAGTTTTATTTATTAATTTGGTTAAATTGCCTTTTGAATCGCGCCAAGCGGTGGGGAATACCGCAATTTACCCATTAATTTTACCCAATATTTATTTAAAATCTTATTTATTGTAAAAGCACTTATTTTCGCGAATCGTAATTTCCGCGAAAATGAAGATATCGGTGATTTTGCGAGCTGAAAACTTCGCGAATTCTATATGACAGAACCGAAAGTACTAAAAAAAATTTTCGCGATTAGAACGGGCTCGCGAATATAAGTGCTTTTACAGAATTTTAAAATATCATTTTCGATTGTGATTTTTGTTCTCAAATACATTTGGTTAAAATTAACTGCTTTATTTTCTACCTCTCGCTTTTTCTTTCATTGTTAAAATTCACTATACGCAGTTAATGCCGTAATTTTCTACGGTTGACCGCCATGGTTTAAATCGGTAAATCCGAGGATTTAAAAATTTCAGAGAAACTTAGAAAAAAAAAAAAAAAAAAAAAAAAAACTCTCACCGATCTCGGAAGTTCCGATAAATTTAATTCAGACTTTGGAGATTATGTATAATTAACGCCGTAATTTTCTACGGTTGACCGGCATGTTTTGTATTGGTAAATCCGAGGATTTAAAAATTTCAGAGAAACTTAGAAAAAAAAAAAAGTTCGCTCCGATCTCGGAAATTCCGACAAATTCAATTCAGACTTTAGATTGGAGATTGTGGATAATTAACGCCGTAATTTTTTACGGTTGACCGGCATTGTTTAAATTGGTAAATCTGAGGATTTACCAAAAATTTCAGAGAAACTTAGAGAGGGGGGGGGGGAGTTCGCACCGATGTCGGAAATTCTGAAAATTTTATTTCAGACTTTGAGTATGTGGATAATTTAAATTTAAAAGTTCCTAAAATTCTAATGATCTAATTATTCAGAAATGGTGACTGAAATTTATAATTTTTATTATTAAAAAAAAGTAATTCTCTATAATTTTCTAGTATAAATTAACTTCAAAATTGATCAGCAGTTAAGTGAACATTTCTCTTATCCCATTAGGTCAATCTCTCAGGTTCTCTTATCCCATCTTATCCAAGGACTACTGACAATATCTCCGAGTAATGCAGCAGTCGAAAGAATTTGGAGTACTGTTAAAAACATTATAAATGACAGATCAACCTCAATGAAAAAAGAAACAATTGAAAACAGATTAATAATAAAAAAATGCAAAAGTGTCATTGGAGGAATTCAATCCAGATTCAGTGATTGAACTGTGGTGGAATGACAGTATTAGAAGCAGAAGACCATATTTTAATGATTAGTTTACCTATATTTTCCAACTGTAATCGATTTTCCAATAAGATGTCTGGATTTTGTAATTTTACCTTATGTCATTTCAAATTAAAATCTCATAAATTCTGGTCTATTTTGCAATCCTGATAGTTCTAGCTCAATTTTATTTTATTTATTTTTTAAATTTAAGTTTCTACAATTCATGTTCAGTTTAAGAATTAACGTGTTTATTATTTGTTTATTTGTAAATATTACATTGGATGCCATCAAGTAAGCTGCGTATGTTTATTTAAGTTGTATATTTATACGAGTTTTGCAATATTAAAAAAACGCGCGAGTGGCCACTCAGAATTCCAAGCCCAGTGGCCACTGGCCACCTGCAAATTTTCTTAATTTTGACCTCTACCTTGGACCAAGCCTAGCCCCGGACAGACTTCTAGTATATGAGCCATTATGGCTTTTCATAGCAATAAATAGCAATAAAAGTCACGGACTATAATTTGAAATTTTTAGGTAGCTTTCATTACAAAAAAGTAAAAAGCTACCTATTGCAGCCGTCCGGAGGAAAGCATTTCCAGAAAATTTTGGTATATTTTCATCGATTATGACCCCCCAGACCCCAAAACCACCCTCCGTTCAAATGTTGACATATATATGTTACAGGCCAAACTAGATTGGCCTAGGCCAAACCGGTCTATCCTAACGCCCATCGGATAAACTAGTTTTTCCTAGGCCAAACCGGTCTGTCCTAACGCCCATCGGATAAACTAGTTTTTCCTAGGCCAAACCGGTTTATCCTAACGTCCATCGGATAAACTAGTTTTTCCTAGGACAAAAGTCTAGGCTACTAGCAAAAGTCTAATCTATCCTAAGGCCCATAGGACAAACTAGATTTTCCTAGGCCAAACTAGTTTGGCCTAACTCTTTTAGGATAAACTAGTTTAGACTGGTGTTTATTGGTCCGAATTAGTTTATCCTAGGCCGATCTAGTTTATCCTAGGCCAATTCAATTTGGCGGGATTTTATTGAATTCAATGACCGCCTCAACGCCAACATTCTTGTTTGTCCTAGGCTGATCTAGTTTATCCTAGGCCAACGTAGTTTTACGTGTTTTTAACTCACGGGCATCAAAGCCAGAGAAATAATGGGCTCACATGTACTGTATGTATGTATGCACGCATGTATGTACGTGTATAACTCTTGATAGAAATAATGTATTTGACGTGTTTTTATCTCATCAGGCTATCAAAGCCTGAGAACTAATGCGCCCGTAGGCTCTGTATCTATATAAGTACGTAATGCAATAATTCTTAATAGAAATACTCGATTTGCATCAAACTTTCAATGTAGATTTATTCTTATGGGGAGCTTTTTTGATTAATTTTGGGAGGTCATTGGAGAAGAATAAGGGGGGGGGGGAACCTTCCCTGAATTCAAATAAATGGGTTTCCGTGCATTTTAGCATATTTTATTCAAATTTTAGATATAGGAGCATTCTATTGAGGCGCCTGCATGATTAGTTGTGGGTGTTCATTGTTTAAGCATAAAGGGAGAGAGGAATAGGAGTAACGCCCCATAATTTATGTAAATGCTTTTTTCAGGCAGAATTTACTGATTTGCTCCAAATTTTATAAATAAATTCATTCTGGTAAAGCGCTTCCCTAATTAGTTTTGGGGGTTAATTCAATAAGAACAACGGGAAGAACGGGGGGGGGGGGAATCCCGCCTAATTATGGCAAATGGGTTTTTCATGCAGAATTAATCGATTTGCTACAAATCTTGGCCCTTAGCAAAAAATGGCATAGGATTTTTTATGGAAACACATGATTTTATATGGAAAATCATAAAAAAATTATGTCATTATATGTAAACATTAGAGATGAGTTCGGGCTCGTTTTTCGGGGCCCGTGCCCACCCGAGCCCGATGATTTTAAGTCCGAGCCCGCCCGAGCCCGAAACATTTTTTTGTCACCAGAGCCCGAGCCCGAGCCCGAGCCCGATACCAAAAATATACAAAACAAAATTGTATTGTATTTAAAAATTGTTTCAAAAGTAATATCACATTTTTAAAAACTTCTTACATAGATATGATTTTTAAATGAAAATTTAAATCCATTCTTATCAAAATTCGTATAAAATAAAAATATATTTTATAAAAATATATTTTATATATAATATATCGAGCCCGAGCCCGATACCAAAAATATACAAAACAAAATTGTATTGTATTTAAAAATTGTTTCAAAAGTAATATCACATTTTTAAAAACTTCTTACATAGATATGATTTTTAAATGAAAATTTAAATCCATTCTTATCAAAATTCGTATAAAATAAAAATATATTTCATATGTAAAAATATTCGCATATTCTTTCCTCCTTTCACAAGCAAATTTGATGGAAGCGCTTTTGTTTAATGAATAAATGCATGAAATTTGCAGAAATTACTATTTGTAAGCTAGCGAATCGAACAACATTTTTCGATTTTCTGTAAAAAGTGTACATATTTCATTATAATGGATTCTTTTCTCATAACAATCTTCCATGATTGACAGATACCTGAAAATCAACGTAAATTTTAAAAAATGACATTGTTATTTTAAAGGTCCTATGTCTTTATAGAAAAAAGAGGGAACACTGATCGATTGCTTTCTGTTGGAATAACATGGTAATAAAATTAACTTACGGAGAAAAGTGACTTCGAGAAGGAACAGCGTCCTCAGCATTTGCAGAATTCATATTCATAATGACAAATGCATATAATAATCGCTAAGTTATTTTCATAAGAAAAACGACTATGTTTCATGCACAATCGAGTATTAAATAAATTTGAAAACCTCCAGCTAATTCTTGTCTACCAAAAACAGAAGAAAATATTATCTTCATGCTATGTAACTAAATAATAAATAAATAAACGATCCCATTAAAAATTATGTTCTGCAACAAAGATTAAATTTATTGTTGTGTTTGTTATGATTGGCGCCATATAAATAGATCGTTGGAGGAAGTTCCGCAGACATAAATCTGTAATTATCACAAATTTTCATTTGAAACTGCAATGAAATACTAAAATAAATAAACATTCAGTTCTCCCGTCATTTTGATAAAAAAGAAATAAAATGACTTGAAAAGGAATAAGTAAGCAATTTTAAGTGGAAAAAGTTATTTCGATCTTTTCTAAACATGAATAAATAAAATTTTCCGGCTTTAGAAAAAATGAGCCCGGACCCCCCTGAGCCCGAAGTCTAAAATAAAAATAGAGCCCGAGCCCGTGTCGGGCCCGGGCTCGGGCTCGGGCTTTCGGGCTCGGGCTGAGCCCGTCTCATCTCTAGTAAACATATCGTATTCATATGGTAAACATTCATCGCTCTATGGTATTGCAGAGCAATGTCTATGGTAAAGTTATAGGATAATGATATATACCATACATTTTATGGTATCCAGAGAAATGTGTATGGTAAAGTTATAGGATAATGATATACACCATACATGATATAGTATTCCATAATCAAGTGTATGGTAAAACTATAGGGAAATGAAATTTACCATACATTCAATGGTGTTCCATAGCGTGATGTATAGTAAAATAATACATAATTGTTTGCACCATAAATTGTATAGTATTTCAAAGCATGGTGTATGGTAAAATCTTAATGCTTTTTGAAAGTTTATAATATATTAGATTTTGTGTAACTATAATATAAAATTACTCGGTTGTGGTCATCTCAAAACTTTCTATTATCTTTATGTATGTCTTATGCACTTCTAAAAAATAGAATCATAGCAAAGCCACTGGTTAGATAGTTTAAACCAAAATCTATTTAGGAACAACTTATGTTAACTTATAACCAGTCTAATAAAAATCCCTTGATCTCAAATTAATATAACATAAAATAACATATTATTTTATTCTTATATAATTCATATATATGAGTGTGTAAATGCGTTAAAAATAAAAAAAAATCTTGAGAAAAACAAATTATTCAATAAAAATATATAATTGACATATTTCCTATAAAATTTTAACAGCGATTAAAGGAGTCAGGGACACACATAAAAAATACTGCATTAAAAATTTATCTGATTTTTTATGCTTATAATGACATTTTTTAAAAATCATATTTAGAAAAGGAAATATGTTTTTTCCCGTTTTTAGCATCTAGCTTTTAAGCATTGATTGTCATGGATAAGACTTCTTGTATGCGTTTTTCTTCATGATGGCTTTTCACAATTTCTCACCTTTAAATTGTTATAACTCAAGCACCGTTAAACATAAATGCTTTAAAATTAGAACATGCCTTTTTTTTTAATTGCTTTACTTTAATTTTGATTCAGCAAATTTGAAAAAATATTTATTTTTGAAAGTATTTTTTTTTCAAACTTTTACTTTAAATAAATTTTTTATTAATATTTTTAAAAAGGCTGAATCAAAATTAAAATGTAGGTGTTTCTGTTTATTTAGTTGCTAAAAAACTAAAACTCTACAATTAATACATTGAGTTACAATTATTTTTAATTTCCCTCCACTTTTTTTAATAAATTTTAAATTTAAATAATATAGAGAAATTTTATCATGTGATTTTTTTTAAAATAGTATGTTTAATATTACAAAAGATTGCGAAATTTTAAATCAATAAAAGATTTTTTAATGTGTCCCGGACCCCCTCAAAATAAACAAATTGTCAAAAATAGCCTATAATTATTTAAAGAAAATCTTTTTGAATTTATTTTAAAAAGGACCTACAAATATTTGAATCATCAAAAGAATTTTTGAAATATCTTTTAAAAATATTAACAACAAAATATTAATACATATATATTAATATAATATATTATAATATGTTAATTAAATATTAATAAACTTAATAGTCCAAAAAAAAAAAGGTTCATAATTAATTTAAGTTATTTGATAATTTTAAAGTCATTTTATATGGAACGACAAGGATTTTTTATTTTATTTAAAAGTTAAAAATTATTAAAAAGATTAAAAATTATTTTACGATCTATAAAAATATCAAAAAATCTACCGATATTTTTATCGACCTCGAATTATGATAATATATGAAATAATAGTGTTATTATTTTGTTCTTATGTATTTCATATATGTGAGCAGAGTCTATGCGTTATAAATAAAAAAATCCTATAGGAGAAATAAAATGATTTAACAAAAATATATATTTGATGACATATTTCCTATAAAATTCTAACAGCGATTAAAGAAGTTTGTAATTACAAACTTCAAAATTACAAACTTCTGTAAATACAAATACATTCTTTAAAAAAAAAAACTGCATTAAAAATTTCTTTATTTTTTTCTTATGCTTATAATGATGTTTAAATCATGTTTTCTATTATAATTCGAAGAGACAATAGTCAGATAATAGTAGTATTTTTTAGTTTTGGTTTTTATATTAATTTATATTCATTTTATATGCAACAACAAAGTTTTTATTTTATTTTATTTAAACGTTAATAATTATTGAAAAGATTAAAAATCATTTTACAATGTATAAAAATATTGAATATATCTATTAATCTTTTTGGTATTAAAATTTAAAAGAAAGATTCAAAATTTCCGTAAAAATTATCTAAAAAATAGTAATATATTTTTTTTACTTTAAAATTAAGAAATGCTCGTAAGTAAGGAATTAATATAATACATTAATATAATCATTAAAAATATATTATATACTAAGCTATCAAATGATTTCTTATTCTTATTAAATATTATTTCTTATCGATTTTCTATTTTTTTAAATTAATTTTAATAAACAGAAAATAGTGTTTCCTTTAATTAATTGGATTTTATAACTAAATAATATTTGCTAAGATATTTACTCCATTCATTAAAATAATAAATTAACTTATAAATACATGTCTATAAAACAATTTATAAAAAAAAAAACCCTATAAAACTACCTTCTTTTGTCAACCATTAACTTAGAACGACAAATAATGATGATTTACCGAAACGCTTTATTCATATAACGTTTTATAAGCACAGCTCATCACCCCGCATGGCCGAATGGTTAGGACGCTCGTCTCCCATCCCTACCGTCCGTGGATCAAATCCCACTGCTTCCCAAGGTCGAAGTGCATTAGTAAGCTTAGTTCCCCGTATTCCTAAAAGATGGCGCCACCAAAGTTGATATCGTTATTATTTTTTAATATATAGTACCATAAAGAATTACCATACACTTAACGTTTATATGGTTTTTCATAAGAATTACCATACACTTAACGATTATATGGTTTTCCATAGAATCACTTTTACCATAGGCAAAAATCCATATGATTGCACTTATGGTGTTTTTTTATATGGTAATTCTATGCCTTTTTTTTGCTAAGGGGGATTTGTTCATTCTAATGAAGCGCTTTACTGATTAATTTTGGTGGTTCTTCGGTTAAATATAAGGGAGAAACTTACAATTTATTTCCTTCCTTAAATTAGATAAATTAGTTTTAATACAGAATTATCCAATTTGCTTAAAATTTTGGACATGAATTCATTTGATCAGGTGCTTCTTTAATTAATTTGGGTTTTTTCTATTGGTTAAGTATAATATGGTAGTGGACATTTTATCGCCTTCCTTAAATTAGATAAATGGGTTTTTATGCAGATTTATCCGATTTACCGTAAATTTAGAATATAGATTTTTTTCTTTATAAGGCAAATTCCCTGAATTGTTTTCAGGGTTTAATGATTAAGTATAAAGGAAAGAATAGGGGATTACCCTCCTTAAATCAGATGAATGGTTTTTTGAGCAGAATTATCTGATTTGCTTCAAATTTTGGATAATTGTTTAATTTTATAAAGCGTATCTGTTATTAGTTTTGGGGGTTTAATGGTTAAGTATAATTGGGAGAAATGGGAAAAAGTAATCCAACTTACTTCATTTTTCGAGGGTATTATTCTTTAAAAAAATAAGATCGTAATGCACAATTAGTGTAAACACCCTGTGAATGCAAAGCCATCAATTTAATTGGGCAATATTATTTTTAATATTGATCCCGACTACTGCTCCATAGCTAACCTTGTGCAAAGTGGTTTTGTCATCACCCTTATATAATGTATTTTATTCGAAGGGTTGTAGAATACTGTCAGAGATTTGCACAGGCCGGAATTTCGAGGCCCGGGCCCCGCCCTTCCCGAAGGAAAGTTATTTTGCCGTGACCCGGTGTAAAAATTAAAAATTCAGCCTGCGCCCTGCCTGTACAAAAATTAGTGAAAAGAGACTCAGTCCAGCTCAATCTGGCCCTACTCAATTTCTTCAAAAAATTGAGATTTTACTTAACATGCAATTAGGATTCCTTCAAAAAATACTGCATACATATTTATTGGATAAATTTGCAATGTATTTTTAAATTACGATGAGTTCACAGAATGGTAAATACACAGTGTATTATTGATTATTTAGATTTTTAAACTTCAATATTCAAACAGGGATTCATTAAATAATTAATGTAGTTTGGAATAAAAGAAAAAAAGGAGAGTTATAAACATCTTAACTATGAACAGAATAAAAGCAGTATCAAGAAGAATACAAAGATTGGGACTTATTTGTCAAAATTAACGATCAGGTTGTGACAAGTGAAGTTCATTCTATTGATGATATAATCACGGACGTCAAAAGTTCTCATAAACCTAGGTCTTCAGAAGGATTAGAAGACGACGCGAATGAAGAAACAGGTGTACCTATCATACCATCATACAAAAATGTAATGAGCTTGTTCAGCTTACTTCGACTGTATGCGTCTTCGATGGATGCTGGTCCCTCCGTTGAAAATTTTTCTACTAAATCAACAAGGCAGAAAATTTCCTAATAAAATCTCGCCCTACATTGCACCAATTCAAGATAAGCAACTTTTTCTCAAGAAACTAAAATTACATCATGATTTTCATAATGTATCGAATAATTATTGTCCATTGCATACATTTAGTTTGTCTTTCAAAAAATTATTATAAAAATTTATTATTCTTCCCCTTTAATTATGTAATGTATTTTAGTTACTGTTTTCTTAAAATTAACAAAATGTTCATTTTATTGTTTTTTTTTTTTTTTTTTTTTTTTTTTTTTTTTTTTTTTTTTTTTAATTTGGCAGGGAATACTGTATAATGGCATCTTAATTTTTTTACTGTACAAACAGATATTCAATAAAATTTTAGAGAAAAATAAAATTATTCTTTATTTCAATCAGTCTTAAATTTAAATTTTCTAGAATATCTAAAAATTTTTAGAAATGGATAAAATAAGAGTTATGAATGGCTAAAATACGTTAATAACAAAATGCACTGTCTTTAATATGCATTATTATTCAAGAATCTATAAAATCCGGATAAGATACGATCCCGCTTAAGATACGAAATTCTCTCGGTCCCTTGATTCGTATCTTAAACGAGTTTCACTGTATATATATATATATATATATATACAGGGTGTCCCTAAACAAATGGTATATATGCTAGGGGGTGATAGAACACATCAAGACGAGTAATAGTAAATGGGAAACCAAGGATCCCAAACGTTTTCCAAAGGAGATAGCCGCCATTAAAGTTTGGGGTCCAAAATTTCAAATACACATAAAAAACGGAAAAATCGGTCGATTGATTTGCGGTTTGCACTAAAACTACTCTTTATGTCGGTATTTTATTGAAAATGAATTATAAAGATAATTTTCAAAAAATGCCGACAGAGGGCGCTTTAAACTTTGGAGTAACGAACAACTACTTTTTATGTTATTTTTTACATCTGATTAAATGTTTTCGTAAACTTAGTTTTAGTGAAAACCGCAAATCAATCGACCAGCTTTTCCGTTTTTTATAATCATTTGAAATTAAAACCCTCTGAACACAGTTAAGTTTGTGCTACTTAACCGCTTCCAACTATTCAGATTTTGAGCTCAAAATTTAAGTTTAAGTCTAAGCTTACGAAACCATTTAATAAGATGCAAAAAATCACGGCAAAAAATAGTTTTTCATTACTTCAAAGTCTAAAGCGCCCTCTATCGGCATTTTTCGAAATTTATCTTTATAATTTATTTTCAAGAAAATACCAACATAAAGAATAATTTTAGTGAAAACTGCAAATCAATCGGCCAATTTTTCCGTTTTTTATGTGTATTTGAAATTTTGGATTTTTCTTTGAATTTTTCTTATGGCTGAGTTCGTTGGCCAGCATCATCCGCCATCTTGTTTCAAAATGGCGGCCATTTAAATTTTTTTTTAATTTAAAATTAAATTAAAAAAATTAAAAGTTGAAAAATATTTTTATTTTATGTGTTAGATCTTAAAACACCAATTCCAGAACACTTTTTATTTTGTCTATATCTTAAAAAATGATTGAGTTATAGCACCTTGAATTTTTCTTATGGCTGACATTTTGAAATGATCTGATTTTTGTCATGCTATAACTAACGAATTTATGAACCGATTTGAATGAAACTTGGTATGTACATAGTACATACAAATATCTCGACCGAGTTCGTTGGCCAGCATCATCCGCCATCTTGTTTCAAAATGGCGGCCATTTAATTTTTTAAAAAAATTTAAAATTAAATTAAAAAAATTAAAAGTTGAAAAATATTTTTATTTTATGTGTTAGATCCTAAAACACCGATTCTGGAACACTTTTTACTTTGTCTATATCTTAAAAAATGATTAAGTTATAGCACTTTGAATTTTTCTTATGGCTGATATTTTGAAACGATCGGATTTTTGTCACGTGATAACACTCGTATTTATAAATCTACTTGGATGTAATTTGGTGTGTACATAGTACTTAATAAAGCCTGGACCGAGTTTGTTAACCAGTTCCATCCGCCATCTTGTTTAAAAATGGCGGCCCTTTAATTTTTTTTTTTAAATTTAAAATTAGGTACATAAAAGTGAAAAACTGAAAAATATTTTTTTTATGCATTTAACCTTGATACAAAGATTCCAAAGCACTTTTTTTTTCGTCTGTATCATAAAAAATGTCTGAGTTATAGTACTTTTAATCTCTAGTGTTGCTCACATTTTGAAATGATCTGGTTTTCGTCACGTGATAACACGCGTATTTATACACCAATTTGGATGAAACTTGGTGCGTAAATAGGACATACTGATGCCTGGACCGAGTTCGTTGGCCAGTTCCAACCGCCGTCTTGTTTCAAAATGGCGGAATATTATTTTTTTAAATTTAAATTTTAAAATTAGGTGCAAAAAAGTAAGAAATTGAAAAAGACTTTTCTTTTGTGTTTTGATCTTTATACAAAGATTCCAGAGCATTTTTTATTTCATCTATATCTTGAAAAATGGCTGAGTTTTAGCACTTTCAATTTCCAGTGAGATTGACATTTTGAAACAGTCTGAAATTTGTCACGCGTTAATACGCATATTTACAAACTGATTTCGATATAACTCCGTGTGTTCATGATACATACCAATGTCTTGACCGAGTTCACAAGCCAACATTATCCGCCATCTTGTTTCAAAATGGAGGCCATTTAAATTTGTCAAAAATCTTTTAAATGTATAATGATGTATAAACAAAAAATTAGAAATTGAAAAAAGGTTCTTTCTAAACTATTTATCTTAATAATGAATTCCGGAATATTTTTTGTTTCTCTTTACTTTGAAAAACGCCTGGGATATAGCAGTTTGAATTTCTAATGTGGGTGACATTTTTTTAAAAAGTCAATTTGCCCGCGACAGCACTCGTATTATTAATCGATTTCGATGTGAGTGTGCATGCTCACATGAATTAAGATTTCGATCAAGCTCATTGGGGTTTTTTTATCCATCATGCTTTAAAATGGATATCGTGGAATTTGGCGACCCTATAAATCGCTTAAAATAAAACCAGGTTGAATAAAAGATGACTAATTTCTAAAAATTCCTATTAATATTCAGTATTGACAAGAACTAGTATTCAATCTTACATAATCGTGTTCCACTATTTTGAGCTTCGTATATTTGATTTATATAACTGACTTTAAAATAAATAAATAAGTATATGAAAGCTACCTCTTCCTCCCGGCATTGCCGGAAGGACTTTTCAGAAATGAACAAAGTTTTGGAGGAAATAAAGGAGCCGAGAAGGCTGTTTAGAGTCAGATATTGATTTACAGGAGCAGAGACATTTAGGTCTAATAAGTGTATGATGTTTTCGTAGAACAGAGAAATACAATGACAAATTGAGTCTGGTTGATTTCTTTTGATAATTTAACTTATTTGCTAAATCATAGTCGCCGAAAGAATAAAAAGTTCATATATTTCTTACAATTATTAAAACTAGTCGTTGGGGGCCACCGTATAATACTTACCCATCATATATAAGCATGTAAATATATGAAAATAAAACCTTTGTAAACTATTTATAAAATACATTGCAATTCCAAAACAAAATTTAAACGTGTATTTAAATATTTTTTTATGCATAGGAATGCTCTATTAATGAGTTGCTGATGAATCTATTTCCAGAAACTATACAACGCGCTAAACTACTCAAGTAGTACTGAATTGCGAAAAAGAAACATCCTTATAACTCCAAAAATAATAATCTTATTAACTAATAGTATATAGCGTCGGATTAAGCATCTCATTTCCAATTAAAATATATCTTTGAATTGAAATTTGAAAGAAATACAGGGCCATGAAAAATCGAAGAATGTGGAAAACACGATTACAGATATCTAGGCAACTAATAATTCGATCGACTTCGTTCTTTATGCAAAATTTGTGTTATTTTATTGCCTTTTACGATCACTCCTTAAAATAAAAGAATTCGAAATTTTTTAGATACCTTTCATCAGAACGAATTTTTCGAGAGTCCGAAAAAAATAGCTCTGGATAATCGAGGTTACTGATATTAAATAGGCTTCCTCCCATTCTTACATACTAAGTACATACAAAATTTCAAGTCTCTATCTCCATTTGTTCGGGAGATAGAGCGTTTACAGACAGACAGACAGACGGATGGCAATTTTTTTTTCTAAAAATATGTTTTTCGAAATCTTCAGTGTCTAAAACGTGTAAATCCGTCAAAAAAATTTTTTTCGATTTTCAAAACGATTGCAAGACTTACCCTGTACTACGTATGAGGGGAAAGTAAAAAAGAAAGTCTTTTAAAAATCTAGATTTTCCCAACTCTAAGCTCAAATTTCCGAACTTCACAAATATTGGGGGGGAGGCCCCCCCCATACCCCCCATGGCGACCCCCTGAATACAGGAGGAATTATCCTGAAACTCCAGGTGTGTAAACAAAATAACGCAGGTCATATATTTCCGTCAATATTTTTTTTCCGAAATCCCATAAGGGATTGTCAAGAAATTGAAAAAGAACAAATATCTTTTGGATAACCCTGTCAAAACTAATGTAGCAAAAGCGTTCAAACTGCAAATTATGATTAAATGGGTTACTGTAAAAAAAAACTGTGTTCATTTTTATGAGGGCAGCATGTGTACTCATAGAGAAATTGAGGTTTTTATAAATACACTCCCAAATTTTGCCAAGTTTTTTTGCTTATAATTTTCAGAATTCTTAATTTAAAAAAAAGTTATTTTCAGAAAACATGACAAATAATGTTATACATAAAACCCTGTAGTCAGAATTTAAAAATAATAAAAATTGTCTGAATAATGAGCAGGTTTAGTAAAACATTAACATTTTTTTATTACGCATGCGTGAAAGCAATCAAAATATAATTTGCATAATGCATTAGCTAAATTAATAGAGCAACTTTTGTGAAAGTCTCAAAAACATAGCTTGAAACTTCTGGAAATTATCATTGATAGAATAAGCTCAAAATCCGTTGAACCCAAAATGAAGTAAAAAAGATGAGGGGCCGTATCCAAATATAGTAGTAGTACATGCAATATTATGTATGCTGTATTAACACTAATCAATGGATAGGATATATGGATACCGCCTATCTCTTTGGTTGTTTTTGGGGAAAACGGATTTTGAGCTTACTCTATTGACAATAATTTTCAGAATTTAAAAGATTTGTTTTTGAGACTTTCATATAAGTTGCTTTATTAATTTAGCTAACACATTATGCAAATTACATTTTGATTGCTTTCACGCATGCGTAGTGAAAAGTATTTTAGTAAACCTGCTCATTATTCATACAATTTTTATTATTTTTCAATTCTAACTACAAGGGTTTTGTTTACAACATTATTTGTCATGTTTTCTGAAAATAACTTTTTTTTTTTGGGGGGGGGGGGATTGTATTTATAAAAACCTTAATTTCTCTATGAGTACATATGCTATCTTCATAAAAAATGAACACAGTTTATTACCCTAACCTATTTAATCATAATCTACAATTTGAATGCTTTTGGTGCATTAGTTTTGACAAAGTTATCCAAAAGATATTTGTTCTTTTTCCATTTGTTGACGGTTCTCTATGGGATTTCGGAAAAAATATTCGCGGAAATATATGACCTGTAATTTTTTGTTCACACACCTGGAATTTCAGGATACCTCATGTATCTTTCCACATATACAGGGTGATTAAAAAAAAGCGAACAAACTGATATGACAAATCAGGCATACGACAAGATAAAAAATCACATAGGAACATAGGGCCGTAACTACCGCCGGGGCACTGCCCCGGGGCCCCAAACTGATGGTTAAAAAAACTATTGATTTTAGTTTCTAGTCTAAGTTCCTATAAAATGCCCAGCGCATACCTAAAAGTTAGTAATAAAAAAAAAAATCAAAGTGCTAGAATAGATGTTTTTGCTTGTCTGTCAATACACTCCTTACGCTTCGCATGCAAAAGGAGTTCTACAGCAGACAGCAAAATGTCGAGTCGAATGTGTCATGTCGCGCCAGCATGTATGCTGATCCCACCGAAGCTAGTATAAGGAAGAAAATATGGATTTCTAATCGACTGAATAATATTAAAAGCATCTAAAAATTCTAGAAAATCTTTCTTCTTATCTATATTAACAAACGCTATGTTAACAAAACGCTCTGTTTGTGTGTTTCTACGTATGTGTGTGTGAGTGTGTGACTGCGATGGTTAGCAAAATCTACCGCACATAGAAGTCTGAAATTTTAGGTGAAGATAGTCCAAGACAGGTCCCGATGCACCTGAGGCTCAGACTTTTAATATTTTAAGGGCCAGGGCCCTGGGCCCCTTACAATTTTTATGCGCCAAATTGTTAATAGCTTGACTCCTTTTTATCTATTTTTTTCCGTTTTGAGGTACCTTTCTCCTTTTAGATATTTTCGCCTTTTTACTCTTCAGTTATGACCTTGGACTCTTGGGGCCTATTTTAGGACCCCTTTTAGTCTTTGTGATAGTAAATTGTTAATAAATTGCTTCCATTAATTTCCATCTTCATTTTTGGGATACCTGTTCCATTTAGATATTTTCAAATTTTTACATCCCATATAAGACACTGGAGCCCCCTAGATAATCAC
The DNA here is from genome assembly GCA_964019185.1 of Maratus speculifer. Classification (NCBI taxonomy): domain Eukaryota; kingdom Metazoa; phylum Arthropoda; class Arachnida; order Araneae; family Salticidae; genus Maratus; species Maratus speculifer. The sequence continues at coordinate 59,271,530 of OZ025291.1, read as the reverse complement.
AGGACCGATCCAGGGCCCTTTGATCTTTTTGTGCGCTAAACATTTTACACTCCCTAAATTTCTCACCTTCTTAGTGAAAATTTTTAAAGCTGAATCTTGGACTCTTATGTCAGGACCAACAAACACCCTTATATTTTTATTCGGGCCCTGGGGCCCTTTTTTTAACGCTTATCCAAACAATTGGTGCATTTTTTAAAAATATTATTCTTGTAAATAATTCATACTCTATGCTTAATTTTGACTAATTAAAGGTCTAAAGTGTTATGTACTAAAAGATTTTAACATGTTTTCATGTTAGGGCCCTGATTGTATTTGTCAGTTGGTCCCTATGGGGCCCTTTATCATAGCTCCCTTAAAAATGGTCGGATTCACTAGCTTTTTTTAAACAATTTTTTAGGTCCTCCAACTATGACATGAACAACAAAGAAAATTTTTTAGACTTCAGCTACCACTATTTATGAATATTAATCGCTTTCTTGGAGCCCTTGGTGCAGCTTCTTTAAAAATGATCTAAATTGCTTTCAATTTTATTCAACATAGTTTTAGCGTCTTCCCATTATTTTAATAACTACACAAATATTTTTATACCCAACTACATGCAAAATAATTTCCTGGCCCTTTGGGGCCCGGTACAGGCCCCCTTGAAGTTTTTGTAATAATAAATTGTCAATAAATTGCTTCCTTTTAATCTAATCTTTATTTTTAGGATTCTTTATTCATTTAGATATTTTAATGTTTTGACAATCTATACAAGTCACTGTGTACCCCTGTGGAATCAGGGTCCAGCCCAGGGCCCCTCAACATTTTGTGAAATAAACATATTTCACTTCCTACATTTCTGATCTTCTTAGTGCAAAATTTTAAAGTTGCCTGGGACTCTTCTTTCAAGACCAATTCAGAAAACCTGATGTTTTTATTCGGACCCAAGAACCCCTTTTTAAACATTTGCCCAATCAAAAGTGCATTTAAAAAATTATATCATTCCAAAGAATAGTTCCTACTAGAGAAATAGTTCCTACAAAGAATAGTTCCTCAGTTGGTCCCTACAGGGCCCCATATTATAGCTCCCTTAAAAATGGCCCAATTCACTAGCTTTTTTTTTTTTTTTTTTTTTCTATCAATTTTTTATGTCCTCTCTCTACCTATTACATGAACGACAAAAGCATTTCTCAGACTTCAGCTACCATTAATTTTGTTTGTCAATTGCTTTCTTGAGGCCCTTGATGCAGCTTCTTTAAACATGAACCAAATTGCTTTCAATTTTATTTAACATAGTTATAGCGTCTTTCCATCATTTTAATAACTACAAAAAATATCTTTATACCCAACTACATGCAAAATAAATTCCTGGCCCCATGGGGCCCGTTGAAGTTTTTGTAATAATTAATTGTTAATAAATTGTTTCCTTTTAATCCGATCTTCATTTTTAGGATTCTTTATTCATTTAGATATTTTAATGTTTTGACATTCCATATAAGATACTTTGGCCTCGTGTGGAATCATAGGGCTCAGTCTAGGGCCCCTGAACATTTCGTGAGGCAAACATAGTTCACTCTTTAAATTTATATCCTTCTCAGTGCAAAATTTTTAAATTTGAGTCTTGGATTTTTCTTTCAGGGACAAGATTCTCATATTTTCATCCGCGGCTAGGACCCTTTTTTTAAACATTTTCCGAATCAATTTGTGCATTTCGATAAAATATTATTGAAATGAATAATTCATACCCTATGATTAATTTTGACTAATTGTAGATCTAAAGAGCTGTTAAGTACTAAGATATTTTAACATATTTTCCTGTTAGGGCCCTCTTTTTAACTGTCAATAGTCCTTTTTGGGCCCTTATTATAAATCCCTTTAAAATGGTTCAATTAACTCCTTTTTTTAAACAACTTCTTAAATCCATCAGCTACTAAGAAAGCTCCATAGTCTAGCTACCACCAATTTTGAATATTAATCGCGTTCTTGGGGCCGTTAGTGCAATTTCTTTAAAAATGATCCGGATTGCTTGCAATTTTCTTTCACATTGCTTTAGCGTCCTCCCATTACTTTAATAACTACAAAAAATATTTTATGCCCAACTACATACGAAATAAGTTCCTGGCCCCTTGAAGATTTTGTACCATAAATTGCTATTAAACCAAAACTGCATATAATTAAAGCGTTCCAACTTCTATGGAAGAGTTGTCCGCAAGATTAAAGGCGGGGTGGGCGGGGTCAAGGCATATGCCATCTAGTGACAGGGGTGCATAACTAGAAGATTATTAAGTAGATTGCAGTTTCTTTTGTGTGAATGGCAACAAAACTTTTTTGTTTCTATAAAATGTTACTTTAAAATATTGCCATAGCCTACTATAATACTACCAGCCGAGCCATTTCGCGAAAAACCGCCGAAAAAGTGAAGCTGGCAACAGCTTGAAACCCTGAACCATTTCATTGAACCGCGTGTAAGTCCACGTGACTCAAACCCTGCCCAAATTAGCATTGAATAAACTGCTTTCTGTTCTGTGCAACTAGCGTCTAGCGACAGCAGGATTCCTAATGGTAAGACTTAGAATAAAATCTGCAAATCTTGAACTTTCAGATTTATCCCTAAAGAGGGATGTTTTTCCACAGGCGACTAAACCCTGGCCGTCCACATAACGCAAGTCTCTTCTGATTGGACAGTAAGATAGTGCATTCCCATCAAAAAATCTAATAATTGTAGCTCAATGAGCATGCGCTGAAAAGAATTTTATCGCGGCGCTTCGCACTCAATGAGCATGCGCTGAAAAGGATCTTTCTAGAGTATAGAGTTGCAAATAACTATCACGTGTATTAGTTTGTTCGAGGGGTCTCTCAATGAGAGAAATTCTGTACGAGATTACGAAATCACCTTGATTACGGCTGATTACAGCTGATTACTGTAATCACATGTGATTATACTTGATTACACTAAGATTACAGCAGATTATACTGATTATACCAAGATTATAGCTGATTATACTTGATTACACTAAGATTACAGCTGATTATACTTGATTACATGTGATTTAATTGCTAAAGGTTATCATATAAGAGTTTTAATCGATTTTACTATCTTCCAAGCAACTTTTTTTACATGTTAACTTTTTAGAGTTGTCCAAAATAAGAAAATAGTATCAACATCTGTATAAAGAGGAGTTTTTATCCAGTCTTTTACGATTCCTTCTTTGCAGCGGTCCGCTTGTGAAAATTGATTTCTGATTTAACACGTCGAGTGCCATGTCAGCCACAGGTGACTGACAGTCTACAATATGATATGAAACCAAAATATTTATATTGTTTTATGTAATTACTGAAAAATGTATTAAAAATGTATATAATATCATGTTTTACATTGTCAGTCACCGGTGATTGACGCGGCCTAAACGGAAAAAGTCCAGAGTCAGTCACCGTGACACTCAACTTGTTAAATAGAAATATTTCATGATTCCGATCCTGATGATGAAAGGATAATTATAGGAATATTCTGATTAAAACAGAAACTTGTTTAAAATGGAATTTTTCCCGATCTCTATTAATCCAATTTTCACTGATTTTATTCGAATTAGCAAGTGTAAAACTTCATAAACGGAGAATTTTAATGGTTTACTCAATCATGCATACGAATACACTCAAGTCTGTTAAATTGAAACCGCAAAGATAGATAAAAATTTAATTTTTGCCAAGTTTTCGTCATAGCTTGCATAATAGCCGTAGCTAGAAGTGAATAGTAGGTAGTAGGGGGGGGGAAGGCCTCAAGAGAATGCAGGGAGCGGGGCTCATAATTTTTTTTCTCTCTCTCTGACGCAGAAAGATAAATTAGTGCATATTTACACTGTAGATACTATGTTTCTTATTAAACTGTAGTAATAATTTCATTATATGCTTAGAAAAGTACAAGACGACGGTGAAAATTTTGAGTGTATAACTTTGAGCAAAATTAAATATCATGTTGGTTTCATGTATACAAATAAGATGAGGGGGTGTTTAAACACTTATTTTAGGTACAATTTAGTATTTGTGCAAAACTGTGAAAGGGTCTCAAAAATAAATTAAATTTCGAACAAAATTTCATTTGAATTTTCGGAACAGAAATTTATTGAGTGACCTTGGGATCGTTTCCAGGGGGGGGGGGGGGGCTCAAAATATTTTAGCCGCCCATAGCGCCCCCTTAGCTACGGGCCTTATGTATTTCGTTAACACTATAAAAATTTCCACTTAAGGACACTTAATAGACAGGTTAATTTTTTACAAGGTTTACGGTATACAACGTACATTAATCTAAATCATGTATACAAATACAGTCAATGAAGTTTGAAATTAAAGGGCTACTTAAGTTATCCGAAAAGACCCATTCGCTAATGCTAATCCTATGGAAAAAATTTATAAAAATATCTCATGTTCATTCCTATTGTGTAGTTGAGGTGAGGTCAATCTGCACAAAAACCGTTTTTTACTTTTTCGATTTTGATTGCAAAATTTTTCATGAGAATGCTTTCACTTTCGGAACTGGTTCCGAAAATGAAAGTGTCCTCATTAAAAATATTTGAAAAGAAAATCGAAAAGGTAGAAACGGGTTTTGTACAGATCGAACTTATCTCTCCAATATAAAAATATTCATTTAAAAATATTGAAATTCAAACGATATATCTTTAAAAATTTCTTCCATAGGATTAGCATTAGAAACCGGGTCTTTTCACTCGACGAAGTAGATTTCTAAGCTTATGAAGTACTGTCAAACCTGTCAAAGAAAAATAAAAAATATCGAAAATTTTTCGTTTTGTTAGGTTTTTGGTCTTATCTTGCATAACTGTGTGGTATTTATTTCATAAATAATAATAATAATGATAAATAATTTAGGACAAGATTCAGTTATAGACATGTAAATTTTTCACAGGGTTCACTGTATACAATATATATCAACCTGAATCATGTATACAAGTATAGCCAATGAAGTTTGAAGTTAAGGGTGCATTCGAAAAAATGATTTTCCATCTTCAACAGCTCGAAATTTTCAGATACAATTTTGGATACATTTGTAAAAGTAGAAGCATGAAACTTGCTGAGGGGATTCTTGAATTGACGTACAAGGTACCGTGTGATGTAATTTTTCGCTGATTTAATTAGAATTTGATTTATAAGCAATTATTTTCTCAGCGTGACCCTTTTTTTCGTTCGCAGACCTCTCGCTTCGGAAAATTTGGTCCAAAACGCCGTTTTTGACAGCATTTTTTGCAACATTTTCTGCATTTATCAAGCAATTGATAATCACGGCACCTTGTATAGTTTCTAAATAAGAGAATTCGAAAGTTTAGTACATTTGAGAGCCAAAACGAATCTAAAAATAAATCTGAAAAAAGGCAGTTTGGATCGGAATACACCCTTAAGGGTGTATTCGAAAAAATGATTTTCCACCTTCAACAGCTCGAAATTTTCCGATACAATTTCAGACACATTTTTAAACGTAGAATCATGAAACTTGCTGAGGGGATTCTTGAAGGGACGTACGAGGTGCCGTGTGATGTCTTTTTACGCTCAATTCATTAGAATTTGAGTTATAAACAATTACCTTATCAGTATGACCCTTTTTTTCGTTCCCAGATCACCCACTTGGAAAAAATCGGTTCGAAATGCCGTTTTTGATGGCTTTTATTGCAATATTTTCTGCATTTATCAAAGAATCGACAATTACAACACCTTGTGTACTTTCCAAATAAGAGATTTGGAAAGTTTGGTGTATTTGAGAACAAAAAGGAATTCAAAAATAAATCGGAAAATAAGCAGTTTGAATCGAAATACACCCTTAAGGGGGTACTTCATTCATGCGAAAAGACCAATTCGCTAATACTAATCCTTAGGAAGAAATTTATAAAGATATCTCGCTTGAATTTCAGTATTTTTAAATGATTATTTTTGCATTGGGTCAATCTGTATAAAGTATTTCAGTTTTTCTATATTGACTGCAGTTTTTTTTTTTTTTTTTTTTTTTTCCATGAAAATGCTTTCTCTTTCGAAAATAGTTCCGAAAATGAAAGTATCCTCGTTAAAAATATCTGAAAACAAAATTGAAAATGTAAGAAACGGTCTTTGTACAGATTAATATTACTTATCCACTCAAAAGGAATAATTTAAAAAGATTAAAATTCAAACGATATATCTTTAAAAATGTCTTCGATAGGATTTGCATTAGCTACCAATTCTTTTCGCTTGACTGAATAAGCCTCCTAAGACTATAAAGTAGAGTCAAACATTTTAAAGCAAAAACAAAAAGATTGAAAAATGCTCGTTTTCTTCTTAGCTTTCATAATTCTATGGTGTTTAATTCATTCAGACTATAGAAATTTTCCATTTAACGTAAAATTCCGTTATAAACAGGTTAATTTTTCACTGTATACAACGTATATCAATCTGAATCACGCATACAAATGCATACAGCTAATGGAGTTCGAATTTAAGGGGTTTCGTACTTTAGTCATGTGAAAAGATCAATTCGCCAATGCTAATCCTATGGAAGAAATTTATAAAATTAACTTGTTTTTATTTTTATTATTTTAATTTTTCCCCCTTTAATTGGATAGCTAAGGTCAATCTGTACAAAGACCGTTTTTAGCTTTTTCGATTTTGCCTCTAGATATTTTTCATGAGAATGCTTTCACTTTTGAAACCTGTTCCGAAAATGGAAGTGTCCTCATTAAAAATATCTGAAAACAAAATTGAAAATGTAAGAAATAGTCTGTGTACAGATCGATCTATATTTTCGAATGAAAAGGGAACCGTTAAAAAATATTGAAATTCAAACGAGATATCTTTAAAAATTTATTCCAATATTCCATTTATTCAAATGGTTTTTTTCTTTTGTTTGAAATGGTCTCCTAAAAGTACAATCAAATCTGTCAATGTAAAATTAAAAAGATTGAAAGTTTTTTTTGTTTTTGTCATATTTCCATCTTAGCTTGCATAATTGTATGGTATTTATTTCATTAAGACAATAGAAATTTCACATTTAAAGGCAAGATTCCTTTATAGATAGGTTAATTTTTCACAAGGTTTATTGTATACAACATATGGCAATCGGAATTACGCATACAAATGCAGCCAATGAAGTTTGAAGTTAAGGGGCTATTTGAGCTACGAGAAAAGACCAATTCGATAATGCTAATCCTATGGAAGAAACTTATAAATATATCTCGTTTAGTAGTATAATGTCAGTAGTTTTAAATGATTATTTTTGCATTGGATAGCTGACATCAATCTGTACAAAGATCGTTTTTTGCTTTTTAGATATTGACTGTAGATTTTTTTCATGAGATTACTTTCACTTTCGAAACCGGCTACGAAAATGAAAGTTTCCTCATTAAAAATATCTGTATACAAAATCGAAAAAATTAAAAAAACGATCTATGTACAGATTGATCTTACCTATCCAATGCAAAAAGAATCATTTAAAAATATTTAAATTTTTTCCATAGCATTATCATTAGCCATCGGGCCTTTTCACTTAATTAAGCTTATAAAGTACCTTCAAATCTATTAAAGCAAAATTAAAAAGATTGAAAGTTTTTTGTTTTTGCCAGGTTTTTTGTCTTAGCCTGTAAAATTGTAGAGTATTTATTTCATTAAGTTTACTTCTAACAGGTTTTATTGTATACAACGTGTATGTATAGAGCGTCGGTTCCCAATCTGCAGTACTCGTATCCCAGGGCCGAAGGCAAAGGGGACACGTGCCCCGGGCGCCACCAGAACAAAAGCCGAAGGGGGCGCCAAATTAAGATTTTGTTTGGTGTGTTTGATATAAAGAGTGCATATATGTGGGGGTGGGGGGTGGGGGAGGCGCCAAAATCCATTATCCTAAGGAGTATGTAACGGAGTAATGTGCTGGGTGTACGAGAAAATAATAGCGGAAATTACAAAATTAATTTTAGAAAGTCTCAAAAATAGTTAATAAAGTCACAAAATTGTCCTAAATGATAAATGTAATTTGTATCGATTTATGAAATGGTTATGATAAGAAGCTTACTAATTTAAAACAAGTGGGTAATTGTGATCGCATATCATACAAAGGGTTTCGTTTTATATTTACTTCAAAACAAGTTATCCTTTAATTAATAAATCCAAATTGTTAATTTATATTTATTAAATTCTTACATAGATTATAGTACCAAAAAATTTGATCTTAAAATAATTATAAAAAGAAGTTATTTATTTTAATTAAAATATAAATGTTGAAAAAAATTATTTACATAAAATCCAAAATATCAATTCATTTAAAAATCAACAAATAAATAAATAAAAAAAAAACTAAAATAAAATAAAATAAAATAAAATAAAATAAAATAAAATAAAAATTACAGAAATATAAATTAAACTTTAAATTTCTAGAAACGAAAAAAAAAAATGTTTAAACGATATTTAAAATGGTAAATCATTAATAAATCGCAATAGTTTCTATAATAGAAAGAAAATTGAATTCCAAAAAATGTTATGATTGTTAGGGATAAAAAAATAATATAAATACTTAAACTGGCAAAAAAAGAAAAATAAAAAATAAATAAAAAAATAATAATAATGATATATAAAATAAGATAAATATAAAATGTTGCAAAGCTTGGCATAAATTTAAGTGAGCCCAAACTGGTATGTAGAGGCGGCTAGTAATTTCAATAAATAGGTATTTAATCCTCCTCCCATCCTACACACTCATACATACCTTTTCCAACAGATTCGTGCTGGGCCGTGTTGAGGTTTACATTTTATTCCCCTACATACTTTGAATCGGGCCTGAATGGGACTTAATTAACCTCAAAATGTGTATGACAGGAAATATGTTTAAAAATATTAATAGCGATAATGAACCTCTGTTAGCATGTCTGTTATCGAAAAGGCTGCTGGTCACTTCTGGAAAGAATAGCGTTTTCCGCTCAGAAAGCAGTACATTCCTACCCCCCCCCCCCCCCCCGCCCCTTTACTACAAGATTTCAAAGAGGTGTTTACCGCTAATAGCCGTGAAATCCAAGATGCATCATCGGCTGTCTGTTGACAAAATTTATGACTCAGTAAAGAGATAAAGATACGCAATTTTTTCCTATGTAGGAAAATGCTACTTCGAGAATTGAGAGAATGTTTTTGCAGTAAAGTACACTAGAAAACTTTGAAGATTTTACTTTATTATTATTATTATTACAGCAATGAAACCGAGAATTTCATCACGGTATAGGTTTCATTAGAATACTTTCGACTTTTATAAATTCATAAATTAAAAAAATATATTCGATGAAAATGAAATATAACAATAAAAAGCGATTCAATGTAGGTTTCCGTCAAAATTATTTAGATATTTCACCTTACTTTATATTATGTTTAACTTATATATATTTCATCTTTACTGTCAAATTAAACCATTGAAAATTTTAAATGAATAAGTATTAAATAAATTTGTTTATAACTCCTTTTTCCAAATTTAAGTAATATTCAATGTTTGTCAATTTTTCCTTTTGGTTATATAAAACAACATTAATTCACTATTGAAAAATCAAAACACAATTGATTATGATTAATTAGTGCTATTTGAAAATTCGTTTAGATAAAAATATTGTTATAAATCGATCTGTAAAAAGAATATGAACAAAGTAAGGATTTTAGTCTATGAATCACCATTCATGTTTTAAAATATTTTATATATTTTATATATTTGATATATTTAAACATTCTTCCAAAAATTTATGAAATACGTAAAAAAATTATAATTTCTTGAGATTTTGGACCTATTTCTGATAAGGTGGATCTCTGAATAGTTTTAAGGATTTAATATCTAAGTATAGAAGGGGAATAGAATATAGCCCACCTTAACTTAAATTACTTTTTACGCAGAATTATCGGATTTGCTTCAAATTTGGATTATAGATTCATTATGATAAGGCATATTCCTGATTACATATGGGGTTATTTTGCCAATTAAAAATTGGAGCGGATGATTATTCCCCCCCCCCCCCTTAAATTAATAAATGGCTTTTTACGCAGAATTATCTGATTTGACTCAAATTTTGATTGTGCGTTCATTATGATAAGGTGAAGCCCTGATTAATTTTGGGTTATCCCCCGTTCATCGCTCTATACTTAGCCATTAAACCCTTAAAACTATTCAGGAATTCACTTTATCAGGAAGAACCTATATCCAAAATTTGAAATACGTTGGATAGTTGTGAAAGAAAAAAAAACAATTTATTTTATTTAAAGAGTGGATGATTAATCGCCCACTTCCCCTATTTAATTAGCAAAAGAACCCCATAATTAATCAGAGATACTCCTTCTTATAATGAATATACATCGAAAAATTTGAAGCAAATTGGATGATTCTGCGTAAAAAGCCATTTATTTAATTTAAGGGGGTTTATCCCCCGTTCCCCCTCTATACATAGCCATAAAACCCTTAAAACTTTTCAGGAATTTACTTTATGAGAAAGATCCTATATCCAAAATTTGAAATACATCGGATAAGTTTGCATAATTTTTTTTAATCTAATTTAAGGTGGGGATAGTAATCATCGCCCTCCTTTTTAATTACCAATAGAACCCCATAACTAATCAGAAATACGTCTTATCATAATGAACCCATGTCCAAAATTCGAAGCAAATCGGATAATTCTGCAAAAAAAGCCATTTATTTAATTTAAGAGGGGTTTCCCTCATCTCCCCTTTATACTTAGCTATTAAATCCTTAAAACTATTCTGGAATTCAACTTACCAGAAAGAACCTTATTTAAAATTGAAATACATGGGATAACTCTGCATAAAAACCTATTTATCTAGTTTCAGGGTGAGATAATTGCTCTTTCACTCCCTTTATAATAAGCAGAAGAACCCATAACTAATCTAAGATACGTCTTATTATAATGAACTTATGTCCAAAATTTTAAGCAAAACGGATAATTATGTGTAAAAAGTCATTAATTTAATTTAAGAAAGTTATCCCCCGTTCCTTCTCTATACTTAACCCTTAAACTCCTAGAATCTCTTCAGGCATTTTATACTTTAAGCCTTATCGAAAAGATCCTATATGCAAATTTGACACATGTTGGATAATTCTGCGTAAAAACCCATTCATCTAATTGAGGACGGATGGGGAGGGGGGTAATCGTCCCTTCCCAAAACTAATCAGGCAAGCGTCTTTTCAGGATGAACGTATATCCAAAAATTGAACCAAAACAGTTAATTCAGCATGAAAAACCCATTTACCTAAATTTTGTGTCCCCCCCCCGATCCCCCTTTTATACTTAACCAATGAATCCCCAAAATCAATTCCTTGTTACTTTTTTCCGGTAACTTTTTTTCCGTGTCACTTTTTTCCGCTTTTGTAGTTTATGTCACTTTTTTTCCGGTCACTTTTTTTCCGTTTACCGATTTTCTCCTCAATATCAGGTTGAGTCTAAAGTTTTGACCCTTTTTTTTATTTTAATGTTGACAGCAAATATTTACAAAAATACAAAACATTAGTGAGGATAGTAATCACCATTAAGTTCGACAATCTTCTGCCAATGTTTTGGCAGTTTTTCAATGCCTTCCTTGAAAAACTCTGGGCTACGTGAGTCGAGAAAGAGGTCAACCTTTTTTTTGACCTCTTCTGAAGAATTGAAAATTTCACCACTAAGGTGCAGTTGCAGATGCGAAAACAGATAGTAGTCGGAAGGTGCCATGTCCGGACTATATGGAGGATGTGGCATTAAGTCCCATTCCAGCTTGTATAAGTTCCAATTCGTCCATGCACTGATGTGTGGCCTGGCATTATCCTGGTGAAATATAACCACCTTGCGTCGGAACTCCTTACTTCGCTTTTCCCTAATTGCTGCGTCCACTTTATGCAGCATGCTGCTGTACGACTCACTGTCGATGGTCTGGCCACTTTTTAAGTACTCCTTGTAGATAATACCGCGACTATCCCAGAAAACACAGAGGAGAATTTTTTTATAGGTCAATGTGCACCTGTTTACGGTCCTGACCGGTACACCTGGTTCAGACCATCCTCCTTTTTAACTGGTGTTGTCGTAATAAACCCATTTTTCATCACATGTAACAATCTGGTTCAAAAAATCACCCTTTTGGTGATATTCGAGCAAGTTTACACAGGTCCATTTTCATTTTTCTTTGTCATTTTGTGTCAGATCGTGCGGCACCCATCAATTGAATTTGTATGTCAAACCAATGTTTTTTAATGCTCGAATTATGGTTGTTTGAGAAACACTGAAGTGAGATGCAAGTTCCCGTGATGTAGCATTTTGATCTTCATCGATGGATTTCTGCAATTCGGTCTCATCAATCACAGTAGGTCGACCAGCACGTGATTCATCTTCGATGTCGAAATTCTTAATCTTAAAATTTTGATACCATCGTTTGACTGTACTAAGTGATACAATATCCTCACCTAAACGTGCACACATGTTACGGTGACATTCTGTCACTCCGGTGTTGCTACAGAACTCATAGTAGATGATGGTTCGAAGCTGGATACGTGATAGTTCCATTTTCGAGGCTTTGTGGAGGCTACAGATGATAATTTTTCAAAACAATAAATACACAGTGTTGTAGCACACGTCTTCTTCTTTCGAAACCAGAAAACCGTATGTAAAAATGTCACTTAACTTGCGAACGCCAGCTGTTTTAGTAGCACTATTCTGCGAAAGGGTGAAAACTTTAGACTCAAGGTAATATTATTAAATATGGCAAATCTGTGGGAATTTTAAAATTTTATCAATGTTTTTAATCCAATAAGGTGAGCTACATCAAAATGCCCTATTTCTTATACGAGTGGAGAAACCAAGCTATACATCAATACTGAATAAGAAAAGAATGACCTGCAAGAAAAGATTTAAATTCTAGGATTAAAAAAAAAAAAATAATAATAATGTGATTTGGCGGAACTTAATTGATCCAAAAGAAGTCCTCTTGCTTTCTCTGTACAATAAATTAAATTTAATAAAACAATCTGTAAAAGCCTTAGATAAAACAGAAGTTTGAATGAAGTTTTTTCACATTCACAGGAAAGTAAAATCAAAGAAGGTGTGTTCGTCAGCCCAGATAAAAGACGGTTAATGAAAGATGAAAAAATTGAGGAAAATATAAAATCAATTGAGAAAGATGCATGGGTTAGCTTCAAAGATGTTATTCAGAAATTTTTAAGAAATTATAATGATCCTAACTATGCAATGATCGTTGAAAAAACTTTAAAAAAATTTTAAACTAGGTTGTAGCAAGAATTAAAAAATATATTTTCTGTAGAAAAAAAAAAAATCTCGAAATGAGTAAAGCACAAGGTGAGAGATTTCAGCACAACATAAAATGCGTAGGAAAATGCTATCAAGGACACTGTAATGTCATAATGTTAGCAGATCACTGCAGGCGGCAAAAAAAAAAAAAAAAAAAAAAAAAAAAAAAAAAAAAAAAGAAGAAGAAGAAGAGAGAGAGACGCTAAACCAGCTTCAAAATTTAAAGGACACAAGCGTTCTTTTGATGATAAATAAAAGTAAATTTACTGTATATATAAGAATGTAATTCCTTATAAGACATGCACACACATTTATGTATGTATATATGATTTTATTTATTTATCTGATTTGCTTTACGCATTTTTTAATAAATGATATGTAAATTGTGTATTCTAAAATTCCAAATTCTTAATTTCTTAATTGTAAAAAATCCTGACGTGATGCATAAAAATGGATACTATTTTTGAAATAAGTGTAGCAAATTTATTCCAATTTACATTAATTCATAAAAACCACGGACAAAAAGTTAAATTTTGCAGGTGTGTGTAATTAGTCTAGTCTCGCTGTCTGGGAGAAGCTTCAGTCCCCTTAACTCCCTCCATGGGTGGTGCGCCAATGCCGAGGCCAATGCTCATCAGACTCATTAGCACGGCTATATTCATGAAACGTTGATATAATCGAAAACCCCGGGGGACAAAGTTTTTGTGTAGAGTTCGGTGTTCGGTTTATATTATTCTTAGGAAAAGACGGTGGAAAAGGACAATGGTCAGATGGTATATTCTGGCGACACCAAGGGTGGCACAGTAATCATGATATCTATTACGAGATTTATTCCCACGCGTCGAGCCACGTGTATTCTGGGCTTCTGGGCCGAAAATAACCTTTTTTTTTTCTTTGCTAGGGGGTAACATAGATTTTGGTGCCTCTCCTCACCTCCTTCGCAAAGAAAATTCACAACGAGAATTTTATTAAATTTTTAATAGCCAACTTATTTTGAAATTTAAAATATGCATTCATAACATACTTAATACTGAATCAGCTTTATTAAATATTGATTCATAAAAATTCTAAAAGCAGAATCGAAAGGAACAGAAAAATATTCCGCTGTATACAGGTTTCCATCTTAGCGAGTATAATTGTTGATATTCTTTTTGTTGAAAATGCGTAATTTTTTCATTTTAGTTCGAATTCTGTTATCTATAGATGTCATTTTCATAGATTTTAGGGTATTTGCAGAATTGCAATTGAAGAGTTAAAATGACAGTGATATGAATTAAGAGTCACGCGAAAACATTTTCAAGTTTATATTAAAACAATGGGAGCCGGGAGCATAATTGACAATTATCTCGCTTGCACCTTATTATTTTTAATTATTAGCCTCCGATGCTATTTCTTTCAGACAAGCTAAAAATGTCGTGTCATCAGCCCTGAATTTTCTACTGAACCGATTTTGATAATTATTTTTTTAAATGAAAGCTATTTATTTGTAGTTGTGCCCATTTTAGCTATTTTTTAATTTATTTCCATTTTTATATTTTATTTTTAATTTTAAATGCTTTTTTACGATATTTCTTCAAAATGGTGGCAACTTAGTTTAGCTTTTCTCTCGATAATAAAAATTTATTTTCCATTATTACTTCCCACAAGTCAGAAACTTTATTTCATCAGTGAACATGTCCTCGCATTTAAAAGAAAAAGTTAATTGTTTTCGTAAAATTTAACCACAATAAAATGATTGCATATAATTATGCACTAATTGAGGTAAAAAAATACTGAGAAATAATATTAATAATGTAAATAAAATAACAGAAAATAATTTATGATAAAAATTAATGTCTAAAGCAAAGTAAGAAATATTTCAAATGAGGAAAATGATGGCATTCAACAACCAGATAAAATGAATTTACAATATTATTACGGGCGCCTTTTTCATATTACTAATAACAGTAACTTTTAAAAAACATTTGAAGAGAAAATGACGTCACTATTTAAAACATCGCATTTTTACTCATAACGATATTACATTTCAATATTTCTTTTCATTATGGACATTGAGATTGAGATTTTACTTTCAGATGACTTCAGTTAGTAAAAATAATGTCATAGTAAAAATAAAATTATTTTTATTTATTTATTTTTTTTTTATTTTTTTTTTTTATTTTTTTAATAAATCGATTTTTCTGTAGTGCATATAAAATAAAATTTCTGGATTTCGCCGGCACTCAGATTACAATTTTAACTGAAGATGTGCAAATATTTGCATGCAAAATTGTAACTGGAAAACTTGACATTAAGTTTGGAAATATATTTATTAAGGTGGTGTGGGGTAATAACGCCAGGCGGGGTAATAACGCCAAGAGCTAATATTTTGCATAATTATGAAATAATCTGGTAAATGACACCCATGTGCTCTGCGCAGAAGGGTTTTGAGTCATATAAATCGCAAAAAACAGCTTCAAGTTAATTTGTTTCATTTTTAGGTCTTATTGTTTTTACAAGCAACTAAAATTAACGCTTGATCTAAAATTTGCGAGATACTTTTGTGGTGTGAAGACTATTTTTTTATCCGGAAATACTTTGTTAATTGCATAAATTTGTAGTACATTTCATGGACTTCCATAATATTGTTGAAGATTTTGGATATCTTCTCGAGATAATTTGTAATTTAAAATGTACAGCGCAATAATTATAACGGGGTAATAACGCCAATCCTTGACATTAATATCCCGGTTGATTCCCTACAGTGGCCGAGCTACATCCTAAATACTAATTCAAATAAACGCAGTTAAAACTGTGCAATGTTTCTAATAATTCTATTTAAGCGGTCCTTTTTAAGCAAAAAGAAGCTCACAGTCTGATATTCTTTTGCCTCATCCTCCCCCCCACACACCACACCTTTATTTTTCTTACACTTTCACAAAAAATTGAACATTTTCAATAGCTTAGAATGTAATTTGTCAATCTCTAAGTTTGTAGAGTTTGTATTTTTAGAATTGGGCAGTCTACATGCAATTATTCCATCTTATTTCATAGTTTTGTTTGCATGGCGTTATTACCCATATAGGTGGGTAATAACGCCAAATAGCATTGGTCAAGAAATCACGCCATTACGTTTTATGAATACATATTTGTTAAATTATTTTTTTTATATAGATAGTCAATGAGTTGCTGTATCGAATCATATATTTGTTTGAAAAATACAAACTAAAACTGAGCCGTGAAAATTGGTCGAACCTTAACGTGGCGTTATTACCCCAGGGTACCTTATATATTGATTAAATAATGTAATTAATTTTGCTTTATTTCAGCCAAATCGATCGGGTCTTTTAAACATTTCATTCGTCGAATTCGACGGGATTCCACTCGTTTTATTCTTAAAATGCATTTCCTTTTTCCCAGAGTCTATAAAAAAACGTTTAAACTACAGAAAAAATCCGTTTTTGATGAATCTAGTCAATGAAGAAGTAGCACGTCAAATTGTATCTCTTTATTATTCCGCAATTCCAAAGTCTCAGAGAGAAGTTGCTAATCAACTGGATATTTCACGCCGTTGTGTTTTCTATTATATTGATAAACACAAGAAAAATGAAGTTAGTTCACTGCATTCTAAACGGGGTCGCCCTTCAAAAAAACCTCTATCGATTTTTTTTTTTTTTTTTTTTTTTTTTTTTACTAATCGGAGGCGAAACTGAATTCTGCAATGGCAGTATCTACATTCAACTTGTTTTTTCTTTTTCATGGAATACCTGAGGTGGATATCTAATTTTATGCTTTTGTACTTTTTTTTTTTTTTTTTTTTTTTTTTTTTTTTTTGAACAATTTTATTTTTGAAAAGCAGATAGAACCTGAATCACCGCAGTAAATTTAAACTGCATAATGATAACAATAATAAATAAAATAAATATTAAAATACAAGTGAAAATTCTGAAAAAAAAAAAAAAAAAAAAAAAAAAAAAAAAAAAAAAAAACGCTTAAATAGGTTTTACTTATCGGGGAAATATTTACTTCTGTGACTACACTAATATTTACAAGACTGCACTGATAACGATAACGTGAAGACTGTAGCACTGAAATGCTAATGTTAAACCCATGGAAGCATTCTTTTTAAAAACTTTTGCTTGCATTTTAATAGTTTTAAATATTTCTTCTTCTCCTTTTTATTTTAGCTGCATATATTTTTTAAATAAATTTTACCTTTGGTCATTTTTATGTTTGGATTTTTTGACATAGAATTTTATCCAAATTTCACCATTGTACGCTTTTGTATCAAACGACAAAGGAAAGGGACCATTAAAATAGTGTGTAAGATAATCAGAAAAAAGGGGCACCGGAAAAGATGCATCGGGAAAAAGCGAACCTTTTTACAAATCACATATACATATTCAGATAAGTCTGATAATTTATTCATGGTTAATCCTAAAATGTAAACAATGAATTGAGATTTTTTTTTTTTTAATTTGAGGGTTCTTGCTGTCTCGGAACTGAGATGGAGGGGGGGGGGGGGGGGTCCTTAAAAGTTAACTCGAAACCTGTCATTGCCTGAATTAAAAAAAATTGTAAGGTACGGAGAATTAGAATATTAGACACTAGGTACTTAAATGTATCTATTATTATTATTATTATTTATTTATTGGATTTAAATAAATATTTATTGGAGCAAACAAATGTTTGTTGATTCAACAAAACTTTTTTCTGGGTGTGGTGTCAAAATGATGCTATAATAATTTTTCATTTCTGGATTGTAAAAATTATAATTAGAGGCCTTATTGTTTATTTCATCTTGATCACATGTTCTCTTTCACTTAAAAAAAGTTAATTTTAGGCAAAGTATATTAAATTTTTAATAAAGAATTAAAAAAGTAAAGAATTTCAGGAAAAATTAAAATTAATAAAGAATAGTTTTACAGAAATAGTTTTACAGTCACGAAAAAGCTTTTAAACTTAAAAATAAAATATAAAAATGGAAATAAATTAAAAATTAGCCAGAATGTTCACATCTACACATAAACAGCTTTCATTTAAAAAAAAATAATAATAATTATCAAAATCAGACCAGTAGAAAGCATAGGGCTGATGACTAAAAAAACAGCCAGGCGTTTTAAATATTATTGTGAGCAGGAGCAGGGCCCTAGCTAAGGCTTTTTATTGGTGGGGGAGAGAACCTTAAATTGCCAAGTCAAAATACAATATTTGCCAACTCAGTGAAAAACAAACATAAATAGTTCTTGGGCGTTTGCCAACTAGTTTTATAATTTTTCCAAGTTATCAGAATTAGAAAATGTAATGTAGTTTTTATTTGTAAAAAACTTAATAATATTTCTAATTATATTGGTAACTTTCATCAAATTTATCAGAAATAGAAAGTGTATTACAGTTTTTAATTAAAGTTTTCAACTAATTTGCCAATTCAATTTATAAATTTGCCAACTGTAACACTGTGCGCAAACGTTTGGGGGGGGGAGCTCCCCCTCCCCCCCCCTGGCGAGGCCCCTGATTGCGACATGACAAAACAGGAACAAAATTAATTTAAGGATGAAATTTTTTTTAAAACTGACTCTAAAACTAACGAATTTTAAGCTATTTCCAAGCATGAATTATTTTTCAA
The DNA here is from genome assembly GCA_964019185.1 of Maratus speculifer. Classification (NCBI taxonomy): domain Eukaryota; kingdom Metazoa; phylum Arthropoda; class Arachnida; order Araneae; family Salticidae; genus Maratus; species Maratus speculifer. Next base: position 59,252,669 of record OZ025291.1, on the reverse strand, counting down.
ATATATTTTTCTATTTCAACCATCTTAAAGAATAAAGAAAAAAAAAAGAAAGAAAGAAAAATGATAAATTACAAGATTTGACTATGTATATGTTCCGTCTCGTTACATATTAAAAGCAAGAAAATATTTTTTTTACGTCATAGGAACTATATTTACACGTGAATTTTAGAAGAAAATTAAAATATTAAAATAATAAATGCATTAATAGGAGTTAAACGTAGGAATTTACGTCATATGCCGTATAATAATCTTGCTAAAAAGTTTAAATTTAGAAACATGTATACATGACACATTTATATAATATGTTTACAGAACCTTTTAAACTATTGTTGTCAACTTTAAGGCGTTCCAAATAAAAATATTTATTTTCAACAAAAGCATTTTCACGTGAATTATAAAGAGAAATAGTATTTTAAAAAAAATGAAATAAGAAGAAGCTTTAAAAGAAGAAAATATGAGAAATTACATCATATTTAAAATGACCAAACAATAATAATGAAAAAAAAATAAATAAAAATTTATTTGCACGAGACATTTATTTCTTAGTTTGAGATGTTTTTTTTAACATTCGTTGAAATTTTACTCAAACTTCATTAAAATGTTTCGCACCAGAATTTTTATTTAAATTCATTTAAAATACTTATTTAACTTAAATCTTTGTATTATTTATTTAATTGAATTTAAGAAAAAATTTCTGGTTTGAATCGGCGAAACGCATTAGAGGACTGGGTCGATTAGACCCATTCAGGGTAGAAAGATTGAACAATTATTGTGAATTCTAAGACAACGCAAATAACATTTTCTTTCAAAGAATTTTTAAAAGTATTTTTACATAAATAAATAAATAAATAAATAATAAAAAAAAAGCTTTGAGGGTAATTGAGTCATGTTTAAAACAATATACTTAAAATGTCGTATTTTAAAAAGCTTTCTTATAGCGTTGTTCAAAAATACCAGTACGTAAAGAGTCTGTTTATTTAATTCATTCTATATTAACCTGCTTGCGAATGCTTAAGTGGTCTTGTTCAATCAAAGGCGAAAACAGCCGATTGAGTTTTTTAAATAGAAAATGATTCGACCTTAAAATTCCCCAATCATACAGAATGGAAATCCGTTTACAAGAAGATCACCACTGGTTTTTTAATTATAATTCAATCTTCCGTGATTCTTTTAAAAGTTTATTAAATTAGCATGCTTTTAGAGTTTGCTGTACATGAACGGGAGTTGTCCGACGTAGCTCTAGGGGGCAGAGCCCCCTAGTTTATTTAAAATGTTATAATACTTTTTAAACTCATGGCACTCTTTTTTAACTCAATGTTATAATAATTTTTTAACTCATAAACTAACATATTTTTAAAATTCAGGCGCCCTTGTTCTTCTGTGGAGGGTGTGTGTGTATGGGGGGGGGGGGGGGTCTACAAATCCCGTACCTATATCACGACTTTAGCCGATAACCCTCGCGATAACCTTTTGTCGGGATATTTTTTAGAATCTAGGAGAAATTGACCGGAAAAAAAGAGCGCAAAAAGTGACACGAAAAAAAAGTGACAAGAAATTGATAAATATTCAGCGTCGATAAATAAATGATATAACTAAAGTGGTAACAAATGTCTCTTTATATCATTCTCGTAGGCCACCGGTTCCCAACCACGGATACGTACACTTGGGGATACGTGGCAAGTTTGATGGAGATACATGACACTAGTATCCGTAACGGTGGATAATAAAATATGATAATTTTTAAACAAATTCTTGTTAGTGAGTAGAATGAGTAGATGTGTCACACAACTGGTGTTGTAAAGAAATTAAAAATGTGCCCCCCTGGGGGGGGGCAGAGTGGGGGTGACACACAAGACATCCATAATGTGAATAAGCAGTTGCAGACCTTTCAAATGATGCGTCACACGGCTGGCGTTGTAAAGAAATTAAAAATGTGTCCCCCCTGGGGGGCAGAGTGGGGGGTGACACACAAGACATCCATAATATGAATAAGCAGTTGCAGATCTTTCAAATGATGTGCCACACGATTGGTGTTGTAAAATTAAAAATGTGCCCACTCTGGGGGGTAGAGTGGGGGGTGAACACAAAAGACATCCATAATATGAATAAGCAGTTGCAGACCTTTCAAATGATGTGTCACATGGCTGGTGTTGTAAAGAAATTAAAAATGTGCCCCCCTGGGGAGCAGAGTGGGTGGTGACACACAAGACAACCATAATATGAATAAGCAGTGGCAGACCTTTTAAATGATGTATCACACGACTGGTGTTGTAAAGAAATTAAAAATGTGCCCCCCCGGGGGGGGCAGAGTGGGGGATGTCACACAAGATATGCACAATATGAATAAGCAGTTGCAGACCTCTCAATTGATGTGTCACACGACTGGTGTTGTAAAGAAATTAAAAATGTGCCCCCCCTGGGGGTCAGAGTGGGGATGTCTTCACAAGACATGCATAATATGAATAAGCAGTTGCAGACCTCTCAATTGATGTGTCACACGACTGGCGTTGTAAAGGAATTAAAAATGTGCCCCCCCCCTGGGGGGCAGAGCGGAGGGGGACACACAAGACATGCATAAGAGGAAATTGGCAGTTTCAGACCTTTTAAAAATATGCAACACAAGGGGTGTGGACAAAAACTTAAAAAGTTCCCCTTTTGGGGGGGGGGAAGTGGGGTGCGGCGCCCCAAACATGCATAATTGGAATGAGCAGTTACAGTTCTTTTAAATGATACGCCACACGATGGGTGTATATACAAATTTAGAAAATGCCCCCTGGGGGGGGCAGAGAGGGGGGGAGTGGCGCACCGGAGGTGCAAAATATGAATAAGCAGTTTAATGCCTTTCCAAAGATATGTCACATGACGGGTGTTTACGAAATTTAGAAAAGTACCCCCCTGGGGGGGATGGAGGGCGCATCGAATGCGTAAAAAGTTATAAATCGCCAATTTTTTCTAACAATATAGCACACGATGAGTGTCATCAACATTTAAAAATATTCACATCAGGCAAAATTTTGAAAGATTTGCCGGCGGGGGAGGGGGTGCATTCACATGAATAGTCACCGGGCTTTAGAGCGATGTATCCTCGGATGTATCACACGAGTTCTCCCCCCCACGACAAATTAGATGGCGACAAATTGGATTTTTCTCGAAATTTTCAGTTCGAGATTATACTTGATTATACATGATTGTACTAAGATTATATTGATTACAAGTGATTACACGGGATTACATTAGGATTTCTTTGATTATACCTGATTACATGGGATTACATGATTACGCAAGATTAAGGAAGATTACAGTAAGATTTCACTGATTACAGGAACGGTTGTACGAGATTACACTCCATTGAGAGACCCCTCGAGTTTGTTGTTATATTTTCCATTTGTCCTTCGATGTCAAACATGGAATATTAATTATTACAAGATGAAAATCAATGAAAATCTTGAGAATGAAGAAAAGGGAGGAATAAAATAAAAACTTTACTAATCAAATGCACACATATATAAAACCATGTGTTACCAAGAAATTATTAATAGTTAAAACAATAGTTAAATCATGTTCAGACTGCGGATTTGACCATACCAGATTTGAGGCGCCTGTTTTTGAATACAGAGCACGCCAACGATCCGATGTTTTAACTATTAATAATTTCTTGGTAACACATGGTTTTATATATGTGTGCATTTGATTAGTAAAGTTTTTATTTTATTCCTCCCTTTTCTTCATTCTCAAGATTTTCATTGATTTTCATCTTGTAATAATTAATATTCCATGTTTGACATCGAAGGACAAATGGAAAATATAACAACACAGGCGCCTCAAATCTGGTATGGTCAAATCCGCAGTCTGAACATGATTGGTTGTTCATAAAACGTCCCACAAGGCTGCTTACTATCTAGGCGGCGCCATATTTGGCAGTAATGCAGTATTTGGCAATCGCCAAAGTTATTTGTTTATCATTTATCATTTCAACGTTCAATGAAGTGATATGCGATAGAATAAATCGTACTGCGAAGTGAAATACGAACTCAAAAAATAGGCATAATAATAAACATTGCTAAAATTCTACAAGAATTTTGCCAACAAAATACAAGAAATTTCAGGATACTAAAATATGATATTACATAAAATCTAATGTCTTTGTCATTTAATTTAGAAAATTTTACCTTTTTTAATTTCGCATTCACATAAAACGAAGTATGGGTTTATTTGAAATAAATTAGAAATTAATAATGTTTTTTCTTTGAATAAATAACTTAAACTACTTCTGCCTTTATTTTTTTATATTTTAAATTGAGTATTAGTTTTTATATTTAGTTAATTATTTTTTAAATAAAAATCTTTTAATTCAGGTTAAAAAGAATCTTTTTTTTTTTTTTTTTTTTTTTTTTTTTTTTTTTTACAGTTATGAATATATTTCTCTAACAACCAAAACCTCATTGTCAGCGATTACATTTAAGGAAAAATCAAAGATTAATTAATATTTATTTCTTAATGATGTATATTTAATGCCCCAAATGGAAAATATAATAAAATACTTTTATCAAAATTTAATGACCAACTTTTAAGCAGTTTTATTTTACCTAATTTCTTTCATGATTTGCAGAGATTGATCCTAAATGCAGTAATAATGATGAGAAATTCTATGCTTATTCCAAACTTTTATATAGGGATTTTTTCATTTATTAATAAGATAGATCTATTTGTTTCATTGCAAACTTTTCAGTCATCATCGTTAATTTAAATCCTCAACTCAAGTAATTAGTCAAAATGTTTATTTATTTATTTTTTTTTTAAGAAGAAAGAACAGAAAGAAAAAACTATGAAATATGCCAATCGATAGCAAAAAATATCATGAAATTTGTCAGTCAGTCTTGTAAACTTTTTTGTTTAATTTTTTTTTTTTTTTTTTTTTTTTTTGTAGATGATTTTTGGGAAACATTAGTCTCTCACCACAACATTCTTTAAAGCATGAATCCTGCTATCCCATTCCAAAATCCAACTCCTATATGCATATTAATATTGTATAAAATATGTATTTCAAATGTTAAAATATTCTGTTTTCTTTTTTTTTTTTTTTCGAAGTGATATACAAAACCATTACATTTATTTTTCACGTACTTTTATGATTCAAATGAAGAGAGGTCAGTAAAATATCACTTTGCATATAAAAAAACTTTGTATCAAATAACACTTAAAAGAAATAGTTACTATTTAAAAGTATTTATAATAGTTTTTTGCGACATAAGTCATTCAACAGTAATAAAGTCCAACTGCACTTGTCTCAGATGGAGGAGGGGTGGGGACAGATAGAAATTCTTATCAACAAAACAATTGGACAACATTCCTTCTTTTTATTTTATTTATTAGTAAACACAAGTTTTGTTTCTAATATAGTACTTCACATATGGTTTTTCAAACTGTATGTTGTGAATTTATTGTATCACATGACTGTGGGCAGAGTTGACAGTGTCTCACTCCGTTATGTAATAGTCCCGAACTGTGGAGAAAGATATTGTTTTCCTTCAGTATGAAATAACTTTCAACTCTAAAATGCAGAGAGTCTTGGTGCTCTCTCGGAATTACTTATAATATTGATCATAACTCTTGGATATTTTTTTATTGTTGTGATTGAGTTTGTGGAATAAAATCAAGAAAAGACCTCAAGAATTTTAATTGGAAAAATAAGACATGGCACCCATATCTATTCTTATTCTCGCAATCTCGAATTCTTGGATTATACCCATATTCATTTTCTCTCTACCGTGATTATATAACACATATGAAGAAGAATAGGAATATCAAACGTTGGAGTATTCCATATTTTAGAATTAAGCAATTTTATAATAATAAAAATGAACAGGGGGCTAATCCTCCACCTGTAATTTAGATAAATGGGTTTTTCATGCAGAATTATCAGATTTCATTCAAATTTTAGACATAGAATCATTCTTATTAGGGCACCTCCGTGATTAGTTTTGCGAGTTCATTGGATAAGTCTAAGAGGGGGGAAATGGGAGGTAACCCCTCCCCCCTTAATTTAGGTTAATGAGTTTTTCATGCAGAATTTATTAATTTGCTTCAAATTTTGAATATAGTTTCATTTTGATAAGGCGTTTCCCTGATTTGTTTTGGGAATTTGTTAGATAAGTATAAATGGGGGATCGGTGGAACTAACACTCTTAATTTAGATAAATGTATTTCATGCAGAATTAACCAATTTGGTTCAATTTTTGGATACAAGTTCATAGTGATAAGATGCTTCCCTAATTAGCCATGGTGTATTTTTGTTAAGTATAAAGGGGGTACAGGTGATTGCCCCCCCCCCCTTGCATTTGATAAATGGGTTTTTATGCAGAATTATCCGATTTGCTTTAAATTTTGGATGTAGTTTCTTTCTGAATAGGCGAATCTCTGAATAGTCTTAAAAGTTTAATGGTTAAGTATAGAGGAGGTGGATAACACCTTTTAAATTATATAAATGGATTTTTATTAAGAATTACTCAATTTGCTCTGAATTTTGGATGTAGATTTTTTATATGATAACACGCATCCCTGATTAATTTAGGGTTATACTTAATCAATGATTAAGTATAAAAAGAAGAAATAGAGTGAGCTATTTCTCCCCTTAATTGTTTTTTGAACAGCATTAACCCTTGAAAATATAAGGCTGTAGTACACAATTAGTATGCATAGCCTGTGAGCTCAATACCATCAATTTAACTGGGCAATATGTTTTATTTCACGAAAGTATTGACTCAACACCAATTCAGTTTAGAAATAGTCAAAGACACACAAAGAATTATAGGATAAATGTTTCTCAATTATCAGTTTATCATTATTTATGTGCCAATAAAATCCAACAAAATTACTTGCATCAATCGCCAAATCGAGAAAAGTTTTGCTGAAATATGATGTTGAATTTGTCATTTACCATTCTGTTCATCAATTGTATGCAAAGTATCATTGGCCAATCATAAATTTTTATTTATCGGTTATAGTTGAAATCTCACTGCAATTTACAGATGCAAGAATGTTTGAAACAATCACATGGTTAGCAGCTATTTAGAATGTACTTATTTTTAAATTTCTGTAGTGTATAGTAGAATTTTTCATTATGATCAATCATTATGAATTTAAAATTTGAGGAGTAAACAAATTGCAATAATTATATTTATAATTACAATATTTATATAATTATAATAATTATTTTTTTTTATTAACCTGTATTTCGAAAAATTCTGAAGTAATGACGACACTTGTCTGAACAAAGATTTTTAAAAGAACCTGTGATTTGAATCAGTTGTAAAAATTTCTTTAACCTTAGTGTAAGTGATAAAAAATCGTTATATCTATAAATTTGTTCAAAAGTAAGTTTATTTAAACTTATATAGGGAAAACTTTTTTATTTCAAAATATTTAATCAAAGAAGCAGTACAGTATTGAGTATTTGAAAAATGGATCTAGGCATTCTTCTAGAAACCAATCGTTATGTATGTGCTTAATTTGCCAGGAAGTTCCGTTAACAGAAGTTTATTATCGCTATTAATATTTTTAAAAAATCATAGTAACTGCCACACACATTCTGAGAAAATTTAAGTCTATTTCTGGCCCAACTCTACTACGTAGAAAAAAAAAGTGCACACTTGATCTCGGCCTTAGGCATGAGTCTGCTGAAAAAATTAAACCCTCACTCTGATACCATATAACTGTCCAGTGCCAATCTCTACGATGAACATGTTGCATTTTTGTATGATTGCTCTCAAACTAGCATCGGCTCATAATGCCCATTTATACTCATTCTCGCGAAAGTCATGTTTCATTGAAAACGTATTGCGCATTAATATACATGTATTCTTTATTTTATGCCCATTCACGGCTGTCTCCTCTTTACTTTTATGCTTACTCCCCTAATTTCTTTACCAGTGTACTTTAAGCCAAGACCTTCTCTAATCTTCTTTTCATGAATGTAGAAAGAGACATATTTTAAAATTAGTATAAAAATGTTATTATAGATTATGTAGCCAGGTCCAAGGAAAAACTGCTCAGAAAGCTATCAGGTTAGTAAACAACTATTTATAATAACATAAATTCTCTTAGTAATCTGTATCTGTATTAGGGTATTGTATCTTTTTGTTGTAAAAACAACGTAACAATTTATAACTATTAAATCTAAATTGAAGAGGATATTGTTTCTTTCAATATGTTTTGTTTAGGGTTTTGTTCATCTGATGAAATCCTATTTGTCTCTGTCCTCTGTCTGTCCATCTGTCACAGAGTCCATATACAAAAACTATTAAGTCAAAGACTTCAAATTTTGTTGAATACCTTGTGTTCCACAATAAATCACAATTTTTTAAAAAGTCTATTATTTTAATGAAATCAATTTTATCAATGTCATCCGTTCATTTTTATGATTTAAATTTTAAAAGAGTACCTTAATTTGAATGTATTTTGTGTAGACATCATAGCTTGGAGGAAGAGCGTCTGGCTAGTAAACAGAAGGTTCGTAATTCGAACAGTGACACTGGAACTTTTCAGAATCACAATTTTTTAAAAAGTCTATTATTTTAATGAAATCAATTTTATCAATGTCATCCGTTCATTTTTATGATTTAAATTTTAAAAGAGTACCTTAATTTGAATGTATTTTGTGTAGACATCATAGCTTGGAGGAAGAGCGTCTGGCTAGTAAACAGAAGGTTCGTAATTCGAACAGTGACACTGGAACTTTTCAGTTTTCATTCTAAGATGGACTAAATCAAAAAAAAAAAAAAAAAAAAAAAAAAAGAACGTATTTTTCGCCAATTTAAGGGTTTATAGTATTTTCTTATCACTAACATTCATAATATATGCTTTTTTTTTTAATTACACTTTTCTTTCTATTTTAAAAACTAGCGGTTTATTAATGATTCAGCATTTTTAATTTCGTTTAAATATTTTTTTTTTATGTTATTAGAAATTTAGAATTTTATTTATATCTCCGCTATTGTTTTTTATTTCGGGTTTTCAAAAAATTTGGAACTTTGAAGTTTATTTAAATAATTTGATTTGAACATTTTTAATTTAATTAAAATAAATAACTTTGTTTTACTTTAAATTAAATATACTGATGCTACCATCAATGTAAAAATTTGCTAATTATAAATTAACAATTTGGATTTATTAATTAAAATTAAGTTGTTTTGAAAGATATAAGACAAAACTTTCTGAGCAATCTGCCATCATACTTATCTACTTGTTTTTATTACTGTTATGTTACTTTTAATATTTACTTAGGTATCACAGTAGGATTTAGATTATTATGTCAACACAGTCATTTGGTTGCCTAAAACTTAAAATATATCTGATGCTCATTTTTAAGTATTAAACCACTCAACATAAATAACTCTTATTTTTTTTTTCTAGAATGGAATTAGTTTAGGTATGGTGTATAAAAATAATTTAACCTTTACGTGGGGGCTCGGACAACATCTGTTCGAGAATACATACAACTCCGGACAGATGCTGTCCGAGCCCCCTTGTAAAGTTAAATATTTATTGTGAAAGTAAGTTAACAACATTAGAAAAATCTTACATTTTATTCAGCTATTTTCCAAGTGACAAAATAGCCTAAATGTGGTTTTTTGCCACGTAATCCTAAATTTAAAAATAAAATATAATATTCTGTTTTCACTAAATTTCCTGTAAGGGGCCCCTTTTCAGTCTTTAGCCGAGGGGGCACCAAAGGAGCCAATCCGGGCCTGGAGCAGTCAATAGGAATAAAAGCAATTCACTGAATGACAGGATATTTTGCCAACCTTATAGTGAAAACATTTCACAACAAAATGAAACAATCGTTTTAGTTTATAGTGTAGTTGTCACTATCACTTTGCATTATATTTACAAATAAATTCAATCAGTTGTTGCTGCACACAGAAACTTGTTTCCCTGAAAAGGTATTTGTCTGAATGATTTTTTAATATACAGTCGAGTCTCTATATAACGAAATCCATTGTTCTGTCAAAAAATTCGTTGACTAGAGAACGGCAAAAAAATTAATGTTTAAATTTGTTAAATGTCATTTAATGTTTAAATTTTTAAATAGAATCGTTTTTGAGGTGTTTAATTAAGTTTTTGAAATATCTAATTGAATTTTTATAGAATCTCAAACATTTTTGCCACTTCCTTTTTTTTTCAATGTCTTATTGTTTATTTTCAAAATTATTTACTTTATCAGAAAGAGTTATGCTTATCCTAAAAGTGATTTTATGCAGATGCAGTAGAAGATAACACCAGCATAGATGGAATTTAGTAACAATTCTTCACAATAAAAAATGCTTCGAGTCACCCCAAACAACAAACATCCATTCTAAACTCTAAAAGTAATGAGAGTTAGTTTAGGTAGATGAAAACCTGCTGAAAAAAAACGACCTTTTCTGCATTTGCCCCCTCATCCTTTCCTTATTCCTGCCTTATTATCCAAACCAAGAAAAAAACAACATTTTCAAGATGACAATGGAACAGTTATATCTTTTAGGGTGCTTTGTGATCACCACAAATCGGTTCAGTAGCAAGTAAATGTTTAAATCTTTTCCAAGAACTTATGCTCATCTTGGCTAAAACAAAGTCAAATGTAACCATGCAAAAAGGATGTTTTTTTTTTTTTTTTTTTTTTTTTTTTTTTTTTTTTTTTTTGGTGGTGGTGGTGGGGGGGGGAGTTTAATATATATATATAGACATAAAGAATAAGGTACAGGAATGTAGCTATGAAATATAAACCAGAAATCAACAAAAAAAATTATTCTACAAATAATTTGAAGCGATTTCTGAACATATAAAAGAACATTTTTGAAAAAAAATTTGTTAAATGGAGATATGTATTTCGCTATATGGAGATTATTTTTAATGTAATCATGAAAAAAATTTACCGTTCCTACCAAAAATTCGTTAAATAGAGAAATTCGCTGGATAGAGTTTCATTATAGAGAGACTCGACTGTATTTGATTTAGTATTACACTTAACTAAAAACAGAGGTGTAAAAATACGCTAAAACCTGATTGCATTAAAAATGACATTGAATATGTGACAGACTTGTTTAGAATCTTTAATTAAATAAATTTAAATATTCTAAATATTTATTAAGGCATAAGGTGATTGCAAGATGATTATTTGAAATTAATTAAAACAAAAAACCTTTTGATTATATATAATAATTAAGATTCTTTTAAGGACTACTGCATACATATTTGTTAGAAAATCGTAAGATATGTTTCATATGATGATAAAAATTCATAACTCATAAGGAATGCCAATTATAACTTTGATTTTTAGACTATGAAAAAATAAATGTAGTTTAGAATTAAAGAAAAAAATTGGTTAAAATATCATAAATTTTGAAGGCATGTGAAAACAAGTCGAAAATTTGCACGTCAGACATAGCAAATGAGATGTTTTTGTACTATAATGAAGTTTTAATAATATACAATACTTCAGTATCAATACAGTATCCAAAATCTTTTGCGTGTCCCTCTACATACTAAATGCTTTCTATTACTATACAGGAATTAACTTGCAATAAATCTCAGCAATGTATATCAATTTCATAAAATGTGAAATACAGTCGAGTCTCTCTAGATCGAAATTCTATACATTGAATTTCTCTATATAACGAATTTTTAGTAAGAACGGTCCGCTTTTCGCATGATTACATTAAAAACAGTCTCTATATAGTGAAATATCTATCTCCATATAACGAATTTTTTCATAAATTGGTCATAAGAAACAGTTTTAAAAAGCTTTGAAATCATATGGAATCAATTTTTCATCACTTATTTTTGATTTATCGTCAGTGCTGAGTTTTTTTTTTTATATTACTTCTCTCCTTGTTCTTTAAATCCAACGAATTCATCCCACCTCCCACACACCTTTCCACATTTTTCTCAAAACAGTGTCAATTGGATTCATACACATGTAAGAGAGGAATCAATGAGAGGCACAGAAGAGGCCTTCAATTGGAGGAAAATGTTAACTACAATTTTTCATTCCTTGTTAAATTTTAATTTTTTTTTTTTTTGAGAGCGTAACAATTTTAAAATAAAAAAACTGATTTCTTCGTCTGACATTAATGCAAGTCTTCCTTATTTGATTTTCATTAAGCTTTCAAATAAATGTCTGTTCTCTTTTTTGAAACAGCTTAAATAATTAAGAAATAAAATGTTAGATTAATATTTACTTTTAAACACTTCAAATTCTTAATTCAAAAGATTAAAAAAATACTTGTTCAAATTTCACACATTAAATACGATTTTTAACATTATTCTCTATACATCGAATTTCTCTATATAATGATTTTTTTACTGGAACAGTGGATTTCGTTATATAGAGACTCGACTGTAGTTTAATATAATTAAAACATGCCCCAAACAATGCTTCCTCCTATACAATTATGTAATGGAATACTTTTGTGTGGCACTGTCATTACCAAAAAATCATCTTTGTGCTGACTGCACAGAATGTATATTTTAGTATATATTTCAATGATGCATGTGATTTTTATTATGTTCTAAAGAGTGTAACATCATTAAAAAGCGCTTGAGTTTTTTTTCTCATTGACCTTCATGTAACGGAAGATTTTGATTGTCTCTGTAAATTAATTATGCATCCGATTTTCATACAATTTGAAATAACTCGACAAAATTATGTAATAATTATATATTTTAAATTTCAAATGATTTGGTTGAGTAATTTTTTTCGTTGTTATACGCAGATAGATGGACGGACTGAACGACCAAGTAGGTCCAAAGTATTTACATAATTATGAAGTATTTTGAGTTCATAAAGATAAGATTTAAAGCCAAATATGTTAAATTCTATTTTAAATTTCAAAACACTATTGTTTTCAGTTACTCTTTCATATTAATAATTTATTACTATTCTATATTATTATTATTTTTTGTAAACCTTATTTTATACAAAATGGGAATCATTTCTATTGTTCAGCTCACAAATGTCATTAGAACACATAGTTAAAGTTTAAAAATAAAATTTGATATGTAATCTGAAACATATAGCTTTGTTTCTGAACTGCAAATACATATGTTTACATAACATTGGATGTTACTACTACTATACTGCATTTTTCAAGATTTCATTATAGCTGATTAATTGAATGTTTTTTCAAGGTGTTGAATTTAAAATTGTCCTCCATAATATACAGTAATGTTGCAAAACATGGGCAGTTAGCACTAGAAAAGTACAACTGTGATGAAAAAAAAAAAAAAAAAAATCCATATTTTATTACAAGTAAATAAGTTCCAAATTATACTTTCCTTCCTGATTAAACTTTGAATTTTAGTAGTTTTCTAAAGCACAGTAGAAGTTTATCTCTGTGTGTAACTGCTTTTGTTAATTCCTCAAATAGCGAGCATTTTCTATTTGTAGTGTTTTGTTTTCATAACTTTTGAGTTCCACTTTTAGAAATATGAAATTACCATATGGAAAAATTATTGAATATGAAGAAGACTCAAGAATAAAATACCAGATTTCAAGATAAAAAAAAAAAAAAATTACATTTAATTTAACGCAATTTTTTTCTTTTCTGTATGACATCTATATTTCTACTGCAGGTCAGATTCCGGTTGACCTGATTTTTCAAAATAGATTTTTAAAACTGGTATATTTTCCATAGGAATGATGCAGTCTATGTACACCGGTTGTTCATCCCCAAGGGGTTAAAGGAATGATTAGACTATGAAAAAGCAAAATTTATGACTTTGGGGCTGTCTATAAATGATGTCACACTTTTTTTCAATATTTCTGACCTCCCCTCCTCCTCTTTGTCACATGTCAAGCAATATTACATGTACATGTAGTTGAGAAACAAAGCATTATGTTATAGATCATATTTTAAATTTTATTTTAAAACTTAAATTGTGTTTTAATGATATATGTGACTATAATGATAAAAATGATTCATGTACTTATTTTGTAGCAAATAAGATTAATAGACAATAGTAATAAAATGTTATTATGAAAAAGCAATTGAAAATAGAAGTATTTTAGGATATGAAATGGAATTTTAATTAGTATTTGACTTGCATGAATTGAAAGTATAAGTCATGCATTTTTGAAGTTTCATAACTCGGTCAATTTTAATATTATGTGAACAGGACTTTTTTTGTCTTTCTTGGAAAAATTAGTTGGAAAAATTTACTAAATATAACTTATAAAACCGGGTGACCATATAAAAATTTAAATTTTGTAATTTTTTAATAAATATTTTTATTAATCAGGGGTGATTGTAAGTTCATGAAGAAATACCTGAAATTTTAGCAAGAAAATTTATCTCTATGTGAACAGGGGGAAAGATAATATAATTTATTACAGAGAGGTCAAATTACATAACTTATAAATTTTAATTATGTTTAACAGTCTTATGAAATTGATAGTTTAATCTTATTTTATGAATTGAACTATCAGAAAAATTGAAATTTTGTTACTGTAAATTTTAAAAAATACCTGAATTCAGGTATATAACTAATACAATCACCCCTGATTAACCCAAATCAATTTTAAAATATTTCTTTATCTCATTTAAAACATTTTTGTAATTGGAACTGTATGTTTATGACTAACGGTTTAGAAATAAGCCATCGTTGAGAGTAAACACCCTGATTTGTGTATGTGTGTTTCTGCCAAGAAGTGGGTTCAACAGCTTTAAAAAAATTCAGAAAATCCAATTTTAGAAAATATTTTTTTTTCAAGTTGTTAACATTATTTTACAATTTTTTTTAAATGCACCTTTCGAAAGGGAAAGGTATCCAGTATATATATTTTTTTCCTCGTCGGATTTTTTTTATCATAACAAAAAAACTTTTAATCATCCAAAAAATACATGAAATTTTAGTACATATGATGGCCTCTATAAAATTTTGTGAAAAAAATAATATTCAATAGTGGAAATATCATCTGAGCTTGCCACAAAACATCCCACATTTTTGCATTTTCATCAAAAATTTCTCAGATTTTTTAAACTCCCCAAATATTTCTATGCCTCGAAATTTTTATTAATGATGCAAATGTGATCTAAAGTTTTAATACAATCTAACAAGATTGTGTTAAAATACTGATGTTTCTTTAGAATAGGAAAAAGATAGTCTCCGAAATGCGAGAGTTACTTTGGTCGTGACTTTTTTGAGAGAGTTAAAATTTGCATTTTTGAAAAACAATAATTGAAGAGATGGTCTCAAATTTATAAATGTTTTTTTATTGCTGTGTGTCTAAAATTGAACTCTGAGAGAATGGGGACAAAAAGGAGAAATATTTGTCTGCAAAAGCAAATTTTGAAAAAAAAAAAAAAAATTTGAAGGACTGATAGCGTTGTTTTTTAAAGTGATTGGTAAGTTTAAGATGCAAAAATACGAAACTTAAGAATATATTGTCTGTTTTATTTTTAATTAGTTTGCCCAATAGATGTTAAATTACTCATCCCTCTCCACTCAAAAAAGTTGAATTTGTTTCCACTCTTCTACGCTCTGCGAAACGCAAAGACTGATCATGGAGTTGATTTTTTTAAAAACTGATTGCTTTTTGATAGCTTGACTAATTATCAAAAAATTAAGTCCGGGGTGTGTCAGAACCTAGACCTCTCTTTGACTATCCTCAAACTTTTAGATGAGGTAGATTTCGCTGGCCATGTCATACACATACAATTTTCTTTTATTGGTTTAGATGCAATCTATTATTATTGCATTTGTATTATTTTTTCCAGGATATTGAAATTTCTTGTTTAATACAAGATTCTAATACAGACAAGTTATATTTTCACAGGCTTTGCTCTGTTTTGAATTTTTATTTATATAGCTGCCCACCTTCCTTATTTTTCAATTCAATAAAACATGTTTGGAACCAGAAATTTAAAAAAGATAAAAATATATAAGAACCCTTTTGAAAAAAGACATATTTTATTAAATAAATTTTCAGGGGGAAAAAAAATAGTTGACATTTTGAAACTATACATTTGTAAAAACTAATGGATTTCCCCCCCCCCACAAATTGAAGTTGAAGTAAGAATGTAGTGAGCTATTAATTCCCGAATTGGCTCAGTCCGAGCTCAACAATCTGTTTGCAGAGTTTCCCCCAGGTTTGAAAAAGGACAGGGTGCTACTGTTCTGAAAAGGGCACTTTTTAATTTTTAAGGGCACTTTAATAGAGTTGAATCTAGCGGTTCAAAAAGTCGTGAAAAAAAAAAAAAAACAAATTTCATCAAAAAATTGAAAAAAAGGTAAATTCTGTTAAAAGATTGCGAAAAAACGGCAAATATTGCTAAAACATCGTGAAAAAAGGCAAATTTTATTAAAAGATCGCAAAAAACGGTATATTTTGCTAAAAAATCGCAAAAAAATGACAAATCTCGTGAAAGTAACGCGAAAAAAACGGAACTTTACACAGAATTTTTCGTTTTATTGCGATTTTTGGACGAAATTTGCCTTTTTTCGCAAATCTTTTGACAAAATCTGCCGTTTTATCGCTATTTTTTACAAAAGTTGCTGTTTTTGCGACTCATTTGACAAAATTTTCCGTTTTATCACAATTTTTGAAAGAAATTTGTTGTTTTTGCACGATTTTTTGAGAAAATCTGCCGTTTTATGAAATTTTGTGACGAAATTAGCCATTTTTTTGAGAATCTTGCAGGAAATTAGTCGTTATTTTGCGATTTTTAACGGAACTTGCCGGGTTTTTTAGCGATTCTTTGACAAATTACCCGTTCCACGGGAGACGTATAAGGCTATTTTTTGCGCTCCTGTCGCCGATTTATTGCGTAATTTACGGCCTATAGCGTGTTCGGATCACCTCTGGAGGACTGCGTTTTTTGAAATGTGGGACAAGAAGGGTGCTGTTTTTTTGAATGAATGACAAGAGGGGCGCTAGTTTTCAGATGAGGGGCAAGAGGGGTGCTATTTTTTAACTTAAAGGGCAGGAGGGGCAGAGCGCTCCCCTGAAACCCTCTAGGGGAAACTCTGTAATTGGCTAAAACTGAAGGTAGTGACGTATATTTGAGCCGTTGCTAAAAAAAAATTAAGAACAACTGGACCCAATGCAGGAATCTGCTCAATGAAGTTTTATGTATTCAGAGGTTTTGAAGATTAAAGAATACAGATTTGTCCATTTTTCTATATAATACATAAAAGTTTGGACTAAGCCAATTTGGGAATTAACGGTTCTTAAAAATGTGGGGCGACAATTGAAATTCTGCATACAGGCATCCCCCTGCATTACTAAATCCCTTAAAAATTAATATCTTTAATCATTAAATTGAATTTACTCTTACATCAGCAATACATAATAAAAGATAGAAGGTTTCAAAAAGTGACTTACTTTTCATAAAGATAGGCAATGGATCAAAAGATAAGTAATCTTCAGCAAAATAAAAATGTGTAGCTTCTACATGCATGAAGGATATAAAGTGTGATTTAGCCTGCAAGTTTGCAACCCAAAAGACTAAAGATTATTTCTAACCTATAGCCTTCCGGGCACATTCCCAACGGGCCATCACCAATGATGCAGACATAGCAAAAACCTAGGGTACATCCTAGAGTGTATATACTACAGCTTTCTTGAGAAACAGAGAGTATATGGCGTTTCTTGAAAAAATCCAGACTGTATACAGCGTATATCCACCACTAAATCCCTGGCCATCACAGAAGTAACGAAAAAACCTCAACTCAGTATATTTTCCTTTTTTGTCATCATGTTAGTGACAATAACTGATGTTGCTGATGAATAGGTCCAGAACATCTCAACACCTATTTACACATTCCTTGTTACATTTCTATCATCAACTGTAGCAGCTAAAGCAACTAGCAAAATAAAAGAGAAAAGAATATCATACATGCATTCATATACATAAATTATTTTTTAAAAGCAAATATTATTTACAAATGCATTAGTACTAGTTAGCTAAGAAATTTAAGTATACTTATTTGAAACCATTAGACAAAAACCAAAATAGTTACGCTACTGTACCATCTAGATATTACAGAATGCTGATTATGAAAATACATTCAAATATTGGAATAAATTTATAGCATGGTATTTTCCAAAGGGATATGATTCTGCCGAGATATCGGAGAAATACTGCAGGATATGATATAAAAGTTCTTTGGTTTACATTAAATTTTCATCAAGTTTTGGGATAAAATTGTAATAAAGATTTACAAATGACGAGCTTCAACACCTTAAAAATCATCTTTGTTTACATTCTCCCCCTCCCCTCTATTTTTTAATCCCCTGAGCAAACTTCATATAAAAAAGGAACTTTACAAAGCTAAATTTCATCAAAACACTAGTCATGCATAGCTTAAAATTGTGATCACTCTCAAGATTTAAATTTTATTTTCTTTTTTCCTTAGGAAAAGTGACACACTTTAATATAACACAATATTAATAAATAAATTGCCAAAATTAAGGCAAAAGGTTGGAAACCTAGACAGACCTCTCAGAATTCAAGTCAGAAATATGCAAAATAAGTTTATTTTAAAATTTGGAATGAAAAAATTGAATTGTTGATAGAAAAAACTTGGCTTTTCAATATCGGATAAAATAGTTTGTTCTTTGAAAACAAGCATAATTACCAGTTTGCAATGATAGCCAAATACCAGGGTCAAGGTTTAAAAATAATAATTTTCAATATAAATTACAAATAGAACTTATTTAACTAGATTAGTATATTTCAGATATCAGAATTTATTTTGAATGAAAAAAAATTGTTGCTACACTGTTACACTTAGTAGCCATTTTCAAAATTTTTTTAGTTAGTTTTGTTGTGGTAGTCAGAAAAAGTGTGGATTTTAAAGTAAATAAGAAATGGTAAGTTAAGCTATTTAATCTGCGAATTGCATAAAATACTTATTTAGTAATAATTTCCTGCAATTTTTCTTTTTACAAAATAAAGTAAAATTAATATTAAACAAAAAAACATGTGGGGTAAAAGTTATACTGTTAGGCTTAACAAAAAAATATTAGAAATTTATCATAATAGACTTGTTTTTTTTATGCAATTACTTAAAAATAATAATACAAATTATATATACTACATTTAATTTAAATAATGAGGAACTAATCAAAATTCGAAAAATGAACAAAAGTTGAGTTTTGGGAGATTCTAATAGCACAACAATATTAGAAATGTACTGCCAAACTTACAAAAATGAATAGCTATTCTAACTTTACAATTGTCTTGTTTTAGAAAAATAACTTATTTTAATCTTCAATTCAGTCAGGATGGTTTAAAAAAACAAACTGTCCAGAAAAATACATTAAAAACTAACTTTTAACAAAATTATAGCAATAGCAGTCCTTTACATTGCTAAATTATCTGGCACAATTGTCATATCCACACCACATTGGTGTGTTTGCTACTAATTAGCGATTTTATGCCCTGCATGGTAACCCACTCATTGTTTCTTATTAATAAATTATTTTAATTTCTTTTTTAAATTGATATAAATTATTTTGTTCTATAATTATTAATTTTTTTATTTTCTTTATAAAATAATAGAAAAAATTAAAAAATGGTATTAGAAAAAAATGTTATCAAATTGGCATCGAATGAAAAGCACACCAACGCATGTCATCTGTGCCAGTTATTTATACTTCAACTGTTTTGTGCAATTATTCATGCATAGCGTAAAATTGTAATAGCTCTTTCAAAATTAAATTTTTTTTAAGGAAAGGCTGCACAGTTTAAAATATATATGTAAAAATAATAAAATTATTGAAATTAAGACAAAAGGATGAAAACCTGGACAGAGCCTTCAAATTTCAAGTTAGAAATATGCAAGACAAAAATTCATTTTCTAAATTTTAAATTGGTAATTTTGTTTTGATAAAATCTATTATTTCTTAAACTTTATTTACAAAGAACATTTAAAATGCACATGCAATAAATATCTTCAAAAAGGCTCTTATCTTTGTTCGATGCCACCTGAAAATTGAACTGTTGATAGAAAAAAGGTGAATTTTCAATATCAGATAACATACTTAGTTCTTTAAAGATAAGCATGGTGTTCTTTGAAATTACCAGTTTGCAAATGCAACCAAACATTAGGGCCAATGTTTAAAAATGATAGTTTTCAATAAAAAATACAAATAGTAATTATTTAGCTAGATTAGTATATATTTCAGATATCAGAATGGATTTTCAATGAAAAAAAATATATACATATATATTTGCTGCTGCACTGCTACACTTTGTAGCCATTTTCAAATTATTTAATTAACTTTGTTGTGGTAGTCAGAAAAAATGTGGATTTAAAGTAAATAAAAGGTAAGTTTCATCTTATTTAATCTGCAGATTGCATAAAATACTTATTTAAGAATAATCTCCTGCATTTATTTATTTTTTCTTTTTTTAAGAAAATAAAGTAAAATTAATATTTTAAAGTAAAAAATGTGGTATGAAAGTTATACTGTTAGGCTTAACAAAAAATTTAAATTTATCACAATAGAATTGTTTTTTATGCAAATTACTTTCAAAGTTAAGCAATGTTGCTTTAAGGCTATTCTCTTCAGATTAATAGATTGAAGAAAATTTAATTTCTTAAATTAAAACAGCTAAGCTTACTTGTATAGTATAAGCCATAGAAATTCAAAGAGTTGTTTAAAAAACAGAAAATAACAAGGATTTACTAGATAAAAACTATCACAAACTACATATAATACATTTAATTTAAACAGAGATGAATAAATTATCAAAATTGTAAAATGAGCTAAAGTTGAGTTTTTGGAGATTTTTATATTGCAATATAATTGGAAATGTATGGTAAAATTTACAAAAATGAATAGCTATTTTAATTTTACATTTTCTGAAAAACACAACATAAGGCAACTAATTTTATTGTCACATTTTAGAAAAAATGACATTTTAATCTTCAATGAGGACAAATAAAAAAATACTACACACACAGTATACAATAATAAAGTAAATGTACTGCAAATAATTATATATCTACTTCTACTTTCAACTATAATAATCATAGTCGCGTTTCTTTTCGAAATAGAGTCATGTATTTGTATTTATAAAAGAAAATATTCTGTCAGAAAGAGCCTGATTAAAGGCTTGAAAGTACTAAGATGTTTTTAAATAAAATTAACATCTCTAGTTGATTATTTTAATTGCCTTTTAAGTAATCCTGAACATTTTAAAGTTCATATTATATATTTTGTGAAAAAATACTTCATTTCCTCCAAAGTATTTAAAAAATTTTTGTTTAAATTTTTGGCCCAATGCATAACAATTCGTTTCCACGCAAAGACATTGCATTTCCAGATGTTATTCCATTTTCAAAATACTCAAAGAATTTATTTTCAACATAAAATATTTTCAATATTTCAGAGCAAAATGCAATTCAGATTACAAGACATAAACATAACAGTAGTCAAAAATTAACATAAACAAAGGCTTCTAAATAATATTTGATTAAAAAGTTCACATTACCTCTTTGGGTATTTTTAGTAGCTTAAAAGCAACTATTTCCTGTAATTGCTCAAGTGGCATTTCCACACTGCCTAAAAAAAAGGAAAAGATTTAAATATGGCACACAAAATTACACACAAATTTTATGCATGAAATCGTGATTTAAGCAGAAATAAAATAAAAAAGCAATGTATATTTTCTACATACATACAAACTCATGCCGATTTAATCCGAAAATATAAATAATACAACCTAAGCTTTTAACCCTACCAAAAAACGTTTAATATTTATTATTATTATTACGTAATACGAATTTATTGTACATTCTTATTAAATATGGTAGAGTTTATGTGTAAAAAATATACATCATTTCAGTGTTGAATTCAGACACTTTGCACTAAAATACGCACTAATGCAGAATTTGAACAAAATAAAATAAAGGATAAGAGTGGTTTGCAGCATACTTTACCTGTTTGGAATTGTTACAAAAAAAACCCATGCTGTTTTTGTAGAATTTGTGAAATCTGTGCGGAATTAGACTTATTTTTCAACAGTCTTAATTAAAGAATAAACGTCTAATAAATAATTAGTAGCCATATCATAGCACTAGCACGTGTTCAAAACCTCCGACGAATGTTGATGAACAATAACAAAAACAATTGTCACGTGATTTGGCGTTTTTTCAACTGCTTGCAATTTCGCCAAAATTTGGCATAGCATGGGTTACCACACACACTCACATTTCTACAGCAAGGAACAGGAAAAACTACATTAGCCAATCACGTTCGGACTGCGGATTTGATCATACCAGATTTGAGGCGCTTCCATTCAAAAACAGTTACTGGATAGAAATTGAAATTCGAAGTTAATTGTTTTTACTGCAAATGCAACTGGGCGTTTAGAAATTTCTTTAGTAGATATTACATGAAATAATGGACAGTAGAGATTAATTAATTTTCAATTATATTGGACCACAAAATGGGTAACAAACGTGTCGCTGAATTTGGGGACGCTTTGGTTCGGCTGTTTAAATTAAAGGCCTTCCTTAGTGCTTTCAATTTCGGTTAGGTACAAGCACGTTTTTCAATTAAATATTTCTATTATCTTTAATAATTAATACGGTATACCTATTAATACTGTCTGTCAGTCTTGTGTTATGCAATGTTTACATACCGTTAAACGTCTTATTTAGCGTTTATATTTTCTCTTATAATCACACATAAATGTATTTTTAAATCGATCATTTATAGTATCATTAATAATTTATGATCTAATAATATAATGTATTAATTCAATGTTTACCTTATATTTTTATACATAGAATTTTATTTAAAACGCCTGGTTATTGTTATCTTTTCAAAGTTTTATTTACAATCATTTACTATGCACAAGATAGTAGTATATAGTCGTAATAATAACATTTAATTAATTTTAAGCTAAACATTTATTTTATCATTAATAATTATCACTTAAATTATTAATAACTTAAATTTATTGTAGGATAATTAGTGCAATATATTAGTGTTGTATGCCTGACCTTTAACTGCTTTTAAACTAAAAATTTATTGATAATTAAAAAAATTGTATTAATTATCCTACTTCAAATTTGTTAATGAGCATTTTTTTTTTTTTTTTTTTTTTTTTTTTTTTTTAAATTTAACATGCTATAATCTAGAATAATGGTACTTAAAATCAAAGTTCTACAGTAGTCATATTAAATTCCGTGCATAGTACATTAACTGCATAGTTACTACCTAAGTATGGATATTTTTTTCTTTTTTTTAAAAAAAAAAATCCTGTAATTGATTGTGCATACATTCATTTAAAATTTAAAAAAAAATTTCCCTAGTGTGACATTGTTTTAGCACACTATTTTTATTTAAACCCAATGTTTGCAATTAAACTCGTTTCTTTTGTTTACAAAACAACTTATGAAATTTTTTGATTTAAAACTTTGACTAATTTGCATTATTTATGTTTTTATTCAAGTTAGTTTCTTATACTTATTTTTTATTCTTATTCTTACTTTTTATTAGTTTATTTTCAGTTAATTTTTCTCAACACATACTAGTAAATCATGTTAACTTTTAAATGTATGCTAATGGAGGATAGGCGGTAATTTGTAGGTTTTATTATAGAGGAGTTTATTTATAGAGATACTGACTCAACACCAATTTAGTATAGAAACAACCAAAGACAGAAATAATCGTAGAGATCGTCGAGATACTTATTGATCTATTGCAGTTAATCACTATCTGTGTACCAGCGTTGTACCGATAAAGACATAGTTACTCGCATCAAATAAGGAAAAGTTTTGTTTCAATTGTGGTGCTGAAATTAGCAATTTACCATATTGTTTAACAGTTGTCATGCAAAGTAATCATTGGTCCGTCAAATTTTTTCTATCGAGACAAAATCTTCTTACACATTTTAGCGTATATTTTCACAACAGTAAATCAACAATACCAGTTTTTATTTTATTTAAACTACTGAAAGAATGTTTAAAACATTCATACATTTAGAGCTAGGAGACATTCGGAATGTAACTTATTTTTAATAGCTTCTGTACAAAAGTAATGTTTCTATTTTATAAGCAATTACAAAAAATTGGATTTTCTTGAGAACATTCAGAACAAAAGAATACAATAAAGTAGGGAAGTGATGCACAACCTGTGGCCAGGAAACTTCGACAAAGTGAAGACAAAGTCTTTTTCAAAGTGATTTTTAGAAATCGTTTTTGAGTTCTTGGATTTTTTAATATTTGGAAATTAAATTTTTAGTTTCAAACTATATCCTAATATAATAGATTTATGTATTGGTATTTTATTGATGTTCAAGATTTTTTACGTTGATTTTTTGTCATTCTTGAGATATTTCTGATTACAATGATATATCGCTCAAGATTCTGAAATATTTTAATATTTAGCGATTTTTTTTAAAAACTAAAACAGTTTTGAATTTTAGCAGTTTGTGATGATATTTTTCAAGATTATTTTACTTTTACATTGATTTTTTTGTCTTCTCGAAAAATGTCTGATGACAATGATTTATTTGAAATTCTTCAATATTTTAATATTTAGTGATTTTTTGTGCAAATTTCATCAATTTTTCCTTAGGCCATAAGAAAATTTTGTGGCTTTTTCTTGTGACCTATTCACAAATATCAATGATTTTTTTCCCCTATTCATCAAATTTTGTAACTTTATTTCCAACAGGCTGAAGAATTGCACAAGTTTTCTCACAACCAATTGATGATTTTCCAAATCTTTTTAAATGATCGATTACACATTTTAAAAATTTTTTCCCACTTTGTTTTTATTGAGTGATGAATTCCAGAGGTGATTCTGAGTAAAAAAATAATTCTGAAATTCACAGCAAATTTTCTGAAAGGTTACAACAGAGGGATATAGTTTTTTTTTTTTTTTTTTTTTTTTGGGGGGGGGGGGAGGGGAGAAAGAAATCTATTCCTATTACTAATTTTTTTTTTGCACCTCTTGGAAAAAATTTGCCTTTTTTCTGAAATCTTTCAACAAATATTGAAAAAAGATATTATCAAATGTTATGAAAATCAAATTACAATATAAAAAATATATTAATGTTTTCTTTATTCTATTAAATTCTATCACATGTAATATATTCAATGACATCCCATGATAGGTAATGATTCTAGGTTGCCCTGGTGGTTACGTTCTTTTAAGATGATTTGTATTACTTCCATTTTAAAAAAAAAAAATAATATATAATATATAGAAACATAATATTTTTTGACTGCACAACCATTTAAAGACGACTATTACAAGTTTGCATGAATTTTATTTTTATCTCACTCATTTTCAAAAGCCTTAATTCGGAACTCAATGCACATAATGTATTATGATATATATGTATAATTTTAATTACCGTATTTTCAGACGTAATTCACTGTAATCTTTAAAAAATTTTATTGCAAAGTAAGACAAAGCAATTTTATGACTTATTTCGACCAAAGCTAGAAAAGTAAACTTTAATATTTTTTTCTGGTGCAAGTCTTCATGAATCATAAGTAGGATGTAATATATCCCATTGCCCCTCAAAGGATTAAAAAGCTAATCATTCATAATTGGGTTTATCTGGTTATAGAATTTTCCTAAATAATTTTGCACTAAACAACATAGATATATTAATATCTTCCCTGAAAAAATATCTAGTTAACAGTTCTAATTTAGCAGAACTTGATCCGAAACCAAATTCCTATTTGCATTCCATATATAGGAGAGGATGGGGTGGAATGGGACAGTAGAATTTCTCTTTAGGTATCATTCTAAACATTTCATCAATCACACACAAGATGAAGCAATGGTAGTCTAATCTTCAGGTTGACCAAAAAAAAAAAAAAAAAAGTATGTTGTAAAATGTACTTTCTAAAAAGAAATAGTAATTTTTCTTTCATTCAGAGACTATCCCAATTGACTTTCTATGAGTGACCGAAAAATGATTCTGGAGAGCACATTATTCATCAAACTTATTTCTGTTTAGTTTTTTTTTTTTTTTTTTTTTTTTTTTTTTTTTTTTGTACTACTCTGTTATCTTGTCGACCGATTTCGCCAAACTAATAACCCAAATTATATCGTATTCAATGTCATTGAATTGACATTCACGATTATCCATTATTGGCATTTAATCTTAGAATTTGGCGATAGTATTTTGGTTGACGGGATAACCTAGTAGTACTTTTTTTTTTTTGTTAATTATTAAGCATTTAATCCTTTTTAGGCAATGAATTTCATTTTAATTACAAATTATGAATGACGGGCAATAAAAACTCTCTTGCAAAATTCTGTCAAACTACTAAAAACAGGGATGCCACTTTTCCGGTAAAACGGCTATTTTCGTCAAACAATCGCGTTGTAAAACGGCTATTTTCGTGAAACGATCGCGTTGTAAAACGACGATTTTCGTCAAACGATCGCGAAATAAAACGGCATTTTCCGTCAAACGATCATGAAATAAAACAGCTATTTTCGTCAAATGAAAAAAAATCGTGGGAAAAACAAAGAAAAAAAAAAAACTTGTAAATTTTTGCTATTTACTCCTGAAATAATCATCGAATCTATTGCTGGGTTACTTAAATTGGTTTAAAATGATGTGATACATAAAATTCCTCAATTAATTTGTTGCTGGATTAAATTAATTCATATAAAATACTGTAAACTAAAGACAAATCATTTTTATTTACTCTTATAAATTAAGTTAAAAAAAAAAAAAAAAAAAAAAAAAAAAAAAAGCTGCAATTTTTTTAAAATTTATTATAAACAATATAGTTTACAAAATTCATGCATAAATGTTGTGAAAAATGTCGTAATTTTACTTTACGCATAATTTCCTCTTTTTGGCTATTTTCTGAGTGGCATCCCTGTAAAAAAAAAAAAAAAAAAAAAAAAAAAAATAATAATGAAATTGCCATTATTTGTTTACAAAATAATTTGCATTTATTTACTGAACTTTGAATTACCTTTTGTTTGATACTTAAATTTTTATATTTTTTCCAAATGTGGAAAGTAAATTTTAGTACCATTATTACTCTTTTTAAAATCCAAATTTAAACATGACTCCCATTAAGAAACTACCTCTCAGAGCGACCAAATTTTGATGGAATGGAATGTGGTTACTTTAAAGAGTTTTTACTGTGCATGTAAGAACTTTTCATCGATCAAATATATTAGTAGTATTTGATTAACTCTTCAAGAGATCTACTTAATCATTTGCTTAAAATTAGAAAATATTTTTTACAATCAAAAAGTGGCAAGTAATATAAATTAATAAAATAAAGACATTAATTATGATAAACATTTAAAAACTTAATACTTTAATTCTTCTGATGCATAGTTCTGCTTATTGTCATTAATTTATTTGTTAACCTTCTAGTAGTGCACTCATCATACCAACATGAAAAGGCATGCATATTTCCTAGATATGTAATGTAAAATATAACTGCAAGTAGATCAGATGGAGAAAGAAAAATAGCCAAAGTAAGGTGTTTTAAGAACCCCCAGATTTAAAATATGTAAGAGATACACATATGTGTGCCAGCTAGAAAGTTAAAATTTCAACATTACGATTTCCTGATCCATATGAAGCATTCTAGGGTGACCGTGATGCACAGCAAAAAAAATTAGGGATTACCCAATGCATGATATTATTCAATAGTCCCATAGTTTCCATTATTCAGAAATTTTACTACAGTTAAATATTAAAGAACATATAGATATTCAATAATAATACAACTTTATTTAAAGATCTTTTAAAAAATCATAAATATTATAAGTATATATATATCATAAGTATTATAAATAATATTTGTATTTTAAGATGATTAAGAAGAAACCTGTTATCTTAAAGAATCTCATTGTTTATCTTTTATGTTTTATTTGAAAATAACTTTTTATTTATTATACAGATAAGGCTTTTGAAAATATATTTTGTATATAGCTTTACTTCTAATATGTTTTCACTAGTTAATTGATTTCTTGTATTTGAGTTTGAATTTATTTTGTCCTAAAAATTAAAACTTTTAAGTAATATAACATAATGAGATCTAAATAATGTATTTTTAAATGATTATAACTATGTTTCGTTATTTTATTAATAGATGGCGCTTATATCACTTGTTTTAAAATAGCACCAGAGGGCGCTGGTTAATGTTTTGTTTACATTTGCAGTTGATAGTTGTGTTTTGAATAAATTTCAATATTTTCTTTTGTTAGTTGATTTTTAAGCCATATTTTATAGAATTTTTAAAGAAATTGTAATAGTATTTATTTAATTGTAGTTATTGTTTTATTTCATCACCCTTTTTTTTAATGACATTTCAACTTTTCAAAGGTAGATAACTAAAATTATACAAGGTTTTTTTTCTTTGCCTAATTTTAAGCATTTTTTAAAATTAAATTTTGTTATGTATAAAAATCTATAAAATATAGGTTGTTTCAAATCCCAAAAATGCTCTTGTTTACTCTTTAAAATTTTTAGCAATAACTTTCACCAATTTCTGTGTTATAATGTTTATTGTTCATTAACTATTAATAATTTCTTGGTAACACATGGTTTTATATATGTGTGTATTTGATTAGTAAAGTTTTTATTTTATTCCTCCCTTTTCTTCATTCTCAAGATTTTCATTGATTTTCATCTTGTAATAATTAATTTTCCATGTTTGACATCGAAGGACAAATGGAAAATATAACAACAAACTAATACACGTGATAGTTATTTGCAACTCTATACTCTAGAAAGATCCTTTTCAGCGCATGCTCATTGAGTGCGAAGCGCCGCGATAAAATTCTTTTCAGCGCATGCTCATTGAGCTACAATTATTAGATTTTTTGATGGGAATGCACTATCTTACTGTCCAATCAGAAGAGACTTGCGTTATGTGGACGGCCAGGGTTTAGTTGCCTGTGTAGATTTTGATCCACCCTAGTGCACATGTTTGCACACGTGTCATTGTTTTGGTTCAGGGTTTACATGATTGGTCTGATTAACTTTTGGGCAAGGTATCAGCGTCCTCTGGCGGGAGACTTCATACATTAATCTCAAATAAACAGGCCTTTACTTAGATCTAGTGGGCAATGATATTGCATAGAATAAGTTTTAGGTTTGAAATCTTATAAATAAATATAGAATAAATAAGTGTAGTACGACTAAATATTAACATAAAATATACTAAGATGAAATATCATTTAACTATGCAATACAAATATCGCTGATTAAAATATGTTCTATTATAATTATGTTTTTAATGTAATGAAAGATGACTCATTAAATTTAGTAAGTAGATTATATAAATGCAGAATTTTGAAATAGTGTCACGTTTTACTAAATTTTTGATGAGCTAAATTATAGAAAATGGTATACACCGTAGTATTTTCTATGATAATATAATGTTTATCAATATTTAGAAAAGTATAGAATTTCATACTAAATAAAATATTCAACTTTAGCTCCATTTTTCATTTACCAATGGCAGACGATAAAAATCCGATGTTTTTTGGTCGTATCAACTTTTATTATTTAACTTGCAAACATTTCATTCTTTTAATTAAAAAACCTATTTCATTATACGTATATTCGGAATAACTTTAATTCTAAATGTAAGTATTAAATGTTGTTTAAGCACAGTAGTAAACAAAGAAATATTGTTACTTTATTTGTTTAAATATTTAACGTTCTAGAAAATAATTTTCCTAAAATCGTAGATTAGAGTTTCTCTCTCTCTCTCTTTTAACAGACAAAGCTATTTCGAAAATTCATATTAAAAATTCAATTATAAATTTCAAGCTATTCTTTCAATCATGACAGATTAATCAAGTATACGAGATTTATTGCGAAGTATTTTTGTTATAGTTTGTTTCGATAGAATCTTGTACATTTAAAAAAATAGTCACAATATCATTATAATTTTGGGAGAAAAAGTACTAATTAGTACTCATTAAGTACTATATAATGCTACGAAAAATATAGACTTTTACCCTAAAATAACAAGGCGACCTTTTTTAAATACACATATTTTTAATTAAAAATATGTGTATTTAAAAAAAGTCGCATTGTCATTTTAATTTTAGGGTAAAGTCACTATTTTTCGTAGCATTATATGGTACTTATGAGTACTAGTTAGTACTTTTTCTCCCAAAATTAAAATGATAGTGTGACTATTTTTTTAAATGTACATGATTTTATCGAAACAAACTGTAATAAAAATATTTTGCAATAAATCTCGTGTACTTGATTAATCTGTCATGATTGAGAGAAAATTCAGAAAATATGCACAAGAGATTTGGAGATAATAAACATCTGCGCATATATGACGTCAAACCCGCACATTCATTTGCACCCCTGCCACCAGATGGCATATGCCTTGACCCCACCTTTAATCTTGCGGACACCTCTTCCATAGGAGTTGGAATGCTTGAAATACATGCAGTTTTGTATTAAACTGCCCACTCTTAATCCAATCTTCATTTTTGGAACTATTTTTTCACTTAGTTATTCCCATGTTCTTACTTTCCATTTAAAAGTCTGGGACTCCCTATGGTCTCGGCTCAGGCACCTTGAAATTTTTGTTCTCCATGCATATTTCACCCACTTATTATCAAACCTTCTCAATGCTTAAATTTAAAGCTGAATTTTGGACTCTTATTTCAGGACCTACACCCTGATGTTTTTATTGAGGTCCAAAGACCTTTTTTAAAGCATTTACTCATTATTTTTATGCATTTCTTAAAAATATTTTTTAACGAATAATTCATATCCTATGCTTAATTTTGACTAATTGTATATCTAAAGTGTTAATTGTTTGCTTAAGATTATCATAACGTGTCCCGGGCAATGCCAGATCAGGGTTGGATTTTTGCCGGCAGAAAATAGTTTCTGCCGTGCCAGTGGCAAAAAGTGTTTATAACCGGTTTTTACCAGCAGAAACTGGTAACAATTGGCAAAAACTAATTTTGTGACATAATCTGAGACTTTTTAGTAGTATTAAATTGCTTATATACATTTTATTCAGAATAAATAATAAAGTTAAATACTTTTCACAGATGTTAAAATCTATTGTTGTTGTTTTAAATGAAACTAAAAAAGCAAGAAAATTGCTTTTTGATATTAAACTAATTTTTATGACGTATGTAATAAACCTTTGTAGCAAAATAGATTCCTTTCCCAGAAACATATTTCCCCCCAAAAAAGTCCTAGAAAATGTCTTGTCTTCTGTGGGTGGTCGCCTTTAAAAACAAATACTGGTGAAAATGAGAATTTTTTTAATTTACATCCTCAATAATGACATTACCAGCAAGTAATGCTGGTCTTAAAAGAACATTTTCTAACTTTTCTTTCATTCAGAACAAATTAAAAAGTATTTAAGGTTAAGAAAGGTTTGCAAAATTAATCCTACATTATGGAATACTCGTATATTATTATCTTTTCACAAAAATAATTTTGTTCTTTTAATATAGTAAAAAAAAATTGTACAAGATATTTAATTAATTTTTGTCTGATATTTTTGTGCTACAATTATTGATTTATACTTTTACAAGAACCATCTTTCTTTGTATATAGCAGTAGATGATTTTTAAATTATCACAGTGTATTATTTATTTAAAAATGCTCTAAAAATATTAAAATATCATAGAATTTTTTTTTTTTTTTTTTTTTTTTTTTAACTTTTAAATAGAAATTCAACCGTAAACAATAATAAACTTGTACAGCATCAGATTACTATTATGAAAATTTATTTCTGTTTAAGTGACAGAAAATTATTATATAAACAAAATATATTTATATAATCCTTTTGAAACTTTTTGTTACTTTGAATAACATTCATAAACTTTATTTTAATTTTTTAACCATATTCTTTATACATTAAATACCCGTGTGAATTATGAATCATTGCAGGTTAAAGTTCTTATTATACTATTATTTCCTAAGTTTCTGCCAGTTTTTGCCACTTACTGGCAGAAACTAGTTTCTGCCGTGCCGGTTTTAACAGGTTATAACCACTGGTTTTAACCACCTCGGCAGAAACTTGCCAGCCCTGTGCCAGATGGGTCAACTAGTCTATTAATAATAAAATCGGAAAAAAAATTATCACAATTCATCTTTCAAAAGGTTTTTAAACAGAAACGCATGATTAAGTTACATATACTCAAAAATGAACCTAAATAAAATGCTCTTTAAAGTATTCAACCAATCAGAAGTCCGTATTTTCTTCCCTATGCTATCTTCAAAAGGATCGGTAAAAATGGTGTCGCCGCCAAGTGCCTGCCGAGTAGAGTTGTCCAATTCTACATTTTTTTAGTCATTTTTGGGCTTATCATACTATGTACATTTAAACAACGGTGTGCGAGAAAAGAAACTATGCCCGGGGCAAATTTTCAATTTGCCCTCCCTGGGGGGGCCCCCCGGAGGTTTTGCCCCAGGGCCCCCAAGTTTATAGTTACGGCCCTGGCCGCAGACCATTTATTGGGTCACAAATACAGGGTGTTTCATCCTAACTCGATTTGGGTTGACGGTAATAAATTTCAGAAAACAGAAGTATATTATAATAAAACATTTAACAGACATTCTTAGTTTTGTTTTAAATGTGATAACACCAAACAAAAGTTGTAGAAGCTTGCATTATACGCACCAGCAATATGCACTTAGCACCTCACATATTGGACTGTGATAATCAGTTTATACGGTATCATCGATTGCTTGAGCAATATGTTTTTCCAGTTCTTTTCGTAACGTTATCATATTTCACACAAAATAAGGTACATATCATTGCATTTTCATTACAATGTTTTTATTTTCTTCGAAATTATTATTTCCAAACCGGGTTTAGCCAGGATGAAACACCCTGTATTTGTGACTCAATATGTAGTTTGCGACCCTATGTTCCTATGTGATTTTTTATCCTTGTTGAATGCTTGATTTGTTATTTCATTTTGTCTACGTTATTTTGAATCACCCTGTATAACAAAACGCCAAAAATCGCAAGGTGGTCACAATAATATGACTGGACTGCGCATTAGACGTTTATTTATCTATGTAAAAGATAAAATTGGTATTAAAGATGTAAGTGAAGACTATATTTTATAGTTTTATTAAAATGTGGAATAATTTTCCTTCATTTTGATTTCAGATCGACGAAAATGTTTTGGTTTGACTTTCAATGCAATTTTTAAGTTCGGGTCAGGACAATACTAGATCAGGGGCCAAACCACTATGTTTAGTCGGACATTGTAATGAAGTTATTTTAAGTGCAATTTTTAGAAGGATTCTTTTCTCTGATACAAAATCTATCAAGGCTGATCTAGAAAATCCTTAAGGGGGAGAAATATAAAAATATGGAGGTTTGGGTAAGAGGTAATGTTTTTCATTTCGGGTGGGGTTTATTTCTACTTTCTTGAAGTGGATCGGGTTGGGGGTCAGGTTGACTTACATTACCTTAAGTCCGGACTTGTTCCCGATTGGGTTTCACTTCTGAGACTCGGATTCGGGTTGAATAGAAAGTTTGGGTGGTGGTGGGGGGGGGGGGGGTAATTTTTTTAACTGAGGGTCGGGTTTATTTCTTCTTATTTTGCTGTCGTTGGGATAGATCTCTACTTTTTGTTGCGGGCCGAGTTTGTGTCAAGTTGACTTACATTATTTTGAGTTTGGATCTGTTCCGGATTGAATTTCACTCTTCAGAGTCGAATTTGGATTGATCCAATTTTTCAAAAAAAGATCTTCATTTTTTTCCTATAAGAAAAGGGCATGTTTACAAACAAACACTTCTGTCAACCAATCTACCGCTACTTTTTTTGTCATAGCGATCATTGTAGGAATCATTTTGACGACATAGCCTAATCATATCATTCTTACTTATAGATTGGCAAACTTAGACCAATCAAATTCCCGGAGTTCTCTCCGTACAGTGTCAGTCGTTAAAGAATGGACAGGTTTTTCTCCCTCATCCACAGTAATTCGTCCACAGTGACGTCAGCTGCCCTTTCCTTATAAAAACATTATACGAGCAACCACCCGTCAGTAAAAGATCTATGACAATTATCCCCGAATAGCGGAAACCTTTATTTAAGATGCTTTCTTTAATCGTTCATGTAATAAAACTCCTGAATACCGGACACATTGCAAGCGTGGAATTCGTCCTCTATTCAAAAGAAATTACAGGTATTGTAAAATCTTTTGTCAAACGTATCCTGAATAGTGGACACTTCTATTTAACAAATTTTTTTCAAGCAGCATTCATTTTCATGTGAATACCGAACATTACATTCAGAAGTCTCGAGTAATCCGTACTAGATTTTTTGTACTAAACAGTACATACCAGATATTTATTTTTTGATATACATGGTGTCCAGTAAATGACTGGCCCATTTTGAATGCAAATAACAAAACAAAAAAAAAAAAAAAAAAAAGGGTTGGTTTGAGATAAAAATGTGCAGTTTGCTGCATTATCATTAGAAAATCAATAAATTTTTAGATACACACTTTCTTAAAATAGTTCGAAATTCGGCCAACAGATGGCGATGGCTGCGGCAAAAGGCTATCGAAATTCAGACATTTACTCTAGTTTTCATTTGCATTAATTTTTCGGCTCATTTAACAGAATCGAATCTCAGTCGACATGTCGAATCAACTCTCCACTTACCTACAAAAATAGATTTTGTTAGAGGGAAAGAGATTAAAAATAATATTTATGATTGAATAATGTTTACTTTCCTTAATAAAAACCAGCAAAACTTACTTTTTAATAAGCATTGACTTTTCACACATTTACTACAAGTAAATTGTATTTAAAAACGTTTTTGTAACCGGTTAACTGATTTTCTTTTTACGTGCAATAAATTGAAAATATGGGATAAACACCGCTTTTTTAAGGTAAAAAAATCTTAATTTTCAATCTAAACATTTCTTCCATTAAATAGTATGTAATAGTATTTAAAAAAATTAGTGATGTAAAAAAAACTTTAAGAGATGGATCAAGCAAACTTTTCTTGCCTGTACGTCGTGCAGTAAAACAGTGGTACGCAAATAGTGATGGCAAGTTCCCTGTCTAAAATAAAAGCGGGACAGTGACTTATAAATCAGCACATAAAAATATATTAAACCTTAGAATAAAGACTCGCCTATATTTCGTTCTATAACAAATCCTGTCTTAAACATAAAAAAATTATTCATCACGATGGAGAAAGTAACATATGAAATTACCAGCTAAGACAAAAACCTGTCTAAAACGAAATATTTTTTAATTTTTCTGCAAATTGAATTCATCCCTACGTTATATTTATATTTTTACATTTAACATATCCGAAAATTTTATTACAAAAGCCACGACAAATTTTAAAATGCTTTTTACACACAACCCTTTCCTCTTCTTCCCCTGACTGCAAACGCATGTACGCTAAAATAAAAGGATGCTTAAAAAAAGTGACTTACCTTTTTTGTATCCTGCGAGTCACCCCTTTTAAAAATTTCATTACAGAAAGCAAAATAGATCCTGAATCATCATAGAATCATCATAGCTCTACCTATTTTAGTTAAATTTTATAAATACAGTAGACTCCCTCAAATCCGCACTCCTAAAATCCACAACTCTCTAAAATCCGCACAGAATTTAAGGATGTAAACAATGAAACATTCTGTTCAGATGTAGGTTCAAAATTTGACTTTTTTAATTTTATATCAATTCCATACATTTTTTTTATGTGTAACTTTTGTTAAGGTTATTGAATTCATGAAGAAAAAATTATTTACTTCTGAAAAAATCAAGATACAGTAGACGCTTGTTTTTACGAACCTCTTTTTTGCGAATACTTGCGATTTTACGAAATAGAGCGTGGTCCCGAATACATTCCCATAGACTCTATGTAAATTTTCGCTCCCATTTACGAACTACAAAATATGAGAATCTCTTTTTTGCGAGCTTAACTTTTATAATTCTGCAATATTTTTATTTATTTATTTTTTTAAATACCGAAAAGAAGTGCCAACGTCAATTATACTCTCAACAGGTGCAAAAGACAGCAGGTGCTTTTCAAGAATGTGTTATTCCCCCCCCCCCCCAAGCTTTCGGGAGGGAAGTAGCGTAGTAATAAGTTTATTTAGCGTCACGTGGTTTATTATGACTGACTTTAAATGCACGTGCCTGGAAAGCCTCTGATTGGCGAGTGAAACTTAAATGTACAAGCAGGTGTCATTGTTGAAAGGGGAAACGAAATCTTTTAAAAGATTGCATTCTGTAATCATCTATTTTCTCATACCTTCTGGACTACTCAATCTGTGAAGTCTCGTTAGTCGAGAGGGAGATTGGGCCAGAACATTACAGAATTTCAGTATGTCGCAGTTGAAGAAACGCATGTGCTTATCCGTTGAGGTAAAGAACAAAATTTTAAAAGAAGTAGATGAGAAAATTTTAAGTAAGACAGAAATTTCGAAAAAGTATGGAATTCCAAAGAATAGTCTCTCCACAATTTTAAAATCTCGAGAGAAAATCGTCGGAAATAGAAGCACCAATAAAAACCCCTCTCGTAAATATTTCAGAGAAGCAAAACACCCCCAATTGGAGAAAGCTTTGATTTCTTGGATGAGGAAAATGAGAGGACTGAACATTCCCATAGATGGTAATCTCCTTAAAGAACAATCGAATTCTTTTGCTTTGAAGCTGAACATCAAAGACTTCAAGGCCTCAGACGGTTGGTTACAAAAATTTAAGTCCAGGCACGGTTTGAGCTTCAGAAAATTGTGCGGTGGAAGTGGAACAGCAAAATACGACTTTGGCAAATGAATGGAAAGAACGTGATTTAAAAGCATTGCTAACTGAATATGCTCCAGAGGATGTTTTTAACGCAGACGAAACAGGTCTGTTTTTTAAGATGATGCCGGAAAAGACACTTTTCACCTTCAAAGGTGAAAAATGTAGCGGAGGCAAAAAGGCTAAGCAGAGAATCTCAATCTTGTTGGCAGCCAACATGAATGGAACACAAAAACTGCCCTTGCTTTTCATTGGAAAAAACTTGAAGCCTAGATGCTTCAAAAATGTTAACAAATTACCAGCTGCGTACCAGGCTAACCAAAATGCATGGATGACTGGGTACATTTATGAAAAATGGTTAATAGACTTGGATCGTCAATTTGTTTTGGAAAAACGTAAAATTTTGCTAATTGTGGATAACTGTTCAGCTCACGTTGAAGTCTCAGATCTTAAATCTATTCGTGTGGAGTTTCTTCCACCCAACGTAATTTCAATTTTACAGCCGATGGATCAGGGTGTGATTAATAGTTTCAAGCGGATATATAGAAGAGTGCTTTTGCAAAGAGTAGTCATGGGATTGGAGCTGAATCACCCATATGAAATTGACGTTCTGGGTGCAATGCATTTGTCAATGCGTGCTTGGAATGATGTTCAAGCGACTACAATAGCTAAAGCATTTCAACACGCAGGCTTTAGTACCTTAATTAATGAAAACCAAGAAAATGTAGCTGACGATATCAGTGGAGATGAGCTACTCATAAATGAACTCCGCAAAAGAAATCCACTTTTGCCTGAAATTTCATTCCAGGACTTTTTGAGTGTAGATTCAGACGTGATTTGTATGGAAGAAATATCAGAGGAACAAATTATTGCTGACGCAATAAGTGAAAAGAAAGAACTTCTTTCAGATTTGGAACAAGAAGAAAATGAAATAATCCAACGCCCGACTGTCAAACAAGCAGCTCAATGGTTTCAGGGCTAAGTCACTTTTTTGAAGCGAACAATAATTGTGAAATGATTTCAAGCATAGATAAAATGGAAACATGTATTTTCCAAAATGTGCTTTTAAAACAAAAAAAAGATAAGTGATTATTTCCATTCCTAATTTTTTATCTATGTATTTTCATCCATTAAGTACTAATACAGTCTATGTTTTCACATGTAATGTTTTCAAAGCTTAATAACATATTCTTCTGAGTGCTAATTTTTTTTTTTTTTTTTTTTTTTTTTTTTTTGTGCATAAATTTGTATTTTGAATCTTCTTATATATTTAAAAAATATATGTATAACTCTCTATTTCAGAATAAATAATCTTAAAATATTGCATCATCTATGAAGAAGGGAGGGGGGGATATTGTTAAAAATAGACATAAATAATGTACATATTCATGTCATTTTTCATGATTTTCTATTTTACGAACCATTTGAGTGTTCCTTATGAGTTCGCAAAAACGAGCGTCGACTGTATTCTTGATTTATTGGTAATCACAATCTTACCAAATATATTTATGTATTAATCAAGCTTTTTTTGTTATTAAGTCTGGCTAAAGCTGACATAAAGCTTCGTTACTTTATGATCCTGATGTGAATTAATAATGTAACTTTATGAGGCAAGTTTCACTGAATAATTTAGAAAAAGCACATTTCATCATTATAATGAATACTTAACTGTACATTGTTGATTATTAACGTGAACGTGACCTTTGCTTTTAGTATTTTAATCATTTAAAAAAAATCTCAATTTTTATTATTTTAGTTGGCTGCTTATTTTAATATTTTAGTATTTGTAAGCATTCATTATACTTTTGATTTCATTTTTAGTTACATTCAAATTACTTTAAAAAATATATAAACAAAGCAATGACCAGAAATCCGCAAAATTCTAAAATCCACAAAACCTCTGGTCCCAAGCAGTGCGGATTTGAGGGAGTCTACTGTATTACCAAATTGTTGGAACATTAGTGTTTTTCATATATAATTTTCCAAAAGTTTTTAGAATCATTTAAAAAATAATGTTAAATGTTAAAATATGACTATAATGTAAAGATGAATTCAGTTTTCGGAAAAATGAGCCATATTTCGTTTTAGGCAGATTTCCGTCTTAGCAGCTGGTTTTGTATGTTACTTTCTCCGTGGAAATCAATATTTTTTACGTTTAAAACAAGATTTGTTATAAACGGATTCCTTCATTCTAAGGTTTATTATATTTGTACCGACTTATAAGTCACTACCCTGCTTTTTTTGAGACAGGGAATTTGGCAAAACACTATTTTTGTAACATTGTTTTAACCACTTAACTGATTTCACTGCACGATGTGGGCAAGAAGAGTTTGCTTGATCCATCATTTAAACCAACACTACTAATTTTTTTAAATAGTTTCATACTATTTAATGGAAGAAATGTTTAGATTAAACATTAATATTTTTTTTAACTTAAAAAGCGGTGTTTATCCCATATTTTCAATTTATTGTTCGTTAAAAAAGAATCAGTTAACCCGATACAAAAACATCTTTTGAATACAATTATTAATGGTAAATGTGTAAAAAGTCAATGCTTATTAAAAAGCATGTTTTGTTGGTTTTTATTAAGTATAATAGGCATTATTCAATCTTAAATATTATTATAAATCTCGTTCCATCCAACAAACTCTATTTTTGCAGATGAGTGGAGAGTCGATTCAACATGTTGACTGAGATTCGACTCTGCGAAATGAGCCGAAAGTTCATGCGTATGAAAACTAGACTAATGTCTGAATTTCGGCAGCCTGTTTCCGCCGCCAGTGCCATCTGGTGGCCGAAATTTGGACTATTTTAAGAAAGTGCGTATCTAAAAATTTGTTGTTTTTCTGATAACAATACAGCAAACTGCACATTTTTATCTCAAACTGCTTTTTTGTTATTTGCCTTCAAAATGGGTCAATCATTTACTGGACACCCTTTAAAAGATAACATTGATGTTAACCCGTCAGTAGTCGCGTGTCGGTCTTTTCGCCGCCCGTGTAACTTATCTTATCCTAACTTGCATCACATTACAAATACAGCGGAGATCTACCATGTAGCTATCTTTGAAGCTTTCTCGACCACTTTAGTGAAGTAACAGGATACCTCTGTTTTTCTTTCAGGTACATTTTTAGAAATAAAGTTGAAATTTGCGAAAAAGTCTATGTAACAATTACTAATGTCAGTTCATTTTTACTTTTTCCAATTACTCCAGATCAGATGAATAAAATGCATAATTTAAGAAAACTGCAAATTTATATCTTTATTGAAATATTATTTTTGTATATTAAGTGAAAAATATTCCTTATTTTACATATTTGGTTTGCGGGGGGCCAGCGGCGAAAAGACCGAGCACGACTAATGACGTTGTGAAAAAAGTCGCGACTACTCGCGAGTTAAAGATATATTTGTAAATTGCATTATTTAATTCTATTAAAATTTATGAATTCATTTTCTTTCATTCAGGGTTGTTTGGTTTAAACCACGCTGGTTTAAACCGTGGTTTAAACCATGGTTTAAACCAAGTGGTTTTTTTAAAAAAACCATGCTGGTTTTTTTTAATTTGGTTTTTTTCCCTTTTCCCTAATGTTTTCATTTATTTTACACATTATTAAAATGTGCAAAATCAAAGTTATGGAGTAGCTACAAGCAAAGCTAAAGACAAATTAAATTTTTAAAGTGACAAACATCTTTAATCAATCTAATTTTTCTTACTAGCTATAAATTGACATAGCAAAATATTTTTCTACAGTGAACTGTGGAGGAAAAAAAAAGGTAGTTAGTTTTAATTCTTTTTTAAACCTTTTATTTTTTTTTAAATGCAAAAGTGGCATATGCCCGCCAAAAATGCAATTCTACTGCTTAGATAGCTTGATTATGATTTACTAAGGATTGCATCATGCATCAATGCATCAATAATGACATAATCATAAGTCATTCTTTCCATTGGTTACTCTTGTTCTGTATGCTAATGAATCATTGGCTATGAATTTTCTCTGTTTTATAGATATTGGTTTTAGTAAGCTTGTTTTTCTTGGATTGGATTTGCAGTTTTTACATTATTTTTTTCTGTTTCTAGTTACTTTGTACTGTGTTTTATTTTAAGAAAGCTACTTATATATATATTGAAATAAAAGAATGTCTAAAACTAGAAGAAAGGAAAATATAATCTGGTTTTCATTCGAGGGAATAAGAAATACATCAAAAACATGTTTAAGAGCCAAATGTAAAAATTGCATGCAATGTAAATGCTGTCAAATTAGCTCTTCCTTATAATACTAGGTGTGATTCATTTTCAGATGCTTTAGATGTTTACCTTAAAAATTGCCCCACTTTACTTAAAATTTGTGTAGAAAATAGGAATGTTATTGATAAAAATATTCAAAAGCTCGTATCTGTCTAATTTTTATTTTAAAAGAAATGTTGAAGATATGTTTAAACTGTTAAATTCTATTGCAGTTGCCCTGGATAATATCTAAAATAATAAGTTCCATTACTAATGCAGTTTATAATTGGGCAGGTCTTCAAAAAATATTAAGAGAAAAAAAATGTAAATAAAGAAGTCCCATAGTTTTTTAGTCCAGGTATAAAATAGCCCTAACACCCATGCCCTTTTAGGTATACATGCTTGAACTACAATACAGTCAAAGTGAACTATGTGAACAAGAAAAAAAGGATACATTAAATTTTACAAAACAAAAATATCCATGTAACTCGATGCTTGCACAGATAATAAAATTTAATGCTAAATCTTCACCTTTTGAAGAACAAAGAAACAGAAAAAATAAATTTTGTATTTAAAAAATAATAATAATTTTTCTAAGCCTATGTCTCAATTTGTGTAAGCATTACATTCGTTGATGTATCAAGTAAGTCAATACACATGTATTTTTTAGCATTAATAAAATGCATATTGATATTTTTTAAGTAAATATATGTAGTAAGAGATTAATAATCATTTGTTGATGTTAATACTGTAAATAATTTCTAAATTATGCACAAGAAAATGTTTTCTATTTCAGCTTATTTCTGTTAATTTAATAAAATATGTTTGTTTGCCCTTTATTATGTTCTTCATTATCAACCTGCATATAATTATTTCTTAAATTATTATCTAAAAGGTTTATATAAGTATACTAATAAATTAATAGTTTTTTTTTCACACAATGAATATTTCCCTATAGAAACCTAAACTTATAAGATAATTTAATTATAAATTTTTATGCTTTAGTTATTTAATTATAAAAAAAATAAATACTAATGTGAATGTTTAACATTAATTAACTATTAATTACAAAAAATCCTCATGACTTTCTAAAACTCAAGTTATTTTTCTTGCAAATGCTATTTAAATAATGATTTGAAAAAAACCCGGTTTAAACCAAAAAAACCCGGTTTTTTGGGTTTTTTCAAAAAAACCGGTTTTTATACCAACCCTGCTTTCATTTCAGTATCGGGTAGTCAAAAATATTTGTGACGAATTCGATAGTCTCGGTTTGAGTTTTGGGTTCGAGTTGATTTTATTAGTTGTGGGTCGTGTTGACCTTAAAAGTTTCAGATTCGGGACTTTTGCTTTTGGGTTTTGAATCGTCCGGTTCGGATATGGACTGGTTGCTGACTGGAAAAACAGATGTCTTTTTTCATATGAAAAATTGTATGACGAATACATTATATATATTTTCCTTTTTTTATTTAAACAAAAATAAAAAATATTGATATAATAAAATGAAATACTTTTCGTAATTATCTTCAAATTCATAAAATTGTTAAGTTATCATTATGAAACAAATAACTCACTTGAGCAGATTTAAAATAAAGAAAAATACTTTAATATACGAGCTGCATGTTGCCGCATCAAACCGGCAAAATTGACAACTGAAGTGGCTAACTGTTGCCACAAGAGTAGAAACAAACTTACCTGAAATATTTTGTTTTAACATATAATGAATGAATTATTACTGAATGAATCTTAACACTTTCCCTTGTTAAAATAAAATATAAAAAAATAAAAAATAAAAAACAGTTAAAGTTCTAGGAATAAATAGTTCTTATAAAAGTCCTATTTTAGAACATAGAGTCAATAGCCTTGGTTTAAAAAGAGCCTTTGTCATCATATCGGCTATTTGATCTTCAGTAGAAACCTGTTGTACTACTAATTGCTTTTCTAGAACTTTTTCTCTAATGAAAAAATGTTTAATGCTGATATGCTTGGTGCAATGATGAAATTCTGGATTTTGCGCTAATCTAATTGCAGCTGTGTTATCAATTTGAAGCACTGGCATTCCATCTAATTTTGTAACACTGGTAATAAGAGATTTCAACCAAATTACTTCTCTGGCACATTCATTCGCAGCAATTATTTCTGCTTCTGTCGTAGAAATTGCAACTACAGACTGTCTTTGGCTAAGCCATGATATAGCACCACCACTATACAAAATTACAACACCACTAGTGGAACTTCCAGATGTTTTACATCCACCAAAATCTGCATCACTGTAACATTCTAGTAATGCTGGTTTGTAATTATGCTTGTATATAATACCTTTATCATATGAACCAGCAATGTATCTAAATATACGTTTTACTTTCATCCAGTCTTCTCTAGAGGGATTTTCTAAATGACGAGAAAGAACACCAACAGAAAAGGCAATATCTGGCCTTGTTGCTATCATTAAATACATTAAAGTACCAACAGTTTCTCTATAAGGGAAGATTTCACTGCTATGTTCATCATTCTTCTCTGCATTTATGTTTTCTTTAAGAATAGGAGTGGATACTGGTTTAGAATTTTCCATATGAAACTTTTTAAGAATTCTTTTGGCATATGCTTGCTGATTAATTTTGATACTTCCATCCTCAAAATGATGAATTTCCAGACCAAGAAAAAAGGTTGCCTGTTTGGTTGTGATTTTGAATTTTGACTTCAAATCATTTATGAATTTTTCTGATTCTTTGAAATCGGTTGCTGCTATTAAACCATCATCAACATACAAACAAACAATCAGTTTTTGTTCATCTTTTTTTCTTAAGTACAAGCATGGCTCAGCTTCACTTATCTTAAATCCAAGTTTTGATAAAAATTCACCAAAGTATCTGTTCCAACAGCGAGAAGCTTGTTTTAGTCCATACAAACTGCGTTTCAACTTACATACTTGATTAGTACCATCACTATATCCCTCTGGCTGCTGCATGTATATAGCTTCATCAAGTTTCCCGTACAAAAATGCTGAACAAACATCAAACTGGGTAAGATGCATTTTTTCATTAGCTGCTATACTCAGAATTGAGCGAACAGTACCCAACCTTGTCATGGAGCTGTAAGTTTGCTCATAGTCTATTCCATAACGCTGAGTAAATCCTTTGGCAACTAACCTGGCTTTGTATTTGTCGACTGAACCATCAGGATTTTTCTTAATCTTGTAGACCCACTTGCATGGAATGGCTTTAGAATTTCTTGGCAATTCTTCTAATGTCCATGTTTCATTTTCAATTAATGAAGACATCTCTAAATCCATAGCTTCTTTCCAATTCTTGCTCTGTTGACATTTAATAGCTTCTTCAAAAGTTGAGGGTTCTTCAAAATCTGCAATAAAAGCTTCGGCTACCATGATATAGTCTTCGTAGCGCTTTGGTTTTCTTAAAACTTTTCTATCTTTGAGCTGCTTTGTCT
Organism: Maratus speculifer; assembly: GCA_964019185.1. Taxonomy (NCBI): domain Eukaryota; kingdom Metazoa; phylum Arthropoda; class Arachnida; order Araneae; family Salticidae; genus Maratus; species Maratus speculifer. The sequence goes on along the minus strand of OZ025291.1, from coordinate 59,208,271 downwards.
CCGATTCATGGTTTGAGTCATCATTAATGTTCATCAATAATCTTCATCAGATTCACTTTCAATATCTTCATATGATTTTTCTTCTAACTTTCTCTGATCTTTAGACTTGGAAGCCATTTCATTTTCATCTGTGAAGGGAAAATAAAGTCTTTTCACAATTTAATATTTTCTCATTAAATTTTACATCTCTTGAACATATGACAGTTTTTGATTCTTGAATCCAAAGACGATACCTTTCATCACCATCATATCCTATCAGAAAAGCTTTGGTAGCTTTATTATCCATTTTCTCCTTTTCTGCCTTGGTATGTGGGCATAGCAAATAGATCCAATGATTCTTAAGTGTTTTATTCGGGGTTTCTTACCTGTCCATGATTGATAAGGACTTACACTTTTAACTGACGATTTTCCTGTTCTATTGAGTATATATGCTGAAGTATTGATAAGTTCAGCCCATAATGCTGGAGGAAATTTTACATCAGGATTAGAATTCTTCAGTGTTCTCGCCATTTCCACAAGAGTTCTGTTTTCTCTCTCGCTTCCACCATTTTGCTCAGAAGTATATGGAGCTATCAGTCTTGGGATAATACCTTTCTTTTTCAGAATTACTTTCAATTCTTTATTATCAAATTCTCCTCCATTATCAGTAATCAATTCTTTTACAGAATGGCCCATATTTTTGACATAAGCTAGGTATTCTTCAAGAGCATTAGTAACATCAGATTTCTGTTTAAGGAAGTAAACACAACGAAACTTGGTAAATTGGTCCTTGAAAAGAACAAAATACTGAAAACCCCTAAAAGATTTGTCGAAGGGACCACAAACATCTGCTGAAATTAATTCACCAGCTGAGGAACAATTATTCCTAGATCCAAAACTTAATCTGTGGGCTTTTCCGTAAATGCACGCTTCACATAAAATATCTTGAACATTAACCTATATGTCAAGTTCAGTATTTAAGATAGATTTTATGTGACGTTTGTCTTGATGACCAAAATGTTCGTGATAGAGCTGAAGCACTGAATCATCTGACATAGCTAAATTTACTTCAACAGATTTTTTTTGGAGTAACGACTTTCATATCTGCTTTGAAGAGTCTTCTTCCTTTACTTCTAGTGCCATGTAAGACATATGTTGTTGATCTCCAGCCAGCATTCTGTTGCAGTAGATTCAAAAACACTGTTTACATATCTGTCATGGGTGGCCTACACAGAGAATAAATTCTTACTGATCTCAGGGACATACCATACATCTTTCAGTTCTTTGAACTGTTTCTTGCCGTTAACTATGGTGACAATTTGAAGTGTACCTTTCCGAATTGCTGGAAGAACTTTTCCATTTGCTGTTGTAATTCCATGTGGTGACTCGAATTTTTCAAAATGAATAAAGTTCTTGTTATCCATGGTTATATGCTTGGAGGCACCGTTGTCAATATACCAGATATCTGAGTGGATTTCTGAAGCAAATACCTCTTCTTTAACAGATATTAGGCCTAAGGTAGTGGCTGTACAGGAAGTCCCAGCATTCCTTGAATCAGGCTTAGGTGGTCTACCATCTGCAATCCATTTTGGGCATGATTTGACCCACTGGCCTCTTTTGTTACAGTACTTACATTGACTGTTTTTTCTGTTGGAAAAAGAATTTTTATTTCTTTTCTCTTTTACTAAAAGAGCTTCTTGCTCAGGTGTGTTTTTTTCATGATTTTTGAATTCTGTTTCATAGGAGCACAACTGTGTTGTTAGTTCATCCACAGATCTTTTTTCTTCACCTAGAAGCAACCAACTGGATCGAAAAGATACATATTCTTTTGGTAGGATATCCAAAACTTTGCGGCCCAGCAGCAACTCTGGCAATGCAGACTCATTTCTATTTTGTAGACCCGAATTAAGCTCGTTATTTTTTCAATCCTGAAAGATGTGCCGCTACACTGTCGTTTTCATTCCATTTTAATTGGATAAATCTCATGCATATATTGTACAACTGGTTTTTCCGATGATGTTTCAAATAATTTGTGCAACTTAAGCTAAATTTCTCGTGCTGTTTCAAACCGCATTACCTTTTGTAGCGTTTCTTCGGTCATTGAATTAGTTAAAACAACCATCGCACTAGTATTTGCTTTCTGATAAGTTTTCATATCCTTTTCATACTTCGTACGATCTGCATCTTAAGCGTCTGTGGCAATATCAGCAGGCTTAACTAATGTCCCTTGAACTACTTCTAATGCACCTGTGTGGCAGTTCAAAATAAATTTTATTCTATACTTCCAGACTTGCCAGTCATTTTCACCAGCTAATGGTTTAATCTGGACTTTAGCTAGATCCATATTCTTGTTTTATGAACTGGTGAAACCAACGCGATTGAACGTGCAAATTAGGCCTAATGCAGTATACTAACAGCTTGTTAAGAAAATTTGAACTTATGTGCGAAGGGAAGCGATATTGTTCCCATAATCTGATAAAATTGTTAAGTTATCATTATAAAACAAATAACTCACTTGAGCAGATTTAAAATAAAGAAAAATACTTTAATATACGAGCTGCATGTTGCCGCATCAAACCAGCAAAATTGACAACAACTGAAGTGGCTAACTGTCAAGGACGGCGCCAGAATTTGCCCGACGGGGGGGCACTGTACCCCCGACAGGGGGGCCAAGTTCAGAATATATATTAGAGGTCCCCGCGTACTGGTCCAGGGGCCTAAAAAACTGCGTGGGCAAACATTTTAGGCTCAGGCCCAATCCGGTTTGTGCTAAATAGATTAATGGTCCGGTTGACATAAAATTTAAAAAGTCGGCCTGATTATACGGTCTGGGAAATACAAATACATACATACATAAAAAAAAAAAAAGATTAAAATTTTGGTTCGCCCGACTCTATTTCTACAAAACGCGAATTTTTACTTCGATATGATTATAAAGTGTTTAGCATAAAAAGTTCCAATAAAAAGTATACTTTTTTTTTTTTTTTTAGAAGTGGTCTAGGCGGCAATATTTATTTATTTTGAATGAATATCTATTTGCATGTAAATGTTTCAATCACCATTCAGTTATTGCTAATCCTTATATTATCATGTATTGGAGACTTAAAAATAAGAAAAATGCCACACAGTAAAATCTTTTTTTTTTTTTTTTTTTTTTTTTTTTTTTTTTTTAACCGCATGAGAACAAGAAAAAAAAAAAAAGAGAGAGAGAGAGAGAGTTATAGTCAAGTTACCCTCGTAGTAGGTGTTGATGTGTATCTTCTTTTCGGTAATTATTAAAAACAAAGCATAACATAACCACTGGTTGAATGATGCATAATAAATTTTATCAGCATTATTTTATTTGAAAGTCTAAAAAAATATGAAATTGGATTAAATTTTGTGCGTTAATTTTTTAGACATAGTTATATCGGAAAATCATGAATGTGTACTTCTAAACCACTGGTTGAGTGATGCATAACAAATTTTATCAGCATTGTTTTATTTGAAAGTCTAAAAAAAGTATGATATTGGATTGAATTTTGTGCGTTAATTTTTTAGACATAGTTATATCGGAAATCATGAATGTGTACTTCTATATATAACTTTGTACCAATTCTGCAGCAAATGGAATTTTAAATTTTATTTAAAAAAAAAATAAAAATAAAAAACCTTCTAAATACGCCATTTTCAATGTGCTAAATAAAATATGCATTACCACAATTGCCAGTCTTAAACCTGGAAAAAATATGAAGGGAATTTACCTAAAGACATTGCCATATGCGTTTTTTAAAGTTGTCCTATTTTCCGTATTTTTCATTAACCTTATCGACCTTGATCCGGATAATCGAAGCTCTACTGTATGTATTGCTGAATGCAAAAATATAAATGAAAAACATCCATAAACATTATTTAACGCAAATTATGCAAAGTCATAAATTTCATTTTTTCATAGTCAATTTTTTCTTTAAAACTTCATTGTAGCATTGTTTTTACGGTTACTATCTGATTAATTATATAAACTTTGAAAAAAAAAAAGCATTAAACAGATGAATAATAATTCAAAAAATCTTATTTCTAAATATTAAAATAAAAATACTATATACTATACATATACTTCAGGAAAAAAAATTAACTCCTTATATCTGTGGTCAATGGATAATTGATGAAAATAGAGTACTGCATCTATGTAACTCTGAAATATCCTTCCGGTCTATCAACATTACAGTTTTTTGTAATTTTTATAGCAACTTTGAGATATATAAACGCTATTTTTACAAACAATCAGCAAGAATACGTCTGCTGAAGCTAAGCAACATTATTCATCAATCTCTTTATTCCAATTGTCGAAAAATTTGCTTTATATTAACTTGCAAATCAGAATTGGAAACTAGCCAAAACAGACAGGCATGTATTTCCTTTTAGTGACTTACAGCTGTTCTCTGCGGTTTAAAATCGTAGATTGAAATCTAAGTAAGAATACGAGTATAAAAGAAACAGCATACTTACTAAGAACAAAACTTGTATAAAATTGAAATTTCTTCATATTCTTTTTCGTTCCATCTGATCTATGCTAACAATTAGTTTTCTTTATTTGAAATAAATGTATTTGCCGGTTTAATCGAACTAAAATTTTTGAAATATGTACCTTATATTACTTTATTAATACCGTGTTTTACTTTTTTCATTATTTTCTATTTTTGTCACTTTTGAGAAAATGTGATTATTATTCCATACACTCTCAAAAAATATTTCGCCAAAAATAAAATACACAGACAATAAGTTGCTGGAACGCAATGTTATTGGAACAGATTTTTCTATCACTTGAAGAAATTTTGGTGCTTTGATTGTAGAATTTCAAAAAAGATTTGCGATTCGGTTTACAAACTTTTCATTATTTTGAGAGAAAAGAGAGGTATATAAAAAATCCTTTTCGAATAGACAAATCTAGTGCACAGTGTTGCTGCTCATTAAACTGAAGAGTCTTTTGATTCAACAAAAATGCAACTTTAGACATTGGAGGATTTCAGGTAGTTTTAGCCTTAGATTGATGAATTTTCTGTATTTTCGGGAAAATGTGTAAATTAAAGCAGATTTTTTTTAGCTATTATAGTGATAACAAAAACAATGGGGAAAACATCTTCGATTTCCATTTTGTTTTAGAGTGTATATTGATCGAATACAGAATGTGCGATGTTTCAAATTTTGCTAAGATACAAAATTTAAATCTGAAACAAAAACTTAAATAAAAAGATAAATGTAAATGTGAAAACTTGAAAAATAGTTAGAAATCTAAAAGCGCATTATTTTAATATCAGCGAAAAGTGACCCGCAATTAAAAATATATCACCGATCCGCATAAAATTTCTCGCTCCGAGTCCGTCCTGACAATGCCGAAATATCCCTGTAATTTGAAGAGGCTTTTCTATTATTTTAAGCAATTTCTGCCTTCTGATTGGACATTTTTCGAAAATTTTAATCTTTAGATTTCTGTTTTTTACGTATATTTTAATAAAACGGATTTATAAATACCATTTCTAATACGAAAAAGTACTAAGCAGCATAGCTGCCAGAACACCCAGGTAATTTGACGAACATGTTGCTTTAGGTTGTGAGAATTTCAGATAATTGGTGTTTTTTTTTGTGGGGGGGGGATAGAAATAGCAAAATTTAAAGCAAATGTTTCTATTTTAATGGAATACAAACCAGGGAAAAAATAGCTTAATTCAAGGATTATTTTGCGAGCATAGAATCCTCCATGGATTGAGTTATACCCGACCTGAACTAGTTAATTCTACATCCATTCAAGCTGAACCAGTTTTAAAAAAGTAGATGATCCGAACTCAACAAACCCCGACCAAAAGTATTCAATTCGAACCCAATTCCAAATCGAAATGTAAGAGAAAATTGAAAAAGAGAATTACATCTTGTAAAGCAGTAATGGAAAAATAGTCTAACAATAATGCCTCCAATATCAATTATCTTATACTATAATGCGAGCAAAAATTGTGTGTGTGTGTGTGTGTGTGGGGGGGTAAATTTTATCTCAAAAACGGCTCTAACGATTTTCGCAAAAATTTGGATTTTACCATTTTCGGGCACGAGAAGACCATTGGGCTAGGTCCCATGTTCGGGAAAATTCGATTACTGGGTCATTTTGGGTCACAATGGGTCAGGATCAAACTATTTATATCTAGAGAACGGCTGGATGGATTTTAAGGCAATTTTGTATCCAATCGTTTTTTGGCACGAGAAAACTATTGGGCTGGGTCACATGTTCGAAAAATTTCGATTAGTGGGTCATTTTGGGGTCATTATGGGTCAAGCCATTTTTATCTAAAAAACGGCTCTAACGATTTTGACCAAATTTTATATTGTATCGTTTTGGATTACAAGAAGACCATTGGGTTAGGTAACATGTTCGAGAAAATTCGGTAAGTGGGTCATTCTTGGGGTCATTGTGGGTCATGCTATTTTTATCTAGCGATTTTCTCACGCAATTTTGACTAAAAATTGCATTCTATGGTTTTCGGGCACGAGAAAAACATTGGGCTAGGTTAGATGTTTGAGAAAAAATTTCAATGGGTCATATTGGGTCATTAAGAGTCTGGGTCAAGCTATTTATATTTAAAGAACGGCGTGATGGATTATAACGAAATTTTGCATGTAACAGTTTTTTGACATGAGAAAACTAATGGGCTAAATCACATGTTTGAGAGATTTCGACTATGAGGGTCATTTGTGGGTCATGATGGGTCATAATGGGTCATGGTCAACCTATATCTAAAGAACAGGTGGATCGATTTTAACGAAATTTTGTATACAAAATTTTTTTGGCACGATAAAATCATTGGACTAGGTTACATGTTCGAAAAATTTCGATTAATGGGTCATTTTGGGTCATTAAGAGTCTGGGTCAAGCTATTTATATTTAAAGAACGGCGTGATGGATTATAACGAAATTTTGTATGTGACAGTTTTTTGACATGAGAAAACTAATGGGCTAAATCACATGTTTGAGAGATTTCGACTATGAGGGTCATTTGTGAGTCATGATGGGTCATAATGGGTCATGGTCAAACTATATCTAAAGAACAGGTGGATCGATTTTAATGAAATTTTGTATGCAACATTTTTTCGGCACGATAAAATCATTGGACTAGGTTACATGTTCGAAAAATTTCGATTAATGGGTCATTTTGGATCATAAAGGGTCTGGGTCAAGCTATGTATAATTAAAGAACGGCAGGATCAATTTTAACGAAATTCTGTATGTAACAATTTTTAGAAACGAGAAAACTAATGGACTAAGTCACATATTCGAGAGCTTTCTATTATAAGGGTCATTTGTCGGTCTTAATGGGTCAAGGTCAAGCTATATCTAAAGAATGGGTGGGTCGATTTTAACGAAATTTTGTATACAACATATTTTTGGCATGAGAAAATCATTGGGGTAGGTCACATGTTCGAGAAATTTCGATTGGTGGGCCACTTTTGGGTCATTCTAATTTTATCTTGACAACGTTTCGCGCAATTTTGATTAAATTTTGTATTTTATCGTTTTCGGTCACAAGAAAATCATTGGGTTAGGACAGATTTTTGTGAAAATTCGATCAATGGGTCATTTTGGATTATAAGGGGTCAGGGTCAAACCAACTATATCTAAAAAACAGCTCAATCGATTTTATCTAAATTTTGTATCTAATGTTTTTCGGCATGCTAAAACTAAAGAGCTAGGCCACATGTTTAAGAGATTTCGATTATAAGGGTCATTTGTTCGTCATGATGGGTCATGCTAATTTTATATAGAAAATGGTACTCACCATTTTGACTATACTTTGTATTATATCGTTTTTGAGCAAGAGAAAACCATTTGGCTTGGACACATGCTCGCGAAAATTCTATTAGTGGGTCATTTTGGGTCTTAATGAGCTAGGGTCATTCTAATTATATACAATAACGACTCAATCAATTTTACCTAAATTTTGAAACACAACGTTTTTTGTCACGAGAAGACTATTGGGCTGAGTCGCATGTTAAACAAAATTATATTAGTGGGTCATTTCGCTTCATTGCTGAATGCTGCCAAGCTAATTTTACCTAAAAAATGGCTTGAACGATTTTGATTCAATTTTATATTCTACTGTTTTTGATTACCTGAAGACGATTGAGCTATGTCACATGCTTGATCAAATTTGATTAGTGGCTCATTTTGGGTAATACGGGTCAGGGTCACGAGAATATGGCAAAAGCCAATAACTTGGTGATATTTGACAAAATATTGGCGACATATGGCCAAAAAATAGACTATAAAAATTACGAAAACCAAAACACGTATTTGGAGCCAAATGAAAGAATGCCTCCAAATTTGGCTATATCTAGCAAAATATATTGTCTTTCAGAATGTAAAGAATTGTTTTATACATTCTTAAGAGGATTCGAGATGCATGGTTAAACCAATCAGAGTCGAGCTAAAAAAGTGATTTAGATCGATGTCCTTTCGTTGTAAAATTTAAAATAAAATAAAATTTATAAATATGCGCATAAAAACATAGTTTTCTTATTGATTGTTTTTCTAAATAATACTATTATAAACATGTTTTACAGTAATAATACAGAGTTAATGATACAGTGAAAATACTATATCGAGTTGAACACAAAGTTAATTTTGACCGAGCTAAGCTCGGTCTCCCCTGCTAGTATATTTTATTTGGAAAAATTAATGTATTCATCATTTTTGTGTTAAATTTAATGTATTTAATTTAATGTATATGTTGTTAAAATTTAATGTATGCACTCATTGACATTCAAATAATATAATTTCACATTTTAAAATATATTTCGGCGATACTTTTGAGAAAAGAGGTAGAATCGAACCCATACGCTGAAACAATTAAAACTAACCCGACTCGAAAAATAGGAGTTAATCCGAACCCCTCTGAAAAAATATTAACTTTAGCCAGATCCGGCTCAAATCGCCAGTCGAGTTGGGTTTAATTTCCCAAGGTGAGGCAGGACTCTACCCAAAACGCGATCTGAGCCCGACATCTCAGCATTCCGATCTGAACCCGAAATATTTCGACCTCAACCGTAACTGATGAAAAAATATATCCAATACTATAATGCAATTACGTAAAAATATATCTACAACTATATCTCCAATGTCCGTTTTAACTTTTAAGTAAAAAATCAGTATATATAAACAGAGCCCGATCAAGCTGAAGTTGAAACAAAGGCCTATTAAAAAATTGGGCCCCACTACCTAACCATTTTCGGCGACACTTTCACAAAAAAAAGGAGGTTTATTTGACAGTAACTTAGAATAGTTAAATTTTACATTTCATATTTTATAAAACAATATTATTTGAAAAGTATTTGATTAAGGGCAAAAAAAATCAGCCATATGATTTTGGGCCCCTGAAATTGGTGGGCCCAGGTCCAAGGCCCCGGAGGCCCGTCATTAATCAGGCCCTGTATATAAACTCATTAACATTCAATATATAATTTTTCAACTTAAAATAAATGTTGTAAATTCTTTTGAGAGATCGATCTTGAATCAAGAACCATAATTATCAACATCCAACCCGAACCTGAAACAATTAAAGTTAACCCAACTGGAATCCGACCCACAACGACAAAAGATTAGGACCGATCCAATCCAGATTGCGAGTCGTGTCAGGTTCAGCTTGCCCGACCCGATGCAGCATTCTACTCGTTATTCAAGACAGCCCCGACAAAACTTTAGTATAAATTTTATCTTTTATGTTAAAAAATATACATGTACAGAGACATTCATATATCATAGTCCTCTATATAGATTTTTATTTTTAAAAATTCTTTTTTTTTTTTTTTTTTTTTTTTTTTGAAGGATCAGGTTTATCTGAACTCAATCTGCAAGATTCAAAATTTAGTCAGAAACCGACTAGTGCACAAAAGAAGTTTAGTCAATCTGAGTTTAATTAAAAAAAAAAAAAAAAAAAACTATGTTGATCCAACTTGACGGGGACGAAATTCAAAAGTCAAAATATTTTCCCCGACAACATCCAACATTCAGGCCGGGGGGGCATATGCCCCCCCGGCCCCCCCCTCTGGCGCCGCCCTTGCTAACTGTTGCCCCAAGAGTAGAAACAAAGAGTTTTGCAGAAAAGAGCGAAGTCGGTTTACCTGAAGGTTAGTTACCCACGTGATCATTGGATTTGGCGATATTTTCAGCTTGGCTATTCATTGGCGCTTATCTAGGTAACTAACCTGTGAAGTAGACACGGTTTCCTGTAGGTTATTGACGATCTTACAAACAAACGTGAAACGTGCTTTTTAGCGCGCTGCTGTTAATTCGTATATTTAATTACTACTTATTTATAATTAATATTTCTGACTTCAGTTTATTTGCGGGTAAGAGCGATTTTTGTTTTAATTATGTTTTGTTAGTTTATTTATTCTCCCTGAACTCTGTTAATTTTTTTATCCCTCCTGCACGTGCTATTGTTTAATGATTTTCTTAGTTTTGCCTTGAATATACCTTCTGTTTTTAATTATAACTGTATCATTTTGCATTAATAAATGAAGTATTAATTTTATTAGTTCTTTAAATATTTTATTATTGCTTTGTTACCTGTGACACAAATGAATTTTCTGTTAATTTATCTTTCCTACACTTTTGTTTCTTAATTTTCTTATCCCTCCTGTACGTCCTATTATTTAATGATTTTCTAAGTATGCTTTGAATATATCTTTTGTTTTTAATGAGAATTATGTTATTTTCCATGTTTAATGAAATCTTTATTTTATTTTATTTTATTTTATTTTTTTTTTTTTTGTTCTATTTATTTTTTATTGCTTTTTATCTTAGAAAAGCACTAGAGTAGATAAACTCTGATGTTTTTCAAAGTCTATGTGAATTTAATACAACTCTTTAGTAAATATAAGGCAATAAATAAATCTATTAATACAAATTTAAAAACTGCCTGTAATATTAGCAGTTGTTTAGCTGCTAATATTTTAAAAAAAAAAATCTGTATTTGTTGCTTTTTTGCCCTTATTGTATGTAGTAGGGTCATCTGGAGTAATTCCTGGTCAGTAAGTTTTTGAGGTAATCCATACCATGATCATTTTTATTTTCATTATCAAGCTGTAAAAAATCTAAGACACTTCGAATCTTTTGCTTTGGTATGAGTTAAATTTTCTTTTACTAGTCAAAATTTTGAAAAAATAATAAATCTATAACTGTTAATAAAATTTCTGCAAAAAACACTGCCGTTAACTTTTTTTTTTTCACATTTTACAAGGATCTTTGTCAACATTTATGATCAAACCAAACTAAAGTTTTACCATATTTGTGGGATAAATTTTGGTCAATGGAGGTAATTCTTAGATGATTGCTTAATAATGTATTTTTTTTTTTTTTCAATATTTATACTATAGAATGCACAGTTATAATAGATAAAATATAAAGTCTATTAGTTCAAAAAACCGACTGCACAAAATCCTAAGTCATTGAGCACAAGAACAATTCCTTTATTTTAAGGAAGAGTGGTCATTGGGGAATCTAATGATCCATGTCTGCCGGAAGTGAAGTGGTGAATAAGCCAAAGCTTGATACCACTAGTGGTTGACTCGTAGACTTAGCATTATGTTTTCCTGCACCCAGTTTTCTGTGTTTTCATACTTTTGATTGTACTGCAAACACAATGACAGATCTACGAGTGAACCACTAGTAGTATTAATTTTTGGCTTAGGCACTACTTCACTTCCAGCAGACATTGATCATTATATTCCCCTATGACTACTTTTCCATAATATTAACGTTTATTTCTTGTGCTCCATGACTTAGGGTTTTGTGCAATCGGCTCTTAGACTACATTCTCTGATAACCATTTGTTAACCATAATGATTAAGTGGCATCCTTAATTGTAAATGTAAAGGAGAAAAACAATAAATGCTTTAAGCATAACACAAACTATTTGATTGATCAATTAAAAATACAATTTATTGCAAATGGTGGTTAAAAATATTGATTCTGCTTGTTTTGATACTCAGTCTTGAAAATTTAATTTTACTGTTTTATAGAATGTTAACAATTTTAATCAATTGATTAAATCGTCATTTTTAAAAACTGATATGTATATATTAATCATTGACTAAACTCACATTTTTTTAAGTGTTTAAAATAAAGGATGCACATAGTGATTTTGGTTGAATGCTGAATATTCAGCCAACAGGCAAACCGAATACCAAATATTCAGCTAGCCGAATAGTAATTGTTGGACCGAATACCAAATATTCGGCCAGCTGAGCTGTAACTATTCAGATGAAAGTCGAATATTCGTATTTCCAAATACTTTTTATATTTCAAAGTTACAAGGTATTAAAATGTTACTTTTTAAAACAATTTTACATAATATTTAATTAAAGAAACTTACATTTTGATAAACAAGAGCTTTTTTATAAGAACATTTAGTATTGAAAACTTCTGCCCTGAGTTATTTAAGAATCACAATTATGAGGCTTTTTTAATTAATAAAATTTTAAATTTTGTGGTTTCTTCTACGAATTAAAACAGGAGAATATGGGATTCCTGAGAAAACCTGCTAAAATGAAAGTCTACCCTCAGAAATTGGAAATGAATGCTAAATTATCTTTTTAGTGATTAAAGCATAAAAATATATATTATATACCTATAGGTGCAAGTTTTCTGTCCACAGGACAGAATTCAGTCTTTTAAAAGTTCCTGAGGACGGAAAAATCTCCGACAAAGAAAAATGATTGTGGAAATGCCAAAAGATCATGAAAATAGACAGGATTTTTCGTCTTGCAGAATAAAAATGATTTCTGTCGACGGATCTCAAGAAAAACGTTATTTCCATTGAAGAATAGCAAAAATGACACAGTCTGTCGAAGAATTGCAGAAAAGACACGATTTTTCTCAAATGATCATAGAAAAATGCTATTTTTGTCAAAATTAGAGAAAAAGGACCAAGGAAAAGACGTTTTTCGTCAAAAAATCGTGAAAAAAAAACACTATTTTTTTTTTTTTTTTTTTTTTCCAAAAGATTGCTGATAATACATGATTTCAAATTTGTCAAAAGATTCTGAAAAAAAGCACTATTTCTCTTAAAAGTACACAAAAAGACCCATTTTTCGTCAAAGATCTTTTTTATATTATCTTTGTTATATAAACATCATTTACTGTCTTTTCAGGTCTTCATATGTGACATTTTCACTGAACTCAGTTAAAATGGCATCTGCTGGGGGTCTTGGATCACCCTCATCTTCCTCTCTGCTCAGCTTTCCTGATTATCTAGGAGGGCTCTCCTATGCTGAAGTAGTGGCGAACCGGATTGATTCAAGGGTTTATTGGCGATCATCGATCAAGTTTCAAGACAAGGATTTGTATAAGTATTTTCCTTCAAAATGTCACTCTAATTCTTCTGTTTATTCATCATGTTATCCTAATGATTTTCCTTCATCTCGCACTAACTCCCTTCCAGCATCTCGCACTAACTCCCTTCCAGCATCTCGCACTAACTCCCTTCCAGCATCTCGCACTAACTCCCTTCCAGCATCTCGCACTAACTCCCTTCCAGCATCTCGCACTAACTCCCTTCCAGCATCTCGCACTAACTCCCTTCCAGCATCTCGCACTAACTCCCTTCCATCACCTCCCATTGTTACTGTTCCTTCAATATCTTGCACTGCCTCTATTCCTTCATCAACTTGCACTGCCTCTCTTCCTGTAGTATCTCGCCCAGTATGTTCCATTATTCCAGGTGTAGAGCGCGGCTTGCTTAGCGTATCCGAGAAGGCAGAAGTTCAAAATTTTGTTAGTAAGCTTCGTATTAAAGGCTCAAGAGCGGGTAGGTATGCAGATAGACGTTATGAGTGGCTTTTTGCAGATAGGAATTATAGATATGGGAGAAGATTACTTGAGCCATGTGCGGCCTTCTCGGTAGTAGGTCATCTCTGTGAGGGGGTTGTTAGGGATTTGCAGCTAGCTGTACCTAATGCTTGTCTGTTAGTATACTATCCAAGAGGAACTTCAGGTCTCAACCTCCATAAGGATGATGAACCTGTTCATGCAAGTGACCAGGTCATTACTTTATGCCATGGTATTGGAGCCACTCTTGTATTAGGAGACAACAGTAAGCAAGAGGTTGCGCGCGCATGGTTAAAAGGTGGGGATTTTTATGTCTTTAGGGACCAGAAATCGTTTCACCATGGTATTGATGGTGTGGAATCGACTGGAAAAGGACGGTGGGCTTTTACTTTTCGTGTATTTAAGCCATCACCAAAAAATGCCAGTTTGGTTTCAACATCAAAATCAATGGAGTCGATCTCTGGAGGGTCATCTTCTGCTATTCATGTTGCATCTCCTCCTGCTCTTTCAGTCTCTTCTCCTCCTGCTCTTTCCCTCTCATCTCCTCCTGCTCTTTCAGTCTCTTCTCCTCCTGCTCTTTCCCTCTCATCTCCTCCTGCTCTTCCCCTCTCGTCTCCTCCTGCTCTTCCCCTCTCGTCTCCTCCTGCTCTTCCCCTCTCGTCTCCTCCTGCTCTTCCCCTCTCGTCTCCTCCTGCTATTTCCGTCTCATTTCCTCCTGTCATGCCTATTTTAAATGTCTCCTTTGTTATTGCTTCATGTAATCATGCTAAAAGCTCTAGGTCTTACGTTTCCAATGCTATTTGTGAATTTTGTGTATTATCAGGTAATGTTGCATCTCCTCCTGCTCTTTCCATCTCTTCTCCTCCTGCACTTCCCCTCTCGTCTCCTCCTGCACTTCCCCTCTCGTCTCCTCCTGCACTTCCCCTCTCTTCTCCTCCTGCACTTCCCCTCTCGTCTCCTCCTGCACTTCCCCTCTCGTCTCCTCCTGCTCTTCCCCTCTCGTCTCCTCCTGCTCTTCCCCTCTCGTCTCCTCCTGCTCTTCCCCTCTCGTCTCCTCCTGCTCTTCCCCTCTCGTCTCCTCCTGCTATTTCCGTCTCATTTCTTCCTGTCATGCCTATTTTAAATGTCTCCTTTGTTATTGCTTCATGTAATCATGCTAAAAGGTCTAGGTCTTACGTATCCAATGCTATTTGTGAATTTTGTGTATTATCAGGTAATGTTGTTAGGAATTCTGTTATATCTGATAGCAATTTGAATAAGGGCTTTTCTGATAGGTTTATGTGTAATTCTAGTGCATGTTTAATATTTAATAGTTTATCTCAGTTTTTTTCATGTTCTTTTATGTTTCAAATTGAAAGTTCATTATCTTGTTTAAATGAATATGTTTTAGTATCTTTTAGATCTAATTCTTCTAAGTCACAGAAGGATGTCTCTGTTTCATGTTCTGCTTTTACAGGTAAGGTTTCGAATTGTATGGAGGTTGGTGAGTTAAAAATGTTGGCTTTTGATGATAAACTCGACAAATATGATTGCTCCATAGTTGGTGGTGGAACTAAAAATTGTGAGAATGAAAATATAACTAGTAATAATGTAATTATGTATCCTAGAAAATGTAATGACTGCCTAAAAATTTATGCAACAAAACAGTCTTTTAGTCAGCATAAATCCAGATGTAAACAGCCTAATGTGTCATTTAAGTGTGATATTTGCCTTAAAATTTACAAATCAAAAGCATCATTTTATAACCATAAAAAGTCATGTAAACCAGTTAATAATGAAAAAGAAATTGAAGTAGTATTATTGTATCCCCGTAAATGTGACAAATGCAGCAAAATATTTGGTTGTAAGCAGTCCTTTTATAGACATAGAAAATCTTGTTCAAACACTTCAACAGTGGATACATGTCAGAAATGCAATTCCTCATATTATGACAGACAAACATTTGTAAAACATTCAATGAATTGTTCTAAATTAAAATCTCCCCAGTTTGATTGTATATCTGGTTGTTCGTTATCATTTGTAAGATTTTCATCCTTAATTAAACATTTATTGATTGTTCATGAAGTTGGTTTCATAAAACATTTAACCTTTGATTCAGTTGATCTTTTTCAAAATTGGCTAGAATTTGAAGCTTCATCAACCTTTACTTTTTTAAAAAAATGTGCAGGAGCAAAGTATTTCATGTCTAATAAATATTATTATTACTTCTGTCAATTTGGAGGGCATCATACTAAATTCACACCGGCTACTAGTAGAAAAAATAATAAAGGAACAATTCCAAAAACCATAAATTGTCCTGTTAAAATATATGTTACAGAAAAACAAGGAATTGTTGATGTGGTATATTTTTCTAAACATAATCATCCATTAAAATTTCAAAGCGTCAAACACCAACCTTTAAAACTGAGTGCAAGAAATTTGGTAAAAGCTCATTTAAGATTGTCTGTCCCTATTTCTAAAATTAAAAATATTTTACAAGATACTGCTGGAATGAGAGATAATAGAGATAGTTTCCCACAAAAAGAACATTTCATCACAAATAGGGCAATTAGTGCTTATAAAAGGCAAATGTTTAAGGCATTGTACCCAGAGAATGATGCAGTCTCTGTTTCATCTCTAGTCAACAATTTAAAAAAAGAAAAATATGATCCCATTTTAATTTATAAACCTCAGGGTATGAAAACATTATATGGTCCCTCTGATCTAGATGTTTTGCCAAACAGTAAAAAGTTGTTTGCATTAGGAATTCAAACATTAGAACAAAAAAATATGATGATAAAGGGCTGTCAAGACATCCTTTGCATTGATTCAACTCATAAAACAAATCAGTATGATTTCTATCTTATTACTTTAATAGTTCCAGACGAGTTTGGTTGCGGGTATCCTGTTGCACATTTCATTATAAATTTTGCTGATATTGATACAGTTTCGTGTCTACTTAAAGCTATACAATGTAGAATTCCCGAACTTAATATTAATTGTATAATGACTGATGATGATAATGTTTCTTTTCCTTCTTTTGAAAAAGTTTTTGGTTCAGATATAAAACATTTATTATGTTTATGGCATGTTCGACAAACATGGACTCGGCAGCTGCATAACAAAGTAAGGGAGAAAGCATTAGAAGATGAAATGCTTTTCAAGTTAATAGAAATACTTTATGAAAAGTCTCAGTCTAAATTTCATTCTCTACTCGATAAGTTTTTAAAAGATTATTCAGCAGTAAGTTCTTCATTTATTGATTACTTTAAACGTTATTATTGTAATAGAGTTGAAGTCTGGTCCATAGCTTATAGAAACTTCCCTCATGCTTTTACCAATACTAATATGTATTGTGAATCATTTCATAATAAATTAAAAACTTGTTATTTTAATCGTAAGTTTAATAAGAGAATTGATAAACTTATACATACTTTGTTAGAAATTGAGCGTAACACTTACTTAGATCATCAGTATAAATTATTAATAGATTATCCCAGAAAAAATGTTTCTATTTGTAATGATCGTCATAAAAGAGGATTACAAATTCCTGATTGTTCTATATCAAAATTGTCCAATACCTCTTGGCTGATAGCCTCTCAATCTGTGAAAATGCAACAGTACACAGTAAAGAAAGTAAGAGATACATGCTGTTTTGATTTGTGTTTTTATAAATGCATTGAAATGTCGTGCAGCACTTTATGTAACCACCTTTACACTTGTAATTGCCCAGATTCTGATGTTCTTTGTAAACATATCCATAAGATCCATTCATTTCATAATAGGGAAATAGATTTCGAAGATAAAATTTTTGATTTTGAAGATAAAATTGATAATGATAAAAGTTTAGATTTTGAAATGCAGTCAAAACCTCTAGTAGATAAAAAGCAAATACAGTCTTGCAAAACTTTAGCATCAGAATTGCTAATTTTGATGGAACACCCCACTGTGCAAAATCTTATGGCCAAAAATATTCATACAACTTTTAGTTCGCTAGTTTCAGAGTGCAAAGGTCTCATATAGTGTGATAAAAATGAACAGATTCTAACTTTAACAAATTGTAGTGTACCCCCTAATCAAAAATTAATTCCCCAACCTAGACTTTTCAAAACTAATAAAAAACGTAAGGTATTTAATTCAGGAGATGCAAATGCAAATTCTAGTTTGATTAATTATGATGTAGATGAACCTCCTTGCAAACAGCAAAAATTGAATAGTTCAATAAGTAATAAAATAATAGAGTTTGATCATAATATTTCTGTTAATTCATTTACATTTCCATTAAGTAACTTTCAAGATTTTTCAAAGCCTATTTTTGAAGTTAATAGCTATAAAATAAACATAACAGACCTAAAATCTTTAGATCCTTTTATTTCTACTCATGAAGAGGAATTAATCAAATTACAATCAAGTGATTTTCAAAAAGCTTGGATTTATGATTCTGTAATAGATTTTTATTTTTATAAACTTTTGTTTAAAAGGAAGGATATACATTTTGTAGATTCTGCCGTTTCATACAGTATATACTCTGGCAATTCAAAAATATTGCATCTTCCCTATCCTATTTCTTCAATTAATCATTTGTTTATCCCTCTTTGTACTCAAAGTCACTGGATTCTTTGTGTGGCCAACCTAAAATCGAAAAAAATATCTGTGTATAATTCATTACCTAAAGACGTCAGTAATGGTAGCTATAATTTTAAAAACTGGACAGATGTACTTAATATAATATTACAAAACAACAACTGTTGGCAGATTGAATATCCTCCTTGTGTATTGCAAATAGATAATTATAATTGTGGTATTTTTATAAGTTTTTATGCACACCAGATAGTTAATAAAGGTAGTATGATTCATCTGTTCAGCACTATACTTTTTCGAAAGTACATATATTACTGTATTATTAATGATTTTGTTAACTTTCCTTCATATAAAGTAGGGATGGGACGAATAGTGATTTGGCCGAATAGCCGAATACCGAATATTCGGCCAAATTTTAGGCCGAATACCGAATATTCGGCCAAATTTTAGGCCGAATACCGAATATTCGGCCAAATTTTAGGCCGAATACCGAATATTCGGCCGGTCGAATAGTAAATTTTTTTTCCAATAAAGAAAATAAATTTTGATTATATATAATTTAAAAAATAGGAGCTCATTAATAATTATTACTCTTAAATGTGCTTTTAAATGTATTTTTAAATTTGAAAAACTTATTTTAACACAAAAAAATTATGAAATTGCAATTCTAATTTCTCTTTTTTTCTCTTTTTTCTTCTAATTCTCCTTTATTCTAATGTACATCAAATTGATTTTCAGTATGTCAAGATGGGAAAATATTTCCATTAAAATATGAAGAATGTGTTTCACTTTTACTATCAATTGATACTTCTTGCATCCACAATCAATAATATTCTTAATCTCTCTCTCTCTCAGAACTCACAAGGACATATTTTCTGAAATAACCTTTAATGAAGTAAATTTGATCATTTAGAGTTTGTGTCCCTAGTGATAAGCAAATTTGTAAGAATGAGGCTGTTCTGAAATCAGATGCCAAGCTTTAAATTACAAATTACGTTAAAGCAAAAGGTTATGCTTAAAGTAGAATGCATATGTTAACAAAATCTTTGACATTTGAATCGGCACATACAATATTCAACTTCAATATTCCACTTATTCAACAAGCATTAAAAGGATAAACAGAAATTGATAATAAAATGACGGAAGGAAGATTAAATTAAAAATATATACATAACAATGTTACATATTTAAGTCAGTAATTATGCAAATAATTACCGTATTTTCGGGCGTATGAGCCGCGGCGCATACGAGTTTAAAAGTATAAAATATTGTAGGTGCGGCTCTTACGCCGGGGCGGCGGGTACGATGATTTTTTTTTTTTTTTTTTTTTATTTTATCAAATGATTTTGACACTTTTTTTTCGTTTAATCAACAATTATATGCTCTCAAATTGGTATCAAAACATTTGAAAACGTCTCTCAACCGCAGGTGTCCGTGATGCGTTAGTTGTTTATTTTTAAACAATCAACATTATTCAAAAATAATGTTGGTCTCACCGGTTCTCATGTTAAAAATTATTATATTTTCCCCTCATCTATTAATGATTTTACCTGTAGGATATTGGAATGTACAGCTGTCACATTTTTTTCTTCTAATGATCCTCCTTCCAGTTAGAAAATAAAACTGCCCAAAGAGAGCTCAAATCCCGGTATAGAACTCTTTTGAAATAGACTTCCTATACATAGTAAAAACTTTAGAGAGCAAGATTTTTCTTTATTTTTTTCAATAACTCACTCTTTTTTTATCCGGCAAAAATAATCCAAACTTTGAAACCGGTCGAATCAGCAAGTTTTTTTTCCCCCAAATGAGTTAATTCAGGTGATAAACAACAAAAACGGGCCTGGCGAATAATAAAAAAATAATAAAAGGCCGACTTCCGTGATAAACATTTAAAAGAAGCCAATAGAATATAAACAATTTTCAATGCATATGACTTTGCAAGAATAAGTTTAAATGTGCTACACGAGTCGATGTTAACTTGGCAACTTTAAGGGCTATTTCACCCACGTGCAAACATCGGCTAACTAATGTTAATCTCAAAGAAAAAAAAAGTGTCATTCTCATTCCATTATTTTTAAATGATATTTTTTGCTTTGGATAACGGAAGTCAATCTCCACAAAGAGTCTTTACTTTTTCGATTTTGTTTACAGGTTTTTTTATTAGTATACTTTCACTTTCGAAACTGGTTCTAAAAGTCAAAGTATACCACTAAAAACATCTGTAAACGAAATCGAAAAGGTGTCTTCTTAGGGATCAACATCTCAGATATAAAATACAAAGAAATCATTTAAGCATATTGAAATGCAAACGCATTTGAAAAAAAAAAAAAAAAAAAAAAAAAATCCATAGGATTAACATTAGCGAGTAGATGTTTTTACTTGAGTGAAGCAGTCCGATCTATAGGGGGGGGGGGGGGGGATCAGCTCGGTCCGGCCCATATAAAATAATAATAATAATTAATAAATAAAAATAACAATCCGGCACCCGGAAAATTTAAAATATCCGCATCATCCAAGTGAATTTTTTCAATAGATTAATTTTTACTATGATATGGTTAAAAATTGTTTCGTACGAAAAGTTCTGAACAAAACTACTTATTTTATCCTTTTTTTTTCCTTTTACTATGTTTATTTTTAAAGAAGTGCCTAATAAAAGCACTCAAGTACGTATTTATAACTATAAAGCAAACGTGCAATTTTGTTATCTCTTGTTTCTGCTAATAAAAAAAAAAAGAGAGAGAGACACTGGTTATTTAAAGTCACCTTTTCTCCTCATCCTCTTCATGACTCAATGTGCGGACATGTTGCCCTTTGACCTTGATGCGTAAGTCGGCTAATATCGCATTGCTTCTGTTTTGTTTCTTTGAATACAGTAGAAAAAAAAAGAACGAAAATAGTTTTTTTTTACGCTAAGTGGATTTGTGGATTTTTTTTTCTTTTCTTAATTTATATCTTCATAATATAATCATCGAAATAACTTAAGATGAATATAAAGTCTAAATTTGAGCAAGAAATATTTAAACTTACAAAATTTTTGTAAATGAACAAGGATAGATGCGTATGTACCAAATAAAAAATAAACTAATCTACCACAAAAGGAATCATTAAATCAATTATCAATAGTTAAAATATTAAATAAAGATATGCAGGTATATATTTATATAAAGGAATTTGTAGTGCTGTAAGCTATTTAAGAATCGATTTTTTGCCGCAGGCATGATAAACAATTGTGGATTGTATTCGCTGTGGATAATGATTTGTAGTATTATACAATGGTTATATATATATTTATTAATCAATTGTGGTTTAACATGTGTAATTTAATTTTAGCATATGTGCTGTGTTTCAATGTAATTCGTATTTTATTATTTACTTCACCAATTTACTTGATCGTCATTTCTTTACACTGAGGAAAAAGTTGCTTTTTTTTGGGGGGGGGGGGGGGCATGATATTGTTTTAAAATTATTTTTTAACAGATCTCGAAAATACGGTATCGCCGTGATCCCGCTGATTCTAAAATGTTGAGGTTCAACTGTATCATATTTTCGTTAAGAGGCTACTTCAGTCAAGCGACCCGCTCGTTAATGCTAATCCTATGGGAAACATTTATAAAGATATTTCGTTTGAATTTAAATATTTTTAAATGATTTTTGCATTGATTAACTCTGATAGATTTGTAGAAAGAACATTTTTCGCTTTTTGCTTACAGGTATTTTTCAATGAGGGCACTTTCATTTTGGGAGTCGGTTTCGAAAGTGAAAACAATCTTCAAAATCGAAAAAGTATAAAACGATCTGCATATAGATGGACTTGAACTATCCAATGCCCAAAAATCATTTAAAAATATTGAAATGCAAACACGATATCTTTATAAATTTCATCCATAGGATTAGCATTAAGGAGGTCTTTGTGTGTGACTGAAATAATATCTTAACTTAAAAAAAAAAAAAAAAAAAAAAAAAAAAAAAAAAAAAAAAATCCTACACTAAAATTAATTTGAAAAAGTCTTTGATCGAAAATCTGACGGATTTTTGCTGGAAAGAACTAGAACTTTGTGGTGTTAATAGTGTTATTTATGACGGCCGATTATCTGCAGGAGGGATATAGGCCCTAGGATAAGTGCCCTCCGTGGGGGGGGTCTTTCTAAGGGAACCTAAACCGCATTTACACAAGGATGACCAAGATTCGAAGAAAAGTTTAGAACTTTGTGGAAAGAACTAGAAGTCTGTGGAAAGAGCACTTAGAATTGAACGCTACTAGGAAAAGATGCTAGGGAGGAAGCTAGCATCCTGCTGCGCTCCTCTCATTGGCGCAAGTAATTGCGCCTATTTCCGATTGGATTTTAATTGCGTACTACAAACACGTTTTTTTTTTTCTTTTTAGCTGAGAATTATTTTACGGTACTGTTCTGCTCTTTTTGTCTGACGCTCTTATTTATTTAAGCAATTTATTTTTTTTTTCAAGTGAAAATGGCTCCCAAAAAGTTAAAAAGTTACACCGCCGCTTTCAAGCTTGCTGTGGTTGATAAGGCAGAGCTAATAGGTAATCGTGCTGCAGGACGAGAATATGGAGTTGATGAGCGTTGCGTAAGGAGATGGAGAGCTGAAAAATCTATTTTGAAGGAAATGCCAAAATCTAAGAGGGCACGAAGAAGTGGCGTTGTTGTTTGGCCAAATCTGGAGAGAAATTTAGCCAAGTGGGTAAAGGAGCAAAGGGAAAAAGGAATGCCCGTTTCAACTGTTCAGATACGGTTTCAAGCGAGGATTATGGCATCGAACATGGGATTTACAAATTTTAAAGGTAGTCCCAACTGGTGCTTTAGGTTCATGTCGAGAAATAATTTGTCTGTAAGAACCAGGACAACTGTGGGACAAGAGCTGCCTGCAGATTGGGAAAAGACAAAAGCATCTTTTTTAAAGTATGTCGCTGAAAAAATCAAGGAAAACAACTTTTCAACAGCACAGATTATTAATATGGATGAAGTTCCATTAACTTTTGATTGCCCCCCCAGTAGAACTGTTAACACCATTGGGGAAAAAACAATCGGCATCGTAACAACTGGTAATGAGCGAACCTCATTTACCTGTGTTTTAGCTTGCGCTGCGAATGGAGACAAATTAAAACCACTAATTATTTTCAAGCGCAAAACTATGCCTAAGGCAAATTTTCCTTCCGACGTCGTAATACGGTGTAACGAAAAGGGATGGATGTCGGAGGAAATCATGTATGAGTGGCTGGCGGAAGTGTGGAGGAAAAGAAAAAATTCTTTTTTTCAGCCTAGTGGGCTTCTTATTATGGACTCAATGAGTGCCCACAAAGGTGATTCCGTAAAAACTGCTTTGAAAAAAGTCTCAGCCGAGCCAGCAATAATCCCTGGCGGATTAACTAAAGTTTTACAGCCTCTTGACTTGGCTGTGAATAAATCTTTCAAGTCCAAAGTAAGAAAACTGTGGGAAAAATGGATGATGGAAGGGCTACATTCATTTACAAATTCTGGAAAAATGCGCAAAGCCACTTACGAAGAAGTAGCGTCGTGGGTTTCATCGGCATGGAAAGACATTAGTGCTAAAACTATTATGTCGGGCTTCAAAGCAGCCAATATCATGGAAAATACAGTTAGTGATGATTCATCTGAATCTGATGATAGTGAAGATGAAAATTGTGACGTATTAACTGATAAACAATTTTTAGAACTATTTAATTCCGACAGTGAAAATTCCGATTTTGATGGATTTGAAGATTTTTAAACATGTTGATAAAATCTTGTATATATTTTTTTCTATATTTTCACTTCATTCCAATAATAATTTTTCATATTTTAAAGATATTTTGAAGTAGTGTTCTCTTATTATATGTAATCCAATATTTTTTTAGAAAATTTTATAAATATTACAAAAAATTGAAATCTTAATATTAAAATTACATACCTGCTATTTATAACGGATCAGTGATAGGAAACGTTATTAAATTGAAAAACAAATACATAATAATAATAAATCAACAGTCAAGGGAAAAATGATTCTGCAATATTTACAGGTAAGATTATAATATTATAAATAAGTTTCTGATATTTATTATATTTTTCTCTGTTTGTTATTGATCCAGTGACAAAATGTTGCTTTTTTGCAGTAATCTGAGGAGTTAACATAAACTAGTATGCATTTAAAAAATATTTTCTTATAGCAATACGCTTTATTACATCACATTTTTCAGTAATATTTTTACTACAGTTTTTAAGGCATTTGCATACATTAAATCTAAGTGTCTTTCGTCCAATGATTTTTTTCTTCAACAGCTTATTTTATTTATTTTATTTTTTTCGTCAGTGTCTCTATACGATATTTCTTTACATTTTAAATATATTTTTTAGGCACTTAAGTGAAAAAAATTTTTTTTTTTTTAACTGTTCAAGTGAAAATATTTTATATACTGTAACAGTCTCTAAAATCTGGAAACCTCAAATACAGATAGCATAAATGATCATCAAATGTTTTATATTTATACAGTTCAGTTATCCTATCTTATCGACAGATGGCAGCACCAAAAATGTATTTAACTTTTTAGTATAATCTAGATTATATTCTGCATTTTGCCGACAGATGGCCGTACCAATCATTTCTTCTAATTCATTTCCAAGTTTATTTATCTTGATATAGTAAAATAAGAAAACAAAGAAATATCAACAGAAAAATTCATAAACAGTTTATATAAAATATTAGGCCTGGAACAAAGGAATTTTATTACAGAGATTGAGCTAATATCATTGTAATTGGGGAAAAAGTAATGACCAGTAGGCCTAAATTAAAGCAACTAAATACTAACATATAAATAAAATCGTAATCGTGAAAATGCTCTGTGTATATTTAATTTTAATAAGATTAAATGCTTGGCTTTGCTGTTAAATAACTTAATGTGCCATTTATGATTTTTTTTTTATAAATATGTGATTTTTTTTCTTTTTTAATGATGATTTTCAATAATTTTTACTTACATTTTAAAGTTGTTTTTTGAAGATCACTAAAATTCGGAAATAACTAAAAGCCGCGTCTACGAACGATTTCGGAATTTAGAGATTTATACTGTATAAATATCAGCAGCTTGGGTGCGGCGCTTACGATGGTGCGGCGCTTACGTCGATGTACTTTTTTTTTTAACAGATTGTCATTGGTGCGGCGCTTACGGTGGGTGCGGCGGGTATTCCCGAAAATACGGTATTTAAAAGTGAAAATTATAGAATGAAAAAAATATTTTGTTGAGTATTTAGAATTTATATTAAAATATTTATAAAACCATCTTCATAAAGCAAGTTGTGTCATCTAATGTGTATAGAGTTTGACACCAGTATCTGCTTTCAGACGTACCGTTGTATTTGGAATGGTGATATATTATATTTAATTTTGAAAATGAATCTTCGTTAACACACCTAGTGAATAAATTTTTTCATTTCTTACTTTATAGAAAATAAGTTATGAATTTCATAAAAGCCTTTTTTATGTGTGCATGGAATTTGCAGACATTAATAAATATTCGAGCGTTTTAGAATAAGGCAGTGTTTTTATATCTTGAATTGTAATATATCATTCTCAAATGATGACATTTCCCGTACAATTAAATCTCCAACTTGGGCAACATTTTCTAGAATATCACTAACTTTTATAGGAAATACAGAAAGGCTGTATATCTTTTAGTATCTGAATAACTCTATATTTTGTAAGTAAGAGTGAGAATGACTTCATAAATGAAGTAGCCAATTTGGATTAGAGAAAAAAAAATTTCAAGAATGAAATTCTTTAAATCTGAAATTTATTTGGCGAGATATCTTTCACTATTCGGCGAGATTTTAGCAATATTCGGCGAGATTTTAGCAATCTCTAAATATTCGGCTACAGGTATTCGGCCGAACTATTCGGTCAACAAGTCTTCAATATTCGGCCAACCGAATATTCGGCAAAAGGGCCGAATACCGAATAGTGGCCGAATATTCGTCCCATCCCTAATATAAAGTAAAACAAACAGTGTTTTTTGATTTGAACTTGAAAGATTTTAGCAACAAAACAATGACATCACCTTATGTAAAAATTAATGGTACAGAATTGACAGCGTATATGCTAAAATCTTTGGATCCAACTATAAGTGATGAAGAGGAAAAGATATTAAAATCATATTCAGTGGTATTTAAACGAGGGTGGTTGTATGATGTGATCATAGATTCATTTTTATTTAAAATTTTACATGGCTTTGATAATTCTATGGCTATTTCTTCATTTTATACATGTTTGGTTTGCAAGTCTAAAGATATAAATAAAAATTTTTTGGATATTATAAGGTCTAAGGAATACTTGTTCATTCCATTTAATAATGATTCTCACTGGATGTTAATTGTAGTTGATTTAAAAAAGCGTAGATTTGAATTTTATGACCCATTACATTTGCATTATCGTAATGATTCTTATATGGTTGTTGTTCATAAATGGTGCAACATCTTAAACTATTCTAATTCATTTGATAAATGGCCAGTATATTTCCCTCCACATATTTTACAAACAGATACCATGAATTGTGGTGTTTTTGTTTGCTATTATGCATATCAAAAAATACAAAAATTGAATTTATGCGATCCATTTGATATCAGAAGTTTTAGGAAATTTATTTTTGAGAATTTAATATTACAAGTATAAGGACTGATACTAAAATTCTAAATAATATTTAAACATTGTTGCATAGTATGTGCTTTGTCTTTGATTTGCTTTTCTAATCCTTTCATTTTTATTTATGATGTATTTTTATTGTTGATCTGTGTGTGGATGTAAATGAGAGCAATTGTGTGCATACTTGCCAACTTTTATACTTTAAACTGTATGATAAATTTTTACTTTTTAAAAGAATTACTCTCAAATGCCATTTTTTTCACTTGTTAATTACTGTAAATTGATTTTAATAGCACTAAATACTGAATTATAAAAAGCATTTAATATTGTAAATGAAGTAAGTTCTGATTTCATTTTCAAAAAGCTCTATATATTTTTAATTATGATTGTATGTAGAAAAAAGTCATGTTTTGAAAGTTTTTCCCTCGCTTTATCTTTAAAAAACAAATTAAATTTTAATAATTAATCTATTCTGTTTCTTTTAAAGTTAATTTCTTAAATAGTTTTATCTATTTAAATAGTCTAAACCTGTTATTTAAAAAATAGAATCATATTTCTGAAAAGTGTTAAGTATTATTCCTTCATTTCTATATTCAAACTTTGGCAGGTATGTGTGTGCGTGTGTGTGTGCAACTCCGCCAACGCCGGTTCCAAGCCCGGGTGCAAAAGGAGGAGGGAATTTAATTTTTATATTTTTAATATTTTTCAGATCATACAAAATGTGGTTACATTGGACTGAGATCAGATGAGTGTTTTCAAGTTCTGACCAGATTTTACTTAGACTTTTTTAAAATTTGATTATGTGTGTAAAAATTCTTGAAATTTTGTGAATTTAAAATTAACAATATATTCCGACTCCTGAATATTAATCTTTTCCTTATCTCGTTTTTTATGAGTAAAAATGTTAAGAAATAAGTTCTTAAAGTTTGATTATTTTGTAATAGATTTGATTTGCTTTTTTTTTTCTTTTAAATTTGAGCAAAACATAAAGAATTGGGAATAAAGATCTATTTTAATGGCAAAGAATTTAGAAGTGTCCTGTTTTACGGTGAAAGATTCTTTAACATACACAAATTTCCAAAACAGTATATAAGTTTAAAATATAAAGTTAAACCTTATGTTGATGATTATTTTCTATGTGTGTGGACATGAAAATCTGATAAGTCTATATAAAAAAAATACAGAAAGTTATTTCATTTTCTGCTTTATTATTTTTAATCAGACAATTTTTTTGCTTTTGTTAATTGTTGCTAATTAATCTTTTGGTTGTTTTTGAAACAAGATGTACTTAATTTCAGAAGGGGGGGGGCTAAATTTCTAAATGAACAGCATTTGTTATCACTATGTAATCTTTAATAATTAATTGTCTGACTAATTTTTATTTTATTTATATTTATTTATTTATTTTTCAGATTTTTCTTGTACAAAATCTATTATCAGAGTCCTGATTGATTTGTCATGTTAGATTAAAAAATGTGTACAGATTTTATTCGTAAAATATAATTAATTTGTTAGCACTAAAATGCTGAAATGTATTAAAGACATAAAAATAAATTCTGTATTTGTTGTTTGTATCCTAGAAAATAAATTTTATTTTGTTTAATTTAAAGTTTGTATGGAATTTTTTTTTTTTTTTTTCGATGGGTGATAATTATATTTTATAGCAATTTAATTTCTTGGATTTTTAAAAAAAGATTCAAGCGTCTCATTTATTATAAATTCTGAAGCTAAGGAATATATTGCAGACATCTGTCTAATACAGAATGAGTTCTTTACAGTTTCATAATATTACTAGGATTGGGTTGAAAAGCATAATTAGCACTGGCAACAAAGCTACTAAATAAAGAGAAAAAAAAGGGGGGGGGGACTTTTTTTTTGCATTCAATAAATGATTTCTGCTTTTGCTGATTGCAATATGGTAATATTAACACATTTATTTAGTCCAGAGGTTCCCAAAGTGTGCTCCGCGGAGCCCTTGGGGCTCCGCCTATACTTTTCAGGGGCTCCGCGGTGTTCCAGGAAAATAAACAAAACATGAAATAAATAAGCATATTGTATGGGGAAAAAAGGGAAAAAATTCCATGGGACGAAAGTACGTAGGAATTTGTGTGCGTGTGTGTGTGTCAAAAATAAATGCATCAATCACTGGGTTGAAAAATAGTATATGTTTTTAAATTGTATAAAAACCTGCATTATACATGTATCCATGTACATAATCTTGTATATAATATTATCTATAATATTTTTTATTTTAACTACTTTATTTTATGCCTCTGCGTTTAATGTGATTTTACTTTTTTATAGCTTTAAAGGAGACCCGTAAGAAAAAACCCAAAATTTTTATTATTGATTTTAAAGTAATGAATTTTGGTGTACTATTTAAGAATCTTTTTGTAAGGAATAATTAGCAAAAAAATTCACTTTTTATTAAAAAGTATATTTTTTATGGGGATTTTTATGTTTTTTTTTTTGTCGAAAAATACACTTTTTAAAATTACTACTCCTCATTCAATTTTCAATATTTTAATATTACTAAAATTTCTTAAAAAGTGTTATAGTATATAGAAAAGAACTAAGGACAGATATTTTTAATTTTCTATTTTAATCAGCTAAAAAAAATGAATAAAAATATGCATGGTAAATTTCCTTAAATTCGTTATAATTTTCATGTTTATCAATTTGTGTAAAATTTTCAGAAATAGTTTAAAAAAATATCTCTCCTTACTTTTGTTGCAATTTTTTTTTTTAAGATTCTAAAAACATAAACACTTTGTTTCTAAATCATTTTATCACAGAGCCTTAGTACTTTGAACTTAGGCAAAATATGAAAAAAGTCATTTTCAGGAAAACATGTTTTAAATGGCCGCTAGTCCTTTAAACTCTATAGTGAGTACAATTAAAAAAGCTCATTTTTTACCTGTTCCAAGTGTCCCCGAGTTCTGAAATTTTGCATGGATATTCGCAAATATGTATTTTATCGTTTTCTGAGATAAAATTTTTTTTGAACTTTTGATGATTTTTGGCCGAAAATGGGGTACGGGTCTCCCTTAATTTCTTTAATCTTTTTAGGTTATTTGTATATTTAAATTCTTTATACTTTTTTTCATAGTAAAACAAAGTTTGTCGATTAAAATGCCTCTTTGTTGTCGTAACACTTTGTGTCATTTAATAAACCCCCCATAATAATAATTTAATATTTGTATACGTTCTGTGTATAGTTTTTTCCTCATTGTATCTTTAATTTCTTTAATCTGTTTGTTTTATTTATTATTAATTCTTAGTTGTTTAAATTTTCTATGTTGTTTTGCATAGTCGAACTTTATTTTTAAAACTATGTATGTTTCTGAAAACGCAGTTTTTTTAACATCTTGTATCACTTAACAAAACCTCTTTAAAATTTTATTTATATTGGTCTTATGATGCTACACATTCCTGTCAGAAATAAAGCTGTAACAATTAAAAAAATATATTAATTATTTACATTTGTCATTACACTAACAATCTAAACTTTTTCTCAGAGCCACTCATTGCTTAGAATTTTCATGGATGAGTACTCGCCCTGATATAAGATTAATTCCACCCATACATCCCGTTTTGTCAGTGAAGTGTTTGAACTAGTTGCAGTTCTTTTAACGCGGGGATTTCTTAACACTATATCTTTTTTGGGACAAAATTAATGGTGAGAGAAATTCTTTTTCGAAACTAAAATGAATTGCTAAATATTTCAAATAAAACATCTCCCAAAAAATGAACAATGGTGCACCTCTTAAACACTAAAACGATGATCTCCTTCTTAATGTATTTTTAATAAATGGTTCAAAAGAAGAAGCTCAGAGACGTTTTATTTTCGTTGCATGTTTAGAAGTACTAGAAACGTAAAGAACTAAAAAAGAATCCGTAATCGCATTATTCTTATACGGGTGGGTGGGAATAGTGAAAACATGTTACATAATTACTCATAGTCGACTGGGCCAACGCATTTTACTTCTAGCCTATTTGGAATTATACAGAAGTCTCTTTTTGTAAACGAAATCTGTACAACTTACAATTTTTTCTATAGTGTGTGGTTGTCGCCATAAATAACAGTTTCACGTAAGCTCCAATGCAAAGCATGACCTAGACAGGGTTACAATTTATTTTTAATTCTGGGTTCATACAGGAAATCCCAAAAGAATATTTTTTATTTTTATAATGGATCTTATTAACTGTTTAACAGTAGTGCTCAAATATCGCTCGGGTAAGAATAATTTGTTTTTCCGTTGCTAAAAGCTTTCAGAAATACAAATTTTTTAATTATAATTTTAGTTGTTTTTAGCGGACATATCTCGATTGTAGAAGGAAGATATTTTAATATAAAAAAGGTGGTTTTAGTCCTTATTTTTAATTTTTTGTGTCCAATAGTAGTAATTTCAAATAAAACTCTTAAGACTGTTAATTGCTCTGTTCAACAATTGTAAAACGTTTTGTCACATTTACAAATTCATTTTTTAACAGAACGATAGAAAATTGGAAGGCCTGACTATGGAAGTGATTTTAAATCGAACTTTGTTTTTGATTTTATGCTAATTAAATTAAATATCAAGTTATAAGCGATTTCAATTACTTGATCACGTATATTTTTCTCATTGTAAGACAGTTTTTTTCTGCTTTGGTTGATAAAAGCAATTCAAAACGCCAACTTTGACGACTTTTTTAAAAGATATATTACGTTTGCATAAAAACAAAAAAGTGAGTGCGATTAGATTGTTTCTGAACAACAACACCTACTAGTCTCATGCATTTTTTAATAAAAATAAAATAAAACCTATGTCACAAAATTGTTCACAAACCCATGTTCACATATCTAGCAAATCTTACATTGCTCCATAGACATAAAAAATACCAATTTGTAAACTATAGAGTACCGTAGGATTGATGGGCTCCGCCTTAGAAATTTTTCTGAAAAAGGGCTCCGCGGGCCAAAAAGTTTGGGAACCACTGATTTAGTCTATTAAAATTTAGAATAATACTAAGAGTAATATATTTTAATCAAAATATTTCAAATACAAAATAAATATTGTTTTTGTTGTGTTAGTGGAGATAGATTGGTTAATTTTCCATTACTGAACTATGCCTAATAATTTTTTTTTTTTTTTTTTTTTTTTTTTTTTTTTTAATGCTTAAAAATTATTTTTGAAACCATAAAAACAATCAGAAAATTAAGATAGTTTTCAATTGCTTTTATTTTTTATGTGGGGAGGGATGCAAATTGTGCATTGTTTAAAAATTGCAGAAAAATGCAATTCATTTGTTGTTATCGTCAATATTGCTCATGAACATGTTTTTGCTTTACCATACAGCTTTACATTTACTTTAAAGGCTATTCCAGACAGCAACAATAAAAATTGATGTACCCCAGTAGCCAAACAATATTGACTACATCTTTGATGTTGACTACATTATTGACTACTGTCCTTATTTAGCCAGTATTATGCCCAAAATTGGGATTTCGTTGGAAATATTGCCAATAAAACACCAATATTGGTTATATATTAGAATTTCATTGGAAATATTTCTTATGAAACGTCAACATTTGTACAATATTGGCTAAATAATGGCAAAATGTAAACATCCCAATATTGGAGCAATATTGATGTTTTTATTGGCAGTATTTTGTTGGACCAATATTGGTTTGCTACTAGGGTAACTATAAAAAAGTAATGGAATGTTAAAAAAAAAAAAAAAAATTAAAAATATAGCTTATTTTTTAACACAATGATGGAGATTAAGCAATAATTATTGAAGGTTTGAGGCGAAAAAAACAATCAACAAATCTAAAAAGGAAAAGGCTTTAGTGATAGTCATAGGAAAGGCATAATTAACAGTCACTTTTAGTCATTATAATATTGAAAATGGCATTAAAAATCACTGCTGTAGTGCCCTCTTCCGGTGAAATATTTCATTGGATACATAGATCAATTACAGGGACAATCAAAAGTATTCTATTACATAACGGTCATTTGGGGGGGGGGGGGGTTCAAATGCATTTTATTTGTTTGAAATTTAAAATATATAATTATTACATAATTTTGTAGAGTTATTTCAAATTTTATGAAAATCAGATGCATAGATCAATTACAAGGACAATCAAAAGTATTCAGTTACATTACGGTCAATGGGGGGGGGGAGGGGGGGGGAAATGTTTCAAATGCATTTTAATGGTGTTACACTCATCCGAATATAATAAAATTGATATGCATCTATGAAGTGCATGTTATAATATACATTTTTCATAATCTATGGTGCAATGAACATTTGTTATTGATTTACAAGGTCGCACAAAAATATTTCATTACATAATGGTATAGGGAGAACATTGTTAGGTGTGCATTTTAATTATTTATTTAACATTTTATGAGATTGATATATGTTGCTGAGGAATACTATAAGTTATTTCCTGTATAAAAGAAAGTGGTATTTAGAGGGACACACTAAAGATTTAGGCTACTATACTGTATCCGAAATACTGTGTGTTATTACATCAAGATCTGAATAATTTTTAGTGCATCCATAATTATATAAATAGCTAGCACCTATTATTTTAATGAATAAATATTTGACAGCTAATTATGTAGTTTAGTATTACATTTATACATATAATAAAACAGTAGGACCCGGTGTGTCTGTACATTGAAGATAATTGACAAAAATGGAGTCAGGGCGATAAAAGAAAACCAATGAAACACAAAAAAATTTTTTTTGAATTTTTTGTCTGTCTGTCTGTCTGTCTGTTTGTTCGAGGTTATCTTCTTAACTACTGAATGGATTTTTATGCGGTTTTCACTAATGAAGAATGCACACTCCCGGGCAGTGTATAGGCTTTGTTTCATCAAAATCGGACAACAGACAAAAAAGTAACAAAAAGAAACAAAAGAAACTATTAGGTGCGCTGCTCACGTTTTTTAGTACATAACGTTTTTTAGTACATATAAAATCCAATAAATGTCACTGTGCGATTTTAAAACGCGCTATCGTTATGTTTTCGCCAGTCTACTTAAGTATGAGAAAGTTTCAAGCTGGCTGTCGTTCCATGTGGTTTAGTCGGTAGAACGTCAGTGCGCCATACTGATGGCCCGGGTTCGATTCCCACCATGGAATTTTTTTTCACTATGTTGGCATTAACGCCTATAAGCAATTAAAAGAATTTGAAATATTGTATTCAAGGCGAATTTTCTCTCTGGGAAAATTTCCTTGCATTAATATGTCAGTGTAATTTTTTTTTCGATTTAATTTTTTTTTTCGAAACTTTGTTTTTCTTAAAAAATTACAGTAAATATTTGATATTTCCCAACGTTTTTTGAATGATCGACTTGCTTTTTTTTTTTTTAATGTATGTCTGAACCTTATCTAACTACTTCTTCAAGATTTCTTTAGATAAACCGACCAGCGTAGCGGGCGAAGGCCGCTAGTTTGTAAATAAGTCTACTATTAGAAACTTAATAAAACTCTCTTTATAAATTTACATTGCAGAAAAAAAGGGGGGGGGGTGTCATGGATGAGTACATTTATTTTTCTGAATTTGAATTTCATTTAATCACTGGACAACCTCTATAAGAAGGGATTGGAGATTTATAGAATTCTCTGTGAACTATAAAAAGTTAATAAAAACTAAAAAGAAACCATAACCCTATTGCTTTATGTTATGAATCTATTCATACAACTTACTAGAAATTGAATTAAAACTGTATAAATGTGCGTCAGAGCAGCAAAGATGCAAAAGATGTATTTTGACATCTTTCATAAACATGTTGAATAAGTAGATTGAATCATAAGGATATTATCAGTGTTGAATTCAGACACTTTTCTCTGAGAGGGACTTCTGTGACTCCAAGGGGGGGGGGGGGAGAGAGCATTTTTTGACCATTGAAAACAAAATTTTGGAGGAGTGAGGGGGACATTTCATTGCTTCAAGGGAGAAAGTCCCCCCCCCCCCTGAACACACTTGAATTCAACACTAATTATTTTTATTTTACAAGCATGCAATAAATGTTGAGCTTTTATCAATCCGAAATCTGTCAAGTATGAAGATCTTGCCAAGGAATTGAGAGTAAACAATTGCATTGACAAGGTTGAAACAACTGTTGTCAGTTTTCTTGGATCCTAGAACCTTTCAAATGGTGTGTTACATAGAATTTTTGCTGACAAATATGCTTTAAGTGATGAGGTGAATAATAGCAAAACTATCTCATTTTCACTGGACATCCGTTTTGAACACACAAGATAAACTCTCCAGGATTCAGGAAGCTGTCAAAGATGGCCATACCTATTCTTCAGTCAGAGAAGTTGCATTTAACTTTATTGTGATTTAAACCCCATCACTTTTTATATGATGTAGTTTGTATTTTTGTGTTTTTTTTTTTTTTTTTTTTTTTTTTTTTTTTTTAATAAAGTTTGTTGAATTCACAAGGTTCTGAGATAAAGAACCACAGACTAACTCAGGCCACATGGACACACATTTTTATAAGCAGGCTTAATGTAAATATTCAGACCCATGTGGTTTAATATTTTCCATATATATGTACATTTTCATGACAATGAAAGGATGCAGTAGGGGCGGGGGGGGGGGGGGGGGGTAGAGATGTCCTTGAAAAGTCTGTTAGAATTATATGGAGTATAGATGCAGGGGTGTATTTGTAAAATAACCAGAGGGGCTTAGGAATTGTATAATATGAATAAGTGGGCATAGGGCTTTCCAAAGATATATCACACGAGAGGTATTTAGAAGCACGAGTAAATTTAGAAAAGGGCCCATGCAACAAAGTGGGGAGAAGTTTGCTGAATGTGTATAACATCAATAAATGATCATAAGCTTTTCCAATCATAGGCCACCTGAGGGATATCTGACTTTTAAAAATGCCTTCTCTTAGATTGCAAAAGGGGGGGGGGGGGCAAGGAAGGGCCATAACATGAGTAAGGGGTCATATGCCTTTCCAACAATATGTCAGATGAGGGCTCTATGCTAAATTTAAGAAAGTGCCGCTCATGAGCGTAAAGTAAGGGGAGGGACACTGAAGGAGCATAACATCAACAAGTGGTCATAGGACTTTCCAACCATATGTCACATGAGGCATCTCGATATAAATTTATAAAAATTCCTTCTCGTGGGGGGGCAAAAAGAGGTGGACAGGGAGGGAGTTGGGGATAAAGTGGGGGGGGGGACATAGAAGCTGCATAATATGAATAAGTGGTCACAGACTTTTGCATCAATATGTCGTATGACGAGGTAAATTTATAAGAATGCTCCCCGGTAGAGGCAAAGTAAGGGAAGGACCGCGGAAGGTGCATAACTTAACAAAGTGATCACAGGCCTTTCCAATCATATGTCACATGAGAGGTCTCGACTTAAATTTATAAGTATGCTCCTTGTGGCATCGAAGCGGGGGGGGACGTACCGCGGGAGGTGTATAAAATGAGAAAGTAAGCAGTCACAGGCCTTAGCAAAAACATGCAACATGAGGAGTCTCTGTGAAATTTAGAAAAGTACCCTCCGTTGGGGGAAAGGGATACTGGAGTTACATAACATGTATGAATGATCGCAGGCCATTTCAACAATTTATCACGAGGGGTCTCGTTTACATTTATAAATGTGTATCCCGTAGGGGCAAAGTATGTTGTAGGGCCGTGGAAGGTGCATAACATGAGTAAATGGTCAAGGCCCTTTCCAACAATATGTCACATGAAGGGCTCGGTTAAATTTTGAAAACAACCTCCTAAGAGAGCAAAGTGAGGGGTAGTACATGGGAGCGATAAATAAATAGTCACAGGCCAGACTTCAACTTCCTGCTTTTCAAAGTTTCATACATTATAAACATTATTTACTGGAGGGCTCCATAAAAAACTTCGTTCTAAAATGAAAGGGGGAGGAAATATAATATGCGGACGATTTTTGGACGACACCTCGGACGTACATGCTGCATACTGACCCAAGAGCTCTGACTAGATGCCCGTTGCGGAACCCTGGAGAAACCGGTCAAACTCCTCCTGACGGCACAGACATCGCCTCGCTAAAATTTTATCCCAACCTCTATTCAGATATTGTGGGGGGGCCCGAGAGATCAGACTAAATGCCATTAGCCTTCCCGTTTGATCACGGAAATCTCCACCTCGATGAGAAAAATCTCGCACCAACACCTCCGCCTTTCAGTTTGGGAACCGCTTGATATCAGACAAAACTCCGCCACTCATTGCCGCATGGTCCTTTGTCGAATTTTGTGTTTATTGCGCGGTCGTTAGTGAAAATTCGCATTTTTCGCGCGGTCCTTTGTCGAAATTTACGTTTCACATGCAATCCTCAATCAAAATAAGGGTTTTTACGCAGTCCCTTTGTTGAATGCGTATTTTTTACGCAATTCTTTGTTAAAATGCGCGTTCTTCACGCGATTCTCCTTTGAAATGGCCGTGGACCCTATATTCTTATAACGTGAAAGTCACGTGCTTTTGGAAAACATTCCCGACATCGTAACTATTCATTGTGCAACGACTTGCTTCGTAACTGATGGCTGCATGCAATAAAATAGTCCCGTTTTTGGGGAAAACATTGCCGAAATCACAGTATCGAACCCAAATGGAGAATAGGGTTCAATTAGACCAGTATCGCCTAATTCTAAAATGGGGTTAGTCAACGTTTGGACAAAAATTTCGACAAACATGCACAAATAAAATGAACTGTGGACACAAAAAATCTCTCCAAGTGTTGAGCCTTCGTTCAATGACATACGCTCTATAAATCCATAACTAACTGCAGAGGATGTCAGGCGGGATGGTCCGTGGAAACCAGCACCGGAACTTGCTATGTCCCATGCACAAGACCATGTAAAGCCGCGATGAATAACCACTGTCGCAAAAGGAACATGCACTGTTACTCAAGTGGCCTCAAGTACAATAAACGCTGAGTTTTTTCCACTTTACTGCAATCCTTGGACGAAATTCGTTTTTCGCCGCGATCCTTTGGTGAAATTTGCCATTTTTTGTGTTCCTTTTCCGAAATTTGCCATTTTTTGTGTTCCTTTTCCGAAATTCGCGTTTTTGGCGGCCTTTTCACAAAACGTGTTTTGGATAAGTGTAAGAGGGGGACAGTGGGCTAACCTCTCACCCTTAATTTACTATACTACGATTCAAAAAATTCACCCCCTCTTGAAAAGGAGAAAGAGTCGTAAAATGAAAGACAGGTGCGAAAACATTCCGATGATATATATATAACATGACGTGTGCAAAAAAAGTTTTAAAATTTACAAGTCACCCGTGAGTTCACTCATTTTTCCCAGAATACACTAAAAAATGATGCAGCCCCCACTTTATAATCTTTATCTTTAATAAATAGTATTTACCAGACTACCATAAAAATACTCCACATCTAAAAAGATATTTATTGTCGAAATAGCTACAATTTAAAAAATTCACCCCCTCTACCTCCCCCTCCCCCCCCCCCTAAAAATTCAACTCCAAAAGGAGAAAGAATCATAATATGAAAGAATGGTTAAAAGAGCTTTCGTATATGCCTCTCATTTCAGCTAATCATAACACGATGGTTACTATGGGAAATTGGGTACACCCCCCCTCTCTTCTATGCTACCCCACATAAAAGTGCCCGAGTTGAGCCTGGGTCGCTCTTCACGCATCTAGCCCGGTCTTCAGGCTACACACTGTCCATCTTGCGTCACGTAGCCTCATTCCCTAATGAAAGACGGAAAGCTGATTGCGATAGTTGTCACCACCCAACACTCAAACAGCCAAGCGGACGATTTATGGACGACACTTCAGACGTACATGCTGCATACTGATCCAAGAGCTCTGACTAGATGCCCGTTTCGGAACCCGGTGGAACCCCTCCTGACGGCACAGACATCGCCTTGCTAAAGTTTTTTCCCAATCTCTTTTCAGATATAGGACAGTTGCAACTGATGTCAAACTGGAGTGGTGGAACTACCCTGACCTCCACTTGAAATGCAATGGTTATCAGCTGATTGCAAGTTCCCTATTGTGGAAGAGTCATTCGAGAGATCAGACTAAATGTCATTAGCTTTTTTGTGTGATCACGGAAATCTCCACCTAGATGAGAAAAATCTCGCACCAACACTTCCGGTTTGGAAACCGCTTGATATCAGACAAAACCCCGCCACTCATTGCCGCATAGGCCTTTGTCGAATTTTGTGTTTATTGCGCGGTCGTTAGTCAAAATTCGCATTTTTCGCGAGGTCCTTCGAAATTTACGTTTCACATGCGGTCCTCAATCAAAATAAGGGTTTTTACGCAGTCCCTTTGTTGAATGCGTATTTTTTACGCAATTCTTTGTTAAAATGCGCGTTTTTCGCACGATTCTCCGTTGAAATGCTCATGGGCCCTATATTCTTGTAACGTGAAAGTCGCATGCTTTTGGGAAACATTCCCGATATCATAACTATTCCTTATGCAACAACTTGCTTCGTAACTCATGACTGCATGCAATAGAATAGTCCTGTTTTTGGGGGAAACATTGCCGAAATCACAACATCGAACCCAAATGGAGAATAGGGTCCAATCGGACCAGCCTAATTCTAAAATGGTGTTTGTCAGCGTTTGGACAAAACTTTCGACAAACATGCGCAAATAAAATGAACTGTGGACAAAAAAAAATCTCTCCAAGCGTTGAGCCTTTGTTTTTGATAAGTGTAAGAGGGGGACGATGGGTTGACCTCTCACCCTTAATTCTTATAAATGGGTTTTTCCTGCTGATTTATGAGATTTCGTTCAAATTTCAGATATAAGATCATTTTGATGAAGCACCTCCGTGATCAGTGTTGGGTGTTCATTGCAAAAGTAGTAGCAGGAGGAACTGGGGCTAATTCCCCAACCTTAGTTTAGACACATGGGTTTTCCATCAGATTTCATTCACATTTTAGACATAGAATCATTCTGATGAGGACAACGTCATGATTAGTTTTGGCAGTTTATTAGATAAACCCCTCCCACTCCCTCCTGAAATTCAACTTCAAGAGGAGAAAGATTCGTAAAATAAAAGAGAGGTGAGAAAACTCTCCAATGATACAGTGGCGCAGCGAGGGGGGGTTACCCCCCCCCAGAGCCATGACAAAAATACAGAAATTTCCATAATTATCCGATGTATTTCAAATTTTTGATATAGGTTTTTTCTAATAAAGTGGATCTCTAAATAATTTTAAGGGCTCAATGGCTAAGTATAGAGGGGGGAACTGGGGATAACCCCCATTTAAATTACATAAATGGCTTTTTACGCAGAATTATCAGATTTGCTTCAAATTTTAGATGTAGTTTCATTATGGTAAGGCGTATAAGCTAATGAATATAGTTAAAATAAGGAGGGATGCAGCAGTCCATTCAGGAAACCTTTTCGAGGAAAGAAGCTTGCTTTCCCCATTCGACGGAGGGGGTGTCCGGTAGATATCGCGGGCGGCTAGTTTCTTAGGAAATTTGTCGATCAGGGGATTTATCGGTAAAGGTTTGCCGCAAAAATACTCAAGTAACATAGAAAAACGAGTTGAATGCAACTGAACGCAAATAAGAAATAAAAACAATTTTTCTTTATTTTTTAATTTAATGACTGAAAACTATTATGTCAGAAAACATTATAACATATATTCAGGATGCAGGGGTGAAATTATCTTCATTCAAAAGCTGAGAAGAATAGGTGCTATTAACCTCAAGGGACATACCTAGAAAATAATTGCACTGGTCTAGTGGCAATGAGCTGAGGGGGACACTGGGATTATTGAGCACCGAGAGGGAAGGAAGGTAGTTGGAAGAGAGACATGTGCTGGTAATGTACAAGAAAATACATTGATGTAAGATGGCTTAGACGTGCTAAGCGAAATGTAATATTTGAGTGTGGCTCCTATGTAATTGTAATGTCGTTTTATTTATTTTTTTAATAATTGATCTTCGGTTCTAATAAAGAAGGCAAGCTAATCAGGCAAGCGTCTTTTCAGTATGAACGTATATCCAAAAATTGAACCAAAACAGTTAATTCAGCATGAAAAAATCATTCACTTAAATTAAGAGCCGACCCCCGACCCCCCCCCCCCCCCTCATTTCATGCTCTGCCAATTTATTTCCAAAATCAAAAATAAATCCCCAAAATCAATTCCTTGTCACCTTTTCCCCAGTAACATGTTTATCTTGTCCCTTTTTTCGGGTAACCGCTTTTGTAGTTTGTCACTTTTTTCCGATAACACTTTTTCCTAGATTCAGGCAAGTAGATATCATGATTAAAAAGCTATGTAACTGAGAAATGTTCTTCATTCTTTGATAAGATCTTTCAGAAGACGATTCTCACAGTGGATGATTTGAAACGAATTTACGACGTAGTAGCAACAAAAAGGAGAAAAAATGGTTGCCATGCGATCAAAATCGCTTATAACTCGTTAACTGAAATACTTATTATAAAAAAGAAAAAAAATGGCGTATTTATTTCGTCAATGTTTTTGTCAACGAATTTTGTCAAAAGATCGCCGAAAAACGCGAATTTCCCGTGCGGATCGCGGAGAAAACGGCAATTTCAACAAATATCGCAGATAAAACGCTGAATTCGTCTGAAGACCGCGGGAAAACGTGGATTTCGTCTAAAGATTTCTGATATAATGCCGATTTCGTTAAAAAATTGGGAAAAAAACCCCGTTTTCGATAAAAGATTGCTTAAAAATATTTTGTCAAAAGATCATTGAAAGAAAAGGTCGCTTTCATCAAAAGATCACGGAAAAAATGCCGATTTCGTCGAAAAATCCCGAGGATAAAGCGCCATTTTCAAGAAAAGATCGCATATAATTGCAAAATTTGTCTAAAGATCGTCGAAAAAACGTCGATTTCATAAAAAAAAACACCGATTTCGTCACAATATCGCGGAAAAACCGCCGATTTCGACAAATGATCGCAATAAATCACCGATTTTGCTAAAATATCGCAGATAAATTGCTGGTTTCGTTTAGAGGTCGCGGAAAAATGCCGATTTCGTCAAAAGATCGCGGAAAAACGCCGATTTCGTCAAAAGATCGCGGAAAAACCGCCAATTTTGCTAAAATATCGCAAATAAATTGCTGATTTCGTCTGGAGGTCGGAAGATGCAGATTTTTGGAAATCATTGTGTTCTTAAAAAAAGTTATATATGTTTACAAAAGTTTCGAACTGGGAGTGTTTTTGGGTGATTTGACATGATTGGCATAGACTTACAAATTTTTTTCAGAAATTCCAGCATAGGTAGTATTTTTTGCCAGTGATATAGTCGTTAAAAAATAAAAATAAAAAAACCCAGAGAGATACACTTAAGGCAGAGGGTATATACTAGAGTGTACCTGTATGTACTATTAGCTTTCTTGAGAAAGAAAGGGTATATTGTGTTTCTTAAAAAAGTCCAGAAGGTATACGGCATATACCACCGTATGTACTTGCATCCCCATTTCTTATGAAATTTAGCTAAAATCAAAACTATACACTCCATAATTTCTAAAATATAAAATTACTTTTTTAAAAAATATGTGGACGGACAGGACATTTTTTTTTTTTTTTTTTTTTTTTTTAAACATGAAATTTTTATCAAACATTTTTGTTTTTCGGTAAAACAGGGAATAAAACTATGAACTCAAATAAATTTTTAATGAAATTTTAATTAACTTTCCAAATTTAGGCAAAATTTTAACAAAGAGTTACATATATCAAAACTTCTATAATACAATCTATTCAATATATAGTAGACTCCCTCAAATCGGCACATAATTTATAGATGTAAACAATGAAACATTCAGTTTAGATGTAGGGACCAAATTTGACTGATTTTGATGTGAATTAGTAATTTATCTTTATGAGACAAGTTTCATAGGAAAAATATATCTCATCTTTATAATACATATTTATTTATACATTATTGTTATTTAAATTTTAATATTTATGTCATTTTAAAAATTATCTAAATTTTTACTTTTTTATATTATTTATTTTAATATTTCATTATATTGTAAGCATTTATTATACTTTGATTTGATTGTTAATCACGTTCAAATTACTGTTAAAAAAATGTAAACAAAGCAATGACTAGAAATCCGCACAACCTCTGGTCCCAAGCAGTGCAGATTTGAGGAAGTCTACTGTGTCTCACTTCTTTTTTCAACAACATATTAACAATCCACATACTTGTGTTA
This sequence comes from Maratus speculifer, assembly GCA_964019185.1. NCBI lineage: Eukaryota > Metazoa > Arthropoda > Arachnida > Araneae > Salticidae > Maratus > Maratus speculifer. Next base: position 59,165,050 of record OZ025291.1, on the reverse strand, counting down.
TGAAGTAAAAGAATTGCAATACTTCTTAAATTTACTAACATATACCAAACTTAATACACAAAACATGAAAAAAAAAAAAAATTCCAATGAAAATAGTTTTTAAATTAATATATACAAACTTACAAGCTATATTTAGCTTTATAACATACCAACGGATGAACAGAAACTTATTAGCAAATTCCATTTCAATATTTTAAAAACTTTTTAGGCAATTATGTTTCTCATACAGCGTAAATACAATAAAAAATATAATCTTCCAGAAAACGCAAATTAAGATTTTGATACAGTACAGAGAATTATCTGCATATTTGCAACTTTTAAATCCACCAAATTTGTAAGTGTTTATTAGAGATGCACCGGATGTGGATTTTTGCCGGATACCGAATAACGGATATCCGGCACAAAATTTTACCGAATATCCGGTATCCGGCCGAATAATTTCTCATTTTTAATTTTAATAATATTTCAATTTTATGCTTGTTTAAAGAAAAAAAATTATTGTAATTTTATATTATGCAAGTATTAATAGATTTCAATTCACTTATTAAGTCAAAGTTACTTAAAAACATAGTAATAATTAAATATTGAAATGTAATAATATTTTGCCTTTTCAATATTACTTATAAAACTTCTAACTTTACATGCATATTTTTTTCTACCCTTTCTTTAGTCTCTATCACCAGATTTAGGTAGTGTCTTGATGTTTTTATAGATGCATTGTATCGATTAACTAATAGAAAAAAATATTTTTACCCTGTTGACACATAATTAACAAAAATGGGATAGTTATGTATGTTACTCCTCTTGACTCTGAGTGAGCATTACAGTTTTCCTATTAAGCTCTTTTTGCATTGTAGAGCAAGTTTCAGAATGAACTTTATTTAAAATATCACTTGCAATTTTAACATGAGCGGGTGACTTATATAACAAGGCGTAGTTCAATTGTTTTGGAAATTTTTACTAAAATATGTTTTATTTAAAAATGCAATTTGTATATTTAATGATTTTTTTTTTCTTTTGTTTTTACCACATTTTTTTCTATTGTTGACTGCTTAACTTGTGCAATTGATGTTCCAACAAAAATTGAATGGTTTCTTTATTATCAGCACCATTTTGTTCTTGATTTTCTAAAGAAACACACTTTGAATCTGGAGTATGAATATTCATAAATAAACTCTTTAGTTTGTTGAAAACTTTATTTTTCTACATAGTTTTTAATCCTCAATACTTTAGCACTTATAAGATGGCCCCATTGTACACATTTCAGACTCGGATTTTTGACGTATTAACAGCAACTTCATAAAACTTTTAGATTAGATATTTATACCTTTCTCTTTTGTTGATATTAATAATTCAAATTAATAATAAAGTTATTAACAAAACACTTGAGAAGAACTATAAAAGTCTACTACTTCATTACAAAAATAAATAAATAAATAAATAAATAAATGAAAGCAAAACAAAGTTGAAATTGTAGTTGATATTCTAGTTTTGGTTTTACAATTACAGTTATGACAGAATTATTGAACACTGCAGTTAAATTTTGACTGGTGAAAATTACAATAAAACTTTTGAGAGGTGTAAAATTACTTCATTACTGAAATTTAAGAACAATTTTTAAGAGAAATAAAAAATGTGATGTTGAAGTACATATTCTAGTTTTGTTTTTACAATTGCTGTTATAGGTTATGACAAAATATTGTCATACTTTAAATATATCTTCATTTACATATAAACATTATAATTTCATAATTGTGAAAATATACAAGTATTTATTTTTGTTAACATTGCTTTTTAATAAGATAAGGTATGCAAGGAGCAAATTAGTTTTACATTTGTTTTTAAATATAAAAAACAGAATTTAAAAAATGTTTTACTATCCGGCAACCGGATATTAAAATATTCGGCCGGAACGAATATCCGGTTCGAGTGCCGAATAAGCAGTATATCCGGCAGGAGCCGGATATCCGGTGCATCCCTAGTGTTTATATAGTTTTGTATGTATTGTATATTATATATTTGTATAATATGTATTGTTTACCTTTCTGCATTTATTTAAATGGTCATTTCAGGTTTCAGAAACTTCATTTCTGGTTTATATTTTGAATTATGCATATAATTGTCACTGAACCAAAAGTAAAGGAATTTTTAGAGTCCTGAATATTTTAACTTGAATTTTAAATCATAAAAGAAAAAGAAATTTTTTTTTGTAAAAACAGCAGTTTGAAGGTAGATATATGCATTAAGGGGGACTTTTATAGGAAGAGTTTTTTTAATATATTTTTTACCTTTTAAATGAAACTATACATTCTTTCTTTGACCTTTATTTTTAATAATTTTTAAAATTATCTTATTTTTTATTTTAGTTTACAACTTTTCTTGAATATTTTAAAATTTTATAATATTGCAAGCATTTATCATAATTTTAATTGCATTATTTATACATTCAAATGACGGATTGAAAATTTTAAACAAAGCAACGACAGACATCTGCAAAATTCTGAAGTCTGCACAAGCTCTGGTTCCAAGCTGTACAGATTTGAGGGAGTCTACTGTATTGCAGAAATGTAGTGGAGGGTACAGTCTGTATACCTTCTGGATTTTTTAAAGGAATTCCATATACCCTCTGTTTCTCAACAAAGCTATAGTATATACACTTTAGGGTATACCCTCTGCTTAGAGTGTATATCCTCTGTTGTTTTTATGACTACATCCCTGTTGTATTGCTTTATAACTGATGCTCCAAAACATGTATCTTAATTTTTTCTTTTTTTCAGGGTTTATAAATATCATGAAATGATACTTTCAAAATTATCCGATATTTTCAAAATAGTCAACTTACTGTGGATAATAACTATTTTCAACCATAATATAAATAAGAAACTGAAACATATTGCACTTAACATGAAAATTTAATAAAAAATAATCTGAAAATGCATTATCTTACTTTCATTTGAAGATCACCTAATTCAAAATAGAAACAATTTGCTTTATTTAAAAAAAAAAAAAAAAAAAAACTGTATGATTTATCAAGGCAATTTTATTTTTTGTAAAACAAAATTTTAAATACAAAATAGATTTCTTTTAACTGGCCTGTTTTCTTTTTTTAATCTCTGAACTCGTTGAATGGTCAAGTGCCAGTCATGTGCATATTCTGGAACAATTAGGGATTTTCTCTTGGTTCACATTCAGATTAAAGTCCAAAAATTAAAAAGCAGTTTGCTGATAAAACAATTTAGTGTGATCTCTTTGCAAGATGGACCACATATTATTGAACAATTGTACATTTAGAAGCTAAAAGTAATGAGTGAGGATAAAATGGCTAATTCTGAGCTAGCGATATGTTAAATGTAATCAATCCAGTGCTGTAATGAACTAGCAAAAGAAAATCTTTAAAAATTTAAAAACAAATAAAATATAAGGGGTTGTTTACTATACCCCACTCTGCCCTAATATATATAGAAATAACGGAAAGTGGTATAAAATGACAGAACTCAGAAATGGACAGATTTGTTTCTTATGTGGATTAGCATAATTATCATAGAACTGCAAAAAATCACATAAAGAAATGAATTTTTCCCTATACTTAGGGGTAAAGTGATAATTTTTTACTACTATTTTGCATCTTTAACACATCACAGAAATTCAAGAATAAAAATTTGAAAAAGAAAAAACATATAAAAGGCAAGCGCGTTAAATTGTGTAGTATAAAATTTCATATAAAATTTTCGGTTTGTTCACTTTGAAAATTGTATTTTTAAATAGTTCACTTTCTGCAATTCCTATTTTATATAAGCAGTTCCACAAATAAGCAACTTTTTGAATAAAAAAAATACATATATTATGATTTGATAAAAGTTTTTGGTGGTATTAAATTGTGTCACATTCTATTAAGAGCATGGAGAAATTTTTATCATAAATATTCAAAAAGTTAAAAATATATATATATAATGCATAAATAAAGTACAATTAATAATTATCTATGTGATTAAATATTGGTTTTATTCTAAATTTTATCAGTTTTAAATTCATATATTAAATGCAAAATAAGATCAAATGAGATGCAACAACAAAAACAATACGGAAGATGTAAACAAAAACGTAAACATATCTTGGTTGTATCTATTCGAATTCGAATAAAACAGTCGATTAGGATCAAAACGATTTATTAAAATTTTACAGAAAAATATAAATAAGTTTGCGCCAAGATAGTGATACATAACAGTACCTATCAACCCTACTATCCTTCTGCTGCAGCCAAGCTGCCATAATCTATCGAGGTAACTAACCTACGAGGTAGACTGGTTTCGCTTTAAAGTAGCGGATTCAGAACTGAACCATAGCCTACTATAATACTACCAGCCGAGCCATTTCACGAAAAACCGCCGAAAAAGTGAAGCTGGATTCAGCTTCAAACCCTGAACCATTTCATTGGACCACGTGTGAGTCCACGTGACGCAAACCCTGCCCAAATTAGCATTGAATAAACTGCTTTCTGTTCTGCGCACATGTTTGCACACGTGTCATTGTTTTGGTTCAGGGTTTACATGATTGGTCTGAATAACTTGGGCAAAGTATCAGCGTCCTCTGGCGGGAGACTTCATACATTAATCTCAAATAAACGGGCTTTATAGATATAGTCGGCTATGCCTGAACTTATAATGAATGAATCATTAATGAATGAATCTTAACACAAATATGAATTGATTTTGTTTTATTTTAGGTTGTTAATCTGTTTTGGATCAAATTATTCTATTGGTCAGGTTATTCGGTATTGAGTCAGAAATCAGATGATTTTTTTTTCTTTTAGTGAGTTCAGGTAGGATTAAAACTTAGGAATGGATACAAATGAAACGGTTTCACGCTGTAACAGTTACGCGTCACAAATCTGAAATTTGCAACGGGCATGAAAACGGCGATACAAAAGTAACACTTGTGACCGTAACAAATGAAGATAGCGGCGTAACAAAGTTGTTACCGTGTATCGATTATTTTCAACGATAGGCTCTTTTGATTGGCTAGTAGCCTTTGGATTGTTTATAAATAAATCACGCTGCGAAGATTATTTTGTTGTATAAAATGATTTAAATTTTACAATCTAAATGAAGTTATGTGAAAAGATTCTTCCAGAGTGTCTGCATACTGATTATTGAAGAGTATTGTTCTGAGTATTTTCTTGCTAAACAAACTTTTGCCTGAATAAATATTGCCTCATGTATGTGTTGATTTAAACATGTCACATACTTTGGCAATAAAAATTCAGTTTTTTCTATTTTTGATCGAAGATGAAAGAAATGAACCTCCAGCACCAGAAGCAAGTCTATAATATTGTTATATTGCATTATGGAATATGTTATATGCCATGTAAGCACTTGTTAAATAGGTAGGAAGTAAGGTATATGCATTTTTATTATTTCACAGCTGAAAAATCTTGCTGTTGCAGGAGAAATTTTTTACTTTAGAGTTGTTTAATAACAGTATATTTCGCAATTTAGAAGAATTAAATAAAATAAAATACAATGTGGGAATTTTAAACATTCAAATGATCATTGTTAGTAGATTAAGTTATCAGTTTTTAATTTGTAGATTACTTTAAAATTATTATTTATTTAATGCTTATAATAATTTAATATAATAATGCAGATTGTTATCTGAAAACAATATGCATTGAGCTTTCATAAATCGTAACATATTATTTTCTCTTTTGAAAGTATAATCATGGGAAAAAATGAAAGCATCAAGTATTTTTAAATCGCTTCTTTGAATAACTGAGGAGCATTGAGTTTCCGTGACTTGTGCATTTTATAAGAATAAATTATGCAACTTTTATTTATGCAATAGTATACAGAAAAATGCAGTTTTGATTGAGAGAAAGCCAGAAAGTCATTTATTGTTTATTAAGTATTGTGCAATGTAATAAAAATTGCTTACAAAAACAAATTGAAGGTTTTCTTGTCTTGATGCTAAAGTTTGTAGGCTTCTGAAAGTGAAATAAATAACCAAAATGTGTTTGCTTGGGGGTGAGGAATTCAATTGATTTACTCAGCAATGATGAAGTAAGGAAAAAAGTTTATATTTTTTATTAATTCATTATAATAAGTGGCAGGATTAGCTTATTTTAATCATAATTTAAATCAACTAATTAAAAAAATATATTTAAATTGATTTTGCAATACATTTTTATTTTAAATCAATGTAAGATATTTTGTAAAAGATATTATGTTTGTCCAAAAATACATTTTAAGCTTTAAAAGTGGGAGAGGTATTAATATGATTATGATTTCTGTGAAAAGTTAAGAAGTAAAGTACTGAATACATTTGCAAGAAATAAAATGCTTGCAAGTTAGATTTCTAGAAAGCTTTCAGTCCCTAATTCAATATTCCACTACATCAATACTCATCCCTTCCTGCCTACCTAACATTACATATGTAAACAAATGCTTTTTTGTTCCATTTAACTCCTTCAGGATGAGCTTCTTTTACAGAATTTTTAATATTTTATCATTTGTTTTTTAAAACAGGAGTTTTTGCATAATTGAATCGAGGAAATGCTCCGATTAAGTTGGTGATTTTTATTTTTTTTTTATTTTATTTTATTTTTTTTTTATTTATTTTTTTTTTTTTTTGACAGGGTTAAGAAAAGTTTATATTTATTCATTCATTATATTTAGTGTTATAATAAATATTTTACTTGGGGGACAGGATTTGTTGATTTTAATCATAATTCAAATGTTCCTATTAATAAATGATTTAAGTTAACTTAAAAAAAAAAAAAAAAAAAAAACCTATTTTAAATCTTTATCAAGATTTATGATGTAATATGTTTGTTCAAAAATACATTGTAACTGTTAAAAGTGGGAAATGCTTTTTTAAGTTATTAAAATCAAGCATAACCATAAGTGGAGAATTTTCAGAAAATCTTACCACCCAGCAAAATGCAACATATAGTTGAAAAATGTTATGTCACTGTAAAAATAGCAAAATTCTATTACTACAATGCATTTTCGTTTTTTTAATACATAAAATTAAGAAATATATATAAGAAAGAAAAGTTTAATATAGAATAAAACTTTGTATCGTGTAATTTAGAAAGTTGAGAAAGATAAGCTAACTAGAAGAGAAAAAAAATAACTTTTTGGCATATCTCTGTAGTTTGGAATTTTCGAAGATTACCTAAAAATGTACTTGAAGAATGTGTAGAAATGTACTTGGCAGAGAATTCACTCGCCAGTGGCAAATAAAATTATGTATTTCCCTACTCCTGAACATAACATTTTAAAATGAAATCATAAGTAGAGAATGTGTAAGTTAAGGTAATATAAAGAATCATAATATTTACATGGTGAGTAGAATGTGTTACATTCTGAGTAGTAAGTATTACATTAAGAGAAACTAAAAATGAACTTTTTACCCTTTTTTTTTTTCCCAAAGGTATCGCTTTGAATGCATTTAAATTTGTAAATAAAATCCCCCCCTCCCTGAAAAAAGCTTTTGAAAGCTTATATATTTATAAAAATGGCTCATATAGTTTAGGCCTTTCCCCCTCCCCCCTAACTTCTTGTATAAACAAAAATGCTGCTTCTAGGCATAGTTTACATCTCTATATAATAAAGCACAGTATACCTGCATAGCATGCCTAACTGTTTTTTCCTCCCCCCCCCCCTCCCTATTTTTTTTTGTTTTGTTTTTTTTTGCATAAGTAGTGGGTTCAGTTATGCAATAGAAGATTTAAGTTAAATCGTTAAATGTAAAAGGTGCTTCAATAGCACCAATTTTTTCAATATCATCTTATTCCACTTCAATATCATAAGTTTTAACTATTTTTACACTTAACCAATTTATACTCCAATCAAGAAAATTTTCTTTCAAAGCTTGACTGAAATTTTAAGTGTAACTTTATGTTATTAACTGAAAATCTGTGTTTTTCAAAGGAAAACAGTTTTTTTTTTTTTTTTTTTAAACATTGCATATTTTTAATCTTTATCTTTGCTAAATTTACATAATTAATGTGTTTGATTTAGAACTTCAGTTATGTTCATCAACGCATGAAATTTGCATTCTACATGCATACTAACAGAATCCAGACTAGACTCACTATGTCTTATGATGACTGATGAGATAAGTCTGCTAAAAATTAATTATTCTGCCCTGTAGATTTATAGCTTGTACAAAAAGTTAGATTGATTAAAAATGTTTGTCATTTTAGAAATTTATTAATTTATCATTTTTCTAAAACTTTGCTTGTAGCTTCTGTGTAACTTGGATTTTGCATTTATCAACAATGTGTAAAATAAATCAAAACATTATGGAATAATTTAAAAAAATTGTTTAAACCAAACAACCCTGGTTTGCAATGAGTTTAAATAAATGGAGGTTGTGTTCTAGTGAATTCTACAAGGTACAAAATAAATTCGTTACTGTTATTTGAAAAAACACAATATTTTGTTTGCTATTTTGTTAATAAATATCAAAGCTAAAATAATAAAATCTGACTATGATAGTGAATTTTTATTTTAAAAAATCAATATAATTATTAGTAAAATAATTGGGTGAAGGTGGCAGGGATTGTGCATACAAAAAGAATACTTTTCTAGCTATTTTTATTGATTTAGTTTATGTGTGTATAGAGGGGTGGGGGGGGGTTGTAATTTTAACATCTTGGATCCACCTTTGAGTATAATGGTAGTATTTCATGCAGGATAATTTATTATCACAGTTTTTTACTTTTGCCTTTTATGAAATTTTCTTAAGTGAAAAAAAAAAAAAAAAAAAAAATCAAATATTATGAAATTTGTATAAGACGTTTTAAAGATTTTAATAATTGAAAGAAATATTTTTTATAAATATAAAAGCAAACAAATCTTAAATTTCATAAAATTAAAAAAATGGAAGAAATTTTAGATAAAAACTTAATTCGAAACATACTTTTCCATTCTAGATTTGTAATTAAAAAAAAATCATAGGCTATATTATTATTCTAGTGTAGTGGAACACCCTTTATTCATTTCTAATTTATATGAATTTACTTTTAATCATTTCATTTTGATTTTCCACAAGAGAGAAAGTCTATTGTTGTTGAGAGATTTTAAAATTCAAATAATTGTTCTTGAATGAGTATGGAAAAAAAAAAAAACCCCTTAAAATTAATTTTTTACAATTTGTTTAAATTAAACATAACAAAAAATAGAATTGAAGCACTCATTGAAGATAATTTTTAGTTATATTTTGTTTTTTATAGTCATGTGTTAAAAATTATCTTAAACAGAAGGAAAAAGAAACCCGAAGAAAAGAACAATAAACTGTTTCAATTTTTCAGTAAACATATATGATAGAAGCTCATTCTTTGGATCTTAATATGATATTTTTGATAAATTTTGAAGAACTTTATTTTATTTGTTTATTTTTATTGATATATTTAAAAATTGTCATGTACATGAAATCGTGATTAAAAGAAAAAAATATCCTAGATTAGGTTATTTATATTTGAACCCCCCCCCCTCCCCCCAAAATAATAACAATAATATGCACTGGATGCATTGAATGGTATTTTTTGGACATTTTGATAGCAGACAGTACATCTGTTCCAAAACCTTGTCCATTGCTTGATTTTTTTTTTTTTTTTTTTTTTTTTTTTTTTTTTAGACATGATCTATTTTAATACATTCTGAATGATTTGAACGTGAAAATATTTCATTTATCCACCATATAATTTTATTTATATATTTTTCTTCAGGCTATAAATAAAAACTAGATAGTTTTTTCCTTTATTGTGAGTATCATTAAGTAAGAATTTTATGATAACATTTTAATTATTATTTTGATAAATTAAATCTTTAAAGTATATTTTTTATCATTCAAAACAATTTAAAAAGGTTGATTAAATATATCCCTGAAATAATTTATATATAAAAAAAAATTTAATTAGAAATTCATTACTTTTTCAGATTAATAAAATCATATGCTGAACTATTGAAAAAAAATACTATATTATAGTACAGTGAAAAACCATGATCACCTCTTGATGACAAAAATAATAAACTATTCCAAATTGTTTTGAGAGCTTTAATATGTTTTATTTTGGTATTATTTTATGTTAATATGTTTAAAAATAATCTTACATGTAAGGTTCTGATTAAAGTAAAACAAAATCTAAGTTAATATCCTATTTATATTCTTCAAGGGAAAAAAAAAAAAATTAGACTATATTGGATATGTTGTATTGTATGGTTATATGTTAGGTACTTCAAAATATATTTTATGGCTTCTCAAATACATCTGTCCTCCCCATTTTACCCTTTGTTGTCATAAAAAAAGTAGAATTACAATTTATACAATTATAAATAAATATGAGATTTATACTTTTTAAATATCAAGGTTATGTGTGATTATGATTTGTTCTAATTATTACAAAACAGAAGTAATTTTATTTAAAAAAAATAATTTCCTTTTTACAGTATTTATTATTATTAATCATCATTTAAAAATTATAAATATTTGTATTCAATTCTATCTTTTTTTTTTTAACATAACAAATTATTAAACTAATCTCGTATCTTATCTTCGGTTTAAAATTCAAGCCATTATTTATAGCTATTAAGATTTCTAATCAGTAATAATTATCATTCAGTTATAAGCAATACAAATTTATATATATTTTACCCTGTCTGTCTGTTTGTAGTTTAGCAAACAAACTTTCATTAGTAAATAAATTATAATAAAAAAACAACACAAGTTGTTAAATGTTATTTAAATTTACATATCAAAAAATTAAAAATATATGGCGAAATTTGCTTTCAAAATTAAAAAAAAAACTACGTTTTGGATTAAATTTTTAAGAAATAAAATCGATCCAATTTTAGCCTTCTTAAAAAAAAAAAAAAAAAAAAAAAAAAAAATAGAAAACTTAATATTCACAACATTTATAATTTTCGCTATTTAAATAAGATTATTTTTCCAATATTTGCTGATATTTGATCAAAAATCGCCGCATTACGTGATATGCCGACATATTTTGTTTACGTTTTCCGGAGTTGTTACCAGACTTCGAGTCGATTACAGACGACTGTAATCGATTAAGATTACGATTATTTCCAATTTCAAAAAACAGATTACGATTATGTCTCTATTTATGCAAGTCTGATTACGATTACATAATTGATTATCCATTTTTTTATTTGTAGATTACGATTACGTTTGGATTACGATTAATATTTTTTGTTGGATTACGATTACCGAACTAGTCGATTACGATTACAGTTCGATTACACTAACTTCGTAGTCTGCGTGTTACAAACTAGAGTCCGGTACCGTGTCCTGTTAATTGATTTTATCCAAACCTAAGCTGATACTAAGTTCATGTCGGGTTAAAGCTAATTTCAATAAAATAGGATATCTATATATATAAATCTTTTATGAAAAAGATAAAAATTGATATTAAAGATATGATTAAAACTAATATTCATTAAATGCATTACAATAAGGACTAATTTTCATAATTTTCGGGTTTAGGTTGGAATACATCGGGTTCGAGCCGCATTTCGGGTTTACTAAATTTTAAGATTAAGATTTAGTATAACCATAACTTCTGCAGGACTCTATTATGAATCCCTCTTACTTTGGAATTTGGATTCGTTATTTTGCTATATATATGCAGTACTTTTCTTGTTTTACAATTTTTTAATTGTGCTCACAATTCGAAAACAATTAAACTATTCTGAAAAAAAAAAAAAAAAAAAAATCTCCCGAATCTAATTCTTTTTGTTCTCTTGAATTTTTATCATTTACCTTTTGAAATTCTCAATAACTAAGAAAATAACATTTTGTCATATACATATATATGACATTGTATTATTGAGCCTGATATTTTTTAGACCGAAAAAACTAAGTTTATTTAAAAAAAAAAAACTGTTGATGCCAATACTTTATTTCTTTGTTATTAGAATTTAGTTATAAATATATATTTTACAGTTGATGGCACAAAAATAAATTGAGTTTAATAGATTTTTAAAGTGCATTAAAATGGTACACCAATTACCGAAAAGACAAATATGATAAATAAAAACGAAAGGTATCAATTTTCTGAAAATATTCATTGTAGACTGATTTATATTCTATGATTTACAAATAAAAAATTAAATAGCTCTCAATTATTTTGTAATATTTGCAGTATTTTGATTTTTAACCAAGATTATACAGTACAACAAAATCCATTCTTACATTAATAAATGTTTATGGAACTTGCAAGAACAAGAGTAACCTGTAAATATGGAAACTTACCTAAAATTAATTATATATATATATATATATTGTTGGTAGCCCCAAATTCGTATTATTTTTCTTTTTCATGCAAATACGAAGATGAAACCACACACTTCATTTGTAATTCCAAAGTGTTTGGGAACCGAAGATTCTGCTTTGGTTCTACAAACTCCATTTGTATTCTTTTTAATTATTTATTTTTTCGCTCTGTGTTCAATGTGGTATAAGTTATTAAATTCAATTGTTCATATATTGTGATACAAATAATGGTTATAGTATATATATATATATCAATTAATTGAAAAATAATACATAAACCATTAAATTTAATATTAAATTTCCATACTGAAAAGTGGAAAAAATAAATCAAAATGTATATAATATACTTGTTTATTTATTTTTGCTACTTTGAAATTCCGTTTTAACACATTTCACTGTACCAGGCACATTATAAGAAAATATAATTTTGTTATTTTCAAAAAACACATAAAGAGTTACGAAAAATATATTAAACATTAATTAAAGTTAGTTCAAAGCATTTTTTCATCTTATTTCAAATCTTCAGCTTTGAGAAGAACAAACAAAAGTGTAACAGAAAAAAAAAATCTTGCTCGCTCGCATAACACTTTTTGCAAAACATACAATTTGAGTTCAAATAAAAGTAAAAACAGATTAGGTAGCATGGCTATATCAGTAAAGCCGAAAAAAGGTAATGTTACGTTTCGATATAAAACTGTTAAAATTTGAGATATTAAAAATAATTGTAATGACAATGATAAAAACTAATATTAGGTATAACAAATGTAATATAATTCACAAAATGCATAATTTTGTATATTATTTTATTATTAATGTGACATATTTATTTTAAAAGGCAATTTTAAAACACGAAGCGCATACATGCAATAAAAATAAAATATTTGAGAGGGGGGGGGGGGGGAATTACGTCAATGAACGATGAATTAATAAAATCATTGACTTCAGTAAATAAAATTAATTTCATTTCATTGGTAAAAAAAATGATAAATAATAATAAAGTTGTAAAAAATTGTACTTATGTCTTTTGTGATAGACAACTTGGTAAACATATACACTTCTACACATATAAAGTAAAAACTATCAAAACAAACCTGTCTGTAACAAAAAAATTTCAAAATTGAGATGAATAGAATGTAGAAAAATTATAACAGACAATAAACCTGTTAAAACGGAAAATGAAACATAATTGAAAATTTCTGAGTCATTTAGCGGTTCGGGATCAGCATATTGTGCTTCATTAATTTTTTATTAGCCGAATAATTAATCAATTTTTTTTTTTTTTTTTTGAGAATATAGTAAAAAATATATTTATTAAAATACAATAAAACCTAGTATTACGGAAATACAAGGGGCAGCGGAAATTTTCCATTTGAGCAAGTGTACTGTCTATTCTTACTGTATTGTATTATTTTCACCGAGATATTTTACAAAAATTATTTTGTTTTAGACAGGATTTTAGAAATGATCACGTTTCGTTTTAACAGGTTTTATTGTTTTTTTTTTTTTTTTTTTTTTTTTTTGGACATAAAATTAAAAAACAGTTACAAATTTACAAAATATGCGTTTCCTTTTATTTATTTATTTTTAAAGGAAAAATAAATCATTTATATTTAAAGAGCTATTCTTTTCTATATAAATAATATATGTTTTCCTTTTCAATATTTTAGAACTGATTTCATTGTTATAAATTTATTTTGAAATTATGAGCATTTCTAAGGATGTTTGATTGATAGAATAGGTATGTGTAACATACGAAACTCTGATTTGAAATTCACGAATACCAGTGTACGCAGGATGAAACCCTCTCCCCTTACACACACACTAAAATTTAGGGGGGGGGGGGGGGAGACCTGTGTTTCACAACCTTTTTTTTTTTTTTTTTTTTTTTTTTTAACCCAAAATTTAAACATGAAATGAGTTTAACTAAGATTATTTTTCCTTAGAACTTTCGTTGCAAGACATTTAAGGATAAAAGCAAAACAAAATTTAAAAAATGAAGAAAAATTAAATATTTAAAAATAAGCTTCTACCAAGCTTTTCGAAATGGGAGAATTAAAACAATTCATTCTTTTATCTTTCATTTGCATGCCTCTGTCCCCTTGAACCACATATTTAAAACAAACTTGAGGAACATGAACGTTAACAGGCAAATAATAATAATAATAATAATAATAATAATAATATAAAATACTGTCTTTTGGTATGAATGTATTAGGGGAGAGGAGGGGAAGGGGGGGGGGACAAACCTTTCTGGGAAAACAAAAACTACCTTTTTTATCCTATTATTTATTTATAACTCATTTAGAGAGTTTTTGGTAGTTTTTTTTTAAATAATCCGAGATAAAGAAAATTTGGTGGCTATATTTCCAAAATTGAGGAGTTCGTCATTGAATTTGCCGGCACATAAGCTAAAGAAATTTACTAACAACTAGGTATCATTAACGTCTTTCACCCTTAAAGAAATCTTACTAACACCCGCATATTTATTGACAAACCTCTGTCTTACTTTCTGTTTTTTTTTTTTTTTTTTTTTGAGGGGATTCTGATAAAATAAACGTATTTAAAATAAATAAATAAATAAAAATAAAAAACAATATTTTATTATAAGAACTTTTGTAAGAAAACTGATCTATATGTCACTTATCCAGATATATTAAAATACAAATTTTGAATAAACAGACTTTATGATTAAAAACACTATATAGTTAATTTAATATAAAAAATTCCTTTGGCTACAATTTTAAAGAAAAAGACAAGATATAACTATACAATATTTCTAAAATAAATTTATACAATATGTATATATCTATTAAAAAATTACCTGCATGTGGGTGTTCAAATTGGACTTGGTTTGTACGGAGACCCTGACATCTGAAGAGCACAATTTACATTTATATTTTAAAAATTTCAAGCCTTTTTAGGTGCGTTCGTAATTATATAATACGTAGCACCTATAGTGGTCGTTCAGTCCGTCCGTCTGTCCGTCCGTCCGTCTGTCCGCATATAACAACGCAAAAACTACCCAACCGAATCGTTTGAAATTTAAAATACATAATTATTACATAATTTTGTCGAGTCATTTCAAATTTTATGAAATTCGGATGCATAGATCAATTACAGGGGCAATCAAAAGTATTCCATTACATTACGGTCAATGGGGAAAAAAGTTTCAAATGCATTTTAATCGTTTGAAATTTAAAATACGCAATTATTACATAATTCTGTCGAGTTATTTCACATTTTTTGATAATCGTGTGCATAGATCAATTACAGGGGCAATCAAAAGTATTCCATTACATTACGGTCAATGGGGAAAAAAGTTTCAAATGCATTTTAATCGTTTGAAATTTAAAATACGCAATTATTACATAATTATGTCGAGTTATTTCAAATTTTTTGATAATCGTGTGCATAGATCAATTACAGGGGCAATCAAAAGTATTCCATTACATCCCACACAACACATACGTTCAGATTACATCCAGTTTTCCTCTGTTAATTCCAAAATACGTCTATAGATGTATTTTGGACCTAGCCAGTGAGTTTAAATACGTCCAGAATTTGTTGAATGTTTGACATAGACGTATCTACCAAATATCTACAAAATAAGAACGTCAGTTCAAAAACGTTAATTGTATGAAAATTCAACTAATCCAATTTTGGCTAATTCCGAAACTAAATCTGAACTTATTTGTCCCATTTGTTGACATAAAGTAGATGAAAACGGAACCAATCCAATTTTTGTAATTTTTGGAACAAAATCTTAACGTCCTTGTCTCCATTTTCTATATTTGGAACGTAATTTGGAGGAAAATGGAACGTCATTTGTGTAAGTACCTTCACAAAATCTGGACGAAAATTGAACCTAACAACCGCCATTTTAAACTAGCGGTATTTGTAAAATTCTAAGTGCTTATTTATATTGCATCTCTATTTTGATTTAAAAAATATAATGCAACCAGAATGCGCCTTTATTTACATTTTTTAATTAATAAAATCACTTCGATCTGGATGTATATTAAGTTTGTGCTGTGAAGTTTTCTACAGCTAGGCCTAACAGACTTAAACGGAATTTTTACATAGTCGCTCGCAATTTTCAGGACCTGAAGGATTAATTTTTTTTTAATAAATTAATTATGTAAAATATTAATTATTTTCATCATCGATTAGAAGAGATGCAGCGGAGTACTATGCTCCACATCTGTTAATCCATCAACCGTGTGGAAGACGCGTATATGGTGATTTGTTTTGATCGAGGTTTTTGATTGTTTTTATGATGGAAATTAGTGAAAATAGGTAAGTACATTTAAGATTTTGTTTTCTACATTTACTGTATTTTATGTATTCTTTACATAAAACATTTCTGTAATGATTTTTTATTTTGTTATTGATTTTATTTATCAATTTTTGATAGGTCGACACTGCATTTGATTATGTAAATAAGAAAGTTTGCAATGATTTTTCTTGATCATATTTCAGTTTTATAGACAGCAAACAAACGATTATTAGGTGGAAATAAATTTTAAATTAATTTTGGTGCAAGTGCAAATAAAAATAAAACTATTTGTAAATTATTTTATTACTTGTTGCTAGTAACGCAATTTCTTTAAGAAACTTGATTGCAATTTTTTATTTTATCTGATTTATCTTTATGCAATATCCACCTCTTATTTGGACCTCATATTTTTTTTACATTTAAAAAATTACTAATGTTTACTCTAATAAAAATTCTTTATTCAATTGTTATTCATCATACTAACTATTATGTAAACTAATTTACTTAACACCAATAATTTTAAAAGAAAATCTCAATTTTTTTGCTAAACAAACAAGAATTATTATATTATTGTGTGCATGTCCTGTTTTTTAAACTATAAATGCAATAATAATTCATACGATTTTTGCAAATTATATATACACAAACACAGATATATGAATGTATATATAATTAGTGTTTACTTTAGAATGAAGGGAACACTGCTAGCTACTAATTAAGGCATTGAATAAAGCAGTAAACAGACGCTAGTTCAGTAAAAAAGTCTTTATTTCGAGGGTTAAGGAGATGTATTATTGTGCTAAGTTACCAAAAAAAATATATATATATACATCAATGTGATTACCTATGATTTTTGTTAAGAAAACAGGAAAGTATGTTTGTGTGCTAGTCAGGTCCAACAAAAATCATGAATGTTGTCAATCAGGTGCAGGAAAATCACAAATTCTGTTGATCAGGCATGAAGAATTTCATCGATCAGATACCAAAAAATCATGAATTTCTTTAATTTGTCACTTGAAAAAATTGCGAGTTTTGTTTATTTGGTTCTGAAAAATTACAATTTTCATTAGTAAGGACACAAAAAATTCATTAATTTTGTCAATTAATATTGAAAAAACTCAGTTTGTTGATTGATTATGAAAAACAGCATGTTTCATTGCAAATTTCATCAGTTTTCCTTAACAAGAAATTGCGAATTTTGTTGTTCAGGCATGGAAAAATTGCAAACATTGATCGGATGTGAAGAAATCGCTAATTTATTTAATTGAGCATCAAAAAACATGGTTTTTGTTGATTGGGCAATGAAAAATTGTGATTTTTATCGATCAGGCTGAAAAAAAATCATGAATTTCATTGACTCAACATGTAAAAATTTCAAATTTCATCAGTCGGCTGACGAAAAATCACAAACTTTATCAATCAGGTGCAGAAAAATTACAAATTACAGGCATGGAAAAATCTCAAACATTGATCAGACATAAAAAAAATTGCAAATTTTGTTGATTGAGCAAGAAAAAAAACATAAGTCTTGTTGATTGGACACCGAAAAATCGCGATTTCTGTCAACCAAGCTAATAAAAATCATGAATTTCGTTGATTTGGCATGAAAAAATTGCAAATTTCGTTGATTGGCTTCAGAAAACTTGCAAATTTTTGTCCGTTATTTTCATGTAGTCCTTGAAAACTTGGACACTTTTATAAAAGGCCCTTCTTTTAATAAAGTTGGGCACACTTAACACAATACCATATTTAATGTCATATGTCAGTGCTTGAATTTCATGGCGGGATTTGTGCCCAAAATTTTGAAATCCCGTCCAAAAGAGTAAATACAAGGAGTAAGTGTAAATTTTATATTTTCGTGCGGCTGATTGACACATTTTGAGAGTTTTTTACAGCGAAAGATTATTGAATTTCATGATTTTTTCCACAAATGATTGACAAATTTTGCAAATTGTTTTCCTGCAATCGATTGACAAGTTTCGTTCTATTCTTCCTGGAGAGAAAAAGGTGATTCTGTTCTAAATTTTCAAAAAAAAAAAAAAAAAAAAAAGCACATTTAACTTAAAAAATTTTAAAAAAATCAGTTATCATACCAGAAATTCAGACATAGAAGTATCACGAATTTTGAGAGATGGTGTCAAAAAAAGCAGTTTCGCCAATCGTTCCCAGAAAATGGCCAGTTTCATCAAAAATTCTGGGGGGGGGGGGGAATTTTATCAAAGGAATGTGAAAAAGCACAAATTTCGTCGAAGGATTGAGAATAAAACACAAACTTCTTTAAGTTATCGTAGGAAAAACGCTTAATTTGTCAAAGGGTCGCTTTAGGGCTGATTCTGAAGGAGAAAAAAAAATCTAAAATTCACAGGTATTTTCTGAAAGGTTTCAGCATAGTGTGTGTGTGCTGTCGACAGCGTTAGAGAAAAGTGGACTGATTTTATTATACCATAGGATTTTATTATTATTGCCAGGGGGCAAACATTTATATGAGCCTTCGATTTGAGAGCGAGGGCGCTCGATACAAACGTGTTGTTCGAAGGACAACGAAGCTCAACTGAGCGTTACATCATTTATCAGCTAGGTGGCGCTGATATCTTAATCAAACTTCGGGAGCGCACATACCGGCCCCCATTGAAGTATTCTGATAGTTCAATGATACACAACAATTAAATATACAATAACATACCGATACTATTACAAATTAATGGTTACACATAAAGCACTTAATATACATACAATAATAAGAAATAATAAATTCAATAGAAATAGGTTAAGCTTAATTAATATTTTCGTTATTTACAATTGGTAGAACACAAATATTAGAGATACTTCTTTTGTAAGTTCCGGATGGAGTCCGGACTATTACAACCCTAACATTGTCATCATTTCCCTTGATGATTTCTGAAATACGACCTATTATCCATTTACAAACTGGTAGGTCTCCATCCTTTACCAGAACCATCATACCTGGTGCAACATTTTGTTTTTTAAAGAGCCATTTGGATCTCTGCTGCAAATGGCTTAAATAAGAATTGGACCAATTTTTCCAAATTAGTTGCACGATTTTTTGAGTTTTCTGCCATCGGTCGAGCAAGTTTTCTCTCACATTAATCAAGTTTGGCTCAGGAAGAGCATTAATTGGTCTACCAATCAAGAAATGTCCTGGAGTCAAAACTTCATAATCTTCTAATTCAGAGGATAATGGGGAAAGAGGGCGCGAATTTAAAATACCTTCGATTTGAGTAGTAATAGTTAAAAATTCTTCAATGGTTAATTTCGTAACACCAATAGTTCTTTTTAAGTGGTATTTGAACTGTCCGACGCCTCTCTCCCAGAGTCCTCCAAAATTTGGGGAACGAGGGGGAAGAAATTTCCAGAGAACTTGCTCGGATGACAGAAAATTTGATACATCATCATTGTTTTTATTTATAGAATTTAATAATCTCTTTAGTTCTGCACATGCTCCAACAAAGTTGGATGCATTGTCACAAAAGATAGTATTACTTTTGCCTCTGCGAGCAAAAAATCTTTTAAGTGTTGCAATTAATGCAGCAGAAGTTAAGTCAGAAAGTAGTTCTAAATGAACTGCTTTAGTAACCATGCATATGAAAATGGCCACATAAACTTTATTAAATATCCCTTTTCTCTGGTTGCGATATTTAATAAAAAATGGACCGCATAGGTCAAGACCTGCATTTGAAAACGGTGGCCCTTGTATTACTCTCTCAGGGGGTAAATTACCCATTATTTGACTTACAATTGAAGGTTTTATTTTGAAACATTGAACACACTCGTGTACAACTTGACGCGCAATGTTTCTTCCATTAATGGGCCAAAATAATTGTCTTATACTATTTAATAGCCCTTGAGGACCAACATGCAAATCTCTTTTATGATAATAAAGAAAGATAATTTTAGTTAATTTACTGCTTGAGGGTAAAATGATTTGGTGAGATCGGTCATAGCTTAAATTTGAGTTGGTCAAACGACCACCCACTCTTAACAGATCATCTTTATCTACGAAGGGATCTAAAAATCTCAACTTACTTTTTACAGGGACAGACATGCCCTTTTTCAATGCCGAAATTTCTGATGAAAAATACTCACCTTGAGCTCTCTTAATTAAGAAATTTCTAGAAACTTTCAGTTCATCTAGAGTTAAGGAACCCTTACGTTTACTCTGATTTTTACAGTTGTGGACAAACCTGAAAATAAATGCTAACACTCTCATTAATTTAATATAACTATTTGAAAAGGTAAGAAAAGAGTTCAAAAATTCATAGTTTATAACTGAAGTGAGAACCGGAACTGACTTTAGTTCCTTTAAAAAATGTTCGTCTTTGTTATGAGAGTCCTTTTGTGGACAAAAATTTACAATGTCTTGTTTCAGGAAATCGGGTCCTTCAAACCACAGTTTATTTGTAGCAAGCGATTTTGCATCTTGACCTCGGGATAACACATCCGCTGGATTTAGTTTTGACGGCACATATCTCCACTCGTAGTTTTTGGTAAGTTCTTGAATCTTAGCCACTCGATTCGCTACGAAAGTTTTTAGAAGATGTGGGGACATGTTTATCCATGCTAAGGAAATCGTAGAGTCCGACCAAAGTATGACTTTGTCGATTTGAAGTTTCATAGCTCTAATTACCTTTTGAGCAAGTTGGCACAGCAATAGACATGCTGAAAGTTCAAGCCTCGGTATGCTGACAGTTTTGATAGGGGCAACTTTACCTTTGCTGCAAATGAGGTGGCAAACAGGCGAATTTGAGTCAGTGTTCGTTTGAAGATAAAGGCAAGCTCCGAATGCTTTCTCACTGGCGTCAGCAAACCCATGTAAGAAGATAGTTGAAGCATCTTTAATAAGAATACATCTGGGAATTTTGATGGTTTCTATAAGAACTAGTGAATTGAGGAAATTGTCCCACTCTTGAGCAACATGAAGTGGAATTTTATCTTTCCAGTCGCACTTTAGCAACCATAGTTGTTGCATGAAGATTTTTGCACGGCAAATTACAGGACCGAGCAAACCAAGGGGGTCAAAGAGTCTTGCAATTTGACTTAGAATTTCGCGTTTTGTATAGTCAGAATTTCTGTTGACGATAACTTTAAAGTTAAATGTATCACTAGTACAGTCCCACAGTATTCCGAGAGTTTTTGTTGAAGTTTCTTCGGCATTTTGATTAAAGGGAAATGTTTGATAATCAGGATTTATTTCTTCAATAACATTAGAACGCCATTTATGCAAGGCCATCTGACCTTTCTTGAAAATGTCTGTTAATTGTTTTTTAATTTCAAAAAATTCGGAAATGTCTGATGCACCTGACAGGCAATCATCCATGTACATATCGTTCTTTACAACTTCGGCAGCTAATGGGAAATTGTTGGCTTCATCTACCGCTAACTGTTGGAGCACTCTAGTGGCAAGGTATGGACTGCTTGCACAACCGTAGGTGACCGTTTTCAGAGTGTAGATTTTGTCAGGTTCCTCCCTCCCTTCTCTCCACAATATTTTTTGGTATCTAGTATGCGACGGATTTACTTCTATTTGTCGAAACATTTTATTTACATCAACTGTAAATGCGAAAATATGTTTTCTAAAACGAATCATAATTGAAAAAAGATCATCCTGTATTATCCCTCCTTTAAACAATAAGTCGTTTAAAGACTTCCCATTAGTAGTTTTACAACTCCCATCAAAAACAACCCTCAGTTTAGTTGTAGTACTTGATGGTCGCAAAACCCCGTGATGAGGGAAAAAATATCCTTTATCAGGATTTATGTCATCGGAATTTTCTTCCATGTGTCCTAAAGTAGTGTATTCTTTTAGAAATTCTGAGTATAATTCCTTTAATTTGGGATCCCGCTCTAAACGGTTCCATAACTGATTTAATCTTTTAGCGGCAATTTGTTTTGAATCTCCCAGAGAATTATCTATCATTTGAATCTTAAAGGGTAATTCAACTACATATCTGCCGTCCGGTTTCCGATAGTGAGTCTTTAAAAAATGTTCATTACAGTAATTTAATTCCTCACTAACTAAGGGTTTTAATTCACTTACTTGTTCCATTTCCCAAAAAGCACTTATTTCTTTTTCCAAATTTTTATAATCTGTTACTAAAAAACAAGAATCAGAATAGTCCCTTAAATTTGAGATAGAATTGCATACAGTTCCTGATATAACATGACCGAAAAATGTTTCTACTAACATTAATTGGGAATCATCAATTTTAATTTTATTAGACCCTATTAATTCATAGAATAACTGCGCTCCAATCAGTGCATCTACGCGTTTCGGCTTATTCCAATTATTATCCGCTAATTCTATGTTCGACGGCAATTTTAATTTTGACGTATTTATATATTTGGGTGGTAGATTAGCGATTTTAGGAACAACTAACATATCTAATTGATAAGATTTAGTTTTGTTTTCATTAGTTAATTCTGTACTAACAAATGATTTAGCATTTAAACATAAATCATTAAGTCCGGAAATGGAAATATGAGTTTTTTGTTTACGCAATCCTAATAGATTTGCAGCATGAGAAGACAATAAATGCGAAGAGGAACAACTGTCTAATGCAGCAATTAAAGGTTGAAATTCCCCTGAACCGTCTTTCAAATATATCACAGCTGTGTTTAAAATTACACAAGATTTATTTATTTCATTTTCCTTCGCGAAAAATGTTTGATTATCAGGAGAAAGGGAGGGGGGTGAATCCACCTGTCGCCTCTCTGTCTGATCTTCAACAATGAATTGCCTTGTGATATTATTATTTTCATTTAATGGATGAAGTAATGAATTATGCTCTTTGCTGTTACAAGAAAGGCATTTATTTTTAGATAAACAAGGATTAGGTAAATGGCTGTTTAAGCAAGATTGACATAAATTGTTATTTTTAACAACTTCTGATCTCTTTATCGCGTTCATTTGTTTAAATTTCTCACATCTATATAAAGAATGCGAGTCTATACATCCTAAAATACAACCTTTTCGCTGTTTTGATTTTGTTAAAAAGGATTTTTCCATGTTTGGCTTAGTGCCAGATTTCCAGTTATTATACGGAGATTTTTTTTGTTCCTTTGAAATAACAGTATTTTGAAGAATACGACTTCTTTCTTCCAAAAAGCTTAAAAAGCTAGCTAATTTAGGAATTTCGTTTTTATTTAATTTCATTTCGAACGATTTTTTTATTTCAGAATCCAATCTTTGAAACAAGATGTGCATTATTAAAGCATCTGACAGCTCATTCGATTCAAATTCAAGTAATTTTAATGCACGCAAATTACATTTTGTATTATCAATTAATTGCATTAAATGATTAGGAGAATCGGGTACTTTTGAAAAATTAAGTAGTTTAATAATATGGCAATCAATGACAGCTCTTTTATTTTCATACCTTTCTTCTAAAGATTGCCAAAGCGATTCGTAAGTATCTTGAGCTGACTCAAGCCTTTTGGCTTCACCTTTTAAACAACCCTTTAAGTAGCATAACTGCTGAGTTGAATTCAGATTTTTATTATTACCGATAATAGACATAAATTGAGACTTGAAGTTTTGAAATTCGTCATATTTTCCATAAAAATTGGGTAGAGGTAAGTCTGGAATTTTAAAGCTATTACTAACAGTAGGATTTTCATTATTCATATTAACACATTCATATTTAGAAAGAATAATGTTAAGTTTTACCTCTGAATCTTCCAGTTCATCTTCTAGATCAGTTGCTAGTTCCAAAGAATCAGTTATGTCGACATCTTCCGGAAGAGTTGTATACGATACTATCAAATTCCGTAATGACGTTTTAATTTCCAAAATAGAAGCCCTTTTGCTTTCTAAGACGAGTCGTTCTTGTTGCTGCTCTTCTTGCGATCCTTTTAGATGAATACATTCATATTCACTAATGAATTTCGTAATTTTATTTACTTTTGTTTTCAATACGCCGCGTTGGCGATTTAAAGTAGTTAAAGAGGTCATGTTTTATTTAGCTGTCCTCCGGGTCGGCTTGGACCATATGTCGACAGCGTTAGAGAAAAGTGGACTGATTTTATTATACCATAGGATTTTATTATTATTGCCAGGGGGCAAACATTTATATGAGCCTTCGATTTGAGAGCGAGGGCGCTCGATACAAACGTGTTGTTCGAAGGACAACGAAGCTCAACTGAGCGTTACATCATTTATCAGCTAGGTGGCGCTGATATCTTAATCAAACTTCGGGAGCGCACATGTGCAGAGAAATCCAGTTTAGACACTGTGTTTTTTCTGCGACCCTTCGGTGTAGACTTTAGAAAATCTTTTGTCAATTTGTAGATTTTTTGAAAATTTTTTAGTTTTTTTTTTTTGACAAAATTTTGCAATTTTCCATGATTTTTTACAAGATTTGCATTTTTTTGTGATTGTTTGCATTTTTTCATGATTAAAGATTTTTGATTTTTTTCTCGATCCTTTACAAAATTTTTTATTTATTTATTTTTTTCACTATTCTTTGATGGAATTTGTGTATTTTCCTCGATTTTCTGGCGAATTTGCATTTTTTCACGATCTTCTGACACAACTTGCGTTATTTTTTCACTATTTTATGACAAAATTTTTTCAAAGTTTTTCCAGTGATCCTCTGATGAAATTCGCGATTTACGAAAAAGATTTTTTTCAACAACTATTTGTGTGAAATTTGCATTTTTTTTTGTCTAAATATTTAGATTAACAGATTCTTTGTTAAAACTGTTGTTAGCTTTCGTTTTTTCAAAAACTAAAAACTAAAACAAAATCATTTCACCTTTTTCATTCACGTATCACTTTTTCATTTACGTAACAGATTCTTTTTCTTTTTTTTTTTTTTTTTTTTTTTTTTTCTAAAAATTTTAAATTTTGGGTTTTTTATAAAATTTGTTTTTTTTATGTACTATTTAAAGAAATACACAAATGACAAAATACCACTAAAGCATTTTTTATCAACAACTCAGAATAACCATGGAAAATGTGTTTTTTATTTATAAAAAACAAGATTTTATATAGTCTATTTATTTTTCAAAGGGATAAATTCCCTTCCTGTGCTAATTACTTTTGTTTCAGGTCTAATAAACTCTGTTTTTGTTCAAATAGATTTTAGGTTGAATATAGATTGCTGCAAGTTGGGTTCGGGTTAATCTAATTTTTTAAAAGTTAGTTGAGTATATATTATTTCCAATTAAAAATTATACCTGATAACAATAAACAGATATGTTTGTGTGTGTGTTGTTTTCCAGACGGCTGCATTTTCTGATGAAATTGAAATCTTTTTTTTGTAATTCAGTGATGAAATTTGCATTTTTTAGCAGCCTTTTGACTAGATTTGCATTTATTCTGCAGCCTTTTGACTAGATTTGCATTTATTCTGCAGCCTTCTGACAAAATTCACATCTTTTTTGCGATTCTTCAATGAAATTTGCATTTTTTAGCAGCTTTTTGACTAAATTAGTGTTTATTAACGACACTTTGACGAAAATCATGTTTTTTTTCTGTATTGCATTGTTGAAATTTGCATGCTTTACACGACTCTGTGACAATTTGTATTTATTATGCGTTCCTTTGACGAATTTTGCATCCATTAAGCGATCCAAAGGCAATTCGGTTCTGTATTTTACAATATCATAGGTTTTCGGCTAAAAAAAAAAAGTGATAAATCTGGAAATTTAGAAAAAAACATACCATGAATTTCGACAATCGTCAACCCCCCCCCCCCCCCCCCCCAAAAAAAAAAAAAATCAATTTTGCAAATCGTTCACAGAAAAATTGTAAATATCATAAGAGGTTTGAGGGGGAAAACATGAATTTTGTTAGATAATTGTGAAAAATCTCAAATTTCGTCTGAAGATCGTGAAAAAAAACCATGAAATTTGTGAAACAATAGTGAAAGAAAAACACAAATTTTGGGTAGGGATCACAGAAAAATCAAAAATATCTTCAAAAAACCTGTGGGAAAAATTCACAAAAAACCCGCAAATTTCAGCAAAAAATCCACGGATTTTGTCTAAAAAATCTACAGACATGCTACTTATCCACAAAAATGTGGAATTCCGCTTTTTCGGCGACGAATTTTACTATCCCTTGGATCAATGCAAATATGCATTAAAATTTGATGACATTTATATGCAGGGGAGGGTAACGATGTGTTACAACAAAAACGCGAGTCAAAGGGTGCTAAATTATTAAAATTTCTTCAAAGGATTGCAAAAAAAAAGGCAAATTTCTCCAAAGGATCAAAAAAAACTATAAAATCTTCAAACAATCGTGGAAAAAATACTATTTTCTTCAAAGGATCGCAAGAAAAAACACTATTTTTGTTAAATGATCACGAACAAGACGCGATTTTCGTCAAAAAATTGCTCTGAAAACATGATTTTGGTGAATAGGTTGCGGAAAAATACTCTAATATTGTCAAATAATCGTGATAAATAATCGTATTTTATCAAAAGATCGCTGAAAATGCTGCAATTTTGTAGAAAGATCACAGAAAATACCCAAATTTTGATGAAAGATCGCAGAAATTACGGAAATTTTAACGAAAGATTGTAGAATATACACATATGTTGACAGAAGATCGTGGAAACCACACAAATTTTGACGAAAGATCACGAAAAATACGCAAATTTTGACAAAAGATCGCGGAAAATATGCAAATTTCGACGTAAGATCGCAGAAAATACGCATATGTTGACGAAAGATCGTGGAAAATGATCAAATTTTGACGAAAGATCACGGAAAATATGCAAATTTTGACATAAGATCGCAGAAAATATTCAAATTTTGACGAAAGATCACGGAAAATACACACGTTTTTACGAAATGCTGCTGCCAGGCACTGTGCCTTACCAGTTTGGTGTAGGTCAACACTGTTTGCTATAGATTTTATTAAGTAGCTTATATATGTTTTTTTATATTGCAATCTACATGAAACATTGGTTGTAGAATGTCCATTTATTGAGTGCTAATTTGTTTTGTAAACGAGGCAATCAATCAATGCTTGTTTCTGAATCAGAGAAGAGAAAATAGTGAATAAAACAACTTAATTTAATATTATTTATTTATTTTGTAGATACATGAGTTAAAGTATTCCTAAGTATTTTAAAATTGCTTTAGAATAAGGTTACTGGATCCACCATATATATAATTTTTTTCCTTTTCTTTTTCAACTAATAGTTACAAGCTCCCTGGTAAATATACTGTCTTGTGGATGAAGATCTTAGATGAGTATAGATTTGTTGAAATGATCTGAAAAAATGATTACCACCCCTCCATAGAAAAATCGTGGTTCAAGAGCAGTATAAATCATGGATTCCAATTTTTCAAAAAGGATCTGACTTTGAATAAGGTAAACTTTCCATTAAAATCTATAAATGATACAAAATAAAATTTTGTCTTATATATGTCTATTTGATTTTGCAGTTATGAGTTTGAATAATAATAATAATATGACAGTGGATAATATGGTGCTTTTATGTTATACCGGTGCTAATTATATTAACAGTGTATTTTTTTGATGAATGCATTTTAAGTTATTCAAGTTTTACTCATTATTATCAAATTACTATGTATTGTTCTTTTATTTTCAGAAATATTTTTAACATTTAATAACTTTTTAGAAATGCTTATTATAAAGTATAATTCTAATTTATTTATTATTATTAAATACTTTTTATTTAAAAGATATTTTATGATTAATCATATATTTAAGTATTATTTTTGAATTTTCAAAAATTGAAATAAAATTAAGCATTTTTTTAACTATTTTTCAAGTATGTCTGCATAATTAAGACTGAAAAATAGCATGCACAAGTTGTTTTGAAAGTTTTATTTGATTATTTTTATTTGTGAATCAGTTGGTAGCTATGCTATAGTAGAGGCACATAAGTGTTTTGTAATTATATTACAGTATGGAACCATTTATCCATAAACCAGTTATCTGGAATGATACTTCTAATAGACTGATGTTAGAATCTTTTTAGAAAAAAGTGACATACACAATCAGTTTGACATATACATTGCTTGAAACAATTGTATAGTTTGATAACAGCCTCTAGTATTTGAAATAGAAGCATATAATCATACTATAGATTAATAAATAATATTATAGTATTACAGATGTTTTCATGCTTATGCAGAGAAAACAGAAAAATTTTTGTTCCCAAGGAGTTCCCATAAGTTATCTTCTTTCAAACTTTAACAATTGATCTTACTTGCATCAGATTCTTGGTTCAAGTAATCTCACAATCAATTTAAAATTAAAAGTAATACGACAACTACATATGTTTCACAAAACTTATCAAATCGATGCTGCTTTGATGCCCAACCAGTTAACTGGAAAAACCAGTTATCCAGAATACATCTGACCCCAACCATTCCGTATAAATGGTTCTGTACTGTATGTAATATTTTTAAACCTGAAAAGTGGCTAAAATATACATTTTATATATTTAAAAAGTCATTTTTATGCTAAAATATCAGAGGAAATACTCCAATTCTTTGCATCAATATATGTAATAACAAGTTATTTCATGCATGTGTATTTCAAAAGGTTACATGGAAAAATGGTTTTTTTAATAATTTTTTAAAGAGCACTTCGCAAAATCCTTCGGTCCAGAACATGAAATCAAATTTCCCCGCTCCGTCCTCAGATGCACGTTCTGTCGGGAACGGGTTAAAACACCATCAATTAGAAGATTTTAACTTTAAAAGCATACATTTGGCTTGTTGATTCCTTTTAAGTTATGCCTTAGAAGTGCATTGCCATAATGGACCAAATGTTTTACAGAAAAACGACCCCTTTTTGAAAATCTATACTAATAAAATAACAAATTGCTCTGTGTGTCAAAAGACTCTGCTAATGTACTTGACCATCAGAATTTTAAAATTCTAATAATTGAGAAATGAATTAAAATTCCTAAATTAGAAGAATGGAAAAGTACTCCTAATTTAATAGAAAAATAGATTTTTATCAAACCTCAGAATATTTCTTCGAAAGCTGGAAGAGAGGGAAAAGGATTAATGTAAATGGAGGGCTAACATGACAATAAATGTACTCAGGTTTTTTTTTTTTTTTTTTTTTTTTTTTTTTTTTTTTTTTTATATAGAGGGTTGTGTTTTAAAATCTACTGAGCCTAAAAACTGAAAAATTAGGCAGCTAGATCAGAAAAAATTCACCTTTCAGAAATTCTAAAAATTATTTTCCTACTCCTATAAATAGTTAAAAAATTCATTAAAAATCTATTTATAAAATCTCATTTTATTTCCGTTTAAAGAAACAGATTTTTAAGAAATCTAATATAACAAGAGCAGTTGTTCATCGATGACAACTGGGTGCTGGTGGGTACTCGCATTTATAGATGACTTGTAATTTTTTTCAAAAATTAAATTCATAAATTTAATATTTATATATCCAGATGACAAATTTTTTGCTGATTTCAAATATGTAAATTTTTCACAGTCACTCAGTTACAACCTTAGATATTAATTTTTAATCCGTTACTTGGAGGACTTGCTCCATTTAAAAGCGAGTTTTTTGAAACCATAAACAATTTTTATATAAGGATTCTTTGGCACCGTGTCAAATTTTTAAAAATACATTATTTGGATATTTTAAAGCTATGCATTGAGTAACATCTTTAAACGCTGTTTAATAATATCTAAATTTATAAAAATCCAATTTTTTTTCTTTTTTTTAATCAAAAAACTTTTTTTTAAAAAGGAAAAGAAATGTGGAAACGCTAATTAAAATTCTAAAAAAAAAAAAAAAAAAAAAAAAAAAAAAAGAAAAGAAAAAAAGATCAAATAAATTATAATTTATAACACATAGTACATATTTTAAAGAGTAATGAGCATCAAATAAGGGGTGGGGGGATCTTTTAGGGGCAGTGATCAAATACTTAAAATTGTACTGTTTTCTACAATCTCAAATGTGGACTTTTCACTAAGCTCTGGGATAAATGTTACTTATTTAATATAAAATGTTCAGATAGTTTATAACATATAATATAGATTTTAAAGAGTAGGGGACTTGAAATTATGGGTAGGGACAGGCAATAATTATTTTAGGGAGGGCGTGATCAAATATTTAAATCTGTACCGTTTTAGATGCAGATTTTTCAGAACCCTGGGATAAATAATACTTATTTAATACAAAATTTTAAAAATGTACCTACCCCTATTTTCAAATAATGATTTCATCAAATATCTTCAGAAACAATTTTGTTAAGAAAAAAGTTTGCACCATGGTGGTGGAATATGAAACTAAAAGATTCTAGTCTCCCTACCCTTTTTTTTGTGTGTGTATGCAGCACTTCTGCTAAACAGTACCATAGGCAGCAAGAATTCGGTTAGAGATTGGATCTTTTAATGAGATTTTGCAGTGTTAATTTCAGTTCATTTAAGAATATCATTACGGGCCCGGGCAATGTCAGGCGGCTCAGCTAGTATTTGAATAAACAATTTCATATTACTTGAGAGGTGTAAAAAAAAAATTAAAACATTGACATGAGTCCTATTCTAATAAAAACCATCATAATAAAAATAAAAACACAAATCTTTTCACAGTCAATACAAACAGCATGCAACAATGAGATGTAAACAAAAAACCATGCACTTTTGAAGAAAGAAAAAAGGTGACTATAAATTATTACATAGGCATGAATAGGAGAAAACTTGGAATTAGAAAAGGTGAACATTAATCTGATTTTAAATTTGGTCATACTAACACTGCTTTATCTGCACTATATTTAGATGGGGGGATAAAAACTGTTTAATGTAAGCAAATTATGTTTTGTATCAAATTGTTGTTGTAAATCTATTATAAGGGAGTCCATTAAAATTTAACTGTGTAAAAATTTTGTTAGCAATGATAGTTTTTCTTTTATTACTCCTAGATTATGGTTACAGTTTATAAATAAATTCCTCTTGAAAGCTTGAATAGTATGAACCAAGTTGGAAGATAATTTTAGATCATGGTCTATTTTTAATTTTTTGTTTTTATAATAGAGCATGTGGTTTTTGTTTACATATCATTGTCGCATGCCATTTGTATTGACCATGAAACAATTTGCATTTTTATTATGACTATGGTTTTTATTTGAATTTGGACCGAAACATGTCAATAATACTATTTGTTTTAATTTTTTGTTACACCTCTCTCAATTAATATGAAATTGTTTATTCAAATATTTATATTAAAGGTGAAGTTCTTAAAATCTTGTGAGTTAAAAATCTAATAGATTTAATAAACTTTTTGTGATACTTTTTGAAAATATTAAATCCAAACTATGAAAAACACAAAGAATTTAATATATGAAAAAATAGGAAAATTTCTGCTCTTCTTTCAATGCAGCCAAGCAGAAATAATAAATTTCTTATATTAATACTTTTTTGACATAAAGTCTTTTATTTAAATTTATATATTATTAATTATGTGTTTTTATAGTTACTTTTATTTTTTTCTCCTAGCTACTGTTAAGAATCATGTTTTGCAGAGTGGAACATCAGATTGCCGATTGGAAAATTTATAGCAAATGTTTTGCGACATACAAGATTATTATTGTAAATAAAAATTGTAATAAAAGTATTGTAATTGTAAATAAAAATAAATAAAACTTTTTTCCCCACATTTTTATTGTATGTTTCTCTTTAAAATTGAATGATCTTATACAGTAACTCTTTAAACATTCCTTGACTTATATAATATTGATAATCATTATAAGAAATTTATGAACTATATTTTATAATAAATTAGATTTATCCCCATTTTGTACATAATCTAGATTTTTAACTAATTATATTGCTCACAATTTGACCATGGCATTGTATTTTTTCAAAATTAATCTAAAATAATTTAAATAGTTTTTTTTTTTTTTTTTTTTTTTTTTTAATGTAATAATACCATTTTTACATTTTTTTTTTATTTAACTGAAATGTGTGACTATAAATAAGAAACTTAATTTTATAATACCTAAATAATTCACAAGATTTTTTTTTCATTCAATTTTGTTGGAAAAAAAAAAAAAAAAAAAAAAAAAAAAAAAAAAAACTGATGTTAATTAATTAATATGTTGAGTGACACACCAGACACCTGTGTCTAACACTGAATTTTCCCATTTAGGCAGCTTCACTGTAAAATGAGATATAAAGCTACTGATTTTATTTAGAATTTAAAAGAAAAGTCTATTATTCACCAAATGTGAAACCTTTCAGTTGATGATAATGGATAATATAATAAATTTTCTAAATACAATTGCAAAATTATGCGAGTTTTAGTCATCTCTAATTTCTTTTTAAAATCTTCACCTTTTTTAATTGCAGGTATCTTTTATTTATCCGTTAGAGACGAACGATCAGTATACATGCCCCTTAAATTGCTCAAAATCTTAGCTTATTCTCACCAGTTACTTTTTTATTATAAAATTTACCTTCTATAATCAGAGCATTTTCAAGATTCGATTATAGAAAATTTTCTGCATTGAAATACTGGTGGTAAAATATTAAAAATTAAAAGGCTCTTGTCGTGAAAGGATTGCATAAAGCGAAAATTTCTATTAAAAATTAGTGCTAGCTAAAAATCATAGCTGTTGTCTGCTATGTAAATTCGACCTTTTTAGATGAATTATCACCATCAATAATAATATAAATAAAAACTTTTTTTTTTTTTTTTTTTTTTTTTTTTTTTTTCAGGAGAAATAGTACAGTTAATCAGAGTAACTTTGGCCAAGAGAAAAAGAAAAATGTTCTATATCACTTGAGTTAATGGCAAAGTTTTGGTCTCAAAATATAGCTACTTGCACTAGTTTGAATTTGGCATCTCATTGGAAATAATTTGTCAAGATTCCATCATGGCAGAATGGATCAAAGTTTTGTAAAGGTGGAGCAATGTTACTCTGATTGACTGTATATAAAATAAAAATGTGAAGAAGAGCAAAAATGCATAGATATCTAGAAATGCACAAAGCAAAAACTGGTACGCTGGTAGGTATCTTGCATTTTTTATTTCCTATTTTGTGTAGAGATGAAGGGCAGTAACTAAAGTGGTTTCTTTAAAGATCTTTCAGAATTGAAAGTTTTAAAATGCTAAAAATAAGTTTTATTAGCAATATTATCTTTAAATATATATACTTTTAAAAGTCACAAGAAAATTTACTATCCTTTAAATAATTTGTTATTATTTAACAACAACAAATTTTTTTGATATATTATTGAATTAAAAAATTGTTTTATTTATCTAAAATTAATGGATGTGAATATATATACATTGGCATTGGCAAGAGATAAATTTTAACATTTTAGTTAACTATTTTTTTTTTTCTAATATGAAATGTTTTTTTTTTTTTTTTTTTAATTTTAGATATTTTAAATAGTTAAAATGTTTGACTTACTTTATTTGCTTTTCAATATAATGTCATCTTTTTTTTTAATGTTTTTTTTTTTTTTTTTTTTTTAAATCTATAAGCACTCATATTACGACTAAAAGGTGTCTATATTTCGTCTGGATGTCGAAGTTTTTGGGTGTAATATGAATAAATTTTGAACGTAATACGGACAAATTTTTTGGTATATTATATAGACAAATTTTGTACATAGTACGGACGTAATTTTCGACGTAATGAGAACAAATTTTGGACGTCCAATTTACGTAAATTTTATGTTCATTCTATGCTCATTTTGCGGCCCAAAAGACGTAGTTTTTACGTAAAGAGAGGTGACATTTGGACGTAATAAGAATAAATTCTAGATGTAATATGGACAAAGTTTGTACGTAGTATGAACGTAATTTTAGACGTAATAAGAACAAATTTTGGACGTCCAATTTACGTTAATTTTATGTTCATATTATGCTCAATTTGCGGCCCAAAAGACGTACTTTTTACGTAAAGGGAGGTGACATTTGGACGTAATTTTGACTAAATATTGACGAAGTTCGGAGAACTTTTAGACTTAAATTGGACACGTCCATTGATCCAAATTACGTACTTTACACGTAAATTGGACGAATCTGTGTTGTGTGGGATTACGGTCAATGGGGAAAAAAGTTTCAAATGCATTTTAATCGTTTGAAATTTAAAATACGCAATTATTACCCAATTATGTCGAGTTATTTCATATTTTTTTGATAATCGTGTGCATAGATCAATTACAGGGCAATCAAAAGTATTCCATTACATTATGGTCAATGGGGAAAAAGTTTCAAATATATTCTATACGTTTGAAATTTAAAATACATAATTGTGTCTAGTTATTTCAAATTTTATGAAAATCGGATGCATAGATCAATTACAGGGACAATAAAAAGTATTCCGTTACATTACGGTCAATGGGAAAAATGTTTCAAATGCATTTTAATCGTGTTACACACATGCGAACTTTATAAAATTTATATGCAACTATAAAGTACACATTATAATATACATCTTACATAATTTGTGGTGCAAAGAACATTTGTTATTGATTGACAAGGCCACACAAAAGTATTCCATTACATAATGGTATAGGAAGAGCATTGTTTGATGAGCGTTTTAATTGTAATTCACTATTTACAATTTTATGAGATTGATAAATGAAAGTAATATTTTTAAAACTTCGTTATCGTACGAACGCACCTCATTTGCTACGCTTCACGTGCAATTTCCAACTTGTTCATTTAAATCTGATACAGATTCCGTGAAATAATCTTCGACTTTTTGTTATTTCTCTTAGCCATCTCTAATCTTGTTAAACAACTACTTAGATATAACCAACCACTAAGAAATCCAAAATGCGAATGAGCTGTTAGATGAATTGTCACATGTAATAAAAGCATCTTTTTTTCCCCATTTTCTTTATTTTCCCATTCCCACATTTGAAAGAAGGTGATGTCTGTCCAATTGCTAAGTGCCCATAATAAAATATTTTTCTTTTTTTCTTTTCTATCCTTATCACTCCCACTCAAAAACCCGCGAAACAAGACCCCTCGAATGGTGACCATTTCTGTGTTTTTATACTATATACCAGGGACGCAGGGACAGCCCTTTATAGCGTTGACTACATACAGTGTAAAGTATGCATTCTGTTTCACCCCGAACGGTTCCCTGACCTATGACCTCTTCTCACTTTTAACTAGGGGCGATTTAACGAGCTCCACACGTCGACCTACTCTTTCCTTGATGTAATGTTTAACTGTTTAACTCACCAACCGAGTATTTTATGGACATGGCGAAACGAAGAACGGAGGGAAAAAAGGTGTAATCGAAGAACGTAATCGTACTTTTATGCTCGATTACGATTATATAGCTTTTTGATGCAGATTACATGGCAATTATCTGCATTGCGATTACGATTAGATTATGATTGTAATCAAAGTGAAATCTTTTGATTATGATTATATCGTGATTATTTTGAAATTAAAATTTGCGATTACGATTACAATGCGATTACGAAGTTTTTGTAGTCGATTATAATCGATTACGATTACACGATTACGATTACTCGAAGTCTGGTTGTTACCGGCTTGAGACAGCTTGCTACGCGTCTCACGCTGTAACAAATTTTTATGACAACAATCACAACTTTGTGACGGCAGAAGCCGGTTGGCGTTTCATTTGTATCCCGTTTTGTAGGATTTGTGACTGTGTCACAAGTTGTTACGGGAAACGTTTCATTTGTATCCACTCCTGAATTACTGTTGGAGTAAAGGCTAAGAAATTTTGGTCCGTGCAGACCTCTGGAAGAACAAAATTCACGCCAGGCTCGACCTGAAAAAAAAAAAGTGCGATCGCAGCTCTGCAGAAAAAAGTAGGGCACGGACCCGGTCCGGTTTCTGAAAGTGTGAAGACGTGACCCAGTCTTAGGCCGCGCCAGTTTGACAGAGTTAGGTTTTGGTCGCTCCGCTCTCGATCATAAGTACGGCCCTTTTTTTCCGTGTGGACATTTAATGTCGTTTTGAAGGCCCTTTATTGGGCTCAAGGGGGGCAATCGCCCGATCGCTCCCTATCTCCTTAGATCCACCATTGATTTTAGTACGGAAATTAAACACGGAGTTTGGAATCATTACACTTGTAACTCATAAAAATTTTAAAACGTTTGATCAGTAAGAAATATCTATTTAAATAGTTTAATTGTATACGTTGATAATCGATTAAGAAGTAAAATAGATGAATGCTTTTGGCAAGCCCTTTATACCAGATTTCCATTTAAAAATATAAAGTTGTTCAAATTAATGAGCAATTTTATTTTAAATACTTTTAAAGCTACTATTATGATCTCGAGCAACACTAGGTGGTACGTCTACTATTTACTATTTATATGTTGTTAAGCATTGTATGTCTTTGTAAAATTAGTTAAAGGGGAAAAACAAAATCTTCCTCGCATACATTTTTATGGAGGAAAATAAAACTAGTCATTCAATTGGAAAATGTCTTCCTTAAAATTTTATTAAATATGTTTGAAGGAACTGTTTCTATATTGAAGTTGTAAAAGAATAATAGATTTCCAGTACTAAAACATGATTTTACTTTATATTTTGAGTCTAGAGCAAATTTTAATTCTGGATACCAAACTGGAAACTATTCGCTCAAGAATTTTTTAAATAATAAATACGTAACTGTATTTTTTTACTCTGCATATTTTGTAGCATTAGTATTAATCATCCTAAACATACTGAGATTTTTATACATTTTAGCAACTTTTATGTGTGAAATATATGCTTTGACATTAATAATCGAAAAAATTATATAACTATGAATGCAGTGAAAATGTGTGTTTAAAAACAATTTTCAGGGTGTGAAAATTAAGAAAGATTGGTCGACAAGTAGCAATTCATTATAAACAAAGATGTATCACGTTTATAGGGACTCATATCTTAATTACTTAAATCTGACTAAAATTAGCTGAAATTTTTTTTTTACGTTTACAAATGTATAAAAAGTATTGGGATTGTCAAGCTTGTAAAACTTTTACCTTTTAAATTAATACTATTTGTAAGGGCCCAATTAAGGCTATGGGGGATCCCGGGGCAAGCATCATTCAGGGGGGGCCGGGCCCCCACCTGTCTATCGATAGAGCTTTTTTTGTGAATAATGTGGAAGTGGCTAGTACTAAACTTCATACGTATTGCATGCATGTATAAATTTCGTTCTCGGTGCAGTTCATGTCTGTATACAGAGTATCACGAAAAAATAGTCACAACTCTAAAAAAAAATCTAGCATGATAAATGTGAATAATAATAATAATGATAGATTGGTTGACAGAAGTATCTCTTTGCAAATTTTTTCTTTGCTTATCTACGTACGTTATACGATGGCTAAAAGAAAATGTCGCAAAAGGGTCATAATTAATGGTTTTAATTTGCCACGCTAAAATGTTAATAAAGAATTTCTTGCCCCTGCATAAGTCGTGCTCTGCTGTTTGTAAAGCATAATCTGATTCAATTAAAGAAGGTGGTGCTGATTAAATAAATGACAAAAGCTGTTTTATTAATTAAAGAAAAGACTACTTCAATTGTACAGTGATTCGTATAAGCGGCGAATTTCCATACTTTTAATTGTAGGAGGCCCGTATGTTTGATCTGCCTAGGGGCCCGTGATGAAACCTGTCACCGGCTCTAGCCATCGACATACTTCACTTCTCACGGAGTAAGAAAGAGGAGGGGAAACTTAATGCGCATGACTCTTCGAAAATACAAAGTGAAATTTTGGTAAATAATGAGAACTCTGCGATATGTGGTAGGCTGTTTTTTTAGCAGACTTTCAATATGATTGTATGTCTAAGATACATATGCTCAAATTAAAAGATATTTTATTTTATTCGTTTATGATTCATATTGATATATCATAAAATAAATTAAGATGGGGTATAAGTGCTATGTTCCTGGATGAAAACGGGCTTTGATAGTAAAAAAAAAAAGGCGAAAGGGGGGGGGGGGAAATAAGCTCATTCCGTGCTCCACAAGTGAATGATATTTTTTAGGCTTTAATATAAAGCTATTTATTTGTAATTATATATAAATAAATAATTTTTTATTGCGTATAGATCTTAGGTATATGTTTTTTAAATGATATGTGGAATAATAAAGCACCGACTTTGTTTTGTGTCTAAATACAAAGTTATTTAACCCCTTAACGCGCAGTGTTACCGGGTCGGCAACACCTAAAGTTTCCCCTGTTTAGAGACACAAAAACTCCGTGAATATTTCAAAAACTACTCTAATGGCTACTGTCTCAAACTTCCTAAATAATCCTCCAGTTGATCCTCTTCCTGAAATTCAACCTGTTGCTATTACTAATATCATCAAAAAACTTCAAAACCGGAAAGCCCCCGGATACGATAAAATTAATAATATTGCACTTAAAAATCTTCCTCATAATTGCATTATCTACCTAACTGATCTCACTAATGCCATACTTAAATTTCATTACTTCCCTAAAGCATAGAAAATTTCTATTGTTTCTCCCATCCCCAAGCCTCGTTCTAACCTACACGATCCTACTAACTTTCGTCCTATCTCCTTGTTACCCTCAATAAGCAAAGTTGTTGAGCGCGTCATCAGGGCCCAACTTCACGATATACTTGATGAAAAAAACATCTTGATTCCCGAACAATTTGGTTTCAGAGCCAAACACTCAACACAACACCAACTGCTTCGAGTTGTTGAATTCCTTAGTGAAAAGTTCAACTCTAAAATTCCAGCCGCTGCTGTTTTTCTAGACATCGCTAAGGCCTTTGATAAAGTCTGGCATGAGGGCCTCATCTACAAGTTAATTAAGCTCAGAATTCATGCTAGACTTATACACCTGTTACATTCATACCTTAGTGATCGCACATTTTGCGTCCGCATCAACAATACACTTTCCACACTATTCCGTATTCTTGCTGGGATCCTTCAAGGCTCTGTCCTCGGTCCTACTTTATTCAACACTTTTTTTAACGATATTCCACGTACACTAAGGACTCTACTTGCCCTGTATGCGGATGACACGGCAATATACGCCTCTGCTACTGACATACACACACTATACGAAATTTTACAGAAACATCTTGATGAATTCATTAGTTGGTGCACCCTGTGGCGCATTAAGCTCAATGAACAGAAAACTGCTGCTGTCTTCTTCTCTAGATGTAGAGATAACCCAATTCGTCTAACTATTAACAACACTGCTATTAATTGGTCCGATGACACTAAGTATCTGGGGGTTACCCTTGATAAAAGGTTAACATGGAAAAAGCATTTCACTAATATTAGAGGCCAGGCTGCCGGTGTTTACAAAACTCTAACTCCTCTATTAAAAGGTAAAACCCTTTCTATTCACAACAAATTAATTCTCTATAATGCGTGCATTCGCCCCATTCTAACATATGCTTGTCCCATCTGGGGATTTGCCTGTAAAACCAGCATGGATTATCTCAACAAATCTCACAATAGATGCCTGCGTACCATTAGAAATGGTCACCGATACTTGAGAAACACAACTATCCGCAGGGATTTAAACACAACATCTCTTACTAAACGCATAAATCATCTTGCTAAAAATTTCTACAAATCTGTTTACAATATCCCTAATGAGATTATCGCTGAGCTGCCAGACTATGAGGTCTCCGACCCTGCCAACCGTAAACGCCCAAAATATTCTCTCTTGTTGGATGATGAAGACTGAGTTTTTCTCTCTCTTCTTTTTTATGTGTATATTCTCTTTTTGTCTTGTTTTTGTCTACTAAAAAAAAAAAAAAAAAAAAAAAAAAAAAAAAAACTTTAATTGCTAGGTACTAGCACTAACTTTTTATGCTTAAGGTGTATGGTCTCTCAATTATTTCCTTTTTCTACGGGGCTTGTCCCAGTAGCTATTTTGATTGATATGTGTTTTTTGGAACTAATGGAATATTTTCTTTTTTTTTCTTTTTTCTCTTACATTTTGTTAAACTTTATTTCATATTTCTCTCTATTAGTTGTTAGACAAATTTTCTTATATCTTATTCGTGGATTAATCACTATTATACAATATTTCTTTTTCACGGCTCCCTAATGCCTCACATAGCCGAACCACCTCTAGACTGGACGTACAGTTGATATGCAACTAGGCCATCCAGAACAAACTTACATTGTTCCATTGTTCTAATGGCTACTTTAAATCTTTCTTATGAGTTCTAAGTACGCCGGAAAGGGTTAATGTGTAAAAGACGTGTGCATTTTACAAAACATTAATTAGCCAAAAAAATTTTATACATTTTTATATCATTTATAAACAGTATTTATTACTTCTTTATCCACTGTCTACGGATTAATTAATCCTTCTATAGTAAAAAAAACTAGCCTTAAAAGGAATGACTCCTGGAATGATGCTGATGTGTAAGATTTCCGGAAATAACGAATCCGGGTGGTCCACTCCTTCCATGAGTCGAAGGGCTCCGTCTATGCATCGCGAAGCGATTCCAACCGGGATTGCAAAGCAATACCGAACGGAATCGTGAAGCGACCACGCGGGAGGTTGGCGAGCGTAGCCCCCCTATAGATAAAACAAATGTAACTGCTCATTCCAATTATGCATGTTAGGGGCGCCGCACCCCACTTTGCCCCCCCCCCCCCCCAAAAGGGGAAATTTTTAATAATAGGATAAAAATAAATTTTTATCCACAGCACTCGTGTTGCATATCTTTAGAAAGGTCTGAAACTGCCTTTTTCTATTATGGATGTCATGTGTGTCCCCCTCCGGTCTGCCCCCCCAGGGGAGACACATTTTTAATTTCTTTACAACACCAGTCGTGTGACACATCATTTGAAAGATCTGCAACTGCTTATTCATATTATAGATGTCTTATGTGTCACACACCCCCACTGTACCCCCCAGGGTGGGCACATTTTTAATTTCTTTACAACACCAGTCGTGTGACACGATTTGAAAGGTCTGCAACTGCTTATTCATATTATGGATGTCTTGTGTGTCACCCCACAATCTGCCC
This sequence comes from Maratus speculifer, assembly GCA_964019185.1. Classification (NCBI taxonomy): domain Eukaryota; kingdom Metazoa; phylum Arthropoda; class Arachnida; order Araneae; family Salticidae; genus Maratus; species Maratus speculifer. The sequence continues at coordinate 59,123,542 of OZ025291.1, read as the reverse complement.
CCCCCAGGGGTGGCACATTTTTTATTTCTTTACAACACCAGTCGTGTGACACATCATTTGAAAGATCTGCAACTGCTTATTCATATTATGGATGTCTTGTGTGTCACCCCCCTCTGCCCAGCCCGGGGAGGCACATTTTTAATTTCTTTACAACACCAGTCGTGTGACACATCATTTAAAAGGTCTGCAAGTGTTTATTCATATTATGGATGTCTTGTGTGTCACCCCCCAATCTGCCCCCCCCGGGGGGCACATAATTTCTTTACAACATCAGTCGTGTGACACATCATTTGAAAGATCTGCAACTGCTTATACATTATTATGGATGTCTTGTGTGTCATCCCCACTCTGCCCCCCAGGGGGGCACATTTTTAATTTCTTTACAACACCAGTCGTGTGTCACATCATTTGAGAGGTCTGCAACGGCTTATTCATATTATGGATGTCTTGTGTGTCACCCCACCCTCTGCCCAGCCCGGGGGGGCACATTTTTAATTTCTTTACAACACCAGTCGTGTGACACATCATTTGAAAGGTCTGCAACTGCTTATTCATACCATGGGGTATTGACGAGCGCAGCAAGCTAGGGTAGCCTTCAACTTCGAATCGCGAAACGATCACGCGGGGGGTTGGCGAGCGTAGCGAGCAGGGGGGCGGAGCCCCCCTTGTATTACACAAATTTATTGGTCCATAAAATCAGTGTTGAATTCAGACACTTTTCTCCGGGAGGGACGTTAGTGGCTCCGGGGGGATTGTACTTTTGGACCGTTAAAAACACAAAATTTCCGGGGTGGGGAGACATTTCATTGCTCAGGGAGGGAATATTCTCCAGGGCCACCCCCTTAATTTAACACTGCATAAAATATAAAACTGTTTCGATTTCATCTCGCCAACTGAAGTTTTCGACTTCTTTTTCTAGGAATTTTACACAAGCTTTAATACATATCTTAAGATACAGCTGTTGCGTAAACCGTAAAAAAATACAGCATAACAGCGCCACCTGTTGAGCGATTTACACCAAAAACTGATCAGCATCAATTATATCAGGGACTACCTAAATATAAATTTTTATTACAATCTGTGCGTAGTTCTTGAGATACAGCTGTTGCGTAAACCATAAAAAAATGCAGCATAACAACACCACTTGTAGAGCGATTTACACCAAAAACTGATCAGCATGAATTTATATCAGGACTACCTAAATCTAAATTTTTATTAGAATCCGTGCGCTAATTCTTGAGATACAGCTGTTGCGTAAATTGTAAAAAATGAAGCATAGCAGCGCCACCTGTTGAGCGATTTACACCAAAAACTGATCAGCAGGAATTTATATCAGGGACTACCTAAATCTAAATTTTTATTAGAATCCGTGCGCTAGTTCTTGAGATACACCTGTTGCGTAAATCGTAAAAAAATGAAGCATAGCAGCGCCACCTGTTGAGCGATTGACACCAAAACTGATCAGCATCAATTTATACCAGGGACTACACATCAGACTATACTATATACATTTTTATTACGATCCGTGCATTAGTTCTTGAGATATAGTTATTGCGTAAATCGTAAAAAAATGCAGCATAACAGCGCCACCTGTTGAGCGATTTACACCAAAAACTGATTAGCATCAGTTTATATCAAGGACTACCTATTAGACTATACTATATACATTTTTATTTTTGTGCATTAGCTCTTAAGATATAGCTGTTGCGTAAATCGTAAAAAATGCATCATAGCAGCGCCACCTATTGAGCGATTTACGCCAAAAACTAATCAGTAATAATTTATATCAGGGACTACCTAAATATCAATTTTTATTAAATACCGTGTATTTTTCCTTGAGATAGAGCACCCACAAAATATATTTCACAGACAGATATTTTATAAGAACAGGTTTTTTGGAATCTGTGACCCCTAAAGCATGTAAAATCCATCGAAAACTGGAATTTGAAAATTTATACAAATGCAATACTTTCTTCTTGTAAAGATAGAAGGAAATAAAAAAGAAATTGGTGTTGGTAGAATAAATTTGATGCTTCCTTAATCTCCTCGAATGGGGCAACCCTCCCCCCCCCCGTTTCACACGGGCTTGAATGTCCGAATGGAGAAGATGGGGATATAAAAACAAAAATTCCTGAATGAGCTAAGAATAATTTTGATAAATAGATTTATTTTTACTGTACAGTCAGAAATAAAAGTTAGGAACAAAGTTTTTTTTTTATTATTTTAAATTATTTAAAATGGAGATCCTATAATTTACACAATTTTTTCCCTCCAAGTAATTAAAATAAAAATTTGCTTTAAAAAAGTTAGTTTCCAAAGTTATGAATTATTAAATTATTCAAAGGTTATAAAAACTACAAGCGAAATTAAAATTTACTCCAAAATATTTAATCAATACTTAATTTCTAAAAATCATAAATCTAGATTTATGATTAAGAAATAGCTATTTCTTTGAGGTATTCAACTTACTTCCCATACGGCACAAACTCGTCCTGCGGACATACGATAAGCGTCTTATTCAGTATATAGCCTCATCCGGCGGACATCCTATAATATCCGATCGGTATCCGGTGGACGTCCGGAGGAGAGCAAAAAGCGACACCTACTCCCGTCCTCCGGACGTCATATTTCGACGTTTTTAGGATGGCAGTAGGATGCTCATAGGACTAGGTAAAATGAATAGAATTGTGCATCCTTTGCTTCTCCGGCATAAAATTATGCAAAACATTGAAAGAGATTAGTAATTTTCTAGCATTCATTTTGAATGCTTACTTTTAAATTAATATTTTGATTGTGATTTATTCATTAGGAATTATGTTTGGTAAAAACAACAGCAAACATAATCATTAAGAAAAGAATATAATAATAAAATTATAATAAATAAGATAAAGATTTAAAAAAAAAAAAAAAAAAAAAAAAAAAGATGAGGAAGATGCAAATTGCTCAACGTTTCATTTCTACATGATTTTATGATTTTTATTTATTTTATCTCATACAGGAAGGAGGGTATGATGCAACATTTTAATAAAAAAATACTGGTAGCCAGGATAATTACCCAAATAATGGCTATTTTTTAATAGAAATGTTTAGATAACGAATGTGTAAATAGAACACCACTGTGCAAGATAAAATTAATAAAAATCGGAGCACCATTTGGAAAGAACAGATGGGGCAACAGCACTGCCCCTCTATTTAATTATAAATCATTCTTCTTATTTTTTTTTATTAAAACATTTTTTATTAGATTTCTTTTTATATAATTGTTTGCTGTTGTTTTTCACAAACATATAATAATTCTTTATGAATAAATTACAATAAAAATATTAATTTTAAAATAAGCATTAAAAATGAACTCTAGAAAAATACTAATTTATTTCAAGTGAAATATATTATTTCTATTCTCAAACATCCTTTAATAAAAATTAATAAGTAGTATATAATGAATGAGATATAACTGGATAGGATTCTTTGTTGATTATCTGATATAACATATTGAATTTACTTTATACTTTTCGGTTAATATCATACACATTTCAGATTTCAACATTCTTTTTTTCTATGTAAATACACAATGTACAATGTGAAAATTTTTGTATTTCATTTCAAAAATGAAATTGTGAATATGCAAGAAGTTTTTACTCAAAAAGAAAAAATTGAGTATGCACTAAATCAAATATTAACAAAATTCTAAAATTAATTATTGGATTTTTTTTAAAACTTATTTTCCATAATTTTATTAATTCTCTCTCTCTCTCTCTTTTCTTGATTAGACATGTTTTAAAATTGAAAATAATTTATATATATATATATAAAAAAAGTAAAAGTAATTTCTTACTATATGCCTAAAAAAATGAAAACTCAGAAAGAAAATACTTCATTCACAAATAACAAATATTCTTTGTATTTTTTAAAACTAACTTACACTTCTATAAATTGAAATTCTGAGAAATACATTTAAAAAAATATGTAGGTAACCATTTTGCTGAATATTTGCTACTAAAAATTTCTGTCAATCAATTATTTATATTATTTACCTTAAACCAAAATCTTTAACTTAATACTTTAAGAAACTTATGATGATCAATTGCCACTAAGATAGCATAAATTTTGGAATTTTTAATATACATGATAGGAAAATAAAAAAAATTCATGATATCATTTCTTAAATACAAAAGCAATTACACAATCAATTATTAAAGTTCGTTAAACAAACTTGTATTTTTAGATAGATTTAAGAACATTTTCCCTTCTCTTTATATTTTAATAGCTTCAATTATAAAAACACAGGATCATAAGAATTTGTTAATACTTACTCTATCAGATTTCATGATATTTAACACTTCTTACCTGACAACTTGTTATGTTCTTCATAGTTGTATTTTAGATTGCAATAAGTTTTTGTTTCAATTAAGTTATATATTTATTCAATTTAGTTTTTCTATGTATGCAATTCCATTGAATTCTTTAATTTTTATAGTAAATGTATGAAAAGTTTGATATTAAGCACATGAAACATATAGTAAAATCCTTTTTTAATATGCCAATAATGTTCTTTTCTTTTCTTTTTTTTTTTTTTTTTCAAAATTCATAACAAAACTGCAACTAAATCTATTTACATCTTTTATTCCAATATGGATGTAATATTTCTAAATAATAACACAAATACTTTACTCGTTGCTATAAAATGCATCAATTTAAAGTTTTAAAAAATTCAATTTCTAAAAAATGTGCATTTGGAACCAATGTTAAGGGGGAAAACATCAAAATAAAATAACAACAATAAATACATTTATTATTGATAAACTTTAATTTACATTTTCGGATTTTTTTTTACATAACATTTGCATTCTTTTACATGGCATAATTATGTCTTTAATACTTCTTCAATATGCTCCCCTGATATGTACTTTTTTTCCTTGACAGCACCTGAAAATAATAATAATAATAAATAAAATAAAAAATAAATAAACCTAATTAAAATTCAGAGTAAAATATCATTATGACTGCAAAAGTTTAAAAAAAATGTATAAAAGGAAATAAGGAAAGTTTCAATTTTTGAGTAAAAGAAAATGCAAAATTTAATAATTTTTTAACAATCTTTAGTAGTTTTATGGTAGTCAGACACAGATGATAAATTGCCAAATATTTTGATAACCAGCCCATTCTGATTTCATTTATTTTAAATATAGCCATTCACAGTGTTCTTGCTGACATCTGACCAACAATTAGCCGAATTATTAACATTGGTCAAACCAACGTTAATAGTTCGGCTAATTAGAAATAAAAAACATTCACCAAATGAAAAAAATATTAGCAAAATAGATTCACCGTATAGCGGTAAAAAAAAAATTATCTTTAATGTATTCCCTTTTTTCAATAAGTTCTAAAATATCCTAATTTTGTTATAACTGCGACAATGATTGTTATTAATCTAATTTCAAGTATTCGATACAAATATATTAAAAATATTTGTATATGCATGTGTATGAAAAATGAAAAAGAAAAAATTGAGTACTACGAATTTGGCAAATCTAAGTGCTTGTTTACTCGCCAAATGAAGAATTTAGTCGCAATTTGGCACAATGGCGAGTGATAGCGAGAACCATGGCCATTCACTTATTTCGTATAAAATACATAACACTTACATTCTTTTACATAAATACCAATATGTGAAAAATAAAAGGCAAGAAAGAATGCTGTGAGCAAAATTTGCACATGGCTAGAATAAAAGTAAATAATCTTACTACATAAATCAAAATAAATATATTCAAAAATATTTAAAAGTGAATATATATAGCAAAATTCAAATAGCATTGATATATATCACACAATCAAATTTCTTGTGCTTCACTTAGTCTCCCAGAGGACATATATTTTGTTTTCTTTCCTTTTTTTTTTTTTTTTTTTTTTTTTTTGATTGAAAATAGTTTATTTGTATGCCTGTCATCGCACAGGCTTTGAATTTTTATTCATTATGTATGAAAAGGGGCTCTATTTTATACTCTTGCAACAAATTTCAAAAATATTAAAACACTTAATTTTAAGATATAGCTATAATATACAAACAAAACTGAAAATACAACATAGCAATTGTTTGTCTGGAATCAGTTTCCAAACTGACACTATGACTAAAAGCATAATATATACAGTATGGAACCATTTATCCGGAAACCAGTTATCCGTAAAACCAGTTACCAAGAATTTTATTTCTAATAGGCTGATAATGGAATCTTTGCAGAAAAAAGTGTCATATGTGGCCAATTTGACAAATGCATTGCTTGAAACAATTGTATAATTTGATGACAACATCTAGTTTTTGAAATGGAAACATATTTAGTTGTACTTTAGATGTTTTCAATTTTTATGCAGAGGAAACAGAAAAATTTTTGTACCCAAAGGATTCCTATAAATTATATTCTTTCGAATTCTATTTTTTAATTTTACTTGCATCTGATTCTTAATTCAAGTAATCTAATAATTAATTGAAAATTAGAAGTAATACTATAACCACATATATTCCATAAAACTTACCAAATGGATGCTGGTTTAATGCCTAACCAGTTAAGCAGAAAAAACAGTTATTTGGAATATATCTGCCCCAACCAATTCCGGATAAATGGTTCTGTACTATAATTTTCTTTTTCCATATTTAGTTTTGGGTGTAACTTTCAATTCTAAACCCGAATTATATTTTACTTTAAGTTTCAGATTCTCAATATATTACATGTAAATAAATAATTAAATTTCTCAATATATATTTATTAATGAAAACTATAGAACAGATGGCTATTTACTTACTTATAAAAATTGTTTTCAACTTAATTTACAACAAAAAATTGTCTATATTTTCTCTGCAAAGTTTAATTTGCTTTTTTATTTAATAAATAAATATACAGTTGAACTAAAAACAATTAAATATTTCTGATGATTATCATTTGATTACATTAAAATTGTAGAAAAATCAATAATAGTAGAAAAGATTCAATTACAGTAGACTCTCTCAAATCTGCACATAATTTACAGATGTAAACAATGAAACAGTTAGTTCAAATATAGAGACAAAATTTGACCTTTTTATTTTTATATACATTCCATATATATTTTAATTTATAATTTTTGCTAATATTACTGAATTCATGTTTTATCCTGAAGGAAGAATAAATTTGTGAAAAAATTGAAGATATTGCTGATATCACTGGTAATAACAATTTTCTTACCAATTATAATTTATACATTAATCAAGCTTTTTTGGTTATTAAGTCTGGCTAAACCTGAAATAATATTTCTTTGTTTTATGATTTTGATGTGAATTAGTAATGTACTTTTATGAGGCAAGTTTCATTGAATAATTTAGGAAAAATACATTTCATCTTTATAATGAATGAATATTTCATATAATGTTATGAATATTTAATCATTCATAATCGGTTATTAATTTGGCCTTTGCTTTTAATATTTAAATCATTTGAAAATTATGTGAATTTTTATTATTTTACTTTATTGCTTATCATAATATTTCATTATACTGTAATCATTCATTATAGTTTCCAGAATAGTTGACCAGAAATCTGCAATTGCTAAAATCCGCACAATCTCTTATCCCAAGCTGTGCAGATTTGAGGAAGTCTACTGTATTAAATAAAATTTTCAACATTATCATTTCTAGTAGTTGCCATTATTGTAATAATTTTGCACATGTATTTTCATTTTTAAAACAAGAAGTTCCATTTATTTCTATGACAGAAAACTCATGGACTTGCCTTTAATTATCTTTACTTGGATACTTTAAAGAATGTATGAATTAATATAAATTAAATATGATTAAAGAATATATAACAGGAAGATACACATATGCATAGCTTTGGTAAGAATTTATTATTTTATTATGATGTCTTATTTAGAAATATTTAAAGAAAACTTACCAATTTCAAAATTGTATTTAGAACTGAGCTTTGACTGCTGGATAGTTGCAGAATTTATCCATATATACTTTCATTTATCCATGCTGGGACTTTACGGATTCTACAATTTGTGCCTAAAAAATAATAAATAAAATAATTGAAGCTACATAAATCAATTAAATAAAATTTAATATAAATGATCACATGTGGCATCAAGAAGAGCTTCCATTATTTTTACATTTGACCTAAGTAAATTCAAAGAAATTAAGGTACCTTCTCCATTATTCCACAGAGTTTGTTGCTTTAAATCAACATAATTGGTTTTAATCATGATTTAAATTCATGATTTTAATCAATGGATTTTTTTTTAAGTCATTGATTTAAATCAGATTTTTAAAAATCATTTTTAAATAAACTGAAAATATAAACAAACACATTAAAGCTTTTTAATATATTTAGTTTTTTATAACACAGATAAGCAATTAGTTTTTAGAAAAACAATATTTAATCTTTATTAAGTAATAATGTACAAAGTTTAGAAAAAAAAAAACTGGCTTTAAATTTCATTTAAGGGTGTATTCGAAAAAACACTTTTCCACCTTCAGCTGCTCGAAATTTTCCGATACAATTTCAGACACATTTTTTAAAAGTAGAAACATGAAATTTGCTGAGGGGATTTTCGAAGAGACGTATAAGGTGCCTTGTGATGTCTTTTTACGCTTAATAGATTAGAATTTGATTTATGAGCAATTAACTTTTCAGGAAGACCCTTTTTTTTCACTCCCAGCTCCCAGATCTCCCACTACGGAAAAATTGGTTCAAATTGCCGTTTTTGATTGCTTTTTTTTTAAAAATATTTTGTGCACTTATCAAAGAATCGACAATCACAGCACCTTGAGTAGTGTCTAAATAAGAGAATCTGTGAGTTTGGTGCGTTTGAGAGCAAAAGTGAATTCAAAACAAATCGGAAAATAAGCAGTTTGAATCAAAATACACCCTTAAGTCAAATTTGCAAAAGTAAGGAATTTCTGTTTAAGCACGAATATACTAAATATAGGAATATTTACTTGCCTATTACTTAGTATAGTATTTAAAGAAACTCCTGCAAGTTTCTAAACAAAATAATCACAATAAAAATGCCATGTCTATGAAACATTGTATTATTATTATTTTTTTGTTTTGTTTTGTTTTAAGATCATGCAGTGCCGAAACTAGGGAAGTACAGAGAAGACATATGTCTCGGAAGTCAGAGCGAAAGGCAAAGAGAGAACCGAATGAAGATTTTGTCTTTTCATACAAAAATATATGTAGATATATATACATGTACGTATATATCGAGTACAAAAGAAACCCACATGATAATGTTAAAACTTTGGGATTGTTCTTTTTAAATTTGTGAAAATAGAAGTGACTTTATTAAAAAATAAATCTGCAACCAAAATTTGAAAATGAAAGCACTAACCTGGTTAGAATTCCATTTCAACTATTCTAAAGCAATAAAAAACATTTAAAACTACTGATATGCAAAACAGAAATTCTAAAAAGAATGTTCTCATAGGCCTAACATTTGTTGTCCAGTTTCTTCGCATGACTAATGAAGACTCTTAACGCTCAAGCTAATCTTAATACTTTGTGAGCATTGTTTACATATTTCTTGCTAGCATTTTAATTTTTATTAATTGTTTTTTAAAGATTTTTTTTTTTTTTTTTTTTTGAATAGTGTACCTATGATTGATAACTTTAATTGAGTGTGAGGGACAGGGTGTCAAAATTAAAGTTTGCTCCAGGCCGAAACGAGCAAAAAAGGCTAGGTTTTGACCCTGAGATCACGTACATTTGCAAAACTAACAAAATACATGGAATGGAAGGCTGAAAGAATACTTTAAATAGATTAAGCAAACAAATAAAGCAACATTAATGCATGATTCAAATACATTTATTTGTACTTTATCAGGGTTCATACTCATCTTCCAAGAAAAAAATCCCCTGAGAATCCAATGATGTATTTTTCGGGATGTACAATTTTTCCGTATCAACAATTAACAATATTTCAATATTACATATGATATGATAATAAAGCATGCAAACAGTAACAATTGCCCCCAATTTCCCAGAAAAGACTGTCATTTTGGCAAAATTTCCCAGGTTTGGGAATTTTTTTTGTATTATCCCCTGAGATTCCACTGATTTTTACAAATTAAAATTCATCTCCTGATTTTCCCAGAAATCCTATATTCCCCTGATGAGTATGAATCCTGTTTTTAGGCCAAGCATCAGAGTTATATTTACACACACATTGTATATACATATGTGTAACACTGGTACCCGGCTTAACTGAAAAGTATGCATTTATTCAGTGGCACAGCCAGAATTCGGCTCTAGGGAGGGGTTTTGAGTTTCTGATAAAGGTGATTGCCAATTATTTGAATAGCCGGTTAATAGAATCAGTATCTACTAATTAGAATATTCACTGTGTAATACTTAAACTGGAAGAGAATCTGTGTGGTAGGAAACCATAATTTTTTTTAGCATAATGCGTCTAAGAAAAGCGACTTAGTTCAAATAACTAATTTTTACTTAACTGATTCATATAATATGCACTTTCACAGTTTTAAGTGGGTCATTCCACGTGAAATCAACCAATTTAAAGAAAACATGTTGCATCATAGTCACAGATTTTTTTTACATTTTTATCATAGACAGACATAGTAGTGAAACCCTCAAATCTGAAATTTAAAAGTAATTTTCGCAATATTGGCTGAGATATAGCCATTTGAAAACTGACCATTTTTGCTAAATGGCGGCCATCTTGAAATCTTATCATTATCTGAAAGAGACCATAACTTGACAACTAAGGGCTCAATTTTTATATACCTGGTATCAATTTGAAGCTATTTGTACAAAAAATGCAAATTTCACATCAAAACAATAATAAATTTTTATTTATTTACTTTTTATTATGGTCAAACTGAAAATATCACCCAAAAAAAGGGCTCACTATAATGGCCCATAAAAAAAATGAATCATCATGAATTTTTCTGAAACTTGGTAAAAACATTGCTCCATCTGTGGGCTTTAAATAATAAAAAAATTGGAGAGGTAAAATCTTTTGTTTAAAAATAAATGATTTTTTACAAATAAGGTGTCATTAACTAAATAATGATCATTTTAGAATCTGTAACTATTGCTAATTTAAGAAATAATGGTTAAAATAAATTTTTTTAACATTTAAATTAATACATTGTGTGTTTATTATATAATTCAATGAAAAAGTATCAGTTTGCAGCTATTTATACTAAATATTCATATATTAAAATACAAGTAAATTTTCATTTCTACAATACCTTTTATTTCATTTAAAATATGAGAATATGATTCTCTAAACATATTTACAAAAATATTAAATACCTTACTATAATGAACTACATAAAAAAAAAAAAAAAAAAAAAAAAAAGCCAATATTTCCCCCTGAAATATTGGAGAAATATTAGCTGTAAATCACAGTTGAATTCATTCAATTGTGTGATTTAAATAAAATAAAAAATTATATAAATTATGTATGTATAAATCTGGCCACAAAATGTCTTAAATAGGTTCTATGTATAGGGGAGAGTGGAAAGAAATAGGACACTTTTTACAAAAATTAGAAAATCTTTTTTTTTTTTTTTTTTTCCCATAAAAACAAAAATTTTGATTTTTTGAATACAAAATAAAATACTTTCTAATGTTCTTGAACAATATTTCTAACAATTCTGAATCATCCTTCCAGTGATGAAGATAGTGGAATTTGATGTTGTAACACAAAGATTATCAACCTATAATCTTTGTTAAATAGTAAATATAGCCAACAATAGAATAATTTGTTTTCTTTAATACATTGTTTTATAGTTGTCTCATTCCTGCTTGTTAGTGCAAAGGTATGGGACACGAAATTTAGAATTTCTTTAATTATAAAATTGTTTAGCTATATTGTTCAAGAATATTAGAAAGTATTTTATTTTGTATTAAAAGAAAAAATTTTTTGTTTGTTTTTCTGTAAAAAAAAAGGATTTTTTAATTTTTGTAAAATGTGTCCTATTCCTTCCCACTCTCCCCTACACATAGAACCTATTTGAGACATTTTTTTCTATTAAAAAAAATGATATTTATGTGTTTAAATTTATATGCATATAATTTATATATATTTATTTTATTAAAATCACACAATTGAATGAATTCAACTGTGATTTACAGCTAGTATTTCTCCAATATTTCAGAGAAAAATATTAAGTTTTTTTTTTTTTTTTTTTATGTAGTTTATTATAGTAAGGTATTTAATATTTATGTAAATATGTTTAGAGAATCATATTCTCATATTTTAAATGAAATAAAAGGTATTGTAGAAATGAAAATTTACTTGTATTTTAATATATTAATATTTAGTATAAATAGCTGCAAATTAATATTTCTTCATTGAATTATATAATAAACACACAATATAATAATTTGAATGTTAAAAAAAATTATTTTAACCATTATTTCTTAAATTAGCAATAGTTACAGATTCTAAAATGATCATTATTTAGTTAGATTCACCTTATGTGTAAAAAATCATTTATTTTTAAACAAAAGGTTTTACCTCTCCAATTTTTTTATTATTTAAAGCCCCCAGATAGAGCAATGTTTTTACCAAGTTTCAGAAAATTTCATGATGATTCATTTTTTTTATGGGCCATTACAGTCAGCCCTTTTTTTGGGTGATATTTTCAGTTTGACCATAATAAAAAGTAAATAAATGGAAATTTGTTATTGTTTTGATGTGAAATTTGCATTCCTTGTACAAGTAGCTTCAAATTGATACCAGATATATAAAAATTGAGCCCTTAGTTGTCAAGTTATGGTCTCTTTCAGATAGTGATAAGATTCCAAGATGGCCGCCATTTAGCAAAAATGGTCAGTTTTCAAATGGCTATATCTCAGCCAATATTGCGAAAATTACTTTTAAATTTCAGATTTGAGGGTTTCACTGCTATGTCTGTCTATGATAAAAATTTTAAAAAAATCTGTGACTATGATGCAACACCCATTGGTTGAATTTGTGTGGAATGACCCAAGTATAATTTTCGCCAATTAATTGAATCCTTTTATTAAATAAAATCTGAATCAATAAAGCGGCGGATTCTGAAATGTGCCGAAACATTTAAATACTAAGTTTGGTTTTGATTCATATAAGCAGCAATTATAGCTATCTTTCTTAGCTCTGGGAGGAGTTTTAACAACTCCAAAACCACCCCCTTGGCTGCACCAACTGCATTTATTATTAAATAGATGCAAATATTTGCAGCAATATTATGCTTCAACTTTAGATATTGTTTCCTATATTTTATCGAAGAATTATTTCTTTCAAGAGAAGCTTCACTAACACACTTAGCAGCGATTGTAAAAAATGTGATTTTTACGCATGGTAAATATAGAAAGATAAACATTAAATGATTTTATGGATTAAAAATTGACAAAATGCAATTGGATTACAATGACTGAATAACCTGTTTTTCTAAAGAAATAAGTTCTATAATTTTTTGCAAGCTCTAAGGCATACAAATTTTGAAATATTGTGATTTGTTGAAGAGATTTATGAAATATTTCGAAGCAAATAGGGGTACAACTCACTCTATTAAAATAAAGGCAGGGCTCTGCATTTTTAAAAAATGATTTAGAAAGAACATAGTCAAGGTTACTGTCATCTAAAACGGAAAATATGCAGATGAAATAGGCTAGTCTAAAAATCTTTTCTTAGAAAATACAAGCCAGTTTTTAAATACATAAAAAAAAAAAAAAAAAAAAAAAAAAAAAAGCAACTGCAACATGTTTTTTAAATGAACAGTTATAACAGTGTATTTTATCTTTTTTTCAGGGGTATGTATTTCACTGAATATCTCCTGCCCCCCCCCCCCTCCAAAAAAAAAAAGCAAGTTAAAAACGATTATGTATAAATAGAGGTCAAAATTAAGAAAATTTGCAGGTGGCCAGTGGCCACTGGGCTTGGAATTCTGAGTGGCCACTCGCGCGTTTTTTTAATATTGCAAAACTCGTATAAATATACAACTTAAATAAACATACGCAGCTTACTTGATGGCATCCAATGTAATATTTACAAATAAACAAATAATAAACACGTTAATTCTTAAACTGAACATGAATTGTAGAAACTTAAATTTAAAAAATAAATAAAATAAAATTGAGCTAGAACTATCAGGATTGCAAAATAGACCAGAATTTATGAGATTTTAATTTGAAATGACATAAGGTAAAATTACAAAATCCAGACATCTTATTGGAAAATCGATTACAGTTGGAAAATATAGGTAAACTAATCATTAAAATATGGTCTTCTGCTTCTAATACTGTCATTCCACCACAGTTCAATCACTGAATCTGGATTGAATTCCTCCAATGACACTTTTGCATTTTTTTATTATTAATCTGTTTTCAATTGTTTCTTTTTTCATTGAGGTTGATCTGTCATTTATAATGTTTTTAACAGTACTCCAAATTCTTTCGACTGCTGCATTACTCGGAGATATTGTCAGTAGTCCTTGGATAAGATGGGATAAGAGAACCTGAGAGATTGACCTAATGGGATAAGAGAAATGTTCACTTAACTGCTGATCAATTTTGAAGTTAATTTATACTAGAAAATTATAGAGAATTACTTTTTTTTAATAATAAAAATTATAAATTTCAGTCACCATTTCTGAATAATTAGATCATTAGAATTTTAGGAACTTTTAAATTTAAATTATCCACATACTCAAAGTCTGAAATAAAATTTTCAGAATTTCCGACATCGGTGCGAACCCCCCCCCCCCCCCTCTCTAAGTTTCTCTGAAATTTTTGGTAAATCCTCAGATTTACCAATTTAAACAATGCCGGTCAACCGTAAAAAATTACGGCGTTAATTATCCACAATCTCCAATCTAAAGTCTGAATTGAATTTGTCGGAATTTCCGAGATCGGAGCGAACTTTTTTTTTTTTCTAAGTTTCTCTGAAATTTTTAAATCCTCGGATTTACCAATACAAAACATGCCGGTCAACCGTAGAAAATTACGGCGTTAATTATACATAATCTCCAAAGTCTGAATTAAATTTATCGGAATTTCCGAGATCGGTGAGAGTTTTTTTTTTTTTTTTTTTTTTTTTCTAAGTTTCTCTGAAATTTTTAAATCCTCGGATTTACCGATTTAAACCATGGCGGTCAACCGTAGAAAATTACGGCATTAACTGCGTATAGTGAATTTTAACACTGAAAGAAAAAGCGAGAGGTAGAAAATAAAGCAGTTAATTTTAACCAAATGTATTTGAGAACAAAAATCACAATCGAAAATGATATTTTAAAATTCTGTAAAAGCACTTATATTCGCGAAAATTTTTTTTAGTACTTTCGGTTCTGTCATATAGAATTCGCGAAGTTTTCAGCTCGCAAAATCACCGATATCTTCATTTTCGCGGAAATTACGATTCGCGAAAATAAGTGCTTTTACAATAAATAAGATTTTAAATAAATATTGGGTAAAATTAATGGGTAAATTGCGGTACAGTCGACTGCACAATGTTTCGAGCACCGGACCCTCGGCGATTCCGAACCAGACGCGGCTCGCCTCAAAGAGTGGAGTGGCCCCGTTGCGGAACGAAACCTTTGCACGAGAGGTGTGGTGGTGGTCGAGAGTATGGTTTCAAAAGACGCTTGGCTCCCAAGGGGTTGTGTAAAAAAGGCGTACAAACACTGTGTTTCAAAAAACATCTGCCTGACTAGGTGTTGTGTAAAAAAAGGCGTACTGTCAACAGACGCCTGGCTCCCAATGTGTTTGTTAAAAAAAGGTCTGCCTGACTAGGGGTTGTGTAAAAAAAGGCGTACTGTCAACAGACGCCTGGCTCCCAATGTGTTTGTTTAAAAAAGACGCCTGAGTTGGAGACTCCCAAGGCGTACTGTCAACAGACGCCTGGCTCGCAATGTGTTTGTTTAACCCTTTCAGGGGCAAGGTATTTCTGCTCCGAAAATGTTCAAATAATTGATTCACACCACAATTTAAGAACAGATTTATTTGAAAATAATCAAGAGCTGTTTTTCACGAATATTATAAAATCCAAATTGTACTAAAATTATACTGGTGCCAGTTCGAAATTGGAACAGTAATATTATGTGTTTGCACACTGCAAACACCGCCCCTGAAAGGGTTAAAAAAGACGCCTGAGTTGGAGACTCCCAAGGTGTTGGTTTAAACCAGACGCCTGGCTCCCAAGGTGTTGGTTTAAACCAGACGCCTGGCTCCCAAGGTGTTGGTTTAAACCAGACGCCATGCTCCCAAGGTGTTGGTTTAAAACAGACGCCTGGCTCCCAAGCTAGACGCCTGGGTCCGGTCCCTCGGGAGACATGCATCTAAAATCGTCGCACCGGTTTTTTTCTGTGCGATCCGTGTCGCACGCTCCACGTTTCGGGCCACAGAAGGGTGGGACGGAAAAAAAACCGTAGGTCGCACCGTGGCGGGCCTCCGTGTCACGAGAGCGAACATGGAGGCTCTTTGTAGAAAGCGTGTGACTAGGTTGGAAAACGAAAAACGGGGCGACAGTCGAAATAAGTTTTCATCCAACCCTGGAGAACGAAATCTGGAGTCTTTTTTTTATGTAGATATTCAAAGATGAGTATAGATATTTAAAGATAATTATTAGATGAGTCATTGAATCAGATGAGTCATAAAAAAAAAAAAAAAAAATTTTTTTTTTTTTTTTTTTTTTTTTTTTTTGAGATGAGTTATAATATTTTTTAATGACTCACCTAATTATAAAAAAAAAAAAAAAAAAAAAAATTTTTTTTTTTTTTTTTTGAGATGAGTTATAATATTTTTTAATGACTCACCTAATTATAAAAAAAAAAAAAAAAATTATGACTCATCTCAAAAAAAAAAAAAAAAAAAAAAAAAAAATTATGACTCATCTCAAAAAAAAAAAAAAAAAAAAAAAATTTTTTTTTTTTTTTTTGAGATGAGTTATAATATTTTTTAATGACTCACCTAATTATAAAAAAAAAAAAAAAAAAAAAAAAAAAAATTATGACTCATCTCAAAAAAAAAAAAAAAAAAAATTATGACTCATCTCAAAAAAAAAAAAAAAAAAAAAAAAAAAAAAAAAAAATTGGTGGCTCATTCATGGAATCTTATTTCTATTTTTGTTTTTGGAAATGTGTTGTGTTGTGTTGGAGAGTGTTTCTTGTGGAAATGTGTGTGGGTGGGAGAGTGTTTCTTGTGGAAATGTGTGTGGTTTGGAGTGTGTTTCTTGTGGAAACGTGTGTGGGTGGGAGATTGTTTCTTGTGGAAACGTGTATGGGTGGGAGATTGTTTCTTGTGGAAACGTGTGTGGGTGGGAGAGTGGTTTGGAGAGTGTTTCTTGTGGAAACGTGTGTGGTTTGGAGAGTGTTTCTTGTCAAAATGTGTGTGGTTTGGAGTGTGTTTCTTGTAAAAATGTGTCTGGGTTGGAGTGTGTTTCTTGTAAAAATGTGTCTGGGTTGGAGTGTGTTTCTTGTAAAAAGGTGTCTGGGTTGGAGTGTGTTTCTTGTAAAAAGGTGTCTGGGTGGGAGTGTGTTTCTTGTAAAAAGGTGTCTGGGTGGGAGTGTGTTTCTTGTAAAAAGGTGTCTGGGTGGGAGTGTGTTTCTTGTCAAAATGTGTGTGTGTGTGTGGGAGAGTGTTTCTTGTCAAAATGTGTGTGTGTGTGTGGGAGAGTGTTTCTTGTCAAAATGTGAGTGGGTGTGTGGGAGAGTGTTTCTTGTCAAAATGTGAGTGGGTGGGAGAGTGTTTCTTGTCAAAATGTGAGTGGGTGTGTGGGAGAGTGTTTCTTGTCAAAATGTGAGTGGGTGGGAGAGTGTTTCTTGTCAAAATGTGTGTGGGTGGGAGAGTGTTTCTTGTCAAAATGTGTGTGGGTGGGAGAGTGTTTCTTGTCAAAATGTGTGTGGGTGGGAGAGTGTTTCTTGTCAAAATGTGTGTGGGTGGGAGAGTATAAAAAGAACTTCACAAATTTTATAACAAGATTCCATCCTCCATGGTTGGATGAAATCTTATTTGTGAAGTTGTATTTGTGGAAATGAGTCTGAAAAAAAAAAAAAAATGTTTATGTTGTTTGCGTTGTTTGTGTTGTTTGCGTTGTTTGCATTGTTTATGTTGTTTGCGTTGTTTGTGTTGTTTGCGTTGTTTATGTTGTTTGCGTTGTTTATGTTGTTTGCGTTGTTTGCGTTGTTTATGTTGTTTGCGTTGTTTATGTTGTTTATGTTGTTTGTGTTGTTTGTGTTGTTTATGTTGTTTGTGTTGTTTATGTTGTTTGTGTTGTTTATGTTGTTTATGTTGTTTATGTTGTTTGTGTTGTTTATGTTGTTTGCGTTGTTTGCGTTGTTTGCGTTGTTTATGTTGTTTGCGTTGTTTATGTTGTTTATGTTGTTTGCGTTGTTTATGTTGTTTGTTGTTTGTGTTGTTTATGTTGTTTGTTGTTTGTGTTGTTTATGTTGTTTGCGTTGTTTGCGTTGTTTGCGTTGTTTGCGTTGTTTATGTTGTTTGCGTTGTTTATGTTGTTTGTTGTTTGTGTTGTTTATGTTGTTTGTTGTTTGTGTTGTTTATGTTGTTTGTTGTTTGTGTTGTTTGTGTTTGTGGAAATGTGAAATATTATAACAAGATTCCATGGTTGGATGAAACTTTATTTCTAAATTTGTATTTGTAGAAATGTGAAATATAACAAGATTCCATGGTTGGATGAAATTTTATTTCTAAATTTGTATTTGTGGAAATGTGAAATATTATAACAAGATTCCATGGTTGGATGAAATCTTATTTGTAAATTTGTATTTGTGGAAATGTGTCTGGATTGGAGTCGAGTGTCTGAAAAAATGGGTTCAAATTGGGGTAAAAAAAAAAAAAATGTTTGTGTTGTTTGTGTACAATTTTATTTGTGTATCCAATGTGTGCTAAAGCCCATCTGTGGTGGGACTTTGAAAGGGAACCTAACCCGCATTCACGCTCGAGGAGAGTTTCCGTTTTTGCCGGAAGCTCCCTTCGAGTTCGAAGGGAAACCACAGAAAACCTTCGAAGGCTAGGCCGACGGTCTGACCGTCTACCCGACTCCGTCTCGGGTGAAACTGGTTTCCTGTAAAAGAAAACGCCCTGTAAAAAAAACGCGAAGACACGCGAAACTTGGTACTTGAGTCTTGTTTCCTGTAAAAGAAAACGCCCTGTAAAAGAAAACGCCTTGTAAGATCGAAGCGCATCTTGTAAAGAAAAACGCGAAACTTGGTACTTGAGTCTTGTTTCCTGTAAAAGAAAACGCCTTGTAAGATCGAAGCGCATCTTGTAAAGAAAAACGCGAAACTTGGTACTTGAGTCTTGTTTCCTGTAAAAGAAAACGCCTTGTAAGATCGAAGCGCGTCTTGTAAAGAAAAACGCGAAGACACGTGAAAACTTGGTACTTGAGTCTTGTTTCCTGTAAAGGAAAACGCCCTGAAAAAGAATACGCGTTTTCTTGTTCATTGTAAAATCGACGAACTATCGATGCAATAATATCAAAAATATCAAATATTTATCAAGCATTTATCAAAAATATCAAGTATTTATCAAGCATTTATCAAAAATATCAAGTATTTATCAAAAATATCAAATATTTATCAAGTATTTATCAAATATTTATCAAGTATTTATCAAAAATTTATCAAGTATTTATCAAAAATTTATCAAGTATTTATCAAAAATTTATCAAGTATTTATCAAGTATTTATCAAATACATTTATCAAATACATTTATCAAATACCAATTTCTTAAAAAATGAAAAAACGTACCTTTCATACTAACCTTTCATTTTTACATTTTCTATGGAAAAGCATTGGAAACATGACCTTATTCAAAACATAATTTAAAACATGACCCAAACAGGATTTTTTAAAACATCCTTATCATGTTATAAGGATGTACATTTTTTAAAACTTGACTTTAAACGCATGACCTTCTTCAAAACAAACTTCCCCACAGGATTTTTTCCCTTTTTAAAACACCCTTATAAGGATGTTCTATCAAACACTTTTTAAAACACTTTATAAAACAAAACCTTTATAAAACTTGACCTTCTTTAAAACAAACTTCCCCACAGGATTTTTTCACTTTTTAAAACACCCTTATAAAGATGTTCTATCAAACACTTTTTAAAACACTTTATAAAACAAAACCTTTTTAAAACAAGACCTTTTCATACACTTTTTACCTTTTTAAAACACTTTATACACCATTACCTTTCCCCACCACTTTATAAAACAAAACCTTTTTAAAACATAACCTTTTCATACACTTTTTACCTTTTTAAAACACTTTATACACCATTACCACCTTTTTAAAACCAAACCTGTGGCCACCTCTCATGCATCCATCTCTCTGTGTGAAAAAAGAAAACCACCCACCTTTGTAAACCAGGGAAATTGGCCGGCAAGCCGCCGAAGCGGCTCAAACCGGTCATCATCATCATCATCATAATAATAATAATTATAAAAAAGAGTACCACCTTGGACATTTCTGTCTCACGCCCCCTAGACAAACCGTTCCTTCTTTCTTGTCGGAATCTCCTTCGCTAGACCACGCTTCCTGTTCGCTTCCCCCTTGTCCACCTTCCAGTCTTCCAGAGTGCCGCCAGAGCTTTCATCCCCCGAGGACCGAATTCGACCCTCAGATATCCGAATTCGGGTCAAGCGACTCTTTACCACGGTGGTTCTACGCGTACCTAAAAGGCCTTGCGCCCCCGTAAGGGGATGGGCAACACAGGCGCTCCCTCCATCGTGTTGTGACCACCCTTTCCCACCGTGGCATCTCCCAACCCCGGAGGCACCTGGACCGCAGTGCACAGAGGCCTCCGGTCCTGAGAGACTTCTTCTACTGCGCGCCCACGGCACACGGGGTGCCCCAGGCGCCTTCCAGCCGGTTGCCTCTCATCGAGGCCCCAGACCTACAGGCTCAAGCAATGGCCATGCCGGCACAGAGCGTCAATTGACGAGGTTCGTTCCCTTACGGTGCGAGACACGGTCAGGTAATCTCTTTGTACCAGGAATTCGAATCCCGAACTCCCCATGCACGTACCGGGTCGCCCTGCAAGGGGCGCCGTTTTCGGAGGAACCTCTAGACCCCGCCAAGAGACAACCGGCCAACAGTAGCCCTTCGGACACCTTGTCGAGCTCCTTTGAACACCCGGAAGGGATTGGAAGGTTTGAAGGGTTCACTACTGGAGAAGAGCGGCGGCTGAAGTACAGACGATCCCTGCTGGAGAAGGGGGAGCAGGGTGGCTCCCATCACTCTGACCCTGGCGCCGCACTGGGAAAAGAAGTGGCTACCGGGGCCACGGTAGCCCTCGAGGAGAATCCTGCGAGCGGCCCCTACATACTGCATGGGAGCGGCGGTCCTCCGCACTCTCTCTTCCATCCGACCTTACTGAGGGCCAGGAATCTTAGGGCCGTGCATGCGAACCCCCTGCCTATACTAACCGACAGCGAGTATCGCGGTCCATGCTTGCAACTGACCCACAGTAGAGGATCGGAGAGGAGGATTGGAGCGACCCCATGTCCCCGGTATGCGGCCATCCGGCGAGTTCGGGGTGTAGTATCTGTATCCGCCTCCTCGCCCAGCGGGGGAGGGTAGGATCTGAGCAGCCCCCTGTCTCTCCCCTTCTGTCTAGAAGAGGTGCCACAGAAACGTCGCCATCTGAAAAGAAGAAGAAAAAGGACATGAGTGGAGCAAAAAGAAAAGGGTTGTCTCAGAAAATGAATCTTTTTAAAAAAGACAGTCAAGTTTCCATTTCAAAGAACATGGCAAAATTTTCAAACTCTTATGAAATACACTTTAGAAGAAAATGGATTAAAAACTTGATCTCTTTAACAGAAACTTTTTTAACAAAGTCGCAAAATAAAAACAATCTTTTTATATTCAAGTTTCAATTGTCAACATGGTCGCATAGCTAAATTTTCAAACTCTTATCCTCTCATGAAATACATTTTAGAAGAAAATGGATTAAAAACTTAAATTTTCAAAGTGTTGGATACATTCTCTTTAACAGAAGACGGCGAAATTTTCAAACTCTTATTCACAAACTCGAACCATTTCAGAATGGTTTTAAAACACCCTCTCAAAAAATCAATCTTTTTAACAAAGTCAAAATATAAAAACAATCTTTTTATATTCAAGTTTAACTTTTCAAAGTGTTGGATACATTCTCTTTAACCCGGCGAAATTTTTAAACTCTTATTCACAAACTCAATACATTTCAGAATTGTTTCAAAACACCCTCTCAAAAAATCAATCTTTTTAACAAAGTAACTTTTATCGCATCATAATACAAAATAAAACACTCACAGGCAGAATAATCCAAAGGCACAAGCATCGAGAAAGACGAAAGCCAAGTGAACGAGCTAGTGAATTCACGGCCTTTTATACACCCGTTTGACCCAATTAATTTTTTTTTTTTTTTTTTTTTTTTTTGTGACCTCAATAATTTTTTTTTTTTTTTTTTTCAAGGTGTTGGATACATTCTTTTTAACAGAACATAGCGAAACTTTTAAAGAATGAATCTTTTTAACAAAGTAACACATTAAAAACTTAAATTTTCAAAGTGTTGGATACATTCTCGCATAGCCAAATTTTCAAACTCTTATCCTCTAATGAAATACACTTTAGAAGAAAATGGATTAAAAACTTAAATTTTCAAAGTATTGGATACATTCTCTTTAACAGAACATAACGACATTTTCAAACTCTTATGCTCTCATTTCAGAAGAAAATTGTTTAAAATACCGTCTCAAAAAATCAAACTTTTTAACAAAATCACAAAATAAAAACAATCTTTTTATATTCAAGTTTAAATTTTCAAAGTGTTGGACGCAGCAAAATTTTCAAACTCTTATGCTCTCATTTCAGAAGAAACCATCTCAAAAAATCAAACTTTTTAACAAAGTCGCAAAATAAAAACAATCTTTTTATATTCAAGTTTAAATTTTCAAAGTGTTGGATAACAGAACGCAACAAAATTTTCAAACTCTTATGCTCTCATTTCAGAAGAAAATTGTTTAAAATACCATCTCAAAAAATCAAACTTTTTAACAAAGTCACAAAATAAAAACAATCTTTTTATATTCAAGTTAAAATTTTCAAAGTGTTGGATAACAGAACTCAGCAAAATTTTCCAACTCTTATACTTTCATTTCAGAAGAAAATTGGTTAAAATACTATCTCAAAAAATCAAACTTTTTAACACAGTCACAAAATAAAAACAATCTTTTTATATTCAAGTTTAAATTTTCAAAGTGTTGAATAACAGAACGCAGCAAAATTTTCAAACACTTATTCCCTCATTTCAGAAGAAAATTGTTTAAAATACCATCTCAAAAAATCAAAGTTCCAAAATAAAATAATACGAAGTAAAATACTCACAGAAATCCACAGGCACAGAAATCCACAGGCACAGAAATCCACAGGCACAGAAATCCACAGGCACAGAAATCCACAGGCAGCGTAATCCACGGGCAGAGTAATCCACAGGCAGAGTAATCCAAAGAGCAGGCACAAGCATCGAGGTAGACGAAAGCCAAGTGAAAGAGCTAGCGAATGCACGGCCTTTTATACACCAGTTTGACCTCAATAATTTTTTTTTTTTTTTTTTTTTTTTTTTCAAGGTTGCAGAGGGTTGTGCAATAGGATGTAGGCTTCGTATACCTTACAAAGCATTGAAAAAAAAAAAAAAAAAAAAAATTTTTTTTTTTTTTTTTTTTTTTTTTTTTCAAGGTTGCAGAGGGTTGTGCAATAGGATATAGGCTTCGTATACCTTACAATACATTAAAAAAAAAAAAAAATTTTTTTTTTTTTTTTTTTTTTTTTTTTTTTTCAAGGTCGCAGAGGGTTGTGCAATAGGATATAGGCTTCGTATACCTTACAATACATTAAAAAAAAAAAAAAAAATTTTTTTTTTTTTTTTTTTTTTCAAGGTCGCAGAGTGTAGAAATGCAGTATAAAAGGCCGTGCATCCGCTTGCTCGTTCACTCGGCTGTCTTGTTTCACCCAGTTTTTGCCTGCCTGCCTGCCTGCCTGCTGGATGACCTCACCACCGCCGATATACAGGGCCGTTTTCCAAAGACTTGGATTCTGTGGAAGATGCAGGAGGAGACTGGTTGCTTTCCGTGAGCTTTCGGGCAGACGGGTTTAGTTTATGAAGACTGCCACTTCCCGAGACATGGATTGAATTGGGTGCCATTGGAAAAGATGGACTTGTATTTTTTCGGTGACCTTTCTACGATAAAACTCTGTTTTCTTTGATAGAGTCCAGCCGCATTTCGAAAGACATTTTTCAAAGTGTTGGAGTGGTCGAAACAGGCATCGAACTGAAAAAGATTGACTTTTTGTAACATTTCCAAGTTAAAACTTGAACCGTTTTCTTGTATGGAGCCCAGCCGCATTTCGATAGACTCTGAATTTTTTCAAAGTGTTGGAGTGGTCCAACTGAAAAAGATTGACTTTTTGTGACATTTCCAAGTTAAAACCGTTTTCTTGTATGGAGCCCAGCCGCATGTCGATAGACTCTGAATTTTTTCAAAGTGTTGGAGTGGTCCAACTGAAAAAGATTGACTTTTTGTGACATTTCCAAGTTAAAACCGTTTTCTTGTATGGAGCCCAGCCGCATGTCGATAGACTCTGAATTTTTTCAAAGTGTTGGAGTGGTCCAACTGAAAAAGATTGACTTTTTGTGACATTTCCAAGTTAAAACCGTTTTCTTGTATGGAGCTCAGCCGAATTTCGATAGACTCTGAATTTTTTCAAAGTGTTGGAGTGGTCCAACTGAAAAAGATTGACTTTTTGTGACATTTCCAAGTTAAAACTATTTTCTTGTATGGAGCCCAGCCGCATTTCGATAGACTCTGAATTTTTTCAAAGTGTTGGAGTGGTGCAACTGAAAAAGAGTGACATTTCCAAGTGAAACCAGAGAACGGTTCGTGAGATTTTCCCAAAGAAGACCTCCCTCTCTTTCCACCCCATTCCCACGCGCGCGCTGACGCAGGCTTCAGTAGCTCTCTGTCTCGAGGACGATGAACAACTGCATGTGTTGCTCTCTGCCGGTCCTCAACGGCTCGCGCTTGACGCGGTGCCAGCATGCGGTCCACCCGCCGTGTCTGCTGGAGCAGGTCCGAGATGCCCGGTATCTCAAGTGTCGGGTGTGCGGGGCCACACTCAAGGCCCCGGACCTCACCTTTCTCTGGATCCAGTACAAAGATCGAATGACGGATGAGCAATTTCGTTGGTTGCGAGAAAAAAGAAACGAAATTTTGATTCTCGAACTGGATCCAAAAGATTTGGAAGGATCTCACCTCCAAGTCTAAAGTGTCTCATCCGTCGCAGAAAAAAGAGTTGAAAGGGGAAACCTGTTCCCCTTTCAACTCTTTTTTTTGCGCCCAACCCCTCACCAACGTTGGTCCCGAAAGGGAGAGTCGTGTTTAAAACTTTATCCTCTGTTCTAAAATGTATTATACTACTTTTTTTTTTTTTTTTTAATAATATTTACATTTTATTTTTACATCTATTCATATGAAATATGTTTAAACATTAAATATAAATATACATCATATTATTCTTTATTCTATTATATCTTATCTCTATTATAACTTGATTATAAAATATATGACACTACTACTACTACTACAAAAAAAAAAAAAAAAAAAAAAAAAAAATTTTTTTTTTTTTTTTTTTTTTTTTTAATAATAGTATTTACATTTTATTTTTACATCTATTCATATGAAATATGTTTAAACATTAAATATAAATATACATCATACATTTCTTTACTCTAATATATCTTATCTCTATTATAACTTGATTATAAAATATATTATACTACTACAAAAAAAAAAAAAAAAAAAATTATTTTTTTTTTTTTTTTTTTTTTTTCAAATAATAGTATTTACATTTTATTTTTACATCTATTCATATGAAATATGTTTAAACATTAAATATAAATATACATCATACATCTCTTTACTCTAATATATCTTATCTCTATTATAACTTGATTATAAAATATATTATACTACTACCAAAAAAAAAAAAAAAAAAAAAAAAAATTTTTTTTTTTTTTTTTTTTTTTTTTTTCAAGGTCGCAGAGTGTAGAAATGCAGTATAAAAGGCCGTGCATCCGCTTGCTCGTTCACTCGGCTGTCTTGTTTCACCCAGTTTTTGCCTGCCTGCCTGCCTGCTGGATGACCTTACCACCGCCGATATACAGGGCCGTTTTCCAGACTTGGATTCTGTGGAAGATGCAGGAGGAGACTGGAAAAAGATTGCTTTCCGTGAGCTTTCGGGCAGACGGGTTTAGTTTATGAAGACTGCCACTTCCCGAGACATGGATTGAATTGGGTGCCATTGGAAAAGATGGACTTGTATTTTTTGGATACCGTTCGACTCGTTCGCTGACAGGATGGCCAGACATTCTCGACTCTTGTGTGTGTATTGCAGCGTGCCGCAAGGAGGACTGGGTTTAATTCTAAGAGAGTGTGGTCACGGATATCATGCGGGGTGCATCGTGCATTATGTCAAAAGCTGTTGTGATAACAAAGAGCTCCCCCTGACGTGTTTCGAATGTGCCACCTCCATCCACTGGCGAGAACTGAGGGCCGTATGGACGGTCCTCTGCCATCCCCTGAGTCCCAGCCGGCTCGGAAGGAGCCCCGCCGAAAGAGAATGTAGACTGTGGTTAGAAGTGCCTTTTCGTGATGCCGCGGACTACGACTCCCCATACACAGAAAGTGTGCCAGTGGACATGGCTTTAAAAAGTCTCTTTGTGTTTTCTAGCGCCTGAGCTTTTTTTAATAGTAGCATTTATATTTTATTCTTACATCTGTTGATATAAAATATAGTTGAAAAACTAAATTTCTTAAAAGTACATTATAAAATGCTTTGTTCTATAACTGTATTATAAAATAGTTTATACTACTATAACATTATATAACATTATTAAAAAAAAAAAAAAAAAAAAAAATTTTTTTTTTTTTTTTTTTTTTTTTTTTTTACATCTATTCATATGAATATACCGGGTGATCCAGAAGTTTCGGGAGTTTTGAAAAGTTAATATTTAGGAAACTATGTATAATACAAAGGTTCTGTTTTCAGATATATGCTCAGAAACATGTGGGATTTTTGTTCAGAATGAATTTTTTTAAATATATATAGTTACCATTTTTAGCAACAGGTGGCGCTGTTGTATAAGACTGAATGTACCTATACCATGCGTTATATAGACACATGAGTTCATTGTGAAACTTCTTTTCTATGATATTGATGAGATTTCGTTTTAAGGGTTGTTTATGTTCAAACATTTTTTGTAAGGTAAATGAAATTGCATCGTAAGGGAAATTTGATACAAAATTTCATGAGCAACTGCAGTGTTTAGACATTGTCTAGACTATGTTTTGACCCATCTTTGCATGTCGCGTTGTTTTCATATCGTACAATACGTCAAGTTAAAACTGCAAAAGAATCGATGGCCATTGAAAATGTGAAATGCTATGGTAAGCAAGGTTTGAGAAAAAGTCTCATTGGAAGATCGTAATAGAAACAAGAGATCCCAAATGTCTGTTACAATCGTAAATTAGGTAGGATTCTATGCCAATACTCTGTAGAAATCACCAGTTCATGGTGAGTGCAGTAAACTTGTGATATCACGATGAACTGAAATTTCTTCTGGAATTTCTGTCTGCTCTGAGGATACTGTGCACGCTGTTTTGCATCGGCTCACGGCGGTACTTATAAGCCATGAGCGTCATGATTAAACTTTGTAACCCTTGGACACTAATTCGTTCTTTTAAATGAGCTGTATCATACTATAAAAACAATACTATCAATTTTAGTGCCACCTGCTGTCAAAAAGTGCAACTAACATAATATGTTTTTTCATTGAAAAAACAAATCCCACAAGTTTCTCAGCATTTCTGTGAAAACCGCATACTTCTATTGTTTATGGTTTTCTAATTATTAGCATTTCAAAAGTCCCGGGACTTCTGGATCACCCGGTATGTTTAAACATTAAATATAAATATACATCATACTATTCTTCTTACCTCTATTATAACTTGATTATAAAATATAATACTACAAAAAAAAAAAAAAAAAAAAAAATTTTTTTTTTTTTTTTTTTTTTTTTAACGCGTTAATATATTAGAATGTCATGTCACTGACACAGTAGCCGTCAGTCCTAATCGAATGAAATGTCACAAGTGCATATTCTGATTCACCATCCCTTGTTTTCCAATTCCCCCTAAAAGGTCCTCTTTAAAGGGGTGGTTGCGCAACCTGTCCCCCCAAAGGGATGGAGCGGGAAGGTGAAGGGCAAGGGGTCTTTTCGAGAGGCCGCCGCGGACTCCCCATCTACAGGGAGGACGTCAGGATTTTAAAACGTGCCGTCGGGTGGGAAGATGAATGACAAGGTTCGTGGTGTCACTCTCCATGCACTGGCAGTATGCCACGGGGCACTCGATACACGGGATCCGATGCGGGGCGAAAGAATCAAGAGGAGCCCCCCAGTAAAGAGAAGAGAAACAAGAGGTCCTCTCGAGAGGGGAGGCGGCTCGTGTGCCAGTCGTCTAGAAGCCCCCCTTCAAACGGGTCTGAAACCATTTTCAGAGAAACAGGTAAGTATAAAAAAAAAAAAAAAAAAAATTCTAAACTGAAAAAAAAAAAAAATATATATATATATATATATATATATATATATATATATCCCCTTTTTTTTTTTTTTTTTTTTTTTTTTTTTTTTTACTTAAACTTTAATTTCAATTTTAATTTCAACTTTAATTTTAACTTAAACTTTAACTTAAACTTTAATTTTAATTTCAATTTCAATTTCAATTTCAACTTTAATTTTAACTTAAACTTTAACTTAAACTTTAATTTTAATTTCAATTTCAATTTCAATTTTAACACTTAAATGCTACTCCCTGAGGTGCGGGGGCTCGCTCAATGTCTACCCGATTCCCGGACACAAGTATCCCGCTCCCAAGAGGGGTGTTGCCTCTCTTGATTCAACAGGTCCCTACCCAAGAGGGGCTCTCTGGATTCAACAGGACCCGGGGAATAGAAAAGGTGGGTGGCCTTCCACGAGAGGGATGGGAAATGGAT
Source organism: Maratus speculifer (assembly GCA_964019185.1). Taxonomy (NCBI): domain Eukaryota; kingdom Metazoa; phylum Arthropoda; class Arachnida; order Araneae; family Salticidae; genus Maratus; species Maratus speculifer. Next base: position 59,094,448 of record OZ025291.1, on the reverse strand, counting down.
TGAGAGAACTCTACGTCTTCAATGGACATTATACAATCTTTTGCTCTAATATATCTCATCGCTACTATGCTTCACTTGTTATAAAACTATATTAGACTACTACTACTTGTATTTTATTTTTACATCTATTGATATGAAATAAATTTAGAATATGAAATACCTTAATTATACATCATAGAATACTTTACTCTAATATATCTCATCTCTATTATAACTTGATTATAAAATAAATTATACTACTACAAAAAAAAAAAAAAAAAAAAAAAATTTTTTTTTTTTTTTTTTTTTTTTTTTTTTTTTTTTTAGTAGTATTTATATTTTATTTTTACATCTATTGATATGAAATATATTTAGAGAATTAAATATCTTAAATATACATCATAGAATACTTTAATATATCTTATCTCTACTATAACTTGATTATAAAATATATTATACTACTACAAAAAAAAAAAAAAAAAAAAAAAAAAAAAAAAAAATTTTTTTTTTTTTTTTTTTTTTTAATAGTAGTATTTATATTTTATTTTTACATCTATTGATATGAAATATATTTAGAGAATTAAATATCTTAAATATACATCATAGAATACTTTAATATATCTTATCTCTATTATAACTTGATTATAAAATATATTATACTACTACAAAAAAAAAAAAAAAAAAAAAAAAAAAAAAAAAAATTTTTTTTTTTTTTTTTTTTTTTTTTTTTTACATTTATTGATATGAAATATATTTAGAGAATTAAATATCTTAAATATACATCATAGAATACTTTGTTCATCCTTCTGAAATTTTACAAGTCCAGCGTCTTGTCTTTATAAAGGGAAAGGTTGAGTGGCCGTTTGAGAGAGGTCAGAATGGATGTCAGATTCACACCGGACGCAAGATGTAGATTTAAAAAAAAAAAAAAAAAAAAAAAAAAATTTTTTTCTTTTTTTTTTTTTTTCTAAATCTTGCGTCCGGCGTGAATCTGTCCTCCATTCTGACCCCACTGCATGGGAACCTCTCTCAAACGGCCCTTCAACTTTACCCTTTATAAAGAGAGGGTGTCTGGACTTGTGTTTCGCGTCGGACGACACCCGAAAATAAAAGTGTCCAGCAGGGATACGGAAAGGGGCCGGAACGTTCCCCTCGGTCCGAGCTTTCGTTTGCACCGGGTGGCGTGCCTCTCGTGGGTCGACCGGGGGAGAGGGGCCCGTCGGAAATTTCGGGTTCGCCTTTTCAAAAGGCCCTCTCGCACGCGGTGGGTGTCGGAAACTTGGGAGGGGGGGTCAGGCCGATGACCCTCGAGACGGTCTTTCGAGGGGTCCCTCGCATCCCGTCCCCAGACAGGTCGTTGACCCCTGAGGCGTGTTGGCATTTCCGCGGTAAAAGGGGAGGCAAGGGGGGACCGGAGAGGGCTTCGACCCCCTTCCAACGACTTTTCGCTTCGTTTCCCTTCCTCCTCTGCCGAGACCCCCGTTTCGAACGCGGGCGGTACCCCACTCCCTTTTGGGGGCCCTCGGAGGCTTTTGGCGGAAGTGTTTTTCGCTGGTCACGGTCCAACGCGTCGCCGGACCGCCGAAAGAACATTGGTTTCGAATGGCTCGATTTTTTTCCAACCCGTAGATAGGTGACATGACCCCTCTAACCCGAGCGGTTCTGACACGACCCAAACCCGCCCGAGACACGCCCCAACGGGACCGGGTCATGTGACCTATCCACGGGTCGGAAAAAAATCAAGCTTCTCAAAAATATCTCGGTTTCGGTCGGCATCCGCTTTTTTCGAGGTCAAAAGGGGTCAAAACCGCGAATCGGGGAACCCGGAAAAGGCCCTACAGGACCCCCCGGTCGCCCCACGCCTCCCCAACTCGCTGGGAAGAAGCGGACCGACGCGTAGAGTGGGACGTTTTGAGGGGGTCGTTCGGTCGACCGCCCGGGCCCCGGGCCACAAAGTAGAGCGTCTGAATTTCGAGGGGCCCCGGGCCCTTTCCACACGACCGGAAACGGACCGAAGCGACACCGTCGGGAAGAGGGGGGAGAGAGGGGGACCGCGACAGGGTCCGCGATCCCTTCCGCCCGAAACCCGACGCGACAGGCGTCCTCCAAGTTTCCACCCGAAAGTGGGTCAGGGCCCTCGACCCCCCCGTGGACCGCGGAGAGGGACGAAACCGCATGGGAAAGAAAGCCCTTTGAGAGAGGCACCCTCCGAGTCGAAGCTCGAGGGTCGAGTCCCAAAATAAAGTTCAAGGTCGCCAAAAATTTTTTTTTTTTTTTCAAGTTTTTGAACCTACATCTTGCGTCCGGCGTAAATCTCTCATCCATTCGGACCCAGCTCCACGGGAACCTCTCTGAAACGGCCACTCAACCTTTCCCTTTATAAAGACAAGACGCTGGACTTGTAAAATTTCAGAAGGCATGAAAACGAAAGGGGCCGTAGAGAGGTCCGTGGGCCCCAGAGGACACTGGGGAGTGTCGAATATCACATTAAAAAAAAAAAAAAAAAAAAATTTTTTTTTTTTTTTTTTTTTTTTTTTTTGTAGTAGTAGTAGTATAATATATTTTATAATCAAGTTATAATAGAGATGAGATAAGATATATTAGAGTAAAGTATTCTATGATGTATATTTAAGATATTTAATTCTCTAAATATATTTCATATCAATAGATGTAAAAATAAAATATAAATACTATTAAAAAAAAAAAAAAAAAAAAAAATTTTTTTTTTTTTTTTTTTTTTTTTTTTTTTTGTAGTAGTAGTATAATATATTTTATAATCAAGTTATGATAGAGATGAGATAAGATATATTAGAGTAAAGTATTCTATGACGTATATTTAAGATATTTAATTCTCTAAATATATTTCATATCAATAGATGTAAAAATAAAATATAAATACTATTAAAAAAAAAAAAAAAAAAAAATTGTTTTTTTTTTTTTTTTTTTTTTTTTTTTTTTGTAGTAGTAGTATAATATATTTTATAATCAAATTATAATAGAGATAAGATATATTAGAGTAAAGTATTGTATGATGTATAATAAAGGTATTTAATATTCTAAATTTATTTCATATCAATAGATGTAAAAATAAAATACAAGTAGTAGTAATCTAATACAGTTTTATAACAAGTGAAGCATAGTAGCGATAAGATATATTAGAGCGAAGGATTGTATAATGTCCTTTGTTCATCCTTCTGAATCCAGCGTCTTGTCTTTATAAAGGGAAAAGTTGAGTGGCCGTTTGAGAGAGGTTTCCGTGGAGAGAGGTCAGAATGGATATCAGATTCACACCGGACGCAAGATGTAGGAATGGATATCAGATTCACACCGGACGCAAGATGTAGGAAAAAAAAAAGAAAAAAAAAAAAAAATTTTTTTTTTTTTTTTTTTTTTTTAATGTGATATTCGACACTCCCCAGTGTCCTCTGGGGCCCACGGACCTCTCTACGGCCCCTTTCGTTTTCATGCCTTCTGAAATTTTACAAGTCCAGCGTCTTGTCTTTATAAAGGGAAAGGTTGAGTGGCCGTTTCAGAGAGGTTCCCGTGGAGCTGGGTCCGAATGGATGAGAGATTTACGCCGGACGCAAGATGTAGGTTCAAAAACTTGAAAAAAAAAAAAAAATTTTTTTTTGGCGACCTTGAACTTTATTTTGGGACTCGACCCTCGAGCTTCGACTCGGAGGGTGCCTCTCTCAAAGGGCTTTCTTTCCCATGCGGTTTCGTCCCTCTCCGCGGTCCACGGGGGGGTCGAGGGCCCTGACCCACTTTCGGGTGGAAACTTGGAGGACGCCTGTCGCGTCGGGTTTCGGGCGGAAGGGATCGCGGACCCTGTCGCGGTCCCCCTCTCTCCCCCCTCTTCCCGACGGTGTCGCTTCGGTCCGTTTCCGGTCGTGTGGAAAGGGCCCGGGGCCCCTCGAAATTCAGACGCTCTACTTTGTGGCCCGGGGCCCGGGCGGTCGACCGAACGACCCCCTCAAAACGTCCCACTCTACGCGTCGGTCCGCTTCTTCCCAGCGAGTTGGGGAGGCGTGGGGCGACCGGGGGGTCCTGTAGGGCCTTTTCCGGGTTCCCCGATTCGCGGTTTTGACCCCTTTTGACCTCGAAAAAAGCGGATGCCGACCGAAACCGAGATATTTTTGAGAAGCTTGATTTTTTTCCGACCCGTGGATAGGTCACATGACCCGGTCCCGTTGGGGCGTGTCTCGGGCGGGTTTGGGTCGGGTCAGAACCGCTCGGGTTAGAGGGGTCATGTCACCTATCTACGGGTTGGAAAAAAATCGAGCCATTCGAAACCAATGTTCTTTCGGCGGTCCGGCGACGCGTTGGACCGTGACCAGCGAAAAACACTTCCGCCAAAAGCCTCCGAGGGCCCCCAAAAGGGAGTGGGGTACCGCCCGCGTTCGAAACGGGGGTCTCGGCAGAGGAGGAAGGGAAACGAAGCGAAAAGTCGTTGGAAGGGGGTCGAAGCCCTCTCCGGTCCCCCCTTGCCTCCCCTTTTACCGCGGAAATGCCAACACGCCTCAGGGGTCAACGACCTGTCTGGGGACGGGATGCGAGGGACCCCTCGAAAGACCGTCTCGAGGGTCATCGGCCTGACCCCCCCTCCCAAGTTTCCGACACCCACCGCGTGCGAGAGGGCCTTTTGAAAAGGCGAACCCGAAATTTCCGACGGGCCCCTCTCCCCCGGTCGACCCACGAGAGGCACGCCACCCGGTGCAAACGAAAGCTCGGACCGAGGGGAACGTTCCGGCCCCTTTCCGTATCCCTGCTGGACACTTTTGCAAGTCCAGACACCCTCTCTTTATAAAGGGTAAAGTTGAAGGGCCGTTTGAGAGAGGTTCCCATGCAGTGGGGTCAGAATGGAGGACAGATTCACGCCGGACGCAAGATTTAGAAAAAAAAAAAAAAAAAAAAAAAATTTTTTTTTTTTTTTTTTTTTTTTTTAAATCTACATCTTGCGTCCGGTGTGAATCTGACATCCATTCTGACCTCTCTCCACGGGAACCTCTCTCAAACGGCCACTCAACCTTTCCCTTTATAAAGACAAGACGCTGGACTTGTAAAATTTCAGAAGGATGAACAAAGTATTCTATGATGTATATTTAAGATATTTAATTCTCTAAATATATTTCATATCAATAAATGTAAAAAAAAAAAAAAAAAAAAAAAAAAAAATTTTTTTTTTTTTTTTTTTTTTTTTTTTTTTGTAGTAGTATAATATATTTTATAATCAAGTTATAATAGAGATAAGATATATTAAAGTATTCTATGATGTATATTTAAGATATTTAATTCTCTAAATATATTTCATATCAATAGATGTAAAAATAAAATATAAATACTACTATTAAAAAAAAAAAAAAAAAAAAAAAAAAAAAAAAAATTTTTTTTTTTTTTTTTTTTTTTTTTTTTTTTTGTAGTAGTATAATATATTTTATAATCAAGTTATAGTAGAGATAAGATATATTAAAGTATTCTATGATGTATATTTAAGATATTTAATTCTCTAAATATATTTCATATCAATAGATGTAAAAATAAAATATAAATACTACTAAAAAAAAAAAAAAAAAAAAAAAAAAATTTTTTTTTTTTTTTTTTTGTAGTAGTATAATTTATTTTATAATCAAGTTATAATAGAGATGAGATATATTAGAGTAAAGTATTCTATGATGTATAATTAAGGTATTTCATATTCTAAATTTATTTCATATCAATAGATGTAAAAATAAAATACAAGTAGTAGTAGTCTAATATAGTTTTATAACAAGTGAAGCATAGTAGCGATGAGATATATTAGAGCAAAAGATTGTATAATGTCCATTGAAGACGTAGAGTTCTCTCAATCCATTTCCCATCCCTCTCGTGGAAGGCCACCCACCTTTTCTATTCCCCGGGTCCTGTTGAATCCAGAGAGCCCCTCTTGGGTAGGGACCTGTTGAATCAAGAGAGGCAACACCCCTCTTGGGAGCGGGATACTTGTGTCCGGGAATCGGGTAGACATTGAGCGAGCCCCCGCACCTCAGGGAGTAGCATTTAAGTGTTAAAATTGAAATTGAAATTGAAATTAAAATTAAAGTTTAAGTTAAAGTTTAAGTTAAAATTAAAGTTGAAATTGAAATTGAAATTGAAATTAAAATTAAAGTTTAAGTTAAAGTTTAAGTTAAAATTAAAGTTGAAATTAAAATTGAAATTAAAGTTTAAGTAAAAAAAAAAAAAAAAAAAAAAAAAAAAAAAAAAAAGGGGGGATATATATATATATATATATATATATATTATAATATATATATATATATATATATATATATATATATATATATATATATTTTTTTTTTTTTTTTTTTTTATACTTACCTGTTTCTCTGAAAATGGTTTCAGACCCGTTTGAAGGGGGGCTTCTAGACGACTGGCACACGAGCCGCCTCCCCTCTCGAGAGGACCTCTTGTTTCTCTTCTCTTTACTGGGGGGCTCCTCTTGATTCTTTCGCCCCGCATCGGATCCCGTGTATCGAGTGCCCCGTGGCATACTGCCAGTGCATGGAGAGTGACACCACGAACCTTGTCATTCATCTTCCCACCCGACGGCACGTTTTAAAATCCTGACGTCCTCCCTGTAGATGGGGAGTCCGCGGCGGCCTCTCGAAAAGACCCCTTGCCCTTCACCTTCCCGCTCCATCCCTTTGGGGGGACAGGTTGCGCAACCACCCCTTTAAAGAGGACCTTTTAGGGGGAATTGGAAAACAAGGGATGGTGAATCAGAATATGCACTTGTGACATTTCATTCGATTAGGACTGACGGCTACTGTGTCAGTGACATGACATTCTAATATATTAACGCGTTAAAAAAAAAAAAAAAAAAAAAAAAAAAAATTTTTTTTTTTTTTTTTTTTGTGTATTATATTTTATAATCAAGTTATAATAGAGGTAAGAAGAATAGTATGATGTATATTTATATTTAATGTTTAAACATATATTCATATGAATAGATGTAAAAAAAAAAAAAAAAAAAAAAAAAAAAAAAAAAAAAAAAAAATTTTTTTTTTTTTTTTTCTTTTTTTTAATAATGTTATATAATGTTATAGTAGTATAAACTATTTTATAATACAGTTATAGAACAAAGCATTTTATAATGTACTTTTAAGAAATTTAGTTTTCCAACTATATTTTATATCAACAGATGTAAGAATAAAATATAAATGCTACTATTAAAAAAAGCTCAGGCGCTAGAAAACACAAAGAGACTTTTTAAAGCCATGTCCACTGGCACACTTTCTGTGTATGGGGAGTCGTAGTCCGCGGCATCACGAAAAGGCACCGTGTTGTTCACCTTCACACTCAATCCTCTTTTTGGAATAGGTGTCCTGTTGCGCAACCCAAGAGGATTCCTAAAACACCCCATACAAGAGGATACACCTCAACGTTTTCCGTCAATTTGAAAAAAAGTTGTGTGAATCAGAAGGTGTACTTTCGAGATTTCATTCGATTAGGACTGAAAATAAGCAGAGAGTGTCTAAGGGACAGGAGATTCAAATATATATAAATGTAAAAAAAAAAAAAAAAAAAAAAAAAAAAATTTTTTTTTTTTTTTTTTTTTTTTTAAATAATATTGTATTTAAATATATTTTATGATATAAATATTTTATCTTTACATCTGTTGAATAAAAATAATTTACTACATAACTGTATTGAAAAAAAAAAAAAAATTATGATAGAGGGAAAGTATGTAGGGATCCATTCTTTATAGGATAGAATGCATGGGACATGCATTATTTTACACATCCAATGTCTTGTTTTCTTTTTCAATGGCCTCTTCTAACCACAGTCTACATTCTCTTTCGGCGGGGCTCCTTCCGAGCCGGCTGGGACTCAGGGGATGGCAGAGGACCGTCCATACGGCCCTCAGTTCTCGCCAGTGGATGGAGGTGGCACATTCGAAACACGTCAGGGGGAGCTCTTTGTTATCACAACAGCTTTTGACATAATGCACGATGCACCCCGCATGATATCCGTGACCACACTCTCTTAGAATTAAACCCAGTCCTCCTTGCGGCACGCTGCAATACACACACAAGAGTCGAGAATGTCTGGCCATCCTGTCAGCGAACGAGTCGAACGGTATCCAAAAAATACAAGTCCATCTTTTCCAATGGCACCCAATTCAATCCATGTCTCGGGAAGTGGCAGTCTTCATAAACTAAACCCGTCTGCCCGAAAGCTCACGGAAAGCAATCTTTTTCCAGTCTCCTCCTGCATCTTCCACAGAATCCAAGTCTGGAAAACGGCCCTGTATATCGGCGGTGGTAAGGTCATCCAGCAGGCAGGCAGGCAGGCAAAAACTGGGTGAAACAAGACAGCCGAGTGAACGAGCAAGCGGATGCACGGCCTTTTATACTGCATTTCTACACTCTGCGACCTTGAAAAAAAAAAAACAAAAAAAAAAAAATTTTTTTTTTTTTTTTTTTTTTTTGTAGTAGTATAATATATTTTATAATCAAGTTATAATAGAGATAAGATATATTAGAGTAAAGAAATGTATGATGTATATTTATATTTAATGTTTAAACATATTTCATATGAATAGATGTAAAAATAAAATGTAAATACTATTATTTGAAAAAAAAAAAAAAAAAAAAAATTTTTTTTTTTTTTTTTTTTTTTTGTAGTAGTATAATATATTTTATAATCAAGTTATAATAGAGATAAGATATATTAGAGTAAAGAAATGTATGATGTATATTTATATTTAATGTTTAAACATATTTCATATGAATAGATGTAAAAATAAAATGTAAATACTATTATTAAAAAAAAAAAAAAAAAATTTTTTTTTTTTTTTTTTTTTTTTGTAGTAGTAGTGTCATATATTTTATAATCAAGTTATAATAGAGATAAGATATAATAGAATAAAGAATAATATGATGTATATTTATATTTAATGTTTAAACATATTTCATATGAATAGATGTAAAAATAAAATGTAAATATTATTAAAAAAAAAAAAAAAAAAAAAATGTAGTATAATACATTTTAGAACAGAGGATAAAGTTTTAAACACGACTCTCCCTTTCGGGACCAACGTTGGTGAGGGGTTGGGCGCAAAAAAAAGAGTTGAAAGGGGAACAGGTTTCCCCTTTCAACTCTTTTTTCTGCGACGGATGAGACACTTTAGACTTGGAGGTGAGATCCTTCCAAATCTTTTGGATCCAGTTCGAGAATCAAAATTTCGTTTCTTTTTTCTCGCAACCAACGAAATTGCTCATCCGTCATTCGATCTTTGTACTGGATCCAGAGAAAGGTGAGGTCCGGGGCCTTGAGTGTGGCCCCGCACACCCGACACTTGAGATACCGGGCATCTCGGACCTGCTCCAGCAGACACGGCGGGTGGACCGCATGCTGGCACCGCGTCAAGCGCGAGCCGTTGAGGACCGGCAGAGAGCAACACATGCAGTTGTTCATCGTCCTCGAGACAGAGAGCTACTGAAGCCTGCGTCAGCGCGCGCGTGGGAATGGGGTGGAAAGAGAGGGAGGTCTTCTTTGGGAAAATCTCACGAACCGTTCTCTGGTTTCACTTGGAAATGTCACTCTTTTTCAGTTGCACCACTCCAACACTTTGAAAAAATTCAGAGTCTATCGAAATGCGGCTGGGCTCCATACAAGAAAATAGTTTTAACTTGGAAATGTCACAAAAAGTCAATCTTTTTCAGTTGGACCACTCCAACACTTTGAAAAAATTCAGAGTCTATCGAAATTCGGCTGAGCTCCATACAAGAAAACGGTTTTAACTTGGAAATGTCACAAAAAGTCAATCTTTTTCAGTTGGACCACTCCAACACTTTGAAAAAATTCAGAGTCTATCGACATGCGGCTGGGCTCCATACAAGAAAACGGTTTTAACTTGGAAATGTCACAAAAAGTCAATCTTTTTCAGTTGGACCACTCCAACACTTTGAAAAAATTCAGAGTCTATCGACATGCGGCTGGGCTCCATACAAGAAAACGGTTTTAACTTGGAAATGTCACAAAAAGTCAATCTTTTTCAGTTGGACCACTCCAACACTTTGAAAAAATTCAGAGTCTATCGAAATGCGGCTGGGCTCCATACAAGAAAATAGTTTTAACTTGGAAATGTCACAAAAAGTCAATCTTTTTCAGTTGGACCACTCCAACACTTTGAAAAAATTCAGAGTCTATCGAAATTCGGCTGAGCTCCATACAAGAAAACGGTTTTAACTTGGAAATGTCACAAAAAGTCAATCTTTTTCAGTTGGACCACTCCAACACTTTGAAAAAATTCAGAGTCTATCGACATGCGGCTGGGCTCCATACAAGAAAACGGTTTTAACTTGGAAATGTCACAAAAAGTCAATCTTTTTCAGTTGGACCACTCCAACACTTTGAAAAAATTCAGAGTCTATCGACATGCGGCTGGGCTCCATACAAGAAAACGGTTTTAACTTGGAAATGTCACAAAAAGTCAATCTTTTTCAGTTGGACCACTCCAACACTTTGAAAAAATTCAGAGTCTATCGAAATGCGGCTGGGCTCCATACAAGAAAACGGTTCAAGTTTTAACTTGGAAATGTTACAAAAAGTCAATCTTTTTCAGTTCGATGCCTGTTTCGACCACTCCAACACTTTGAAAAATGTCTTTCGAAATGCGGCTGGACTCTATCAAAGAAAACAGAGTTTTATCGTAGAAAGGTCACCGAAAAAATACAAGTCCATCTTTTCCAATGGCACCCAATTCAATCCATGTCTCGGGAAGTGGCAGTCTTCATAAACTAAACCCGTCTGCCCGAAAGCTCACGGAAAGCAACCAGTCTCCTCCTGCATCTTCCACAGAATCCAAGTCTTTGGAAAACGGCCCTGTATATCGGCGGTGGTGAGGTCATCCAGCAGGCAGGCAGGCAGGCAGGCAAAAACTGGGTGAAACAAGACAGCCGAGTGAACGAGCAAGCGGATGCACGGCCTTTTATACTGCATTTCTACACTCTGCGACCTTGAAAAAAAAAAAAAAAAAAAAAAAAAATTTTTTTTTTTTTTTTTTTTTTAATGTATTGTAAGGTATACGAAGCTTATATCCTATTGCACAACCCTCTGCGACCTTGAAAAAAAAAAAAATTTTTTTTTTTTTTTTTTTTTTTTTTAATGTATTGTAAGGTATACGAAGCCTATATCCTATTGCACAACCCTCTGCAACCTTGAAAAAAAAAAAAAAAAATTTTTTTTTTTTTTTTTTTTTTCAATGCTTTGTAAGGTATACGAAGCCTACATCCTATTGCACAACCCTCTGCAACCTTGAAAAAAAAAAAAATTATTGAGGTCAAACTGGTGTATAAAAGGCCGTGCATTCGCTAGCTCTTTCACTTGGCTTTCGTCTTCCTCGATGCTTGTGCCTGCTCTTTGGATTACTCTGCCTGTGGATTACTCTGCCCGTGGATTACGCTGCCTGTGGATTTCTGTGCCTGTGGATTTCTGTGCCTGTGGATTTCTGTGCCTGTGGATTTCTGTGCCTGTGGATTTCTGTGAGTATTTTACTTCGTATTATTTTATTTTGGAACTTTGATTTTTTGAGATGGTATTTTAAACAATTTTCTTCTGAAATGAGGGAATAAGTGTTTGAAAATTTTGCTGCGTTCTGTTATTCAACACTTTGAAAATTTAAACTTGAATATAAAAAGATTGTTTTTATTTTGTGACTGTGTTAAAAAGTTTGATTTTTTGAGATAGTATTTTAACCAATTTTCTTCTGAAATGAAAGTATAAGAGTTGGAAAATTTTGCTGAGTTCTGTTATCCAACACTTTGAAAATTTTAACTTGAATATAAAAAGATTGTTTTTATTTTGTGACTTTGTTAAAAAGTTTGATTTTTTGAGATGGTATTTTAAACAATTTTCTTCTGAAATGAGAGCATAAGAGTTTGAAAATTTTGTTGCGTTCTGTTATCCAACACTTTGAAAATTTAAACTTGAATATAAAAAGATTGTTTTTATTTTGCGACTTTGTTAAAAAGTTTGATTTTTTGAGATGGTTTCTTCTGAAATGAGAGCATAAGAGTTTGAAAATTTTGCTGCGTCCAACACTTTGAAAATTTAAACTTGAATATAAAAAGATTGTTTTTATTTTGTGATTTTGTTAAAAAGTTTGATTTTTTGAGACGGTATTTTAAACAATTTTCTTCTGAAATGAGAGCATAAGAGTTTGAAAATGTCGTTATGTTCTGTTAAAGAGAATGTATCCAATACTTTGAAAATTTAAGTTTTTAATCCATTTTCTTCTAAAGTGTATTTCATTAGAGGATAAGAGTTTGAAAATTTGGCTATGCGAGAATGTATCCAACACTTTGAAAATTTAAGTTTTTAATGTGTTACTTTGTTAAAAAGATTCATTCTTTAAAAGTTTCGCTATGTTCTGTTAAAAAGAATGTATCCAACACCTTGAAAAAAAAAAAAAAAAAAAAAAAAAAAAAAAAATTAATTGGGTCAAACGGGTGTATAAAAGGCCGTGAATTCACTAGCTCGTTCACTTGGCTTTCGTCTTTCTCGATGCTTGTGCCTTTGGATTATTCTGCCTGTGAGTGTTTTATTTTGTATTATGATGCGATAAAAGTTACTTTGTTAAAAAGATTGATTTTTTGAGAGGGTGTTTTGAAACAATTCTGAAATGTATTGAGTTTGTGAATAAGAGTTTAAAAATTTCGCCGGGTTAAAGAGAATGTATCCAACACTTTGAAAAGTTAAACTTGAATATAAAAAGATTGTTTTTATATTTTGACTTTGTTAAAAAGATTGATTTTTTGAGAGGGTGTTTTAAAACCATTCTGAAATGGTTCGAGTTTGTGAATAAGAGTTTGAAAATTTCGCCGTCTTCTGTTAAAGAGAATGTATCCAACACTTTGAAAATTTAAGTTTTTAATCCATTTTCTTCTAAAATGTATTTCATGAGAGGATAAGAGTTTGAAAATTTAGCTATGCGACCATGTTGACAATTGAAACTTGAATATAAAAAGATTGTTTTTATTTTGCGACTTTGTTAAAAAAGTTTCTGTTAAAGAGATCAAGTTTTTAATCCATTTTCTTCTAAAGTGTATTTCATAAGAGTTTGAAAATTTTGCCATGTTCTTTGAAATGGAAACTTGACTGTCTTTTTTAAAAAGATTCATTTTCTGAGACAACCCTTTTCTTTTTGCTCCACTCATGTCCTTTTTCTTCTTCTTTTCAGATGGCGACGTTTCTGTGGCACCTCTTCTAGACAGAAGGGGAGAGACAGGGGGCTGCTCAGATCCTACCCTCCCCCGCTGGGCGAGGAGGCGGATACAGATACTACACCCCGAACTCGCCGGATGGCCGCATACCGGGGACATGGGGTCGCTCCAATCCTCCTCTCCGATCCTCTGCTGTGGGTCAGTTGCAAGCATGGACCGCGATACTCGCTGTCGGTTAGTATAGGCAGGGGGTTCGCATGCACGGCCCTAAGATTCCTGGCCCTCAGTAAGGTCGGATGGAAGAGAGAGTGCGGAGGACCGCCGCTCCCATGCAGTATGTAGGGGCCGCTCGCAGGATTCTCCTCGAGGGCTACCGTGGCCCCGGTAGCCACTTCTTTTCCCAGTGCGGCGCCAGGGTCAGAGTGATGGGAGCCACCCTGCTCCCCCTTCTCCAGCAGGGATCGTCTGTACTTCAGCCGCCGCTCTTCTCCAGTAGTGAACCCTTCAAACCTTCCAATCCCTTCCGGGTGTTCAAAGGAGCTCGACAAGGTGTCCGAAGGGCTACTGTTGGCCGGTTGTCTCTTGGCGGGGTCTAGAGGTTCCTCCGAAAACGGCGCCCCTTGCAGGGCGACCCGGTACGTGCATGGGGAGTTCGGGATTCGAATTCCTGGTACAAAGAGATTACCTGACCGTGTCTCGCACCGTAAGGGAACGAACCTCGTCAATTGACGCTCTGTGCCGGCATGGCCATTGCTTGAGCCTGTAGGTCTGGGGCCTCGATGAGAGGCAACCGGCTGGAAGGCGCCTGGGGCACCCCGTGTGCCGTGGGCGCGCAGTAGAAGTCTCTCAGGACCGGAGGCCTCTGTGCACTGCGGTCCAGGTGCCTCCGGGGTTGGGAGATGCCACGGTGGGAAAGGGTGGTCACAACACGATGGAGGGAGCGCCTGTGTTGCCCATCCCCTTACGGGGGCGCAAGGCCTTTTAGGTACGCGTAGAACCACCGTGGTAAAGAGTCGCTTGACCCGAATTCGGATATCTGAGGGTCGAATTCGGTCCTCGGGGGATGAAAGCTCTGGCGGCACTCTGGAAGACTGGAAGGTGGACAAGGGGGAAGCGAACAGGAAGCGTGGTCTAGCGAAGGAGATTCCGACAAGAAAGAAGGAACGGTTTGTCTAGGGGGCGTGAGACAGAAATGTCCAAGGTGGTACTCTTTTTTATAATTATTATTATTATGATGATGATGATGATGACCGGTTTGAGCCGCTTCGGCGGCTTGCCGGCCAATTTCCCTGGTTTACAAAGGTGGGTGGTTTTCTTTTTTCACACAGAGAGATGGATGCATGAGAGGTGGCCACAGGTTTGGTTTTAAAAAGGTGGTAATGGTGTATAAAGTGTTTTAAAAAGGTAAAAAGTGTATGAAAAGGTTATGTTTTAAAAAGGTTTTGTTTTATAAAGTGGTGGGGAAAGGTAATGGTGTATA